>CM056584.1:31408204-32685704 GCA_029721435.1 Gymnothorax reevesii | reverse complement strand
CCCGTCCGGGGCATGAGTCTCATTCCTTAAATCCATGGTCCTAGAGCCAGCCATATAGTGGCTTATCATCCGGCGGGGCATCAACCGTTATAGTAATGGATCTGACAGTGTTGATGGTCACATCCATCCACCATGTCCACGGTCACGTCTGTTTCCCGGATTTTGTAATAATCTTTCTGTTATGGATTGATCACTTTCTTTTTAAGTTTTGAATGGTTAGTCTTTGTCATCAACATGATACCTTTGTCTATGTCGTTTATGTTCGTTCACATGTTAATTATACATATGTTAGAATAATTACACTCTCTTATTCTGTCACGGCCGTCCAACAACAAAATTTACCTTGCACATCCTTTAATCTCAAGCAAATTTTCAGAAAAGTCTGTTATCAAGAGTTCTTACAACATTTTTTACATATTTGAATATATCAAAGATGACTTTCAATTTTATGTTGAACTGGCCATCAAATTGGTACCCCAACCAAATTTTAGCCGAAAGTCATTTCATGTTTTTGTCCAAAGGCTTTGTTAGTGGCAAAGATATCCATGTTCCAGTAGCGCTCTTCTGCACCAGACTGTATCCTCTGCTTGTGAGCCACCAATCCAGGTGCATGCCTGAATAGAATGCTGACCACTGGATTGAAACCACTAGTCTGTGCATAAAAATAACCTTTAATGAAGTTTGGACCACTTCCTAAGTGGAGGAGAGTATTCGGTGGAATGACGGATAGGAGATCGGGGCAAATCTGATGTTGTATGGACTTGGTCTGTGATTGTGCGAACATTGGGAGCCCCGGCTGGCGAGACTCAGGATGCCGCTCGCATCTCTCATCGGAGTCCGTAGGCTGTCTACTGTGGTTGAGTTGTCATAATGAACGGATATACATTTGGCCAGGGGTGGACTGGGGCCCGGGAATTCGCACCTGACCGGTCCACTCTCCAGGGGGCAGGGATGGGGAGGTAGTGACCGGCTGAAAAAATTTCAGGTTATTTGACAAAAAGTATGCATTTTACATCATATTGGACCATACATCCCGTAAAACATTGATATTATTAGTTTTTGAGCTTATATAACACCAATTAGCCAACAACAAAATAATTGTAGTGAATACCCAGTGGCTATATGCCTTTGTGATTTTAGCATATGTTAACAGATCACCAAGTCCCCCCTCCCCCCAAGTCCCTAGACCAGGTTTAGTAAAAGATACCACCCTCAACAACTTGTCAAAAGTTAGTACAATACTGTGATGGTCTTTTTTCAAAATGTTTCCAAAAAATGAGGCTTTCATGCTTCCAAAACACTCCAAGTGTTGTGAAAGTAGAAAGCGTTGTCTCCTGAAACACCAGAATACACATAATCCGAGTCACGATTAAGTTGAATTTATGTGAGTGAAATCACTATTCTGTCGGCAGAGGTTGGGTGGGTAATGTCCAAAAACAAAAAATCTTATTTATATTAAAGATTATATTTATTTTTAACATATCCTGAAAGAAATGTAATAAAATGTCCAATATTAAAAACATAACATTGTCAACATGTAAATTGTGTATGTATTTTATGTATTTTTACAGAAATATTATTTTAATGAAAATGAATGTGAAAAAGAAATGTGACTTTGGAGCCATTTAGAAATTTTCAATAAGACCATTGCACTATTTGGATTAATGCATACATAACCTTTCTTAAACAATGTTACAAATCTGACGTACAGATTGTAAAGGGCATTGCATAGCTCACTAGCTTCAGGACCGCAGTAGTCGCTGGTTGCAAGTTTAGTGACAGATGATTCTGAACGGCAAGACAGGATTTGGAATGGAAAATTTGAAAGTCTTCCTGTATTCCAGAATTTTTTTTACTTGGCACCGTGAAACAACGAATCAATTTGCATCAAATAGTAGGCTATTAACAACTGGTCCATCAGGGGGGTCCTTTTGTAAGCTCAAGCAAATTTTAACCGAACACATACTTGTAATAGCCTATTAATTTAATGACAGTTCTATTTCATCCCTGCTGACCGCCAGAGGCGGTGCTTAAAGCACTGAATATTCCCCTTCGCGCATGCGCAGTTCGAGTATGTATACCAACAATGTCACCTGTGACCCATGGATGACCTGAAGAAGATTATATCTTCCGGTGTCACCTGGGGATCATTTCCTTTTTTTCTTCTCGCGCGCAGTTTGCTTGCTTGGAAAGCATTGAGCTTACTGCTTCACTACTAAAGCCACTTTAAACTCTGTCGCTAGTAGTTCCGCAACCGTTGTCAGTCGGAGCAGTGATCGTTCGCCCTCCAGGAGCTGCGACGGCGATCTCTCTCTGTGTTGAGAGAGACTACACTTTACTTTGCTGTGTTTGTTAGTTACTTGTCGGTGACGGTTGCGTTTGCGCATCCTCATCCCGATGTTTAATTTGGTCGGTCGAGCTGACTTTGTTTGCTCGCTGGCGGGTTGCGTGAGCGTCTCCCGGTGTCCAGCGTGGATAATTATTAGCGGTGACGCTTGCATAGCTTCACCTGCAGGTGAGTTTGCATTAACCTCTGTTAGTAAAGGCTGCGTGCGTGCTGCTTCCCCCAGCATATGGTTTGTTTTTTGTTCGGGCGGGGGAGATATTTGGTCCTGCAGCCCAGGAAGCACTGGAACGGACCATCCTGGCGGGACAAACCAGGCAGCAGCTTGCAGGCCTTAGGCGGATGCCTCCTCTTGATAGGCCTCCTGCCAGCAGGGTGAGGGGCTTTTCACACCCGCTTACCACCGCCGACCCACTCCAATGGCCGCCGTGATGTCCAGAGTCCCATGCAGAGACCAGCTCGGGACTTTTGAGGCCCTGCCCGCCTGAAACCCAGACAACCTCGAGCTCCAGAGCCTGTCCACCCCCCCTTTAGGGCCCCTAGGGGCCAGGGGGCCAGACAGTGAGGCCTTGATGCCGGCGGTCAGATATTTTTCACATCAGCAGCTCCAACAGTGGGCTGCTCATGCTTTAGACCCGTGGGTAGTTACCACCTTAACCCACGGGTACAAGCTTCAATTCTGCCACCGGCCCCTCACATCTGGCCGGGTCAAAATTACCTCCATCAGCGACCCGGCAAAGGATCTCGTATTGGACCAGGAGTTGGACCCTCTGTCACGTCCCAGAGGATACTATTCAACATACTTCCTAGTGACGAAAAAGACTGGCGGATTTCGCCCAATCTTTGACCTCAGAGAGCTGAACAAATTTATGAAGGTCATACCTTTCCACATGTTGACCACAGCAGATGTCCTGCGAACTGTGGCACGGGAAGAATGGTTTTCGGCGGTTTCTCCGCTTTGCCTATCAAGGCCGCCACTGGCAGTTCAGGGTGCTACCCTTTGGGCTCTCCCTCTCTCCAAGGGTGGTCACAAGGTGTGTGGCCACAGCCCTTGCGCCTCTGCAGTCTCAAGGCTTGAAAATACTCCCGTACCTGGACGACTGGCTGATGTGTGCTCCATCCCGTGCCCAGGTGTCCAGAGATACAGCGCGTCTCCTGTCCCACGTGGCCCACCTCGGACTTAAGGTAAATATGGAAAAGAGCTGCCTGGTGCCATCTCAGGCCACAACTTTCATCGGGATTGCATTGGACAGCGTAGCCATGATAGCCAAACCGTCCCCCCACCATGTGGACGACATTCCTCACCTTCTTGCCCTGTTCCAAGTTGGTTGGCCTTTGTTACCATTCTTTGCCTTGTGGGAAAACTAACATCCATTTCAGCTGTGGTTTCGATGGGCTTGCTGTCACTGCGCCCCCTGCAGAGGTGGCTGAACAGCTTTCACTTGGACGCCAAGCGACACAGGCACAGGAAGCTCAGGGTGATAGAACAGTGTCTCCTCACCTTAGCCCCGTGGAGGAATGGGGTCTACATGGTCAGGGGTGTCCCCATGGGCTCTGTTCCGTCTCCCAGGGAGATGGTCACCACAGATGCCTGCCCCTCCGGATGGGGTGCAGTATGGCAGAGCAGGATGGCTCATGGGCGGTGGTCTGAGGAAGACCGGGGTGCACTCATCAATGTGCTGGTGCTGCGAGCGGTTCACCTGGCTCTCAGGCACTTCCTGCCACACCTGAGGGGCAAGCTTGTCCTCGTAAGGTCAGGGAACACATCAACTGTATATCATATAAATCATCAGGGTGGGACCAAGTCTGCGCAGCTGCTGTGAGTGACAGAAGAGCTCCTCACATGGGCGGCCCCCCGTCTGATCAGCCTTCGGGCGGTGTATCTACCGGGAGAACGGAACAGCCTGGCAGACTCCCTCTCCCGTCAAAAACCTCCGTCAGGAGAGTGGCGCCTCCACCCATAAGTAATGAGCACTATTTGGAACCTCTTCGGCAGAGCGGACGTGGACCTCTTCGCTTCAGAAGTCTCTATCCACTGTCCTCTGTGGTTCTCCTTAGCTGAGACAACCAGTCCCTTGGGCCAGGATGCATTAGCACATCCTTAGCCGGACGGCCTCCTGTATACCTTTCCTCCGCTTCCTCTGATTCGGCTGGTACTTCAGAGGGTCCTTCAGGGGGGTCACAGTGTCCTACTTGTGGCTCCCTTCTGGCCAGGGAGGAGCTGGTTCCCACTGCTGCCCAGACTCTGTCGCGGTATACCATGGCGCCTTCCCGACAGGAGGGATCTCCTGTCCCAGCTCTCCTGTCCCAGATGGCGGGGCGGATCTGGTACCCCAATCCACGACGCCTCTAACTGTGTGTTTGGCTGCTGGAGGGCCCGAGTCGCTGTTGAGCTCCTGTGAGGACCCTGTCAGACATACCATAATGAATGCAAGAGCGCCATCCACTCGTTTTCAATATGAGAATAGATGGAAACTGTTTTCCGACTGGTGTGCGAGTCGGGATGAGGACCCTGTGCGCTGCTCTGTGCCAACTATCCCTGACTTTCTTCAGTTTCTTCTGGAATGTCTCATTCGACATTCAAAAGTGAATGTAGTGGCAATATCTTGTGGTCATATGAGGATTGACAATGGCACTGTGGGGAGCCATAGTTTGGTGTCCCTCTTCTTGAAGGGGGCTCAGGGATTACATCCTCTGAGTGCCCCAAGAGCTCCAGCATGGGACCTTCCCCTGGTACTGGATGCACTATGCCGGCCCCCGTTTGAGCCTTTGACACAAGTGGAGCTGAAGTGGGTTTCTTGTAAGACTGCGTTCCTCCTGGCCACGTGCTCTGCAAAGCATGTCAGTGAGCTGCATGCCCTGTCGGTCAGTGACTCGTGTTTGAGGTGGAACTCGGATAGCTCAGGGGTCACTCTGTGGCCAAACACAGCGTCTCTCCCTAAAGCGTTGGCCCGCACTCACCTTAACCAGCCTATTTGGCTGGCTCAGTTTGAATCTTCTCCAGTGGAGAGAGGGGACGAGCCTGAACTGTTAAGTCCAGTGTGGGCTCTTAGGGTCTACACTGCACCTACTGTATGCATTCGAAGGTCTGATCAGCTTTTTCTCTGTTACGGTCGCCCTAACAGGGGTCGCGCCGTCTCCAAGTAGCGTTTGTCCCACTGGATTGTTGATGTCATCACCCATACCTATCGGGCAAGTAACCGTCCCCTTCCACCTGGCGTGAGGTGCCACTCTACCAGGAGTGTTGCTACTTCATGGGCTGCCCTGAGGGGAGTGTCCCTGGAGGGCATTTGTGCCGCAGCTTCATGGACGTCACCGGACACTTTCACCAGGTTCTACAGGGTGAATGTGGCCACACCCCACCCCTTAGCCGTGGTTCTGCGGCCGGGGTCTTCTGACTCTGCACGCTAAAGGTCTGTGATCCGGATTCTTCGTGACCTTGCTGGCATAAGTCATTCAGTGCTTTAAGCACCGCCTCTGGCGGTCAGCAGGGATGAAATCGAACAAAAGTTACGAATGTAACTACGGTTCTATGAATCCCGAATGACCGCCAGAGCTCTCTGTCACTCAGAATCCTCGTGTGCTCGCGAGAAGATTCTGTAGGCAATGATCCTCAGTTGACACCGGAAGATATAATCTTCTTCAGGTCATCCGTGGGGCACAGGTGACATTGTTGGTATACATACTCGAACTGCGCATGCGCGAAGGGGAATATTCAGTGCTTTACACACCGCCTCTGGCGGTCACTCGGGATTCATAGAACCGTAGTTACATTCTTAACTTTCGTTTCACCGCTTCTGTGTCCCCCTCCAAATGAAAACTGTTATCCACGAGGATCATTGTGGCCGAAGAGCTGGTCAATTTCTTTGCATTTGAAAGCCTGAGGATCCAATGCTTATTTACTTTGTTCTCTCAGCTTTTCCGCATCACCATTGCTTCCTGACATTATCGTCTGATCTCGTAGTCGTTCCAAACGCGTTTTTAGACTGTTAATGCAACTAGGGACAAGCAAGGCCATTAGTCAAACATATTTCCCAACAAGCCTGCCTTCTTAAACTTTTAGGACGAAAGCAACAACATTAAATAAACTGTACATAGCTTAAGCCCATGCATCATTTTTTATTCGCAGGAATAAAGTTTTTTAGTCAATCCTATATCATAAAGCAAATATATAAAGAGATACAAAAAATGGCCATGACAAAAGAGAACCGGAATAGTGATGTAGAACCATAATAAGTGGCATATAAAGCACGAGCCACAGGTATATGAAAGATATCGTTAAATCTCAAGCAAGCATCGAAAATACTGTTTTCTACTTACAAATAATTCAAATTTGTTCACGTTCAAAGGGCCTCTCATTCATCAGAAAGACAATGTTGCTCTCTTGCTCACCTACATATGGGCCACTGGCTACCAGTGGGCTGTCTATGCAAGAGCGGTTTTTTTTTATTTGCAGACCGGACCTGTGCACTGACCCAGCGACCCACCGTGAAAACTCCTGGTATTCCCGATAACCAGTCTGCCCCTGCATTTGGCGGCCGTTCGTGAGCCGTTTGGCGGCTCTGGTGAGCCTAGAGTGTGAGTCGTGGTAAAAATTGCTGGGGAGCCGCGGGCTCTCGGTTCTGGGTGCCGCGGTTGACGAGGGGCGTTGCTGCTATTAGACAGTGCTGGAATTCCTGGGGCTCAGAGCTCTTTTCTTTTTTTTTTATTTGGCATCTCCAGTCCCACCCAAATCTGGAATGCCCAATCGGGGAAGTATGTACAAGTTTTGCTCGTATGCAACCCCTTCCTGCCAACTCAGGGCAGTGTAGACAGTTTGCGGCTCTCCTCCGAAGCACGCGCCTGTCAGCTCCTTATACACTCATTGGTTGAATCTTCGCAAGTTCAGAACGATGGTGGAGGATACCCGGACATGAACAGACTTAGAATATTCCTGACGAGCGCTCGTCTGGCCAACAGAAGGCTCTTGAGCAACGAAAAATGCAACTATTATATTCCTTTCCTGGCAGTCCTTTCCCAATTTGCAACCCTGTAGCGCTATAGCCAATTGTGCGCTATAGCGTGTGTGCTCAGAAAAAGCTGCCGACCACTGCCAGCTGGTACGAATCGGGGCTCGAACCCGCTACGTGATAGGCACTTCTGCTTTGCAACATGATGCTTTACCGTGTGAGCTATTCAGCAGCCTGGGACTCAGAGCTCGTACGGGAGAACAGCCTCGGTGGTCACCGCGGGGGGAACGTAGTCAGGAATATGAGCACCCCGGCTGGGGCGAGCGGGTGGTGCTTCGTGATGAAGGTACAAAAATTGCGGAGCGCAGGCGGGTGCGCGGAAGAGAAATGGGAATTTCGGGAATGGATTAGGAAGACTTGTCTGGAACATCCGAGTCTTGGAATAATTCTGTATCCAAGGGACTCAGTAGGATTTCGGATTCCATGCTTCGGGCAAGCGAAGTCTTGTTGAGCGTTTGGGCTGTCTGGTTACGAGTAAACGACGTAGAAACGAGACGAGTGGGGATTGTGGGAATTTAGGTGGTACATATTGGCGCAAGGACGAATAGAAAGGCGCATTGGGTGTGGTCCTGTTCATTAACCTATGTTATCAGGAACTCCCTTTAAAACCTTTAATATTTTAGAATATCTTTGTACTCCCATTACTGTATTACAGTTGCTGCTCATGAAGTTTTGACTGATAACAGTGGACAGTTTTATTTGTTGGTATTATTAGAATCAAAGATTTGGTAAATTTTCTTAAGTTGTCTCTTTATCTTATGATAAAGGTCTCAGCTTTGAGGATGCCGCGGATACAGCTGTCGAAGCTGCTGAATTGGCTGGTGTTCATCTGGGTGATTGTCATAGTGGTTAAATTACTCTCCAAACCCAGGTGAGTCAGTTCCCCATTCTCCTCTGGTCAAAGATTGGCTAAAAATATGTCTGTTTAGTCATCTCTGGGTAGCGCGGCTGCCTCATAACAAATATTTTTTGGCAAGTCTGTTCTATGTTCACAAATGGAAAAATGAACCTTTCAAAAAAAAGAACACAATACCAACTGCGAAAATGGAGGCCACTCGGTTAGGTTTTGGGTCTGCTTTGCTGCATCTGTCACGGTGTGCCTTGAATCTTTGTAGAGCACAATGAAGTTTCATGACTATCAAGGCAGAGTGGAGAAAAACATACTGCCCTGCGTTAGAAAGCTCAGTCCTGGGTCATGGTCTTGGGCCCTCCAAGAGGATAATGACCCAAAACACACAGGTAAAAGCAACCCCAAGAATGGCCAGTTTAAAAAAAACAAAAAACATTAGATTATTCTGCAATGGCCCTCTTTGAGCCCTGATCTTAATCTGAGTAAACATCAACGGAAAGGTCTGAAAAATGCAGTGTGGAGAAGCACCTTTCAAACCTGAAACAGCTACAGCAGTTTCTCAGGAAGAGCGGGCCAAACTGTCAGTTGGCAGATGTAGAAGTTCCATTGAGAGCTACAGAGATTACTTGTTGTCAGTCATTGTTGCTAACGGTGGTGTAACAAAATATTAAATTAAGGGTACCATAATTTTTTCCTGTGCAATTTTCATTTGTTTAATTATGTAAAATATTTTGTTGAATCAGAAATCAAAAGCAAAAGTTGAATTTTTGTTAAACATTGAATAAATGATGGATGCTGATCACTTTTGTCGCTTGCAAGTTATTTCAGAGAGAGTTGTGGGTTCTTTTTTTCATGGAGAGGTACCAACTAATTTGTCTACGTCTGTATTAAAATGATTTATGGCTGGCTCAGAGAGAAAGCTTGCTTCCCCTGAGGCTCTCAGCGTAACACTGGCCCTTACCTGAGATTAGACACCCCTGCTTCGCTCTATTTTAAAGACTTTTTTCATGTTTTGATTTTGGGTTATACTTTTTGTCATTGTCCATCTCTTGTCCTAATACAGACCGGTTCTTGTACTTGGCAAAAAGAGTCAGACTTCCACTCTTGGGTTCTGGAAGAAGAAGAATACGGGTAAAGAGGCAGAGGCTGTAAAACAGAGTAGCAGTTCCGTAGGAGGTGGCCTCCAGGAGCCAAAGGGCCAAACGGAGAGCCCGGCCAAAGTGGAGAAGCTTCCCCCAGCCCCTCTAGCTGCACACCTGCTGGACCCTAATGCTCCCCCTCTCAAAGTCGTGCACCTGGACCTGAAAGGAGCTCCTCCCAAATTGACATACCTGGAACAGGTGAGCAGAAGAGGGGAGAAGGGATGAATAGGTCATAAATGACTGTAGTGCTGTGTGCTTATACTCATCACTGTTCCAAGCATGTGAAAATTCTCAAGTAATGAACGGTGAAAATACTTTATAATGGGAAGAACCTCCAGGAAGCACTTAAAAATTAGAGATCTCCTGTGGTTCAGATGTTTTTCGCCAATTATTTTGCAAAGTCCTATTCTACTCCAATATTTTGCATTATAATCACAGCCTTATAGAAAAAATATACCCTGGTCCAGTATGCATATGGTCCACCTGTCATTATGGGATAAGTTGAATGGAATTCCAGGACAAAGTTTTTTCCAGGGTGTTGAAGCTTTTCCTTTTGCTTCCTCAACAACATGCTACTCTCTGTATGGGTGAGACATTTTAAAAATGGATTGTTCTTCTAATCTACCTGTGGATGGCAGATATTCCCTCTCTTTTCCTCTCTGGGTGCCACTGGAGTTCTGCTGGAGTATGAGGACATGTTTCCTTACAAAGGCGAGTTGCAGGTGCTTCAATCACCGTATGCGTACAGGTAAGCAGCCGCAGGTGTGATTTATGGAGGGTGATTTGTGCCATAATTGAATACAATACACACATTGAAATACAATGCACTTATTGAAATACAATACGCATCTCGAAAATACAATACATGTGTAGCAATAAATACAATACAAAAATGCTTAAATACAATACAAATATTGAAAATACAATACATGTGTATCAGTAAATACAAGTCAAAAATGCTTTGTTTTTCAATGTGAGTCAAGAATATTTGTGCCAAAATTAAAACAATACAACTGTATTGTATTTTTGAGATGTGTATTGTATTTCAAGATGTATTTTGTATTTCCAATATGTGTATTGTAATTTTGTCATGAATAATCCTGACCGACATTGAAAAACAAATTATGTTTCTATTGTATTTATTGTTACTCATGTATTGTATTTTCGAGGCATGTATTGTATTTCGAGCTCTGTGCCAAAAACCTCGCAATGAAATACAATACACCTTGTATTGTATTTCGATATTCAGAATTGAATTTCGATATGCAGTTTTGGCACGATGTAGGCTGGTTCTTGGCTAGATACGCCCTGCGTGGCCAGGATTGGCCAGGCGCCCACACTGGCGGCAGATTTATTTGGACCAACAAACCTACAAAAATAAATGACGGTTTTCGTAGAGATAGCGAGCTGAAATCAGTCTGTTGTCACAGCACGTAGTCAGCGAGCTGTCAGCAGTCGCTGACACATGAAGTGGACTCATTAGCTTCCTTTGTAACTGTACACAGTTACTATTGTTTAATGAATAAAGGGTGATTACTTCGCTACTTTAATTTTTACGGTCATTATCGCTGAGGCACCTATTGTTCACCGCCCCACAGGACGATCTCGCAACTTTGCATTGACTTTGAATAATCTGTCCTGCGAAAAATTCGTTTTTCGTCCAGTGTGAAAGCAGCTTAACTCAATTCTGTAAAATGAGCGACTGTGACGATGGGAATGTTTTAATGTCTTTTGTGTGTTGAATAGCTTTGTCTTTGTTGCCAATCGTAGTTTTAGCACAGAGTGCACTGTGAGCAAAAACTGCTTTTAATTAGCTAGACTGTATTCAGTTAATAACCTACTGAAAATGATACTTATGTAACATCGTACAGCAATGTGCGCCGTTAATTTATGTCTGAATAGAAGTTAATGATCTACCTAATCAAAATTGTCTTTTTTTTTTCTTTTTTCATTTCACGTTAACTTATTTTGAATATTTGAATGTCAAATAGCGAAGCAGTGCATCGCTGAGGTGTAAATTCTCACGCAACTTCGAACGAACAGTGATGAACCGTCGCACCATGGTCGGACACCCTACTTTTGTTTTATTGAAACACCTGACAGAAATGGTCTGTGGAAGGACCGACTTTTCACTCGACAGATGGTCTGACTCGGTCAGATATGTAAAGTTTATTGAAACAGTCCCCTGGAGATAAATGAGTATCTAAGCTTCTGTTATACCTAGCCAAATGCCAATGCTCTTTCGTTGCTACGGTTATAGGTTGATAGCGGATGGATTTCGCACTTCGAAGGGTGAAACTAACTTAACCGAGCTATCTGTGCGGTTTCACGGTTTTAATTAACACCTACCAGCCAATCAGACAAGTGTATTCACCCAGACCATTGTAAACATCAGAGTACCAACTGGGCGTAACTTAGGCACTCTATATGCCTTGTCTAGTCATATTAATTGGTCAGAGCTCATAGACTAAAATTTACATAGTGCCAAAACCGCACAAGGAAATACAATGCACTCATTGAAATACAATGCACACATTGAAATACAATACACAACTTGAAAACAATACGGTTGTACTGTTTTAATTTTGGCACAAATATTCCCGACCGACATTGAAAAAAAAAGCATTTTTGTATTGTATTTATTGTTACAATTGTATTGTATTTTCAAGGTATGAATTGCATTTCGAGGTGTGATATGTATTCATTTTGGCATGAATATTCCTGATCGACATTGAAAAAGAAATAATTTTAGTATTGTATTTATTGTTACACATGTATTGTATTTTTGAAGAGTGTATTGTATTTCGAGGTGTGTATTGTATCTTCAAGATGTGCATTGTATTTATACATTTTTGTGTTGTATTTATTGCTACACATGTATTGTATTTTCGAGACGTGTATTGTATTTCAATAAGTGCATTGTATTTCAATGTGTGTATTGTATTTAATTATGGCACAAATCACCCTCCATAGTGATTACCCCATACATTTTAGAAAATGCCTGCAGGTGTGATTTTCCCACACATGCAGGCAAGCAGTTGCAGATGTGATTTCTCTTCAAGAAGCAGTTATTCACAGTAGTTATCTTCTTATGGCTGTGTGGTCACCAACCCTATCTCCAGAGGCGTATAAAGTACTAAAAAAAAATAACTAAGTAAAAGTAGAAGTACCATAACTGAAAGTTACTTTTGTAAAAGTTGAAGTTGCCCATAAGAAAATTACTTGAGTAAAAGTCTTGAAGTAGCTTAGATTAAATGTACTCAAGTAGTAAAAGTATCTTGTGAAAAAACATACTTTAGTATCAAAAGTACAAGTACAAGTGCAAAGTATTTTTCATAGTGCGCATAGAAAGAAGCAAAACAACCACATATTGTTCTCTTTAATCAACTTGCAGGTAAATGAAAGATGCAGTATTTAGAAAACAAACAGGCAGTCTATGCTTTATATACTTCATCTTCTTTGAGTTTACTGGCAGTTTAAAAAACGACTATTGACTATAATTAATAGTAGAATGACATAGTATCAATACCATGTCGAATTTTTGCTTCAGGAAACTGATTTTTCTTAACTTCTAATTAGAATACCATTGGCTCACTGTAGCTAATGTGCTTGCTACAGAGGACAACGATTTTTTCTGTGGCAAGGGAGAATTTTTTTGAACTGCTGGATAGATACTATGGGCAAGTGTATTGAGCAGTTTGCACATCCGGCTTAGCTGAGGAGTTTAATGCAGGCAACTCCTGAAAAACAGGGATTGGAGTGAACTCGTCCATATTCTAAATGCGTTTGAGCTCCGCTTGCTTGTGAATATTCAATAACTCAGAGCCGTATAGAGAGAGAGTCTGGCCAACTCGGGGTTCAAACGTCTGAGCTATCCCGCTATGCTGATTGGTTCTGAGCTGGTCACTGTTTTATGGAGGCCATGTTTGCTACTATTCATCAATATTCATCCAGTGATCCTCATAGCGAAGTGTCGAATATTAGATAATTAAATTCAATTAGTTATTCAATTATACAATTATTTGTACGTATATTTATTTATTTATCCTGGTTTCTAAAATAAGGACGTGATGTTTACATGCACAAACGCAAAAACGGGATTCTCCAAAAACCTGATCATACCCAGGATACTGAAGTCCATGTAACTAAATGCACTCAATCAAGAATACATTGCAAATGCTCATTTACTGTAACACCAGCGGCATTGAGATCTTCCTTGAGTGGATGTGTCATATGAAAGTTAAAGCTCGCAACAAACGTAAAATTTACTCAACTAAAACTCAACTAAATTTCTTGTAATTTCCCAGAATCCAAATCTAGATAATCCTTAAATGATTAATTACATTCATATTTTAATTTGGAACAATTAATGAAGTGGCCAGAGTCAAAGTAACAAAGTAAAAGTATACTTTTAACCTTTTAAATGTAGTAGAGTAAACGTAAAAGTCCCGATTTAAAAAAAAAAAAAAAACTCAAGTAAGGCACAAATCCTCAAAATAAGTACTGTAAGTACTGTAACAAAGTGCATGTACTTCGTTACTTTACACCTCTGCCATCTCTGGAGATCTACGTCCCACAGGTTTTCACTCCCTCGCAGACTCGGTGCACCTCTTTCAACAACAGGAGAACTGCATTGAACTGGTCGTTTGTCAAGTCTGGTGCGAGAAGTTACGGCACGGGTGAAAACCTTCAAGATGGTAGATCTCCAGCCGTGACATAGCCAGAACTGAAAATTGACTAGATACAGAATACAGAACAACAAAAAAAATTAGTCTTTACTTCTTCGCAATAGTTTTCCTGATTAACAATACTTTCACTTCAGAAAAACTCCACACTATTTGGTGCTGCTAGTTCTCCTCGTGATGGTAAGATGACAATTATACATGTGGACATGGAATTTAGTGCATTTTTGTTATTCCAAACTGAGTACATGAGTTTCAAATTTTTGTCTTTGGTTTAATTTAGATAATTGAAATGACCATAAATTATCATCTGTTATTAGCAGCATATATGTGGGCTAGTAGGGCTCGACTGGACAGTACCCACTAGCAGCTTGAGTGGGTCGTTACCTTCTGTTGATATCACTGATCTGTTAGATGGAGGTTATGTTTTCTGACAAGATGACGGCTGCAAAACAGAAAGTGGCCATTTGAATTCACAGAGCAAAAGTTCTTGCTGAGATGGAGGCTGAGGTGGTTGGAGGGGCGTGTAAAACAAAGAAGTTCCCTCCAAGAGACCCAGGTTTGATCCTCGCCCCTGACAGCTTAAAAGTTATTAGCGTGAGGTATGATTGCCTTTTAGAAGAGTCAACTATATTTCGTTAAAGTACCGCCACCTTTCCCAAATCCACTATCTAACCCTGACCTTTTACAAAGCATGACCGCCTTTCCCTAACCCAGAATCCAAGCTTTAACCTTTTAAAAAGCATGATCGCCTTCCTCCAACCCTGAAACATTATGTTAACATAATGAAAAGAAAAATTTACAAACTGATTGTGGTTAGTACAGTAGGACCTTACTAGCCTGTAATGGTACAGGCCAGGAATCAAATGCGAAGGCAGAGTACAGTGCAATAGGTAGGTTTATTGATGGCAGTATGGTATGATTGGGGAGGGAACCCCAGAGGAAGAGGTGGGTTGGAACTCCAGGGGAGGCGAGCACAGTTCAACACAGATGTAACAGGCAAAGCTGAACTGCCATTCACCGGCCAGTGGCCCGGCATTTATCAAGCATACCTGTCAACTCTCACGCATTTGGCGTGAGTATTAGTGGGATATTTACGTTCCCCTGGTGTAACCAGCAATTATTCAATCAACGGGTCTGTGAGAGATTCTCGCACATAATTGAAGTCCATGTCCATGGAGGGGTTGGAAGCAATGGAATTGCATAAAGACGTTTCAAATGATCATTTAAACGATCATGAAACACGTGCATTGCTTCCAACCCCTGAGTAAAGAGAAGTGTGAGAATCCGGAGTTGTAATCGGTGTGCATTATAAATGAAAACTGGCCACATCTGATAATGTTGTGAGTTTTCAGAGTTACTGTAATGGTAATTTAAATGAATGACTGAAAACAGGCCATGACCAATCATTCATTTCAAGGGATTGGTTAAGCCTCCCAACCGCCACTGATATATAAAACCCCAATTCTGAAATAGTTGGGACTGGTTGTAAACACAAAGAGCAAATTACAACCTAGCAACTTGCAACTCAAAGCTGGGGATTTAAATATACATCTTGGAGCCATTACAAAGTAACAGAGAAACGAGACCCCGCTGGGGAGGGGAATACACACAAGACATAAACCAATCAAAGGAGACATACTTCTAATAGACACACAGTCGCTGAATGGGAAGAGAAATGAAAGGCATTCAAATGAAGGTTGTGACACTAGCCCATTGTTATGATTTGAAAAAATCACAACAAAGAAAACCAGAAAGTATAACTAAAACAAATTTATTCTTCACAAAAAAAAGTAGTACAAAAAAACATATCCACTATTCAATTCTCTAATAACATTCCAATGCCACTATTTAACTGTTGCCAAAACAAAACTCTGTTTCTGCTCTGCTCTATTCTGCTGTCTCCTCTCTGCTCAAAATCACAGCATTTATATAGACTAGCAACCTTCTAGAAAGATCCACAGGATTCTAGGGAAATCCCGCCCCCTCCAAGCAGGAAAGTGCCAGAGGCTTCTAGAAATCACGAGTCTTTTCTTAATGATTTTACAGACACGCCACCAGAGGGTGCCAAATGAACAAAATAAATATAGCCGACCAGCAAGGCAGCAAAACAGCATGTAACAAATCTTCATTTACAAATGAAATATAATGCTGTACAAAAAATACTCATACAGCACCATATTTATTGCACTGATAAAAGGTCCAGTGAGACCCTATTAGCCCACATCTACTGTACTTGTAATTGTTGAAGTAGGGCCCTTCTAGGCCATATATTTTGCACCAATAAAAGGTACAATAGGGCCCTGGAAGCCAATTTCTGTTGCGCTAATAATGGGCAGGCCAAGTAGGACCCTACTCGTTCATATCTATCGTGCCCATTCAATCAACTGATAGCAAGCATTGCAGCAGTTTATATTTCATTAAGCATCAGCCTACTTATGTGCAAATTACTTTTCTGAACTGAATTTAGCTTATTATTTAGTTACGGTTAGATCTCATTAAGAAAGAAGCTGTGTATTTAATTGACAATGGATTATTTTAAAATTGGTAAAAGTGGTAATAAAGGAAAATGATTGGTGACAAGTTAGGACTAATAATTTTTGCAAAGGGATGTTCTGTGCTTATCCAATTTTCAGTTCTAACTACACCACTGATTTCCAGGAACAGGGTTGATGAGTGAGGTCCTGATGTATACAGGCAGGAATGGGCAAAAAATTGACATCTCAGGGAGTTCCAATAACGTTCAAGTTCAAAGAGAAATGTATTCCCTTCACAAAAACTTACTGTGACATGCATATTTTATATATTAGCTATGACTAAAGTTTGCACAGGCCGCCCAGTTATTCTAAGTTTATTGTGCAGTATGTGTGTGTGAACATTTTCGAAATTGAGTACTGTGGTCTGTCGCCCTGGTGAAATAGTGTGGAGGACATTAAAACCATCCAGAACTTGGCTAAACTCAGTAAGCTGCTGGTCATCCCCCTGATTCCGGTGTTTGGACACATGGAGGTATGATAGAAGAGTGCAAGTTCATGCTTTGGCTAAAATTTCTGTTGGGATAAATCAATAATTCATCATTTTCCATTGCACATTCCTTGGATATCATTTGTTGGCTGAATGGTCAAATGTTTGAAATGGTTTTTTAAAAAAGCTTTGCGCTGTCTCTCCACCTCTATTCTCTCTCATTTCCTTTCTTTTTATCACTGTCTTTCCCATCGTCTCTCATGCTAACAGTTTGTGTTGAAGCATGAGCAGTTCACTGCACTGAGGGAAGTGGGGGATTACCCAAACAGTTTGAACCCACGCGCCCCGGGCTCCCAACCTCTGATCCAAGCCATGGTGACTCAGGTCCTGGACCTGCACCCAGATGTCTCCTGGTTTCACATCGGAGCTGATGAGGTCTGCGTACCTCCTTGGTGACAGAAGTACATGCATAGATCTGCTGGCAGATTGTTGAATCACTTTTTGATTTTTTTTGGGGAGGGGCGGGGGGCTGGGGGTATTTATATTTGGAATTTTTGACTAAATGAAATAGGGTGAAGTCAGATAATTTGGAACTTTGGAAAAATGGGACAAAAAATGTTTTATATCTTGGGCTTTTTAAATATTGGCAGCCAATCACTTAACATGCTAATTGTATTTTTGCTACAAATTTCATTTACATGAAACAGTCATTTTAATTGGCCTGAGATAACTTGGATGAGCTGAGCAAAGATTCAATGCATTAATGATTCTTGAACTTGCAAGGCAAGCCATGAGACATGTTGATTTTCACATCTTAGTAATATGTGTACTGCAGCTAAAACAAGGGTATTAAGGGTATTAACTGGAGAACCCACGGGGTCAAATTTGACCTCACCTAATTAGCCCCTACCCTACATTTGCAGATGTTAATGCTAAGTTAATATTTTTCTTGAGGAAAAAAGATCTTGGGTTTTTTCCAAAGATCTTGGAAAAAAAAGTCTTGGGTTCTCCAGGGTTAAACCAAAAAAGATTGCATGATGTTTCATTTCATTGACTTTTTGACTTAAATTATTCTCACAATACACTTAATAAAAAAGTATGTGTGTGAAAGTGTGAAAGTGACTGTACCATTTTACCTGAATGCATTTTGTAGCAAAAATTAAGATAAAATGAGACACTATTCTGATGTGAAACCTGCATATTTATCAGCTACCAGGTGCCATAAAATCATGAGTTACAAAGCTATTTAATTTTCTCTATCATTTTAAGTATTTTATCAAGTGACAAATATTGAAGATGATTCAGTGAGTTCATGTCAACCACAATAGCCCAGATCATTAATAGAGAGAGAGAAGACAAATATACTTTATTGAACCCTGGGGGGTAATTTGCCCTCTGCATTTGACCCATCCTATGGTTGGGGGCCGTGGGGAGCAACAGAGTAATGCCCAGGAACCAACTCCAGTTCTGAAGCCAGTTCCGTGGTCAGGTGCACTGGTAGGAGTGTTTATATTAAGCATATTTTTCTGGGTGGGGATCTGCAGTACCTGGAGAAAATCCAAACAGAAAACAGGGAAAATGTGCAAATTCCATGTATAGAGGCCCTTGTCAGCCAGGACACAATGCTAGAACCTCTTTATTATAAAGCAGCAGTGCTAACTATTGTGCCACCATATATGTAAGCACACGCATGCACCCAGACATGCACATACATACAGACAAAGGAAGGGTTTGTGCATGTTTGCACACGTTCATATCTCTCTCCCTCTCTCTTACCCTTGCAAACACACATGCACAGTTATCCTGGAGGGGGAGGGAGGTCAGGTTTGAAAGTGAATATTTAAATTCTCAATAGACATTTTTGACATTGTGGTACGAGGGAAACAGGCAGCAAGAGAACGGGGAAAGCATGGCTGAAAAGTTGTCAGAAAGTATAATTAGTGTAAAGGAGGAAGAATGAAGAGTGCAATAAATGAATATAAAAAGATGCTAGAGACAGGACAGAGGCCAAAACTTGGATTTTTAGTGAGGGCATGGTCTGTGCCTAAGTCAGTGGTTCTCAAATTCGGTCCTGGCGCCCCCCTGTGCATGCTGGTTTTTGTTCCAGCCACGACTGCAATTCTAGGATTTTAAAAAGCTGTTACTTTGTCTTAATTAGCAATATTCCATGTTTAGAGTAGTTATTTACCATCTTAAGTCACATGTGGATGGACATATGCTTTCTGCTATGAAGAATAAAAACCCTTGAACACATTGTGCTTAATTTTCAATATTGCTAGGATTTTCAGGTGAAAACATTTTTAAACAGATCAAATTAGACTCTGAGAAAATAAATAAGCCTCAAATTAGGTTTCTGAATACAAGTGTTTTGAGTTTTTCCCAAATAACCTGCCTGAACCAAATCAAATCAACAGAAAGCACATCAGGTGTGAATCCATTGTTTGCCAAGTAAATTGTCGGGTTTTGCCACCATGTGTCAAGAGTTTCACCAATGAGGAACCTTTTGATTATATATGTTGATTAAATGTTTGGTTAAATTGTTTCCCTCTGCCAATATACGCCAATGTGGATATTTGCATAAATGCGCCTAATTAAAACAAATCAACAGCTCATTAATATCTTAGAATTGCAGTTGCGGCTGGAACAAAAACCAGCATACACAGGGGGGCGCCAGGACCGAATTTGAGAACCACTGGCCTAAGTCAACATGAGAGAGGAGAGTGACGGGGGAAACGAGTGGCACAGAGTTTGCATCTGGTAGAAAATCCGTTCTACCTGAGGCAGCTGGCGCAATACATGAATGCACATTATACATTACAGTTAGGTTAGAATTTAAGAGCAATTCCATGACAGACTGACATTCGGTGCACAGTTGTCCCCCCCTGGAATGCAATGAAACTTGGTACATCGGTAGATAAGAGCGTCTCACAGAAACTGCCAAATTTTAAGGTCCATATCTCACTTTGCCTGCCAGTGGCGCCACCTGGAAGCCACTAGAGTGGCTCAGTTTTGCTTTTGACACCACATTTTACATAAACTACCATGACTTAAGTTTACACAGTACCAAATATGTTATACTTTTATCATGAGCTGTGACACTTTAAGACACTTTAGACATCAGAGCCAAGCTGAGTAACTACATTATCAAGTCGGAATTATTTGAGAAATAACAATAAAAATTGAAAATGGGAATGGGAATAAAGTAATATCCCAGACACGTACCAATCTAGAATGCTTTAATATGTGTTTACTCACAACAAGGCAATTATTTACATTGAATTGTACATTGGTATCTTGCTGGGTTAGTGCAATGGACGGCCGAAAAGATGATCAAAATCGATTTTTGGTGCATGTTTGCGGTATATTTTCTCAGTTACCCAGATATGTAGGGGAGGCTGGGGTCCGATGAGACATGTGGACTAATGAGTGATATCACTACTTTGCGATCAATCGATGCCAAAGGTGTTTAAAATAGACAAAATAGTGATATGGCTCATTTGTTTCCATGACTCATTAGTCAACGGTCAAATATTTTGCCTATTTCATGAAGCTCTGTTATCGATTGATTGCAAAATAGTGATATGGCTCATTGGTCCCCATGGCTCATCGAACCCCAGTCTCCCCTACTGTGAGTGTAAATGCTTTTTGTTGTGGTTTTGGAACTCTAGTTTCAGGAATACCAAGCATTTCTTTGCCAGTATCTACACTTTAAAGCTAGATGGAACCAAAGTGGGAGGAAAACAGACCATTTCAAAGCAGATTGTGGCTATGTTTAGGTAGCATTATTTTATTTACCCAGCGAGATAGAGACCTGATATTCTCTGGACACACTGTATATTTTTTGTATATTAATATTACCCTTTGGGGTATATTACAGCATTAGTAAAATCTCAATGGTAGTATTTTCAGTGTTCATGATATTCAACATCAAAAGTTGGAAATTTTTTTGGGGAGCTGTCAGCTGGATGCAAATACTTGCTATCCCCAGCAATGTACCAAAGAATTTGTTTTTGAATTGTGTTACACACAGCTAGTTTTCGCTGAAAATGAAGAGTTTAGCTTGTACTATGCTGGGTGGATAGCTATCTGACCAAAGGTGGTGCTGTAAATAGCTAATGTTCTACAGACCTAATATTCCATATTCCCAGACGTATACCAAAGTTCTGTCTTTTGACATATATATTAAGTACACGTGCAGTTATATATAAAATTTGTAATCTCTTTGGTATAAAGCTGGGTTTGTTGTAAATTGGAAAAGTATGCTGATGGTGATTGTAGTATTGTGTCAACATGCAAGACTTTAACCAGTAGTCAGTACAGTGTGCAGTTTTGTAGTGTTGGTGAGCCACCAGAAAAGAACAAATTCTCAGCAGTTTTCCTTTACTATTAGAAATAGAGAGCAGGCTTCAGTGTTAATTCTAGGATTTCCCTCAGGCATGGTGCTTGGATATGAAAAAGGGCACAGCAGTCGGGTCAAGCGTGTGGTTGTCCGCAAAAAGGGCACAGAGGTCATAGCAATCAAGCAGCAGCCTGCCAAGATAAGGGCAGTTCATTTGCAGTGGTAACTTGCCTGCCTTCATTCCTAACACCTGCCCATGATGTCTAGCCTACGGGATGCCCGCTGGGTGGGAAGGGAAAGTTTATTTTCCAGACCTACCATTTCTGTGCATGTCAAGCTGTGGGCGTTGACGCAACTACTGTGCCATAAAGTCTGCAGCCCGCTATTTAATTCAGAGACAGGCAAACTGACTATCAACGGCCCGTAAGCAGCCCTGTAGAGACCCAGAATCTAGTGTAGTAGGGCTTGCCGAGGGCTCGACCGGCTCTTTTCGGAAACCGACCCAGATCGAATGAGGAAGGCCATATATCACTGCTCAGGGCCAAGGCCAGGGAGCACCTCTGGCATGCACCACAAGGTGCCACCAACCCAGAGTCGAATTCCAAAAACAGACTGAGGGATAGAGCTAGTCACATGCTGGTTTGACCTCATTTCGCTGTGCATAACATGAAAAGTAAAAAATAGTTTAACTTTTGTACTATACATTCTGCCTTCATGTCCTCAGTTGCGTGGCTAAGATTCTTTTTCCGAGTTGAAATTATGGACTGTTATTTTGTACAAGTGTGCATATACTGTTGATGCATGTCTGCATACGTACTTATGGTGGTACGTCTTTTACATTAGTACTTTTTTGGCATTTAAAAATTTTGGTCTGGTCATGTTTTATAATGTGCTGTACATTCTTGACTGTGCTGTACCCAAACTTGGTCATAGTACATGTGTTGTGCATTTGTAATACTCATAATCACCACCAGTTTACTACTACCTTAGCTTTATGCCAAAGGAATTACAAATGTATGTCTAACTGTGCATGTACTTCATATATTTCAAAAGACAGAGCTTTGGTATACGTCTGGGAATATGGAATATTTGCTCAGGAGAACATTAGCTCTTAAGAGCACCACCTTTTGTCAGAAAGCTATCTATCCAGCATAGGGCCAAACCAAACTCTACATTTTCTGAGAAAACTATGCATATCACATTAAAAATAAAATTCTTTGGTTTATTGCTGGGAATAGCCAGTACTTACATCCATCCTACCGTGCCCCCTGGGGGTGAGATTTTCCAACTTTTGATGTTGAATATCATCAGTACTGAAAATACCACCATTGTGATTTTACTAATACTGTAATGTGCCCCAAAGGAACTATGTATCCAGAAAATTTCATATTGAAATTTTTTTTTATCTTGCTGGGTAAACAAAATTATGCTACTGAACCATAGGCACAATCTGCTATGAAATGGTCCTTTTTCAATTTTGCTCCAACTTTGGCTCTGTCTAGCTTGAAAGTGTACATACATACCAAATATCAAAGAAATGCTTGTTAATCCTGAATATAGAGTTCCAAAGCCCAACAATCCCATTTGCCAACACAGTACACAACTGGATTACTAGGAAAATATACTGCAAACATGCACCAAAAATAAATTTTGATCATCTTTTCGGCCGCCCATTGCCCTAACCCTGAAAGATACCAAGGTACTACTCACTGAAAATGATAGTCTTCTTGTGAGTAAACACACAGTAAGCTATTCTAGATTGGTACATGTCTGGGATATTATTTTATTCCCATTTTCAATTTATACTGTTATTTCTCAAATGAAGACCACAATTGAAAAATGATCACATTTTCACATTGTGAAATGATGAATTAAAAATTTAAAACAATCTTAGAAACAAAGCACTGACAAAAAAGCAAAAAAATAAAATATTATAATATTATTATATATTATTAGAAAAATTACAATTGTATAATAATATAGAAAATAAAGAAAAAAGCTAAATTTGGACTCTGATTGTTTTTCCTTTGTGGTCTTCAAATAATTCCACCTCAATAACATAGTTATCCAGCTTGGTGCTGATGTCTATCTTTAGTGGCTTCCAAGTGGCGCCCCGGCAGGCAAAGTGAGATGCCAACCTTGAAATTCAGCTGTATTCAGGAGACACCAATATCTTTCGATGTGCCAAGTTTCATTCAATTCCATGGGGGTCAACTCCTCAACTTCTTCAAACAGTGCCATTTTCTCATGGACTGACTTTTAACCATTAAAAAAAAAAAACAATCAAATATGAAATACAATAGTTTTTCAATTAAGGTGATTATTTTGTTGTACAGTGACTGTTCGATTTTATCCTACCAGCTTCCCATTTTACATGAAGATGTTGGGTAGTGTTAGGATGTTAGGTAGATGTTAGAGTTAGGTAGGGGCTCATGATTCATTTGAAGGTCCAAAGTTTCTGAAGTATGTCACTTGGAAACAAATTTTCTTCATACAAATATATCAGATATCCATGACAAGTCGTAAAATTTGGACTTATGGTAGCCCCCAGCACCTCAGGTGGTTTTATCAGCAATCTATTGAAACGTGTCCCAAATTATCTGATTTCACCTTACGGGCTCTAAATTCGTTGACCAGGCACAGGCGCGGGGCAGGCACGATGAATTTGGGGAGCGCTGCGTCAACGGGGTGTTCTCCCCAACAATCATTCATCTGTCTTACCTAATCGGGGAGCATCTGCAAGCAGCATCTGTTAACTGTGGATTGCTCTCGGTGTGAACGTTCTGGTAATAATGAAAATGACTGAGAACAGGTCAGGACTAATAATTGTTTTAAACGGAAGTTTTGTGCAACTCGGATCTTGTTCCACAACTGTACTGAATTTTGCCCATGATTTCATCGCTGTTAGATCGCATATGGAGAGAAACCGTATCTTCAGTTGCCAATTACGATAATTGGAAATCGCGTCAATAAAGGAAAATGATTGAGAACTAGCCAGGACTTATTGCTGTCATAAAGGGATGTGTTTTGGCACACCTGCTGGCTACGCCACTGATTGAAATGTGCCTGACATTCTGGAAACCTGCCTGTGAGGTCTCGGTGACGTTTGCGCACTGTGCGCCGGTCAGCCAAATTACCACTACTCAGAGAGTAAACCAGGTTGGAGCTGGTCAGCTCTCTGCGCGCTTTCGGTGGAGCCTTTATCCACGAAATTGTCACTGAGTCATGATGAATATGTGACACCTCCCCCTACTACACCACCACACACATCTCGGCGCACGTCCATCTACCAAATTGCCAAAGTGGCTGCACAGGGTGTTGCACCGCACAAAATTACCACTACGCGGGCTGCACCGGACAAAAGTACCACTGCGTGGGCTACGCCACGCTGCTGCGCCACTCTGCACTGCGCCAAGAAATTAGAGCCCTACATCTTGAAACCACTGCAGGAAAGGGAGGAGACAAAGGCATGGGCGAGAGGGAAAACAGTCCAAATCAGCTCCAGGCTAGACCCAGGAAATGTAAAATACAAGGCCCATGATCAGATACAGCACCACATTAAAGAGGCAATAAAACTATTTGAAAAACAATAACCCCAACACAGACAATGAATGATTAAATTGAGTTTCCTCACTTGAGCTCTCAGCCTGTGACGTCTGTAAAATCTCACAAATGTTTAATAAAAGCCCTGTATATGGGTGGGAGTAGACTTGTAGAAAAGGAGATATATTGCTGAGAGTGGACCTTTGAGCATAGAATCAAGTCTTTTTTTTCTGCAATACAATGTGTGAACCTAGTGGATGTTTTATATGAACTGTGAACTGGGTGGCTGTATAATGCTCTTATGGTTGGAACAAAAGCAAGAATACATGATAATCCACCGGGATTGAGTCTGAGAACCACTGGTCTACCCTTCATGTTAAATGGGTTTACTTGGCAGGTTTTTGACCTTGGGCAGAGCCAGGACTCAAAAGACTGGCTTAGCAGCAACAAGTGGCCCATCGGAAGGTTGTTCTTGGACCATGTTGTCACTGTGGCACGCTTTATTGTGGCAAAGAGGCCAGGAATCCGCCTACTGATGTGGGACGACATGTTGAGGAAGATCACCACCCACACTATCAAAGGCAGGATGGGACCTGAGCACAGATTAGAGCAAGACTGTGCACGCGCCTTCTCTCACACCCTTGCACGCACACTTGAACTTATTCACATAGGCTCAGGCACTTGTGTGTGAATACACATACTCCCTCAATTCAGTCACTCACACACACACCCACACACACACATACACACACACACACACACACACACACACACACACACACACACACATATACTGGAGATGGACGCATTACGCCCACACATGAATACTCTCTGTGTTTTCAGGATGTCAGCACACAAGTACAATTTTATTTATGATTCTGCTAATTTTAATATGTTTCTTTGTAGAATCTGGGTTGCCGAGTCTCACCACCCCAATGATATGGTACTATGCTCCTAATCTACCCTTAGGTGAAATCGGTAAGAAATACCTACAAAAATATGAGACAGCCATTTTAAACTGTCTTATTCTTAACACAATTTCACTTCTAAATTCAATTTCTGAAGTCACACACAAACATCTTCACTTTGTGAACTTTTCAGGTCTTCTCATCTCCAAATACCAGAGAGTGGGGTTCAAGGACATTTGGTTTTCGAGTGCTTTCAAAGGGGCTTCGGGTGTCATGCAAAGGGTGGCTCCACTGGACCACCACATGATAAATCACTTGTCCTGGCTGAAGGTCATAAACTCTATGTCCAAGTATCCTTCCATCACCTTCCGCGGTATCGCCCTGGCAGGTCGGCAGAGGTGAGGCACTCCATCAATTCTGAGCTAACACTAACACTGTTAGTAAAAATGGCAGGGAAAGAAATTAGCACCTCCCAAACTGGAGCTAATATTAACCCTTTGGTATATGGGAAAAGGGTGGCACCAGTTTCAATTCTTTAGGGACCTGGGGCACATGGATAGTCATCTCATCCAAATCATTGCATTCTATTTAATCTATCCATTCTCACTAACGTCGCGGGGGAGCTGGAGCCTATCCCAGCTGACTCTGGGTGAAAGGCAGGAACCAACCCAGGACAGCTCACCAATTCATCACAAGGCGTACGCATGATTAGCACACTATTCATGCTAACACTCATATCTACAGGCAATTTAGCGTCTCCAATTAACCTAATGTGCATGTCTTTAGACTGTGGGAGGAAACCAGGGAACTTGGAGGAAACACTCGGAGAATATGCATGCTCCACACAGAAAGGTCCCTGGCCGGATTTTGAACCTGTGACATTTCTATTTAATTATTCTATTTAATTATATTTGCTACAAAAACATAAATTGTATGAAAATCAATATTACAGTGTATTGTTCACTGTATCCAGCCTCATTCACTTTTTGCCATGATCCAATCCATTTTTCTTTATCAATAAAGATATACAGTTGCAATCAAAATTATTCAACCCCCGTTGCAAATTAGGTTTACTGGCAAAGTTTACAAACTTTCAGCTGTTTGCAACAAACAAATCAAACAAGAACAATTTAAATGGCTCACCACAGCAAATATTATAAGTGGCTTCTCAAAATTCAAAATAAAATGCCACTTTTGATGACTACTGCAGGCTCAAAATTATTCAACCCCATCATAAAAGATATCTTTAATACTTAGTAGAGTAGCCTTTTGTTGATATGACCTGCTGGAGATGTGAGGCATAGGCAGACAAAAACTTCAGGCAGCATTCCCAAGGAATCTTAGTCCAGTCCTCATGGGCAATATTCTATCTCTAGATGGCACACCCAGATTAGTTATTGAATATTCACAAGCAATCCGAGCACGAACACTGTGTAGAATATGAATGAGTTCACTCCAAAGCCTTTTTTTCAGGAGTTGCCTGAATTGAACTCTTCAACTAAGCCTGATGTACAGACTGGTCAATATCCTTGCCCATAGTATCCATTCAGCAGTTTAAAAAAATGATCTCTTGGTTCAGAAAAAAATTGTTGTCCTCTGTAGCAACCACTTCAGCTACAGTGAGCCAATGGTATCCTAAAAAGTAGTAAAGAAAAATTTGTTTTCTTAATACTAACATTAGATATGGTATTGATACTATGCCATTCTAATATCAAAAATGGCCTGCTGGCCTGAAGGCCTTGTGTCCCCCTTCGCACAAGTGACCAGAAACATGTGGCAAAAACTGTTTTGATGGCTGAAAATAATGTGGTGCACTGTACGACTAATAATGTGAAGTACAATGACACTGTATGTCATTGGTCATTAGTTAAACAGAGAGATGGATGAGGGATGGATCATTGTGATATGAGCTAAATATAACCATGGGTTCTGAGAGAGATTACAATTTTCATGACTTGTGGATGATGGACACATCTCCAAGGCATAGTTTTGTGCCCATGGCTGAGATCTACCTAACAAACCAATAAGAATGTCATATGAATTTGGTGAGCCTCCATCAAAGCTGTCAAAAGTTATTGAGAGTACAGTTTTCTTCACATGTTTTTGCTCAATGACCTTGAGAACTAGGTCAAGGTCAATCATCATTGAACTTGAGCAAGGCCTTAATGAGAGGCAAATGTTGTGTGAATTTGGAGATCCTCCATCAATGCTGTCAAAAGTTATTGCGAGTACAGTGTTCCTCACATCTTTTTGCTCAGTGACCTTGAAAACTAGGTCAAGGTCACTTATCATTGAACTTGAGCAAGGCCTTCACGAGAGGCATATGTGGTGTGAATTTGGTGATCCTCCACGGACGGACGGACGAAAAGCACTTCTATGTCCCCCGTCCCGCCGGGGCGACGGGGGACGACAAGAACAGCATTTCTATGTCCCCCCTCTCGCCGGGGCGACGGGGGACAATTATAGTCATCACATATGAAAAAAAGTGTAGGTCCCTACCATGGATTTACGCATACTACTCCATCGACGAATTCAGCGCTCCCTTATTTCCTTGTAAGTATTCATGTTGATAGCTAATAACTCAATTATTCACTAAGGCTCATCTGTGTAACGCACACTTATACTTCATGCCCACATGAAACTTTAGCGGTAATAATTTATTGATTTACTAGTTTTTTATTCAATTCCAGAGAGTTCAAACTTTCCACAGTAACTGAAAGACATTGATTTGACAATGAGAATAGTATAAAAATCTATGCGCAAAAGTGAGGAGGGTTGTATTCTCCTAATGTCGGGCATGGTTGCTCAGCTGAAAATGACCTGATTTCAAAGAAAGAAGACATCCGAAACTGGCCTGAAGTGTTTGGTTACATTTACGGGATTTAAATGAGGTACGGTACGGACATAGTCAATGGGAATTATTCCGAATGAAACAGGACTGGAGGGTTCCTTCTACCTGATACTCTGTCTCTGGAGGAAGGATTCAATTAAGAAAGGTTGTACTGCTAATTTGTTTGCATTTTGCTCACTGTGGCTTTTTGTTTTAGAATTTATACCGAGTTCAACTAAATCGATTGCCGTGGTTTTTGCACGTTCAAAACGTGATTTGCTCAAGCACTTTGGTAGACCCCCTGGTATGTTCATTGCACCATTCTGTTGAATCAAGGGAAGCATATACGTATTGCCTGATCTGATTTTTCGATAGTGGAACGTCTGTTCTGTTAAAATGAGGTATATTTCAGATATTCCTGAATTAATGAGTTTTACTTGTTCCTTATAAGGAGTCGAAAGTGTTTATATAAGGTTGTGAGCTCGGAAGTGGGAAATGCTAGATTTTCCTTGCAGGGTGAATGTTCTGACTGTATAATAAGCAGTTCATTTAATGTGTGCTGGCTAGTGGAACTCTACAAAATTCTAAACTACAACCTGCAGAAAAGGCATGTTTTGTGTTTGGAGAGGTTACTGATGACCACTTATGTACAACTGATAAATTCATGCTAAATTCAACGAGAAAATCATTTCTGCATATTGAATTTCATGCGTCAAAAGTTGATTTGTGTTAAATATATGATTTATTTTATGATTTGATTGTGCACCATTTTGGGGAATGTTAGGGGAAGCCACCTTGATCATCTTATTTGAGTCCTAGAGAGTAGGTAATCTATAATTCAATGATCAGACAATTTGCACTTGTGGTCAAGGAGTTTAGTTTTAAGCCCTAGCAATTTTTCAATTCACTGTATTTTTTTAATAGAATAAAAACAATAGACAAATAAAAATATTAATATAAAAATAAATAGACATATGGGAACTCCTGGGCCAGCCACGCTTTGGGCTGTGGGACCAATAACATCCTCCTGAACTACCAAAACAATACTAAATGTAAACCAGGCAATAACGCCACAAAAGTTGTACTACCATTGACCTCCAGACTCAAAGTGAAATCACAAAGAAAGACAGAGGAAAATCACAAAAAGCTGCTGCTCCTGTCTTCAAGGAGGGAGAACGAGCCCCTCTTCTCTGTCACTTTTAAGCTGCTGGTGCCTCCCACACCTTAACCGGCTGCACCTGCAAGCAATGAGAGTAGAGAGCAAGAAGGGAAGAAAGAGACAGAGACACGCACAGGGAGAGGAAAAAAGCAGAAACGGAGTCACAGATAACAGCTAATCAGCCTTGTCAATGCATAACTGACCCAGCTATGTAGTCAATTCATGACTACTTGCTCAACTAACACTAGCTAAGTAATGAAATAATCGCTGTTCACTGTACCTGCACTGAGTATGGATAATTGAGCTAGCAAAATAACTGTTATCTAGCTAACCAAGCCAGCGAGCAAGTTTGCAGACTTTGGTAGCTAGTGAACGTTATATTTCATGCCTGTAAATGCCAGCTATCAGCAACATGTTTTTAAAAGGTTGAGACGGGACAATAAAAGACTGGAAAAGGTGCATGGTATAAAAGAAAGACAAAAGGTAGAACGTTTTACAGCTTATTTGATTACTTAGCAACAAGTCAATAACATGATTGGGTATAAAAAGTCTTTCATAAGTAAATATGGTGAGAGCTTAACCACTCTATGAAATACTGCATGGGGAAATAGCTCAACAATTTAAGAGTGACGTTTTCAACTTAAAACTAGAATGTGTTTTTACTCGTAAAAACGTAAGTCTCCCGCCCCCCGGCCCCCTTCCCTGCCTTACCAACTGGACAGACGTACAGACAGACAGACATGCACATACATAAAGGCACCACTGCAGGACCTGAGTAGTAAGTATGCAAAGTTTCGTTAAGATTATGCAAGCAGTTTTGGAGTTTTGTTCCGGAACAAAAATGGATTACATCAAGTTGGACAGACAGATGGACAGACAGACAAGCACATACCAAAAGGCACCACATCAGACCCTTAGTTTTGTTAAGATCATGCAAACGGTTTTGGAGTTACGCTCTGGAAACGAAGCGTGAACGCCAACGGGAACCATAAATCAATATGTCTCCCCTCATAATTGCAAAGAGACATTATTGCAAAGAATTAGGAGATTTTATCCCATATGGAGCATCATGGATGCCACCTCCTCTGGGCGAAAGAGGAGAGGGGCCGTCCGGCTTGTTATCAGCAAGCAGTTGAAAAGCCAGCATCTATTATAGTGTGGGGGTGCCTTAGTATACATGGCATGGTAACTGGCATATCCGTGAACAATATATATACAGTACAGGTTTTGATGTAACATTTACTGCCATCCAGATGCCTTCTTTAAGAGAAGACCTTGCTCATTTCAGCAACACCATGCCAAATGCCATACTCTGCATGTATTACAACAACATGGCTCCGTTGTAAAAGAGTGTGGGTGCTAAAGTGGTCCGCCTACAGTCCAGACCTGTCACCCACTGACAATATTTGGCACATTATGAAACAAAAAATATGACAAAGAAGGCTATAAAGTATTGAGCAACTGAAATGCTTCGTAAAGCAAGAATGGGAAAACATTTTGCTGTCAAAACTACAGCAGTTGGTCTTGATACGATTTTGATATGATCATTAGCATCTGTATACCCCGGAGGCTAATCTCGGAGTGAGCTGATTACAAAATTACCTGTAATACTAATTACAAATTACCATGGGGATTTTACTTCCGACACCAAAAGCTAAGCAGCTGTGACGTAGTCACCTCAGTACTCTGTAGAGCTGATTATCATTAGTATCTTAAGTTGTAACATACTTCTACTTTTCGTCAACTCTTTGCGTGCTTGGTGCCATCCTGAGTGCGAGAGTCCCCTCCACAAGAGCCCGAGGGTATGAAGTTTTTCAGAGAATGATACTGTGCTCTGCTCAGTGTTAATACTCAACTCCAGACTCAGACTCACACTAACAGCGTTATAAAACTTTTCAAGGAAATTTGTGAACACAGTTTGAGCATAAAATCTTAGCATGGTTGAGAGCTTGCTTCGACTCCGAGTCAGGCATTTCTCATCATAAGCAGTGGACAGAGCAGATCCAAGAGCCCTTTTGAAGACCTTTGGGGAGTAGATACATGCTAGAAGTAGTTTATGGTATCTGTTATGTTTTTAGAGGCCTAGTTTGGGTGTTTTTGCAGCAGGGTCACAGTAACTTGCTGTCAAATTGGAAAACATAAACAGAAGACACTACGTACTTTACTCTGAAAATACCTTTATTTTCTGAAGCGTTCTGAAATGCTGCTCTCGCTGGTGCAAGTTTAGTATTGCTGAGTGCACTCGAGAGGCGCAGGCTCAACCCTGAGTTGTGCTCAGAGGAGTTCGATGTCAAAATGTTTTATAACCTCAAAATGTGAGTCAAACTCCATGGAGTTCCATCTCAGAGATGTGAGATTGACTATGAGCTAAGTCTGAGTAATGTTTAATAACCTTGGGCCCAGGTCACTGCATGATATCAAGTGGGAGGATTTGAAAGGTTGTGTGCCTTTCGTCAGTCAGTGCTTTATCAGTGCATTGTTTCTGATGTGAATGTTTATTTGGCAGCTTTCCGTGCTTGTTATGTCAGTTTCACAGAGTGTGTAGTGGGACAGCGCCCCCTCTTTTGCAGGTTCATGAATGGGGCCTGTGGTTCTCTGTCAGGGAGTAAAAAGCCCACTGTCTCATGGGATTTGCCTTTAGTGCTGTAGGCTCTGTATCTTTGGCCTTTCAAGCTCATTATGGATGCAGATTTAAAACTGCCATCTTTCAAGACAGCGTTGCTGCTCGCCGTAGCCTCAGCTAAGCAAGTCAGTGAACTTCATGTGCATCATGAAGTGCATCCCTTGTGCACAAAATTTTCCCAGAATATGGATAAGATTTCTCTTCAACCTAATCTGGCCTTTAAGGCTAAAAGCTTCCCAGCTTTTACATGTGAAGCGCTTGAGCTAGCTGCTTTTCTCCCAACACCCTTGTCCTCTGAGGAGGAGCAAAGGCTGCATATACTGTGTTCTGTGCATGCGCTCCACATATATCACAGGGACAAAAGCTTTCAGAAAGAGCAACCAGCTTTTGTCGCCAGGGTCCCTGGCTGCTGAAGTAAAGCTAACTCCAAGTAGCAGTTGTCCCTCTAAATCCAAGTTGCAGTTGATAGCTGGTGGAAGCTATCACTATGGCATATAATTCAGAGGGGGTAATGCCTCTTTTGGGCCTGAAACCCTTACACTCCCCCAACTTCCAAGGGATAGACCATCCCGTTGCTACCAGGCCCTGGCTGGGCACTGAACTACGTTGGTACTGTCTTACACAGGATGTACCCTAGATTACTCACCCAAAGACAAATCTGGTGATGGTGCTCAGAAATCCAGTCACAGGTCTGATCAAAGTGTGAAAGCTGACAGTGACAAAAGTGGTCTAGTTTGTAATTATTGCAAGAAATCTGGTCTTGTTACAACTAACTGTTGGTTCCCTCAAGCTAAGAAAAAAAAGAAAAGGATACCAAACCCAATGCCTTTGTGAAAACAAGGTTAGAAACCCCTGTAGTAGATGACCGATCTGCCAAATTGCCTGCTCCTTGTGGGGATAAGAAGCCTGATACTGCTGACTTTGTGAGGGAGGAATTTCTTCCATTTGTGTCAGAGGGATTTGTGGCTCTGAATGAGCATTCTCCTCCTGTCCCCATATATATCCTGAGGGATACCAGAGCTCCTCAGTCACTTTTGTTGATGGACTCCTTGGAGTTACGTGATGAGACCGCTTCTGGGGATTTCATACTTGTACAAGGTATTGAAGGGAGGACTGTATCTGTACCCCTGCGCTCTATATTCTTGAAGTCAGATTTAGTTACAGGACAGGTAAAGGTGGGACTTATGTCAAGTCTACCTATTAAGGGTGTTTCTCTGTTGCTAGGCAATGACCTGGCTGGGGGCAAAGTAGTTCCCCCTGTACATCTTACTTCACAGCCGAGCACTGAAGATGGCGATGAAGACCCATCTCTGTATCCTTCCTGTGCAGTGACCCGTGCTATAGCCAAGAAGGCTCAAGAAGAAGATGACGTGGTGCCGTCCAGCACATTGAATAGTTATGATTTGGGCGGTTTGCCTCATGACTCTGTTCAACCTACTATGGTTTCTCCTTTTGAGGACTTATCAGGCACCTTTATCAGTTCTCTGTTCAGCCAGACAGATGGGCCTGGTGATTCTGATGTGTCTGGAGATTTGTTTCTGTCCAGAAAGCGGTTGATTGGGGAGCTAACTAATGATCCTGAAATTTGTGTACCAAAGAGGAGAGCTCTTCCTGATAAAAAAACAGACGCAGTTTCAGTCGGATATTATCTCAAGGATGGTGTGTTGATGCGGAAGTGGCGCCCTCCTGATATCCTTGCCAATGCAGATTGGGCAGTGGTCAAGCAAATTGTTGTTCCGAAGGTCTACAGGAATGAGATCTTTACAATGGCTCATATTTTACCTTTAGGAGGTCATCTTGGTGTTAACAAGACTGTTAATAAGATCATGAAACACTTCTTTTGGCCTGGGCTTCGGAAAGACGTTTCCAACTTTTGCAAAACCTGTCACACCTTAAATGTATCCTTAAATGTGCTAATGCTGTATCTGATTTGAGTTTTTTTCATGACATTACAGGTATGCCCACTTCACTATACTGTGTGAACTGCTGCCCATGGGAATCCCATCCCTGGCTGTTTGCCTCAAGACTCTACAGTATGGTTAGCCTCCCTTTCTTTAAAAATTGCACGCAATATTCCCTTTTTAATGCAACTACAGATTTTCACACGATAGTTCTGCGTTATTTGGTTTGCTCATGCGAATTTATTTTATGTGTGCCGGCTTGTGTATGGTCTTTTGTGTGAATGTGCCCGCATGGTCAGGTGCATTTTTGAAGGAGGCGGAGACTGAAATACAACACTTGCTCGGCTGCAGAATTAATATTGAGAAAGGAATCTGGTACTGTACCCCATCACATCACTAATATGCAATGCACTTTACAACTGCATCTTGCTGTTACATGCATAATGGTGTAAGGCCATGCACTGCTGTTGCTATACCTGGTTTTCAACAGGTATACTTCAGAGTTTACATTTTACTATGTTTACCTGTGTTTACCTGAGTTTACCTGGGTTGTATGTCTCACAGTATAGGACGCGGGACCTTCCCTGGCTCAGTGGTTTATAGTATGATACTCCAGATCGTCCAGGGCCTGGAAAAGCATACTGAGGAAATCATGAAAGCCTAGTAAGAAACATTATAAATTGTTTTCTATGGGTGGTGGAGATGAAAGAGCTGGGAGAAATCCATCTCTCAGGCTAATATCAGTGGAAATAATATCCTAATATCCTCCTCTTCTTCCCCCAGTGAATGAATTTGTACTCAAAAGAGCCCATTGTGTCTTTTTTTTGGAGTGCAAGTGTGGGTATCTGTTGAACTTAATCTTAACCTCATCCGTGTGAGATTTTCAGCGACCTTCAGTGACTGGGCCTTATGGAAAGCTCAGCTGAGCAAATTTTTTACAGGTAGCGAGTTCTGTGAATACTCTAACAAGTAGTACAAGCGCGGTGAACACCTAATTTGCTTTCTGCACAAAAAATGCATCAAGAAAATTTAACGATTGCGCTATTTCAAATTGTTCTGATTGGTTGACCAGCACCTGTATAGAGCAGAAAATATGAGAATGGCTCAACGGAAAAAGTTAAGTTCCACTGTGGGGGAAACCAGGTACAAACATACATTACAAAAAAGATACCATTTCCATCGAATCATTAAGACCCAGGGGTGTCAAGCCCCCAGGGTGAATGTCCAATGACTCTCTTTGCTTCAATGTTTTTTCTCTATCACCTCAATGGGCTGTAAGACGGATATGATATACCCATGGCTGTAAATGAAACAGATTTATCTTTATCTTATGCATTTTGCTGAAATGTTTCACCATAGCATAATCTTGATCGTTCCTACGGCCTGCATGACGGTGTTCAGCTTGTAAGCGCCGCTTAGTGCGACCCACATAAAAAGCATTGCTAAATAAAAAAGAATGTATACAACATGAGTGGTTTTACAATTGATAAAATGATTAATAGTAAAAGCCTTCTTAGAGGTAGGATGGGTAAAACCTCAAGATTTACCCACCACACCTGTATCACACTGCTTACAATGACCAAATGGGAAAGTGACAAGAGGCACCTTAGCCAGCCATGTATTTTGAACATTAGCAGCTGGAAGGTGGTTAATGCTATGTCTTGGCCTCACTTTTCAGCCCAGGAGGTTGCCGCATGGTTGTAAGCAATTATGCTTTAAAAGGTGAGATGCTTAAAATGCTGTTATGTGTTGTTTGTCAAGTGCCCTGTGCTCCAGATAGAGAAAAATGCTCAAGATCTTTCGATCCATTTGTATGTTATCTTTGTTTTTATGTCTTTCAGTGATGTGAGGGGGTATTTTAGTGACCACCACAGAAAATACAGCTATGCCAATCCGCGACACCTGGACTTGTTCAGAAAGAAATTACACGTGTGAGTGTGTCCTCTTATTATGTTACGAAGGTCCAAAGCCATTAAACTGATCTGATGAGGTGTTATTGTCAGCATTTTGTTATTTAAAACAGTGGGCTCTAAATTCGTAGACCAGGCGCAGGCGCGGCAAATGGCGGGAGCGCCGCGCCAACAGGGTGTAACCAGGCGTATTTTGCAATTCCGCGCTTGGTGCAACCCAGCGTGAGTACTCCACTGTCCCGCCTCTGTTTTCTGCCCCGCTTACGTCTATATTAAGCATTACGAATACGAGTTAGCTGGCTAGCTAGGGCATTCACGAATTATTACCATTAGCGAACTTGAATGGAATTTCAAAACATAACTAAGTCAGATCATTCAAAGTTATGAAGTTGGAACGAAATACGATGGTTGGTCATTTACTTCTCCTGCCTGCATCACTGGGAAGAGAAACGATGGATCGCGTCAAGGCTGGTTTATCCATTATGACTGATGTGCGTACACAGGGGCATCATGCTGGGAGGGGCATCACATGACTTACGAATCCTCAGTTTTTTTAAAAATTTATTTTAATGTGAGGAGATGCATATGTATTTTATCAACAAATTCAAACTTAATGGTTGATATCAAAAGAGAATATTAAAAAAATATATATAAATTAAAAAACTGCAATTTTGGAACTGCTCTGCCAAAGTCACAGAAAGGCCAAACTGGTCCCAGATCAGTGTTGCAAGCTGAGCTAGAATTCCGCCATTTAGAAACTGAATGGACACTGATCTCTTATCAGTTTTTGATCACAACGATGTGCTTTCGTTCTGACATCATGTGCTACAACACACTGAGCGGCGGGGGAAGCAGCAACCGAGGGGTTGTGCTAATCGGAAAATAGCAGAAGAAAAAAGTACGAAAAATATCCACGCTACGGAATGTACCAAAAATATCTTGCTTTTTTAATATTACTCGCAGCAAAGAAGCTGTCCGTAGAGAGGCAACTGTTCCGCCCTTCAATTCCGTTCCTCCAGTGCTGGCAGCAAGCGCTTACGTTACGAAAGTTAGCCATGTACGTTAGAGGCTAATGCTAATGAGGCAGATGCAGCAGCGCATAACATTAGCTGACGTTAACGGGAGCCTGTCGCAGGTGGGATGACGGCAACAGCTGAACTCGGAGACAGAGAACGTTAGCATGATTGCAGAAGCTGACAATAGTGAGTTCACTGCACAAAGCCTTTCCCTTTTTAAAACCCTCTGCCTTAGAATTTCAGTTCTTAGTATTTAGTAAATGTAAATGTATGGCCTTTGTTGCCATAAATTTCAATACCCAAGTTAAGTGCCATTTTAGTGACTGGATGGAAAGTACTTATAATTAAGGGGTGATCGGGGGTTAAATGAAAAATGACACCAGGAAACAACTCAGAATTAATCTAAAGAGGTATATATAATAACCACCAAAAAAGATACAAGTTTGAATTTTTCTGTTTATGCGGTTGCCATGGCAACCGAGCAAGCAGTTTTTCTTTCATGATTTGAAAGTCATTGCTTATCCAAATGCAATGACATAGCCATTCTTTGCCCAGTTTAACACTTTTGTGATTTTGCGGCATTTTACTCACATTTTGAAATTATTTTGCACAGAATCTGACGAATACTCAAAATATTCAAAGTATGTAACAGATAGGCAACATTTTACTATGTCATTGCATTTCTAATGAAGTAAACTACCTGCAGCCCAAATTTAATTGATTTTCAATGAGAAATAAAAAGTTATGGCTGCCACAAACATGAGAAACGTGGAATACCTTAAGTAATACCTTCGGAAATCAATGGAAAATGCATTAGACCGCATTGAAAAGTTGAGTTCAGTTTTTAATCCATGTAGCAATTAGTGATTATTAAAGGTGGATTATAATAAAATACTTTTATTAAAAAAAATTTTTTTTGGAAAAATTATCTAATTTGCCCATTTAACCCCAGATCACCCCTGACGATTTTGGGCAACTGGGTCTGTCATATAAGATGGACATATTGATATCTTATGGGACAAAAAATACACAAAGACATCAAATGTTTTGATAATTTTGGACACATTGGTGAACGTTAATCTGGGTCTATAGCAGAAATCTTGGCTATTGTTCCCAGGAGAATACCGTGAAGTTTGCGCTGCTGGCTTAAGTATGCTGAGCCGCCTCTTATCATTAGAGTTTGCTTATTTGACGAGTATGAGAACAAATGCCTTGACTCCATCCTGGGAAGACAATTGAGCCAAATGTAAAATGCCTAGCAGGTTTGTTTGATGTATTATGGGCTTAAAGCAGTACCTTCAGGACTTATTATGGGGCTTAATATATACACAATAGGCCAAAAGTTTGGGGCCACCCTCAGATTTTGAAAAAAATCACACATCAACTGTCCTTTCCTTATTTTTTGCACATGAAATGACTTCAGTATATAAAATATAGGAAACAAATAGGTTTTGGGCGAATTCCAGACCTCAGACCACATTTTAAAGCTGTCTTGACTGATTGATCACTGACCACAATGTTTTATAATTGAGTTCCAATGCCTTTGCGTTACATGATTTTGTGTCACTAGGACGTGAACAGTTTTATGTAAGAAGAAGGCATGCTGTATAAATGCCTTCCCCAAAACCAAGGGTGCACGATGCACTTGGTACACCATTAATAATCTGAGGGTGGCCCCAAACTTTTGGCCTGTAGTGTAGTTACCACTGTGTACTAAACATTCTTCAATTCACAAACAAATATTCCATGCCTCTGTGATAAAGAGGATTTGCTAGAAGTTTACCGCTTCATTCCATTGCATCGAAAGAGCCACAGACTTACATAAATATAAACAATGCCTTTCAAATCTGAATTTCCCAAATTACCAAGACATTTACACGCTCAATAACACAAACCCCAACTCCAAGGAAGTTGGGACGACGTTGTGTAAAACATGAATTAAAATAGAATGCAATAATCTGCAAATCTCATAACCCCTCATTTTATAGACAACATATCAGATGTTGAAAGTGAGACATTTTGCCATTTCATGAAAAATATTAGTTCATTTTGAAATTGATTCCTGATGCTGTCCCAATAGTATGCTTAGACAGTTGAGCAGGGTGCCTGCTGAGTCCATCTTGGCAAGTTTCTTCTGACTGGAGACAAAGTCAGATCTCACATGCAGGCTGAAGCTCAGTTCACAGATTTTATTATTACTCTTGGTCAGACAGACCAGATCAGTAACATTCAGGAGAAATGCGGCACAAGCAGGGCAATCCAAATCAAAATCCAAACGCAGTCCAAGAATCAGTAACCAGGAAGTCGATATGCCAAAATCAGGGGACATGTAGAGTCAAAAAACAAGGGAGCAATTACAGACAATACTCAGAAGATCAGTTGTTCACGAGAGACTGGACAAAATCGTAAATCAAAGACAGAAAATAAACCGTAATGAAGGAAGCCCAGGAATCAAATATTGCTTGTAGGTAGACACAGTGGAAAGCTAGCTAAACCACTCTTGATGTAGGTCAGGCTAAATGAGGAATACAAAGGGTAGGAGGGTGTATGATTGCATAGAGAACAAGTATGAGTGAGCTTAGGGAATGTGCAGGGAGATATGGTTACAAACAAGGGAATAAGCAAACCACTTACCAAACAGAATGGGGAGGGTAAGTGCAAGAGTGAGGCAAATGAAACAATGTCGCGAGTGACAAGGTCATGGAGAGAAGTGAACGAATACAAGGAACTGCTTAAAAAAAAAACAATTATAGCTGCTGTGCAGCTGGGCAATTTTAGGCAAAATTAGGAAATTCTGAGCAAGAAGCAGAGTGTAGGAAGACAAAAAAAAGGTGGCATTCTGATGTGCAATTTACATCAGCTGAGGCTTGAATTCATAATCTTCAACACCAAGAAACTTCCTCTATCTCACTGAGCTAATTGGCAAATGGAAATGTCACATGTCGCTTCACAAACTGACTGTGTGCAGGACGGCAGCTGTTAGCATGTAAAGGCAGATTTCAATCGGCTGTCAAAAATTCACTTATGAAGACAAAAATCCAAAAATACACAAATTGCATCTGGACAACATGGAGATGTTGGTAATTTGTATTTAACCATGATTTATTGGCTCCATAAGTGAAAAATTGATGTTTAAAAATGCCATTTTTGCATTGACTCTAGTTATTCGCATGAGAGCGAAATAAAAAATGCTGTTAAAAAAAAAAAAGTTTTTGAGAAACAATTCAGGTTTTCCAAACATCATCTACCATGACTCCAAAAATTTGTCATTTTTTAATGAACATTGAAAATACATATGTTTACAATACCTTTTACAGTCAAACATTTTGATGCACTGTAGGCTCAATTTTCGATCAATTAAAAATCTGTGTGGATTGTTTGAGTAGGACAGTCTGAAGATGCTCTGCAGCAAGTTTGGTGTCAATTGAGCAAAAACTGTGGGAGGAGAGAGGTTTAATAGTTTACAGTTTTTGAAAAAAACAGAGTGATAGATTTCATAATTTGCAATAGCTTTAAATGTACAAAAGTTTCTTCAGTTTTGGGGTTACGTTTTGGTGAAAGTTGCAACTGTTTGGTGAACATTCGGTGAATCGGTTTTTATTCCCCGCCGCGCGATTACAGCGAAGCGGGGGATATAGCATTGGGCTCTGTACGTTCGTACGGGCACATAAAATTGAGACGGCGGGGTATATTGCCATGTTAGTGGCAAACACTTGTTGTAATGAGAAGTTGAAATTGTTCGGGTTGTCTTGTGTCATAAACGTATATGACATTGAGACAATGTTTATGACACATTCATGACTGTCATGTACTTATGACGGTTTCATGTTACTCTTATGACGATATCTTCAAATAAAGTGTTACCTTAAACTGTTTCTGTCTGTCCTACATGCTCATCTTTTCTTTTTCTTTTCTTTGCAAAACTCTTCTGCTCTCTTTTCCTCTCCTTTCCCCATCTCTGGATCTTGGTGTACTTCCTATCCATAGGCAGCTGTTGAAATGGGAATTCTTCCTGACAAAATTTCGCAAACAAATGGAGACCATCTTCTTCCCAGACGCGGTAGAGGAGTGGATGGACGACAACGTCAACCCCCACATAAACAAGCTGCGCACATTGGCAGCTGATGTCAACCGCATCAGGAAGTTTAAGGGCCGTCCCAAAGTCTTTTAGCCCGTTTCAACCATGAGAACCTCAGGCTGCCAGATAGCTCACTCGGTTAAACCATCACATTGCGAAGCAGAAGTGACTATCACGGCGCAGGTTCGAGCTCCGGTTGTACCATCCGCCAGTGGTCGACAGCGTTTTCAGAAGTAGAGCGCAATTAGCCATTGCGCTACAGGGATGCAAATTGGGAAGGGTCTGTCGGAAGGGTAATGTAAGTTGCTTTGTTAGTTCCTTAGGTGCCTCCTGTTGGCCAGACGGGCGCTTGTCAGGAAGATTCTAAGCTTGTTCATGTCCGGGTATCCTCCGCCCTCATTCTGAACTTGCAACAATTCACCCAATGAGTGTATAAGAAGCAGTGACTGACAGGCGCTTGCTTCGGAGGGGAGCCGTGAGCTGCCTTCACTGTCCTAAGTTGGCAACAGGGGGTCGGATATGTGAAACCCTTGTACATAGTTCTCCAATTGGACATTCGGGTGGGATTGAAGATGCCAAATTTATATTAAAAAATTAAATACAAATATTTAAAAAATAAATTTAAAAAAATAAAAAATCATGAGAGCCTCCAAAATGGTAACATGTGGCCCAACATTTTGAGCTCCCTTTCTCTTATCTCCCAGGTTTGGGATCTAGATGCTTTTGGGAGCCGAGTATGCACTACTTGAGACGCTCTTGGAATCATCACATAATCTTGCAATGGGAAATCAACAAGCAAGGTTATTTAAAAAAAAAGCTATTCTTGTTATGATTCTGTCATGTTCTGCTCATGTTTTGTCTTAGTCTAGTTCCCTGCCATGTTTTTGTTACTACCATGTTTTGTATTTCTGCCAGTATCCACTTTTCTGTTATTTCTCCGGTCCATGTTTTTGCTCTTGCCCTGCATTGCACTTTGTCTCCCCCGTCTGGTCTTGTGTTGAGCTACAGCACTTTCCTCAAGTACTGCGTGTCACATGTTTAGGTGATTTCATGGTTTCCGGGTTTCCAACCATTCCTTCTATCTTGTTTGCTTCCTTTCCCTTGCTTTTCTATATTACTAACCAATACTAACAGTTGTTTCTGTTAAAGTTTCTAACCTAGACTAACATTGTGCATAATACTAAATTACTAACGAGCATTAGGGATTGTATAGCTGCACCTTACTAATTGATTAACAAGCTCTCAGCACTCGCCCTGTTCTAGTCTCCGCCTCTTGCCTTCACTTAATCTTCTTTGCTGCGTTTCAGCGGATCCTCTGCACCTGCTCAACTCTGTTCTTCCTCTCATTATCTGAGCACGTGAGAAATCCCTAACCGGAGCTGTATGTTTTGTCAATAGACTGTCTCGTGATCCCAGTCCTTGCTTTGGCTTTTGCCTATTTCACGTGATTAGGTTCTTCATCGTGTTTGCTCCTTTGTAATGAGTCTGATTCTCAACACCTGATTCCTGTATAGCATGTGACTTCCCGTGTGTGCATTTTAGCAGTCTTCTCACAGCAGTTTCTTGTCAGAACATTTCTCTTGGTTTGCCTGTGCCACACTTGTTTTTACCTCGTATTCTTTGTGATTCTTTTCTGACTGGAGTGTCCCTGATTTTCGATTTTTGGCTCTGTTTTGGAATTCTGTCTGCATCTGTTTATCGAACCCTTTTTCTGCCTGACTACGAGTACTGTGATTGCTGCCCTGGTTTAAGACTCGGATTCTGCCCTATTGGATTGTGATTTTTGGATTGTGGACTTTGTACTGTTGCCTTCTGCCCTGTGGGGGTTTACCCCCTCGCTTAATAAAATCCCATCTACTGCATTGCTTGGTTCTTGCGACTGGTTCCTGAGTGTTACATCACAATTCTATGGCATTAACATCTATCAATGCACTTAAAGCACGAAGAGAAATGTGTAATTTCAACTCTGATTACAAACAAGAGCTATTTCAAGACAGCAAACATCTACTAAGGCAGAACAATTCCCTCTTGGTCAGCACTGATTGTTTGTGATATTTTCTGGACAACACTGAGATAATGGCCCGCAATTTTTCTCATTTCAAATACTAATTAATTTCTGAAGACGTGATTCTAAATATCAAAATCTAATCACACCTAAATCAGGCCAAGAGTCTCCTTAGATAAAATTCTCATACAAATCTCATTGTTATGTTTTCCATAATCATGAAAACTTCACAAGAAACACGATCGATCTTGTAACTTATTTGGTAGAGGTAATTACGTACAACTTCATGTATGTACTTGATAGTTCCCAGGGACACAGTCACTGCTTCAATATCAAAAAGAAATATAAGAAGACTGCAGTATCAGGAGCTTTTTGACATTTTGCATTTTGCCAAAGGCTTCCTTGACCACCTTCCCAGTAGTTCCTGGGCTGTAGTTTGAGAAGCTCTGTGTCTGTGAGAAGACCTGAAAAATTCCAAGGCTGGAAATGCCAGCAATGAGGTGAACAAAAATTGGGCCATTCAGAAAACTCCAGTGAGCTTGCTCTTCGAGAAAATCACATGCATCTTGGTGCTGCCAGCTGTGTGAGGCTGAACACTGAGCAGGTAGCCGGGCTTCAGCTGGAGGTCATTTGGCCCACTTTTTGAATGCTTCCAGAATATATGAGCTACTGCAGGGAATTAGAACGGGTTTGGGATTTTAATTTATTACCTCCGCCAAGGAGGTTATGTTTTTGCCTGGATTTATTTGTTTGTTTGTCTGTTGGTTTCCAAAAATAACTCAAAAACTTATGAACAGATTTTGATGAAATTTTCAGAGAAGGTGGGTTTTAAGTCAAGGAATGTGTGATTAAATTTTGGCATATCTAGGCCAAAGTACTGCTGAGATATATGCCAAAGTTCAAGATTTCAAGTCTTTCCAATGGGCCGGAGTTCCAATCGCCGTGCTTTTGGGTTTTGCTGCCCCCTGGCGGAGGTCTGCGCTCTCTGAGTGCTTTTCTAGTTTTTAACCCTAATTCGTCAGCCAGTCATGAATATGTTGTGTAAAGTAAATTCATTTGTGTAATTCAAGAGAAGCTCTATCATTTTCTTAGCCTGCATCCGCAAAATCGAATTGTTCGCATCTACGTATTTATTTTGCTATCTATATTGTCCTTCTCATTGAGATGAATGTCTTTGTTGTGTAAAAACAAGACTGACAATAAAACTGCAACATGCTGGGCGCCATGATACACTATTTATTGTGATCGCCTCAGGGATGTTCTGTTTTCATCGAGTAGTTCCATAACACTTAGCTGTGCAAAAGCACAATTTTTACTTGTATCAGACAGAAATTGTGCCATTTCAGTGGTCACTTTTTCCAGTCAAAGTATCTTTATTGTCCCTCACTGGGAAATTGGTTTGAACTTTGAAGCCAAGATACACAAAAACCATACAAACACAGCAGACAGCCGAAGTGCTGACGGATGACCATCAACACACATATTGGGCAGATTATAAAGAGGCAGATTAAAAGTAAAATTAGATGAATAATAAATAAAAATGAAGATTTAAGAGGAGTTCAAATTTACATCACTGGGCAAAGTGCAATCATCAGAAGCCTAAACAGTCTGTGCAGAATAAGCAGACAACAGTAGAAACAATGCTATGCGCCATTCAACAACCCAATGGCAGTAGGGATGAAAGAAACCTTCAATCTTTTGGTCCTAATAGCAGGCATCTTCCACCGACGTCCTGATGGTAACAATAAAAGCTCTGAGTGAAGGGGGTATCCTGGCTCTCCACAACAGAGGCAGCCTTTCTGAACACCTGCCTACCATACAGGTCAGTGAGCTGAGCCTGACTGCTGCCGCAAACCTTACTAGCCAATTTGATGAGGTTACCAAGCTTATTTTTATTGGTCAGAGTCAAATTTTTTTTTTTTTTTTTTTTTTTTAGACACATTCAGTTAGAGAAAAGACTCACCAAGCGACAAAATCATCTACCACCGGCCTATGAAGTTTCTCATCCCCTTCAAGGAGACTCACAATCATGGAGCCATCAGCAAATTTGATAATGTGCCAACTAGCATAGTTGCTGCGACAATCATTAGTGCATAAGATGTAGAGAAGTGTACAGAGACGGCATCCTTGAGGAGAACCAGTGGAAGAGTGGAGCTGTTTGGAGAGAGTGCCGTTTACTCTCACACACTGGGATCAATCAGTCAAAGTCCAGAGTCCAGCCAACAGGATTTAAATCCAGTTTAAAAAGACTAATCAGCTTATCTGCTAAAAGATGCGGCTGGATGGTATTAAAAGCTGAGGGAAAATCTATCAACAATAGCCTGGCATGTGCTTTTGTCCCCTCCAGGTGGCAGTACAGAAAATGTAATAATGAGGCAATAGCATCCTCCACACCTCCACCTGACCTCAATGCACATTGCAGGGGATCCAAAAGTTCCCCCACCCACAATAAAACTTCACTTTTAATAAGCTTCTTAAGAGTCTTCATGATTAAGGAGTAATACTACTGGCCTGTAGTCATTAAGTATTGCCGTGTTTTTAATCTTAGCAACTGGGCAATTGTGGAATGTTTCCATAACTTGGGGACCCTCTGTTGTTGAAGAGAAAAGATAAAGATAAAATGAAAGATACTGCTGAACTGTTCAGCACAGGTAGCAAGAACATGACCGCAGAAATTATCTGGTCCAGGACTCTTGTTAGTAGGGGAGCGCCAGTGCAAAAGTAACTCTGGACGAAAGTAATACGGCGATTTACTCACAGCCATCCTCACAGACATAACTAAACCACCACCGCCATATAGCAATCACCTCCTCTTCGGATCTGCGCTGGCTCTGAGCCGGATCAGCCGGAGCCGGGGCAGATCTGGGGCAGATCCGGAGCGGAAGTGCTTGCTACCTGGACCTCTTTTTTTATGCTGTTTTAGGTGCGAAAGTTTGCATATGAGCTGGCCGAAAATATTAGCCTCAAAACTTCATGTTCGTGGAAGAAAAACCAGATGGCAGCGAAGGATTGGCTCACCTCCCTCCTTGAGCGCAACAAAACCCTGTCCATCCGTCGACCTCAAGCCATTAGCATGCCCCGTTCCTACAGCTTCAACAAGACCAACGTGACAGCGTTTTTTAACAAGCTAAAGACTGTCCTCACCTGCAATAATTTTAGGTAAATGACATCTGAAACATGGATGAAACAGGTAAAAATTTATATTTAGATAAATTTAAAAGCAACAGTGATTTGCAACAGCAATAATTCAATTCACTTATTATTTCAGGTACCACAATGGTTCAAGTGCCAGACAAAATCATTGCCACCAAGGGGCAGCGTCAGGTCGGTGCAGTGACCTCCGGGGAAAGAGGGACATTGGTGACTGTTGCTTTTGCTGCCAACGCACAAGACAACTTTGTTTCCCCTTAGTTTATTTTCCCAAGGAAGAAGTTCCAGGACCACTTCATCCGGGATGGTCCCCCTGGCTGCATTGGTTCTGCCAATGGATTGGGGTGGATGGAGGAGACAAATTTTTTGGCCTTTTTACAGCATTTTGCAAGACACACCCGCGTGACCCCGAAGTCAAAGTTGCTGCTACTCTTAGACCATTTCTAAATACCAAGAATGCTAAGAACGAAATTGCATTCTTGGGAGTAACGTTCTCGCTAGTCATTCCGGGAAGAGTGCACTTCCAAGGATACGAGCACTCATAACGCTCGTTCTCGTTGTGTTCTCGTTGGTATTACACAATACGCCAGCCAGTGAGACGCGACTTCCTCCGGGTACATCCTTTTTTCCCCCCCCAGTAATGATATGTGTCGGGGAAGAGGGGTCTGTGAGCGTGAGCTAGTTAAGGTGCTAAGCTTAGCTATCTTCCTCTGTTGCAAAATTTCTCTACTACAAAAACACTGGAAAACATTCAACATAAAACATCGTAAAGCAGCCAATATTCCAAATGTACTCAGATAATAGTTCCTCGCCTGAAAATTAGCAGAATAGTATTTAGCTAAGAAATAGCGAACAAATACCGACAGATTACATTCAAAGTTGTACGTAAATCTGTCGTGAGAAAAATTCATTTTGCATCTGGTGTGAAAGCAGCTTTACTGATCCTGGGGTGCATTTCCCGAAATGACAGATGATAACTTACATAGTTAGACCCATTGACAGTGAATGGATGAACTATGTACGTTGCTAATTTAGTTAGCAACTACGCTTTTGGGAAACGTTACACTGCCCTTCCCTCTCAGAAGCGTCCCTCTCCCGCTAAGATGCCGAAAAGAATTCTGGGATATGCGTGCTGTGAAGTTCACACAAGTTACCATCCGATGCATCGTAGGAAAAATAGGCGTATCAAGAACACTTCCGGGACTGGTAACAGTTCTCGTCGAGATGCAAACTTTGAATTGAGACAGTACATGGTCTCAGAGGGATGACGTTTCTCAAGTTCACAGGAAAAGAAGTTCAGAGAAGAGTGCACATTGAGAAACGGCCTCAGACAATCATGCATCACACTTCTATGTGGTATCTATTGACATTTGCAAGTCACATGGCATTGTTACCCTGTCTTTTCCACCCCAGTGCTCCCACCATCTTCAGCCGCTAGACCGAGGCATTTTTGGTTGTCTAAAGCACTACGTTAACAGTGCAGCAGACAATTGGATGCGGTTGAACCCTGGAAGAACTCTGACCATCTACAACATCTCAAGTCTTGTGGCTGAAGTTCTGCCTCAAGCTGCGACACCAAGCAGCATTTCATCTGGGTTTGGGTGTACCAGTATCTGGCCCTTGAAACCAGATATTTTCAGTGAGGCAGCCTTTGCTCCAGCTTTTGTGATCTTCACCAGCATCAGCTCCATCCCCAGTGCCAGCGCCAGCTCCATCACCAGCGCCCACTTCATCACCAGCGCCAGCTCCATCACCAGCGCCCACTTCATCACCAGCGCCAGCTCCATCACCAGCGCCTGCTCCCTTGAGACACCACCAACCTAGCCAGAGTCCATTTGAGCTGCTCCCTCATGAGTCAGTCATTGCTGTAGATGGTGAGAGTTTCTGTCTGTGTGTGTCTTTAAATGAGCATGTTGAGCCTTGCCAAGGATTTTTTAAAATATTATCTACGCAGGTATGCTTGTGGTTCCAGGTACATCTAGTGGCGCACCAATACAGATTTTCAGCCCAGAAAAGGTTTGCCCATATCCAAAGGCTGGCTCGAGATGAAGAAAATAAAAGAAGAGGCAGAAAGAGGTGAGCAAAGTGTCATTTTTAACTCGTCTTGATTCTCTTGCTTGGATAAAAACAAGCTGATTCTGACTATAATCTCATTAAATGTTGCAGGTCAACATCAATACTGTCCAACACCCCATTGAAAGTTGCTTTGGAGGAGGAGAGTTGGCAGAGGGGCCAGAAAAAAACAGTCCTCTTCAAAACTCCCAAAGAAAATGAGGCTTAGTGGTCACACTGCAACCACAGTTTCTCAGGGCAATGATGAGGAATGTCTTGTTTGTGGGGAGAGATTTGCCTGATCTTTGCCTGGAGAAGTGTGGGTGCATCTTTTGTCTGCTGTGGTCGCATGAGGTATGCACTGAGGGTGCCGCTCATTACAGTGGCTTCAATAAGTATTTGTACACTACTTGAAAATTCGACTACATAACAGCTTTTGTATATTCGGCTAAATGCTTGCTATTGTGTGTAAAAGTGATTAAAATATTTGATAATCAATATGTTTTAAACAAATACTGTAAATCCTTATTTTTTGAAGATTGGTATGAGAGGAATATATGGTCTATAGTTGACTTGATGGACACAAATGACAATTTCTTAACTTATGAACAATTCTGTATGAAATATACAGTGGCTCCAATAAGTATTTGTACACTACTGTACTTCATGGAGTCAGTTACGGATAGCCTGGGCACAAACATGGCTTCCAGTTGCTTGCTCCACTTTGGTGGCAAGACTGGAGGCTGAGGACTGTCTCTCCCTCTGTACCAGCAGGGAGATGTACCGGTCAGTGCGCTGGCTGGTCTTCCTGGGACGTCCTTTCCTGGCTGCATTGGCTATGCGTTCAGACTGTTTGTACTTCTTGATGATGTACTGCACGGTCGTGTGGTGTAACGATAGCCGAGTTCCAATTTTTCTGGTGCTTTGGCCTTCTTTATGTAGCTGAATGATTTGCTCCCGCATTCGACGGGGTATCTCGCCTGTCTTAGCCATATATCACAGGAATACATTATGGGCATGGTCAGGCCATTTACATCGGCCAGTCTGTGTACAGAGGGAGTGTCCAGTATGGTCACGCTTGACCAAATCAGACCAAGTGAGTCAACCATGTCCTGTAAACATCTTGAGTCAATTTAAGGTGAGTATTATAAGTTCTGTGACTCACTAATGGAACTGTACAGATACTTATTGGGTCAGATAATCGCCTTTCTGACCAAATATGCCATTTTGACATTAAATATTTGTTTAAAACATATTGATTATCAAATATTTTAATCACTTTTACACACAATAGCAATCATTTAGTCGAATATACAAAAGCTGTTATGTAGTCGAATTTTCAAGTAGTGTACAAATACTTATTGGAGCTACTGTATATCTGTCACAACTGCGATGAGTAATTTCATTTTTATAAATAGAATAATTGCTCATTAAACATGTTCACGTTTACTTTTGAAACATTTGAAGCCAGTTAAAATGTTTAAAACAATTGTCCGGCTATTTTTCTTCTGTTTTAACGACAGAAATTGAAAAAGATTCCAGTAAATTTGGATCATGTTACTTTGGCCCTGCCAGTGCATTACTTTCATCCCGACTGGATGGGTCGAAAGTAGCAATGCGCAACTTCCATTCGAGGTCAAACTATAACGAAGTCAATATATATTGGGATGATTTAGCACCTGATATTGACAGAGCACACACAAAATCTTGAATAAACTCAGGAACATGAATAGCATTCCAAACAGTTTGCCCTTTCCTCCGTGTTGTCCTATCATGGTTTGCGGTGCAGCATGGAGATCCTCCAATCGCTGGGAGAGGGGAGTGCGAGTGTTAATTTCCCCAGTGATATGAAGAGGAGCAAAAAACTGTTGGCTCAAGTGAGTAGGAGCGATCTAACAATAATTAATAATCAAATCAACAACAAATGTGTGGCTGTCATTTTCAAACACTGCATTTATACTTTTTCACAACCAAAGACCACACAATTGGGAAGCTTAATGTCCAGTTCAAAATAAGGAACAGGAAAAGGCTTCCAAAGCTTAGGGAGTCGAGACTCGGGGTGCAGGGTGAGTGTCCTCTGTCTCATTGCAGGAGGGCCTCTGGCTCTAACCAAATTGCCTGTGGTTCTTGTGCTGAAAGAGAGAGTGAGTGAGAAAAAGAGAAAGGGTTACACACCTATAAACTGCCAATTATTGGCTCCCCTGGTTAAGATGTGTTCTTTAGCTTATTATAAATTCAGTTTTTTTCCAAATAATATATTATTAAACTTTATTTAACCAGTAAAATCACATGAGACAAGTCTCTTTTACATGTGCGAACTGGCCAAGAGGCATAAAGTTTACATTGAATCCTACAAAGGACAATACATTAAAGACATAACACACAACATACAACACAACCAGCACAATAACTACCTATAAAGAAACAAATTTGATAATTAAAATAAATAAAAAAATAGAAATAGAAAATTATATAACAAGTAATCCGAACAAGTGAGCCCGAGACCTAAAATAATTATAAAAATGTTGGGGAGATTATATAAAAAAGGGGGTTATTCATCAAAACAGGAGCAGTGACTAGAGAGAGTATCCTTGATTAACCTTTTAAAGCTGGAGAGAGAAACCAGTGTAGTCAATTTGAATTTAGACTGGAGGTCATTCCACGACCAAGGCCCAAAGTAGGAAAGACTTCTTTTCCCTGACTCAGATCTGAGTGGAGGCACAACGTAGCGTAGCCAAGCATTGGATCTCAGATTGAAAGAATTTTGAACCAAAACCAATTTGGCACAGATGTAAGGGGGGAGGTTACCGAGAATAGCTTTATAAATAAAAATGTACCAGTGTTGCAACCTGCGAGATGTTAACGAGGACCAACCAACAGCAGAGTACAAAGTACAGTGGTGAGTCCTAAAAGGAGAGTTAGTGATGAACCTCAAGGCTGCGTGAAAGAGAGGATCAAGTTTGGCCAGTGTTGAGGCACAGGCAAATCTATAGACAATGTCACCATAGTCCAGCTGTGACAGGAAGAGGTTGGTAACGAGCTGCTTACGTGAAGCAGGGGAAAAGCACGACTTCATTCGATAAAAGAAACTCGAAGTATATTTTAATTTCTTTGCCAGAAAGTCAACATGATATTTGAAAGTAAGCTTAGTATCCAGCCAAATACCAAGATATTTGTAAACTTCAACCCATTCAATGGATGTTCCGTCAAGAGTTTTGATGGGTGGAGGGATATTTACTGAGCGATTAGGGGCAAATAGCATGGCCTTGGTTTTTTGGCCATTAAGTAGGAGCTTACTACGTGTCAAATCCTGCTGCACGGAGACAAAATCCGGAGCCAAATTTGACACAGCCAGATTCAAAGAAGGAGCACAAGTATACAAAACCCTGTCATCCGCATACATATGATATTTAGAGAACTTACAATGACTGCATATGTCATTAACATATAGGAGAAAAAGCAATGGCCCCAGAATTGAGCCTTCAGGGACTCCTTTCTCAAGGGTGATAGGGTCAGATACCGTGTCACCAAGCTTTGCACATTGTGTGCGACTAAATAAATAATCCTTAAACCAACTTGATATGTTCTGACCACAACCAATATTTGAAAGGCCTTTAAGCAATACTTGATAGTCGACTGTATCAAAGGCCTTTGTAAGGTCAACAAACAGAGCCACACAGAAAGATTTCTTGTCCAGAGCAGCCCTAAGGTCATCTATGACGTTTAGACATGCCGATACAGTGCTGTGTTTTGCTCTAAAACCGGATTGCATAGGGTTAAGAATCTTGGATGTGTCGAGAAAGAGTTTCACCTGGGCTGGTACCTGGCATTCAAGAATTTTGGCCAAGGCAGACAAATTAGAAATTAGCCTAAAATTGTTTACATCACATGGATCACCACCCTTGAGAAGAGGCAACACAAAGGCTTGTTTCCACAAAGCAGGCAACCTTTGAGAGGTTAGAGAAAGATTAAAAATATCTGTGATTGGTTGAGCAAAAACAGGGGCAGAAATCTTAAGAAGAAACGGGTCCAGGCCATCTGGACCAGCAGACTTTTTTGGATCCAGAGTGGATAGGGCAAGCAAAGCATCCGATGCCTGGATGGGGGAGAACTCAAAATTTATGGGTAAGCCTGCAATCTCTTGTTCAACCTGAAGAGGAGAGCAAGCATTTTGTTCATCAAAAAGATGCCCCACCTTCTTGAAGTGAGCATTAAAAGCATTGGACATTTCCTTAAGGTCAGTAACATGAGATACACCGATCCGAATCTTTCCAAATAATATAGGACCACAATGAAAAAAGATAAAAATCCAACCTTTAATTCAAGTGCATTTATTCAGTGGGAAATCCCACATTATGAAATAATTTTTTTACATCAAATAATGTGTGCCACAATTATTAGCACCCTCGATGTTAATACTTTGTACAACCCCCTTTCGCCAACAAAACAGCACCTAATCTTCTCCTATAATGTTTCACAAGATGGGAGAATACAGAAAGAGGGATCTTCGACCATTCCTCTTTGCACAAACTCTCTAAATCATTCAGCGACCTGGGTCCTCTCCTCTGCGCTCTCGTCTTCAGCTCACTCCAAAGGTTTCCAATGGGGATGAGGTCTAGGGACTGAGATGGCCATGGAAGGAGCTTGATTCTGTGTCTGGTGAACAATTTCTGTGTAGATTTGGCCACATGTTTAGCGTCATTATCTAGCTGAAAGACCCAGTGATGACCTATCTTCAGCTTTCGGGCAGAGGCCACCAGATTTTGATTTAAAATGTCCTGGTATTTCAAAGCGTTCATGATGCCATGCACCCTAACAAGGTTCCCAGGGCCTCTGGAAGAGAAACAGGCCCAGAGCATCATCGATCCTCCCCCATACTTCACAGTGAGCATAAGGTGCTTTTCTGCATACTCATCTTTTGTGTTCCGCCAGACCCACTTAGAGTGTTTGTTGCCAAAAAGCTCTATCTTGGTCTCATCTGACCATTTGACGGTCCAAGTTGAAGTCCCAGCACCGATTGGCGAACTCCAGATGTTTACGTTTATGATTGTGAGTGAGAAAAGGTTTTTTCCATACATGCATTGCAAACAGCTTGTTGGCATGTAGATACCGCCTGTTGGTTGTTTTGGAGACTTTATGACCCCAAGATGCTACCATTTGTTGCAATTCTTTAACAGTGAGCTTTGGAGAACTTTTTATTTCTCCTATCATCCTCCTCACTGTGCGTGGTGGGAAAATAACCTTGCGTCCTCGTCCAGGCTTGTTTACCACTGTTCCAGTTGTTTTAAACTTCTTAATGATTCCTCTGACAGTAGATATGGGCAGGTGCAGGCGAGTGGCTATTTTCTTGTAGCCATTGCCTGATTGTGAAGGTTGTCACACATCTGCCCTACTTGAATGATGTGTTCCTTTGTCTTTCCCATGTTGAAGAGTGGATAAGAGAAATGGCCTTTGTGTCACGTCATCTTTATACCCCAGGGAAACATGAAGTGATGAATTGCTAACTAAATGTTCCTAGATACTCTGATCGACTTTGTAAACTATTGTAGAAATGACAGAAATACTTCAGTTACATTTATTTCCTAAGAATTGTTAGGGGTGCCAATAATTGTGTAACAGGTGATTTTATGAAAAAAAATTATTTCTTGATCAGGGATTTTTTTCCCCTAAAAATTCCCTTGAGTTGAAGGTTACATTTTTCTACAATTTTCAGTGTGAGAGTATGCTTCTGCAATAAAAATAGAATTTATTTTAAGGCTTTTAACACATCTTAACCAGAGGTGCCTGGTTATGGTTATTATGGAGGGCGCTGTTTTGGCTTGGATGGGAAATTATACAGGAAATGTGGAGGGGCTTACTTTCCCAATGCAACATCATCAGTATGTTGATGTTTAACAAAGTATGGAAAGTGGCATCAGTTACTGATGTGATGGGAATATGTACAAAACCCAAAACCAGTTAAGTTGTCACATTGTGTAAATCGTAAATTAAAACAGAATGCAATGATTTACAAATCCTTTTCAACCCATATTCAATTGAATACACGGCAAAGACAAGTTACTTAATGTTCGAACAGGTAAACTTTGTAATTTTTTGCAAATATTAGCTCTTTTGGAATTTGATGCCTGCAACATGTTTCAAAAAAGCTGGCACAAGTGGCAAAAAAGACTGAGAGATTGCTCATCAAACACTTACTTGGATCATCCGACAGGTGAACAGGCTAATTGGGAACAGGTGGGTGCCATGATTGGGTATAAAAGCCAAGCCCTGAATGCTTAGTCATTCACAAACAAGGATGGGGGCGAGGGTCACCACTTGGTGAACAAATGCATGAGCTGATTATCGAACAGTTTAAAAACAACATTCCTGAACGAGCTATCGCAAGAAATTTAGGGATTTCATCATCTACGGTCCGTAATATCGTCAAAAGCTTCAGAGAATCTGGAGAAATTACTGCACGTAAGCCACAAGGCCGAAAACCAAAGTTGAATGGCCGTGATCTTCGATCCCTCAGGCGATACTGCATCAAAAACCGACATCAGTGTGTAAAGGACATCACCACATGGGCTCAGGAACACTTCAGAAAACCACTGTCAGTAACTACAGTTCGTCGCTACATCTGCAAGTGCAAGTGAAAACTCTACAATGCAAAGCGAAAGCCATTTATCAACAGCACCCAGAAACGCCGCCGGCTTCGCTGGGCCTAAGCTCATCTAAGATGGATTGATGCAAAGTGGAAAAGTGTTCTGTGGTCTGACGAGTCCACATTTCAAATTGTTTTTGAAAACTGTGGACGTCGTGTCCTCCGGACCAAAGAGGAAAAGAACCATCCGGACTGTTATAGGCGCAAAGTTCAAAAGCCAGCATCTGTAATGGTATGGGGGTGTATTAGTCCCCAGGGCATGGGCAACTTACACATATATGAAGGCACCATTAATGCTGAAAGGTACATACAGGTTTTGGAGCAACATATGTTGCCATCCAAGCAATGTCTTTTTCATGGACGCCCCTGCTTATTTCAGCAAGACAATGCCAAGCCACATTCTGCACGTGTTACAACAGCATGGCTTCGTAGTAAAAGAGCGCGGGTACTAGACTGGCCTGCCTGTAGTCCAGACCTGTCTCCCATTGAAAATGTGTGGCGCATTATGAAGCGTAAAATACGATAACAGAGACCCCGGACTGTTGAACAACTTAAGCTGTACATCATGCAAGAATGGGAAAGAGTTCCACCTGAAAAGCTTCAAAAATTGGTCTCCTCAGTTCCCAAACGTTTACTGAGTGTTGTTAAAAGGAAAGGCAATGGAACACAGCGGTAAAAAGGCCCCTGTGCCAAATTTTTTGCAATGTGTTGCTGCCTTTAAATTCAAAGTTAATGATTATTTGCAAAAAATAAAAAAAATTTCTCAGTTTGAACATCAAACATCTTGTCTTTGCAGTGTATTCAATTGAATATAAGTTGAAAAGGATTTGCAAATCATTGTATTCTGTTTTTATCTACAATTTACATAACGTGCCATCTTCACTGGTTTTGGGTTTTGTATTAAGATGTCTCATGTTCTACAATCTTTTAGACTTGTAATACAGTATAGCTTATTTTTTTATTTTTGCATTCAATATGATTCCCCACTTAGCCTTGTATGTTTGGCCCAATTTGGGTTTTTATTTGATTTTTGATTTTTAAATCTTTGAAACAGCTTAATGCAATTCCATTGCTTCCAGTGATCTTATTCCATTTAAACTATTTAAAAGATCATGAAACACATACATTGCTTCCAACCCCTGAGTAAAGAAAAGCGTGAGAAGTCCAGAGTCATAATCAAACGTGAAACTGATAAACCTCCATGCACAAGGACTTCAGGGTCTTTGCGACTTTGGCAGACGCGGTAGTGCAGTGGTCAAGTAGGCCCAGGTGTATAAATGGGTACCAGCTGGGGGGAGTACTTGCGGTGGACTGGCATCCCATCTAGGGGGAGTAGTAATACTCCTAGTCGCTTCGTGCCACAAAAACCGGGTTTAAGCACCGGGCCGATGGGCCACGAGGCTCGAATAGGCTTACTTTACAAGGACTTCAGTTCCGCGCTAGAATCTCTTACATATGTGTCGATTGATTAATTGCTGACTACAGTAGGGGAACGTGAATATGCCACTAAAACAAACCTTGAATGCGTCAGGGTTGACAGGAATGCGTTATTAATGAAAACTGACCACACCTGACAATGTTCAGAGTTTTCAGAGTTTCTGTAATGGTAATTTAAATGAATGATTGAAAACAGGTCATGGCCAATCATTTTTTTTAAGGGATGGGTTTGAGCCTCCCCTATCGCCAGTTCACCAGCCGCCACTGAATACAACTATTCTCTTTTGGATAATTCTTCATTACACCACATGCAATGGGGGGAGAGACATTTAAAAACCCGCATTTTATCGCATAGCAGCCTTGGATTTATCAATGCCAGCAGCCATGGCTGCCATTTTGAAACTAGCAGTTTGGAAAGTGTGTTGAGTGTCAATAACAGGTGTGATCGCAATCTAGCTACAAAAAATGCCACTTAGTGGAATTTGAAGATATTTCCAACTCGTGGCGGTGTGTAAAAACAAGGTCCTTCAAGGGTACGCATTTAACACTTTATTAACCAGCAAATATCTAAAAAACACCTACAAAAAGCCGGATGCCTAAAGACTTAAAACTTAAAAAAAGCTTGCACAAAAAGACAAAAAACTAAGATTGTGACACAAAACTCATTCTGACTTCCCACACACAGGCACAGTTGAAAAACTGTGTGGCTTGCCATGATCATCATTCTCCTGCCACTGATCAGCTGTGACTCCCTTATCTAATCTACGTATGACTGATTACTGCCTACGCCCACAGCTGTGCAGGTAGCCCATAGCAACCATAGTGCCTCACCATACACCCACATTCACGCACACAAACATACACAAATATAAAATGACTGAAACAACAGGGCCCTAGGGCTCTTTGTCCACGGAGTTTTTGTACCCAAATATTTCGTCCCCAGACTTTTCATCCTCATGGACTTTTTGTCCCCGGACTTTTTATCTCCATGAACTTTCGTCCTCGGACTCTTTGTCCCTGGAGGGTTCGTCCCCAATAATGCTTTACCCCTTCCTGCATTATAACATTATCCTTATCCCTTTCTCTAACCCTAATCCTTATATTATGGTGATCTATCTGTTCGACCATCTGTCTGTCAACAATGGTGACACTTTTTTTATCATTAGAGGATGAAAAATCCAGGGATCAAGTGTCCTGTAACCCAGTAGGACAGGCAGTCCAACACTGCGGCTGCCGTGGAGCTGGTTGAGAAGTGGCTGTGAGGTGGCGGTGGGGCTGTTTAGATGAGGAATGATCTCGACTTGCCTTCTTATGGGCTAGCAGGCATTTTTAAGTCATCACAGTCATGTCCAGCCACAAAACATGGTATTATGGCTTGTGGACAAGTATAAGGACATGGGGTCAATCAAAGTGCTCCATGCCGAAAAAGAAATGAGTGGCAATAATTTTTTTTTTGAATGATCAAATGACCCTTGGACTTGCCCCTCTGGGAAAACCGTCACCCAACTCCCTGTGGCAGTTGGGATATTGGCACGTGGCATTATTTTATGATTTTGAGGGGTTAACCTTTGTTAAGGGGTTAATATACCCATAATGCCTTGCCTATGCCTATGGCAATGCAACATTTTATATTTTTTATACAATAGAAAGCCTAGGATGTTTGCTGCAGTTTACACATATGGAAATTCTCTCTTTATTGTCAAGAACTGTGCCACAAAGTTAGTCAGTTTCATCAAAATTTTGCATAGGAAGTGCATTGGAAGGGTTAATTGCTCCTTACCCCTGAACAGAGTGATTATTCGCTGAATGGTTTTACCTGCATTGCCTGCATTCTAGCCCAGGACCCATTTCTATGGTACAAATTTGAGCAAAATCCATTTATCTCGCAGGTTATCACTTTTTGCAGATTTTGCATGGTCTATCCATGCAATGACACTTCAATCATTGTTTGATTTTGCCAAGAGTCAGGGGATAGTGAGTGTAATTTTGTGTGCGTGTGTGTGTGTGTGTGTGTGTGTGTGTTTAAAAGGTTTCAAGAAATGAGCCCTAGCAGTATTGAAAACCTTATATAAAAGCCTCTAATGCAAAAAAAAATAAAACACGCTTCCAAAGCAGGTGAATTGGACCACATTTGGCCTTCCATAGAATGCGGGAAATGTCCGCGAGGGACTGCTTTCAGTTACCTGCCTTTATCTGATGAGAGGTAAATAATAAAAACAAGAGGCACATCCTTTTCCATAAAATCAAAGGAGGGAAATTAAAATTCCCAAATGATAATCAAATATGATTATGGCTGAGAGGATGTCTTCAAAATCCAGACTTCAATAAACAGTGACGCCATGCACCTGAGAACTCTACGCGATGGGCGTGCCAATAAATTGGGCGTGCCATTCATTGGTCGTGCGCAAGCCATGCACTGCTCGCATTCATTTCTGCTGGATATTTGTGCCAAGCAAGGACACGGAAGTGGATATGCAGCCTTGACTTAAAACTAGCATTTTCAGATACACACAGCGTTCTCTCAATCGTTTGCGTAGGCTATATACTCTTTGTTGAATGTAAGTCATTTCTTTTCGAAAAGGCCTACCTGTAAGGTGAGCAATTTTATACGATCATAACATGGTGCTATTTTGAGGCTGGGATGAATTATTTTTACCTTTGAAATAGTTGCGGAGCCTGAATGGATGCAGTTACCTTTCTGGATGTCTACACCTGTTGCAACTCTTGCCGGTATATAAGGCTATGGAAAATTAAATGTTGTTTTTTTGCTGTGCGATAGAAAGGAGCACAATATCCCGATCGCATAGTTTAACAAGTAAACATGTTGGATCTTATCAATATGACGGTGCACTCTGTCCATTTCTCGTAGACTAGAAAAGCCCAATTCAGACTTGCAAGATATTTTTCATATGACCAATTCTAGCTCACACGAAATTCCCTCTTTATATGCGAAATATCCATTCATTGTATACCGAAAAGCCTGTTTCACGCATATGAGAAATGTCTCGTGTAACTCAAAGCTTAATCCCGAGCAAGAACAAAAGGAACAGTTGAATTTATCCTATGACTTTATCGGCTGCTGAGGGGAAAAAAAAATCAACAGTTCATTCTTGATGAGTATTATCAGTCATTGCATACCAGAACTGCATAATTCTAAGATCATGAGTATTATCAATTCATGCATATCTGAACTATATGAATTTTAGGAGACAAAGAAATGACAGTTTTATTGGGCACCTTCTGGTATGGAAATTTCTAGTATGTACGAGGAGTGTGTTTTCAAATTGCCATGATCCAACATGTCACTGTGACAGCAGTCAGCTGGAGTCAGGGCGCTAGTCTGACTATTATTGATAAATGTCGGAACACATATGAAAGTATTGTGAGCAGTAACATCCCACCTGCTGGTTTGGAGAGAAGAAATGACTGCTTGTGAGTGGTCATAATATTTTGGCTGTATGATGTACGTCTTCTGCTTTAAAGCAAGGGAGCCCCTGCCATAAACAAACCCATGTGACGCAGTCGCTGAGTTCCGGCCAATCAGGGACAGGATCATCCATACCCAAGGGGTTAAGGTGTTTATTTTGCTGCTGTGGAGAGGGCATGTTGGTTCTCATTGCCTGGCTGTGTTGTGAGCATTATTTTACTTCTGTTTTTTTTTTTTTTTATTATTATTTTATGGTCTCTTATTGGTTTATTGTGGGGTTTGGGTCTAATTTTTAATTTGCTGATGCGGATGCTGAAGCCAGGACATTAATCTTTGGCAAGGTCTGGTTTATTTGTGCTTCTCTTTCCATCTCGCCTTCTTCTCTCCCAAATTTTTATTTCTCCACAGTGTCTCTGTAAATCTCTTTGCATCTTTTTATGAGTCGTGAGCCAACAGTGAAACAGAATGTAAAATGTTTCATCATGTTCAATGTCAAGATGCATCTCAGGTGTTGTATAGTGTCATAAACCTGTTTTAGTTTTAAATGGGATATAGAGTTCATTTTGTAATGTATGCTGACGATATGGTTTCCAAAGTTTACTAATTTAGAGGCAAAATGACATGAAATTGATTTTGTTTTCATATTGGTTGAATTTTTTTCAATGAGATTCCGAGTTCTGAATATGCCCTATTACTTTGCATTATCTGTATCGTATAATTTATAAACTCGTGATTACAGTCATTCTTATGGTCAAGTCCTATTTTTCCCCACAACACCATCTACACTGGTCAGTTTTCAGCAGTTTTGTAATGTGAAGTACAAAAATGAATGTTATGCTGACATTACTGTGTACACTGTACTCTTGTGGCAATGTTTTTCTGTGCATGGTTGTGCTTCATTAGAAATGGGGGGGGTCAACCACTGAAACGTACCATATATTTGGCTGGTAATTACCCTGTGACACGAAAAGGAGTGTAAATTTTGGAAACTGATACCTTCAGATTCCCAAAGGGTCAGCCCAAGGGGCTCAGTTGAGTGAGCTGTTTTAAGCCGCCAAATATCCCTAAACGTGTGCTCCAGGGTAGTGAATAAAATTGCCATTGTTCATGGTGAGGGCGTCACAGAGGCCAGGGGTCATTTAATAAAATATCGCACCACTACAAGTAATGTTGCACCCTTCGGTAAAATTGTTAATTAGCTGAAGTGGTATACCACTGCTTGTGCATACATTACCTCCTCTCACCCCTTTACAACTTTTTAACCATGATCTTCGAACCATTATATTTTTTATAACTGCAATACAGAGGACGCATTTGGCTGTAGCCAAAGCCACTCCATTCGCCATCGGGTCATTCCATATAAAATCACCCAAGCTCCCATCTTGATGGTCTCAGAAATGCTTCATTTGGTAATATTTTGTTGCCTGTGATGAGCAAATGAAATTGCAGGTGGTTTCAAGTTGATATCTCGTTCCGTTCTCATTTTATGGGCCCCCGAAAAAGGGGGGCGTGGCCCAAGTTAACCCTCTGGTCACAGTTTGTGACCATTTTCAAAGGGTTATAAGGTCATTCCATATCAAATCACTCAAAAAAAATCAAAATTGTCTCCCCACCCCCTCAGATTTTGCTCATATTTGGTTTCTAGGGTGATTTTTGCTGGCAAAGCGGAAATTTCAAATATTAGCTCAATCCAACCAGTGGTTCCTGAGTTATGGCCCACCCAATTTGGCAAAAATTGCCCAAAATGGGGTTACTGGCCGAAGTTTGACCACCAATATCTCTGCAACCAGTGGGGCTATCACAATAAAACTGGTGTTTCTAGACTGGAAATTCACAAAGGAATCCAAATCTGGCCTTAGATTAGAAAACATAATGACCTTTTGACCTTTACTTTGACCTTGACCTTGTTGACCTCGTGACCTTGACACAAAACCCGCACAAAATTGTAGCCTCCTATGTTCCCTTTATTATATACAAAAACCAGAGGTGTATTTTCCCCTCAGTTTTCACAAATCCACATCATATATACCTTGTCTCTGCAATTTTAGCTTGGTTTTTACACCAATGCCTGTAAAACAATTTAATGCTTAACACTATTCACTACAAACTTTGTAAAGGTTTTTCTATAATGTTCTGAACTATTTTAATGATGGTTTTACTTGATTATCTAACATTCATTACTTATCCTTGAGCTGAGAACTTGCATTTCAGTTACAGCACGCATCTGAGTTCATCCAAATCTACTTATTATCAAGGGGCCACATGCTACAATTCTTAGAAATATTCATCACATCATTTCTACTGATTCTGTGTCCTCGGGATGAAGAGGAACAGAGTGATGGGGCATCTACTACACAAACTATGTCCTCATGCTGCAACCATTATACTTCAGATCAATTTTTAAAATTTAAGTTTATTAGAAAAGTTATAATCAATCATAGTTGTCATGCAGAGCCATGGGTGCACTGGGAATTAAGTATGGTACATAAAAATTGAGGTAGACAGCACAGCACCTTTCAAAAGTTAATGTGTTGTTGATGATCACTGAGAATGATGAATGCATACATACATCTTCAAATTCACTTCACAATGTCAAAAATAGTCCAAAATCTCCCCTCTTCTTTCTTCATTCTTTCAGAGAAATAGCCTTATTTGAGGTCCACACTAGAAAATTGAAGGACTATCACTCAAACGCTGTAAATTCAAGTAGATTAAGGCAAAACTGCACAGACAAGGTATATATGATGTGGATTTGTGGAAAATGAGGGGAAAATACACCTCTGGTTTTTGTATATAATATAGGGAACATATGAGGCTACAATTTTGTGTGGGTTTTGTTTCAAGGTCGCGAGGTCAACATGGTCAAGGTCAAAGTAAAGGTCAAAAGGTCATCATATTTTATTTTTTTCCTACATCAAATCTAAGACCAGATTTGGATTCCCTGGTGAATTTCCAGTCCAAAGACACAAATTTTATTGTGATGGCCCCACCGGTTGCTGATATATGGGTAGTCAAACATCAGCCAGTACCCCCATTTTGGGTGATTTTTGCCAAATTGGGTGGGCGATAACTCAGAAACCACTGGTCGAATTGAGCTTATATTAGGAATTTCAGCTTTGCCAGCAAAAATCACCCTACAAACCAGATTTTGAGCAAAATCTGAGGGGGTGAGGTGATATCCATTGGGTGATCTGACATGGAATGACCCTATAACCAATGAACTAATAAGGATACGAATTTCATTCTTTCAGGATACGTTTATTCTGTTTAATAGTCTGCAACAAACCTTTTAATGTAGTGATTAACCCTTGAGTGCTTTGCAATTAACCCCTAAACATTGAAACTTGGTGCCAAACATGTCGATTTCAAATGGAATATTATACAAGTATCCTTAGAATGTCCCTTTTGCCAATTACATTGTTGATAGTTTACCTGACGGAGTTACAAATGAAGGCAAAAACATCTTTCTATCTTCATCCAATTTGGAGAAACATTAACCCCTTTTCAGCTAATTACTAAAATAGTGCACTTTTTAACCCTCATTTTGACCCTCATTTACCATGTGGGCCTGTTTTGATTTTCAAAAAGTTGGCCTCAAATGAAAGCTTATTCAAAGAACTTCAAGATGCAACTCAATCAAACTTGGAACAAATACTCCTACTTGGAAAAATAAGGCCCCCTTTAAGGGCTATTTGCACATTGGCACACATTGGTGATTTCATATGGAATGACCCAATCTCACTTTTTTTCAAGAAAGGATATTGATAAATGTATCCCATGTTTTTGTCCAAAGGCTTTGTTTGTGGCCACAATATCATGGTTATAGTGGGACTCCTGTTGTGCCCTAGACTATAGCTCCTGCTCCAAGTGCATTCCTGAATAGAAGTTTGAGCACTGGGTTGAAACTAGGGCTGGGCGATATGGACAAAATCTAATATCCAGATTTCGGTGACCGAATACCTCAATATCAATATTTTGCCGATATCATCGGGACAAATGTTGGTGCTTTTGTAAAATATGTACACAATAATATTTTCTATAACCATTTATAAGTAATGTTGACATAACGATGAAACAGGTGCAGGCAACAGCTTCAACAGTCTTGCAAGTGCAGAAAAATGCTACCCATTACTGTAATTCAACTTTTAAAACCAGAAAAGCCAACACTTATTTCATATCACGATATTACGATAGTCAAAATCCGTGATGATATTTTACTTTAAATCACGATATCGATATAATATCGATATATCGCCCAGCCCTAGTTGAAACTACCAGTTTGTGAAAATACGCAACCTTGCAAGCTGATCTAGGTGAAAGATTTGCCCTCGCATTATTGTATTACAGTTACAGCTAATAATATTGTTAGCTATAACAGTGGACCGCACTGTTTGTTGGTACCATGAGATTCAGAGATTTGGTACATTTTCACGTTCTTTGTGCGTCTCTTGCTAAGGGTCCCCGCTTTGAGCATGCAGCCCCTCAAGCTGTCAACGATACTAAGGTTGGTGGTATTTACATTGGTGGTCGCCGTGGTGGTTAAATTCGCCTTTCAGCCCAGGTGAGTCCATTCCCAGTTGTTCTCTGATTTTAGATTGGTAACTATGTTTGAGCCCTTGTCAGCTATTTGAAAATCTTTGAAAGTGTGTTTGTTTCAGTTGGTGAGCAGTGGGTAATGCAGTTGTCTCACAAAGTGTAAAATTGTGAATAGAATCAAAATGCATTGACTTTCAAATCACTCCAGCCAGCATTTTATTCACAATAGAACAGAGATAACATAGCAAATGTTGAAACTGAGAAATTTTACAATTTTTCCCCAAAAATGAGCTCATTTCAAATATTTTAATGGCTGCTACAGGTCTCAAAAAAGTTGGGACAGGGGCCTGTTTACCATGGTGTAGTATCCCCTCTTCTTTTTAACACAGAGTGGAGGCCTCTGGGCATTGGGTAGACAAGTTTAGCCATTGGAATTTGATCCCACTCTTGTTTAATTCAGGCTTCCAGCTGCTAGAGAGTTTTGGGTCTCCTTTGATGGAGTTTTGGGTTCATTATGTGACAAATGTTCTCAATCAGTGAAAGATCAGCACTGTAGGCAGGTCAGTTCAGCACAAGGACTCTTCTACTACGAAGCCATGCTGTTGTAATAGCTGCAGTATGTGGTTTTGCATTGTCCTGCTGAAATACACAAGGCCTTCCCTAGAATAGATGTCACCTGGAGGGGAGCATATGTTGCTCTGAAACCTTTTACATACCTTTCAGCATTCATGGTGCTTTTTAAAACATGCAAGTATCCCACACCATATGCACTGATGTATCCCCATGCCATGCTGGCTTTTGAACTGAACGCTGATAACGGGAGGGGTGGACTTTCTCCTCTTTAACCTGGAGGACACAATGCCCATGATTTCCAACAAGAACGTCAAACAAGGACTCGTATGACCACAGGACACTTTGTCACTTTGCTAAAGTCCATTTTAAATGAGCCTTTGCCCACAGAACACAGCGGAGCTTCTGGATCATGCTCAACAATGGCTTCCATTTTGCATGATAGAGTTTTTGTTGGCATCTGTGGATGGCCCAACGGACTGTGTTTACGGACAGTGGTTTCTTGAAGTATTCCTAGGCCCATTCAGTAATGTCAATGACAGAATCATGCCGGTGAGTGATGTAGTTGCGTCTGAGGGCTCGAAGATCACGGGCATCCAGTAAAGGTCTTCGGGCTTGTCCCTTGCACACACAGATTTTTCCAGCTTCTCAGAACCTTTTGATGATGTTATGCACAGTCAATGATGAGACCTTTAAAGCCATTGCAGTTTGACGTTGAGAAACATTGTTTTTAAAGTATTCCACAATTTTTTATTTTTATGCAAGCCTTCACAGGTTGGAGAGCCTTTGGCCATCTTTACTTCTGAGAGACTCGGCCTCCCTAAGACATCCCTTTTATAACCAATCACGTTACACACCTGACGCCAGTTTTGCTAAAGGTTCTTTCAGCTGATTCTCTTATATATTAATTGCTTTTTCAGCCCTTTTTTTTTTTGCATGTGTCCCAACTTTTTTGAGACCTGTTGCAGCTAGAAAATTTAAATTAAGCTCATCTTGTGGATAAAAATGTAAGATGTCTCCGTTTCAATATTTGAAATGTTATCTATGTTCTATTGTAAATTACATACCGGCTCATGTGATTTGAAAGTCTTTGCATTTTAATTTTATATGGTGGTACTTGGAGAGTCTGAATTACGTATGTGTCAGTTGAATGTTGTGTGCGACCTGGGATAAATCTGTGGCTTTTCCAGGGTGTATAGCTGCCAGCACCCTCCATGACTGAATATGGAATGGATGACCTGTGTTGGGCAAGGATGAGATGGTCTTTTGACTGCAAAAATGACACGTAGCATACCTCTCATTTTTCAGCCCAGGACATGTCACCAGAACACAATTTGGTGGCATTGATTTCGACATGAAGTCGACATGGTCTACAACATCTCCCGCCAATCGTGTGCTCCTTATTTTCAAACTCGATCAAGGCCTTTATGGTCTGTAGCAACACGCCAAATTTGGTTACTGTATCTGTAGTAGTTTCTGAGTAAAGCTGTCCCCTTTATCTTGGACGGACGGACGGACGGAGGTAAAACCTATATCCCCCTCCCACTTCAAGTTGGCGGGGGATAATAATGCCAATTAATCATTCAGCTTGTGCAGCTGCATTGCACAGAATTAGAAGCAGGGCATAGCGTCAAGTTGAAAAGTGTGCGTGCTCTAGGGGTGGGATGCGAGCACCAAAGTCCCTGTCTTCTCCACAAGAGGCCAACTTTGAAATTAATGCCAAGCATTTCTTCATTTTCCTCACCACAATATGCAAATAATATTATGTTTAAAATGTTCATAGTAGAATCACTCCCTTCACCGTAAGGTACTACACCACGAGCATTTACTAACCATAGTGTTAAACAATGACTTCAGATTTGGTGTCCGCTTAAAAAAAAAAAAAAACCTTTTTATTTTAACAAAATATACAGAATAAGACTTTAATTCTGTATATTCTAATTTCCCCTATGATGCACAACAAAAAGAAAACTGACCTACACTGCCCAACTCTACCATACCCATTAGTCAAAACCAGTGCCAGTGGTTAGACGAAATGCTAACTTCTAAAGCAAAGACCCGGCAAGCCCATGCCAGTATAAATCCACTTACATGACTACTTAACCTTAACAAGTTGAAAAGTCATCTGTGTCTCATGTTGTGGGTTTTTTGATTTTAATGCTCCTCCACTGTTGCTATTGAATTTCCCCAATGGGGGGGACAAATAAAGTAAATGAATTGAATTGAAAGGAGTCAATCATCTTCTTCCCTTTCCATTTCTGTATTTCCTCGCATGACTAAAAAAACAATGTACATTTCGAACGCTGAGTGGGATTATATGCTCACAAATTTTCCACCATTGTTCTGAGCATGACAACATGCAGAATTTGACTCTAATCATGTAAATGGCATGTTGCTTTTGGATGTTCATAACTGGGTCTTATTTCGAATTTAGCATTTTCTGGTTAAAACATGGGATATGCCGACATCATTTGGGCATGAAGAGCATTCTTTGGGCATGTGCAGTGCCCTTGGATATTATTGGCACCCTTACTGAGTATGAACAAAACTGGCTGTGAATAAAAATTTGGAATATGTGATTTAGTTAGGCATTTTACTGCAGTCTGCTCACATGGCCGCTTTTTTTTATTTTTGGCCTGGTGGAGAAACGCATCTACTTGTAGACATTATGACAGACTTGAATATAAACAGGTCTTTGGATATGCACAAGTATTGCAACACCAACCTTTTGAGGTGGTTTGACAAATAAAAGAGGGAGGCTGTGTTCACACAGTTGAACAAGTTTGCTAACGGTAGGAAAACTTTGAAAAATCCAGTTTTTTTTTTTTTTGCAGTGTGCATGGCTGCATGCAAAGGGGAATATTGGTGGAATATTAATTTTCATTAGCCACGAAAACAACTTGGTAGGAATATTATCTTTAACGGAATAATGGTAGCTAAAAGCAGAAAAAAATCGGCATGTCAACTTAATCAATGTCTCACTCACTGAATGTTGCTAGCGAACTAGCTATCAGCTACACTCATACTATCAAGTGAGCCAACAGTGTTCTGCTACTGAATGCTAGTCCACTACAATCATGCAAGAGACACTGTAGACTGAGAGCGCATTAGATGGCTTTGAAAGAGGGGGGCATTTAGACTAAGTTACGAGACAACTAGCTGTTGAATCACAATTTACTAGCTAAATAATGCCAGGTACCATAAGTTTGTCTGCCACCCAACTTGCATTTGCAATGATTGAAGCCAGTTTCATTTTATGTTCAATGACGAATGTTGGCTGATGCATCACTCAACCAGACAAATTTATATAAGAGAATTCCTAGAAGGAAAATAGCCATTATTCTCTGATCTGTCATCAAAGCCTGGCAGCTGGGCTTAGTTTGATTGGTTAACTATGCTTCTACCTGGGTTCATGAATATGATGTCTTACAGATTGACTGCGCATGTTCATGTTGCTCTTGTACGTGTTCTATGGTTTGGGTATTGTGGACCCAACTTATTTTGCCTTGTCTTAGGCCTATTAATGGCAATTCATGGGCATTATTACCACAATTTGCTAGTTATTTCCGTTTCAATATGTCATAGAGATGGTTTGTGTATTATTTTATATATTTTGCATAGTTTTGATTTGCTTCATGCTTTTGAAATATGATGGAGATTAATAATTTAAAGTGCACAAACAAAATGTGACGTCAAACTGAAGTTCTACCCTCTCTCGACAGTGCTTCGACTCCAGTAGCAAAATTGTGTCTCAAGCAAGACTGTTCAGTTGCAACACCGATAGATTGCGTTGTACGATTGCGTGCCGTTGAACTAGTTTGATTGCCACCTGCCAACAATTCGATCTATCTGCGCAACTTGCAACGGTTCTGCTTGCTACCGAGTGGCTTCAATTTCATGCAATTTTGTTAGCAGAGTTGAAGCACCGTGGGGAGGGGAGGTAGAACTCGAGTTTGAAATCAGTTTGACATCACAGGAAGTTTGTGTTTTTAAAACGTTTAATCTCTCTGATCTTTAAAAAGCATGAAGCTAATTAAAACTATGCAAAATATTAAATAATGCCCAAAGTACCTCCAAGGCATATTTAAATGGGAATAACTGGCAAGTTGTGGCAATTCTGCCCACGCATCACTATTAATAGGCCTAAGGCAAAGGAAATTAAGTTTGGTCCACAATCCACATGACCTTAGAATGCATTCAAGCACAACTCGGATTGAACATGTGCATTAAATCCATGCAACATCATTGTCATGAGCCCAAGTAGAAGTAGAGTTAACCAAGTGAATCAGGCCCTAGTGAAAAAAATTATGCTTCAGAATGCACGCATGTTACAGATTATTTCCACTGTCCACTCTTCCCTGGCCTGGTGGGTTGGCCAATTGGGTGTGATTGGCTGGATGGCCATTTAGAAAAAAAAATCGACATTAACTACCAGGTTCTCACGTATGGGCAAGTCATTTGCTTAAGTACTTCTTTTTAATGATGATTGTTTCATTTAATTGAGGAGTATCTCAGGAAAAAGAGAGGGGGATGAAATCCAGTTGCTGCAAAAGCGTGTGTCATAATACCCGTTAAGCTGTAAATGCACTTGCTTTTAAATCCACTAACACAGGATGGCAGACACGCGTATCCTGCGTTAGTTTGGCCCGGAGTTTGTGCACTTCCTCAAAAATTGACGCGAAGCTTACATTATCTATAAACTTAACTCCGAGCGTTGGCATGTTTGTTTATGCAAAACTGTCTGATTTGACTTCTCCAGTGTGCCCCTTACTGAAATCCTCCAGTAACACACACAGTGTAAAGGCAAGTATGTGAACAAATATGTTCATGATGTTTGCAGGTTGACTATGCAAACACATGGTTGAACAGCTAGTATATTTTCAGCTTTACACCCACAGGTGTGATGCACCTGATCGGAAGCTTTGTAGCGAGTGGAGGGTATGACATCAAGTGCAATATATGAATAATTTGCGCCATCCTATGTTTTTACGGTGCCAAGAATGCTGTATATTAAAATGATTTTTGGCTGGCTAAGAGAGAAGGCTTGCTTTTCCTGAGGCCCTTAGCGTGTCATCAACCCTTAGGAGAGAGTAGACCCCTGATTCTCTTGTGCCTTAAAGACTTTTTCTCCTGTTTTGATTGTAGGTTTTATTTATTCGTCATTGTCCATCTCTTGTCCTAATACAGACCGGTGCTTGTACTTGCTAAAATGAGTCCGGCTTCCACTCATTGGTTCTGGAAGAAGAAGAATACGGGTAAAGAGCCGGAGGCTGTAAAACAGAGTAGCAGTTCCATAGGAGGTGGCCCCCAGGAGCCAAAGGGGCAAACGGAGAGCCCGGCCAAAGTGGAGAAGCTTCCCCCAGCCCCTCCAACTGCACACCTGCTGGACCCTAATGCTCCCCCACTCAAAGTCGTGCACCTGGACCTGAAAGGAGCTCCTCCCAAATTGAAATACCTGGAACAGGTGAGCGGAAGAGGGGAGAGGGGATGAAGAGGTCATAAATAACTGTAGCGCTGTGTGCTTATACTCATCGCTGTTCCAAGCTGATGAAAATTCTCATGTAATCGATGATGAAAATATAGTAACAAGAACCTCCTGGAACCACTTAAAAATAGTGGTTCCAGTTTTATTTTGGCTTATCTTGCCAATTATCTTGCAAAGTGCTATTTTATATCAATGTTTGGTATAAATTTTCATCTTTACAAAAATAGATCCTGGATCAGAGAATTATGATCACAAGTTGAAAGGGCTTATTCCGAGACAGAATTTTTTTCTGGAATATTGTAGCTATTTCTTTTACCTGTGCCATGATGAGTGGGTGAGACATTTTAAAAATAGATTGTTCTTCTAATCTTTCTGTGGATGGCAGATATTTCCTCTCTTTTCCTCTCTGGGTGCCACTGGAGTTCTGCTGGAGTATGAGGACATGTTCCCTTACAAAGGCGAGTTGCAGGTGCTTCAATCACCGTATGCATACAGGTAAGCAGCTGCTGGTGTGATTACCCCATACATTCAAGAAAACTGCTTCAGGTGTGATTTGCCTACATTAGGTAGACAATTTTTGATGTGATTTCCCTTTTAAAAGAGGTAAATCACAATCTTGGCTTTTTTTTTTTTTTGGCAGTGGTGACTGACAATCTTTCTACATATCTGCTGTCCTATATGTTTTCACTCAAACCCTAACAAAGCACACCTCTATCAACAGCGAGAGGGCTGCATTGAGCTGGTCATGAGTTGAGTGTGGTGTCACAAATAATGGTTGGAGTGAAAACCTGCCGGGCGGTAGATCTCTCGGAACGGGGTTGGAAACACTGTCACCAGAGGAGCGGAAAGTTTATTTATACAGTTTATAATTGGAAAAAGTTCAACTTTTCAACGAGTTTCATCGTGCTATGGGAGTTCTAACAAAGCACATGAAGTTCAAGGAAAAATGTATTCCCTTGGCAAAGAGTAACCAACTGCGAGAAACACATTTCATATCAGCTATGACTGATAAGAGCAACCCAGTGATTCTGTGCTTACTATACTGTATGTGAATATAAACCATCTCTAAATTGTGAACGGTCATCTCTCTTTCCCTGTTGGAATAGTGTGGAGGACATTAAAACCATCCAGAACCTGGCCAAACTCAGTAATCTGCAGGTCATCCCCCTGATCCAGGTGTTTGGACACTTGGAGGTACAATAGATGAGTGCGAGTTCATCTAGTGGCTGAAGTTACAGTAGGGATACATCAATAATATAATGTACTCTGTCGCACATTTTGAGGACCTCATTTGTTAACTGAATGCTGAAATGGTTGGACAGGCTTTCTTTATTAAAAAAACCTTTCCTCTGTCTCTTCCTCACCTCATGTCACTCTCATTTCCTTTCTCTTTACCTCTCTTTCCCATCTTCTCTCTCATGCTAACAGTTTGTGTTGAAGCATGAGAAGTTCACTGCACTGAGGGAAGTGGGGGATTACCCAAACAGTTTGAACCCACACGCCCCGGGCTCCCAACCTCTGATCCAAGCCATGGTGACTCAGGTCCTGGACCTGCACCCAGATGTCTCCTGGTTTCACATTGGAGCTGATGAGGTCTGCATACCTCCTTCCCCCTCCCTTCTCACTAGCACAACCTTCTGTCCCTGCCTTAGGAGCTTGGTGACAGAAGTCCTTGCATAGATCTGCTGGCAGATTGTTGAACCAGTTCTTGATTTTTTTTTTTTTTTTTGGTGAATTTTTTTGTGAGTTTTTAACAAAAAGAGATAAAAAAAATCTCTCTCTGCAGAAAGGGGATTCTGTGTAAAATGTAAATAAAAACAGAACCAGTGTGAGATTGTTGGGGGGGATTGGTGCAGTGTCTGCTGCAATGCGAGTGTTGTACCGGTTCGTCGTGGAGAAGGAGCTGAGCTTAAAAGCGAAGCTCTCGAATTACAGGCCGATCTACAGTTGAGGTCAAAAATTTGCATACAGCTGGACATAAAAGTAATATTTTCTAATAAGTGAAATGTCAATGGTCCCATTGGCTTTAAATTTCTCAATTATACCTTTCACGGGCTACCTGACTACACCAGACATAATTTGACCAAATTCAATAAAAATTTATGAATCTGGGCTATGTTTATTTGAGCAGGCCAAATCATAGATTGGTCAAAAGTTTGCATACACTTTATTAACTCTGCTGTGTTGTTGTTTGTGACAGGATAATCCCCGCTTGTGTTCTTATAATGCTGAGACTGTTTCAGGTGCAAATTCTTATAAGATAATTAGATAGGCTAAACTGATTTAGGACTCATTATATAAACAGCATTTCCAAATAGTTTTCCTTCACTCTGAGTTGAGATGGGGTCATCCAAACAGTACTGTGAAGATCTAAGAAGGTAATCAGTTACCACAAGAATGGAATGTCACGGGGAGCCATTGCAGAACAATTAAAGATGCCAAGATCATCAGTGCAGAGAATATTTGGTTGATTCGAGACACGCAAGGTTACACATCCATTGCCAAGAAGTGGAAGAAAGGTGAAATAGTCAGCAACTGACAAAAGAAGAGCGGTCAGGATGGTGAGGCAAAAATGCCTGCTGAGACATGTCAGAAACTTGTGCTGAAAAATAAGACTAATTGCTGTAAAGCAAGCCAAAGGCTATGTCACTAAATATTAAAACAGTGTATGCATATTTTTGACCCATGCTAGTTTTCATTTTTGACCTGACGTTTTTTGTGTCTTGTGTGATATTTAAATGAAATTAAAGAGTTGACACGTCTCTGAATAGTTAAAGATACCAAAAATATGTTTTTTTTTACTAAATAAGATCTAAATACAATGACAGAAAACCCAGGGAAAATACTGCAGGCCAAGCTGTAGGCAAACTTTTGACTCCAACTGTACGTTCCAAAACTCCCCTATTGTTGCGAGTAGTAACAGAAAAGACAAGATTGCGAATACAAGTGGCCGAAAATGAACTTTCTCTGTGGTGTGGCTGGGCTGATCCTTTGGGATAAGGTGTGGAGCTCAGACAAGTTGGAGGAAGTAGCTGGGGAGAGGGGTGCATGGGCCGTTTTGCATAGTCTGTTACCCCGCAACCCAGCCCCGGATCAGCGGAAGATGGATGGATGGATGCAATGATTTTCAAATAATTTAAACTCTATATTCCATTGAAAATGGCTCAAAAATAGCATATCAGATGTTGAAACCGAGAAATATTATTTTTGAATAATATATGCTCATTTTAAATTTGATGCCATTGACGTGTTTCAAAATAGTTGGGATGGGGCAATGTTTACCACTGTGGTAAATTGCCTCTTCTTTTAACAACACGTTAATTGTTTGGGAACTGAGGACACCAACTGCAGTTGCTAGTTTAGAAAATGAAATGATTTACATTTCTTGCTTGATACTGGTTTTCAACTGCTCAACAATTTTTGGCCTCCGTTGTCATATTTTTTGTTTCATAATATAACACAAACTTCCGCACACTGTCCTACTTGCAAAACTATTTAATTGCTTGATGAAGGTCTTTTGACCGAAACCTTGCTTTTCATTGTGAAATATTTTTGCAGGCAGGATGCTGTGCGGAAGTTTGTGTTTTGTGATTGGTTTATGCCTCTTTTACACACCTGCTCTATGATATAGATGTGCAGAGCTTTTTTCTACTTTGTTTCATAACATGCCAAATATTTTCAGTGGCTGACATGCTGGCCTGCTTGCAGTCCAAACCTATGTGAAGATATCTTCATCATGACGTCTTTGCGCCGTAACTGAGTGACATGCGGTTCAACAGGCCGGTGGGCGTCGCACTTGGTACTGAGGGATGCGAACAGTCTTGTAGGAAGCTGGTCAACTCACCCCCAGTTATTCCGTTTATTCATCTCGCCAACATAAGTCGCAACTCTGTCGGCCATTCATTGATGTCCCATTGTTCCCTGTCTTGGTCAGGACAATTAAGTACCCATTTCACTGTTGTTTACTCGTTTATTGTGCATTTATATCAGGTGTTGCTAAACTTTTGTTACTGAATATATATGATTTTATCTTTATATGGTATAATTTTAATTTGCATTTGTAGGTGCAGCCACAAACTTTGTTCACTGACATTGGTTGTAAGAAGGTGTTCCTGAGCCCGTGTATTGATTTCCATTGCCAAATCCTGTCTGTTTTTACGGAGTGCCCCCTGAGGGCGTGAAGATCATTTCTGGCTTGTCCCTTATGTATAGAAATTTCTCCTGGTTCTCTGAATCTTTTTATGATCTAGTATACAGTGGATGATGAAATCCCAAAATGCTTTGCAATATTACATTGAGAAACATTGTTCATAATTCATTATTCACATCGTATTGGAGTGGTAAAGCCATCACCATCTTTACTTCAGGAAGGCCTAGTGTCTGGTATGCGCCTTTAGCTCTTTTGCAGGTGTATTTTTTAGCATCATACAATGTTTTCAAGTCTTTTCTTTCCTCCGTCCCAACTTTTTTGAAATATGTTGATGGCAAAATATTCAAAATGAGCAGATATTTTCCACAAAAAAAAATTCTCAGTTTCAACCTCTGATCTGTTGTCTTTCATTGCAGTCTTTTTTTTTTTTTTTTTTTTAACGGCATCCCAACTTTTTTGTATTGTTGTGTTTAAACCAGGGCATTCAAGGGAGGGGACAAAAATGGGTGGGGGCATTTCTTATCAGCTCCTGGCCAGGACAAGGAAGTGCAAGATGCAAGGCCCATAATCAGATATCGCATTTAAAATATGAAGGAAGTACTATAAAAATGGTTGTGTTGATGTGACTGTGTATGAATAATGAACTTGCCCCGAACATAAGGTCTTAACTCCCGAGCAGGTTTGACTCTTTATAATCGGCTTTGCTCAATGAAGAATTGAAAGACAATGAATAGTTAGTTTTTGCGACCATGTGTCTACAACTTGATCGATTAGAGGAAAGTTGATTCTTTAATTTCAGCTGTTACAATTTTCCAGCTTTATATGCAATATAAAGTCATTAGCAACATGGAACATAATGAATAGTGAACTCTTCAGGGCATACATACCTAATTCTAATTCAACATGGCTTGAAAGTGTTAATAATTTCGATAAACACGAACATAGTCCAATTAATGCAAGGTAAAAAAAATTCTAGAATTGGTATTGTGGTTAGGAGGAAAGCCAGAACACACAGTCTGAGAAGCACGGGTGTAGTCTGCATAGTGACTGGTTTTGATTTGCAGGTTTATGAACTCGGTCAGAGCCAGGACTCCAAAAACTGGCTGCACAGCAATAAGGGGGACATAGGGAGGATGTTCCTGGACCATGTGGTCACTGTGGCACGTTTCATTGTGGCCAAGAGACCAGGAATCCGCCTACTAATGTGGGACGACATGATGAGGAAGATCAGCGCCAGCACTATCAAAGGCAGGATGGGACCTGAGCACAGATTAGAGCAAGGATTTGCATGCACATTCTCTCATACATTTGTACACACACTTTAACTTATTTACATATGCTCAGGCACTTGCGGGTGAATATACATACTCCCTCAGTCAGTCAGTCACTCTCATGCACACACACAAAGGCATACATACTAGAGACGGATGCAATACGCCCACACATGAATACACTGAGTTTCCTGGATCTCATCATGCACATAAGATTTTAATAATGATGTTTATTTAATTACTTTTTTCATTTTAGAATCTGGCTTGCAGAATCTTGCCTCCCCAGTGATGTGGTTCTACGCTGCTGAGCTGAACGGACAGAACATTGGTACTAAAATCTCCATAAATATGTGACAGCCATTTTAAACAGTCTTATTCTGAATGCCAGTGGACTTTTCCACCTTCTCTTTGTAAAATTTTTCAGATCAGCTCATCTCCAAATACCAGAGTGTGGGGTTCGAGAACATTTGGTTTGCGAGCGCTTTCAAAGGGGCTTCGGGTATCGACCAGAAGGTGACCCCCTTTGACAAGCACCTGAAAAATCACTTGTCCTGGTTAAAGGTCATGAAATCTATGTCCAAGTATCCTTCCGTCTCCTTCCGCGGTATCATCTTGACTGGTTGGCAGAGGTGAGGCACTCCATTTATACTGAGCCAACACTGACATTGCTAGCAAAAATGGCATTGAAATGTTTTCCAACAGTGCAATCTATGTGGGCAGTGGCTTATTTTTTTGTTGTTTTGACTCTGTACTCTGGTCCAGAATCTGTTTATTTAACTCCATATTGGTTCATCCATGTCTCAATTGCAGCCCTGTTTATTCATTGTCCCCCTATTAGGGTGATTAAAGGCAAATCCGGTCATTTAGCGTTCTGCTATTTCTGGGTCAGTTTTTAATTGTTGTATCACTGGAGTTTTTATATAGCCTTCTCGAGCAATGGGTTGAATTTACTCAAGGTGTTCAGCAACATTTGGAGTTGCTTTCTGTTGCCTCTTCAACCTCGTTCAAAGTCTAATATAAAATCCATTTTTCTGAAATATGGATCTGAAATGTCACCTTCACGGTCCAAGTACCTAGTATGTTTTGAATTTTCACTCTGGATGTGCGGATCTTTTTCAGATGAGGGTTATTAAACTGCTTATGCTGCTTCTGATTTCAGTGTTTTTCCATTACATTCCAGGTATGACCACTTCAGTGTGCTGTGTGAACTGCTGCCCATGGGAATCCCATCCCTGGCTGTCTCCCTCAAGACTCTGCAGTATGGTCAGCATCTCTTTCAGAGTTGCCTGCAATATTTCCACATTAATGCCTGTACAGATTTACACAGTTTTTTTTTTCTTTCTTCCTTGGTTTGCTCACGTGAATGTGTTTGTTTGTCTGTTTGTGTATGTACCTGCATGGTCAGGTGCATTTTTGAAGGAGGCGCAGACTGAAATACAACACTTGCTGGGCTGCAGCATTAATATTGAGAAAGGAATCTGGTACTGTACCCCAACACATCTCTAATATGTTGCGCACATTACTACAAAACCCAATTCCAATAAAGTTAGGACGTTGTGTAAAACGTGAATAAAACAGAATACAATGATTTGCAAATCCTTTTCGACCCATAGTCAATTGAGTACACAACAAAGACAAGATATTTAATGTTCAAACTGATAAACTTTATTGTTTTTTTTTTTTGGAAATATTCTCTGATTTTGAATTTTATGCCTGCAACACCTTCCAAAAAAGCTGAGACAGGGACATGTTTACCACTGTGTTACATCACCTTTCCTTTTAATAATACTCAGTAAGCGTTTGGGAACTGAGAACACTAATTGCAGAAGCTTTGCAGGTGGAATTCTTTCCCATTCTTGCTTGATATACGACTTCAGTTGTCTCCGTTTTATTTTGCACTTCATAATGCGCCACACATTTTCAATGGGAGACAGGTCTGGAATGCTGGCAGGTCAGTCTATTACCTGCACTCTTACTACGAAGCCATGATGTTGTAGCACGTGCAGGCTTGGCATTGTCTCGCTGAAATAAAGCAGGGATGTCCTTGAAAAAGACGTTGCTTGGATGGCAGCATATTTTGCTCCAAAACCTGTATGTACCTGTCAGCACTAATGGTGCCTTCACAGATGTGCAAGATACCCAGGCCATGGGCACTAACACATCTTCATACCATCACAGATGGTGGCTTTAGAACTTTGTGGTGATAATTATCTAGATGGGCCTTTTCCTCTTTAGCCCAGAGGACACAACGTCCATGATTTCCAAAAATAATTTGAAAGGTGGACTCCAAGCACAGCAGAGGACAGTCAGAGCACAGCATACTTTTCCACTTTCAGTCAGTCCATCTCAGATGAGCTCGGGTCCCGAGAAGCTGGCCGTGTTTCTGGGTGTTGTTAATACATGGCTTTCGCTTTGCATGGTAGAGTTTTAACTAGCACTAGTAGATGTAGCGACAAACTGTGTGGACTGACAGTGGTTTTTGAAGTGTTCCTGAGCCCACATGGTAATATCCTATATAGAATGATGCCGGTTTTTAATGCAGTGCCGCCTGAGGGACCTACAGTCATGGGCATTCAATGTTGGTTTTCGGCCTTGTCGCTGAAATGTAGAGATTTCTCCGGATTCTCTGAATCTTTTGGGGATATTATGGACTGTAGACGATTAAATCCCTAAATTCCTTGCAACTGCACGTTGAGAAACATTGTTCTTAAACTGTTGGACTATTTGCTCACACAGTTGTTCATAAAGTGGTGAACCTCACCCCATCCTTGCTTGTGAATGACTGAGCCTTTCGGGGAAGCTCTTGTAATACCTAATCATGACAGTCACTTGTTTCCAATTAACCTGTTCACCTGTGGGATGTTCCAAACAGGTTTTTTTTTTGAGCATTTGTCATCTTTCTTGGTCTTTTGTTGCCCCTGTCCCAGCTTTTTTGGAATGTGTCGCAGGCATCAAAATGAGTGAATATTAGCAGAAAAAAAAGAAAACAATAAAGTTGATCAGTTTGGACATGAAATATCTTGTCTTTATAGTGTACTAGATTGAATATAGGTCGAAAAGGGTTTGAAAATCATTGTATTCTCCTTCATTCAAGGTTTACGCAACATACCAACTTCATTGGAACTGGGGTTTGAACATATTGCTGTTAAGCGTATGATTATACATGGCTGTGCTTTACATGGCTTGTAACAGTTTTACAAATGAGTTTGTTTTCTTGTTTACATGTGTTAACCTGGGCTGTGTGTCTCACAGTGAAGGCAGCGGGGCCTTCCCTGGCTCAGAGATGTACAGCATGATACTCTCGATCAGCCAGAGTCTGCAGAGTCAAACTGAGGAAATCATGAAAGACTAGTAAGAAGCATTTTCAGTCATTTTCTATGCGTGTTTGAGGTTAAAGGGTTGGGAGAAACCCATGTTTCAGGAGAATATCAGTGAAAGTATGGCATTTCTCTTCTCTCTTTCTCAGTGAGTGAATTTGTATTAAGGTCATTCTGTCTTGTTTCTTTTTTTTAAGTGCAAATGTGAGTTTCTTTTGGGTTTAATCTGAACTGTGTCCCATGCTCGAGATAGAGAGATTGTGAGCATGTTCTCCTCTCTATTTGTATTTCATCTTTGGTTTCATGTTTTTCAGCAATGTGAGGGGGTATTTTACCAGCTACCACAGAAAATACAACTTTTCCAACCCGCGGCGCCTGAACTTTTTCCGACAAAAATTAGAAAAGTGAGTGACTCCTTTTTATTATTTAACAAAGGGCCAAAGCCATTCATTCTCCCCAAATAACTTCAATTGCATTGGATTTGTCTGCACCACTGTGCTCCTCTGAAACTCCAGAGGTGTTTTATGGACTAAAGAAATTCACCAGAAATTCTTCAATCAGCTTTGGGTTGATTCAATAATGAGTAAATTTTCATTTTTAGCTGAAATATCCCCTGAAGCCTCTAAGGGCCTGTTTGGTTGGCTCACACAGTAAATGTGAAAAAACTGTGATCTGAGAGGCTTTGACGCTCCTGGGGTTTTTAGTCTCAGAAGTTTTCACAGAATGGTGCAAGACATGTTGTGAGTGGCGAGCTGCGGTTCTGTGTCTTGTTGATGAGGTCAGAGAAGAATGCCCTGACTGGTTTGAGCTGAACCAGATGGCTATGATGGCTCAAACTAAATAATTTCAAGCAATTTTGTGCGCGCCTGATGCTTGGGGTGTATTATGACAAAGACCCCAAAGAGGGGTGGATTTTAAGCTCACTTATTGATTTCCTGTAAATTCCGTTAAAAACTGCGGAAAAGATTTCCCATAATTTTTGCAAACACATAATCACATTTTTCAAGTATTGTGGGCAGGAAGTCTGTCAGAATGCACAACCCATCGGGCCTTGAAACAAATATGCCACAGCAGCAACAGATCACTTTGCATTCCTCTCTTATCTACCAAGCAAAGAAATCTGAGGCTGCTGTAGGCTCAGGGTCTCCTACAGTGGACATTGGACGATTTAGATTTGGAAAATATAGCTTGGTCTGATGATTGTTGATTTCTGCTGCGACACCCATGTTGGGGGTTAGAATTTGGCATTAACAGTTTTAATCCAGGATTTGTTAACAGTTCAAGCTGCTGGTGGTTAATAACCGGGTAAATGCATTCATGGCTCACTTTGGGCCCCTTAATTCCAATCAATCAACATTTGCCTATCTGAGTATTGTCGCTGACTGTTTGTATTTCTTTACGGGCTCAACTTAACCATCATCTTATGGCTTAATTCGTGATGATGGTGCATCGTGACACAAAGCTGACTTATGTTCATGAAACCAGTTTGAGAATGACAATGATTCAGTATAGCCTACCTCTGCAGCCATCCGATCTCAATTCAATAGAGCACTCTCAGAATGTGGTAGAACTGGAGATTTGCAGCATGAATGAGCAGCTGACAAATCTGCTAATATTATCTGACTCAATCATGTCAACATGGAGCAGAATCTCAACAGATTGTCTCCCACATCTCCTGAAATCCATGCCACAGAGAACTGAGGCTCTTCTAGGAGCAAAAGGAGACCCAACCTAATATTCCTATGGTGTTCCTTATAAAGTGCTCAGTAAATGTATGTTTAGTCCTGTGTTGAAGTGCTGAGATTCAACTGTGAGACTTATTGGTAACTCAATATCAAGTTCCACGAATGCAACCCACCTGGGGACGTGTTTCAGATTCTACAAGCAACTCTGGTCACCTGATATGCTGATCAGCAAGCTGAGAGCCAGTATAATCATTTGACCTTAACCTTCTTGGCTGTCTCTTGGGCTTGCAGATATTTGCCTGTGTGTTTTGTCTATTCCGCTTTCATTTCCCTGATATTGGAATGTTCAAGTGTATTCATAAGCAACAGGGTCTATCCTCAAAAATGAACTTACTAATGTCAAATGGGACAAAAAATACAAGAGGACATCAAATATTTTGGCTAATTCATAGATACATGGGCAAAACCCAATCTAAGCCTGTTGCAGCAATCTCTGTTGTTGCTCCCAGGAGTACGCAGGGCTGCTTCTCATTACACGTACCATTACGTTGCATGCAGCTCAACTACTGGCACTACAGTTTGCAGTCATAAGGTCACGGGTGTGTGACGGAATGACCCATCTAACTCTTTCCCTTAGGGACCGTGCAGCCTAATCTAGGTTGGCTCGCGGCATTATCAGCACTAGGGCAGTATGGGTTTAATATTGGGTCAATAAAGAACTAGACCACAGCTTTAAAAGAATGAGCCAGACAACTGACTCTAATTCCACATGTTAACCACACCATGCTTTCACAAAAGAAGTTTTAAAAATCTTGAAAATTAACACCTATAAGGGGAGGTTGAGTCAGCATAATTTCCTAATAGAAAAGCCTAGTTTGTTGATCACTGGAACACTGTCTTCTGTCTGTCTGTCCTTCCATTCTCATCCTTTCTTTACTTTGTGACACTGTTCTGTCCTCCCTTTCCCCGTCTCTGGATCTTACTTCCTGTTTGCAGGCTGCTGTTGAATTGGGAATCCTCCCTGGAAAAATTTCGTACTCAAATGGAGACCATCTACTTCCCAGACACAATAGAGGAATGGATGGATGAGTACGTCAACATCCATATGGACAAGTTGCGCAGCATGTCAGCCGATGTTAACCGTATTGGAAAGCTGAAGGGCCGTCCCAAATCGCTCTGAGCCTTTTCCGAACCAGAGCTTCCAAAACGGTAACGTGTGGCCCAACATTCAAAGCCCCTCAAGGAAAAGAACTACCTGCTAGGTTTGGGAGCTAGATGTTCTTGATAGCCTAATATACACTACTTCAGTGGCTCTTGCAGTTTTAGCATATTCATGCCATTGGATATCAACAAGCATGGATATTTAAAAATGGCATAAAATTACATGAACACCAGGTCCATAGACTTAAAGTTACATGCTTATCTGTGCAATTTAAATCTGATTATGAATAAGTGCAATCCAAGATCGCGAACGTCTGCCAACGCACCCCCATTTTTCAACACCATGAGTTTGTGACAGTATCTTGACCATTGAGGTAATGCACCCCAAAGTTTCTCATTTCCAAGTTGTTTTGCATTTTTGACTCAACGTATTGAATTTTGCCCTCTCTCGCAATGGTGAAGAATCCTTTGAAAAGAATCCTGGGTTCAGATCCAAATCCGAATCATGCCCTCTTCTGGCCAAGATCCCCCACTGGTAAAATTCTCAGGCCACTACATGAGTTCTTATGTAATCCTGCTAAGATTACCAACAAACACAAGTAATCAGATAACAATCAGGGGGTCATTATGTTCAGTTATTGTAAATATTTGATAATTTCCCGGACAATTATTGTAATGTCAAAGAGAATAATAATAAGACTACGCATGCAGGAGCTTTTTTATGTTTTGCATTTTGCCAGTGGCTTCCTTGGCCGCCTTCCCAGCGGCCCCTGGGCTGTCGCTTGGGAAGCTCTGTGCCTGTGAGAGGACAGGACAAAATCCAAGGCTGGAACTTGCGGCAATGAGGCCAACAGAGGTTGGGCCGTTCAGGGAACTCCTGTGGACTCGCTCTTAGAAAAGGTCACGTGCATCTTGGTGCTGCCAGCTCTGTGAGGCAGAATTGAGCACAGCTAATGCGGCTACGACTAAAGGTCATTCTCAATCTCAGGGATTTTTTTTTTTTGGCCCACTTGTTGAGTGCTTCCAAAATATAAGAGCTACCACAGGGAATTAGAATGACATTGTGCTTTTATTTTTTATTTATTATTTGTTGAAATCGACAGCCATGTCACTTCGTTCTGTTAGTCGTCTGTCTGTTAGCAGGATATGTCAAGAACCGCTGCATAGATTTCAACCAAACTTTGAAGGATGTTACAGTAGCACAAGAGGAACAAGTGATTAAACTTAGGCATGTCTAGGCCAAAGTACAGCTGAGCCAAAGTACAAATCCAAAGATTTGAAGTCTCTCGTTATTCAATTATCATTTGCACCTGTTCCATGTTGTCTCTGAGTGGTAGCAGATCATATTTAAGGCTGAGCTTATCTCGGCCTCTTTGTGAAGTCTGTGTAACCTCATGCCTGTTTGACAGTGTGTTCTGTATAGGCTTGTTCTCCGTATTTTGTATGCTCTAGACTCTTAGCCAAGTGCAATTATTATTAAATGCAGCACTTTTATTTCTTTTTATAGGAACATTGTTTCATTTTTGTTTAGTGTAATACATAGTACTGCAGTGCTCTCCAGTTCTAGTATTGCCTATTGTAAACATCTTGCTTGGAACCTCTGTTCCTTTTGTTTTGTCTGCAACGTCTGTGCCCGCTGCTTTACAGTTGGGCATAATAAACCAACCAAATCCACCTCTGCACTTGAGTCCAGTCCTCCACTTCCTGTCCTCCGTGCAACTGCATTCTGCACTCCGGACGAAATGTTATAGCGCCCATAAAATTGATATGTTTTTAACTGTACATTTATCTTGCTGTTCATGTTCTCTCTCAGTGAGTTGAATATTTCCGTGTGAAAAATATTGACAATAAAAATTGCACGAGGCTATGATATAACTGCTTGACTGTGGTCAGCTCAGGGGTGTTTTATCTTTATCAAGTAGTTCCACAACACTAGGTTGCACAAAAGCACTTTCAACTGATATCTAACTTTCATTCCATTCAATCAGGAAATTCCAGTTGAGCATGAGTGCAGTGGCACTGATGTCCACAGAATACTTTGTTAAACACTGAAGTGTCTATAGGAGTTGTGCCTTCTCAGATTTCATTTGAGCAGTCAAATCTTGTTGCCTTTTTTGCCATCTTTCCACAACATGTTTACTATTGCAGCTGTTGGTAATTTGAAAGAATTCAACAAAACAATGTGGACCAAGAATATCCTGGGAGTCCACGGGAATGGTCCAGAGGGAGTTTTTTTTTTTTTGCAAAAAATCTTCACATGTTCACCTCTAGTGCCTTTTCTAGATAATTAAAGTGATTTATTTATGTATAATTTTTTTGTTGTTGCAATATTACAATACACTATACAGAAGTCTGTACCTCATCAGATAGTCATTCCTATTTAACAAATTTTGTTCACTGTAAAATGAGCAATATAAAGACAATGCCACATTCATTATTGAAAGTGCGTCTTAAGCGCATTTCAATACAGCTTTCACTTTCAAGAAAAAACCATTAAATAGCAACACTATCAGTTGGAATTGGTTACAAAGACTGTCCCCTCTATTTTTCCAGGAGTATTTTTTGTAAAGGATAAGACTAATCTTAGAATGATGAAATGACTGTGCAATGGTGTCTATATTAGGTATTACCAAGGCTCTCTGGGCTGCAGACAGCGACTTGAAGGACAAAAATCGGTCGTTACATGAAAAATCCATCAGTGGCTGAGCATGCTGCTCATGACATCAGCTGAAGGTACAAGTTCAAGTTGTAAACAATACCTTTGTACGTGTAATATTCATTTTCAGTACCCACTCACTCAGCAATATCATGATTTCTTGAGTAAATAGAATTGCAAATTTTACATTTGGAGCGTCAAAATATGCTTACATCAGAAAATGATTTTAACAGGGAAAGAAGCATAGCAAGGGGTTGGGTATCAAACTGGAGGTGAAATGAGACCTTTCATATGCTGTAGCTTATTTTGACCAACCACCAATTCAACATGGTGATATCACCCTTGAAGGTTTACCCAAAATGCACTCTTTTAGTTTTCCCTGGTGAATTATTAGGAAACATGACACAGGGGGAGGTACCAATGCTTGTTTCAATTCGTGTCATAGACATTAAATTGACGCAGTTTTGCTATTGAAACTATATGTTCCATGATTTTGATGCTCAAAGTTGGTTACAGGAGAAAATCATTTTGGCAAGATTTTGGCTTTATTTCGCAACACCTGGAGTGGATGTAAAATTGATTTGATGCAGTTTTTCCGCAAAGCTCAAATGTGTTTTTCATCCTTGAAAATTTCACGTGACTATCTCCTGTGCTCATGAAGTTATGAGGGCTCGAAAAAATAAATTCAAAATAAATTTTTTTGGACCTCCTCCCACATCCTTCAAGGGCTTGTAGCTCAGAAAATAATCATAGTATGAAGATAAAATTTTGCATGGCGTCATTAAATATACTATAGCTATTGCACAAATAACATCAACTGATCCTGGAAGGATAAAGGGGAAACTTTACTCAGAATTGTTTGATTTCACATGGAATGACCCCAATTAGATAATGGACGAGCACCAAGATTATACCTTGTTTAATTTTGGTAGATGTTATTTACCGTCATCTTTCAGGGTCCCATTGATTGTGAAACCTTGATTTGGAGGAAAATGATTTTTAATTTATAAAATGAATAACTTTGGTACCATTGGAACATTAGTATTGGGCAGTAGTTTTCACATGTTGGTATTTAGAGTTTCCCTAGAAATATATTTTTTTGAATCGTTTCAAGTATTTTCTGTGAATTGCGAGTGAGGGGTGCCAGAAATTTTGGAGCCCACTGTAATTCAGTTACATGTGAACTTGACTTTGCAGCAGCCTTTCTTGGATCTTTGGTTGCACTGGTAAAAGTGCACATTGGTAAAATTTGGTGTAAGTTGTGAAACACAGTCTTTACCCATTTTTTAAGGTAAATTAGATGCAAACTACTGAGCACCAGTCTAAGTGGAATTGGTGGTTGTAACAAATAGTTGTGCATGTGCACCAGTAAATCTTAAGTTGGAGAGAAAAAGTTTAAAACTTGTTTAATTTCTTTCCACCTCAGAAACACAACAACATTTACACCCTCTCAATTTCTTATTGCAGGTGCACAAATCCTGCACTAGTGTACAAGAAGCAGCAGTGACCAGTAATGCTGGATCAACCAGCCAGACTGCAAACAAAGTTCAGGAGATGTCCTTCCTACAGAGTCGTGCATGTTAGTACATAGCTCTCTGATTGGACAATCCTGATTCTGATGGGATTGGAAATGCCAAATAAAAAAAAAAACTTGGTTTGTACCATTGATAAAGCACAGTATACCGTATATCATATGTTGGCATTTTGAATTTATCTGTGTAATGCTACTATTTTATTGTATATTTAGCGTATTTCCTGTCAGGGTTGTCAATAATTCTGGAGCCCACTGCAAGTGGTTGACTTGCAGGGAAGAGAATATAAACTTAAAAGTAAATTGTTACACTGCATTAAAGAATTGCTGTCATCTGTGTGAACAAATATACTGCACAAGCCAGATGGAGTCCTAAAACGTCCGCAGCTAAATATCAGATGCATGCATGAACCAACTGATGGTTAGATGGACAGGGCCAAAATCTATAGTCCCCCAACCGACCCGTCCGGTCGTAGGGGACAAAAACGCAATTCTTAAAGGTGATTGCGAGTAATTTGGGAGATATTCTCCGGAAACTAAAGTGAGGTCAAGGTCTCAAGACTGGGGTCACATTAAATGCCCAGAAGAGCTAAAATGTCAATTTTAATCCTTGCATTGGTTACCTCAACCAAAACTTAGTGTTTTTTAATGTGTTATATTAAATATGTTTTTTAAGAAAGTTAAAACTTGCACAAAAAAGATTATGATTGAAGGTCAACGGAACATTCAAAAGGCATAACTAGGGGATATGGCGAGAAACCGAATCAGAAATCTGCTCTGGAAACTTAAAACAGTGATGGAGGTCATGGCTGAAAGGTTAAAGGTCATAGGTCACAAAAAATTACAAACATGAAGCTTTGTCAAAGGTCACAGTCAGTGTAAAATGCTGCTGAATATATTTCCAGAGGATTGTTTCTGGACAGACGCATACACACAGACAGATGCAGATGGCCTAAATCGTAAATCACCCCACCTACCCTTCACACTTGGAATTCATAACCAATGACCAAAATAATATTCCCGATTTCTGGAATTATGTATGGGAGTAACATGTAAATGGCAAGTTGACAAAAACGCAGAGTTGAAAGTCACATATCTGCATGTTATATGTGCTTTATTTGTCCAGTGCCACACTGACATGCTGGTTCTTTGGGCAAGTAGAAAGCAGCACTTGCATTCATTTTCTGAAAATCAAAGTCACCCTCCATAATAATTATAAATCTTTATATTTTGCCATATCTACAGTGCTTAAACATTAATATGCCAGGTCAATGCAGTGTTGTGACATAAAAGCGATGTTTACAAGAGCATTGAACGAAACCTAAAAGCCGCAAAACACCTGCACAGCATTTCAAGCAGTCTCAGGCTTTACTCTTTGGCAGTGGAGGATAACTTAGGTTCAGAAGCAAAAATGCTCCTCAGTTTTCCTCCACTCACCAGGATTAGACCAATTACAGCAATTCTTTATCCTGGACATGGAAATAATCTGAGAAATCAGCTGGATGTAACCATGAGGGCAATAAAAACATGGCAAGATTTTTACTGACTGACCACTGGATTTTTCACGACTGCTCTTCGGACCCACTCTCCAGGTCCAGACACACATGCAACAAATACACTAGTTTGCTTATGTGAGCATTTGGGCGATTTTTTAATCCTGGTGGAGAGCGTGAAAAAGCAGCTCCCTGTAAAATAACCTGATAAGTGTATTTGTGAAGACAAAGTTTAACCGTGTTCAGTTTATGGGATGCGCTTACAACCCAATAGGCTATCGATATCATATCTTTTACTGCTATTTCGCCCACCCTTGCAAATTGATGGATTCAGCTCACTGCATCAAAATGTTCTTTGCAAAACATGTAATGACTCAGACTCTGTGTGCATACAGAGAGGGATTTTATCCTTGTATCAGTGAAGTCAAATAATTCAGCAGTTGACCAATGAAAAACAGTAAAAATTGGCCGGAAACTAATTTTTCCCCAAAAGGAGAATAACTTCACAATAGCTTTTTAAATTTAGAAACGTGCATAGATTTTTCAGTAATATCCCCCCCCCACCCAAAAAAAAAAAATCGAAATCAAATGATGGAACCAATGACATGTATCCAGATGACAAGTTGACAAAGGTTAAATCGCAGAATGCATGCAAAAATTGGTCTGCATTTCCAATTAATTTGGCCGGTGATGGAATCAGATGTGTATCCAAGATTTGCTTAATTTTTTTTGCCATTAAACAGAGTCATTTTTACAACATAAATATTAAAACAAATACCTATTCAACAAATAAATTCAACCTGAAAGGCCTTAAACACATCCTGAACATTATGAAATTTATACAAAGATATCCAAGCAATGAACAGAGTTAAGATCAATAATTTCTACAATAATAACTTAAAGTAATCCAGACTGACGCAGATAATCAAACAAACCTCCTTGAAAGGGAAAAGAAATGCATGACTAATCAGGATTTACTGTTTTTCACATTGTTTAACTTGGCACCATACTCAGACCTGACTTTCGGGGAAGAGGATGTATATGCAATGAGCACCTGCATTTCTCAGCATTGCCGTTCCACATTCAAAGGGAGGGAGGGTGGACGCAGCTGTAAAGGAAATAAATTCCATGGGGAGCTTATATGCCTGCAAAAATACCATCCAAATGAACACTTCCAATTAGTGCCGCCAACTTTCCTCAAGGGCCAGCAAAGCTCATTTTGTTGGAGTTCCCCTACTTTCTCTGACTTCTGCAGTAACATTCCAACAGCCCATCAGGTTCCTCGTTCTCACTGTGTGCCAGGCCCTGTGATGTCATGAGGGCGGGGTCTCAGGGTCCCAGCAGGCCCCAATGCAGCGCCAGCATGGCGTGGGGCGGCGGCCTCTCCTTGGGCTTGGAGAAGATGTCCTTCTCCTTGCGCAGGACCCTCAACACCTCCACTGGGTCCGTCTTACCCGTGTACTTCTGCACACTCTTCTCTCTGTTGTGTGGAGGAAATGCGCACCCAAATTCACAAGAAAAAAAAACCACAACAGACCACACCCACCAAAATGCAAACACATGCAGAGCACAGAGAGGTTACATTATGGGCACACTGTTCTGCAATCATTCTGCATTACATGCAGGCAGTCACTCTTTTGACATGTTTTTACCCTCATTTCAGGTGAATTGTGGGCACTTATCTTTTGCATTGAGGACTTGGGAATGCAAAGCAAGAAGAAATACAAGGAACTGTGTAACACGATTGAATTATAATCATAATTTTGTGCAGTAGCTGCTCTATTTCACTCTCCCCACTTCTATTCTCAGGTTCCAATCCTCACCTTTACAACACCTCTGTGTACAGCTTGCAGTCAGAGACATGGGGCAGCAGAGTGTCAAAGGCTTAAGGAAGGTGGGTTATGCACTCACGAGAGACGAAGAAATGGGTTGTAGTCAAACTCTTCTGCCAGTGTGGAAGGAACCGTGGGCTTATCATCGTCATCCCTCTCCTGCAGAAAAAAAATACATACAGTCCACCAATCAGGGCCCACTGACACAGTCAAACAATAAAGATCCTCTGATGAACTCAGCTTATTAATCATGCTCAGTTGACAAGAGCTGCGCGTCTCTACATATACAAATATGCACGACATTTTGCTGAGTAATAAGTAAGCACAGCTTAACCCTTTCACGCCCACCAGTGCCCAGTTCTCGCTGCTACTTCTCATGGCCTATGTTGACATTCTGACTAAATTTCTGGCCGTCTGTTCTTATTACATTGCATTACATGTACTTAGCTGACGCTCTTCTCCAGAGCGACGTACAAAGTGCAAAAGCTTGGTGCGAAAGTGCAGAGCTTATTCCTGATTTTAAAAGAAACATAACAAAAAGAGAGTCATGTGGCACTATTGGAAGCAATACCAGTCATGCAGGAGTGCCACACGGCCCTACTGGGGTGAAAGGGTTAAATCGACGCCCTAAATGTAAACCCTGATCTGCTGTCTGACGGAGTATGGCATCAGGTGGATCTATTTTTAATGCAGTCTCAGATAATCTTATTTAACGTTGTATAGCTTTTACAAATTTGCAGGTGCAATGAACGGAACAAAGGTGTCAACAGCGTCTCATCAGTTCACACACAAGACAGTTAGTCTTCAGGGGCGTGTGCTTGAGCTTGCAGCGGTCTCCTGGGCATACTGCCTGTTGGAAAAACAAACGGGCAGCAAAGATGAGGCGATACGGTTTGCCATAGTTTGAAAGGGGCCTCAGTTCAGTCACAGATTTATCGATAAACTGACAGGAGGTCGAAATCTGTTGATTACAGCTATTCAAGCACTGAAGGAGGACCTGCTCTGGCAGTCCTTCTCCTCCAAGATCATTGCTCACACAATTGCGAGTACTTGTTTGTGTAGCAGAGCACACGATACTGGCCCTGGAAGGCTCATCTGAGTGCCAGTCAACTGTAATCTCAGGATAGCTCCTGAAACTAAACTGGCACAGCAATTTATGTGGAGTGATTATTGGTCATACTCCACAGGATAGCATGATATAGTGCAATGTATAGAGTAGTGCAATGTGATGGGCTGATGTGCGATGTGAATTAATGTGTACTGTGTAAACCAAAAATGGTAGGGCTGGCAGAAACCTCATCTTTAAGGCATTATGCAACCTGATCAGATTTATTTTGGCCTTTCAGCAAAATGTTTTTTTTTTTTGAAGGAAGGCTTACCGATAAAAGGACTGGGCAATGTATATTTAAAAAGCATGACTGTCCCTTGCATTAAGAATAAATGAAACTTCATGCTGAAATTTTTGTGCGCATGACATGGAACAAATTAACATAAAATTGTTTCCTTTGCACACAATAATTAAAGACAATTTGCACAAATGTGAAAAGCATAAATAACATATTTTCATCGTTGTGTTCCATGATGGTTAAATACACTAAGCAAGATGTTTTTCACTTTGAATTTATGCCATTTATGGAGCATCTACAGACTAATCTACCATTTTGAGATAAACTCACTTCTAAAAATATGACCCACATCACCTTCATATTTCAACACACAGGCCTGTACCCGTTTTTACCCCACAAAATCAGGCTCACTGGTTCACACCTCCACAGACTGTAATCAGCAGTGTGAGATGATTCTCATGATAGGGGATGGAACTTTGGTCCATGTGCATGTTGCTCAGTACAATGTGCAAGTCAGCCAAACCACAGGAGTTAGATGTGAAAGGGCTGCGGTCCTTTATTGTGCAGCTCTTCACTGTTTCATCGGGAGCAAAGCTTTGTGTGCCCCCAATGCATACTTGCCTTCTCTTATTCATGATCTTCCTCTGGCTTGAATGTTAGTGGCAGGCCCTAAAACTGTAAAACAAAAAAAGTTTTGAAATTTGGCACACCGATTGGGTAAAGCAAAGAGCAAAGTCAGTCCCGAGCCAGGTGGCTCATCAGGCCTGTGCTTAACTCCAGTTTCCGTAGCATGAAGCGACTAGGAGTATTGCTACTTCCCCTGAATGGGGAGCTAGTCAATTGCAGGTTACCCCCCAGCTCTTAGTCAGGTTTTCCCAATCATTTGCAGGTACCTAATCGCACACCTGGGTGGAGTGGGGCACTGTGGGGCACTAAACCAACATGTTGTGAATGTATACATAGAGAACAGAGGAGATTGAGATGTGGAATTGATGGTACCTTTCCACATTATGCGCACTGAACAAGACCGTGGTTGACTCCATTCTGCTGTCAGAATTTTGAGCGCCCCAGATAGTCCAAGGAGCTGCTCAGCAGCTCTCTTCCCTTATGCAAATGTACCATTATTTATTTTTAAAAGGCCATCGCAGATCACAGACCAAACTTTTTCCTTTGCCGCGGTTTGTGCATCGACTGCAGGTAACGGCCGCTGAATTAGGGCCGCATGAACATTGAGCCACTCTACACTAGCAAAGGCAGATCAAGGGTGTGAACAGTGTGATGCAGTCTAATGTCATGTGATGTAAAGCAGCCACTCTTACCCTGGCCCAGCTCAGCATCTTTCACTCGCTCATTCTCCGGCTCCACCTTCAGTGCAAACTTCAGGTTCTTGAGGGTATATTCATGCCCACAGAACACCTTCTGCAATTAGGGCAAAACACAACTTTAAAGCAGGTTTATCCAGTAGGAAAAAGTAGTTTTAACCTGATAAGTAACCACTTCTTGAGCAAGAAATTTAGAGTTTGAGTGTCGGACTGTTAAGCCACAGTGGCTGACCTCATCTGCACTGAAATCTCTGTGACTGTAGAAAAACCATATATTAACCCTCTATTAACCACTGTAGCATATCCGCTACAAAAAGTGAAAGGGTTAACAGCCTGGACACCCTGCTGGTTTTGTTTCTTATTGCCAAATAAACATTTGAGAATAACTTGAATGGTCTGTCACTTTAATTTTTCCATTCGCATTATTACCCAATGTAGCAGATCTGCTACATTTTGGAAAAGTGGGCCAAAGAGACAAATTGTTTTTAAAACTTATTTTTCCAAATATTGGCCCATAATCAACATATTTTGCCTAGGGAAATGATTTTAACACAGTTGGAGAGGTACTTGGTTAACAGAGGGTCAAGGGTTCCTGACGGCACAATGATCATGAAATGGACATTAAACTGACTAACAAGTGTAGTATGTCCCTCAGCACAATGATCATGAAAGAAACCATGTTCTAACAGTTGCCATAAATGACCATATTGAAAGTGGTTATTGTGTAACTGTATTATGACTGATCACAATGAGACTGGCTGTGTTATAACAGTATTATTAGTGACCATTAACACACAAACCGTGTCCTGTGGAAGAGACCCCAGCACCTGAGTCAGGTTGTGGTGCATCTGCTCCGCAGTCCCCTCAAAGAACCGCCCACAACCCGCCACAAATAGTGTGTCTCCTAGGCAACCAGGAATAGAACCATAGGTAAGTCACAACGAAAGGAGGGTGCAAACAAGGCAAGGTGACGCCAGAGACAACTGATAGTGCGTCAACTGAACTGTGGCGCAGTTCAGCGTGTCCAACCGAATAAGAATTCTGGAGAGTTCCAGTCTCATGGTTCTGTATGAAAATTAACATACACTGCTAAAATAGAGATGAAAATGCATTTAATCAGCAGGGGTCCTTTTCATGAAAACTCCAGGAAATAAATTATACATTATCAGTCAAAAGTTAGGACACGCCCACATGTTAAATAACAAAATAGGTACATTTACTTAGCAAAAAAAGATCTAACTCATCAAACTAACCAGCATTTTCTGCCATATTTACAGAGCATACTCACATTTTTTTTTTTTTAACAAGAGCAGTTATATGGCTATAATGAGTTTGCTGCTGAGCGGCCGTCTAGGTTCCCAAAGAGGTGCTGCACTTGTGGTTTGCTTTTCATCGACTTTTTTTGCCAAATAAATTCTAAAACAGCTTGTGTTTAATTTGGCTGTTAGAAAATGGAAAGAGCTTGTTTGTCTGCTAACTTTGCAAAATATGGCTTCTTTGAGAATCCTAAAATTTTCAACATTATTCAAACAAATAAATTATTCTCTCTTAACTTCTGACTGTTAACCTCTAACCAGATTCCATATGAGATTATATAGAGAAGTTAAGCCACTAAATTTCTCGAAACAGAGAAATCTGACAGACCCTTACCAGTGAACACCGCTGGAGCATCAGGGCATTCATCTTCCCAAACGAAGTAACACATGTGCCCTGAAGTATGGCAGGGAGTGGACAGGCACCGCACGTTGATCGCCCCAAACTGTAGAGACGAATGTGTATGAATGGACAGTGTCACAGCACTATGGATGTTACAGACAAAATCTGCGTGCCTTCCATTCATTACAAATCCATTTTAAAGTCAAATAAAAGAGAGTGAAAAATGAGTTTAATTATATTTTCTTCTCCTAAAGGAAAATGAAAAAAATTGACACAACGGCATTTTTCATTTGCACATTGAAGTTTTTTTGCTCTACCCATTCCGAGTTAAAATAGGAAATTAGACAATGGGCTACAAGTGTTTAGATGCCAGCAACTCTGTTCGCTGCAGCCATGAGCAGGACATATAATACAAAGAAACACACCAGGGCCCTAATCTAGGAAGCAGATTCAGCAATTTCTGATCGATAACCCACAGTTGTATAAAAACCAAGGGATAATCAACTTTTGGCCAGATGGTATAATAGCAGTGTGTGCCATGAAGTCAACTTGCTCACAGGCAGGTTTACTAAATAACTAATTCATCTAGACCAGGGGTGTCCCATCTTATCCGCAAAGGGCCGGTGTAGGTGCCGTTTCCCAATCAGCCCAACACTAATACACCTGATTTAACTTATCAAGGACTTCATTGACCCCCATGCATAGTTAATTAGATGATTCAGGTGTTATGGCACAGGGATAGAATAAAAACCTGCACCCACACCGGCCCTTTGCAGATAAGATTGGACACCCCTGATCTGGACGCACCTAGAAAAAGGTGTCAGACATGCCTTGGCCATTTCTTACAGATCATTTGAATATCCCAGTTGAGATTTAATTATAACACCCCCTGCAGTTACCTTAGACGCAGGTGTCTAAATGATACAGTCACTGTCATTGTACCTGCAATGTACAACCCCAATTCCAAAATAGGTGGGACAAAGTGTAAATTGTGAATAAAATCAAAACGCAATGACTTTCGAATGACACCAGCCAATATTTTATTCACAATAGAGCAGAGATAACATGGCAAATGTTGAAACTGAGAAATTTTACAATTTCATCCACAAAATGAGCTCATTTCATATTTGATGGCTGCTACAAGTCTCAAAAAAGGTGGAAGAGGGGCCTGTTTACCATGATGTACCATCCCCTCTTCTTTTTAACACAAAATGGAGGTGTCTGCGCATTGAAAGGACAAGGTTCTTGAGTTTAGCCATTGGAATTTGATCCCACAGGCTTAATACAGGCTTCCAGCAGCTGGAGAGTTTTGTGTCTCCTTTGATGGACTTTTTTTTAATTTTGCACCAACTGTTCTCAATCAGTGAAAGATCAGGACTGCAGGCAGGCCAGTTCAGCACACAAACTCTTCTATTATGAACCCATGCTGTTTAAATAGCTGCAGTATGTGGTTTTGTATTGTTCTGCTCAAATACACAAGGCCTTCCCTGGAATGGATGTCATCTGAAGGGGAACATATCGAGGGCTGACTGCAATAAACAGTTATGTCCAATGTAAAACATCTGGACATAACAGTTTATTGCAGTCAGAACCTCGATATGTTGCTCTAAAACCTTTATATACCTTTCAGCACTCATGGTGCTTTTGAAACATGCAAGTGTCCCATACCATAAGCACTAATGCATCCCCACACCATCAGAGATGCTGGCTTCTAAACTGAACACTGATAACAGGAGGGGTGGTCTTTCTCCTCTTTAGCCAGGAGGACATGATGCCCATGATTTCCAACAAGAATATCAAATTTGGACTTGTCTGACCACAGGACACTTTGCTACAGTCCATTTTAAATGAGCCTTGGCCCACAGAACACGGCGGTGCTTCTGGATCATGCTCAACAATGGCTTGCTTTATGCATGATAGAGTTTTAGGTGGCAGCTGTGGATGGCACGAGGGACTGTGTTTACTGACAGTGGTTTCTTGAATTATTCCTGGGCCCATTTAGTAATGTCAATGACAGAATCATGCCGGTGAGTGATGCAGTGGCATCTGAGGGCCCAAAGATCACGGACATCCAGTAAAGGTTTTCAGCCTTGTCCCTTATGCATAGAGATTTTTCCGGTTTCTCTGAATCTTTTGATGATGTTATGCACTGTCGATGATGAGACCTTCAAAGCCTTTGCAATTCGACATTGAGGAACATTGTTTTTAAAGTATTCCACAAATTCTTTTTAACGCAAGCCTTCACAGGTTGGAGAGCCTCTGGCCATCTTTACTTGAAACTTCTGAGAGACTCAGCCTCTCTAAGACATCCCTTTTATAGCCAATCATGTACAGATGCCACTGGCACACCTGATGCCAGTTAACTTGATTACTTGCTGAATGTTCTTTCAACGGATTCTCTTATTTTTCCAGCCCTTTTGTGTCCCATCTATTTTGAGACCTGATGCAGCCAGAAAATTTGAAATAAGATCATTTTGTCGATAAAAATGTAGAATGTCTCAGTTTCAACAGGTTATACATGTTCTATTGTAAATCACATATTGGCTCATGTGATCAGAAAGTATATATCATAGCATTTTGATTTTATTCATAATTTACACTTTGTTCCAACTATTTTGGAATTGGGGTTGTATAACCGTATAATGAATATTCAATAGGAGATGGTGCCAAGAACTATTCAAAAGAAAACGGAAAGTTGGATTCACGTTGTTTGTTTTGTGTCATATTTTCCATATTCAAATGCCCGCCACGTATTAGCATTATTGCCAGTGCACAGACAGCACAATGGTGTCTCCAATTCAAATATGAGAAATGCTAGGCATAAATTTGTACATATACTTCCATAACTGCTGTTTTCAAATTGGTGCCTTGTTATGTATTGATTGGTGCGGAAGCTATGAAATCTATGTACCCATTAATGATGACTGTTTGTCTACTTTACCTTTATCATCCTCTTTAAATCTTTAAAAGAGATTTGGCCTGGATGGAGGGAGCACCGATTTAAACTATATTAACCAGGTTTACACCTCTGCTCTGTAGAAAAGGCTTTACATAGACTTGGTGTGGTTGCCCAGGTTACGTTCTGTACTCACCTTGAGTTCTTGTTCATTGGTTACTTTGTCAGTCAGCCCTCCAATTCGAGTGTCCCCACCATAAACCCTCAGCCCTGGAATCTCCTTCACTAAGGCTTCATTTCCCCTCGCATGGTCCCTTCAACAAGGGAGCGCACAGATCATTTTACATCAAAACAGTCTTCATAATTTTCATCACTGCTACCACCATTACTCCTGTGAAAATAAAACCTCGATTCCAGAAAAATCGGGACACTGCATAAAATGTAAATTAAAACACATAGCAGTAATTTGCTAATCCTTTTAAACTAAGTAATGTTTTAACTCAACCTTACTGTTATTTGGAGATGATGCCCATTAAAAAAAAAGCCTTATTAGGACTGTCTCTCATCAAGTCTCCTCCCTTTTCAAAGTTTGCCAGTAAATCCGTTATGTGCATGGTTGTTCACTTCAAGTTGACCAAAATGTACTGAAAAACAAAGTTAAGTTTGGCGACGTCTCCGGACAACTGACAGAGGTTGTGTACCAGCGCAATGGGTCGCTGGGCACCGTGGAAACTTGCGAAACAAGACAAGATCACATGGTCCTCAATGTGTAGATGGAGCAGAGAGAGACTCTGGTCGGCTTAGGATGCACAGCCTTGAAATTGCTAACGCCATCCGGGAGGTGTGTGAAATGCTTATATTGCCTTATTCCTTAAAACCGGAAGATCAAAGTCACAGAATCTGTGATTCGTGGCAAACATGTTGGGTTTGTTGTCGACAGGATTTAGCAAAAGTGCTTGTTTTGCCAAGGCAGTACTTGTAGTAGATAAGGTATGTACCATAGTTAGGATTTATGAGATTGTGTAAATCTGCACACACATATATATAGTTGTCATATAAGTTTACATATTACTTTTATTTGTCACCCGTGTCTGTCTGTACATACGTTCTTTGGAAGGCAAATTTGTTTTCGCAACTTCGTTCAGTAGTCCGATGATGTTATCAAGCTCCGTTTTCTTTTGCAGTTCAATTTTTGGCCAACGCAAAGTGGATAATCATGTACTTTATGGATTTACTGTTGAAGTTTGGACAGTATAAGGAGACGTGCAATGAGCGGCAGGCCTAACAAGGTTTCTTGCTGGGTTTCGGGAGGATCCACGGTGTTCTGAAGGCCTGAGGCGAGATCTTGAAAATCCTCTTAAAGGAGTCTATATGGGATGCCCCAGACACAGTCATACATAACATGGTTTATTCAATGTGCTTTCGCTCTAATTTACGATAGAAAAATTCAAACTAAATTGGAGATGGCTCTGCCATTTTGCATATTTAATTGCCAATTGCAAAATCGCATGGACACACCACACACTGAATTGCAAATGCAAAATGCATCATCGTTTGAGTACCGAGAGCAAAGAAACCACAGAAATATGAAATCCAATTGAATGGCGTTTCATTCTCATTTTTGGTCAAAATAATTCAAATTGAATTGAGAATTGCATTGCTACTTTGCATACTGAATTAACAATTGCAAAAAGGTACACTTAAAAAATATAAACGCCCCATGAAAATTATTTATGTCCCATGAAATGTGGAATCCTAAATGATAAGGTCTTAATTGCGGAAAATGGTTATTTGTCTTGATTTGTAAACAACATTTGTGTTCATCTCTGCCTGTGAGCTCTTGCTCAGTGATGCATTGATTCCACCCACAACACAGGTGAGGCATGTACAGCGTTAACAGAGCTCAGACACTCCCTAAAACTGGGGATAGTAAAAGGCCACCCCAAAATGTCAAATTTCATCAAAAGTCACCATGCTACAAATGCCGTAAATCATGCCGGAAAGCGCCATAGGAATGCTGGATGCAGGAATGTCCACCAGAGCGGTTGCTGCACAGCTGAATGTTCACCATCAGACAATTGGTGGTTTAAGAGTTTGTTTTAGACAGATTGGAAGTACAGCAAATCAACCTCACCCTCGTCGTTCGCGTGTGACCACATGAGCACAAGATCGTCACATCCGGCTTCTTCGTTTGCGGGATCGCCTTAGGCCAGCAGTATACACAGCAGATGAAACAGTTGGTAGGCACAACAGACGCATCACACCTCAAACTGTCCGGAACCGCCTGAGAGAAGCGAACCTACACGCTCGTCATCCTTATCGTGATCCCAACCATGTCTACAAGTATCCCTGATTGCCATACGCCCCTATCTTGCTTTAATGAACAGTAATCAGTTGCATATTGAACAATAAAATGAATTGTGTATGACTTAATATATTGTAAAACCCTTAATGCGAATTAAAGTTTAAAAGTGTCAAATGGGGCATCTATATTTTTGTTAAGTGTATTTTCAGGTTGAATGACAAAATTGCATATTAAATTTCTATTTGCAAAATGCTTGCCATTTGCACCTAAAAACTTCCATAATAGCCATATTGGTCGTCTCACAAGTTATGCCCAAATCAGATCCATTTTTTCCCTGATGTGCATGTCCACATGGGCGCAGATGTACACTGCATGTGGAATGTAAAACTCTTGAGAACTCAAGCCCTTACCAGTGATGGTGAGTCGTTAGAACTGCAGTGAGGGTGACACTTTCCCTTTTCACAATCTCCAGCATCTAAAGGATACAAACAATGGCACAAGTATAATACAGGTGCATATGGCTAGCTGTTTTAACATTTAATCGTACCACACTCCTATCTGTAATTACATTTTAGATATCCATAATAGCATTTCTCCTAGTTAAAATATAATTTTGATTAGTCAGAATGGTAATTTAAGATATCTGCAATAACATTCTTACTAGTAGAAATGTTATTTTAAGATATCAACAACTTTGATTGTACTATTCAAAACTAAATTTAAGATATCTAAAAATCCTTAAAAACTGTAAGTGGCCATTTTAACATTTAATAGCTAGACTGGATATGAATTGCAGATATCCGCCATTCAATTCTTCCTAGTCAAAAAGAACACTTCAGATATCCACAATGACATTCTTCCTAGGACAAATGACGTCACTTTTGCCTTCATGTGTATTGGGCTTTCAATTTCAGATATCCATAATTATATCCTGGATATCTAGAATGAACTTTTTGGATATCTGCAATTGAATTCTTACTAGTAAAAACTCCTATTTCGGATATCTTCAATCCAGTTGTTACATAATTTTCATTTCAGATATCCAAAATGAAAAACTAGTCCTGTCTACCCGTCAACAGATATCAACAATACTTTTATGGGTATCTGCAACTGTATTGTTGCTAGTCATAATTCTAATTGTAGATATCTGAAATTACATTTTTACTACTCCAAATACGAATTGTGGATATCAATAATGACATTTTTACAATTCACAATGTATATTGGATAATCAAAATTACATTCTGGATACCTGGTATAGTTTTTCATTTTGGATATATGAAATTAAAATTATGACTAGCAACAATTGGATTGAAGATATCTGAAATGGGAGTTTTTCCTAGAATTCCATTGCAGATATCCAGAATGTTCATTCTAGATATCCAGAATGTAATTGTGGATATCTGAAATTGAAAGCCCAATTCACATGAATGGCTAAAGTGACGTCATTCGTCCTTGGAAAAATGTCATTGTGGATATCGGAAATGTTCTTTTTGAACATTTCAGAAGGAAGAATTGAATTACAGACATATGAAATTCATATCCAGCCTAGCTATTAGATGTGAAAACGGCTTTGCCATAGGTGCACACCTGTTCAGTCACTCGTATATCCCCACACTCAGCTACATCTGCTCAAACATTCAGAGTAACTCACCCCAGTGGGTAACCGACTGACTTTGAGGCATAATTGCTCCACTTTCGGGAAATGACAATAATTTCAGTAAATTTAACTCTTCATTCTAAATCCCCAGATATGTTGACTTGTTTGAACTTAATTTCGTATTTAAAGAATGAATACGTTCTACTTATTTCTTAGGCGACAAGTTTTTCTTCCACATATTATCTAATAGCTCAGAGGAATCGTCACAAATCCATGCTCTGAGTGCAGATCTGCCTCTTCGCTGTCTCACCCGGTGCGGTACAGCAGGGTCCACTGCGATGGCCTCTCTGGTATTCTCCTCGATAAGCAGATACATGTAGTTATCCTCCAGGATAGAGATCACTTTCACCTTCATATTTGTCCGTCATGCAGGAAAAAACACCTGCATGGATTCCCACCCTGCGCTTAACAAAAATAAAGTTCGAGCATAGATCAGGTAAAGACAAGCTTTCAACGTAGACAGTAAATAACAATGCAACGAATTTAGCTCGCCAGCTAGCTATTTTTATTATTACTAAGCGAACGTTAACTAGCTGGTCATTCTAGCTTGTGCAGGTAACTAAATAGGTCGTTGTCAACTAAGTTGATTAACTCGCACTGTCATTATGAAATATTACGTAAGTTTTCCGTGAGTCCTCTAGGGAAGTGGCCAACCAACCAAACACACTAGATTAAGACATGTCTGCAAAGAAATAAACAAATGCATTGCTGAGTGTTCGATTACATACCTTGATGCACAGAAATCGCAGTTCCGATTTTCGAAAGGCTATTTACTCCAGCACGGCAAAGATCACATCACTGAATCGTCCAAGGTACACTTCCACCGCAAAGGGAAACCACCCATTCAAACCGTTTCCCGTTATAATCAAAGAGTTCCGGTTCAGGTCATTACTTTGAGGAAAAGAATATCTATCCCATTTGTCAGTATCGGTTTGGACCATCAAACGGTCTCGACCAAACATGAACGCGTTCCTTGCTGGAAACTAACACCTGAGTACTCGGCATCGTTTTGCTATAATGGAGCTCGTGCACAGCTAAGATTGTTCGCTTGAGTTTTTCTCATTGTATTTATTTTGTGGTCAATAAACAGTTGTAAGACAAACCCTAAAATGAAACCAAAATAACACGCAAAACGTGCATTAATTTGTGATTTGGGTAAATTATAGGCTTCCTCTCAAAACTGATCACTTGTCATTCCACCACAAATGTGACATACGCAACTGAGCCAAAAAGTTATGATTGCCCGCATAATATGCTGTTGGTCCTTCCATGTGCCGCTCCATCATAGACATCCACATGGCCAAACCCAGGGCTTCCAAACAGAATGTTCTGCAGGAGAACACGTTCACTCCACCAGCTTTTCTTCATCCAACAATGAATCCCAGGGCCATCTCCTCCCCAGGTAAAACAGATGGACAGATACCCCGCTCATGTTCATGATGTAAAATAAAACAGTATCAGGTGACCTCCTTCCTTTGCTCTCAGGTGCAGATCTGACGGACGTTTCGTGCCCATTGTGGGTGTTTGTAATGGCAGACTGGGGTAAGAATGGGCACTCTGACTGGTCTGCAGCTACAAAACTCCCATGTACAGCAGAGCGTGATGGACTGTGAGTGCAGTGCGAGGGGGAGCTTTCCCATATTAGACAGGCGGTTTGACTCTTTTGATCGATTAGTGTAAGCACACAACATTCACCGTTCTTTTATTTTTCATGGTATGCACAGATATTTCTGTCAAAATGTGGCTTCAATCAGAAAATGATTGCTATAAAATCCACCAAATTAAGACAAACAGCTTGTTATAATCCTGAGATTGCAGTTCTGGTTGGAACAAAAACCAGCATAGAAATTATGGGCCCCTTAGGACCGAAATGGGGAACCACTGTGTTACAGCAATGTTCTTCTTAAAAGCCAGCGGTGAGCAAATCTGAAATCTAAATCATGACTTATAAGCAACAGTGTGTTTTAGCACTTGCAACTTTTTTCAACCAACTGTTTTTATGAAATTTGTGAACGCCACGCCACCTAGGTAACAGTCTTATGAGTTATTAGATAATAGTTTTAACCCATGATACTAGCCAGCAAGGAGATGTGTTTATTCAGCAGCATAAACAGCATCACAGGAGGCACATCATAATGTCGTGTTACAACATTCTCCAGACTACAAGTAACCCATAAAATAACTTCATGAATTATCGCATATTCCATATGATGTATATCCCGCACTTATTATATCCTATAAAGGCTCATGTATGACAATGAGGGTCACTCATCCTCATCAATGTCTTCTTCGACCATGCGACCACATGATGTTGCACAAAATATTGACCATTTCTACATAGGGAGCATCAAAAACCTAAAATGGTAACGGTCAGAAGGTTGGATTTGCCAAAAAGTAACTTACAGTAAACTAAGCCAGTTTGCATTCCAACGTGTTGGTACAACTTGCACTGGGGAAAGTTGTGATAATTGCTTCTTTTTTTTTTTTTTTTACTTTTGGTCTAACTGTAATTGCCATCAAGGTCCTAAATTAATACTGATGGTCAATGATCACAGCAAAGTCATGTCTCTTGGTTGTCTGCAAGGAGCTGAAATGTGTAGATTTGATGATATGATCAAGTGAAAGCATTGGCTAAAAGCATTGTTTCCTGGTCAAGTTTCGAAGAAAAAATGTATTAAATAGTCAGCAATCAGCAGTCAGAGCCATCTAGTCTTCCCTTACTGTTCCTTGAAAATGGTTGGTTAAAATGATCTTTGAAAAACAAGAGGTGTGGATCACAATGATGACACTAGTATTTTTTATCATTTTCATGAGAGTACCAGCAGTATGTTAACCCTTAAAGGTCCCCTATTATGTCACCAGGTGCACAGCCAATTAGTTCCTATAAGCAATTTCACATGGCGAAGTAACAAACCAGAGGCAAGAAGAACTGATCACCTTCAGCCAAGCAGTCAATCAGATTTCACTGTTCCGGGTGGTCACTCCCCCTAGTGATGTCAGGAAGGGGATATTTTGTACTGGCTCATAATGGCTAATTAGCTGTGCCCCTGGTGGCATAATAGGAGACCTTTAAAGAGCTAATCATTGCTGTTGTCACAGAAGAGTCAAAATATATGAAGCAAATTTTCAGATTTCAGCCTTCAAAAGCTCAACAATTTTGTCAATTTTCAGTTGGTGGGAGAGGGTGAGTAAAAGTTAAGCACTTTAACCCTATAATGCCCCCTGTATCATATATGATACACCAAATTTGAAGGACTATGTCCACCTGGTAAGATGCAACACAACCACGACTGCTCACTGTATCATATCTGAAACACAGTCCTGTCACCTGGAAGGAAGAAGTGAGATTACAGGAGTAGTCTCTCCCCTAGTCACTCACTTCAAGGTAGTAGCTCCCATGTGAATGGGAATTCACAAATTTCCTTGGACTTTGGCAGTGAAGGTTAAATTTATTAACTCTTCCTCAGAGTTAAATGGAACCTTGATGACCAATAAATGCCTTCAAATTACCTTGATCTCCCACCCAATTCTCAGTTTTGCCTGCATGTCAAATTAGGATCATTCTAAGTCAATTCAACAAATTTCAGAAAATTTCCCCATCTGACCATCTCAGATTTATTTTTAAAAATTCTCACACCAAGGCCATGTACTTAATAGGATACCTGCAAAGTTTCAGTTACATATCTTCATTGGTTTTAGCAAAAAAAAATATCCAAAGATGGCGACGTTTTGCTGATTTTCGCACTCCTTTTTGCAACGTCAAATAAAAGTGGATTTTTAGGACGCAATATCTGTAGTTATATCGATGCCATGGGCTCAAACATTTCCACAGCATAGCATCTATGCCCAATACACTTGTGAAACACATTTTACATGGCAAACATGTTTTTATTAGGGAGCTGTGGCTGTTTGAAATTGCCAATTTATTTGATGACGTTGTCTTAAGATGGTGAAGATTTCAAGAACATACAGGTTGTCACGCCCCTGCAATTTGATGCCTAATTTCATGAAATTTTGGCGTTTTTAGGATTTTGCTGTGCATTTTCTGGACAACCATGAAATTGACATGCTTGCTGTATATTGAACCAATAGCACTATGTGAGGAGAGCTTGCCCAGAAAAAAAATCTGCTCTCTACCGGCATAACTTCAGTCATAAATGGCCTTCAAAGTTGGTGTCACAGACAACTTCGTCAAATAAATTAGCATTTTCAAACTACCATAGCTCCCTAAGAAAGAGAAAAACCATTGAAAATCTGCTTGCCTAGTTTCCTGGGCCTAGATGCTACAATGTGGATGATTTTGAGGAAATTGCATTAGTATAGCAGGAGATATTGCCTCCTAAAAACTCCCTTTTATTTGACATTGTAAAAATGAGTGTGAAAAAATTCGCACAACAGTACTATTTTTATAATTTTTTTCCGGCCAAAACTAATAGACATATTTAACTGAAAATTGGCACAGATCCTATTAAGTATATTACCTTTCTGTGATTATTTTTTTAGACAAATCTTAGACGGTCAGGTGGGAGGCATTTGTTGAATTGAAATGGAATGACCCATTACCAACTCAGAGAGTGGTAATGAATAAACATGACACATATCCTGGAATTATGGCTCTATTTATCATGGGCTTTATTGTTTAAATCCTGGAAATGCACCACGCAGAAAAGCTTTGTGATAACTGCGAACCACAGGACACAAAAGTCATAACACTAACACTTTCATAGACTGTATCTATTTAGCAACAGGTTAAAGTTAAGATTGAGATCATGCTTCAAAACAATCTGGAGCATTTTATAAACCCACCCCTTCCAACGCAAGACAAATGCTGAAATAAAATATTACATTAAAACACTGTCCAAGGATATAAACCAGTGATTCTAGATACTGATCCTGGGGCCATCCTGTGTATGCAGGTTTTCATTCCAATCCATCAGTTATCTTTTCTTAATTGGGTCCATTTCATGTTTAATTCCATTAAACCAGCTGACCAACATTCGGGTCCATCAAATGCAGCTGCTGTATTAACATCTGTGGAACCTCTGGTCAATTTAAAATAGTGGAATTCCCAAATTTTCCACAATCCCAAATCTTTGCTGAATTACAGGGAAATGTGAATAAAATGATGGAAAAAATCCAGATATTTTCCATTTGATGCAATGCTGTGGCCATAAAAACATGGCATCCTGGGTATGAATATTTCTCTTGATATAAAAGTGTGCTGTAGCTTCAGTGAAGTGCTGCAACCAGCTGAAACAAAATATGCATGGGACACGGTCCTAAAATATGAAATAAATGCTTTTTCTGGCTCTGAGCTGACCTAAGGGAAAATTAGGACGAAAAGGGGTTAAATGGATTATTTACCCTCTGCAGCGACTGTGTTCACATTTTTAGCCATGGCTGCATGGCATTTAGGATAACAATTGTGCTGTTGCATCAGCAAAACATGCCAGACATTTTTTAAAGAGCAAATTAAAGATGAGAATCCATAGCATCCAAATAATTGCATTGCTGCACATGGGACACCCCCCTTAAGACAATGCAGATTTTGGTACATTATCATTAGTCCAGTCTTCTAATTTGTAATTAACTACCAAATGATAATGTTTGGTGCAATGTGTCCCCATTTTCACTAATTAAAAGTAAATTCATTATTTCTTCAGTAACAATTTTCCCCTCTTTTTCTGTCATTTAAAAACATTTGCAATATATAGCACGACAGAAGTATGTAACAGCAATGCATAGCAATTTCTTATGTACTACTGTGGCTTAGCCCTCTAACTTCCAGCTCAACCTTTTGGTGGATCAAACCAGCGTTTTTCCTTTGCCTTTCTCTTAGTGAAGAAGTTAAAGGGTTAAAAGGGTACATGATCCTCATATGGATGGTGCAGAGTAAATGCACTGCTCATTCATTCTTCATAGAAAAATTAACACTGTGTAAAAATTCTGGGATTGCGATTGTGAACAAACACCAGTATACACAGGGGAGCTTCCAGGACTGACGTTGAGAATCATGGATATAAACTGAACAAATATGAATGTTTTCACACAAAGTGTGTTGCAGAATGAAATTTTCGCATCATTACTGATAGAGAAATTGGGAACATGCATAGATTTATTATTGGACTACTTAATATTATCATACAAAATAAGCCTGCAGGACTAAGATTTGCAAAAGTATTTAAGACGTGAACAACACGGAAAATCCGAAAACCATGACATCTGGCCTCTTTTAAATTAAATTGAAAAAAAAAAAATTACCATTACTTCCCTGTTATTTATATTTATGTCTTTTTAAAATTAATTATCAGTATTCAATCAGAAAAGTGCCAATTAGAGTCATCAAACTTTAGTAAAATATAAATCTTTATATACACTCATTCTATACATCTTCTGTAGCACATTCAGCTCAAACTAGGCCCTGACACACAAAAAATACATTAAACTTTAAGCAAAATGTAATTTTGCACGACACTGGTCCTCAATAGTGCAACTTATGTACTTATTATAGCTTGACCGCACATTTGGACCACAAATACTCCAGAATCCTGTGAGTAAAATGCATTAGCATGCCTTGCTCCATGAAGGTGTGATATATTTATGGTCACCAGTAGTGACAGTATGGGGCGCGCTGAAATGTACTGTAGAGAGGAAATTTTCCCAAGGCAGTGTGCCTCTTCCTGACTTGGTCCCATGCTCCTGGTTCTCAGTCCTTGGGGACCCGGAAGTTGTCCTTCTCTTTGCGGATGCTGTGCATGGTGTCAATGGGGTCAGTTTTTCCAGCGTGGTCCTGAACAGTTTTCTCCCTGCAAGACAAGGAAAAAACTCAACACTGGCCCTTAAAGGCTCATGGGTCCTTCCAGATTTAAAACAACTGCTGTAAACCCTAGCAGAGGCAATGTCACCTGCCAAAGGCTGCTTCAACCCTTTGCTTCCAAGGAATTAGAGATGTTGCAGGCCCCTCCTTCCAAAGGCAGTTTCAGCCGGGAAGCTACTTTTTATAGCACCCTCACAAAAAGCTACGTACAGCTAAGACTATAAGCTAAATAAGCTGTTTTGTATTGTAAAGCACTTTGGGGACCAACTCTGTTGTATTTTAATGTGCTACACAAATAAAATGACTTGATTAAATAACATTAAGTCACAAGAAAAGTTGCAGGACACATATTCAACTTGCATTTGATCATGGTTTTAGTTGATAAAATTATGAAGAGATTATAAAAAAATCTGTTGTTACTCCAGAGTCCTTCCATATTCATAAAATAATCTTCTGTTTGACAATTCAGAGGTCAAAAATTATTTTTGTTTACATGCTCTGGAAAGAATCCTTCAAAGTCCGATGCCTCTGAATCACTGTCAAATTTTGATTACTAAAAATTGTGGGCAAAAATCTTAATTTCTGAGAGTAGCCAGGCCATGGGATTATGCAAATGTCATCTACAAGGCATGTTCTAATTGGTTAAGACAAGACAGCCACCAGCTGAAACAGAAAACAAGTGTTTTGATTGGTCTAAACATAGCAATCAAGAGACTGCCATATGGCACTCCTTGGAATTCAAAGGCATGATGGGAGTGTGCCATTTGGCACTCTTAGAAGGTAATGGGTTGAGAAAATTTCTAACTGGGAAAGAAAGGAAACAAAAACAGTATATAAACTTCTCAAAACAGGCATTAAGCAGCGTTTGACACCTCTTGCTGTTATACAACAAATATATTAGTCATTGGACAGAGCCACATTTGTTTTGGTTCTGCACTCTACACTTTGAGTTTAAAAGGCTACAATGACAATGAAGCTGAAGTACAGGCTGTCAGCTATAATCTGAAGGTGCTTTCATCCATTAGGTGACGCCATTAGAAATGACAGCTCCTTTTGTGCTCAGTCTCCCCATTTTGGGGCATAATCAAAAAATATTGTGTAAAATAACGTTGAAAAAAAGCAACCCTATTAGCATTTTGTTGCATGTATATTTGTACCGGACATATCTGGGCATCAGACTGTGGACAGTGGGTATGTAGCCTCCAGCTAATAACAAATTGCAGGATGTGAAAGCAGGACATAGTGCTGCGAAACAGCCTAGCTCTTCTGATGTCGTTGAGCCAGTGAGGAGGGGCCAACTTTGAACGTTGTGTTTGCAAACTGTAAGCAACAACTCGCTCAGTATGCCTTTAAACAATATTTAAATGTACCGTTTATCACAAACATTTCTGACTACGATACAAACATCGCAACAAATGTAGATATATAGAGTACAATGCGGTGAAAGCAAACTACTGTGGTGTTTATCGGCTAGTAAAGGAATTAAAGGAGCTGCATCACGATTAATGTGCATGCTCAGAACATACATTCTAAGAAAGTGAATCTGCTTGACTGCAAGCCAATCTGATTCCATCCTTGTCACGCTGTCTTCGTTTTGCATTCCGTTTATATATTTTCGTTGCTCCGGCCTTATGCTTTTTCTATTCAGGAGCTTTCTAGAGTAATTTGAGGAATCAATGTGAAATTTTAAGCTTTGGCCAAGGGATATGAAGAATGTAAGCAGGTTGCATCGCCATTAATCACAGAAGAAGAAAAATACAATCTAGATTTTGGCTAGCAGTTGAGCAGATTCACTTCGGTCAAAGTTGTGAGCATCTGCAGCAATCGTGACACAGCTCCTTTAACTCTTTTCCCCATAGACTCCCCCCTCCCTTTCCCTAACGACAACAAATGACGTCAAATGGGAAGGCTGGGGAAAAGGTCCATTGACATACGTATAGACATCATATGTAGTTATTATGGGGAAAAGAGCAGAGCCAGAGCCCATACTGTCTTAGATTTGATTATTTTCAGCGATCATATAGGACATACATGCATTTTTGTGTCAGCTAGAGCCGAGACTATGTCTAAGATTTGATCATTTTCAGCACTCATATCTAAAATATGCGCCCTTTTGTCAATCTCCCAATCACCCAATACCTCACCTTTATGGGAGCTTTTTGACCCTGTTCAAATTCAAGTATTTGAATCTGATCAGACATACACAGCCACAAAATAACAACTAAGTTACATTGTTAATGGAAAAATACTGAATTATCGCCCAAGAGCAATAAAAAGGGAATTGCTCTGATCAAAAATTGCACATGAAAAAAAAAAAAAAACAGCCACGAGAAAGTATGTGGCCTTTCAAAACTTCTTGGATACTAGAATTACAAATATGACAAAAGGCCGGTCAGCCTAGAGAGCTCCACTAAGGATCACTGAAAAATGAGCACAAACACTGATATTCTAAGTCCAAAATGCTGAATTTCTCAAGAAGAGGCCTGTCGGCCTAGAGAGCTACACTGAGGATGACTGAAATGTCCATGGCATAACTTACTTTCAGAAATCCTTGAAAACTATAGCAATATGAAATGCTAAATTTCTCAAAAACTGGGACGAAGAATTTTCTCATTTTTGCTGGGGATCATCAGAACATCATATGGAAGGCTCACAACAAATTAGACAAAAAGTTTTCCGGCAGTTTTTGAGATATTAATGAAAGGCTGAAAAAATGAGCACAAACACTGATTGTCCAAAAAGTCCAAAATGCTGAATTTCTCAAAAACCGGGATGTAGAATTTTCTAATTTTCACAGAATATCTTACGGAAGGCTCGCACCACATTAGAAAAAAGTTCAGACAGTTTTTGAGATATTTAAATTTGAAGTGAGAAATTGACGCTGTACAGACAGACAGACGGATGCCGAACGACTCGGCATTAGAAAAGCTCCGCTGATTGCTGACTATTGTCACAGCGGAGCTAAAAAGTTATCAGACGGGTTTTGAGATATTAATGAAAGAAAAAAATGAGCACAAACACTGATTTTCTGATTCCAAAATGCTGAATTTCTGAAAAGGCGGGACGCTAAATTTTATAATTTTCGCAGGGGATCATCAGAACATCATAAGGAAGGCTCGCGCCAAATTAGAAAAAAGTTATCAGACAGTTTTGAGATATTCAAATATGAAGTGAAAAGTTGATGCCGGACAGACAGACAGACAGACAGACTGACGGACGCCCCAGCATTAGAAAAGCTCCACTGACTGACGTCACAAAAAGCTCCGCTGACTATCGTCACAATGGAGCTAAAAATCTTAGATGAGGAAAATCAGTGGGTGAACCTACCGATGTCATCAGCTCTGTCAGTCACTATGGAGTTTGTTTATGAACCCTCATTACAAAAGCCAATATGGCGTACAGATCTTCACATCCACGTATTGTAAACAAAGATGGACGAAAAATTGATTATTCCCAGTGGCATTATCTTGGAGCATCTACACACAATTTTGATAATATTGTTTTATTTTTCCAACTGATTCCCTCCATCTCTTTGGGTCCTAATGTGAAAAGTAATACACCTTTCGTACTGGGAGAGGCGGCCCTGAAACGCTCTGAAACACAGTATAATAGGGTCATGAGACTGGCCTAAAATTTTAGAGCGCTTCAAAGCTAGAGCGCTCTCAGAGGGGGTTCAGGGCACTTCAGAAGCGGTTCAGCTACAGTATGAAATGTCTCAAATGTTTAGACTGCTCTAGATTCAGTGGTCTGTAAACAGGAATATCGAAGGTGAGCTGCCAGCTTTGAAAATATCAATATGTAGGTGACCTCCAGTGTTGGGCGGTGTTCAATTAATCGAAGAAAAGTGCTTTTAAGTATATATTTATGTAATGTTCAAATAAAGGTTGAATTTTGCACAGATGTCATGCTCACAAATTTTGGATTTGTGCTGGACTTTGTCCCTTAATGCTGTAAATGCCATTAAGAATGTTCACTGATCGAGAGGCAGGAGCCTTGCATCGCAACTATAGAAAAGCTGCATCCAAAACATTGTGACCTTCAAAATAATCAGGACAGGCAAGCCTTGAGTTTCCAAGCTGATAAAATTCCCCGTTTGGTGTGAATGACCCTCCAAGTCAGCTTAACTGTCTTCACTAGGCGACAGAGACCTCTGGTCATGGCTTAACATGTAAGAAAACATTTGTTGCTTAAAAAAATGAGATCAGTGCTGGTAGTAGGGAGTGGGGTATTGGCTTTTGGCCTCGTCCATACCTGACTCTCATGAAGGGGTTATATGTGAACTCCTCACCCAAAGTGGAGGGGATGGTCGGCTCTCCTTTGTCATATGTCTCCTAAAGTGAGGAGAGAGGCAAGACAAAAAGCAATGCATGGAAATGAATATTATGTTCGTCTATCCATGTTCCCGACAAGACTGAAAAATTGAGATTATAAACAAAAGACCCAAAGCCAAATCTCTGCATACATCATTGAATTATGAGGGATTTATTTTCGTCTTTTTTGCTCTGCAGTTTTTGTGTATTTGTGTGACCTACCTCTTCACTGTTGTGGCAAAAACGACCTAAGTATAATACATTGTATTTGCTGGCAATCTTAAAATATGGAGCTGTAAAAGTGTGTAGGACGAGAGCTTCACCCTTCCAGCCATAGGAAGAGAACAACACTACTGTATTCCTAAAAAAAAGGTATCATTTTGTTCAATGCATAACTGTAAATACATGCATAAATTTAGAGATATGCACAAGATTCAAATGAACAGAAGTAATAATTTTGCAATAAATGAGGAAAACTCTGTCTGTCTTTTGGTTTGAATCCATTTTTCGCCTCAGTTGGTCAGCTAATCTATCTGAAACTGCACATGGGCCTTGAGCATTGACATAGGCAGGACTGATTTTTCCATTTTCCCAAATTTATGCGTTTTACAAGCAAATTTAACATGCTTATGAGCATTTCTGGCAAATCCTAGAAGACTCCACGTCTTATTAGCAGGTTGGCCCCAGGTGTGAACATGTTCAAATAATACATAAGGACAACTAGAAAAGTGATTCACCTTTGCCCAAGCCAGTTTTTTCCGGACCGCCTCGTTGTTTGGTTCCACGTGTCTCGCAAATTTGAGGTTGTTGATGGTGTACTCGTGCCCGCAGTAAACACGCTGGGGAAAAAATGCACATCTCTGGTACTGTATGAGTAACAATGACACACGGCAGTTTCTTGCATTCACGAGAAGTAATAAATGCACCAGCCATAAACTGTTGCTTGATCGAATCCGGAATACTTCTGAGCGTTTGACACATGAAGCACTGAAAATTCAACTGAAGAGAATAGTGTGCTGGAATGGAAGGAATCTCCCAGATAGCTTGACGCTCCGTCAGTGATAATGCAAAAGAATTTGCAAGCAGTGGTCATCCTCATGCTAGGCTATTTCACATAGCCATCCATGCCCAGCAACGCTGGTAGATCATATCTGCATGAACACTAATGAACATCGGTCTCACTCACCTTGCATACAACAGCATGAGCGCGCACACACACGCGCAAACGCACGCACGCACGCACGCACAGGCATGCACAAACATACCGTTTCAGGAGGTAGGCGTCCAAGGACGTCAATCAGCGCCTTATACATCTCATCTGCCGTGCCCTCAAAAAACTTCCCGCAGCCACCAATGAACAGCGTGTCACCTGCACGGTAGCAACATATCAGTAATCACTTAGTCAAGTCATATTACAGACTTAAATAAAATACAGCGCAGTTTGCTGCTAGTCAATATCACATACGTGTTAATAGATATATCATTTAAAGGAATACAAAATTACTTCATTAACACAAATCAACTGCTTAGCTCTATAGTACAATAGAAAATAGAATCTCAATAGAAAACCGAGCAATCTCCGAGCGTAAAAGATGAAGCTGGATACCAATTTAAGGTGCGCATGAACTTTGAGCCTAAAGAAAACACTGCAGTAAGAACCACACGTCTGTGATAGACATAACCACACGGGCTCTCAAATGCTTCATAAAACCAGAGTCAATGAACACAATTTATCGTGGCATCATATGCAAGTAAGATACTACACAAAGAGGCAGCCATATCAACCCCGTGCAGAAACACCACCAACCTCTCTGGGTTTGATCTCATCTGAAATGGACAGATGAAAAGTAGAAAGGAGAGCTGTGGTGTGAGGAGTTAATCTTTCAGAGCTTTTTTGAAAATAATGAACACCACGTTGTCAAGTCCAAAAAGGACTGAAGGACTTCCCAGTTGTTATCAACAACATGTTTGAAAGCCAACATCTGTCATAGTCCAGGGCCAGTGCTCTTGATATGTGCAACTGGCACATCTGAAAAGGCACAACTGACTCTGAAGGGTACGAGAGCATTCTGGAACAACATATTTATGCTGCTTTCCAGACCTGGTATATTTCTGAGATGCCTCTGATCTCAGCAGGATAACGTCAAGCCGTACTATGCACGCATTAAAACAGCACAGCTTTGCAGTCACGGAGTTCAGGCAATATCCATGCCTGTAGTCCGGATCAGTGACTACAAAGAAGTTACACTTAATCCAGGTATCTTAGCCACTCTTTTCATATTCTGTTGATCACATACTGCACACTACTAGTAACTTTCAGCCAACTCCAGTATCAGAGTTGAAAGTGAAATTAAAAAAAAGTAAATAAATAAAAATAACTGATGTAAAGACTTTACCAGTGAAAACTGCTGGAGGTTCAGAGCTGTTGTCGTTGGTGACATAGTAGCAAATGTGTCCAGTAGTGTGGCACGGAGTATAAAGGCACTTCACATTCAGTGACCCAACCTAAAGAAGCAAGAAACAGAGAGAAGCCCTTCAAGCTGGAGACACAAAATAATTCTGAAGAAAAGGATCATGAATAAGTGCAATACGAAATATTATACAAATGAACCACAAGCATTTTAGCAGGCGCGCAAACTGTTCTCATCATGCACATGTATCGTTCAGATAAAATAACAATGTGCTCGTTGTCTCAAGAGGTGGTGCCCTCTAATAAGAGTGTTTACAAGGCGTTACGAAAAAATTCATAACCATTTAATGAAAAGTTGGACCAAAACCACCCTTGAAATAAAGACAGCCAAGAATGTAAGCTTTAAGATGGTGAAGACTTCAAGAATTTACATGTTGTCACATCTCGGTAATTTGATTTCAAATTTTAGGAAATTTAGGCTTTTTTAGGATTTTGCTGTGTATTTTCTGGACAACTATAAAATTGACATGCTTGCTGTTTATTGAACCAATAGCACTATGTGAGGAGAGCTTGCCCAGAAGAAAAATCAACTCTCTACCTGCATAACTTAGGCCTCAATTGGCCTTCGAAGTTTGTGTCACAGACAACTTTGTCAAATAAATTAGCAATTTCAAACAGCCACAGCTCCCTAATAAAAACATATTTGCCATTGAAAACGTGTTTCGCAAGTGTACTGGGCATAGATGCTACACTCCGGAAATATTTGAGCCCATGGCATTGATATATGTAGAGATATTGCCTCCTAAAAATCCACTTTTATTTGACGTTGCAAAAAGGAGTGCAAAAATCACCAAAACCTTGTCATCTTTATTAAATTTTTTTTGTCAAAACTAAAGAAGATATTTCACTGAAACATTGCACATATCCTATTGAGTACATGGCCTTGGTGTGAGAATTTTTTTTAATAAATCTGAGATGGTCAGGTGGGAAAATTTTCTGAAATTTGTTAAATTGACATGGAATGACCCTGGTGTAGCATCCCCTCTTCTTTTCAACACAGAGATGAGGCGTCTGGGCATTGAGCAGAGATATTTCTTGAGTTTAGCCATTGGAATTTGAGCCCACTCTTGTTTAATACAGGCTTTTGGGCCTCCTTTGACAGACTTTTCGTTTAATTATGCGCCAAATGTTCTCAATCAGTGAAATGTCAGGACTGCAGGAAGGCCAGTTCAGCACATGGACTCTATTACTACGAAGCCATGCTGTTGAAACAGCTGCAGTCTGTGGTTTTGTATTGTCCTGCTGAAATACACAAGGCCTTCCTTGGAATAGATGCCGTCTGGAGGGGAGTGTATGTTCCGCTAAAACCTTTATATACCTTGCAAGTCTACCACGTTTGAGGACGCCAGCCACAGGAATTCCCAGCCACTGACTTCACTGAGTCCGACTAGAATCTAAACCAACTCAACGGGCCCAGAACTGGGCCCATGCTGGTATGTGCCTTTCTAGACTGAGCTGACCTCGATACAATCTGCACAAGTCTACAAGGCTGCGGACTCCTGTTGTGCAGCCCTGGCGTGTAAGTCTCGTTCTGTGCCCCTGCCATATAATGTACACCTCACGTTACTTCTTTAAAGATTAAACACAACCAACACATTTGCTGCCGTAGCAGTTTCTCCTCAGCCTCATCTGACTTTGCTTTAAGTCATGCCTCCACTCGCCGCGCCGTCTGGCTGTGACAGCTGTCTCCGTCTCACTCAAACAAGTAGATCAGAGGGATCTAATAGCTGCGACCTGGCCTAGCATCCGTCACGTGGCCTATTGTCCATGACTGGTGGTTTCTTGTACAAGTGTGACCTCGAAATTGGCAAATGACCTTGAAAATGAATAGGGAACCCTTCCTCTGTACAAAGAAGCTTGTTGTAAGATTTAATAGCCATCCATCAAGTTAAACTCGAGTTACGGTGCGAAAACTGTGAAATCGGGGCCGGTGACCGGTGTGACCTTAGGATTCAACAGATGACCTTGAAAATGAATAGGGAACCCCTCCTCTATACCAAGAAGCTTGTTCTACGATTTCATAACCATTCATTGAATGAAACTGGAGTTACGGTGCAAAAACCGTCAAATCAGGCAAAATTGACACTTTTTTGACCGGTGTGACCTTGGGATTTGACGGATGACCTTGAAAAACAATAGGGAACACCTCCTCTATGCCTAGAAGCTATTTCCAAAATTTCATAGCAATCCATGAATTGTAACTGGAGTTACAGCGCGAAAATCCGCAAACAAGGTTGTGACCTCTGTGAACTTGACCTTTGACCTCGACCTTGTGCATGGACATCACTTTGGTAAGGGTGAATAACTCCTGAAAATTTCATGATGATACGACGACAGGAACATGGTCAAAAAGGTGTCACAGACGGACGGACGGACAGACAGACAGAAGCGTTCAGAGAGCTGCTTGGTCGCAGCTAAAAATCTCTGTTAGAAGGGAGGATATCCATTTTCTATAAAATCAGAGACAAAGAACGGATCCTGGACTCCTTAGTCACTGTGGGCCCCACTGCACCCTCCACAACCATCAGAGAACTAGACTCATCTGTTCCTTGCCTGGGTGCCACTGCTGCCTAGGTTGCTGACCACTGGACCAGACTGGGTGCTCAGCCCAAGGTCTCGACCAGTTCCACTCCGATCCAAAAGGAGTCATGGACTGCTGCCCGGAGGGGTAAACACAGAGGGAACTACCACTGTCAGCCCACTCCACCTCAGGCCTTCCAGCTGACCAACAAATTCTCTGTATTGGACGAGCAGGATTTCCCCTCACTCGCCAGTTGTCGCATTCCTCCCTCCTCTACAGAGCCTGATGGCCCCTTGCCGCCGCACACTCTTCCCAAGGCTGTGCCCAAACGGTCGCCTCTGTGTCATCGCTCGCACCGTCTTCCCCGCTCTTCTCGTCCAGGCTGGATCCAGTTTACTCCTCGCCCTGGAAGCAGCAAGCAGACCCTCTGCCGAAGGTAACACCGCGCCGCTGCTACAGCAGTCCTCGGCGACGACCATTAATCCATGACCGGTGACCGCGGCGCACACCCCAGATACTGAACGCACTCCGCTCTGTCCTGATGGATCCCAACCTTCACGCCCTCGGCCCGCTTTTCCCCCCTTCAACACATATCATCGGTGATTCCATAACTCGGAATCTGCGCTTCTTTAATGCAGTCACACAGTTTTCCCAGTGCCACAGTTTCTGAAATCCAGAATAAGCTCCAGAGTTTATTGCCATCTCACCCGTCCTCCATCACCAGAATAATAATCCATGTTGGCACGAACAACAAGCTTTTCAACAGACCGAGTTGACCAAATCAGATTTTAACCGTCTTCAACCTTTTACAACACTGTGGAAAATTTGTTTTGATTTCCGGCCCTATTCCCACAGTTGGCCGCGGTACTGTTCACTTCAGTAGACTCCCCAGTCTCCACACCTAGCTGCAACACACGAGGAGCTCACCATGTGGTTTTTATCGACAATTTCAACCTCTTCTGGAATCGTTATACTATTTTTAACAGAGATGGCGTCCACCCAAACAAATTAGGGTCACATATGCTCGCTGCTAACATTCAACACGCAGTACAATCAACTCCATGTGAGTGACTATTTACACCTGACTCACATTCTCCAAATTCTTCCTCTCCTCCCGAGTACACACCTGTTACCAGCGTCAGCTCCCCCTTGTGTCCAAAATTGGCATCCTCTCTCAACGCTCCATTTTCCCATTCAGACTGTTGTTAGACAAAGGCTCCTTAATACACATTGCACGTTAAATCAGGTTATCCCTGCACTATCCCGTCCAAGATTGACCAAAATAAGTACACTTGGGAGTTAATCAGTCTAATCTTCGGCCTATACCTAAACAACCTCAGACTGTCTCAGTGGATACCCCCTCTTCTACTAATATAAAATTAGCTCTCCTGAATATCAGATCACTCTCAAACAAAATCCTTTTAGTCAATGAGCTCATTTGGACACCTCAACTTGATTTCCTGCATCTTACTGAAACATGGTTAGATGAAGGAAAAAGTGTAGCCACCCTAACTAAATCTTTTTAAATTTGTGTGTGCCTCCTGCACTAACAGAAAGGGTGGTGGAATTGCTAACATATTTAAAGCCCTCTTTCATTGTAAACAGCTGTCATTTGATAACCATACATCCTTTGAATATTTATGTGCCCTTACCAGGGGTTCTCCAAACATCCTACTGCTAACTGTCTACAGACCCCCTAAACACTCAGCTAAGAGCTTTTTGGAGGAGTTTGCTGAACTAATGTCAGTCATTTGCTTGGACTTTGACCACATTATTATATCTGGGGATTTTAATCTACACGTGGATGACCCAAACAATACCTACGGCAAGGGATTTCTCTCACCAATTGATGCATGCAGCTTAACACAATATGTACATGGGCTAACACACTCCCACGGTCATACCCTTGACCTTGTTATTGCAAAAGGACTTAACAGCTCCACAAATGTAATGGACTTGGCCCCGTCTGATCATTTTTGTGTTTTTATTGATGTCTGTATGTCTCCTCATATCCATAACAGGCCTTTGACCTTTAGTAAGAGAGTCATAACGGATAACACTGCAGTTCTTTTTGAGCATGCTCTATCACAAACTCCATGTCAATTATAAGACTCTGTGAATGAGCTATTAAGCAATTTTATTTCAAAATGAAATAAACAACTACACGCAACAACTACCACCTGAACTTCTCTCCGTCAGTAGAAGCAATGAATTTGCATCCTTTTTCAAAGAAAACATTAATAACATAAGACGGCATATATCTCAGTCCCAGCCAACTATGCAGCCTGAGTTACTCAGTATAATGAGAAGAGTCCCAAACGTGTTGTCAGAATTTAGTCTGAATGACTTTGACATCCTAGATAAAACTGTACAAAAGCTGAGTTCCTCTACATCAGAGCTGAACACCTTGCCCACCAACTTTTTTTAAATCTGTCTTTCACCTTATAAAAGGTGATGTACTTCAGATTATCAACACTTCATCACAGACAGGTCTTTTGCCTCAGTCATTAAAAGTGGCAGCAGTGAAGACCCTGCTCAAAAAGAATAACCTAGATGTTTCAGTTCTAAACAATTTCAGACCCATATCTAAACTGCCTTTTATTGGGAAAATTATCAAAAAAAATTGTTTTTAACCAACTAACTACTTTCCTGACTGAAAACGGTTGTTTTAATGACTATCAGTCTGGCTTCCGAGAAAGTTACAGCACTGAAACTGCCTTAAAGTTATTAATGATATCTGCCTTAATACAGATGCAGGCAAAACATCAGTCCTGGTGTTGCTGGACCTCAGTGCTGCATTCGACACGATTGACCACAATATTTTACTACACTGACTTGAACACTGGGTTGGCCTCTCCGGTATGGTCATCAAATGGTTAAGGTCCTATCTGCATAAGAGAAGCTCTTTGTCACTATCGGCAACTGTACCTCAGCACCAGTAACCCTGACCTCTGGAGTCCCCCAGGGATCAATACTAGGACCCCTATTATTCAACCTTTACATGTTCCCTCTGGGACAAATTATGAACAACTCAATTAGTTATCACAGTTACGCAGACGACACCCAGATTTATTTAGCTATGCCACCAGATGAGCTCACTTCTGTCGAATCTCTGTCAGTGCCTTGACCAAATTAATAAGTGGATGGCTCATAACTTCCTTCAATTGAATGCAGCCAAGACAGAAGTTATTCTATTTGGTGGGAAAGAACAAAGGCTTAAGGTCGCCAACCTTCTAGACACCAAGGGGCTAAAAACTAAAGTTTCTGTCAGAAACCTTGGTGTGACCATTGACAGTGATCTGAATTTTAACAGCCACATTAAAACAGTAACAAAATCTGTATTTTAATCACCTCAAGAACATCACTAAATTACATGATCTCATGTTACAGAACTATCTTGAAAAGCTCATTCATGCTTTTATTTCTAGCAGGCTTGATTACTGCAACGGCCTCTTTACAGGGCTTCCCAAGATCATGATAAAACAGCTCCAGTTGATTCAGAATGCAGCGGCTAGGGTTCTCACTAAAACAAAAAGAAAAGAACATATTTCCCCGATCCTGCGGTCCTTACACTGGCTCCCTGTTAATTACAGCATTGATTTAAAACCTTGCTACTTGCTTTTAAATCCTTCAATGGTATGGGACCAAAGTACTTAAGAGACATGTTCCAACACTACATCCAGCATGGACCCTTAGGTCTCTACAAAATTTTACTTAACTAAGCCCCCCACCCAGACAAAGACTGGTGAAGCCGCTTTTAGCTACTATGCAGCCAATCTCTGGAACCAGCTCCTAGATAGCATTAAAAATGCCTCCTCAGTTGCCAGTTTTAAATCTAAATTAAAAACTAAACTGTTTGCTGATGCCTTTCCCTTATTTCCCTAATCTACCCGTTTCTTAATTCTCTTTTTTTTATCCATCGTGCCCAGTTTTGTTTTTAATTTCTCCTTTCTCCATTTGCTTCATTTGTTCTATTCAGCATGCCCGCTTTATTTTTAATTTCTCTTTTTTACATTTGTTTTATATATATCACACTATCTGCCTTTGTTCTTACCCTGAACTTTGTTTATAATATCTTTCTTCGATTTATCGGTCTTATAATTATAATTATCATTATTTTTATTATTATTATTTTGTTTTTGTCTGTTTATTTTTAATCTAAATTTTGCCTCCTCTGCTGTCAATATTACTTAACTGTATTATGAGGAATGATGCAATAGACTGCACTGGTGAGATCTTTGCCTCCATTTTCTGTAAAGCACATTGAACTGGCGTTTCGGTGTGAAATGCACTATACAAATAATGTTGCCTTGCCTTGCAGCATTCATGGTGCTTTTTAAAACATGCAAGTGTCCCACACCATATGCACTAATGCATCCCCATACCATCAGAGATGCTGGCTTTCAAACTGAAGGCTGATAACAGGAGGGGTGGTCTTTCTCCTCTTTAGCCCGGAGGACACAACGCCCATGATTTCTACCAGAAATGTCAAATTTGGATTCGTCTGACCACAGGACACTTTGCCACTTTTCTACAGCCCATTTTAAATGAGTCTTGGCCCACAGAACATGGCGGCGCTTCTGGATCACGCACAACAATGGCTTCCTTTTTGCACGATAAGAGTTTTAGGTGTCTGTGTTTACAGACAGTGGTTTCTTGAAGTATTCCTGGGCCCATTTAGTCATGTCAATGACAGAATCATGCCGGTGAGTGATGCAGTGGTGTCTGAGGGCCTGAATATCACGGGCATCCAGTAAAGGTCTTCGGCCTTGCCCCTTACGCACAGCGATTTTTCCAGTTTCTCTGAATCTTTTGATGATGTTATTCACTGTCGATGAGACCTTCAAAGCCTTTGCAATTTGATGTTGTGGAACATTGTTTTTAAAGTATTCCACAATTATTTTTACGCAAAGCCTTCACAGGTTGAAGAACCTCTGGCCGTCTTTACTTCTGAGAGACTCGGCCTCTCTACGACATCCCTTTTATAGCCAATCAAGTTACACACCTGATACCAGTTAACTTAATTACTTGCTAAATGTTCTTTCAGCTGATTCTCTGATATATTAATAGCTTTTTCAGCCCTTTTTTTTGCCTGTGTCCCAACTTTTTTAAGACCTGTTGCAGCCAGAAAATTTGAAATGAGCTCATTTTGTGGATAATGTTTCAACATTCTAAATGTTATCTACGCTCCATTGTAAATAGCATGTTGGCTCATGTAATCTGAAAGTCATTGCATTTTGATATTATTTACAATTTACACTTCATCCCAACAATTTCGGAATTGGGGTTGTAATTTTATTTATGTTGATTTGACTGATGGTCTCAATATGGCCATCAGATCACTATGCAGCAGTCGGCACTGGAGTAAAACCAAAGTGACACAGGCCAGGAGATGCAGCCCGATTCGCTACCCATTACATAATGTTTCCTCAACAATATACCGATGGGAACAAACACTTCATTAGAATCCCCTGGGAATACCAACGTGCCTTAGAAATTTTGTCTCCATACCTTCGGATATCCACAAATAATATTAAGATATTTCATTTTCTCAGATATTTTGTCCACCCCCGTACATAATTGATCAGTACATTGCTCTCCATACCAGGGTATAACTGTTGCACAAATAAGAAATTAACTGATAACACTCTGTGGCTCCATCCCCTTTGGCATTCATGTAACACAGTTACTGTTCACCCTTTATTCACACTGAAGTCAAGGATTAAAATCAATGCCAGTGAACACCCATTTGCATGCATGAAAAAGTAGCAAAATCACCATGTATGGACTAAGAGGTAAGTCACAGCCAAGAAACTGCAAAGGAAGCAAGTAACTTTAAAGTTGAATGCTGCAATCTTTTTAACAGCTGAATAGTGCTCTGGGATTTAGCATATTATTTTGGTTTTACTGTTCAGTTTCTATTGGTCAAAACAGAGTCCGTACATTTAAAAAAAGTTACTTCAGTTACCCTCTAGTATTTCTGTTGACTAGCCGAAGGGCTTGAATGTGACCACCTGTCTAAAATCATTAAAAGTATGAATATACTCCAGAGCAGCTTGTTCTAGTATTTAGAAGTGAAATGGTGATTGTGCAGAAATGAAAACTGAAAATAGAGATTAAAATATTCATGAGATAATGCTTTATAGACAGCCATTTTACAAACCGTGAGAAGGTACCAACTTTGAAAGTGCTGCAGTGAGATATTTTCTGATTTAGGGCTTCCACTCGTTCATCGCCCCCGAACACCCGAAGACCAGGGGCCTGTTGCAGAAGTTTTTTATTGCCGCCTGCATGGTCCCTGACGGAACAATACAAACATTTTTGGACATACAAGCCATTTTAATTATAAAAATGAATAATAATAAAGCTAAACAACATTAACGAATTTTTTATAAAAACTGATTGAACCAATAAAATAACAGTCCTTTGCTGGGAATATTCTTGACCAGTGAATCAGAGCCAAGTGCACAAACTGCTTTACATGTCCACTGGCAACATGCCCGGTTACATCAGGATATTTTATGCAGCTCAACCAAGAGTAAACTGTTTCACACAAGTGGCATTAGGCATAACATTTCTCTTCGGTTTTTCAGTGACCTTCACCTTGACTAAATTAGGTTTGAACTTTAAATCAGGACCTGGACCATTGCCCACCTTTCATAAAATTTTTTTGTAATTTTTATCAAACCTCTTCCGTTCAACATTTTGAAAACCACACAGAAAAAACAGACTAATGCCACTGAAAAACAACAATCCTCTGCCGGGCTGGGTAAATATCAACACAAACTCAACCAAAGTTCACGCTTGGTCCTCAATATCTGAGGCATAAGCAATGCAAAAAATTTAAACTTGGCAACAACTAGTTCCATCACCATGTTATTCATTACTCAGACTACCAAAATAAAGGCAGAAAGCTGCTCCCGCTCACTCCATGATTGCGTGAATGAGGCATTAACCCCCAACAGCCAGTACAATCAAAGCCCTGTCATGTTTTCAGCACATTTTCTGCCCTCCAAATTTTTTCTGACACTTTGACGAACCCACCATTATTACAACAAGACAAATATTCTGAGTGCCATTATCACACAAATGAACAACGTTTATAAAGTATCTAGCCCAGTGAATAATGAAATAACCAGGGCAACTATATATATATATATATATTTTTTTTTTTTTTTTTTCCCTCTACTAATCTTTCTTGATCAGTGCCATTAGCGTAATTTCAGTGATCTGACAGACTCAAAAATATACGAGTTTCAAAAGTTATTACAGCTCAAAACTCAAAAATGTTCCAAACATAAATGGGTAATTCTCCAACTAGGGGGCAAAGTGGGGTTTCCAGCTCACTGGAAAAAAATGTTTACTTTTCCAAAATTGATGCTTTTACTCCCAAGTGGGATACCTCCTGACTTTGAAACAACAGCAGGCAGCGGACTTTTTGGTACATTTTTTAAATCGGCATCTTTTAGCCGCCTATAAAAATAAAGAAGTGACTATTCAACATTGCGGAAGCAAAACATTTTATTACAGTGGAAGAACGCGATTAAAAACTCATTTATTAATCCGAAAAAAACTTTTGCTAAATGCATCAACATCTGTATAAACATTGTCACCTTACTTAAATTCACAAGGTGAAAAGTCAGAAAAGCTTGCAACTATGTTTCATTTTCAGTGTTATTTTCCACAGTTTTACATTAATCGATTCATAAAAAACAGGCTTTCTGTGAAGAACATGGCAAAAATCTAGTGTAAAAAAAAAAAATCGAATAAATTTCAGAACATTAACTCAATCACGCCAAACTCTTAACAGAGTTGACTGTAAAGGAGTTAATGATTTTAGGCGTTTGCTGTCACCATGCTAATGTGGTTTGGAATGAACCAAAGATCAGTATGCCATTTTAATACTTTCCCAGGCCTAAATCATCATGCCCCTGTGCTCAGGGGTTGCTATGCCTACTTTTTCATTAAATGACGTAACAGAGTTGATGATGGAATTAAGCTAAAAACCTGTTTTTCCGATTTTTTCACTCAAAAAGGCAGAGGATCGTGTCAGAAATCAAGGTAAGCTACGTTGAATGACACTCAGTGAAACTAAGGATTTGATTGGTTGGCTTCATGGTGTCATAGCTAAGCTATGGGGGGCAGCAGCATATAGTTGTAACAACAAAGTTGACCAGAAATAAGGACAGACCTTTTGGGTGATGCGGAAAGGAAACCATTTGTAGCAGGCTGTTGAAATCTTCACACAATCATTTTTAAGTATTCCTTATCTCAAATAAATTCAGAAAAATATACAATATTTCAGCAAACTGTATGCATTACTCATTGCAAATTAGGGTACCCCACTCCTGGATAGCCCTACTTTGGGCCTCTCCAAATTTTGATTGAATCTGCTTGAAAGCAAGGATTTGGCTGCAGTTCCTTTTTTTGCATATCCTATTTACCCATCACTAAAAGTTCCCTGAAACATCAGTGGAACGTTGGCATGGGCTGTAATGTTGAAGGTTGAGGGTATTAAATGCTCAGGACAGTATAACACATTGTCCTCTAGTAGGAGAGTTACCCAAAATGTACCGCTACATTTTCAACAAGATTGTCATGTATATTTGAGGCTTCAAAAACTGTTGTTTGCGCAACAATTTAATTTTTATAAATATACTTTTTGAGCTCACAGTATGGCTCATTAGGGGTAATGTTCATGCTCTCGAGCTTCATGCTGAACATTAATAATACTGAGAAACTTTGAACCTTTAGAGAGCCGAGCTAAATTTGAGGTCCATTTAGTCTAAAAGAGCGGAAATGTGACTTCACTATGTCAACTTATCAACTTCATGAGTTAAGACACGGGTAGGGAACTATGCTACCGGAGAGCCGTAGTCCAGAATGACCTCGACGGCTCTCTGCTTCAACCAACTTGATCCATATTACTGTCGCTTGTCAAGGGCTTGATAATGAGGCAATCATTTGAACCAAGTGCGGTAAAGAAGGGATACATGACATGCTTCAACAGTTCAACAGCCACATAATAATAATAACAAAATAATAATAATAATCTCACCAATGATGGTGTGTCGTTAAGACCGTGGTAAGTTTCACGCCGTGTTTCTTGGCGGCATCTAAAACCTTACAGGGGCACAAATGAGATGAGGAGCTGTGGAGTCCGTTAATTTTTCTTTTGGAGAAAAATATTAAAAATGAGATATACGACTGCGAACTGTATTAAACACAAAATAGTTCTGTCTACCTTCCTCGGATCCACAGGGTCAACGATCGCTGCTTCTCTGGTGTCCTCGTCAATGAGAAGGTACATGTAATTGTCAGTCAATGCAGGCAGCAATTCAATCTTCATGTCGGATTGGGCCACGACCACTGATTTCCTGTCTGAATGAACGAACGCACACCGAACCTGTGTGGGGACTAAAACACATAAACGAATGAGTACGGCTTACTTGTTTGTTTTGGGCAGTTTGCATGAGAATGCATACGCTTAGAAATGAGGAACTGGAACGGTCAAAAATGTAATTTTTAGTTCCAATAAAAAGGAAAAAAAAAAACAATGTCCGAAGCAAGCTTGCAAATTCAGTGTTGCATAATATAGGCTGACAATATGCTGCGGGGTGGTTGTCGATAATTGCGTCATTATTTCCAATACCCAGGAAATGAAATTACGACGAATTATTTCCTTGTAAAACCGAAATGGTTGAATATTTGGCCACCTTGATTAAACTTCCGACCTGAATATGACATATTTCGCTTACAAAACCTTAACAAATGCCCGGGGATGAATGCTCTTTACCGTAAAAAATAGGTGACCAGCAAAGTGCATTGGAGAACTTGGCTGGCTTGAGTTAGCTCTCTACCGGGTCCAAGTAACTTCAGTAAGTGAAAATCAGCAAGACAGCGAGAAATTTGTGGTGACAGTGGAATAAATGCGCGGGCATATTCGGTACACAGGCCTGGCCAATAACGGGGTCGACTGATAGAAGGCTACGACTGGTCAGCCGTAGTTTGCCAGAAGCCAGGAGCACAACAACAGTTCAAGAAAGTAAACACTCTGCTGCCTATCGGCTGCGCCCGCTTAGCTACTGCGGCACTGCAAAATAACAGCTGGCTTGCAGCCTACATCGGAGGCGAAGTGTCAGTCGTTTGCTGGAATGTTAGAAGCATTGCGAGAGGAATGACTTTAGCTTCGGTAGTCATATAAAGTCTTCAGGTTATTTAGCAACATACCAAATTTATACGTCGCAGCTGATCCAAGTATACCCAGAGTGCAGGCACGCGCGACCAACGACCTGAATAACATAACAACACTTCTGCTGACAGCTAATACAGCGAAACTACAGGAACCAGGAGACCATCTGAGGTATGAGGTACTGCGAATCCTCGTTTAAACTCTGACCCCAGAGCGCTAAACCAATCAAAGTGGGGGTGTGGCACAAAAATACACTTTTGTCCCTAATTAGATGTATTTATCGTAAGCATACTGCAAAGTGACTATTTTACATTGCTATTTCGCCGAGCATCTATGAATTGCAAGCTATGTTCTCGCGCATTTGTAATGGAAAGTTAAACAGACGGCGACTCCCTTTCTAGGTTTGTCCCTCTAGACATCCCGTAGTAACACAGGATTTAGAAATCTTTTTGCCAGTGTTCATAGGTCAGAAAAGGTGGGTTCGTGGCTGCAAACTCATTCTGTTAAAAGCAGCGGCTGATTCATGATAATAGCATTTTGGAGACATGTCATCGGTGAGAAATGTAACACGGTTTTGGGAATGGGGGAGGAAGATTATCTGCGTGGGAAGAAACTACGCTGACCATGCCAAAGAGCTGAAAAACGCAATACCCAAAGAACCGGTGCTATTCTTGAAGCCGCCCTCAGCGTACGTGAGAGAGGGGTCTCCTATTCTGATGCCCCAGTACTGTAACGACCTCCACCACGAAGTGGAGCTTGGAGTAGTCATTGGCAAAGGAGGCTCGGCGATTCCTCGCTCATCAGCAATGGATCACGTCGCTGGTTACGCATTATGTTTGGACATGACTGCGAGAGACGTCCAAGATGAGTGCAAGTCCAAAGGTTTGCCCTGGACACTGGCAAAGGCGTTCGATACCTCGTGCCCTGTCAGCGAATTCGTACCGAAGGAGAAGATCCCGGACCCTGGGAATATCCGGATCTGGCTGAAAGTAAACGACCAGCTGCGCCAGGACGGAAGCACTTCTCAGATGATCTTCTCGGTTCCGTTCCTCATCAGCTACATCAGCGAAATTATCAGTCTCGAAGAGGGAGATCTCATTCTTACCGGAACCCCGAAAGGCGTCTCCAGCGTGCAGGAACACGACGAGTTGCAGGCTGGAATAGAAGATATTGTCAGCATGACATTCCGAGTCCACAGACTGTGATCATGTCAACTGAATTCATGGTAGTTTTTCAGGAGGACCATCCATCGTGTTACATGGACCAGTTGTGGGGAGTATTATATCAGAGACTGCTGCTGGCCTGAAATTAGAGGAGAGACAAATATAAATATATATATATATATATAAGTCTTGACCTGTTTTCAATCATTTAACTTGATTTAAAAGTTCTCCAATAATTACAGTGATCCATCAGCAGTTAAACACGCGGCTGCCTTCTTTATGCGTGTTTTGTCGATTCAACAGTAAATTTTAATTCTGAAAAATGTTTTATTCACTTTATAAAAAGGAAGACACTACTCCGTTAAGTTCTGCTCACTTTTAGCACATCTGGCAATGCAGGCCATCTTACCTGTGCTTCATGAAAGCCTAAATTGGGACAAGGAGAACAAAGACAAAACAAAGTATCCACAATTGAATAATGTTGACTGATCAAATTCAATTAATTATCAAAATGGAGCATTTTATTTCTCGTGCTATCTTAAAGGGAACTGGCCACACCTGATTTTGAGTCTTAATGTTAAATTAGTGATGCTAATTTAAATGAATGATTAAAACATGCCAAGACCAATCATTAGTTTAAAGGGAAGTCCTGTGCCTCCTCTATTTTCAGCTTGCCACTTCTAGAAAATTACCTCATTGTTTAACAAGCTTTTAATCTGATAGGTCAATTGACATTTTTTGAGTCAATTTGAGGTGTAGTGGTTGATGTATATTTTACGCCTGCCTTAAAACTCTGTGTGTCTTTGCTTGAATGAAAGGTAATGAATGAAAATGAAAGGTATCAGCCAATATCTCAGGGGAAAAAAAAAAACTGTGGACCTCCTGAGGTATGGTTCATCCTTAGAAGCCATTTTTAAGCACCTGATGATACCTCATTCATGTGATATATACAAATACAATGGGACCACACAGCCATCCTGCTCAGAAAGGGGACGTGTTCTGCCCCCTAGAAATCAATGTACTTCAGCATGAAAAGTGCCAATCAATCCCAGAACAACAGCAAAGAACCTTGTGAAGATGCCGGAGGAAACCGGTTCAAAAACAAAAGCATCCATCTTCGCAGTAACTCAAGTCCTATAATGACAACCTTCGCTCAGGAAGAAAAATGCCATTGTTCCACAACTGCCACAAAAAAGCAAGACTGGTTTGCAACTGCTAAGGGGACAGGGATCTTTCTGGAGGGATGTCTTCTGGTCAGATGATACAAAAATTGAACTGTTTGTCCACAATGATCATTGTCATGCTTGGAGGAAAAAGGGGGCGGCTTGCAAGCCAAAGAGCACCATCCCAACTGTGATGCAGCAGGTGGCAGCATCATGTTAAGGGGGTACTTTGCCGCTGAAAAGGCTAGTGCACTTCACAAAATAGATGGCCTCAAGAGCACAGAAAATGATGAGACTGCATTAAAGCAACATCTCAAGACATGCGCCAGGAAGTTAAGGCTTGGTCGAAAATGTGTCTTCGATGTGGAAAATGACCCCAAACATACTATGACACCAAATTTAAGGTATTGGAGTGGCCATCACAATCCCATGACATAAGTCAAATAGAAAATTTGTAGACAGAACTGAAAAAAAAAACAAGTGTGCAAAGAGGCCTTCAAACCTGACTCAGTTAGACCAGTTCTGGCAGGAAGAATGGGCCAAAATTCCCGTGACCTAAGTGAGAAGCTTGAGGGAGGCAACCTGAAATGTTTGACCCAAGTTAAATAATGTAATTTAATGCCATAAAATACAAACTACGCATATGTAAACTTCTGACCCACTAGGAATGTGATGAAAGAAATAAAGGCTGAAATAAGTCATTCTATTATTTGAAAATGTCTTTCTTAAAATAAGGTATTGAACCTAACCAACGATGAAAAGGAATGTTTACTGGGATTAAATGTTAGGAACAGTGACAAACTGCGTCTAAATATGTTTGGTTAAGGTATATGTAAACTTCTGACTTCAAATGTACAAAGACACACACACACACACACACTGAAACTGATACATGTATATACAATGCCCGCCCAAAAAAAAGTCGCACACTAATATTTTATTGGGCCAGCTTAAGCTTTGATCACAGCGCACATTTGTGGTATTATTGTATCCCTCGAACGAGTTTGGAGGATACTATGGATTTGGCCTCGTCACGCGGCCGCATCCGTGTCAGCGTCCGCAGAGATTTTCTTGTGAACGCTCTACAGCCCACATAAGTGCACCGATTCTTTTCAAATTTTGCAGGGACACGGATTATGGTAAGTTCACGACACCTATTGATTTTGGGTACTCTGGGACCATCTGGGCCCAACTGGGGGGCCTTCGGGGATACATGCACTCGGTTGCCTGGAGCTCTAGTTTCAACAATCGTAGTAGTGCAACATTTATTTCTGACCAGATATGTATTCATTTTTGGCTAAGATATTGCATTGACAATAGGTGAGTCAAACTTTGCTAAGCCTTCTCCAGCACATCCCAAAGACTTTCAATAAATTAAGGTCCGGACTCAGAGGTGACCAGTTCATGCGTGAAAATGATTCCTCATGCTTCATGGATCACACTCACTTAATTTTAGCCTGATGAATCTTGGCAAGGACATCCTGGAATTAACTTGTGCCACCAGGGATTAAAAAGTTGATTGATGGGTTACTGGTCATTAAGTATATTCAGGTTGTTAGCTTATTGCTGCAGAATAGTGCTGAGCCTAGAACTGACCTATGGAAGCAACCCTAGATTATAACACAGTGGGCACTTTGGATGAATGGTGCATTGCTTCATGGGCTTCCTTTCTTACCTTAATGTGCCCTTCACTCTGGAAAAGTGTAAATTAGGACTCATTAGACCACATGACCTTTTTCCATCATTCCGCAGTCTAATCTTAATGCTCCCCTTCAAATTGAACTTGTTCCCAAAACGCTCTACCAATAACCAAACCACAAACATGTCTGCGGTTCTGGTTACAAAAACACACACCTAGTGAGTGCATTTGGATTAACAGCGCTGTTGTGTTTTTACCTTTCTTTAACATGAAGAGGCTTTCAAATGAGGTTAAAGAAAAGTGTTTAGGAATGAGACAATAGGATGTATTTTTTTGACAATTTGAACAAAGCCCAAAACTCCAGTTATGCATGCTGTAAATACCCAACAATCCACACGGTTAGTCAACGTCCTTGTGCAAGACTGTCACCTACAGGTGATAACAGTAGACCACAGTAGATCTTTCCAGTTTAATTAGCAGATGAGAATTGCATTTTTACCTGACTACATAGTAGAAGAATAAGGTGAATTAACTCTGAATTCAGTTAAAACAGCACTTACCCCCATTTTAAACATTCTACAGAATAGTATCTACTTAAGGACTCTTTATCGTAAATTCAATGGTTAAACAAATTTCTTCCAGAAAAAGTACCTCCAAGAATTCTCCAAAGTGATTCTATGAGAGTCAGTGAAAATAAGTTTCGGGTCACAATTTAAAAGATATATGTTTTCCACAGTGCACATTCCACATCATTATTTCTTCAGCTTGACTGTACCAGCATCTCAATTGCAATGGCCAAGCATTACAAAAATTGTCTTGTCGCCAAGTGACCATTATACTCAGCCAGTTTCATTACAGTCTGCAATGAATACTGGCTTTCAGTTCTGCTGAAACATTTATAAACGATTAAATATACGACCCCAATTCTGAAATGGGACAAAGTGTAAATTGTGAATAAAATCAAAATGCAATGACTTTCAGATCATGAGCCAATATGTTATTTACAATAGAACATACAGTAGATAACATTTCAAATGTTAAAACTGAAACATTAAAAATTTTTATCCACAAAATGAGATTATTTCAAATTTTCTAGCTGCAAAAGGTCTCAAAAAAGTTGGGACACAGGCAAATAATGGGCTGACAAAGCTATTAATATATAAGAGAATCAGCTCAAAGAACATTTAGCAAGTAATTAAGTTTAGTGGCATCGGGTGTGAAACATGATTGGCTATAAAAGGGATGTCTTAGAGTGGCCGAGTCTCTCGGAAGTAAAGATGGCCAGAGGTTCTCCAACCTGTGACGGCTTGTGTAAAAATATTATGGAATACTCTAGAAACAATGTTCCTCAACGTCATATTGCAAAGGCTTTGAAGGTCTCATCATCGACAGTGCATAGCATTATAAAAAGATTCAGAGAAACAGGAAAAATCGCTGTGCGTATGGGACAAGGCCGAAGACCTTTACTGGATGCCCCTGATCTTCAGGCCCTCAGACGCCACTACATCACTCACCGGCATGATTCTGTCATTGAAATTCCTAAATGGGCCCAGGAATACTTCAATAAACCACTGTCTGTAAACACAGTCCGCCATGCCATCCACAGATGCCATGTGGCATAGCAAAGTGGCGAAGTGTAATGTGGTGAGATGACTCTAAATTTGACATTGTTATTGGAAATCATGGGCGTTGTGTCCTCCGGTCTAAAGAGCATTCCGGTCTATCAGCATTCAAAAGCCAGCATCTCTGATGGTATGGGGATGCGTTAGTGCATAAGGTGTGGGACACTTGCATGTTTTAAAGAGCACCACGAATGCTGAAAGGTATATAAAGATTTTAGAGCAACATATGCTCTAAACATATGCCCTCCAGATGACATCTATTCCAGGCAAGGCCTTGTGTATTTCAGCAGGATAATGCAAAACCACATACTGCAGCTATTACAACAGCATGGCTTCATAGTGGAAGAGTCAGTGTGCTGAACTGGCATGCCTGTAGTCCTGATCTTTCACCGATTGAGAACATTTGGCGCATAATTAAATGAAAAGTCCGTCAAAGGAGACCCAAAATTCTCCAGCAGCAGGAAGCCTGTTTTCAACAAGAGTAAACAACATTTGCTATGTTATCTCTGTTCTTTTGTGAATAAAATACTGGCTGGTGTGATTTGAAAGTCATTGTGTTTTGATTTTACTCACAATTTACACTTTGTCCCAACTATTTCGGAATTGGGGTTGCACATGCTAAGTACTGTGCGCAAAGTTACTAAGCAACAATGAAAAGTTGCTCTTCATAACCTTGTTTATGTTTATCTTCATTGCTTTATTTATTTGAGAGATCATTGTGTCCATCATTTGGTTTCAATACTATTTCAGACAGTAATCAACCTGAACACAGATCACTGCATATGTCTTTGCGTGTCCGCATACATGCAAGCGCGTTTGTTGTCCAAAAAAATGTATGAAGCTACTCTGTTGCTTGATGAGAGAATTCCCAACATCCGCGCCATGGATGCCCGATACTAGGGCTTTCTCCATACAGCATCATGAAATCTCCACTAGTCGCGGAGCAGCTCATCTCTACAGCCACAAGCCACACTGGAGGGACCATCTCGCTTTAGAGTTCACCGTCTTTGTCTGTTTAAACCAACAAAATGCAGAGAGCATCAGAGATGGAATATCATGACAGATAAAATTAAAGCTCTTCAATCATCTGGCTTTGCAAAATGACACAATGGTTCAGCAAAAAAGTAGAGCTAATTTATGAAGCCACGCAGGGTAAAGAAGCACTTTTACTCTCTGGCCCCTGGACGTTCCACCTCTGCAGAACATTAGCAGAGTGAAAGGAGCTCCCTCTTCCATACAGTTGAGCATTAGTATCAGTCAGTTAAATCATTGTTAGCAATAGGTAAGTGAGATTCTGCAGACTTTAGAAAGAGAAGACTTAAAATATCAGTCCCACAGACATTTTTGGAGGAGAAAATGCCACATATGTTGCACTTTTTATATTTATTGTTTTATTCACACTTTCAGAACTTTTATGGCTTAATCTTGTCACCAAACTTTCATACAAAACTCAAAACCAGTGAAGTTGGCACGTTATGTAAATCCACCTGAAAAGCTTCAAAAATTGGTCTCCTCAGTTCCCAAATGTTTACTGAGTGTCGTTAAAAGGAAAGGCGATGTAACACAGTGGTAAAAAGGCCGATGTGCCAACTTTTTTGCAATGTGTTGCAGCCTTTAAATTCTAAGTTAATGATTATTTGCAAAAAAAAAAAGTTTCTCAGTTTGAACATTAAACATCTTGTCTTTGCAGTGTATTCAATTGAATATAGGTTGAAAAGGATTTGCGAATCATTGTATTCTGTTTTCATTTACGATTTACACAACGTGCCAACTTCACTGGTTGGGTGTATATTCCACATATTTGAATGAAAACCAAGTTCAAGAAAGTTGTCTTTAAAGAATGGACTGGAACATTTATGTTTTATAATACACAGCTAGAAACAGTTGTCTTTTGGCTTCAGGTGGAAGATTCCAGGGAGGCGTCCCCTGTACAACCAGCAGAGGGCCTCACCTTTGGGGATGAACTTTAGCGAGCTACTGAATATTCAGAAGCGGGCCAGTCCTCTCTTTGGGCCATCATTTAGGAACTGGTGGCCGAGTCCATTCCCACAATTCCCGCAGGACACCTGTAAAAAAGTACACCAGGGTAAAATGATAATAATATCACGCACTGATAATATCTGATAATATCACGCACCTGAAACAACTGTCCATCTGAAGTACAAACAAACATACCAATAGCAAAATAAACATGAAACACAACAGCAGAAGTTTGAGGAGGCGTATATTGAGGTTCTATCCAGGTTTCAAATTCAAAACCTAAGAGGAACATTGATTAATCTAAAGCCCATTTAAGGGATAGAAACATGGCAAGTAAGTAATGCACTGTGTTCACTGTCCATTCCTCTTAATCTAAAAATTGAGGAAAAAACCATTCAGGATCAATAGCTCACCTTGTAAGCTCCCCATTTCTCCTCTTTTTTGGACACACTGTCTTCATGAATGGTCTCATAGAAGGCCGGCCAGGGGGTCGAGTGCTCAAATTTGGACCTGCTATTGAACAGCTGGTGCCCACATTTTGAGCACACATAAATGCCTTGGAAAGAAGTATGCACAAGCTGAAGAAAATGGAAATGAGCCAAAGCCAAAAAAAATCAATCACAATCCACAGTGCTGCGAGAAAGTTCCCCGCTTCCTGACTTCGTCTACTTTTACATTTTTGTCACACGTCATTGCTTCAGATCAAAAACAAGAATTTATATATGACAAATACAACCAAAACAAACAAAAGATATGGCTTTAAAGTAACCATTTAATGAACTGAAGTAATAAATATATATGTATATATATATATTAACAATAATAACTGGCCCCGCGTGAAAAACGTAATTGCTTTCTTAGTCACTTAATCAGCCAATTTATCAGATTTAAATGATAACTGTGTTAAATTAGACAAGATGAACCCAGATATTGATTGCAGCCAATCCTGAAGTAATGGTGAATCTAAAAAACACTGAAATGGAACAGCAATGTCAAGAAGGCAAAATGATTTCAACAAGAAGCACACTATGCTACAGACAAAAGTATTTCCATACAAACGTATATTAGTTTGGAAAGGGTTACAAAGCCACTTTTACAGCTGGGACTCCAACAAACCACAGTGAGTACCATCATATCCAAAAAGAGAAAACTTGGAACAGAGGTGAATAGACCCTTTCGGTTTGAGGGCGAGAAAAAGCGAGATATGGAGTGTGCATGCTCTTTCCAGACTGTGGGGCAGAAGATGCACAAATCCTATTTGAAAGGTGGGGAATTATAAGTTATTTTGTTTTTTCCATGGTAAAAGGCAGTTTACAGCGTGGATTCAGACTACAAACAGGAATATTTTTTGTTCGGGAACATTCTAGGGTGTGCAGCATACATTTTGTGTCTGAATGGCAAGATTAAGAATTCTGTATTCAACCTACTCCAAATGTTGCTTCATCTTTAGGGACCCAGAGAAACATTAGGATATGAAAACACATCAAGCGTACATCCAGTTAAGAAAATTTAAAGTTTAGCTTCAAGTGCTGCTATTCGTGTCAGTTGCATGTTGTTAACGGCAACTGCCATGTCACTGCTGACACACTGGGTTGCTAGGGCAGGCGCAGCATATGCATTCACGATAGTGAATATTAATGTTAACTTCTAAACCCCCTTTCTCACTGATAAAACTCCACTAAAACATATTGGCGCCCCCTTTTAAAATCGTTCTGGCAAATAAAAAGCCAGAAAAAAGTGGAGGCTGGAAATTCTTTTCCCCCTGATGATATAGCTAGACTATAGGCTCTATTAGTTTTCACCAACAAACTGAAAGCATTGACTTCTTCAGCGCAACAGAGACTAGAGAGACTATACCGGCGAGATACTGTCAAGGCAAGTCCTTGACATTGTTATTTTCAGCACGGATGAAAATCCGAAATCAAATGTACAGCGTTCAGTCAAACAGTAATGATATGGCCTTGTATTTTACATGTGTACCTGCACACTTATCCATGTTAAGAGGCGATTAGGATCATGTATGCTTGCCGGTTGTTTTGAACAATGCAAATTCGTTGCAAGAACACTTTAGCCATTTAGCTGACTTAATGCTGGGTTTACACATAACAACGACAAGTCACGAATGCCACAAATCTAAATTTGTGACTGAGGATCAAGAATTTGAATTGAATTTGATAATTTGGGGCAGAGGTGTCACGCGTCATTCAGTTCAGTTTTGGACAGCTTTTGTATCAATTCGTAATGACGCATGACAGTATGGGCTCAAAGAATGGCAAGAATACTCTACAAATGCTGTCACGCTCTATTACAAATCACCAAGAATCAACATGCTCAGTTGCGAACTCCACGAATCGAGAGTGTTTCGTGACATTCGTGGAAGATTTTTTGGCAGCTAAAAACATGCTCCACGAATATCACGAATGTCACGACCCGACACGCGCTGTTACGAACCCTATTCAGATACATTAAGTCACGTTACGAATGTCACAAATGTGCCACGAATGATGGGAAAATGATATTCGTAACGCATCGTGCCAATGTGTAAACCCTGCTTTAGGCGTGGGACCCTATCATAGTGGTGTTAATGACATTATTTCACGTCCACGAAACTAACTGGCAAGCAAATGCCACTTTGTTGGCTATATATAGCATGTATACATATTGACGCGTTTTCCAATTATTGTATTTTGCAACTGAAGACACGGTTTCCCTCCATATGCGATCTAACAGCGATTAAATCATGGGCAAAATTCAGTACAGTTGCCGAACAAGAACAGAAAATTGGGTTGCACAAAACATCCATTTAAAACAATTATTAGTCCTAACCTGTTCTCAGTCATTTTCATAACAGAAGGTTCACTCCGCGAGCACTCCGCACTTAACAGGTGCAGCTTGTTCTCCCTGATTAGGCAAGATGACAATCATTTATCTGGATGCGTATTTGCTGTATTTAAATCAACGTTAATATTGTATTCCTGTCGACTCTCACGCAAATAGCTGGAGCCACACATTTTTTATAGCCTATTGAACTGCTAAGTGCCTCTTTTTTCAACCAACACAATACCGAGAGTGACAGTCGGCGTTTCATTGGAACAAGGACCAGTTAAATCAACGCGAAGCATTGGTTTATTAATAAGTAAATTATTTTGCTGCACTGAATTTAGCCCATGATTTCATCGTAGTTAGATTGCCTATGGAGAGAAACCATGTCTTCACTTGCCAATTACGATAACAGGAAAACGCGTCAATAAAGGAAAATGATTGAGAACTAGCCAGGACTCATTGCTGTCATAGAGGGACATGTCTTTGTCTACCCTCTGGCTACGCCACTGCTTATATCAACCAGAACCTTAACTATATTTCTCCAATCAGATTGCTCTTTCCTTGCTTCCATCGGTGTGAGATCCTTTCGTTTGTCGGGAAACACAGAGCAAAGCCAACATTATTTGGGTCAACGAGGTCGGACCAGCCCTGACAAAACGAGTACTGCAGACTCTAGTGTAATCATCCAGGACAAAGTTCTTCTGATTTATAGCTCGAATCCATGCTTGTCGTTGTCTCTTGCCACGGGGAACATGAAAAAACCTTATGTTCCCGTCCTTATGATACCGGTTTATGCACCCCTCTACGCAACATATAGCCACTATATTTCCTTTTGCCCCACATCAGCTATATTCGGCATGCGCGCGCGGACTTCCGGCCTTAAACCGAACTGGTCTACTGCTCCAGGAGTGGTCAGCCAATCAAATCTCTTCACGAGCGAAATTAAGACATATCCAAGAAGTCAAACAAGGACCAAGTTTAATGACAGCTTATACAGCAAATATTGGATGGATCCCCTGAAGATGAGATGGAGACAGAATCCCGGAATAGGACAACACAGTTCAGTTCAGATGTTGTAGGTGAAGCCTGTCAACCACCAGCCAGTGGCTTCCGGGATAGCAGCCAGGTGGAGTACGCTCTTCACCACCACCAAACTGTCCCACAGGGGGATGGAGTGCCCTGAGGGGAACTCAGTTACAATCCTGATGACCGAAGTAGGATTGGGAGCTTGTTCCTGACAAACTGGACAGAGGAAGACACTTGGAAGGATTAACAAGAATACGGTTCCCAATCCTGGACCTTGATTAGGATTAGGCTCGGGAGCTTGTTCCGCTTAAACTGGATTTACAAACTGGCTACAGCTGGGTTAATTTGAATGTGGTCCCAATCCTGGACCCTGATCAGGCTTGGAACCTTGTTTGAGTTAACTACGTTAAGACGAAAGCTATCAGAAACTGCTGTTATTAAAGTACAAGTTTTACTTCACAAAGACAGAGTGTTTCTACAAATAATACTGACTGGCAAATTACAATCCAGCAACTTGCAACACAAAGCATAGGGCTCAAATATCCATCACATGGCCATTGGAGAATAACCATGTAATGAGATGCAGCTGGGGGTCAGCAGACATGTAAGACGTAGACCAATCAAGGAAATATAAACCTAATAGACATGCAAGTTGCTGCATAGGAAGAGACTGGAAAGGCATTCACGCGAGAGTCAAGGCAATATGTCCATCTAACCAAGCATTGTAATCTTGTATTAAGACTTAAAACACTTATTTCTATTACACTTTTTCTTAGTAAGTCAAAAAAATTGCCAATGAGGTGAGACAAGTTTGATTTACCAATGGAATGAGAAAATTTCACAAGTAGAGCTAATGGTAACTGAAAATAAACTAATATTTCCAACTTCAAAGATAAAAATGATAAATGTAAGTCTCCTCATAAGCTCAAAAGACCTGTTCGGACATACATTTTTTGCGGTGCACCAGCAGAGGCCGGTTGTGTGAAAGTGCGGGGATGTTCTGCGGCTTCAGGGCCTAAGCGACTTGTCATTATTTACAGAAACATGAATTCTGTTCTCCACCATAAAACAATGTAGGATAAAATCTAATTATCAGCCTGTGACCTGAAGCTCGAGCACAATTGGGTTATGCATCGAGACAATGATCCGAACTGCAAGAGCAAGTCAACCTCTGAATGCTCAAACAACAAAAGTAAGATCTTAAAGCAACTTCGTCAAGAGTCTTGAGCCCCACTGAGATGCTGCGGCAATAGGCAACCTGAAATAGACGGCTTATACTCAAAACCCTCCAACACGACCAAATCATATCAATTCAGCAAAGAAAAATGGGCCAAAATTGCTTCACAGTGATAAGACAAACCTCCACACTGTAAAAAAAAAAAAAAAAACCCTGTCTCAACTGAAAAAAGTTAGTGTCCAGGCTGCCTTAAAATTTTAAGCTCATTGAACTCATTTTAAGCTCATTGAGATAAGTGGAGGTATTATTCAAGTAATAATCTTGAATTCAGTTAACTTTACATTTTAAGGCAGCCTGAGAGAACAGAAGTACTGTGTGCTATATTTGGTCGCAGATGTTCCAAGCAGAAATTTCGAGAATAAAGTGAAAATGTCTAGAATAAAGTGTGTCGAGACTAATGAGAAAATTCCACCATTATTCACGAAACGGTAGTTCAACTTACTCTTCAAATCTTTCGCCTTTATGTTTGCATATGCCTGGCGCTAACACTGGAAGGACTTTATTCTCGACATGTCGACCTCATTTTCGACATTTGATTTATTCCAGAATATTCTACAAAATTCGTCGTCCCCGACGTATAAAATAATCTATATATACACAAGAGTACGTGACCTGTCGACGATATCGCAGTCAGATTTGAAATATTCATGAGATATTCTCAAATAACCGCTCACAAAATCGAAAGGATGTGAGGCGACGTTCCTCGTTCAAGTTAGTTTCATGAGGTCTCCTACTTAGAAGTAGGCCTATTTTTAGATTGTTTCCCAAGCTGACTGGCAGCTCAAGGTTTCAACAAACAAAGTTAAACACTTACCCACTTCAAAGTGATCTTTAAAGATCTCGCCTCCTTTAAACGAGCAAAATGACATCTTGAGAAAATCGTATCCGTTCGCAAGATTGTTACGTCTATAAAATAACACTATATATGGTCGAAGCCACTCTCGGAGCGACCCTGCGCCACCTCACAGAACGCATAACATTCTGTCAATGTCACTTGATGGTCTTGTTATTATTTATGCCACAAGATGTCAGTGTAGCTTTCATTTTCAGCTGTTGGCGCTCCGTAGAGAGCTGCTTTCCTGCTCTAAACCATCCGAGAAGAACAGACCTGGGTTGCGGTTCCCGAAGTCACAGATGCTAACCTACTTAGTTGGACCCATTGACTGTGAATGGACAAATTATGTAAGTTGCGAACATACTTAGCAACTAAGCTTTTGGGAAACGCATCCCTGATAAATAATTGGTTGCCTCTGCAGGATCATTTTCCCTCGACAGAGCTGTCAAGCAAATTAATTTTAAGCATCAGGAATTTCACTATGACTCAATTTCCTTTCAGTCACTGCCCAATAGCTTAACCCCATGACACCTATCCATAAATGCCTCCGTAAAATGCGGCTACCGAATGCAAATATTTGGAACTGCAGGCCTATTTTAAATTATAGTGGTGAATCCACCCTGCAAATAAGCCTTTTCTGGGCCTGTGTGGGGCCACTGTGGCCAGAAAATTGGGTTCCATGTGGGTTGCCCACAATGGACAAGCATGCATTGTGACATGGAAATCACGTGTGGGCCCAAAGCCATAGAGCTGTATTGGGCAGCCGACAGGCAGTCCAAATATCAGGACATCAAAGGGTAACATTATCATGGGCCCCGCATGACCTAATCCATAGGGGGTCCACATAGGATTAGTGTAACTTAGCCCCTTGCCACACTGCACACAGTAAACTTGGTCTGCATGCATGGGCAAGTTTTCCAGGCAATGTATCCAACAATCTTGAATATGTTCTGCTGAATTACAGGGATAGATGCATAAAATTATGCATAAAGGTCTCGATATTTTCCAATTGATGTAATGCTGTGGCCATTTAAAAAAAAAAAAAAAAAAAAAAAAAGCCCAGGGCTCTCCCAGTATGTGTGTGATGTAACTTCACAAGCACTACAACCAGCAGATGCAAAATGTGGCATTATCCTTCAATATGGGGAGAGAAAAAAAAAAAAAAAAAAAAAGCCCAGCCTTTTCTGATTGAGGTTACTTATGGAAAAACTTGGGTGAAAAGTTTGAGTTTGAGGAGTTAGCCACATGATGGCAGGCTCCAAAATCATTTAGTCCCTGTGGAAGAAATCACAGCCATGCATATATTTCAGACAGGCGGACTTCATCCTGCGGCCTTTATTCTCTGGTTCAAATGCACATCCATTTGATATACAAAGCATTCTGCCCTCCTGGTAACTTCTCTCAAGGCAATTATCCAACTAGACTTAAGTTCATGAGCCAAAACATTAAAAACTACACAGATTAAGCAAATAACTGATCTTGTAGCAACAGCGCATATCAAGGTCGTTGTGTAATGATGCAATCAGGAACCAGTCACGAGAACCAGGAAATGCAGTAGAGCTAGTTTTATTGATAAAGGGGAGAACCCCCACAGGGCAGAGAGCAACAGTACAGGGTCCACAATCCAAGTCAAAATCCAGTTGGGCAAAATTAGAATAAAAAACCAGAGCAGCAATCACAGTAAACGTAGTCAGACAGAAATGGGTCTGGTTCACAGGAAGAGTTGTATCAGAGAAGCAAAGCCAGAATCCACAGGACGTAATCCATATTGTTACCAGGGCGGCAAACAGATCTCGTAGTCGGGCAAAAAATGGTCAAAACACACAGATGCAACAATAATCCAAAATCACAAAAGCAAAAATCAAAAGTCAGGCAATCCAGTCAGAAAGATATACACTGTGTAATCAAGGTGAGAAACATAGCACAAGAAGACCAGGGAAAACAATCTGACAAGAAAGTGAACCAAACAGACATCTTTTATACACATCCGGGGTAAACACATGACCAGGGAGAACAGGTGCAATCAGTGGTAACAATGATCAGGGAGAGACACATGAGGAATAAACTGATGACATGAATTTGGCTGTAGCCAAAACGCAGACAGGGATCACAAGACAAACCTATGAACAGAACAACAGCTCCAGTCAAGGAGTACTAAAGTGTATAGTTTAAAGAAAAGGAAAGCATAAAGTATAAGTGGAGATCCACAGAAAACTGCAGCAGAAATAATTAGGGATAGGCAAGGAGGCGGAGACTAGAATTGAGCGACTGCTGAGAAATCGGTAGTCAATTAGTATGTGCAGCTATACAATCCCGAGTGCATGTTTGTAAGTTAGTAAAAATATACAATGTTAATATGTGTTAGTAATTATCGAAAACAACAAACTGTTGGTATGGATTAGTAGATAGTAAAAGAGAGAGGAAGGAAGAACACAAGATAATGAAAGAAGATTGAAACCCAGAAACCAATAAATCACCCAAATGAGTGGCACGCAAGAATAGGGACCGCGGGCAAAGACCTACATAGGACAAGACAGGGTACACGAAGTGCAAAGCAAGGCATGGCAGAAAATAAACATGGTAACGGATCTATGAAACATGGCAGAGACTATGAATACACAAGACAAGAAAAATAATACACCAGGATACTACAATAACCAAAACACAATACATGATCCAAAGAATGGTCAGACAGCAGTGGTCAATAAACACAGAAAATCAATAATCATGGCTTAGCCAGGCACAGAACTTAAGCAAGAGATGAGCATTATCAGGAATCACAACAAGGTGTACAGATAATCAAACAGTGGGTTCTCATGGTCAACATCTTGGGTTTGGGAGAATTGGGACTGTAGTTATTCTGACTAAAGCTAAATGGTTACGGCCAGATGAGCGGGTCAAAGCATCTCCTAAGTGGCAAGGCTTCTAGGGTGCCCGAGTCAGCAGAGGTGAACACCTATCGACCGTGGTCCAATGAAAAGCAAACCAGGACAGGGTGTCAGGCGTTCAAGGCTCATTGATGCATAACGGTAACAAAGGTTATCCCGTCTGGTCAGGACCGACAGAAGCCCAACAGACCTGGCAGAGCGCTTATTCAAACCTCTGTTCACCACTGAAAGTGTCCACAATGGACACCTGGTTCAGAGAGTCCTGTTTTTTTTGCCTTATGTGCATCAGTCAGGTAGATGTGCACCATTTACCTGATGAAAAGATTAAACCGAGATGCACTGTGGGAAGAAAACAAGCTGGCGGAGGGAATGTGATGGTTTTCTGGAAAATGTTCAGCGATGAAACCCTGGGGGGCGGGAATTCAAAGGGACATCAGTTTGACACAGCTGTTTTTGCTGTCGTGAAGGGTGACCTATGTCATATCAGGCAGCTGATTTTGGCTGAAGGGTGTATTTCTCAGTGACTGATGTGTGGTAAGATGGCACTTCTGTCCTTTAGCAACCTGTAAATCACCAGAGCCCAGGGGATGGTGAAGAATTCTATGGATGTCCGCATCAAAGTGGGATAAATGTTTCACAACATTGAACAATGCTGTTATTAGGACAGTGACACATTTTTTTTTTCTTTTGAGGCCTGTAAGTCAGTATATGAAAACAATGAAAAATGTAAAGTTAAAGTAAGGACTGTCAGATTAATTTGTGCATCATTTCCATCAATATCATGTGAGCCATATTAGAATTGATGATTTTAATACTACGTTACAGTCAAAATACTATATGAAGAGTTTGGTTCCAAAACGCTATAAGTGCCAAAATCACAAAAATTGAGATAATACCATGGAGCGATAATCCTGCACTACTTACACGTGTTGCAAAAACCCGTCATTAGAAATGCATACTATATGGTGTATTTTTTCATGGTCAAAGTTTGTTTTCTCTATAAAATGCAATAGTTGCCAACACAGAAAAGGCTGATTTACTCAAAATAACTAAAATCTATATATTGCATTTTGGAACCAAACTCTTCATATAGTATACTACTGTACATTGTAAATTATAATGCTTATAATTTATTATTGTCGTTATTCGATGGTAAAAAGACCAAGAACAGATCAAAAAGATAATGAATAAATTCTGAGTCACGATCCTTTTCTGTCAGTAATTAGTCCCTCCCCCCTTTCCAGCGATCTGTTAGAGTTTTTGCATATCCCTTGCTGCTTTTTATGAGCGTCTCATCCATATAATTTTCTTGTGGCATTTCAGTCGTTGCTGGATTGTTAAGGTTCATTCCTTACTAAATCTTCCAGTCCATTACCACTTTTAATACTGAGCGTAGTGCTAATCTTCCTCCGTGTGTTCGGTAATTGAAATGAAAGAAACGTTTGTAACTTTACTGAGTCATTCTATAGGAACAACTTCTGAAGCCTTAATTAGTCACCAGGATTGGGACCGCATCTTTTTTGATTATCCCTTCCTGCTTGTACCCGTTCTGAGTCTGTTTAATAGGAACACCTCCCAAGCCTTCATCGGTCTCCAGTATTGGGGCTGCTTTTCCAGTAAAACCCCTCGTTCCAGCTAATGCTATCCTGCAGCAGACCCTCTGACAGGCAGTCGCTCTAAGGGAACTAAACCTACCTGTGTTGAACTCATATGACACCAACCGATCCACCTGCTGAAGTTTTCAGGCTCTATGTTCGTTGATCTTTGAACTCATTCACTGGCCTCTTGAGAGAGTCCAGAGACTAGACAGCCACCTGTTGTGAGGCAGAGGACCCTGCAGTTCAGACTTTTGCTGCCTTCACCAAAGAGATGAGGAAGGCATTCCACTGGTCTGAGTCTGGCCATGGCACAGCCTGGAGGCTTCTCCAAATTTAGCTTTCTAACTCCATAGGACGCCATTCATTCTGCCCTCACCCGCGATCACTCCTAGTGGAATTCTGGTGGAACTGCAACCAAGTTCGATACAATGGGGCTAAATGGAGAATGGTAAGGCTCCTCGTAGATAGGCTCTGTGGTCACTAACCCAGTAATACATTCCCATCATGCATTGCACACAAACTGAAGAATAATTACCTGGCCCCACCCCTAGGGGGCCAGGTTAAGCAATGATCATGTCTGTGTTTGTGTGTGTGTGTGTGTGTCTGTGTCTGTCACTGTCTGTCAGCCCGTGGCTGGGGCCAGGTCTGCTATCTCTTATTGCCTTGTTAATTGTGTGACAGCATTGACGCCATTAACAGCGCCTACAAAACGGGTAGTGACCGAAAGCGTTTCTTCCTTCTGCCCCTGAGCTCATTATATAGTCACCTACATATGAGTCCCCTTTGTACTGAGTAGGGAATATTGAAATAGTGAGTGTTTTCGGACTCAGCCGAAAGACTTCGGAATCCTGGGCCTCAATAAAAAAGTCATTTTTGAGAAAAAGCAGCAAATTTGGGGCATTTAATAAGCAGACTATTGTTTGTTTGATAAACTGCTTTGTCAAACCAGATTTTTTTTGAGAGAGAGAGAAAGAGAGAATTCGTAGAATTCGCAATTTGCATTGTTAAGTGACTTTTTTGACCATTTATTTTCCATTTAAATCATAGGCGCAGGTGACTCCAAAAATCCACAAAGGATTAGCACTTAAAATAAGCGCATAACCTTCACAAAGTCAAGCGAGGAAATATATATATAAACGTATTAAGTCCCGATCAGTAGAGGAAAAAATAAGAACAAGAAATATGCACAGTAAAATGTGGCGCACAATTCTGTGATTTACCCTCTGATTCATTTTAAGAGGGTTAATTATGAAACCTCAAGATTGCTCTGTTCAAGAGGACGGCGAGGAAGCAGGAACCAGTTAATCGAAAAGAGCACCTGTGCGCGCTGTGCACGGCAGATAAACTGCAGTCTTATTTCAGCGCACCATCAAAGTAAATTGTTAGAGTGTGCGCTTGGCTGCCAAAAGGTGAAGGCAGCCGCTATCATCACATTATCTGGATTAGAGTGTGTCGCAGCAGCCATGACTTTAATAATAAGATTAGGTTGTCCGCAGCTAGCGCTTGGGAGGAAGGACACACATTTGGCGCTGCTGCGGTATAGCTGCCTCCAAGAAGTGGATGCGCAGTTTTTTCTTGTGGGGTTTTGAATTAAGAACGGAACGACAGTGAGCCAGTGTTTCTCTCTTCTTTTCTCCTTTTTTTTTTTTAACTCTCTGGCAGTTGCGGTCAGCGTTTTCTGCCTCTCGTGGAACAGCTGTTGACCGAGGCTAAAAGTTAAAACCTGCAGCTCAACGAAATGCAGTCGGCACAGGTCCTCTCGGCGATTGGCACTGTTTACACCGCACCGACTGGAATGCGCTGATTTGCCGTACTCTGCTGCATACCGTGGCTCCAGCCCGACAGATCTAGATGCAAACCATCGCCATTCGTCACTTTTCTGAGTCCGGCAACGAAACCTGCTGCGACTAAGATTGGGCCGTACAATGTAAATAAGATGGGGAAAGGTTGATGCGCTGTCAGGTAAGTTTTGGTCGTGCTCTACTCAAATGAACGTGCTGCTGGTTGTGTGCGTCGAGCGACATCACGATGGAAACGGATAGCTCGCATATTGTATAATTTATGAGCTGATTCTCGTTTGAAACACATTGACACGTGCATTTATTAACATATGAAAAACAACTGTAAGCGTCTCATTAAACCCAGTTCCCCTGTTCTGCAGATGTTCTTCGTTCGCCACTCGATTGAATTGCCCCGTAATGTATAGATTTGCTTGGTGGCTCGAAGCAATTCCATGCAGCACTGGACACCTACACAACATAAATGTGCTCGCGTCTGTCTGAGAGGACAATGTGGAGTCGCGAAGGAAAACAGTCTTTAAAAGAGGAAAGACAACAAGAAATATACATGAGGAGACAGGCTAGTCCGATAGAAAACATCACTTAGTTTTACCCTCGGTACTCGGGCGCTCGTACGCACTAGAAATGTTCGTCAAGCCTCAAGGACAGTACATCAATTAGGAGCACCGTTAATCTCTCCCTGTTGGAGCGAGTTGTCTGATTGGATGGCAGCGGCTGCAGGTCAAAGTGACTTAGTCTGAGGCAGTGAAGAGAGCAGTTTTTATACAGCAGACGTGCTGTGTAAAACTGAATACGTTGATTCTTACTGATCTGCTCAGGGTGTACTCGCATGTTCCTTGTGAGCCTTTGTCAGCTCAGAGCTGTATATCTTGGGTCTCAAACCACAAATTACAGAGCTTCATGGCATTGGGTCACATGTTACTTACAAAAATGTCAGGCATGAAATAAAGGCATCAGTTGGAGGAAGACCAGTGAGAACAAGGAGAAATGAATCCGCACTCAATCTGTCATACTTTGTGGAAATTTGCCTCAGGGGTCACATAACTTGGAATAAGTTGACATTATATGTGAGCAGTAATGCAAAAACACCTGCGGGCATTTACCTGTGTCTGAGAAAATGCTATTAGTGAGGTTATGTTGCCTTGGGTTTTGATGCTGTTGCTATCATTCTGATGAGGGGGTCACTTAATTATTTGCTGCATGAATGTTAGAAAAACTGCCATCCCCATCATGTCCTGGTGCCCCAAGGATGGTGCATTTCTTCCTTCGATAATGACATTATGGCACAATCACACTTTGAATGGCTTCACCCAAAATTAATGTTGGCCTGGTCCATCAGCTGTAGTCCCTTAAATCCCACTACATGGCCAAGGGTAGACCACAGCACAGGCTCTGAAAAGGGAGAGAACTCCACTTTACTATCACAACAAGTTTGCCTTATGAAATTCAAAGAATTTAGAAAATCAAATGCTATTATTTGACAAATCCATGCAAGTCACTGTGATCTTTTTTTTCCACCTTGTGAATTGAATTCCAATGCATTTTATCATTTGCTGATTTTAAATCAATTTGGCTCAAGCCTGTACCAAGGTTTGTGGCACTGGCCACAGCAGATACAGTTGGCAGAATCCAAAGTTGTTTAAATCCAATGATTAACACTTATTCTTAGCACTTATTCTCCCATGCTCGGTATGTTCATGAAACATATAGGGTAATCACAATTGGGCAAGCACTTCTTTTTTAAAATGTGTTGCAGGATTGTGTTTTAAGATTAAAATCATACAAAGATTGCAGTCTTTATTGTGAAATGTCAGTGGATGTTTGAAAATAAAACTAGCATTCAAGCCAAAAAAAAAAAATAAAAAAAGAGTCAAATCTGTGAATTTTTCCCACAAAAATTTGGCTTTCTGAAGTGGTTGGATATTGACTCATTTTAGCTGTTAAAAAGGATCATTTAGATGGGCTGTTATTGTTCAAATGGCATTTTACTGGTTATAAAACCCATTGGATTATTTCTGAGAAATATTCTGTATTTTGTCATAACGCATGTACAAAAGTACTTGTTTTACGCTGAAACTAAAGGCAATCTCGAGATTTCTTCTCTGCAATTCTGTATAAGGGCTCCTTTGCAGGTTTTTTAAATATTCAAACACAAATTTTCTTTGTAAACCGTGCATAAAGTAACATAGCCTACTTTAAAACTGATCATTCTTAAAGCTATTGTCATAGCTGTGTAATGGGTACATTGATGTATATAATATATAAAACAAGGTATATAAAGCAAGGAAGAGTTATAGCTTGGAATCATCAGTGTAATTAATCAAGACTCATGAATGAGATAATATCGCTGTCACGGACGGATGTCACAGAGAGATACGATCACTGAAAATGATTGTGACCCAACATCTGTTCCTACCTATTGTTTGTAATCTACGAAGATGGAACTGAATCATGTTATAGGCATTTTGGATCGAAAGTTATTAAAAGGATGCGAAATTGTGAAAAACATAATCGTCACAGACAGACGTCATGGATGGATAGAGGCTTGCTGAAATCATAACCTTGTCAAAATTTCAGAATCAAGTAGTACCTCCGATCTTGAGATGATTCTTCACGTACACCTCAATATTTCATCATTGGACTGCCTTTTTCTTGAATTTTTATTGCAAACTACAACATCATATACATGTAATGCATGAACAACCATCCAAAGCACCGATTCTTAGGACAGCTGCTCTGGGAGACGTTTAGACACCAACCAAAGTGCCCATACCCCTGACTAGTTTTACAACAGTTTAACCTGCAATGACAAAACTTTAATATACTTTTGAAATAACTTGACGTTAAACCACTAACATCAGAACTGAATAAACTTGTTCTGGTGAACATCATACACCCGTAATTCTGAAATAGTTGGGACGAAGTGTAAATTGTGAATAAAATCAAAATGCAATGAGTTTCAGATCACATGAGCCAATATGTTATTTACACTAGAACTTAGGTAACATTCAAATGTTGAAACTGAGACATTTTACATTTTTATCCACAAAATAAGCTTATTTCAAGTTTTCTGGCTGCAACATGTCTCAAAAAAGTTGGGACACAGGCAAAAAAAAAAAAAGGCCGGAGAAAAGCAATTAATGCATAAGAGAATCAGCTGAAAGAACATTTATCAAGTAATTAAGTTAACTGGCATCAGGTGTGTAACTTGATTGACTATAAAAGAGATGTCTTATGGAGGCTGAGTCTCTCAGAAGTAAGGATGGCCAGAGGCTCTCCAACCTGTGAAGGCTTGCTTAAAAAAAATTGTGGAATACTTTAAAAACAATGTTCCTCAACTTCAAACTGCAAGGGCTTTGAAGGTCTAATCATCGACAGTGCATAATATCATGAATCAAAAGATTCAGAGAAACTGGAAAAATCTCTCTGCTTTTGAGACAAGGCCGAAGACCTTTACTGGATGCCTGTGATCTTCGGGCCCTCAGACGCTACTGCATCTCTCACTGGCATGATTCTGCCATTGACATTACTAAATAGACCCAGGAATACTTCAAGAAACCACTGTCTGTAAACACAGTCTGCTTTGCCATCCACAGAATGGCATCTAAAACTCAATCATGCAAAAAGGAAGCCATTGCTGAGCATGATCCAGAAGCGCCGCTATGTTCTGTGGGCTCATTTAAAATGGACTGTAGCAAAGTGGCAAAGTGTCCTGTGGTCAGACGAGTCCAAATTTGACATTCTTGTCGAAAATCATGGGTGTCGTGTCCTCCGGGCTAAAGAGGGGAAAGACCACCCTTCCTATTATCAGCGTTCAGTTCAAAAGCCAGCATTTCTGATGATATGGGGATGCATAAGTGCATATGGTGTGGGACACTTGCATGTTTTAAAAACCACCATGAAAGTTGAAAGGCATATAAAGGTTTTAGAGTACATATGCTTCCCTCCAGATGACATCTATTCCAGGGAAGGCCTTGTGTATTTCAGCAGGACAGTGCAAAACAACATACTGCAGCTATTACAACAGCAAAGAAGGCTTCGTAGAAGAAGAGTCCGTGTGCTGAACTGCCCTGCCTGCAGTCCTGACCTTTCACCGATTTGAGAACATTTGGTGCATAATTAAACGAAGACGGAGACCCAAAACTCTCCAGCAGCTGGAAGCTTGTATAAAACAAGAGTGGGATCAAATTCCAATGGCTAAACTCAAGAAACTTGTCTCCTCAATGCTCAGACGCCTCCACTCTGTGTTAAAAAGAAGAGGGGATGCTACAGCATAGTAAACAGGCCCCTCTCCCAACTTTTTTGGGACCTGTAGCAGCCATCAAATTTGAAATGAGCTCATTTTGTGGATAAAATTGTAAAATTACTCAGTTTCAACATTTGCTATGCTATCTCTGTTCTATTGTGAATAAAGTACTGGCTGGTGTGATTTGAAAGTCATTGCATTTTGATGGGTTGTATTTAAATCTATTGTATTATGGGTTGTATTTAAATCTATACCAAATGGCAGAACAATTCCTGAGATCAGATCAGATTCCTAGATCAGCTAGACCAGTTGAATACAGTACGTCATTGCATGCAGAGGATAATAATTCCAGTGTTCACAACTCAGGCATATTGTTAACACTGCTAGGTTTCCGGTGCCTGAATTTGCTAATGGGACCGAGCGCCCTTTAGCTGCTTTGCGTAGATACTTCATCGGTCGACAAAGAGGTTGCCAATCTCCAGTCATCACTGCCAGTAACAAAAGACGCAGCAGTAGACTTTTCTCTACAGCACAATACTTTACCTGTTATGGACACTACAGCTTGAGGTTAGCGCCATTGTAGATAACAACAAAATGAATCCAAGTGGTACGAATTCAACATTGAACTAGGCTTATGCCGTTGGAGGTGACGGCTTTGGGTATATCCCTGAATGCCCCCAATCCTCGAATAGACCTAATACAATATAAAGCCCCTCAGGTCATGACCTTATATTTGAACTTAATTTCAGGTCAATCTAACAAATGGTTCTGAAGATATGGCCAAATTGGTCATTTTCCATCACAAAGCTTCACCTGGTGGCAAAATATCGAACCATACTGGTATGATGTCATCATGTGACACATTGTGAGGTCATAACCTTGCAGTTGCACATAGTTTCATGTCAATTGGACAAATGGTTCCAAAGATATGGCAAAAATGGTTAATTTTATGTGACAAAGCTCCACCTTTTGTCAAAATTTTGAACCAAACAGGTATAATGTTGGCACACATCCTCAGGTCATGTCCTTTCATTTGCACTTGATTTGAGGTCAATCACTAATATTTCCAGAGAAATGATAAAAACAGTGATTTTTCAGTCTTTGGCCCCTGGTGGCCAATCTAGAAATTGTAAATTGTCCAAAATCGAATCAGTTCTTCCTCTTTATGATACTTACTTATATGCAAAACATGAAATTTCTAATTGAAATATTACTGAAGTTATCGCGTTAACACGTAGGCCGGTGGCGGCGGTCGGACCAAAAACATAATATCCTTGAAATGCTGTTCAGCGCTCGGGGATATCATAATTTGAGTAATTAACACCCTTTGTTGATTTCTGTTTATTTTTTTCTGTGAACTTGGGTGGAAAACAATATGATACCTGCACATGTTCAAATATGCATTACAGGGTAATTTTCTTGGCAAGATTTATATTTCTTATTTAGCCAATATTCATGACAAGGTTTGGAAATTGAAAGTAGGCCAAGTACCACAATATCTCACATAAAAAATAGGAAATAACACAATTGGTAATAAAATCCTGGCACTTTTTATCCAGATAAGGTGTAAGTAATGCAAAACATCAAATTAAAAGTAACAATGAGATGAGGGATTCCACCACTAAGTACGTTCATCGAGATTGGCTGGATGTCCGTCCATGACACATTTTACATGTCCATCCGTGACAAGAAATAAAAATGGATGGTGCTAGCTGGGCTTGCAATACATTTGCACATGACTTATCATACAAGACCCTTTGTACCTTGCTAAGGATAGAAATATGCTTCGCCTTTATTTATCTACTTGCATGTGTTAACAAACACTAAAAACAAAGAAAAAATTTACTCCAAGCATGTCCGCCTGTGACAGTCAGGGACATTTTTCAAAATATTAGAAGAGGGTCAGAATATTTTTCAGGATTTATGTGCATTGGTAAAGCAGTGCATGAAGTTTTTTCAATAAAGGTTTCAGTTGATAACATTCATGCACATTCATTCATTCATGCACATGGCAGTGGAGATGGAAATTAAACTTTCCGTCCATGAAGGTAATTTTGTCAAACATGAATTTTAATTAGGCTGCTAAAACACCATCGAGCAGAAAAAAATGTAAACTTTTGCTTAAAATGGAAAATTTGGGCATTTCTCAATTCGTCACATGTAATTTTGCTAATCTTTCACCATCATAATTTTGCCCTGAGAGTGACCAATTTTGGATATGACCCGATTAAGAACATTGTCACAATTAGTCAATGGACAGCCTACCATTATTTTGAGTTTCTGGCTAAAAACCGAAACCCCATATATACAAATAGTTTATTCTTTGTCACCTGCGACAAATTATGCTATATTAATATACTGCAGAATATAGGTAAATATAAGTCATTTCCAGAATGTTACATGGTTCTTGCAGGGTCCTACAAACAATTATCTACTTTGGTCAAGACAGTTTGGTCCAGGTAAGCTACAATGCCGGCGGCACTATTTTGAACTCTGATGTCTGCTCTTTTACTCTTAAACTTGTCTCCCCTGTGTTGTGATCTAGTTGGTTCAGTCCGTCTTCCCTGTCTGCGTGCCCACTGACCTCGGGTGATTTAAATGAATTCCTGTGTTTAAAATATTCCTTCGAATTTCTGTTCTGATGACTAACAAGACTAACATTTGTATTTTGTATCATAGTCTACTAACACAACTAATCCTTGTATATAAGATTACTAACTTACTAATGAGCACTCTAGTTTAATTTGTAAAGCTGCACCGCTACTAATTTAGACTAATTCCCTCTCCGCAATCGCCCTATTCTATACTCCACCCCTCAGCCTGTCTCTATCCTGTCCTCAGCTTCAGCGAGATCTCTCGCACGTGCTTAATCACTCTCCTGCGCTCGTTATCTGTGCACGTAGAACTCCTGGACCGGAGCTGTGTAAATGTCATAGGCTGTTTGTATGATTCCCGTTCATATTTTGTCTTTCGCCAGTTTTCATGGTTAGGGCTTCCCTCGTGATTCTCCAGATTGTAATAAGCCTGATTCCCTACACCTGATTCATGTATAGCATGTGACCTTCCCTGTTTGTATATTAGCGGTCTTTTCACTCACAGCTCTTGTCAGAACGTTGATCAATACTACTTTGTGCAGAGCGCCTCGTATGCCATTGAGTATTGTTTCGCTTCTACTGGATTGTCCGACCTTGATTCTTGCCATTGCACTTTTTGTATTGTTTTTGTCTTTCTGGATTACGACCCATTTTTCTATGACCACGATTTCTGTGTTTGGATGCCCTGTGTATGACCCTTGGCTTTGCTCATCCACTACGACTTTTTGCTTACCGTTTTTGTACCTCTGCTCATCTGTCTTACTGGTTCTGACCCTCTGCCTGTCTAGTCGATACTGTTTTTGGATTTCGTATTGTGGCTTGGCAATTCCTGTGTATTTCGGCTTTGACTCGGACCCCATTAAAGGCATACGATTTTTGGAGTCCTGTCTCTCGCGAGTGGTTCCTGAATTGTACCTCACATGATTATAAACAGTACTTCCAAATTCATGAGGGCCCACTGTGCTGATAAAAGATATTTGGTATGGCATATTATGAATATGGGACCATAAGGAAAAGACATCATTTTAATCTAAATTGCTCTGTATCTTGCGGTCAACTTTGTTGTCTTTGCCAGCATTTCTTTCTAAGTTTTTTTCAAAAGCAAACGACTCGCAGTGAGTCATTTTTGGTGTGCACTGCAGCACCTTATGAGATGGGTTAACCCTGACTGTGGTGGGGAGTCCTGCAAAGGTGTATAGGTGCAAAGGCTCCCTAATAGAGTATTGCCCATGGCCTCAAATCCTAGTGGAATTTTAGGGTCCTTCGGTACCTCTTCAAACTGTGGGCTGCATTTGCAGTGTCACCTCATTTCACCCTCCTAACCATGACCCTGCGTAGGGATCTATTCTAATTTTCATAGAATAGAGGTTTTCATTGACTTTAATTGTACATGAATAAAAATTTATTTAATTTGTTCTTTTATTAAATACATTATACCTATTCAACTTTAAGTTCATTATTTGAATGAGGACAAACAAACCCAGGTAGCCAATTATAATGTAATACTTAAGAAATATTTCAAAAAAGTTTGTAAACAGCTTTGCCTAGGTAGACATTTCACTGGACTGGCCCTGTGACTGAGGTATCAGCTGGGAGATTCAGCTGAGTGCATTTAATTAAATAGATGCAGTGTCATGCATTCTGGAAGAAAATTCCCACAAATAAATTTTCTATCTTTATCTTTGCATTGAAATATAGTACGGGCTCTGTTCCAGTGTGGCAATATAGAGAGAAACTGTGTCTTGCAGGAAGGCAGGTCGTAGACTCAAGAGGCTGAAGTAGGCAGTTGTTTTTCACAAAGCAGAAGAGCCTGGAGTAAACAAGAATATAAAAAAGTTTTTTGTCTCATAAAAAAAAAGACATGATGATAGAAATATGTTTTTCTGAATGGTTTAACGATGACAAGGTATAATATGTGAATATTAAAGCAGCTGAGTGATGAGTTGATGTTTGTACAGAGGGATAGGGGATAGTATAACATTAGAGTGATGTAATACACAGTAGTGTGCAGTGATGATTATACACCCCCATTTTTGTCTAAAAAGGGTCCTAATATTTTATTACTCTATCAGGCAATGAGAACAAAAAAAATTCCAGATGTATATTGAGGTAAAAATGTGGGTAATAAAACACAAAAAACATCACTTTTTTTATAACGATTGAAAGGTGTCCCGTGGGTTTTTATTTTTATTTTTTGGCTCTTAAATAGCCTGAATTCATGTTTGAAGGCTCATTCCATGATTATGGATGCTGAGAAATTTGTTTAAAGTGGTTTGAGGCTGGCCATGTTATTCTGCAAAAATGCCCCGTATGGTTAGTTGATCCAGTATATGAGGTGAGCTGAACTTTGAGCAGTGTCACAGTGTTAAACGCAATGGCACGAAGGAAGGAGTTCTCCGAGATTGTTCGTAGGCGCATTGTGGTAAATGATCTTCGTGATGCTGAAGACGTTAAATGCTGCCATGGCACTGTAAGAAATGCCATTAGTTCTTTCGAAGGGACCGGTTCGCTGAAAACTAGTGGCAATAGAGGTGAAAAATGGAAGTCGTTCTCAGTGTATGACAAGTAAAAAAAATCGGCGGTTGACAGCACAATATATATTAATATCCCCAGAAGTGAAGATCGACTATTTCTGGATGCCTGTGTGAAAATGGTCTGATTGGTTGTGTTGCTGCCAAGAGCTGGCAGCATCAAAAAAAGACTTGAGTTTCCTTAGAAATTCAAGGATTGGACTTCAATACACTGGGAACAAGTCTTGTGGGCCGAAGAATCAGAATTCAAAATTTTCTCATCCTAATGCAGAACTTAAGGCCACCGTAGAGTTGGAGAACATTTCTAAAATGGCTGTTTAACGCCTTTAGAAAAACAGGCAGGTGGTAATAATATGTTTTGGGGTTCAGTCTGCTAGAAAGGAGGTGATGATCTGATAAAAATGGACAGAAAAATGGCTCAAAAGATGTATCGCAGCATCTCGCAAAGAGCATTTTTGTTTTTATAATATACTGTTATCTGTTTACTCATTTTCATCAATATGATCCAATCCTTGAATCGTGCTTAGTTTCTAATTTATCTTCGTTTTGTTAACTGTATAATCATCACTGCCCTCTACCGTATACACTGAACAATGATGCTTTGTTTTCATTTTAATTGAGCAATTTTTTACATAAAAACTTGTTAAGTATAAAAAAAACATACCGTAGCTAAACCTCTCATGCACTTGAGGACTAAACCAAATGCTACAGGCTGAACTTCACCATCTCCTTCTATTTCCCAGAGTTACCTGAGAAGGTGAAGAGATGTCGAAGGCTGCAGAGAAGGGCCGGGACCACGATCGTCTCCATAGCAATTGTGGGCATGATGATGCAAAACTACGAGGCATTGAGACCCAGTTCTCCAGTGCCGAGGGGGCAGGGGAGGACTCGAAGGACAGAGACTGCGTATTTCTCCCGGACCAGCATGTGGACAACCCTCTTCGGACCACTCCAACCCCACATCGTGCCCCCCCCACACCCGTCTTGAGCGACCGCTCCGCCTCGGCTCCCGCTTTCCTCTCCCCCCACCCTGCCCCATCCAAACCGCTGCTCAGCCTGGTGAAGTCCCTCTCCACAGAGATTGACCCCAAACAGGCCTCTGCTTCCTCCTTGCCTCCCTCCTCCTCCCCCTCCCCTCGACCCAAACCTCTCCTCAGCCTCGTCAAGTCTCTGTCCTCAGACATCTCGCGTCGAGAGCACGAGCCGGCTCAGTCCAAGTCCGACTCCAAGCATAGCTTGCCAATGTGGAAGCAACTGACCCAACCCAGGGCTGAGCCAGAGGGCGAGGACCTGGAACCGGCTCCGCCCACCCCTGCAAACCCCTCCCCCACTGAGCTTGAGCATAGGGGCAGCGGCTTTTTCAAGGCAGAACTGGAGGACACGAGACGCAAGTTCTCTGAAGCCATGCAGGAGCCACTGAGCATGCTCAGTAAGATAATCCGGGAGGACAGCCCCAAGCTCCAGCAGCAGCACCAGAGTCGACCACCAGGGGTGACGGACTCCGTGGGAGGTATCGTCAGGGGGGGGCCTGCTTCTGGTTCTGAGCGTGAGGCTCAGGAAAGCTCTGCAGAGGGGGTGGAGAAGCCGGGCGGGAGGGCATGGCAGACCAAGTGCACTCCACACTGCCCCTCCCCCTCCCGTGCCCCCGCTATAACCCAGAACAGCGGGTATGAGATCTGCACATATGGTGATGTCATCCAGGTTGTGGAGATCGCGGGTCCCAGCGCTGAGCAGGATGGTGGAGGGGCCATTCCGCAGGCAAAGGGGCTCCGGGGCCCGTCTCTGCCCTCAATCTCAGGATCGGGCCGGTGGTTGTTCTATGTTTCAGCGCTGGCCTACGGCTTCTTCGTCCTGCCTCTGCCCTCTTACTGGGCTGGCCTGGCTCTCGGGCTCGCTGGAGGATTCATGCTGGGGCTGTTGATGGTTTTACTCCTGGCACCCCGTCGTCGCTCCTCACTCCGCCCCCATCGGGGCCCCGCCTCCCTGCCGGACATCCTACGCGCTGAGACCCCGAGCCAGGAGCACAGTAACCCAACAATCCTGCAGGTGAGTCTTCTCCCATGTACCCGACACTGCTGTTATCCCTGTGGATCACTCAGCGTAACACTCAGGAAGTATTAAAAGCCCTGGGATGGAAAATGTGTGACCCATGTGAATTCTCACAATCTGTAAAATTGCCTCGGTTTTTTTGTCTGTGTCTGTCTGTCTGTCTGTGAACAGGATAACGCAAAAACTGATGAACCGATTTCCATGAAAACTTACATACATGAACATCTTATAACTCAGAAGACCCCATTAAATTTTGGTGTTGATCCGAATCCGGATCATGATTCGGCGGACGTCAGAAATCTCTGATTGCTCTTGTTTTAAATTGAGGTTTAAGCTAAGATAATTCTGATAAGTTGTAATATGAAAATGATTCTGTCCATTCAAAAGCCATGGTTCTTTACACCTCTAGCAAAAATTCTGGCAATCTGTGTTTCCTCTATATGGGAATTAAAGGGCTTATTATAACTAACAAAATGAATGGTACCAGATGCTCAAGTCGAGGGGGAAAGAAACCACTGAGAATCTCTGATCACTCGTTCGAATGAGACATAATGCATAGTTAGTATTCTCTTCTCTTTTCCAGAGGCGACGTTAATGAGAGGTTTGCTGTGGTGTAAAACCACTCTGTCCTGTTAACTGGGTTGATATCATTTTAATTCACGTCATTCTTTTTGTTTAAGTCACCGCATGCTGCGTGCTGCTCCTCGTAACGAGTCCCATCTTGGTCTCCGTGACATCATAATTTTCCCTGCGGTTCCCTTTTATCTGTTTAATCTTTGTCATGAGTGTCTCATCCTGGTGATGGTGATGTAATCATCGCCAGTGTTGCTCTTTGGTCACTCTGGAGTTAATGAGCGGCATTCTGTGTTTCATGACTCCTCCACAGGGCTGGATGAATGAGATCCAGGGGTACAATCCTGAAACATACCACCCGTCCCTCACCCACTCTGTCTATGCAACCCTGGAGGGGTCTTGTTTGCAGCTGGCCTACCCCCGCACAAACATTTCTCGCCGCGCAACCTTCCATGACCCTGCCCCAGACCCGGCACAGGACATTGTCTTCAGCCACTCTCGCCAATTCCAGCTGGCAGGCAGCAAGGTCAGTGCCCCGCCCTGGCTCACACCCACTACCACATAACAGGATAATCTAGCCATGAAGTTCTTTAAGTGCTTACTTTTAATGTAATGGTCTAAATGTATGTGAATTAGATTTTTTTTCCTGTCAAAGCTAGTGACGAACATTATATACAATATTATGCAATATTTGTCAGTAAATCAAGATTGCTGGCCGATGATGATATGTAGAGAAATGAAAGTGTGCACACTAAAGATTTCATTTCTCATCATACCTTTTTGTATGGTATGTATATAAGTATGTACAGTCAGATTCATATATATATATATATATATATATAAAATATATTTTTGGTGTCTCCCCCAGCATATTGGAGGTGAAATTGAATAATGAATTTGAGCTCGATGTTCTAGCCATCTGCTTTAATCATATAATATAATAATTACTGTATGAGGTTATGTAGCATAGGGACTTACAGGGTTTGTGGATTTGTGTTTGTTCTGCCGCTGCTGCCCTTTCTGGTGTATCAGCCACTGTGTCCGCCATGTCCACCGCCGCCATTATCCGCAGCGGTTATCTTCCACCACCGCTACGGCCAGAGAGCTTTCGATCAAACTACTGGTCGCCATTGTCAGCCAGTTTTATTTATATTTGGCATAGGAGTGAGTTCTAGTGGGGTCTCGATGCCTATCAATTTTGATCGAAATTGGATAATAATTTCCAAAATACTTAAAGGAGCTGTGTCATGATTGTTGCGCGTGCTCAGAACAGAACTCAGAAAACTGTTCAGCCTAACTAGAAATCAAAAAAGTGAATCCACTTGACTGCAAATCAAAATCCACTTCCATCGTCACCAATCCATCATCGGTCGCATTGTTCTGATGCATTTTAGTTTCAAAGGCATTATTCTTTTTACACTGTTGCCAATAAAGTTGTAAAAACTTTGCATTCAGATACTTTATCTGTCAAGAATAAATACGTTGTCACAACCATTTCATGTAAATACTGTAGAAAATACAGTATTTTATTCTACCTTTATGGGCAACAGTGTGTATTAAGGAGTTTTCTACGGACGTTTGAGCATTAAAAGCCTATTTTTGCGCTTTAGCCGAAAGATATGTGGAATGTAAGCTGGTTTGCCAACTACAAATAATCATCATTGAAGAATATCTCTTCTATCCCAGTCAAAATCTGCTTCCATCTTTGTTAACCCGTCTTCGTTTTGCATCGTATTTATATAGTTTAGTTACTCAGGCATTGAGCTCTAAGGAGTTCTCTTGGGAAATTTGTGGATTCAATGTGTTATTTTAGTGCTTTAGCCAAAGGATATGAAGAAAGTAAGCTGGTTTGCCAACAGCTAATAAGCATCATAGAAGACGAAATAGATTAACAACAATGGAGTCAGATTTTAGTTCGCTGTCAAGCGGATTCACTTCGTTTGATTTCTTGTTAGTTATGAGCATGTGCAGTAATCATGACACTCCTCTAATTTGGGGTCTTACCAGCACAAATCCACACAAAATGGCTAGTATCTGGCTTAATGTCACATTTGGGACTTACATTTTCATTAGGGACTAACAGGAAGTCATATTCTGGACATCAGTTAGTGACTTTGGATCTGAGCATTGTTCTTGGGTTCAATTCAAACAGGAAAATGTCCTGTATCAAGTTTATTATTGTATTAATGCATTTTGAGTGTAGAACAAGCATGAACTTGGAGCTGCTTCAGTCCAGCCCTGGTGAAACATTACTAAGGAAGAAATCTAGTGTCTGGTGATTTTTATTGGATTCACAGACTTCAGGCAGTTATTGACTGCAAAGGATTTTCAACTAAGTATTTAGTGAAATTAACAATTTTAAATTCTTAATGTTAGATTGTCCAGTTACTTTCGAACCACTAAAATTGGGGAATTATGTATAAAAATTAGTTTAATTCCCTTTAAATTTAAACAGAAAGTCTGCACTTAGAGTATTCCTGAAGTGATTAATTTCAGATCCATTGCAGCTTACAAAGCCAAAATGACGAAAATTGTACCACTGTCCAAATGCTTACAGACTTGATTGTGTGTATGTACCATATATATTTTTGCTAGTTATAAAATATTGAAATATCGTAAATGTTTCACTTTTATCGTGCTGAGAGTAGAAAATATTACCTGGGCTGCGCCACATTTTTCATCAATAATAAATACTGTAATACCAACAATATATTTTCACAAAGAACTTGATATGTGCTATATGAATGAGGTTAGAAAACAGCTGGAAGGAGTTCAACAGGCCTTGTTGCTGGTTTCCCCTGACCCTCCTCCCCCAGGTGTTTCTATTACCCTCAGTGCTGGCGCGAAAGAGGGTGTGGAACAAGAAGTACCCCATCTGTCTGGTGCTGGCTGAGGAGGCAGTGGTGAAGGAGAAGGAAGCGGGGAAGGAGGGGTCAGAAGGGGACCAGGATGAGCCGGGGGAGAGGGCAGAGCTGGACGAGCCCGCTGTCACTATGCTGCAGGCCCCTGTCACGCTCTTCCTGTTTGGCCGAACAGGTCGGGAGAAGGAGGAGTGGTTTCAGCACTTCTTGTCTGCCTCTAAGGCAACAGACCATGATAAGGGCTGTGGATCCAAATCTGGTAAGGATCTCGCAAACCAGATAAAGGTAGTGACCAGTGCACTCCTGTAGTGAATCAAAGTGTGATGGCGTTGGTAGTTGGACGCCTAGAGCAGTGGCCAGAAATAAAAGGAAAACCCAGCAACGCGCTGAGAGACTGAGACAAATAGAAAGCAAGAGACTTGCGCTACCAACGGACCTGACGCCATCCGTGGTAACAAAACAGGCGAGCTCAAAAAAAAACAAAAGAAAAGGGAAAAAAAGCAAAGATTCCCTTACTTACTAACTCTTATCCTGTTATGCAGCTAATAACCTGACAATACCCTCTCAAAAGACCTTACCGGCTAAAGCGCCAAAGACACAATGACACTCTAGCAACACGAACGAGGTAGAACAGGAGCTTAAATAGAGACCAGGTAACGCCCCCAATTAATGCCAGCTGTCCCAGGAATCCGATGGCGAGCAAAACGATATCGTCCCGGACAAGAGTAACAAAAGGAGCTCTCAAAGCTCCAAAACAATGACTCAAAGAGCTGCTCTAGGATCAGCTTGTCCTTTACTGTGTCCAAATTTTGTACTCTACCCTCATAGAAAAACAGGATCTGTGCCTGAGACTTTTCAGGAATTAAGATCAGTCCCTCAAAAAGAGTATATCAGACTTTAGGAAATAATTGTTGACAATGAAATAAAATTTAAAGTTTCACTTGAGTGGATATCTGCTTGCATGCCCTTGGAGTTGATTAGCTGATATCTGAACATAATGATGCAAGCATGCGAGAGCAGGCTGAACTATTATGCTGAAAACGGGAAATATGCCTTTTCATCAATCTTGCCATTTGTCTTGAGAGGAGTCGCTGAGCCCTTCCCCTCTATGCCCCTCCTATTTCCAGATGTGTCGACACAGCAGAACTCCGCCCCTGCAGGCCAGGCAGAGTGTAGCGGAGGCTCCAGCAGGGGGAGCTCTGATGATATCCCCTCTCTCCTGCGGCTGAAGGACCTAGCCGGCAGTGTCCGGGAGAAGATCCTGCTGGACTACAGTGCTTACATGGCCCGATTTGTGGTTTCAGAAGAGGAAAGTGCCCCGGCCAGTCCTTCCCATAGCAATGGAGATGATCCCACAGCCACGGAGAAGGTGCCTGGCCTAACTTTCGAAGCTTACCAGGATGCTATTGCTGATACTCTGTGCTTATGCTTTATTCAGTTGACAGAACTTTCTGCAACATGTTGCTGTTTGATTGCTCTGTTTATTGACCAGAAAGTTCACACTGAACTACAAAGGTGGAAAAGTTAAGTCTGAGAACTCAATGTCCTCCCTATTGTTGAGTCCAGTAACTTCGGGCAGTTAAATATTAGGATTTTTCAACCAGAAGTAAATGAAATCAGCTTTCATTTCGCTGAATCCATGCACTAATACCTCAGTATAATCGAGAAGAACTTTTTAATTGTTATCCAAGTCAATGACCTGAACGGGTCTGGCAATGGATTGAGACAACAACAACTTAATCCTAAACCAATGTCAGATATAAAGGGATAATAGGAGTGTTTGAGAAACACTAGACTGGAGATTATGTAGCTAAATGTACCTACAAAGTTACGTGACAGTTTGTAATGAACAGATGTTTTTTGGCTTTATCTTCAATATAGTCATAGTCGAGTATCATAGCTTAGCCTAGCATAGTCTACCTTGCTGTAATATTACAATTTACCATTGCTTATAATACTGTTACTGTCACAGTGGACTCTTGCGGACTCTTTTTCAAAGCTTACTTTCCTAGAAAGTGTTATTAGCTACTGGGGAGTGAGGAGAGGCGGATGAGGATAAGGCTCTGAGGAGCATGCAATAAAGATTATATCCTCTGGATTTCTGCCAGAAATCTGACCTGATACCACCACATAGAAATCAATCTTCATGATTTTCTTGGCATCTGAGAGTGTCTAAAATTTTTTTTATGCAAGTTACTGTCCGTTCACATATTAGCAAAATAAAGTGATTAGTACATTAAAAAAGTCATACATGGCACCTTTAAGAGTTGTGGAAGGAAAACTCTCTTGAAATGAATGCAATTGAAGATCTTTAGATGAACATCCATATGTAGTATCTGTGGTATAAGCGGAATATACAACTCCATGCCTGTCATTTCATGAAAACTGCTCAACTAAGTGGTTAACAGTCATCAAACCACTTAGGATTGCAGTTTTGTATAATGACTGGCATGTTGTTGTACATCACTTACTTGTTGGCTGCAGTATCAAGGCCCTGGACCATCCCTGTAATGCTCTGCAGCCTGTCTGGTGAATACGCACGTCTGAGTTCATTGTAGCCCCCGGACGAATTCGGGCGGCAAATGTGGATTCATGCTGGATGTCTCCGCATCCGAGTCCGTAGACAATTCTTTATGGATGGCGTACAGGCTGTAATTTTTGACCAATTACTTTCATAGTTGGATGAGATTCATTATGTCTCTAATTTTAGAATTAAAATTTTTCACTTCTTTTATATCAGACAAGAAAGCGTAGTTCTGCACTCATACCTTGACATGTTTCGACGGGAATTCCCATCTTCCTCAGAAGTGTCACATGATGGTATTGTGACGTGTCTTATCAGCCGTTTTTATTGAGGCGTGACCATCCTGCCGATTTGACAGGACGGTCACGCCTACTGCTGTCAGTTTGCCTCTTCAGAACCGCACTCCACGTGTGACACCAACGCTGGATTATGGAGGCGATAGAAATCCGGAAGCGAGCCCAAAGGACGATGAACAGGGACGAGGGGGTGTACATGCCATCTCACACATGGAGTGCGGTTCTGAAGAGGCAAACTGACAGCAGTAGGCATGACCGTCCTGTCAAACTTGGCAGGATGGTCACGCCTCAATAAAAACAGCTGATAAGACATGTCACAATACCATCATGTGACACTTCTGAGGAAGATCAGAGTTCCTGTCGAAACATGTCAAGGTATGAATGGAGAACTACGCTTTCTTGTCTGATATAAAATTAGTCAAATTTTAATTACTTTCATATTTGGTATAGACATGTGTTATACTTCAGTTATGACACCTATCGATTTTAGCCGGCGTGGCGAAGGTATTGGCAGAGTAATGCTCAAAAAGGGGAGAAGTGGGCTTTCGGGGGCTACACCCACGCAGTTGTGGGTGACCTGTCTGTCTAGTTTAATTATAACTGAGTATTGCATCCACTTAAGGGCCTAATTATTCTGGCTTGCTTCATCTGTGCTCATTAAACTGAGTGCAATAATTCCCTTTTGAAAGTAGTCCAAAGCAGGCACTACTGGTGCATGGTGCAGATGCGTTAGTATTTCATTCGCGACCAGTTTAGTTAATTACCTAATTACTCAGTTTGAATACTGCTGCATTTGCACTGATACCAGAAACCATCACTTTTTAGGGAGTATCTTGGGATGTTAAAAGTAGTGTATCTGCAGTGTTAAAGCAGGTATCTGCTGTCACCTGCAGGTTTAATGCAGTGTTTGTCAATGGAAATAGCTTAGATGTTTAGTCACACAGAACTCCATAAGAGATAACATACTGCTCCTGCTGCTGAAACATTAATAGTTAGAATTTGGAGTTTATCTCTATAAAGTTTAAAGTTTATATTATTTGCAGGGCACATCCAGTCAGGGGTCCCAAAAATTATGGGGCCTACTGTCAGTATGATAAACAAGCAAGGATAGAAGAAATCTTGAAGGGGGAAGTACTCTACATGGCACTCAATCATCCGTAATCATGTGCTTCCTTCGCTGTAAGTTACTGTTCTTTCCTCAGTCTTGCGAGCCCATTGCTGGAGTTAATGGAGAATTCCAGCCCGACATTACCCGGGGAGTCAACGCTCTTATTGGCCGAATCTTCTGGGACTTCCTCCGTGAGAAGTACTGGGCCAATCAAGTGGCACACAAAATCCAGAAAAAGTTGACAAAAATCAGGGTGAGTACCTGAATGAAATGAAGGGTCAAAGTATGAGGTTAAAGAGGATGATGGAGACAAGACTGGGCGAATAACTGACAGGATGCTGCTCTGACACAGAGAAAGGCCATAATCTTTATACTGCTTTAAACCAGTTTGGAAAGAGGCATATTCATGACAAAGATATTTCACCGGGTTCCTGAACGGTCCTATAGGGCTCCACAGTATTCTGTACTCTGGGTCTACTGGTTGTTCTTTCCGTCCTCAAATCCTGAGGCTAATTAAGCTGAAGAAACCAGGTGACGTGAGTTAAATGCAGATTCAGCTGCTTTTGTTGGTTAATAAAGTGCTGAGTACCTGTAAAAACTATAAAATTACAACGTAATTTTCCCCATCATCTGAATGTAAGAAATGGGTGCCGAGCAGATTCAACATTAGTGCATCCCTTTGTCTGCCTGTATCAGCTGTCCACACTTTTTTGTTCCAGCCCCCCCATCAGATGCCTAAGCACTACACAAACACCTACCTACCTGTGGTCAGGAGTGTGATGGTCAGATATTTGAGACGCCAAATGCTGTGGCCGGAATGAAATGAAGGATGACAAAATAAGAGACAAACACTGACATAAATCAGAGAGGGAGACTCGCGCTTCCAAAGGACCCAGATCCAGTCCGTGAAACAATAAGGAAGCAAAGTGAGTTCGACAGAACGAATTGAAAGGGAAAAAATCTCAAACCGAGATAAAAAGAATAAGCACCAGACGGTGCCCAGAAAGAGGAAAAACAGAAAGATTCCCTTACTATCTCACACTTTCCTCTTTTGCAGCTAATACCTCAACAACTTTCTCACTGGAGACCTTACTGGCTAAAGTGCAAACAAAACACTGACACTGTAGCAAGGGCAGCGAGGCGGAACTTGGGCTTAAATACAATCTGAGTGACGCCCACAATTAATGCCAGCTGGCCCACGAATCCGATTATGGGCAAACCGAGATCGTCCCGGACGAGAGCAACCAAGAAGGCTCTCAAAGCCACCACCAGCCTCCAAAACCATGACAAGGTGGTTCATTCCATTCATACTTGCAACATCGTGATCAACAGTAATAACAAGCATGAATTGTTTTTCACGCTGAATGCTCAAAATTCTTTTCCAGACAAAACAGTCAAAATGGCCGGCGTAGTAAAGTAATTTAAGCAGAGGGCTATGGCATGACAAAGCAGTACATGAGCCACAAAGGCCCATGTAATGGTGCATCGTAATGAACAGTAATAAAACTGCAATATAGCTATAAAAATAATAGGGCAATTGGAATTTACACACAACTAGGGGCAACAATTTATTTCAATGCACTTGGTGAGGAGGAATTGCTGGGGCTGTTCTGGAGGGTGGGAGAGTTTCCACAGATGCTGACTGCACGTTCGCTGGATGGCTTTTGCATCGCTGGTCCGCTGAGTCAGCACGATGCCTCCACTTAACGGAATTTGTTCGCACTCCTGGCTCCCGTCACATAACTCACTGCTACAGACTTCCCGCATATCGGCTTTCTCATTCGCTGTGCGCTCTGCCAGGGGGGAGAAAAACATTTTTTATGATTTTCCATCTGAGTTGCAGAGTGGCATTGATCCCAGTATTGATCTGCTCACTACTATTTTTTTTTTCATTTCGCCATTGTATTTTAAATGAAAACAATTTTTTTTTTAATTTAACCTGAGAGGAATGTTCTTCCCAAACTTTAGGACAGCACAATTAATTTGTACATTCAGATGTGTAATGGCACTTGCATAAAGACTTGCTTTGCTCAGAGGTTTGGGTAGGTTTTGTTCTCTTTAGTATTGTGTTTCAGTAAAGAAATTACCAAGCCTTCTGTTTATTTTGCTTTAAATGTATTTCCTGCCTGTTCCCTCTGCAGTTGCCGTACTTTATGAATGAACTGACCCTGACAGAGTTGGACATGGGTACCTGCATGCCCCAGGTGCTGAACATGTCCAGGCCCTCAGTGGACAACAGAGGTGAGCTTATGTGTGGGACAAAGTGATATCAGAGCCATTAAGGGGAAAGAGTGTGTGTGTGTGTGTGTGTGTGTGTTTGCGTGCGTGCGTTTCTAGATTTTAAAGATGAAAAGCGCAACGGATGCACCAGAGCTAGTTTTCAGAGGGATAGGCCTTACACAGTGACGGTGCATAGTTCACAGTCAGAGTTTCCGTGGCTGTGCATCTCTGAACAGAAAACTTGGAAGCGATAGATGCCAGCTAAGCAGTACCCAGCAAAGTCGAAAAAGTCCACTGTTTGACTCCTCTGTCTCTGTCTCCCTCTCTCTTGGCAGGTCTGTGGTTGGAGATGGAGGTGATGTATACTGGATCTTTGCAAATGACTCTGGAGACCAAAATGAACCTCTGCAAACTTGGCAAGGAAGGCGGGGCTGAGGCCGACAGCGTGCCGGAGTCTGGCTACATGAGGTACGTGGTGCATAATTGCCGTATGACTTCTTTTGCATGTGTATCTGTGTTCTCATCTGCATACTTGTGACTCTGACTGTCTGAATATGCTGTGTCAGCTCGAGGCCCAGATTGTGTATCCTGGCAGACAGCGATGAAGAGTCTTCCAGTGCTGGCTCCTCTGATGAAGAGGAAGTGCTGCCCTCTGAGCCCCAGGGGGTGGTGGGAGACAAGGGCACGCAACCAGGTGCTGAAGGGTAAGGTTATTTTGCAGATTCCTCCCTGTAGGGATTCATTGCTTCATTTATCAGGTTAATGGGTATTTGGATTGATACTAAGTATAAGAAATCCCATGGGAGCCCCCGAAAACTGGTATTAGTCAGCACAAAATCTTACACAAAGCTGATTGCACTGAAACTTCATTATGATTGTACGTGCTTGTGGAAGATCGGCCTGGAAGCCTTCATCGCCCTGTAGGGAGCAGATTCCACTGTGGGGTGAAGAGGAGGGTTGGCAGGTCATGTGAGAGAGAAGGGTCCACTTTTGGAGGTGACCCAACTGACATTGACCCTTCTGCGTCAGTCAAATGGTTCAAGAGGAATATTTAGAAAAAATAATTCATGAAGATAGTATTCATGGCTGACATAAATTATTTGACAAATGGACAGTCTTCTTTTTGTTTCATTGCGCAGCCACGTTGGGTGCAGCACCAGCAGGAAGATTCTGAAGTTTGTGGACAAAATTGCCAAGTCTAAATACTTCCAGAAGGCCACAGAGAATGAGTATATCAAGAAGAAGATTGAGGAGGTGTCCAATACACCGCTGCTGCTGACTGTCGAAGTGCAAGAGCTCTCTGGGCCACTAGCCGTCAACATTCCTCCACCCCCTACAGACCGAATATGGTGAGACACCAAAATCTAACGAATGTTTTTTTTGATGGATAGCAGTTGACTTACTACTGTGTTGTTATTGAAAATGCTTCATTGCCAAGGTAATCTGTTGTTGGATTTGACAGTTACCCCATGGTGATAGCTTTTCTGAAATTGCTGAAGAATCTTCCAATAATTATACAAGCTGCATTTCAGGTACTGACAGCGGTCACTTCATAAAATGATTTGCTTCTTGCTCTTTTGGCGTTGAAATATGTTGGATGCATCACCAATGAGCCATAACATTAAAAACACCTAAGGATGAAGCAAATTATGTTGATTATCTCTTAAAAGCAGTGCATGTCAAGATCTGCCGCTAGACCATAGATGGTTATCAAACACTGGGATGTGGGAGAAATTGGACCTACAGTAGCCCCCATTCTTCACCAAAAAAATGACTACAGTGGGCATGTGAGCATCAGATTTAGACCTTGAAACAATTGCGGAAGATCACCTGGTCCAGTGCGTCCCATTTTCTTTTGCGTCATGTACATCGGCCTCATACGTGTTCACAATTTACCTGGGGAGGAAATGGCACCAGGATACAGTGTGGAACAACGGAAAGCTGGTGGAGGGAGTGTGATACTGAGAAATGTTCGGCAGGGAAACACTGGGTCCAGGAATTCAAGTGGACCTCAGCTTGGCAGAGCAGTGATAGAGGAACAAGGGGGACGTACACAATATTTGGTAGGTGGTTTTAATGTTGTGGCTGATTGTTGAATACTGTTAATTTTATTTTCATCTGACCACTGCACTTTCGTCCTGTCGGTTTTAATTACCTTTGGAAAACTGGAGATGCATGCTTTTGTGTCTTTCATATTGTCTCATGGGGATATTTTTCATCTCTCATCATTCTCCTCCCTGGGGGACAAAATGTTTGCATACTTAGTTTTTTGACCGGTCTGCATTCTTTTTTTGAATGTTTGAGTAATTTACCTGACACTGTTCACTGTTATATTTCATCTTTTTTGATCTCGTCACCATTAGCAGATTTTTGAAAGTCTGCCTCTATCTGTCTCTTTTGAGCTGCTTGCAATTTCTGTATGGTGCAGGATGGGAAAGATTTTGGATGCGCTTTACCTCATTTTTATACTTTTGTGACACAGGAGCTGATGCAATGGTGCAGTATAGTTCCTTAATACTTAGGTGAAGTTAAATAAGCTGAATTTAATGTCCTGAATAGGGAGTCATCAACTTCCTCAACCTCATCTCTCCCTTGGGGTAATGCCAGCGCTAAGGGCATTTCAGTAGTGTGAAGGCAAACCTCTCACCTTTTGACACATTATTACTATCAACCTGTTCCCTTTAAAGGCCGGGTGATTTAACAATTAAAAAATTTGTTTACTGAATAATCAAGACCAATACCTAAGCCTGTAATGAAATTAAGAAATGTACAATTATGTTTTTACGAAATGAAAGAAACTCTGCCACGGAGACGTTGATATAATATTTTCTGAAGAAATAATAAAAAAAGGGCAAAGAGATCACTGTTAGGCTGCACTGACCACATACTTACAGTGTAATCAACCTGATATCTTATGAATGTCTATGATACAAATTATTCATTAATCCAAAACCTTTTGTGTTTAACACTTCCCTTTCAAGAATTTTTTACTGCTGTAGTTTGTTTTATGATGGCTCTTTGCTCTTCCTAAGTGTTCACAGAATAAATTTAAAGTAAAAAAACAAAAATTGTATGAAGGCTGCAATATGAGATTGTATGTATGGTAATTATCTGAATAATTCATGAGAAACTACAACGTAAATCTAATTTTCTCTGAATTCCATCTACTGTAGTAGCATTTACCATGTGGCATTCTAGCACAAGATGGATTCAGAGAAATTTTGGATAATTGCCATCAATACAATCTCTTATTGTAGCTTTCCTCTTTCACTCCATCACGTCTTAATCGTTCCTGACAACATATTGGTATTTTGCCTATTATTCAGTGAATTAAGTACAAGTAAATTAATTGTGCAATTCTTAGCCGAGAACAAGTTAATCTGCATTGTAAGGTGGCATCTGGGTGTCATTTTTTTTCTGTTGTTTCATTGTTACTTTAGCAAACTTCACAGTCAGCCTGAGGCTAGCAAATCTTTTTTTTTTTTTAATTGTCTGAGGGGTATCAAACATTGACACAAAGTGGTGTCACTCATCACTCACATCATTAATTTGGATGGGAAAATACCTGAAGACTTTGTGATGCAATAAACAATAGTGCCATCTAAAAACAAATTGGCTGGTCACTTTACTTGATTGGTCTCTGCAGCTGAGTGAATTCTAGTTGAATTGCTAATTAGTAAAATGAAATGGGAACCAGTCTAGATCATGTATTACTAGCTGCAGCTCCTGAAGGGCTCTCATCAAACCAACAGCATATCACTGAGGGGGTGAAGAGGCGTCCTATTTTGACACCACATGCACAGCCAATTAGCCATTACTTGTCGTTTCAAAATCTATTTCTTCTTGACGTCACCTGGGGAAGTTAACTTCCCTGGGGCAAGATTGACTGATCAACTTCAGCCAACCAGTTAATCAGTTTTTTCATTATTCTTGGTGATCTCTTTGACTTTTGATGCCAGGTTTTGAAGTGGCGCTTAATGGCTAATTGGCTATGCATCTGGTATCATGATAAGAGAACTTTAATTGTGGAAACTTGATTTGGAGGAAATTGAGTTTTTCTTTTATCTTGTGTTTTTAGTTCCAGCTGGGGATGCCAATAATTTTTGAGCCCACTGTATATCCGGGTGGAATTTGGTGGTTGTTGTCGGTTTGAAATTCGCACAACTTTGACCTCTTTGATAATCATTGCAGTATTTGCATAAATATGACTGAGCATGTGTATATGTTTGTCGATGCTAATGCATGTGTGCATACCTGTAAAGGTACAGTTTCCGTGTTCCACCGCGACTGGACCTGAGAGTGAGGCCCATGCTGGGTGAGAGGGAGGTCACTTTCACTCATGTCACTGAGTGGATCGAGAAGAAACTGCAGCGCGAGTTCCAGGTTAGCTCTACACAGCAGTCCCCACACACTGCATTACATCATGACACTTCTAATTTTACCTCAGCCCTTTGCACTAAGCATATCAGCAAATCAGGGACTCTTATTTTAAAGGCTTCAACCTGACCCACTAACCCTTCACCCGTGAAGACAAGCTAGCCACTCGCCTTAAACAAATAATCAGTTTACCAATTCAGGATCCCTGCCTGGTTCTGGTGGCTTTTGGGGTTTAAGGATCCAGTGGATTAAAGCTCTTCAGGGATTGGATAGTAGTGGCCCTGACCTACTTATCTCTCTCTTGTGAAATAAAAATCCAGACCACCTGATCCTCACTGAGCTGGACTTCAGCGATAGGAATACCGCAATGTGCTCATAGTATTTCAAGAAAGGGAAACTTGCACACAAATGTGGGACGGTGGAGAGGTCATACACTAGTTTACAACACAGGACAGAGTCCCTCAGCCATGATAATTTACAGCTTGGGACATGCAGTACTCACTCTGTGTTTACAGCGAACTCAGTTTAACATTTGTCTCTGTGATTCAATTTGTCTACAAATTAAAAGTGAAAATAACTAGCAGGCCCAGTGCCCCTCTATAATTAGGACTAGTGTGCTGCATTTGTTGAAACATCAAGAGTCAGAGGACATTACTGCTCATAATACACATGTGACGGTACCTTCAGGAACCACAAGTGAGAGAGGGAAATCCAAAAAATGTATGCCTTTATTGATTGCCGAGTCAGGACCAGTAGACACAATTGCCAAGCCACAAAACGAAATCCAAAAACAAAGTCGACTAGACAGGCCGGGGTCAGAACCCGAAAAACAGAGATGCGACGGTATATAGACGGTAGGCAAAAAGTTGTAGTCGAATTCCAAAGCAGTGAGTCATACACAGGGCATCCAAACACAGAAGACGTGGTCATACAAAAATAGGTCAAAATCCCGAAAGGCAAAACAAGACAAAAAAGGGCAATAGCAAGAATCTTGGTCAGATGAAACAGTCAAAGAGAAACAATGATCAATGGCATACACAAGAAAGCAAAAAGAAATAATGGCATACACTCTGCACAAAGAAATATTAATCAACGTTCAGAATAGCAGTGAGGACTCTTAATAGACAGAAGGGAAGTCACATGCTATGCAGGGAACAGGTGTATGGGATGAGAGCTAATTACAAAGGGAAGTACACATGGGGGAATCCTAAACCACAAAACTGGCGAAAGCTAAGACACGGACAGGATTCACGCAGACATCCTATGACAATTAAACAGCTCTGGTCAGGGAGTTCTAAGTGCACAGACAATGAGTGCAGGAAAGCAATTAAGCACGTGCAAGAGATCTCGTAGAAACACAGAGAGAGACAGGGAAAGCTAAGCAAGAGGCAGAGAATAGAACAGGGCGATTGCTGAGAATGAATTTCTACTAATTAGTAGCGGTGCAACTTTACAGAGTAACTAAAGTGCTCGTTAGTGGAGTTAGTAATATATACAAGGATTAGTTGGGTTAGTAGACTATGATACAGAATGCAAATGTTAGTCTTGTTAGTAATCAAGAACAGCAAGGGAAAGGAAGAAAACAAGAATTGAAGTAATCATATGAAACACCAGAAACCATTAAAATCACCCAAAGCAGGTAGAGACACAGACTGGGGAGACGGACTGAACCAACTAGATCACGAGACAGGGGAGACCAGTGCAATGAAACTGAAAATGGCAAGAACTGAAAACCTGAAAATACAATAACCAAAAAGAATAAAGAAAAGACATAACCATGAAAGTAAAACATGAACACCAAAACCAGAACATGACAACATAATTATTTTAACATAATACATTTTTGCTCTAACAGTGTATTTTGTGGTTTGACTGCAAATTATGCAGTTATTATGGGCATTTTATATCCTGTATGTCATGAAGACAGTCAAAGTGAGTTTATTGCTTTCTGTGATTTAAGTGTTTCAGTGTTTTTGTCAGCCAGTGAGATAATGCTTCTGTTGATTGGCCCGTTGAATGGTCTGTAGAGTACTGTTAATTTTGACCGTGAATTTTGGTCTGATTTAGGTCTATGCTCCGGCATTTCAGAACTCTTCAGCAAATGAAGGTAACTTTGGTGACTAGTACGTGCTTTCGTCCGATTACATTTTTCAATCAGACAGCTGTTTATTTTATATAGCGAGTTGTGTGACCGTGCTGCAAAAACAGGTGTATGTTACCTTAATTCGCTGAAGAGTTCTGAAATGCCGTCGCCGAGTGCCGGTGTATAGACCTAATTATAATTAAATTATTTTTCTGTACTGAATGTAGCCCATTGCTTTGTCGGTTTTAGATCGCATGGGGGAGAGAAGCCGTGTCTTCAATTTTCAATTGATTATTCTTGAATTGGAAGACGAGATAATGAAGGAAAACCATCAAGAATTAGCCAGGACAAATTGTTGTCAATAAAGGGTGGGATAATTGCCAATAATTTTCGGGTCTAACACTGCCTCTGGGGCGTTTCATTCCGAAAAAAACGCTCAAAAGCCGTAGTGAGTTGGCATGTATGCTTTTATTCATCAGCAAAAATATCAATCGATGATGTCATAGATTTTGCCTTCATGGATCACATCTTATTTAGCTATCGTCTTGTTTTCATCAATGAGAAATGGTTGTTATTGTAAAATTTTTTTAAATATAGTTTTTGTTAGCAAAAGGTCCTATAGAGTCCTAGCTTCTTGCCTGAGCTGCGGGCAATAAAAATAGCTTAGGAATGTCTCTTCACCCTTAGAGCGCTGAAATGTATATATTTTTAATATTAATTTAGTTATCTTGATTTTGATATCTTACGTCATTGAGCAACAATAGCTGCATTTAGTGCTCTATGGGTTATGCTCTCTAGCTGGTGGTGAGTGGGGTTTTCACTTTTCAGTCATTCATTGGTAGCATTATTTCTCAATGAAGTGTTTTGCGGATGTTGCATATTGATTGTGGTTGAAGTAAGATTTATGTTAATCATTGGGAAAGGCTTTGAGATGGCTCTAAGCATCATATGAAGCAGTCCTTTGCAAAGTTGGGGGCATGATTCCTTGGGACGCTGTGAAGGTTGGAATATAACGGCAGCGGCACGATGCTGGATGCATGCGTTTATTTTAGTGGCACCAAGGAGGCTACTGACTGCAAAAGTTTAGAAACCAATGATACACAGGCTTATATCTAAGGTACATATCGCATTGACTTTTTAAATGGGTTATTTCACTAATCATCTACACCTTTTTTTCCTGTTCTAGAAAGTGCTTGTAATGCCAAACATGGATGACCTTTACCTGCCGCTCATGCACTCTGGGCTGGACAGTCCTCCAAGTTCCCAGCATTCCCCTGCCTCCTGCTCACGGGAGTCATCCATGGATGTTGCAGAAAAACATGTAACATCTGAATAGTGCCAGCTCTTGGTGGAGATGTGTTCAATTCTCTATGCATTGGGAAGCCTACAGTACTGATCCTAACCAGGAGGACGATTCCATTGCCTTCCACTGAGCCCATCCATAAGTCTGCAAAATGACGAACAGCCTGGTGATTAGCTGGGCTTGGCTGATAATACTGGTGGACAGCAGTGTCCTCTGATGGCTAGGGCTGGGATGACATGGGCTGACATCTAACTGAAGTGTTAAGAAGTCAAAGCAACTGAAGCTAACATGAGATGATCTCCCAATATTGCAGCAATTTTACTTATTCAACATTGATGAAATCCTCTAATACCACTGTGACAAAATTGTGTTTGCTGAGTAAAATTCTGGAGGGCCTCAATGTTTTCAAGTGCTCATTGTTTCTCTTCAGTCACCAGTAAAATAGGGTTATGAGAACAACATGTGGTGAGTCCTTGTCGATTTGTGTAGAAACACCCTGAAGACCAGAAGACACTGTGGTTCTCCAGGACTGGGTTGGACCCCTGTATTGCTATGGAGGTACCATGGCGTCGCATGCAGTCTTGAGCTGTGATGTGGGGCCAAGTGCTTAGTGGGCCTCTTACATGAGGGCTGGGTCACATTATGGTGCAAGCCATCAGTACAGAAACGAACCCTGTGTCATCAGCATGTGCGAGCCTTACCTCCCGTTCTTCTGGAACAGTAAAATTGTTTCTGTTCTGAAGTCTCGAGACTTGCTTCTTGTTTAAATTCTCTGCAATGTCGGTCCTCTGGCCCGTTTTGTGTGCATTAACATTTATACTGTGCCAGTCGGTGAGTGTAATACTCAGTTTGTGAGACAAAACGTGTGCTGGCCATAAATATCTCCAAACCTATAGCCTGTATAAAGGCTAAAACCGATTTTAAAAAAGCATATTTAGTTTGCAAGATAACTCCATTTGGGAAATCTAGAACCCTACCAGATATGAAATGTGGATTGAGGTTAAAAGAGCTGTCCCCAGTTTTACTGGATGTCGGGCACAGTTTTCTTGCTAACAGTGATCCTGCTTTGTGAAATTGAATCCTGCTGGGTGTTCTGGTGTATCACTGCTTCACAATGCAAATGAGGAAAAATGCACAAGTAAATTCACAGGATATCACCAGTATACAGATATCACCAAAGGCAGTTGTGTGAAGGATATGGAGGGATATTTATTCATCTGTTTAATACTGATTTTCTGTTTAATACTGTGGATATTCAATAGTATTCCGGAGAAACCCTGGTCCCCTTAAACCTCCTCAGGTTGAGTTTCTGCCACTTTCTTCAGCCGATCCTTCTTCAGGGGGCCCTGGAAGTGGGAGAGAGGGGATTGAAAAACATGCACACTGCATGGTAAATTTTGATCTTTTTAAGAAACTGGGATTGTGAAAGGTGTTTCTTCAAGTCATCCCCCATTTCTTTAGGTATTTGCCCTGCAGACAACCATACCCAAGAAGTTCGCACTGCTCTTTCATTTTTAAAACGTTATCCATTTATAGAGCTAGATAATGTACACAAATAGTTCAGACTGAGAGCTTTGCTAGGGGCACTGAGCTGTGATACCTTCTGTGAAAAGAATGCTGTGTTACTGCACTGTAAACCCTGATGGTGTAAACCCTCAAATGTTTTGAGGAAACCAATTACCTCATTAAAAAATGTGTTGGCCAACTAAGTTGCAGTGTTTGGAAGGGACTTAAAGAAAATAAGTTTGTTTATTTTTTTTTTTTTAACATGTTTTTAAGGCCTGTGAGCAAAAATCATTTAGTTGGCATAGTCAATTTTTTGAGGTAATCGGTTCCCGCAGAACATTTGAGTTTGCCACACTGGTCAGGGTTTACAGTGTACCACTAGTTACAGTGCTAGGAGGCCCATAAAACTCCCCCCAAGTACAGGAGGCTCTAAAGAGGGCTGAGTGGTTGAAGGGCAGTTTAGGTTGTAGTGTAGGGAGTAGGGTGGTAGGGAGTTGAATGGGGCTGGGTGGTGGATTGAGGAAATGGGTACTGAACAGTGGCTTTGTGAAAGGGGGCTGGGCAATTTTGGTAAAGGTGAAATAGGAGTCAGTTTTATTGAAAGGGGGCTGGATTTGGATGACATGGGAGGCTTCAGAGAGGGCTGGGTGGAAGTTTTGTTGAAACAGGTTCGGGAGGTAGTTTGGTAATAGGGTGCTTACTTACCATGAAGGCCATTTTCTCCTGAGCGGTTTGGAAGCGCCCGTGACCAAACTTAGAAGTGGTGTCGATGAACTTCAGCTCAATGGGCTCCTTGGCCTTACGGCTAGAGGGCACCACTAGAGACTGTTGGTTGGACAAAGTAAAACAGGCATAGGCCATTACACAGACATGTTACTTGCTGGAAGTGAGCATATGCTGTGTGTCTTGGCTCGCTGATTGAGCCATCATAATGTCCTAAGTATTATTTGGCGATCAAAAACATGAAAAACTGAATTTTAAGACATTACTGCTGGGTTTTGACAAATGTAAAATGGTTGTAAAGTTTCAGCTGTACCTTCCTGAGGGTAATCACACGTTTCTTAGTGCCCATTACACAACCCTTCAGCATGACATAGTCATTGCTCACGTCGCCATAGTGAGGAAACCCACCCTAAAAACAGACAGAGGCACAATGACAGGAGGAGCAAGAGAAAGGAGACTGAGGACGGAGACGAGAGTGAGTGAGGACAAGAAAAGCTCATCAGTATTGCTAATATGTAAACCTTATTAAGACTAAGGAACACTGTGTGGAACACTGTGTGGGAACACGAACTCATTGCTCACTGAGCGATTAAAACCAATTATTCTTTTGGGACTAATGCACTGCTCAAAAAAAAAAGGGAACACTTTAACAACACAATGTAACTCCAAGTCAGTCACACTTCTGTGAAATCGAACTGTCCACTTAGGAAGCAACACTGATTGACAGTCAATTTCACATGCTGTAGTGCAAATGGAATAGACAACAGGTGGAAATTATTGCCAATCAGCAAGACACCCCCAAAAAGGAGGTGACCACAGACCACTTCTCAGTTCCTATGCTTTCTGGCTGATGTTTTGATCACACTTGAATGCTGGCGGTGCTTTCACTCTAGTTGCAGCATGAGATGGACTCTACAACCCACACAAGTGGTTGCAGGTAGTGCAGCTCATCCAGGATGACACATCAATGCGAGCTGTGGAAAAAAGGGTTGCTGTGTCTGTCAGCGTAGTGTCCAGAGCATGGAGGTACTACCAGGAGACAAGCCAGACGTGGAGACGTGGAGGAGGCCGTAGGAGGGCAACTACCCAGTAGCAGGACTGCTACCTCTGCCTTTGTGCAAGGAGGAGCAGGAGGAGCACTGCCAGAGCCCTGCAAAATGACCTCCAGCAGGCCACAAATGTGCATGTGTCTGCTCAAACGGTCAAACCGACTCCATGAGGATGGTATGAGGGCCCGACATCCACAGGTGGGGGTTGTGCTTACAGCCCAACACCGTGCAGGACGTTTGCCATTTGCCAGAGAACACCAAGATTGGTAAATTCGCCACTGGCGCTCTGTGCTCATCACAGATGAAAGCAAGTTCACACTGAGCACATGTGACAGAGTCTGTAGACGCCGTTGAGAACGTTCTACCTGCAATATCCTCCAGCATGACCGGTTTGGCAGTGGGTCAGTAATAGTGTAGGGTGGCATTTCTTTGGGGGGGCCGTACAGCCCTCCATGTGCTCGCCTGACTGCCATTAGGTACCAAGATGAGATCCTCAGACCCCTTCTGAGACCATATGCTGGTGCGGTTGGCTCTGGGTTCCTCCTAATGCAAGACAATGCTAGACCTCATGTGGCTGGAGTGTGTCAGCAGTTCCTGCAAGACGAAGGTATCGATGCTATGGATTGGCCCGCCCGTTCCCCAGGCCTGAATCCAATTGAGCACATCTGGGACATCATGTCTAGCTCCATCCACCAACGCCACGTTGCACCACAGACTGTCCAGTAGTTAGCAGATGCTTAAGTCCAGATCTGGGAGGAGATCCCTCAGGAGACCATCCGCCACCTCATCAAGAGCATGCCCAGGCGTTGTAGGGAGGTCATACAGGCACGTGGAGGCCACACACACTACTGAGCCTCATTTTGACTTGTTTTAAGGACATTACATCAAAGTTGGATCAGCCTGTAGTGTGTTTTTCCACTTTAATTTTGAGTGTGACTCCAAATCCAGACCTCCATGGGTTAATAAATTTGATTTCCATTGATAATTTTTATGTGATTTTGTTGTCAGCACATTCAACTATGTGGAGAACAAAGTATTTAATAAGAATATTTCATTCAGATCTATGATGTGTTATTTTAGTGTTCCGTTTATTTTTTTGAGCAGTGTATATTTTAGGTGTAGAAACATTTTTTTTTTTTTTCCCCTCTGGGTGCTGATATCACTGTGATGTCATCAAACTAGGTAAGAATAGAGTGTAATGTAACCTGACCTTTGTGCTAAAAAGAAACATAGCCTTTTCATTTGTTTACATTGCACTGGCATTTTTACCACCATCAGTTTGTGACCTCTGTAATGTAGACATGACAGCCTGGCTTTACTAATTGTTCACATAGCTTTGGCATATTTACCTTCTTCAGTTTGTGACTCCAGTAATGTAGACATAACAGCCTGGCTTGACCAATTTTTTGCTCAAACAGATTTAAAAATAATTACTCTTTTGTCAAGGCCTAAAATTGATTGTGCCTGCCCATATTTACACTGCTCTTGTCTCAGTTAGGTTCCTGCAGTCACAGTACCATGGGAGTGATGGTCTTCTGTGTTGTGTCATAGTGCGTTGAGGCATTGTTGCGGATCACTTTGCCATCCTGAACATGGACCCCTTTCCCAATGCGATAAATCTGCGCACAAGAACGAAAACAATGTTCTGTCTGGTTTGAAATGAGGAATACTCTTGCATGACACTTGAAGTATTTGACTTGAATAAGGTCAAATGTATTGCATCGTAAAGCTTAAACTAGACTATAACTCTCCTAACAGTTTGAGGAAAAAACAAGCACTACCATTTCAGTCACTCAGCATACATCATGTTACAGGACTGGCATTTTGGCAGAATCTCTTGTACAGACATAAAATGAGTAGTACATATGGCAATTGAGTAAAAGCACAATAATGGCCATAGAGATGGGTGGAAAAAATCAGACAACAAATTCAAAACCCAGGGACTGATGGCAAAGTGGTTAAGCCAGTCAGGGGGAGTCCTATGTTATGATTTATGGACAGAGGGTGTCATTTACAGAGGAAGGCTGTTACCAGCAGCACAGTTAGTGCTGATTGCTTGCCTGTGCAGGAGATACCATTAATGAAGTCACGAGCATGTGGCGCAGTTACATTTCTTAAAAACAAAGTTCATACCTTTTCATGCACAAAATTTTACGTTGATAAAATACATTAATTTGGGATAGCTTTCCCCTTTTAGTTTTTTTAATGTTTAAGCCTAATGGGAAAACTTGTGGACGGCTTTTGACAGAAAGAGGGTTTGGAAAATAACATCTGATTGTTCCTTTGGAGAAAAAAGTCTTTCAGTTATGAGAAGAAGGCCTTTCTGCATTATTCTTGCTGCTCGAAAGCATTAATTCATTTTTCACTAACAAGAAGCTCAGCTTCACTGTGTGGCAGATTCTAGCTTTTTCCCAAACAGTTTGTTGCCATAGAGGTTAAAGAGAAACTGGTGGCATTGGTCTCAGGTGTTCATTTGTTTAATCCTTGCTAATTTCTGACCAATACTTTATTGTAAAGACACTTAAATGCTTAATATTTAGTCATTTGGGGCTTGGCCCTTTTCTTTTTTTTTTTCTTTGCCCAGGAGTGTACATGCATCATGTATCCACTCAGCAGACACATCTGCATAGTTTCCTGCCTTTACCCACATGTGGTTGGCACCACTCAGTGGGATATTCCTGACGCAGTTCTTTAGCAATGTGGGCACAATTTTGAGACAGCTGTGACCCAGCTAGTATTAGAGACCACAACAGGCCACACAATCTCAGCCTTAGTGCTCATCTCAGCAATATAGCCCAGGCTGCTACTCTGTGGCTAAAGCAGTCCCAAAAGAATACTCTCTTCACTAAGAACAACACCAGTGCACTTCATCCCTGATAAGAGGTTCTTTCTCAGCTAAGAAGAGGTGAAATACAGGACAAGCTACTCGGTGCTTTTATGCAATGAAAGAACATGTATGTTTTACATTACAAGAAGTGCTTTCAGGGAGTGTTATAACAACCTTTATGACATGGAAGACCAGGAGTTCATCCAGTCTGGATTATAAAATCAGTCTCTGGGTTCGTTTGCTCACGTTCAATACTTAAGTTACTAATGCTCTATGGATTATTCCTTGTCCAGTCTGTTGGGCTACAGTGTCAGTGGCCTAACTGAATGCACTTGCTGTAAGTCAGTTTGGATAAAAGCATCTGCTGAATAAGGGAGCTTGTCAATATTCTGAACAGTGAACGCATTCATTTTTGAACGGACGCCTGTTCATTTTTGGATGCCGGTTCAAATTTGAATGCGTTCAGAATATTGACAAGCTCCCTAAATGTAATGTAATGTAATGAAAGGTGGAGTTGGGGATCCAGACCTTCTTGTTGATCTCAGTGCGATGGTGGTAGCCCTTCTGACCTGCGCGGGCAATAGTGAAGCCCACACGGGCGGGGTGCCATGCTCCGATGCAAGCCACTTTCCGCAGGCCTTTATGAGTCTTCCTAGGCAGTTTCTTTGTGTGCCAGCGACTGGTTACCCCTGGGCAGGTACACAGAGTAGATCAGTTTGGCCCTCAGAGAGAAAACATAAAAAGAGATCAATCCCAGACGAAACAGAAATGAATTAGTCTTGTGGTTAATCCGCTTGAGAGTGGTGTTTACCATTATTTTTTCTAGTGGAAAGAACTTTGAGTGCTTTACGAACATAAACCATCAAGATAAAAATGTAACTGAACCTTTTATGATGTAAGATCAAAAATGTGATTAGGATGTTAACATTCTTATGTTGATTAAAGAAATACCTACTGCCAGCTGGAAGCGAGTTTGCGAGAACAGTGAACTTCAAACCAAATAAACTGCAAAGTTAAAAGGATTAAATACATTTAAAAATCCTTTTCAATATGACTGCACATATACTGAGCAGGACAAAAGAAAAACAAGATCCAACTCGGCCGTGGTGCCGAAATAGAAGATGTCCCCCGTGAAGATAATGCGTAATCAAAGCTTTGTGCGGCAGTCAAACCTTTCATGCCATGGCCCTTGGTGACTCCAATGACGTCAATCATCTCGTCCTGAGAGAAGACGCTGGAGATGGGGACTGGCTGCTCCAGCCTCTCTCGGACCCAGTCCACCTTTTCTGCCACGCTGCCACCATTCAGCTGCACTTCCATCACGTGGGCTTTCTTCTGCTTCATGGGCAGGAGGCGCATCTAAAGAAATCAATGTGCATATTTAAACATCTACGTCTAAGCACATTAGGAAATCCTTCTCTGCAATCCCACTGCAAAATGAGGGAGACTCCCTTCTCTCTGAATTCATTTTTCTTCTCAATCAATCAATCAATCTGAATCTGCACATGGACATTGAGAATTGGCATAAGCAGGGACTATCCGAGCGGATTTTTCCATCTTTGCAAATTCAAGCAGTTTATGAGCAAACTCAATGTCTTTATGAGCATATTTGGGAAGTCTGTGGAGTTGTAGTTTATGTATCCCTGGAATTCTGCATGCGGTTTTGGTGCATGCATCCCCATTTATCAAATACTAAGATATGAATCAGTCTACAGTATTTCTATGCACTGTACACCATGAGTGTCAAGCTTGAGTTCAAGAGGGCTGCAGTAAGTATGGGCCTTTGCAGTCGCTTTTCACCCAGCGGACGATTAAAGCCTTGAAAATGGAGGTATGCGGACAAAAGCCAACAACAGATTTTTGCTAAATTCTGATATTGGAATGCGTACCTACTAAAACAATAACTACTCGAGGAGAGGAGTGGACTAGTATAGTGTATTGAGCTGTTACAAAACTTAAAACTGAGGCAACCAAACAAAACCAGCATGTCGACCACACCTCCTGAGTCATGCACGCTCATAGTAGCAGGTTTGAGAATTAATGACCAACTTACTGGTATGCACTGAACTGCATAGCACACGGTAATCCTCCACAACTGTAGCTGCACAGCTTACAGTTAATTCCAATATACTGTATACGTCAATTGCTTATTTTTTACATTTCAAGGCAGACTTTACTACACCTCGCAACTGACCTTGTGATTTCTTAATACAGAGCTTCCGAACTGAGGTTTGTATCTAAATAAAGGCTGAGTTTTGCCGGCTAGATTATTTTTAAACTGCCATTTGTAACCTCATACGTGGTCTGGGGGCATATATGCAAGTTGCAGTTCTGCTTCTGTAGAAGTGGGAAGGGGGTGGAGGGGTTAGGGAGTGCGCAGATACTGGCAGGTTTAATTTAAATATAAATTGATGTTTTATAATAATTATCTGCAAGGCCCTTTAGGTTTCAAATTATCTGGACTTCTCTGTGTTCAGCAAATTTTGATAGACATTTAAAAGTCCCTCTTTTATTCTCACCCTCTCGCCAGCAAGCGGACAATTACACCAATCACAGAACAGTATTTATTAATGGCAACAAAATCCTTCTCACTCTCACCTGCGAGTGGATAATTATACGTATCAGAGAACAAGATTTCTAAATGGCTGCAAAGTCCTTTTCACTCTCTCACCTGTGAGTAGCCGGTTACATGTATTGCTGAACAATATTTCTTAATGGCAGCAAAATCCATCTCACTCTCACCCGTGAGTGGATAATTACAGGTATCACAGAACAATATTTCTTAATGGCAACAAAGTACTTCTCACTCTCACCTGCGAGTGGACAATTACATATATGACAACAATATTTCTTATTGGCAGCAAAATCCTTCTCACTCTCACCTGTGGGTGGATAATTACACGTATCACAGAACAATATTTATTAATGGCAGCAAAATCCTTCTCTCTCTCTCACCTGCGAGTGGATAATTACACGTATCACAGAACAATATTTCTTAATGGCAGCAAAGTCCTTCTCCAGCTGTTTTTTCCCAGTCTCATCCTGCCACTTCTTACTGTACTTGGTAAAGGCCTTCTTCTTGCTCTTATACCTGAGACAGACGTTCATAAAGGAGATGATACATGTAGTCATTTACTGGCTGCAAGCTGTGAATAAATTCAAAGGTAATAAGGACTGTTTCCCCACAATTCCTTGAACTTCATTTGGGTTCACGTTCTTAAAAATATTCCATTTGCCCCCATTCATGCCTTCAACTTGAATGACAGAACTGTTAAATAGAATTTCAGACACACGCACCAGTTCTTGTAGAAGCGGCGTTTGCACTCATCACTGATGTGCTCAGCGAAGACGGTCTTAAACGCACGTAGACCTCTGATGGTCTTAATGTACCCCACCACACCCACTACTATGACAGGGGGCGTCTCAATGATGGTCACTGCCTCCACCTCTTCTCTTTTTGATACCTCTATTGGTCAGCAAAAAGAAAAGGGCATAGCATCACATCACCCCTCCTGCATGCATGTGGTAAAACCTATACCTTCCACTGACCCAGCTCACAAGCACACATTCCTCTGCTTTAACCTTTAAAAGAGTAGAATCAAAATTCTATTTCTGCTATATAAAAGCAATGTTCTCATCGACTTTAAAATATTCTTTAAACTGTGATAAATTACAGGTTTGTAATAGACAAATAGCTTTTATCTGAATATTAGAATTTTGAGAGTACATACTGCAGAGTAGTATGAAAAAGTTTTTGCCCCCCTCCTGATTTCCCTCTTTTCACATATTCATCACACTATATGGCTTTGAATATTCAAGCAAAATGTAATATAAGACCAGGAAAAACAAAGGAAATGCAAAATGCTGTTTCACATAATCATGACATTTATTGAAGGAAAATGGCTGCCGATGTGGAAAAAAAGGAATTGCCCGATCCAACCTAACTGATTCTGCCACCTTGAGCAGTAACAACTACAGCCACACAAAACCAATAGCGAGAGATCAGTCTGTCTTTTGCAGGATTATTGTCCATGATTTCTGGCCCCCACTGTTCTTTCCTGAACTGCGACATCCTCAGAGATTGGTCATGAAATGCATCCCGCCCATAATGTGACCTGAAACAGCATCTCAGTGTGGTTCAAGTTAGGACTTTAATTAGCCACTAAAATCTTACATTTTGTTTTTCCTGAGCCATTCAGAAGTGAACCTGCTCTACTGCTTCAGATCATGGACACTCTCCAACAGAATTTTCTGATAAAGAGCAGGATTCATGATTCCATTCATTGAGGCAAGTAGCCCCGGCCCTGAAGTAGCAAAGCATCTCCGCACCATCAGGCTACCTCCACCTTGTTCAACTCTTTGTATGCTGTTTTTATTGTGAAATGTTCTGTTGGATTTCCACTGGACATAATGGGACCCAAGTCTCTCAAAACAAGATGAGGTAACCTTCTGGTTAGCAGTTGTTTTGCTAATCATTCTCTCACAGATTCCATTTTGCCCAGTCTCTCTAATTGTGGAATCAAGAACACTGACTTCATCCCAGGGAGAAAGAGGTCTGTTATTCCATGAGCACCTGGATTTTTTCTTGAATTCTTGTTGAAGCACTCTTAACCCTCTCCAGGCTCATGTTGCAAATTTGCAACAATAAATCAATTGATGACTGATAATAAAATATAAAGATCACATGGGAAATGGTTTGATAAAGTTACCCTTCCAGCTCAGTATTGCAAAAATACTACATTAGTTCCACCTGCAGCCACTAGTGTATAAGAACATTTCTCCATGAAAGATTTTTCATATCTCAAAATAATAAATTGGGCTGGAGAGGGTTAAAGGAGGTCAGCTGGCTAATCCTGTTGAGATTCATTAATGTTTGAACTGTCCTCTATATGGTCATAATGGCTTTCACCAATGTTCACTTGTGACATGAGCCTAAAAATGGCTGTATTACTCTTTCCAGGCTGTCATATTTCAATAGCTTTCTTTCTCATCTTTTCTGTAATTACTTTTCATTTCAACTTCATGCACTGCCAGATGAAACCCACTTAATATTGCTGGAAAGGTTCCATTATATGCCATCTTCACATTACAAGCCTTGCTTTTCAGGTTTTTAAATGCACTCAACGCTTGCATACTTGGGCTGTCTTTTCTTAAATCAAATTGTGTTTGAAGATATGAAACAATTAAACAGGAAAAATATGCAAAAATAGCAGATATGAGGAAGGGAGGGAAAACCGTTCCCTCAAGCACTTTCCCTTCAAAAAATGTCAATAATAATGCTTCCGTGGGTGTTTGGTAACATTTCTCACTACTTTGAGAAAGGGAAACAAAGCATAAATATACGTACGAAATGAAAATATTAAATTATCATCAATAAACAAGCAAACATGATCCAATGTATAAGTAGCGGGTCCCCTAGTTTTGAGTTCCCTGTGTTTTGCAGGGACGGGACGTACTCATAGCGGTGCGGTGCACCTCACGCAGCGTGTGGGTCATGCCAGCTTTGTACCCCAGGAAAGCAGTGAGGTGCACAGGCTTGGATGGGTCGTCCTTAGGCCAGCTCCGCACCCTCCCTCTGTGCTTTCGGCTGCGTTTACGGGGCAAAAAGCCCAGGTGTCCATGTCGAGGGGCGTGGAACTTCCGGTGAGACTGTGGGTTAGCAGGGGAACAGAATCCACATACATGCACATACACATGAATTACAGGAGCGGCATTTCCACAAGAGCACAGGTGTGCTCACAGGCGCCAACTATGGGGGGGAGCTTATTTTTTTGTGTGTATGAACACTTAGTTTGGACCGAACACTGCAGTCGGTTGATTTAGTCTTAATTCTGAAAAGGTTTGCACATTATAGAGATTTCAAATCAATTTTAAATGCATCCACTAAATTAGCAGGCACTAAGATATGAAATGATTTCCACAATGACTTTCTAATCACACCAGCCAGTACTTTATTCACAGCAGAACAGAGATAAGCTAACAAATGTTGAAACTGAGAAATTTTACAATTTTATCCAGAAAACAAGTCGACATGGTCTACAACATCCCCCGCCAATCGTGCGCTTCTCATTTTCGAACTCAATCAAGGCCTTTATGGTCTGAAGCTACACACCAAATTTGGTTGCTGTATCTGTAGTAGTTTCTGAGTAAAGCTGTCCCCTTTATCTCGGACGCACGGACGGACACACACACGGACGGACGGACGGAGGTCAAACCTATATCCCCCTCCCACTTCGTGTTGGCGGGGGATAATAAAGTCATTTCAAATTTAATGGCTGCTACAGATCTCAAAAAAGTTGGGACGGGGCCTGTTTACCATTGTGTAGCATCCCCTCTTCTTTTTAACACAGAGTGGAGGCATCTGGGCATTGAGGAGACAAGTATCTTAAGTTTAGCCATTGGAATTGGATCCCTCTCTTGTTTAATACAGGCTTCCAGCTGCTGGAGAGTTTTGGGTCTCCTTTGACAGACTTTTCGTTTAGTAATGCGCCAAATGTTCTCAATCGGCGAAACATCATGACTGCAGGCAGCCCAGTTCAGCACATAGACTCTTCTACTATGAAGCCATGCTGTTGTAATAGCTGCAGTATGTGGTTTTGCATTGTCCTGCTGAAATACACAAGGCCTTCCCTGGAATAGATGTCGCCTGGAGGGGAGCATATGTTGCTCGAAAACCTTTATATAACTTTCAGCATTCATGGTGCTTTTTAAAACAAGCAAGTGTCTGACACCATATTCACTAATGCATCCCCATACCATCAGACATGCTGGCTTTTGAACTGAACACTGATAACAGGATGGGTGGTCTTTTTCCTCTTCAGCCCGGAGGACACGACGCCCATGATTTCCAACAAGAATGTCAAATTTGGACTCGTCTGACCACAGGACACTTTGCTACAGTCCATTTTAAATGAGCCTAGGCCCATAGAACACAGCGGCATTTCTGGATCATGCTCAACAAATGGCTCCCTTTTCGCATGATAGAGTTTTAGGTGGCATCTGTGGATGGCACGGCACGACTGTGTTTCAGACTGTGGTTTCTTGAAGTATTCCTGGGCCCATTAAGTAATTTCAATGACAGAATCATGCTGGTGAGTGATGCAGTGGCGTCTGAGGGCCCGAAGATCATGAGCATCCAGTAAAGGTCTTTGGCCTTGTCCCTTACGCACAGAGATTTTTCCAGTTTCTCTGAATCTTTTGATGATGTTATGCAGTGTCAACGATGAGACCTTTAAAGCCCTTTCAATTTGACGTTAAGGAACACTGTTTTTAAAGTATTCCACAATTTTTTTATGCAAGCCTTCACAGGTTGGAGAGCCTCTGGCCATCCTTACTTCTGATAGACTCAGCCTCTCTACGACATCCCTTTTATAGCCAATCATGTTACACACCTGATGCCAGTTAACTTAATTTCTTGCTAAATGTTCTTTCAGCTGATTCTCTTATATATTAATTGCTTTTTCAGCCCTTTTTTTGCCTGTGTCCCAACTTTTTTGAGACCCGTTGCAGCCAGAAAATTTGAAATAAGCTTATTTTGTGGATAAAAATGTAAAATCTGTTTCAACATTTGAAATTTTATCTATGTTCTATTGTAAATAACACATTGGTTCATGTGATCCGAAAGTCATTTTGATTTTTATTCAAAATTTACCCAACTAAGTCCCAACTATTTTGGAATTTGGGTAGTAGATAAATAATTCCTCAGATACGCTTAAAACAAACAATACTACAGAAATTTATGAGGCACCATTGGACTGAAACAAATGAACTTAGAGCGTGATGATGTCATTGAATATTCAACATTTTTTCCCCTCCCCAATGTTAAACCCAAGTTGGCGACAATGGATGTTCCACCAGCAATGCTTTTGTGGGCTTTGTCACAATGCTTTTGGCTCCCGTTCCACTTGATCTATATTGAGCCAGTAGGAAAAATAGGATTTTGCCAGTCTATGGCTGATTGGTTGGTCTCAAGACCAAGCAATAAACAAATGTGTTTGTCCTCTCTTAAGCTAGTGAATTTGAGAGGTGAAAAGAAGCAAAGTGATCTGTCCATCATGAGACTTTTCCTGTAGCGGAGTTGTGTTTTACACGTATCCACGCGCAGAATCAGGAAGTCTAACAGCTACCTAAAACACTAGGCAACCACTAAATCTGCTAACAGACTAATCAGAGAGAGACAGGGAATATAAAAGCAAAATAGGCCCGAGAGACAATATATGTCATATTACTAGAACCCAAAACTACAGAGCAAAGCTCCGGAAAAGAGAAACGAAAACGAACTAAGAGTTCAGTTAATTTGAGCGACTCGGGAAGGAAAAGGCCAGCTGTTCCCGATCGCGAAAACAACGATTCTCTTTTGAAGCACAAATTTAGAAAAGAAGAATCTCTAATGCAAGAACCTGGGCTTTGAACCACAAGAGTTGACAAAGCTGACAGGCAAATCCTAAACACTGATATAACTCGCAAAAGACGAGGACTTAACCTGGAGGAGTTTGCTATAAGGACCTTCAAATACCGGCTCCAGCACGACCAAATGGCAACACTATAAAGCGCCGACGAAAGGACAATGTGTGATTTAAATAGACAACGCCTGTCGCAAGATGAGCAAAAATCACTCTCCCCAGGAGACGAAATGAGGACTCCGCCTCCAAATCATGACATTTACTACAAACTGATGTAGTATTTACCAACATTATTCGTAACAATGTGGTGTGCTGTGTAGTAGTTCAGCATGTATTCACAGTGCAACTCATTATGTGCATCTGACTTGCTGTCTCTAATCTATTGCAGTTGCCAGAACCTTTGCTGTAAATAAAATATGGATTGTTTTGACCCTTTTGCTCACAAGTAGAGAAAAGTAACAGAATATCACTCTTGTGCCTCATGATAAAACTCACCCAAACAATTCTCAGAGCATCAGGCTCCTGTGTCGGCACAGAATGCCATGGAGACAAACAGTTGCCCAGTTGTGCTTAAAGGTGCTATAAATCAAATCTCCAATACCCTCTACGCCCCTCGAGTTCCGATGACAATCCCACACATTCATTTCCACACACACCCCTATTGCACCCTGTGGTGGGAGGCAATAGAGTCGACTCTCAAGAGTAGACAAGTAAGAGGAACACGTGCCTCAGTAGAAACCATGAGTGAATGACTGACTTCTGAACACCCCTGAGCTTCCTATCTTTTCATAAACCACCGACATGACCCAATGGAAGTATGATTGGCAAGGCAGTTACCTCACCTTTTAACACATGATTAACATTATTACCAACTTTTCCTTACTTAATTTGCCAAATTAGCAATAAAGTAGCTAATTCACTTCATAACTCAATCCACTGATTGGCTATTTTATACTCACAACCTCAATTCTAGAAGAGCTGGGACAATGCGTAAAATGTGAATGAAAACAACAAGCAGTAATTTTTTAATCCTTTTCAACCTGTATTCAGTTGAAAAAAAGCACTCAGACTAAGTAATGTTTTCATTTTATCAACATCAACTCAAATTTTTTTTCAACAATTATTTTCTGAAAATTATTTTGGCACGGAGGTGAGGACAAGACCCGGCTTGGATTTCAGGTGAAGGCAAATAAGCTAAAGTTTATTAAATAGTGGTTAGTCAGGGCAGAATGTAATACAGAAATCAAAATTCATTGTTGAATGTTAGTCTGTTGCCCTTTTTGTTCGGTGTGCCCCTGTTCTGTTGTCCTTGAAGTTTGTATTTACTTTTGTTTCTCCTCACTTTTATCATTTAATAAAATCCACGTCCCTGCATTTGGGTCTCTGCTCCTCTCCGGGCCCTGGCACTGTTTAAACCTATCTGGGTCCCAGGGCGTTACACCCTCCCTGGATTGGGTGATGAAAGTAGGAAACAATTAATTTGTTCCCCGGTTAGACACAGGAGTATCTAATCTGTTTCTAAAACGTCATTTCTATGATGCAGAAATCTATACCACAAGAGGGATTTCATAAGAATACATTGTTATATTTTGCATTCAAATAGATTGTGTCACCCATGAAACTTCTGTTGCACTAAAAAAAAAAGTGGAAATACTTTAACTTTCTTCTGGTTGTCAAGATTTACATGTCAAAACTCATTGACAACTCAAAAAATTAAGAAATAACTGATTTTGAAATCTGGGCAGAAATGTTTTATTTGCTCAATGACCAGCTGGAGTATGATAAGGCCCATTTCAGATGTTAATTTTTCCATCTATTCCCATTTTTTTTGCTCTCTGGAGCAGAAAAAAGAGCAAAAATTGACTATCCAAGCAAAAATGGAATATTTTTCAAATATTATTGCTTGGGATGCCAGTGTCCTTATCACCAAGAGGCTGAAAGAGTTAAGTTTTAATAGTCCGTTCATGAATTATTAGTTCATAATTCATTAATTGCACAACATAAGCATACACTAACGCATTGGTAATGCGTCAGCAATAAATGAAGTTAGGATAGTGAGTCTGCTCAGTCATAAAACCAGTAAACCAGTACACACACTGTCTGGGTAAGATGAAATATGAAACACTCATTACAGCGGACAAACATCATCTTGTTGAGATTCCCCAAACATCTTAATTCATCTACTCTGTTGAATGTATAGGCCATTGTCAATTACATCGACGCTTTAAGTAATTACTCTAATCACTCCAGTGCTCTGAGGATAAATTCCAGCTCATATTCCTCTAGAGAAAGCATGCAATTTTATATCAAAGAGCGAGCTGAATGTGATGTTTCATAATGCCTGTGGCTGGGGTCTGTATGGTGGGTAGTGTCTGAGGGGCTTTCTTCCAGCTAATAGTAGCTTCAGGCTCATGAACAGCCTGGCTCTATTCCAGTTGCTGAAATCTCATGAAAGACGCCAGGACACCATTTTCCTGCTCCACGTGGGGACACATGGGAGACCGCACGCAAAAACAACTACCTTTCCCCCTTTCCCTGTCAGTAACTGACACCATGAAACCATAATGCTTCAATTTTGGGACCATGGTTGTGGTGTGACCAGTTGAACTCTGCTGACAGGTGAATGAAGTAAATGGGTGCTATAATACCGTATCATTAGAAACTATGACCACTGTAATTCACGCACATGCACATGTCTAAATCCGGACACACACACACACACACACACACATACACACAAACAGCCCTTTCAATGGAGGTGAAAGGGCAAGGAAACCTTGTCAAAGACACAAATAACACAGAACAGACAGAGAGACACTGACCATAGCTGTGCGCGGCGTTGGGGGTACGGAGGAAAGAGACAGGCGCAAGTGTAGATCTGGGGGTTATACTTAAGATGATACTCACTTTAAAGAATCGAATTTAGCTGCTGGCCCTTTTACGTGCCCGTATTCATTTACAAACAGGGAAAGGCTGCCAAGTTGTGACACCAGCTGCAGGTTTGGGTGAGCATTTGACTCTGGCAGTGGTGCTGGGTAAGGGGTGCGGCCCAGTGAGTTGAATGACTCAGGATGGGGGTGAAGGGGAATGGTTTAATGGAATACATGGGAACAATGTCTCAGTTACAGGGCCTGACTGGACAGCATTGCAGACACAAATCTGAATGACAGGACATAAAATAGTATGTTTTTTGGTCATTTCTATAACTTACCTCACAGTCCTGTGTCCAATTAAACCATGCATTTCACTGGATGAGGGCAAAAAGCCCCAAAAACAAGCAGAAACTGAACAGGGGCGTGTTTCCCAAAAGTGTAGTTGTTAACTAAGTTAGCAACTTACATAGTTTGTCCATTCAGAGTCAATGGGCCCAACTATGTGAGTTAGCATCTGTGATTTCGGGAAACGCTTCGCAGAGCAGCAAAGGGTGCCTGGTAGACAATCACCAGGGAGGAAACCCAGCACCTGGTAATAGTCTAGAGCAGGGCTATTCAACATTATCCTGCAAGTGCCGTGGCGGCCATATGTAAAATTGGATCAGAGTGCCTCAAACAGATTTTGATGTACTCATGGGCTGAAACATGCATCCCAAATTTTCAGCTTCCTTGCTCAAGCAGTTTTGGAGAAGATTTTAAAAGATACTCATGAGATGAATGCAACCACCAAAACAGAACACTTCTGTAAAAGATATCTGGCAGGTTGAAGGAGGGCTCAGGTGGGGGATTGAACCCCAGACTCCCGGGTAAGAATCAAACGCACTGATCACATTGCCAAAGAGCCAGGCTCATTGACAAGGTAGCCAGGGCACATACTTATTAGGAGACATTTCTAGTGACAAGACCCTTCAACTGTAACAGATACATAAAACATCCAATATCAAAATAAGAATATATAACTCTGAACAGCTTAACAAGGATGAACATCTTTGAAAGATTGAAAAGCGATTTTACTAAATAAAGTTTTCTGGGTTCAAGCACCAAACTAATGAGGGCGAGCCCATATGCACAGCCATATTGCTGAAGTGGTGTCCATGGAGTTGCATTCGACTGCGTATCAGACTTAATCTTGAGAGGGTTCAAAGGTGCATGTGATAATCACATGCTCATCATGTGACCAATTATTTGAGTCAGTCTGACAGTTCAGCTAACAGCCATTTATCGTCATGCGCTGTAGTTGACCAAGAACATTGCAAAAATACTAAGCCCACTGAAGTTGACATCATTAGACAAACTTGCATATAGAAAGTTGGGTTATTGGACACAGGAATGGGTCAAATTTAATTGATAAGGCCCTACCCTTTGTACTGAGTGGCTTAGCTTTTACCCTTCGTAACTATTTAACTATTTGTTGTACAGAGTTGGGGATTGGGTTTATTGCGCAGTTTGGCTTTGCCAAGCCGACTTATTCCCACAAACTTTATATTCTGATTACATTAGTGTTTCTTATCCAAGCATAAAGGTACTCTCGTAACTTTGGTGAGTAAAAATGTTTATATTTCAATCTGTCTCAGATGCTGCCATACTGTCAGATGGAAGGATTTAGCAGGAACACCGTCACAATCCTGATAACTACAGAGAGCTTGAGAGCTTATTGCTGATAAATTGTTTAGAGGAGCATATGAGAGTTGATTAGCAAGAACACAGTCTGAGTCCTGGAGTTCGAGAATAAGGCTTGAGACCCTTTTCCTATTAACTGAACAAAAATGAATACTCCTGTAAATTACTATCATTAAAGGTTACGATTCACTGTCAAATGACAAAGAGAGACAAGCCAGCAACTTCAACTCAAAAGAGGAGGTGTATATCGAGGGCTGACTGCAATAAACTGTTTTGTCCAATATATAACATCTGGACGTAACTGTTCATTGCAGTCAGCCCTCGATATACATCAACACACACGTGAGTAGGGGTAACCATGATTAAGACACGGCTGGTAAAAGGGAAGCATGCAACATGCAAACCAATCAAAAGAGACAAAACTTGTAGTAGACACACAGGCTGCTGGATGGTAGGAGACACTGAAAGCATTCACAGGAGGGTTGTGACAAAAATTAGGGTGATGATCTTATACATCTGACTGAGAAAAATATGCAAAAATGGAAAAATTACAAAAGGGAGGAAGCACTTACTCACAGATCTGAGGCAGCAACTTGTTTATCGTCATTTCTTCCCTAACAGCTTGTTATTGCAACTTATCAAGTGATTATTAGAGTCTGTTGCAGTCATCAGATTTTAAATAAGCATATATTTTTAATGAAATATTGAATGCACTCCTTAAATGCGTCAAAAAGTGAGTAGTTGGTGAATGAACCTCTCTTTAATTCTATTTGCATTTTCAATCATTTGCCAACTGATCCCACAAACATGTACAACCCTTAATGTAAAGTTACTAGCTAGTTCTGTGCAGATAAATTTTGTAACTGACCATTTGTGAAGTGTTGATTCTTAAAAGACATAAAATTGACAAAGAAAAAATTTTCATCCACTGCAATTGCATGAAGTGATCACATTTCTGAGAACATTACTTAAAAAAAATTCTGTGGTTCTTGCGGATACCAGTACCAAAATTTAACAAACGTTCACCTCTGCAAAAATACGAGAACTCAAGCTTTCAGATGTGGCTAGCTCGCAAGCTAATCCAGGTTCTCATTGCAGCCATAGTTGCAATGGTGGGATTTAAAAAGCTATTGATTTATCTTAAGGAAAAGAATGTCTTGTTTAGCAGTTATTTACACTGTTTAGTTACATTTTGATGGAGATATTCATAGATGTTGCGAAGAATAAAAGACCTTTGATTGAACAAACTGTGCTTTTTCTCTATTTCTCTATTTTTCTCTACATTGCGAGTTGTGTACTGCAGGTGATAAGATTTTCATCAGATCAAAGCAGAAATAGAAAATCTGTGAAGTCCAAAGTACGTCGCTGAACACTGGTGTTACAAGTTCTTTCTAAACATTTTTCTTGTAGGCAACTGAATTGCACAGACACGAAACAAAACTGGTTTGATAATCATTGGCTTGCATAATAAATTATTAGTTTTTGCGACCATGTGTCAGCTAGTTCACACCAATCAGGAACCGACCAATTCTTTATGGGTTAAATTTGCCCCCTCTTTTAACCCAATAGTTGTATGTTTTAGGCAGCGTTTGTCTGTCTGTCTGTTTGTTTGTTTGTTAGCAAGGTAACTTAAAAAGTGATGCACTGATTTTGATGAAATTTTCAAAGAGGGTGGGTATTAAGACAAGGAACAGGTGATTAAATTTTGGCATATCTAAGCCAAACTACAGCTGAGATATACGCCAAAGTTCAAGATTTCAAGTCTTTCCAATGGGCCGGAGTTCCAATCGCCGTGCTTTTGGGTTTTGCTGCCCCCTGACGGAGGTCTGTGCTCTCTGAGTGCTTTTCTAGTTTCCTATGTATCACATTTTGGTTAATTGTTTATTCTTCGGGGCATACATGGATATTTCTGCCAGTAAGTGGCTTAAAAGGGTAACTAAATGCGATAATATGGAGTTCACTAAATTCAGACAAAATTAATTATTTGTTAAAATTCCACAATTGCATTTGCGGTTGGAAAATATCAGCATGCAAAGTGTTCCCTCAGGATCGACGTTAAGAACCACTAAGATAATTCACAGTGAAGTTACACCACTTAATTATTCGCAACTCCGTTTTCGTTTTCCATTTACATGAAAAATTCTGCTTGAGGTGATTTGACATTCATATGCACAAACGGCGCAAAACCCGAAGTTTCCCCCAGCTTTTATTGCAAACCCATTTTTACTTCACATTAGTCCGATTTCATTTTCGACAAAAAGTGGCATCTAACGGCGAAATACAGAATTGCACTATTAGGACAGGTAGAGATGCAGTTAAACATGAAAGATTCTACGCAGGAAATGTTTCAACAGTAGAGTTCCGGTAAGTGCCTTTCTTATCGATAGAAAGTTCCGGCTTTATTGTTCTACCCATTAGCAGCTAAAAAACTCAACTTCCGTTTTGTTAAGCTTTATTATTGGCAGAATCTGTGAAACGAGCATCCGGTGACCTTTTCCCTTTGAACTTTAAAAATGAAAAAAAAAAAAGAATGTCGAAATAAAATAAACTAGATTTATTCATAGTTACAGATAAACAAATAAATGGAAGTGTTTATTCATTATGCTCATAATTAAAGAATGTGAAATGCGCTCACAAGTCAGACTGTAATTTTGTAACGATTTGACCTTTAATTTTGTGTTATTGGACCGCGCAGGCGTAACAACAGCAGGCACGGCGGAGGTCGAATTGAGGAGAATTTGATTTTTCTTTCAAGTCAAAAAGAATGCCGAGCGATTACGATAAAGACGCGTATCCTGAGCCGCCTAGACGTACGCCTGTGGTAGACAAGCAGACCGGTCTCCCTAACCCTGCACTTATTGCTACCAAATTGTTCTACTACACTGTAGATCTTCCTGTCACAACATTCAGAGGTACGTTAGCATTACGGCTGGCTAAGGTTAGCTTTTTGGTCTCCTTAGTGATGTTCGGAATAACATTTGCTAACGTAACCTTTTGCACGCTAGCTGACTTGGTAGTACTGCATATGTTCCTCGCATTTGATGTTTATATCTGCTAGTTTCAGAAAGTTATCATCCGTGATATTTTAGTTAGCTGGGGTCTTGTTTATTCTCCCTTGCTGGTGTCCTAAGCTTAGTGGTTCTCAGCGTCGGAGCTGGGGGCGCACTGTATGGTGGTGTTTTTCTAGCCACCATTGCGTACGTAGGATTTTGGAGAGCTGTTAATTTGTTTTAATTGGGGGCATTTCGTGTTCAGAGGACTTAATACTCTATATCCATGCATGCCTTGAAGAAAAAAATTGAACATTTTCCCACCTGTATTGCTTGTCATTTCTGGGGGAAAAAATAACTACTAAACTAACTGTTATTTGTTACACTAGCAAAAGATGGTCAAGCGGGTGCTATGTGATGCATATGAAACAAGGCAATCAGAGATAGCAGACCTGGCCCCAGCCACGGGCTGACAGACAGAGTGACACACACACACACACACACACAGACACACTGACACACAGACATGATCATTGCTTAATCTGGCCCCCTTTGGGAGGGGCCAGGTAATTAAGTTTGATCAAACCAGTTTGAAGGAAGTTAAGACGCTTGTGCGCGGCAACCTAATTTTGAGTTTACAGACTGTCTCAGTGCCAAATTTGGTCTGTTTAAAAATATTAAACAAGCCTGAAAGTATCACTTAGAGAGGAATTCAGTCAGGGGTTTAGTATGAAGGCACTTGGCGGAAGGTTAAGATGTGGATACTGCATCTATTCAAATGTATATTATCAATACAGTACACTGGGCAGGAAACCTTGGACTAAACCTTGGCTATTCTCCTGATTGAGAATGTTGTGACGAAGTACATCGGAATCACGCTGGTGTCTTTCAGGCCTTGTGGACAGCTTGCACGAGAAGAATAAATTCTACTACTACCATCGACAGTACCGCCGCGTCCCTGAGCTGACCGAATGCCAAAAGGGAGACTACCTGTGCTATTATGAGGCGGAGATGCAGTGGCGGAGAGACTAGTAAGTGTGGCTTTAATCTCCTCAGAACAAGCGTTGGGCTCATCTGTTCGGCCTCCTCTACTGAATGCTTGACAGATTCTCAAGTAATTCTGATGATGGAGACAATTGTAACAGCATCAGAAAGGATAATTTTTTTCTGCCCTCCTTTAACTGGAAGTCCGGTGTGAAGACTGCACGGGCAATATATTGCACTCATTGGTCAAGCAATTGCATGGCAGAATCGAGAAAAGATTAGCATGTCCACCATGACAGACTCCGTCATGAAGTTCTATCATGAAGTATTGAACCATAGTTAATGGTATTTACTCTTGGAGATATGGACTGCTTGGTTGTTATTTTGATGCTAAATTGGTGCTACAGTCGTACTCAAGAAATAAGGTGAGAGAATTCACTGTGCCGTCTACTTAGTATTTGTTATATTAAGTATTATAGTATATTATAGTATTAACATTAAATTGTGGTAGAAAACCTGCAAGTCCTGCAGCTCTTTGGAAGACATGAGGGGAAACCGCTACACTAAGGGCCAGTTTCAGAGACAGGTTAAGGGGAATCCATTACTTATGCTGCTTTCCAAACAACTCGGAGGTCGGATTTTTACGAGTTGAAAACTCCGACTTCCGACTTCAGAGCGTTCAAGACATATGTGTTGGACGTAAACAAAACAAAAAAAAAGGCAGTCAATGACAAGCGAATGTTCTCGTAGCTTGCGGCATGAAAATTATACGCGGATAACTTTAGCCTTCTGGCATATTTTAATTAATAAGATGGGATGAAACGACGTGTAAGGTAAAATGTCTATATTTATTTAATATTACGTTGTATTTATATTCTCAAACATAAATTGCCTTGCCAAATGCTTTGGCTGTTCAGTGGATGCTGCTATTTGTGTGATGTAAGATGAGCCAATCTTGGGGAAGTCGGGGTAGATTTTTTTCTCCTAGTTTCCAAGTTGGAGATCTGACTTCAGAGGCCGTTCCAGTGCACTTTTTCAAATCGGTAGTCGGAAAGATCCGACCTCCGAGTTGTTTGGAAGGCAGCATTGATCCAATCTGGAATGGAGCTTCTCTATCATATCGTCGGCCTGCTGATAAAACCTTGTATCTCCAAATTTGATAAGAAACAAAAACTCATATGTCCGTGGTAATAACATAAGCATTGCAAAATACAAAATACATTCTTGGAAGAAAAATAGTCATCCTACCCAAACGCACCTCAACTGGATTCTTGCATGCAAAATGAAACATTTTTTTTTGCTCTCCTGTAAAGTCCATCATTTTGAGGATACGAGGTTTTATCAGCAGGCTGACAATGTATGGAGTGCTCTCCACAGATATTGGCACCTTTGGCTAATGCGAACAAAAGTAGTTAAGAATTAATGTCTTAATTCTTTATCCTGCTGATATGTAATTCTCAATATTTACAAAGATTACTTCTTTAATGAAAATACAATTATGGAAAGTAAAATTGCCATGAAACAAATGTTAAATCTCAAAAATGTGAGCTATAATTATTGAATCCCCTTCATTTAATAGTTTGTGTGGCTTCCCTTCCTCAAGATGAAAGCTCTGAATTATCTCTTATCATTTACAGCAAGGTTGGATAAGTCATGGTTAGGGATCTGTAACCATTTCTCTTAGCAGAATCTCTCCAAATCCGTCAAATTCACAGGCACGTGCGCCACAGTTGTCCTGCTGGATTTGAGTCCCTTGATTCTGTTGTTGAAACATTGTTACCTTTTTGGTGGAGGCAGTCAGTTTGGATGTAACGATACTCAACTGCATTTTTTTTTTTTTTTTTTTTTTATTTGGCATCTCCAACCCCACCCGAATCTGGAATGCCCAATTGGTGAACTATGTACAAAGCTTGCTCGTATGCGACCCCTTGCTGCCAACTCAGGATAGTGAAGACAGTTCACGGCTCTCCTCCGAAGCACGTGCCCGTCAGCCGCTGCTTCTTATACACTCATTGGTTGAATCTTCGCAAGTTCAGAACGAGGGCGTATGATACCCGGACATGAACAGACTTTGAATCTTCCTGACGAGCGCCCGTCTGGCCAACAGGAGGCGCTTGAGCAACAAACAAAGCTGTTTATTTATTTTCCCTTACCCGGCAGTCCCTTCCCAATTTGAAACCCTGTAGCGCGATGGCCAATTGTGCGCTACGCTGAAAAATCTACCGACCACTGCCAGCTGGTACGACCGGGGCTCGAACCCGCAACGTTATAGTAACTTCTGCACTGCAGCGCAGTGCCTTAACCGAGTGAGCTATCCGGCAGCTTCACAAGTTTTTTTTTTTTTTTTTTTTTTAAAGAATATTGAGACCACCGGCTGCCATGGGGCGAATACCCGAGCTTGCCCTTTTCCTTTATTCAACCCGATGGAGTCTTGAATGAACGGCTGCCCGAAAGTGCTTAACATGAGAGGGCCTGAGAAATGTTTCAGGAGAGAAAACTTAGAATGGCATCAGTCTTTTTTTTTGAAGCAAAACCCACAACTGGGGTTTATTGGCCAAGAGCTCTATGGTTGGTCTCACCTGACCATAGAACCTAGGTCAACTGGAAGTTCCTTTACTGTGGGGCTGTCAATTCTTTGAATATTGTGATCTAATGTATGTATTGATATTGTGATACAAGATATTTTTGTAGATTTTGGATATGGCAATATCTTGATTTGACACAAGTTTTTTCTTTTCTTGTCTTGAAGGCTGCATTACTGTGAAGGGATGCAGTTTTCTGTGCTTATTAGACTGTTAGATCTGATCCACTTTACACTGTCAGACATCAGTTTCAAAAGTGTGTCCAAGCCAAATTCAGGCTTCATGGTGCGCTGCATTGAGCTAAGCCGTATGCTTGCTTCTGCAGTAAAGTGGACCAGGAGATCGTCAAGGTGATCCAGGAGCGTCTGCGCGCATGCCAGCAGCGTGAGGGCAACAGCCACGAGCAAAACTGTGCCAAGGAGTTGCAGCAGTTCGCCCAAGTCTCCAAGGCCTATCAGTCGCGCTGTGAGTTTCCCTCTGGGGGGGGGGGGCATTTGCACCTGGATGGCTGTCTAACTTCCCAAAGACATGCAGCATTTCAGGTAGCTTTTCATCAACCTGTACCTGGTGGCAAGGGGTGGTGGGTACAGTTGTGTTTTGTGTTAATTCACTGGTTAAAGCCCCCCTTAAAGGAGAATTCCGGTGTGAAATTTACTTGGGGTGTATTGAAACTTTATAATGAATACTAACTTTTGTCGAATACCCCACCTCCGTACGCATGCAACATTTCGAAATGTAAAGCTTTTTAGCCGAAGCTCCCAACAGGCTTACAATAGTAGTGATTTGGGCATAGCGTTGCCATGCAAAGAAATCACTATTTTTTTCATCATTAACAAGGCTCAAAGTAGCTCCCCACTTCATCGGTAGAATTCCGAGGGCCCTGACATTTAAAACGAGGCACTGAGAACTTTGAAAATGCACAGGTAGTTTATTAAAAAAGACTATTTATGCAAACAGTACCTCAAGGTAATTTCCAGTCCTCCATCTTGTTTCAGCATTGTTGCCGTGGTGCCATAGGGGAGCTCTTTTAAACAAGTCGCCACATGCTTTGAGTTTGATATCTTACATCATTGAGCAATACTATTTGTATTTAGTGCTCTAAGGGTTAACTGAAGCTGACCTGTGTCTTCACGTTCTTATTTATTACACTACTGCCTCATGATTACCTAATTGGATAATCGCTGGAATAAGTAAGAGAGAAGGTATTCCTAATAGTGTTTGGTGAGAGTATAGTCGTGGAATTTGCTTCAATGGTGATATTGTGCAAATACAACCATCAGTAGTGCACCACTACACTTCATTTCTGTGAAAGCAGGACAGGAGGCATGGAGGAATTTATCTACTGAGAAAAAGTCTAAAGGCTGCAGTCAATCAGCATTGCATGGAAAGGACACAAGCTAACTTCTTCAACACTATGCAAGCTCTGTACTTCTAGTGAATATCTGGGCTAAGGGCTTCAGGTCACTGTCATGGTTACTGAAAGAAGGCAAGTTGTGCTTTGCAAATCCTGCATAAGCACTGCGCCTCCCATCTGGTGCACATTCAGCCTACATCATGGAATAACTCTTTACATCTTAAGTCAATGTTATTGACTTGTGAGCCTTTCCAGCTTTACTAAGTACATTGGTAAGATTGCCTCTGAAATGATGCTAAGCGCATCCTATTTAATTCAGCGCCCTGGTTTTGAAGGTACTCCATGGTTACTTTGCTGGGCTCCTATTTTTGCCTGTACCCACACTGGCCTTCTCAAATTGCACACCAGTAGATTGTATGAATTATATTTTGACAAGTTATTGTCTTGAACAGATGTGAACCTCACATAGAAAGGGCCTGTGTGGGTGCAGGCTTTTATTCCAACGCAGCAGTGACAAACCTGATTTTACTAACCAAGGTCCTGAGCAAACATTGTAATGGTTGAGTAGTTGAATGCGGCCTGTCATTGCTCGGTTGGAATTAAAGTCTGCACCCACTAATAAGCTTCCTTACCCCTGGTCTAGAATCTGTCCATCACAAGTGACAACATTCATTTTTATATTGTTCTTGTATTCCCCTATATGTCTGCACAGATGGTGACCTTGGGGCCTATGGAAGTGCCCGGAAATGTCTGATGAAACAGAAGCACAGAATGATGGAAAGTCAGCAACAGGCTGCTTGAAAATGTTTGTCTGGATTCACTTCAGTTCCCTCTTATTGTAACCGTATGAAATTGTAAAATAAAAGGACTTGATGTGAAATTAATCTGCCCCTTGTGTTAACCATTGCTAAAGGTGCAATGAGAGATGATATTGAACTGCTGTGGCCACTGTTCTCACCTTTTCGGCTGTTCCCTTGTGCCAAAAAAATTATCTCCTCTTGCTTTGCTGATCTTGAAGTATGGAGAAAGTCCAATGGCGGAGTGAGTGAGTACAGTAGTGATGTGATCGCTGCCAGGTTTTGGTCCTAAATAAGATGGTGGCCCTGAACACTTTCACCCCAGAAAACAGTAGTTTATATGGTTACTGACAGGGAGGACAAGTAAATAATATTAGCTTAATTATCCAAGATCTCAAATATGCCTCTATAGTTACGACTTGACCCAGAAATGCCAACTACTTGGCAGCCAGGAAGATATTTTTCAGGACAACTAGGGAGGTGCAAGATAGGGTAGCAGAACAGGTCAACACAATCAGAATATCCAATGAAATTTACTCCAAAATAATTTATCATTTTGCCAGCCCAAATGCTATATGTATGTAATAGAAAATGCAGCCAAGTCAAACACCACCTGCCTTGTTGCTCATGGAGTATTTTCTGATCATCTTACCCGTATCTTACCCTCATACAAAGCAGAATCCCCCCCCCTCCTTTTCCAAATTCATTTTGAAATCAATATTTTTAGCAGCGGACAAATTTTTTTATTAACATTTGAGTTCTCAAATCTGGCAAAGAATGAAAATTGTGAATGGAGCAGCAGCTTACAAATATCAAAGCGATATCTGGCTCTGTACACAATCACTGCCTCTGCTTCCACAATTTCATGATACAGATTCCTCAATTATATTGGCAGGATTTGCCCGAACTGCTTGCTGTACTGAAACAAGCCACAGCACAACCTGTGGAATGCAATTTTCCAATAGCATAAAAGGAGTTCTTTCTGAATAGTGCATTTTGTATCGTCTTGACAAGGGTTTTCAAATCCTGTATCTGGACGCTTGGGATGTCCCTGTTCTGGCACAGCCCAAGTGCATCCAAATTCTCTCAAAAGCCACAAACCTTCCCGTGTAATGGATATGAATCGGAAATAGCTTGGACTAATTGGTTGAATTGCCTTCAAATGCATTTCAGTTGCAGGGTTGGACGTTGCATCACGAAGTTATGAGGCAATTTCTGATGCGCGTAAATGACAGAACGTCCAGGAAATGCCAAAACATTATGGATCAGAAAGATAGTTGCCTTCCGAGCTTGAGCGCAAGGGTGACCTAGATGGCACCATTTCAAAACTATAGCCTGCAACCAAATTCTTCAAAAAAAAAAAAAAAATTAAAACAAGATGCGTCTGTGAAACACTAATGCCCCCGTATGCCAAGGTCAAGAAGACAGGATCAAGGCCTAGATCACCTTTCTTCAACGAGTGGAATCGTGTACCTAAGTATCAAAGACGCAAGCCAAATGTTAATCAAAAGTTATGGCCAAGGTTTAAGTTTTATGAAAATGTCACCGACGCCAAGGTCAAGAGGTCAAAGGTCAAATTTGATGACCTCATCTGAAAGGTCTCGTCACGGGATGCACATGCCAAGTATCAAAGACCTACCACTAACCAGTCAAGGTTAGTTTTTTTTCCCCACTGCGGACAAACAGACAGACAGGAGAAAAAACGATATGCCCCCGTAAACGAAAAAAAAAAAAAAAAAGCACAGGCTGGTATTGAAATGCGAACCAACTGACATGCTTAAAAGCATTCATCTTATCCATACCCATCCACAATTTAAGTAATCACAGCTGCTTTGAATTTCATCGCACATCAAAACTCAATTGTCATGGCTACCCCTTTTGCAGCAAACTGCCAAGAATATTTATACCATTTCTCTGCGTGTCAAATGGCCTGACATTTGTATGTATTGAGCGGAAGCTGCGAAACATGCACTTTCGGGGTCACTCTCCTTCACCTCTGCATAATTTAGGCCAAACTATCATGATTTTACTTTGTTTGAAGCATTTACAATTGTTCATGTTTCCTCGCAGGTCCCCGACCTAGTTTTAGATTATTCATGACTAAAAACCCGAATAGTGAAACCCCCCCAAAACCCCATTTGCTCAGTTGTCAGTTCCCTGATCATATTCACAAAAACACTGCAACACCATTAAGTTTCAATGTTTTATTGAACCTTTTTGTGTAGAAAAATTAATCTACGAGGTGGCTGGCAGTGCTGCCTGGGCTCTCTGCATGGACACTCTGGTGTGAGTCTTGGCCAGGTGGTCAGTGAACTCCTGCAGGGAGAGGAAATTGAACAGTATCATCTATAACTTGCACATGAATTATTCAACTGCGTTTCATTAAGACGGACACTGGCAGTTAACTAAGAGCAGACAGATACTTCAGTTCAGGGCTCACAGGATCACCCTGTACCATCAGTACAATGACCACAAATTAGAACTGCCACCAAGAATTTGCCATTACAATTGCCACTGAGAATTTGCTGCCACAACTTCTTGAGCAGATACCTTTAAGGTCCCCCATTATGTCACCAGGTGCGCAGCCAATTAGTTATTATAAGCCATTTCAAAATCTTTCCCCTCAACATCACAAGGGGAAGTAACCAACCAGAGGCAAGAAGAACTGATTAAGTTCAATCAAGCAGTCAACCAGGTTTTATTATTCTGGATGGTCACTCCCCCTTGTGATGTCAGGTAGGGGAAATTTTTAATTGGCTCATAATGGCTAATTAGCTGTGCACCTAGAGGCATTATAGGAGACCTATAACTGCAAACAGCAGCATCAATACACAAACTATCTTGACAGTTAAAAGCAAAAAATCTTAACATACCTGGTATGGGGACTTTGTGAACACCGTCTCCTTCCAGAGGTCAGGGGTCAGATAACTGTAGGTCTTCGAGATGGCATCGAAAGTGGCCTTGGCTGCAAACAGGACCGACATATTTAGTCTCCAGTCAAAAGCCCAAGACCGACAAACTGACTGAGGCAAGAGGTGTTGAACACGAGTAGGGACACAGGGGGACCACAGTGAGGCCCCTCCTGCCGTGCATTTCTGTGCTCAGAATACTTTCTCTCTCCTTGACGACAACCATACCACAGCACAGGTACAGCTGAGCAGAGCTGAGAGAGGCACTCTACAGAATTTGTTCAAATCACTAATCAAGGTAGATACTGAACATATGTATAAACCACATCTGAATGCATTACATTTGGCATCATAAATTGCCGAAATTTCTCAGATGGAACAAGATGAAACTTAAATTCACATTTGAGCATTCAAACTACAGGGCAAGTCTCAACTTAAAGGAGCGGTGTCACAATTACTGCACATGCTCAGAATATGCTTAGTGTATCTACAACTGCAAGTCATAATCTGATCCGTCCTTACCATTGCATTTATATATTTTAGTTACTCCGGCATAATGGTTTTTACATTAGGGAGCCTTCTATGGAAATTTGAGGATTCACAGCACCATTTTAACCCTTAAATGTCCCCAATGACAAATTTGTCACACAATTTTGGGGGTAGTCAAAACCACTGACCCCACAAATTTTGCAACCTAATGCCCATAGTGACATATTCAGACCATCAGTGCTGCCATCTGATGCATAAAAGTGGAACTGACACTACACTGGCTGCACCAGCTAACCTCTCCAATATGGCCACCCCATGGTGGAATCCACACAATAGATCAGCACTCATTCATTACTAGATAAAAGTAGACAAACAAGTAAGTTAATGAAAAATAAGCTATGCCTAATACTTCAGCTATATGTCAACTACCAAAACAATGATGGACAAAAGTTCTTTATCCTAGAAACTTAGAGGTGGTGTGCATTTTTGCTGTGCCATATTTGTCACTGGGCATTCGTTGCCCGTGTACATGCATGTACGTGAAGTAGTCACGGTAGTCCATTTATACAGTAGATATGCTTATAATTTATAATCCTTTATTTTATCTATGCAGGGCACAATACCCATGTAACTCCACTTAAATAGCCATGAATACACTGCTGATTCAGTGCAGATGATAGTTCTAACAGTGCAATACTCTGCAATGTTACTACTGGTAACATTCTCTGCTGGGATAATTTGGAGGCATATATACACACCAATGATACTGAGGAATGAAATTTGAAATGACAATTTTGCACTGAAATTCAAATAATAAAAAAAAAAAAGCAGAAAATCAGGTCCATGTGTTATGGGTAGTTTTAATTTTGGCATGTTTATTGGTGTTAATCATGTTAGTGTTATAAATTTCATTGCCATGTACATAAAATCTGTTGTCATTCGAATCGTTTTAGCAGTAAGGTCCCCAGAATGCCCATTGCGACTTGTCACAAAACTAAAATGAGGTCAAAGGTCACCAAAAAGTAAAAATTGCTATTGGGTTATTAGCCCCTGCCCAGGACATTAACAAATACATAGATTTTTCTTTCAACTTTTACTATAGTTGGGCATTTAAGGGTTAAGATTTAGCCAAGGAATCTGAAGAATGTAAGATAACTGCCTTCTCCAATAATCAGGAAAACGCCCTCTAGATTTTGACTTACAGTTGAGTGGATGTACTTCATTCGAAGTTGTGAGCATGCGCAGTAATCGTGACACAGCTCCTTCAATACTAAAGTTGGTACAGCTGATTCTAAGGGTTTACCGTTTCAGATTTCTCCAGTCCTGTCCCAACGGGAATTTTATCAAAATGTTCTTAGGCAGCATTTTGATATTCTGATAAGTTTACATTAGACTCAAGAAAAACGTAAAGGTAATTTAGCCCAACCAATCAAACACTACTCCAATCAAATGGGTTCACTTTGGCCAAATGAAGCTGAAGCTTACCAAAATTGCCAAGCGTGGCAGTGCAGCCACGAGCGGAGGTGTAGCAGTCATCAATACCCGCCATCATCAGAAGCTTTTTGGGAACAGGAGCTGAGACGATGCCAGTACCACGAGGGGCCGGGATCAGACGCACCAGAACTGACCCACAACGACCGGTCACCTGGAGGGACAGAACCAGACCGTCATTATGGGGAAAGAGACGTCTCCAAAGCCTAGTTTAGCCACTTACTGCTCATTGCTTTTTTCAATCAATGAAATCAAAGGTAGAATAAACAGTTCAAGAAATATGAAACATTGAAAGGCTTAAGGCACAATCACATCCTCAACACAATGTCCCATTAAGTTCCCTTTCGAATGAACGACCGATAAAATGTAATTTTAAGCTGCCAGTATAGACCAAATGTGTGTTTGTGACAAGTATGCTGGCTCAAGACAGCAGGGAAAGGACTGGCCAAAATGGCTTAAATTACCTTGCAAGGGACTGTATGGGGCTTGCCGATCTTGTTACCCCAGTAACCACGGCGGACAGGGACAATCGACAGCTTGGCTAGGATGATGGCACCACGGATGGCAGTTGCCACCTCCTTGGAACACTTCACACCCAGGCCCACATGACCGTTGTAGTCACCAATGGCAACAAAGGCCTACCAAAAAAAAAAAATGTAAACAAAGTAACATCTTGATAACATGACAATTGAGGTTTCTAAGAACTCCTTTCAAAAGGAGCCACTCAGACACCTAAAAATGTACTAAGGTTGGGGGCATACCTCCTTAACTGCTGCGTCAACAAAATATGTACCATGCACACAGGCACTACCTACTGCCCACCGCATGTCCCATATGTCCCGTATGCTAAAAGAAAATGTTGCCAAATCCGCAAAATGCATGCAACTTAGAAACCCATGGTTATAAACATGCTGCTGCCCACAACATTGTTGCAGTCAATCTTCAGCGTTGAATCAAGCATTCATCATAACTAGTCTATATGGACCTGCACTCTTCTCCAGGCGAGCAAACATCCAAGTACTCTAACATCAGTTTCAGTGCCCTGTGCTCGCAATGGGACAGACTGCAGCTGCCATGTGACCCATTTCCTGAGCCATAAAAATACAGTGGACATGAATTTTTTGGGCAGCATATAGAGGTTAGCAGTGCTATCATTATGACAACCCTACAATACAGCAGTTATGAATTAGACAGTATGTATTTGGACAGGAACTATTGCTGCCTGTTCAAAAGGCGGCCTCACCTTGAAACGTGTTCTCTGCCCAGCCCTAGTCTGTTTCTGGACAGGCATAATCTTCAGCACCTCATCCTTCAATGAGGACCCCAGGAAAAAGTCAATGATCTCCGACTCCTGTAAATACAACAATTAAGAGTTGAATGTGCACAGTCACAACAGAAACAGACCGACTAATTACATGAATCATAGTATTGGTAACTCACATTTCAATGGGATGCAACTCCATGCACACATCATACCATTGTATACATATACATACAGATTTTAGAGATTTCAACATTTAAGTAAATTGAGGGCTCACACCTTTATGGGGAGAGAGTACAAGTAGATCTCCTCCAGAGATTTGATCTTCATGTCTTTCACCAGACGGCCCAGCTTAGTCACTGGCACCCACTGAATGGGGGGAAAGCAGGTTTAAGGGCATCACCAATGCGATTCAGCAATATTGACATCCACAAATAGGAGGCTCACTCGTCCAAACTTTGAGTCTCCAACTCTCCTAATCTCACGAATGCTTCCATTAATTTCACCACATTGACTGAAATCCACAATAAAGCCCGTCCAACTGCCCAGGAAGTTAATCACGTCACGGCGATTAAAGAGAACTCGTGAAAACGCATCGATAGATTGGAACCTTACCTCCTTGTCATCGGACTTGCCTCCCCTCGCACCGCGACCTCTCCCACGACCCCTGCCGCGGCCTCGACCGCGTCCACGGCCTCCAGCGCCGAAACCACCGCGAAAACCTCCTCTACCACCGGCGTCGTCCGCCATTTGCTACGGAGAGCATGGTAAGCTTACATGTCTAGTAACCCAAGATGCTGAGATTTTGAGCAGCAACCGACAAAGGCATTGCAATATAAATCGTCTACATAAATAAAATTTATACGGGAGATACGATCGATAATTTACTTTCATAGCATACGGTAGATGGACTGAGAGTCGTGATATCATACCAAATGAAGAACTATACTTTTTGCTCATTAATTCAATCAATATACTGACAAAACAACAACGGTAAATTTTACTAACAACTCCGATGTGCAAGAAACACAAAAATTGGCATGATGGCAAGGATTTTAATGAGATATTTCACAATCCCTATCCATTCTTCCACAGTCATGGGTATACTTACGTGATGATTACACAGGAAGAAGGAAGAGCGGAAGCTTCCGCAAGTATATATGCGGTAGGTAATCTCGCGATATTTTCGTTGAAAAGAGTAGAGCGGAGAAGCGGACTTTGAGCTGCCGAGAAAACAGGCTGTCTGTTGCAACTGCGGGGGGATTTGAAAAGCAGAGCTAAGCGGTGTGGACATAGGGAAACAGAAATTCAGGTGGAACGGGCTCGGGAACAGAATAAAATGGCATATATGGAGGTTATGAGGAGGGTGAGGGTAGAAAAAAGGATTGGTGAGGAAAGCGCAAGTCACGGTGGGGAAAGAACAAAGTGGGTCTTATCAGTCTTGTTGAAAGAAGCATTTGTATTTTGTAGCTATAGTATATAAGACTTGCAAGCTTATAGACATGTGAGTGCCAGTGGACCAAAATGCCTCGCCTAAAGTCAATGAAAAACTCTCAAAATACACAGACCTGGAGATCATAAAAATATGGACAATGAGAACAGACTGTACCAGTTTTTATAGGTGCAGTCGGACCCATGGAGCAAATGGAGCAGCATTTTGAAAAGATTCCTGCAGCCATCAACATCAATGAGCTCTTAAAGTTTATCCTCCTAGGGACAGCCTGCATGCTAAGAAAGGTCCTGGCCATCTACTGAAATTATCCTCTGATATCCCAAGACCAAGAATTAGTCATAGTCCTAAAGCACCATAAGAAACAACTTACAGTGGCAAATAAATAAAAAAAAACCCGATAATAATAATAATAATAAATAGAAAAAGAAAAAATTATATTCAAAATAACACTGGCATTGGATTTTTTAAATGGACTATTAAACACTGTTCACCACAATTAAATCTCAATCTTCATTTTATTGGCATGGTTGTTGAAAAACAAAGAAAGAAGCCAAATATCTGAGGTTCTACGATACATCAATTATTCATGGCGTCTCATTGTCATTACTGACTTCTAGCAAAGGAATTAAACCACCTGTTTTCCCCATCTCTCAGATATCTTGGCAGCATCATTAAAATCTAGAATAATAATCATTATAATGACAAGGATCATGATACACTTAATTCTACATTAAACAGGTTTCTGTGTTTGAGGTGTCCTGTAGTTTCTTCCTGTGGCACAGACATTTTGTTTGTTGATTACATGTTGTATATACATTTACATGTATATATATATATATATTATTTTTTTTTTTTTTTACAGTGAATTGTATGGTTCTTGGACACTATGCTGAGCAATCAAATAGGGGTCGAGCATATACTGTATGTCATTTTTGTCAATAGGTTTTCTGGAAATGTTTTATTAGGCTAAATGCTGACCCAAGCCTTTGATAGGCTCCAAGTAGTATTTAATCTGGGTCACCCTCCAGCCCATTGTTACTTACGGGACAAGGTCAACTGACGTTGATAATGGTATATTTTAATATATTCAAGAAGCACATGAAATGGTTTTTGTAACATTTTTATTACACATTTTATGATTCCACGCTACTGCCTCATGAAGACCTACACCAGACAAAGAGTAAACTTAAAAAATATAATCATTTAAAAAAAGAAAAGTCCTGGAGCCAATAATTGCTGGATTTACTTCACAATCACCAGCAACCCTGGTGCTATAGGTACACTCTATCAATTGTTCATTTTCAATGTTTGATTTTTTTTCCATCTTATAGGTCACAATATATAACTAGGCATACTTTCCACAAATGTCAGATATTTACTGCCTTTGGCAAATAACAAGCAAGCAATACTTTCATTGTCTATTCATGCAGTGAATGGCAAATAATTCTGTTAGATACTTTCTTAATAACATTATCGCCCACCGTGGGCTGCCCATGTAAATGAGAGATTGTTGCATTCAACTGAGAATGTGGTAACTTAGTCACTGACACCATAAGGCTAATTTGGGTACAAAAAAGTCAATAATTAGTTTTTCATAAAATGATCGAGAGATTGGGAGTATTTTAAACCAACATACACAGAGGGGATAGAGTTTCATTTCATTGCGACAACACCCATGTGCTTCTAAGGTCTGTTTGAAGGCCACTTCAGCACAAGGCCTCACGTTTCGTGCCTAGGAGTCGTGCCGAAACCTCACTCCAAGTTAAGTACAAGCCAGTGAAACAGTCAGGAAATTGAGCAACTGTTGGCCTTCTTCATTGGTGGGTTCCATCTGACGTTCTCTATCGGGACTGCCTCACTGCGCCTTCGCAGCGCTGGGCTCAAGCGGCTGGGCAGATTCACCTGTCGTAGAAGCTCTCTGAACACCTCGCTCACATTCACGCTGTTTTTGGCTGAAGTCTCCAAGAAGCTGGCATTCCAGTGTGTTTCCACGGTGCACATGCTGTCCTTGATGGGTACCTGTCGCTGATCGTCAAGGTCCAATTTGTTGCCCACCACGGTGATTGGAACAAACGCGTCATCTTTAATATCCAATATCTCTTCTCGCAGCCTCTGCACCTCCTCGAAAGAATCGGAACTGTCTATGGAATATACCAACGCAAATGCGTCACTGTTCTGGATGTACAATTTCTTCATCGCCGGGAACGAGTAAAAACCGCTAGTGTCCATTATCTCGACGCGGAATTTGCCACCATCGATGTCATATTCCATGCGATGGAGCTCCTCAACTGTGCGCTTATACTGGCAATCAAAGCAATCGTACAGAAAACGCTGAATTAACGCTGTCTTGCCAACCCCCGCGGCACCGAAAAACACAAGACGGACCATTGACTTTTCCTTAACATCTGTAAACATTTCCGTGGACGCTTTAGCTTTGAAGTAGACAAATCTGTTTTTATGAAATTTAAAATTGTCTCTGACTTTCTTTCAGCCCCTTAAAAACTTTAAACAAGTAAGGCTAGTCCACCCAGTTGCAACTTCTTATGGAAGGCTATAGCACATAGTATGATCAGCCTAAACACTATTGTGACTGATTTAAGCCAGAAAATTTACCCGACATTCGCGAAATGTTCGATATTTATCTCAAGAAGTCCTCTCAATTTGTCTCAAGCCAACCAATTAACAAAAGAGGTGTGTCTTCACTCGATTGTGATTCCGTGCCCGGCACCGTGCGGTAAGTCCGCTCTCTCCCTCTCTCTCTCACTGTGTGTGTGTGTGTGTGTGTGTGTGTGTGTGTGTGTAGGACGGCTCAAAATTCTCACAACTGCGCTGTTTCACCAGGAAGCTAAAGTTTCTTATATTCCCAGAAATGTTTGTGTATTAGCTAAGTGATAATTAACTGGTAATTTGTGGGCTTGAGAACCTCATATTGTACCCCGCATATGGTACAGTGATTTTCTGGTCTTCACTGTTGAGGTCACAATTTTTCTCCTATTGTTTTCATATTTGGTTTGATATGATGGGAAGACAAAACCAGGCGATTACGGGGGGATTATTATTAGTTTCTTTTTTTTTTTTTAACTTATAAAAGGCCATACAAGTATATAAAAATCATGATCACGAATAAGGCGACTTAGTTCACATGGAAGTCTATTAACACCTCACCTATAATAGCTCAGCTGCCACACGACTGAAGAATTTTATCTTCAGAGGGCGCTTTGAGGTGAAAAGGCTACACATCCTGGTGCTCAGTCAGCTGTGACTGGCTGGACTTCATTCTCCTCTATTAACAACCGAGTGTCTGTGGGTTAATTGGTGGTGCCCGGTAGATATATTTTATGGTGTGTTTACTGGGCATAACTGCGAAGTCATACTGACAGAGGGAATCAGTTATGTGTACCACCATATCCTGTGATATAGCACAGCAAGACACACGATGAGACACAAGACCCAGGTAAGGGTAGAATTCAGTCAGCCTATGGTAAATACACATGTTCGCAAGAAGAAAGGATAATGGCAGGGTTTGTAGAGTGGGTATAGGAAGTGGGGGGACGTTTTCAATTTCAAATGTTATAATTACCTGACTCTATTAAAGGAGCTGTCAGGCCTTAGGACTGTTCCTACAGGAGACAGGACTGAAAGCTAGTCAAAAGTTTTAGTTCATCCACAATTCTCACTCAGTCAGAGGCAGAGGGAAAAAACATCCTTTGTTAAAATAGTCTAAAATCATAGATTAATCAAATAGCCACCCTTTTCCATAATATCTGCTGACAACATTCATGGCATTTGTTTGTATAAAGCCAGCCAAAAAGGATCAAATATAGAACTATGGCAGAGGCTCCTGTGGTTGCGCTGCATTAATGGGTTTCCACTTCTTGATAATTTCATCCAAATAGCTTGATTTTACTTTTTCTAAATTGAAATGACTTGCTGATCTGTGTATTTGACCAATTACAGCTTTTTGATTAACTCCAAATTTTCAGGGACTATCTTGTGAAATAGAAACGTTTTTGACCTACCACCTTCCCAGTTTGGCCTTGAGCTATTTGAGGTCATGGATGTAACATTAAACTGTTAACATATTATATGAAAATGAGAAACAGACATGATGAAAGTGATCAAACACAAATTCTAGTAGTGTCCTAGTGTTGGCCTCGCTTATACCGACAAGACCTTCTGAAGACACTTCGAGTCTATTGACCTAATGAGCTGAAGACCAAGTTCACAGTCACAACGACAAATCATGCAATTTTTCCTCATTGACCAGAAGGGTTTCCCATCCAATAAAAGAAGTTGATTTAAACTCCCACTCATTCAGCTCTATGTTCTTCGTTAAAAAGTGTATTATCTCCTGCTGTTCACAGGCCACACATGACATTTCTCACGCTGAGAAGCGATAAAATTCGCCGTACATTAGTAACACTGACTGTATATACATAAGAGACTAGCTGCTACCCGCTTTGTGGCCCATTATTTTGTCACTTTTAGATCGCATGAGGGAGAGAAGCCGTGTCTTCAATTGCCACTTGATTATTTTTGAATAGGAAAACGTGTTAATCAAGGGAAACCTCTAGAATCAGCCAGGACTAATTTTTGTGAATAATTGAAGCCGAATTTTCAGGTGTAACGCCAGCCCTGCGAGTGTTGAACTGTCAAATTTGAATTTGGGAGCTGTGAAGTTCGAGTAATCAGAATGCTGCATTCGTGGACGAACGCGGTGCCCTGTCAAAAGCCTGGCTTTCGTGCAGGCCGTCTTATCACTCCCTCGGCCCCATCGCAAACAGTAGCCTGTTTGCAGGTTACGTCAACGCACGTTCGTAAGGACACTGCGGCTCCTAGCGGTGCAACCGGATATTGCTACGCGCATCAGGTTATATAAGTTTACACGCTGCGCGGAGTGAAATTACCATTTTTTTTTGCGTGCATGACCGTTTTTCAAAAATTGGGCGACGTCAAGTCCTTCCTGGTGTCCAAGTGGATATTCACAGCAAATATGGTGATTGATCCGTTGAGAAATGTAGAAGAAAAATGTGTACATACACACACACACGCACACAGACAGACATCGGCCTCAAATATATTATAGAGAAGATATAGAATAGATGTAGATTAGTCATCTATGAATGGATGAGGCGAAGGCAGACTGCTCTGTTTGAATCAGCAACCTATCAGGCAATCAGAAAATAGTATTTCTTATTGCCAGGTGAAATAGCAGCGCCGTAATCACATCTTCCACAAGCGCTCGAATACTGCTATTGTGTGCACAAGTCAAACAAAAGCTGGAAGTGGAAGCCCAAAATCACTTTTTTTAAACAATATAGCTGGTTATTAAAGTCGAGGAATAGTACAGGATATTTGCTTTTTGGATCATTTTTTTTACCTCAATTTAACAGCTTTGGACGGTTATGGTTAGATGAACTGACTTGAAACTTGGAGTGGGTCACTTCTGTGAGTTTACTGGCAGTTGTGAATATTTAATTACTGATCCTGGTGTGCTATCTGGTGATATATTGTAACTGCGCGCATAAATTTGCAGCTCCACGTCCACTGGCGGACACATTTGCACAAAGTTACACCGTTGTTCTTCTCGAACACGCCAAATCCAGATAATCCGTAAAATGATTAATGAAATTCATATTTTAATTTGAAATACATGTATTTCGCTACTATGCTCCTTTGAAAACGGTAGTATGCACCCTTAGAAAATCTCACTATAGCCTGCTTTCAGAACTTGAGAGCCCTACAAAGGGGAGATGAGACGAGGGCGCAGCAAAATACAAGACTCAGCAACAGTAATGTAACCGCTGATTCCGAAGCACGTTTCAAACTCGGCGGGGTATTTTTCTGAAGCAGTGTGCCGAAGCTTGTGTCATATCGGGAAAAACGGCCCCGCCGAAAATTCCAGCTTTGACCAGCCTTGGCTGGTCAGGCTGGTTTAAGCTGTGTTTTGGACAGTTTTAGCTGGTCAACCAGCCCTTCACCAGCTGACTCCAGCTGAAAATACCAACTTAACCAGCTTTGGTTAACCACCTTCATCAAGCTGTAGAAACCAGCTACACCAGCTATGACCAGCTAAGAACACAACTCAGACCATCTTAAACCAGCTTAGAATTCTAGCAGCTTGAATGACAGTGGACAGTCTAAGGTACACCTGTGCACTAATCATGGTGTCTGATGAGCATCTTGATGTGGCACACCTGTGAGGTGGGATGGATTGTCTCAGCAAAGCAAAAGTGCTCACTATCACACATTTAGACAGATTTGTGAACAATGTTTGAGAGAAATGGTAATTTTGTGTATCTGGAATGAATTTTAGATCTTTGAGTCCATCTCATGACAAATGGGAGCAAAAACAAAAGTGTTGCGTTTATATTTTTGTTGAGTGTATGTTTCCATTTGTACAGCTGTGTGACACGTAGGTCAAAAATCGCATATCATTGTTTTTTTGTGAAGTGTTTCCATCCACGCAATTTTCAACCGGCTCCTGGAGCGGAGCCGCAACGAGGAATTCCCTATAGTTTAAAGAGGTTTCCCCACTTTATTTTGTTATCAAATGAGTACCTTTGAAACAATGTGTATTTATTGCCCTGTTCAGAGCATCATACGTGTTTTTACCATTCTCAGTGAATCAAAAGCATACTGCCGCTTTAAATTATGACCTGAGCCCTGTAATGCCACGATGCCCTTGTGATTTCAGTATATCAGAAATGTTCCTGTGTGACGCATAAATTTGTTACAAGATGATAAGAGTAGCCTAGTCGTTTTCATGGGACATTTGTTTGGAGTTTCAACACAATTTCATCTAATTCTTGCAATTCAAAGGATGAAGCAGAATCTTCAGAATATCAGACTTTATTATTCAACAGAACACAATTTCAGCCATCTTTATCTGTTTATCATCTTTAACGGTGTTTTCTTTTAGCTCGTTTCTGCTTCTGTATTAAAATGTAGCTTTTAATTATTACGATGAGCTCTTCGTCCATCATGAGGTGCTGTTTAAGTAGTGCTGTGTTGGGTCCTGCCACTAGGACGAAAACAGATGAATAGCGCGGTTCAGCCATTTAGATTGAAACACTGAGGGCGCATCATGGGATGCATGCGATGTCCCGTGTCTGCCCCACCGCCTGTCAGAGCCGGACTTCAACCGTATAAATGAAAACATAGCTTCAATCTGCAGAAGGGGAGAATGAAAGCTGAAAAATAAACCAAGAGAGTGAGGCACGGGAGCACAAATATAAAAGTAATAAGCACAATGACAAAACGGCACACATGAGGCAAAACCATAACACCTATTAATCACACCTTTTTTTCCCCACCTGCAGAGGTGGACAATCCAGGTTCAGAAAGTAAAAACCTCCCCAGTATTTTGTCCCAACCACCTGGATTTACTAAATTAAACAGCCCTTCAGACCAGAGGTTGGACTAGTCAAGAAAATCAGCTGGTTGAGTTGATGGGTGGAAGTAAAACATGGTGGGACTTTTACTTTCTGACCCCTGGAATGTCCACCTCTGCCCACAGAGTGCATGTGAGGCTTAAGCATTACAACTGTGTTTACCAATTCCCCATGGCATTTATTCCTGTATTCTGTGGCTCCTGAACAGCCCACCATCTCTTTATCATCTGGCTACTGTAAATATGTAGTGATCTGTTTTTCCAGGATGACTCAGTCCAGTTTATTTGTGTACTGTCTCTCTGCAGAGCCAGATTTACAATAACAAAAAGGGACCGGAACCACTGTCCAGGGTACAACAACAGCATCCGGTACTCAAGTCTGTGCCGACCTTTATTAAACATTTACTGGCCCCGATCCCTATCCAAAAAGTGCTTAAAATTTGAAGTCAGGTTTATTTCATCTTTAATTTGAATGCCTGTGCATCCAGGTGAATGCTATGGGAATTATGACAATTCTACAAGGAGTCAAAAGTGCAACCCCATGAGCTGCCGGGTGGCTCACACGGTTAAGGTGATCACCACGTCGCGAGTTCGAGCCCTGGCGTACCCACCGGCAGGGGTCGGCAGCTTTTTCAGAGTAGAGCACAATTGGCTATCGCGCTACAGGGTTTCAAATTGGGAAGGGACTGCCGGATTTGGGTATACAATATATCAGCTTTGTTCGTTGCTCCAGCGCCTCCTGTTGGCCAGACGGGCGCTCGTCAGGAAGACTCTGGGTTGGTTCATGTCCGGGTATCCTCCGCCCTAGTTCTGAACTTGCGAAGATTCAACCAACGAGTGTATAAGAATCAGTGGCAGACAGGCACGTGCTTCGGAGCAGAGCCGTGAACTGTCTCACTATCCTGAGTTGGCAGCAAGGGGTCGCATACGAGCAAGCTTTGTACATAGTTCACCAACTGGGCATTCCAGATTCGGGTGGGATTGGAGATGCCAAATTAAAAAAAAAAATAAAAAAAAGTAAAAAAGTGCAACCCCATACCCAAAAAAGTTGGGACAGAATGGAATTTGCAAATACTGTATAAACAGTGATATGTAAATCACCTTTGACCTGCATTAAATCAAAAACAGTACACAACAAAATATTTTATGTTTTACCTTAGGCAATGGATTTCCAAGGAAGTCCTTGGTATGAACACCATTCATCTCTGAATCCACAAATGCAAGTGAAGACTGTATTTGCACCGAAGAAGTGATTTGTTGAAAAACTAAAAAAATGCTGCCATCATCTCTGAGCTTGAGCTTATCTGATATAGACTGAGGCACAGTGGAAACATTCTGTTGCCGGACCTGTCAACCTTTCTAATTGTTTATGGAAAAAAATGAACACTCTGTTCTCCAGGAAAAAAGAAGAAAAGGACCATCCTGTTACCAATGAAAGGTTCAAAACCCAGCATTTGTCATGGTATGCAGTTGTGTTAGTAGATGTTTAGTAGATGATATCTTTTCAGTGACGCCCCAGCTTATTTATACAAGACACACGCAAGCCACACTCCGCACATTACAACAGTATGGCTTCCTAGTTATGGCCGCTTGAGGAGGGTATCTGAGGAGGGGTTTTTCTTGGAAACAGGAAGCTGTTCATGCCAAACAATGATGTGATATTAAAACTCAGTATAAGTCACTATCCTGATATAAAGACATAACCAAAGAGGTCATTTGTAATGCTCATTTCATGTTTTGTTTTGAAATAATATGATTTTGGAGAAACAAGATATGTTTGTCCCATACCAAGTCAGAGATTCAGTTCTTTGGTAATGTAAGAAGGGCCCCATTCCACTTTCTTGATTTGGTCACCCAAGTGAAAACAAAATATAATTTGCTCTTATGTGTGGTCATTTATTACCTCTGGTTGCGTGCCACACAAGTATGATATTAAGATCATGGTCACACTTGGGGGAAAATGATATAAATATTCTCTGGTAGAAATTTTATTGACTTTGGCCCTTGAGGAGTTAAGGAGGTATACTTTTATTTGTGTAGAACACAGTTTCCAAGGGTGCCCTAAAAGATAAAATAATGCTCTTAGGATCAACTAAATGACTTGACTTTCAAGAAAGGTAAAAATGAGTGTTTTAACCTACTGCAAACGGTGTAATTTTATGAACCAATAAGTTCCTCCAGGTGAAAAGCTTCTGAATATTTTAAGAACTTCTGTGCCTTTCATCTTAAAATTTGTCCCACTGATGTTGCACACCAACTTTGTTAGGGTTAAGTTCCACAGTAATAAGGCCAAACCAAGCAGATACAGTGACAATGGAGATTGCAGGCGTGGGAAGGGGAGGAAGTGCTGATAACAGGCCCTATATATGACAATCAACCTTTTTTGCATGTTTGGGGGGCAGAGGCTTATCTCCAATCACCCATTCATTCAGGATATTGTAGTTTGAATAACACTTCCTGTCCTAATAAACCCAATTTTAAGAGATACCAAGTAATTCCTTTAACGTGTGTTTTCACCCACATAGTAGTAGCACTGGGCAAAATGGATAAACAAAACTGATAGTCTCTGGGTTGTTCCATAATTTATCAGGCCCGGGCCTTCTTACTGAACAACAGTACTGTAAAAAGTGTCAGTCTTGACAAGTCAATCAGTCTTAATATAAGACAAAACTCGTTAGTTTTTTTTTCTCTCAAGTAGAAATTATTAGCTTATTTTAAGTTACCATGTGCTTGACAAGTGAAATTTTCTTATCCCATTGGCAAATCTAGAAATAAAATCAAAATTATCTAACCTCATTAGCAACTTTTTGCTTCATCGAGAAAAAAAGGTAATAGAAGAAAGTTTTTAAGTCTAAATACTTGGTTAAACTTCTTGGTAAGGACTTAATTATCATTTTCTGAAGCGAGCATGAGGAAGGTAAGTGTCAGTGAGGTGGCTACTCAGCTTACTACAACACTGCCAGACCTGAATACTACATTGGCAGCTGAAAGTGGAGAAACCCTAAAGAGATAAATGATCTAAATGGCCATTCACAGATGCGCCCACTGAGTAAACTGATTGATAAAGCCATTCCTGAAAAAGTCAAAATATTCGGTCATGCCCAGAAATATGCACAAGCTGTGTGACAGAGTCACCGCCTTCTGGCTGAAGATTCCTTCATGAAAGAAACCATATGAATGAAAAGTGCATTATATTTTGAACTAACCAAAAAACAATCCATAAGTGTTAAGTAGGCAATTTCATGCAGCCATACCTGAGAGTGAGCAAAATCACAGTAGTCTGAGGTCTTGTTTACCAATAAATCATGAATCTAGTATGCATTTCAATAGCAGTGAATAATGTTACTGTGAATTACAAAATAAACCAAGCATTTTTATGAAATGATATATCATGGCCATTTGTCATCACTTCTGGAATAGCAACAGATTTTTTTGTTGCGCATACTGTTGATGTCCTGAAGGATCCAGTGACCCAATGTGCCATTTCATTGGTATCTATTTGTTTTTCCATTGAGCTTTTCAAGAAAAGTCCACAGTCCGGGCCTGTATTATGCTCAGCAGTGCCAGCCCACTGATACTATCTTATCAGTTGTGAAGCAGAACAATCAGGTTGGCCATGTCTAGCCTTACTACACACTTGATAACTCTGCTTCCAACTGCTCTGGAATCAGATTTACACTCTCCAAATATTACTCATCTTTTAATTGTACCACGAGGAACCTTAGTTGAGAAGACAGGAGGATTAAGGTTCTGAGGAAATGAACGTGTGTAAATATTATCGTCAATCGAAAATTATTTGGCTGCCTCTTTTATCTGGAGCAACTAATTAGGCAAACACATGGCCGGAAATAACAGCATCCATTCCTAACAGAGATAAATGACAGAGGAAACAAGTATATGGGTGAAGGAACGGTGGGAAATATTGGATAAATACTCAAGTTTTCCAGTCTAGTTTTCAGCATGTGTGTATTTTTTCATTAACTGCACTAATGAGGGAAGGCACAAGACCGCACAAAGTTCCACTGGAGAACAGACAGCCTGAAGACGCCACAGCGACTTGAAAACTGTTCAAAGAGGCTGCACTCTCAGAGGTGCTGAATTCTACAAAATATATTCAATCCTTTGCACCTGCATTAAAATGCGGTTGCGTGTCATCTCGACTGTCCCTGACATTCAAGACTGAGCGCGTGGACATGGGCAGTTGGAGGGATTTTTCAGTGTATAGCACCATTCATCCTGAAAGGGCACATAGAAGCAGAGACCTGATTGGCAACTGTAGGCTACGGGGTTTGTTTTTGTTTCTTTAGCCTGCTGCAAGTTGTTAGTTTACATCAAAAATGTCATTATTACTAAACTCAGAGAAGTAGTACTTATCAAGTGATCTGGAGTGGTTTTAAGCCGTATGTATTATTTGGAAGGTGCCCCTGATGCATGTTCAGGATTTCTGGATAATTTCATTAATGTGAACATCACTGGCTTGGTTGGTGGGTTGCCGAAAGTTGAGTTGGCAAAAGGAATTGGAAGCATTAGACATTCAGATTTTTTGTAATATTATGAATTTGTTCATAGCTCACTGCGCAAACCATGAGAAGTGCGGTATATTTTTTATCCAAAATTTCCCTGGATTATTAGCCATGCATTCTCAGAAAACTTCATTATTACATTGGACTAAAGATATGGTGCCACCCAGATATCACACACTTCCAAAATGTTTCTCCATTTTGCAGTCCCAAAACAGGTGTGGAAAACAGCGGATGGATCTGTAAAAGTCACTGAAATGGTTTGTAAATGTATCATTGATGTATTGAGGATTAGTAGCTATGGTGGAAATACTGATCTTCATCTAGTTAAAAATAGGTGACGATTTGTTCTCTTTCCAGGAAAGTGCTAAAATTTGGCAGAGTTCTGGCAGAGGTGTAGAATCCAGGTTCAGAAAGTAAAAGTCCATCCCAGGACATTGTTCCAGCCACCTGTCAGTTGGCCCTATTCTTCAGCTGGGAGGTAAAACTAACAAGTGAAATCTGCTGACCGGAGTTTATGGGTGGAATGAAAACATGGTAGGATTTTCAAACTTTCTGACCCCTGGATTACACACCTCTGAGTTCTGGTTTGTACAAAAGCTAGCTTTGAGTTTTGGTTAGGAACAGAACATGAATTAACCCCTTTAAGACTACAATTTTATTTGAATTTTTCACTGATGGGTTATGCATCTGTTCCTTATGTTATATCCCTGTTGTTCTCCAGTTCAATGTGCCGTCTGCTCTCAATGGAGTTCCTGTTTGAATTGCATTGTTGGTTAAAGTTGTTTTGTTTGACAACTTCTTGACTTCCTGTCTCATGTTGCCCAGAAGCAATGGCCTGAGGTCCTGGGTTGGAGAAGCAGTTATCTGTAATCGTGGTGTTAAAGAGGATAAAGGCAGGGAAACCACTTCTATCCTAGGGAGTGCTCAGCCTGAACACAAAGTGCATCCGACAGTCACTGGAGACCAACCTCATGAACGTAAGTCTACTGGTCTCTCCTCCATGAACACCAGCACTAACTCTCAGTGTGACATTTCTGATCAGATGAAGTTTGCCTTCCCCTTATATGCAGATGCAGATGACCACCAGCGGCGGCTCGTCGGCCGTAGGAAAGGGAAGCGAAAACCTCGCCCTTCAAAGCTTAATGACTTCAACATTTCGCAGTTCACTTTTCTTTGTCAGCAGTTGCTCATACGAATTGGTAGAAGGACAATCAAATTTATTCTCGATAGCAAATGACGACGCAAATTATCAATACATCTTTATAAATTAGTTTGCGAGGCTTCTTTCGCAAGAAGCCACGACAGTCCACTTTCTACAATCTTAATATAGAAGAAAAGAATGCGATCTTGCACAGCTTATTGCTTATTGAGCCTCACTAATCAATTTGCGAATCTGTCGTTTTATGAGCTTTTTGAGCGCGGAATTTAGTGCGTAGGACTATGGTAATTTATGTCGTAACTTTAGTGTGAAAGAAAACCCCTCATAGTTTCGTGGTGCAATGTATAACAATGCCATCGAAAATAAATGAGTAAACTGCGAAAGGTTTAAGTCATTAAGCTTTGAAGCGCGAGGTGTTGGCTTCTATTTGTTACGCCGACGACCCTCCACTGTTTAAATGAATGATTGAAAACAGGTCGTGAACAATCATTAACTTTAAGGGATTGTTTGGGCTTCCCCTGTTGCCAATTCACGAGCCGCCACTGATGACCACAGCCAAGTCTCTGGGAACAGTAAAACAACAAAAATGTGAATACCAATAATAGAAATGAGGTAGATAGAAGAACAAGGAAGGCTAACTAAAAAAGTACCTGTTTGATGATCAATGTGAATGGGTGTGTGTATGTGTGCGGGATGTGTGTGTATGTGTGTGCGGGATGTGTGTGTATGTGTGTGCGGGATGTGTGTGTACGTGTGTGCGGGATGTGTGTGTACGTGTGTGCGGGATGTGTGTGTATGTGTGCGGGATATGTGTGTATGCGTGTGCGGGATGTGTGTGTATGTGTGTGTGGGATGTGTGTGTATGTGTGTGCGGGATGTGAAGCAAGATTGTATGCGTCTGATTATGTGTAAAAGTGTGTATTATATGTATTTGTCTCAAAAAAAAATCTAAAACAGACAAAAAAAAAAAAACAAATGTAACACAATGAGTGTAACACCAAAGATAATCTGCATTAAAATAAATTAACAAAACACCAATGTCTTACTTGACTTACAATGTGTTTGAATAAAAATTTCAATTGACTTGCATTTAGTTTTTACATTAAACTTGTATAATATACTTCAGGTCTTTGTTTTGTCCAAAGAAGAACAGCCATTTATTTTCCCACCAACAAGAGTGAGGACTATGCCTGCCTGCTATTGTTATAACTACTTGCTGGTCATGGTTGCAGTTGCTCTGACTGCTGTTGATCAATGCTGTAAATACATCAGCGATCAAGAGCTAAACCACACGGGTTTAAACAGAAAGTAATTTGCTTACTTCGGTTTTACTACAAAATGCCCATCAACTGAGGAACGGCTTTGCTTGCTTTAGGACTAGAATTTCCTCATTTCTCTGATCAGATGAGTTGTGACTTGGTATGTAATGAGCTAGGACCAAAGGTACACCATACCACAGAAACTGCTTAAATTCATTTTCCCTATTTGTAGAAAGCAGTAAGGGATGGTTTACTGCCATCACTCCACAATGAGGCACAGACTGCTGCATGGTCTGGCACATGAAATGGGAGTATCACTTCTCCTCAGGATTGTCCAGAGGTGGGAGCTTTGTGTGGGGTGAGAGAAGCCAGGCAGGGGCTGTGGTGACTTTGGCATCCCCACTCTCCTGGGAGAAGCACAGGCATCTGACCCACAAGAAGGGCCTGCAAACCTGCTGTCATCAGATCCAGCAGAATGAGCACAAAATTCAGGAACTGAAGAGCAAAGCGGGGACATGGAGAAATAAAATGAGATTTACTCCATGCTCATGATATTTATGATATTATCTAGGACAAAAAACACTGAATAATCAGTACATTATTACACTAAACAATACCAGGCATGCGTTTTGTACCTTCAATCACACCCACTGTGCTCTAGAAAAGCTCAAGTACTTATTCTGACTAATCTTATAATCCAGGGAGGAACCAAACGCAGATTCAGGATACCATCCACGAGGGGGTGTTTATTAATGGGAATACACTGATAGGAGAGGGAAAGGCTGCAGCCCAGAACTGTAGAGGGCCATCCAGCGAAGTTAGTAATGACTGGAGAGGGTAAGGTCTGAGCCCAAGCTAGTTGCCGTCCCAGGACAGAAGTAAGGTGATGAATCCCCCTTGCATAAGCAGGAGTGCTTGACAGTAAAACTGAAGGGTTTAGTCTGAATGCAGTCCCTATCCTGGAGTATGATTAAGCCTTGAAAGGTGTTCTTCATAAACTGAATCAGAGGTACACGCATTAACACAGGATCAACTAGAATGCGGTCACAATCCTGAAGATAGATATAAAGGTTTGGGAGCTTCTTACTATTAATAAGTGTAGGTACCAATGGTCTGCTGACAGTTTGCCGACCATGGAGGCTATTGTTAAGATTGTGATGACATCACCTGTGTAGACAACACATCATTGTCACGCAGCAAAGGTGTGAAGATGCCCTGCCCTCAATCAGTTTATAATATTAGGATAGGACCTCTCTCTCTCTCTCTCCCTCTTTCTCTGCCCACATTTTCCTCCTCCGGGGGCCAAGACACACCAAGCGCAAGGACAGCCCTTGTGTCTAGTCTTACCACACACAGTGCAGTTCCACGCAGCTTACCTCCAGAGTGCTCACAGCTTTGAGGAACCATGTTTCAGTTCAGGACAGCAAGTCTCATTTAACTAGCTACCATACGCTTAGTGCTGTGACAAGTTAATCACAAAAACAATCCATTAAATAACTTACCCGAATAGAAAAGGTAATTTCTTTTGGCAACCTATACAGCAGAACGGCATCGCTACTCCACGTGGACATAGGACCTATGCATCTGCCCTTCATCATCGAGTATCCACACAGGACATCCACGCCAGGACTGCTTTGTTCAACAGACCAGGAGAGGAAACAGCTGTATTAATTTCAATAAGAAAGATTAAACTTTCTCGGCAGTAATTCAGTCTAACCTTGCTTTCACAGAGACTGTATTGCATTTCGGCTTGTCCTTTACTGATGTACAACCCCAATTTCGAAAAAGTTAGGACGAAGTGTAAATTGTGAATGAAATCAAAATGCAATGACTTTCAGTTTACATGAGCCAATATGTAATTTTCAATAGAAGCCATTGTTGAGCATGATCCAGAAGTTCCGCCGTGTTCTGTGGGCCAAGGCTCATTTTAGATGGACTGTAGCAAAGTGGCAAAGTGTCCTGTGGTCAGACGAGTCCAAATTTGAGATTCTTGTTGGAAATCATGGGCATCGTGTCCTCCGGGCTCAAGAGGAGAAAGACCACCCCTCCTGTTATCAGCGTTCAGTCTGAAAGCCAGCATCTCTGATAGTATGGGGATGCATTAGTGCACATGGTATGGGACACTTACATGTTTTACAAAAAGCACCATAGCAGCCATCAAATTTGAAATGAGCCCATTTCGTGGATAAAATTGTAAAATTTCTCAGTTTCAACATTTGCTATGTTATTTCTGTTCTATTGTGAATAAAATACTGGCTGGTGTGATTTGAAAGTCATTGTGTTTTGATTTTATTCACAATTTACACTTTGTCCCAACTATTTCAGAACTGGGGTTGTATTTGAAAAATCACAATTAAGTCCATTCCCTGTTTTCATTTGCTATTTGGCCCTTCACAGATTAAGTGCAACATTATGAATAGTCTTTCTGTCTCCCATGAACTAACTTTCTAACACTGCAACTAACATGCTTGCTGTAATATAGAGGGTAGCGGATAGACAAACAGATTAGTGATGTGAATTACTTATGAGGCAAAGCTAGCCTCTCCTCCTGGTACTTTGTTGAAGCTAAACTTAGTTATCCAACCCACATAGGTCTGCCTATTCATCCATTGGGAAATACAGTTTTGGCCAGCACATCATCTGCCATTTTTCTCCTTGCCTTCGGACAAAGAAACGCAGGCCCACAAGCATCCATGCACATCCAACACACAGGCAACACATACACACACACATGCATAACCACTTATTTTGCCATAGTTTGTATAGTACTCCCATCAGAATAGCCCCAGTATGCTCTGTGTTTGTTTGTTCAATAAAATCATTTATTTACTCCAGTGCCTGTTTTGTTGCTGTATAATGCAGGAATCTGAGTCAAAATAGCCTATTTAGAACTCCAAAAATCCTTCAGATTATTGACTAAATGTTTGATTTAATTGCATTTAATAAATTCATTAATATTGGGTACTTTAATTATTGTTATTATCCCCGCGCTTCTGAAAAAGCGAGGAGATCTTGTTATACAGTTCAGCGTCTGTCTGTCCGTCTGTCCCTCCAAAACAGAAAGTCCTCCTAGGCCGTTAGACCAATCAACCTGAAACTTTGGTGTGTGTAAGGTAGTGACCCAGAGGGATGCACAACGCTTTTAGAATTTAAATTCATTTCCTCTTCTGGCCACCAGGGGCCTTTTTGTGAAGAAAGAAAAATGGCCATAAGTTCCTTTTACATTGAGTTAGGACGCTCAAATTTTTATGGGAGCTGCATGGGATGACCCTTTATCACATATCAGACGGGTTTTTGATTTGATCTAATTTTGACCGTTTTGAAGGTCAAATGGCATCCGGTGTGCCAATCGCTGTACTGTGCGTCCTTTCCTTTCATAATAATCTCATTTAATTTCTTTATTTTATTGATTTGTACAGCGCTTTTCAAAAAGACTGTCGCTTTACAGTGAGAGATTAAATAAATGAAAGGGCAGTGCCCAGCCTATTCCCCACTACAGCAAATGAGGCAAAAAAAACTTCCAGCAGGGAGAAAAATCCTCAAACAGTGGTGAGAAAATACTCTCCTATGGGCAGAAATCTCAGGAGGAACCCGACTATAGTGGGCAAGCCCATCCTCCGTGGGCTAGCTAAATAATAACAAAATAAAGTAAAATAGAATAAAAAGGCAAAAGAGTTCCATTTAAGTCCATCTGAACAGTGGCATCAATTGTTCCAGGAAGTGGCAAGTCGAGGATGGTGCAGAATTAGATCAGGACCGGATCGGGACAGCAGGACAGCAGAAGTCAGTGCTCATGGTGCGGGACAGGGTTTTTCATTTCAAAATGAAGAGTAATTTATGCCCTACAGCCACTCAAAAAGTACTCTATCCAACTAACCAACTATATATTGCTATAACTCTGATCGGTATCAGTGATTTGTCACTGCAACAAGCAGATTATCAATTGTACAGCAGAATGCCAGTTCAGTGAATTGCCCTCTACACATTACTACTACTCCCATAACATTCGTTGAGGAGCGCGGAGATTTGCGATGGCGCATCATCGACATACGTCTAGTTATTACTTGGAATGCAATGTTGTGGTTATAATAGTAATTCTATGAGACTGAGAACTATTTTGCTGGTTTCTAAAGCTCCAAATTCTTATCCTGTGGAGGGACCAGATTTTATGGGGGGACCTGATTTTACACGAGACCGGAAGACTTTCAGCTGAATACCATGAGGTCAGTTGGTAACGACAGATGCTGTCACGTAGATTCAATTCAAGAGTACAGATATGAACCCTAAATAGAGTGCTTATTCTTTGATATTGGTATTCGGACCGACGCGGACACGCTCGAAGTGTGGATACCGGGCTTGGACCCTTGGCTGTGGCGCGCAGCTCCAGCGAGTGACGTTGTGGCACAAAAACAAGAAGCCAATCATGACTAAGGAAATCGGATCCTAGCTTGCCCATAAACATTGATGTGAGTGACCAATAATATCATCGATGTTATATTCCGGAACTTGTCTCTGGCCAATCATGTAGCAATTTCATGACACCTCCCCTCAAAGGCGTGGGAGAAATGAGGAGTAGTAAATACTTCCGCGGGAATATTACCAACCATTTAGCAAGTTCATACCACTCTAGATTGCGTTCAGCCTTTTTAAGGTATGCAAAATAACCATATTCTTAGATCGTTCGCTCACTTTGTCCTACGGTAGAGGACCTATTACATCAAAGATTTGATTGGATAAGCTGTACTCAAGGGCAAGCTAACGTTAGTCTAAAACACCTTCGTGACATTAGCAATTTGGCTAGCTAGCTAACGTTGATTAGCCGGCTGGTTTGCGACTTCGGCTGTAGCGGGAGACATTAATAAAATATTTGTTTAGAAAGTAGCGAAAAATGGTTTATCGTATCGCCTCATTTTTTGTTTTGTTTGCGATTTTCATTATAGTTAATCGGAAATTGCCTGGATGTAACTAGCCTGCTAGTTTGATATTCTGAGCTGCGATAAAAATAACGGTAAATAAGTTAACTGCTGTAGGTGTAACTCACGATTGTACTTTAACTTACTGGACCGTTGGTTACTGTCGGTTACGATGGGCAATGATACCTTGGCTGGCAACTAACGTTCCCCAATAGTAAATCGCTAAATTTGCCGTGACATGTATAATTATCGAAAAAAATTAGTTCCCAGGGCACATAGCTAGCTAAGTTACCCATCTATCAGCAGATTCGACTGAATTTTTCTGTAGTCTACCTAAATTTCTTATTGAGACGCTGAGTGCTTGTTTAACAATCGTGGACATGTTAATAACGTCCTCATGGCGTCTCAATTATATCGAGAAATTGTAAATAGCAGTAATAGAACCTGTTGGCTACATGTGAAGGTTTTAGTCTCTATCTGTGGTTTCCATGATCGTTCCTGGGACGATCCCTATTACATTTGCAATCCCTAATTTTTCACAATTGCATTATTAATATTCATAAGCATGGTTCACACTCCCCCCCCAAACTTATTAAATCAGGCCAGAAACGACTAAGTATGCCACGAAGAGTTCTGCATTCATATTGTACTGGATTGTAAAGTATTACATAAGGGAAGGAACAAATTAAATTACATGATCAATTTGTTTCTAATTGGTGAATTTTTGGACACATGCTATCACTAAATTAATCCTTTATTAAATAATGAAAAATTCAAAGACAAAGGAAATTATAATGAGTCAGAGCTGTTTTGTGCCATATTTGCATGAAGTACAAAGAAAAATTTTTTTGCACGAACCTGTTCTATGAAAGCCTGATAATTCACCGCTGTTTTGAAAAATGTCTACTTTAATGCAGTCAGAACATAATAACATAGAATATGACAAAATGCACGTGATCATGGTCATTTCCTTTTCCAAGGGGATCGTCCCTGAATGGAGTTCCTGGTGCACTTGCAGTCATTTTAGACAGGATCATGACCTTGTTGGTAAGTGTACAGTCCCAGTTGTTTGTATAAATTTACCAGGGTTTTCCTTTATCATTTCCCCAATTTCCAGGCAGTGGCTTTTTCTTGAGCTAGGAAAATGGCGACCCCTTGTCCCTGTAAATGTATTGTATCTTGGTTATCGTTATCGCGCTTCTGATAACCTCAAGATATTATCATCTCTATTTGTGTGGTGCTGAAAGGGGCGGAGACGGTGTGGAGTTAGATGTGGGGGGTGACTCTTGTGGCTTTTTTTAAAGTGATTTTTTTCTGTGTTTATCTCAGTGCGGGATCTTGGAGGAGCTTAGTGTGGAGACCCAGAGGAATCTGGTGCTATTTGGAGGTGAGTTCAGATGTCAAACCACTTGCATGTGTGCGCACACAGATCCTTGCACTTCTGTCCTTCTGAGGACCTAACATTGACTTCCATTCATTCTTTGAGTCTCTACAGCTTTTCCCTAATTATAACCATCACCAAAGCATGTCTAATCATAACCTTAGCCTTAAGCTTAACCTATCACGAATTCTAAACTTAATCCTAACCTGAACCAATAAGTCACAATTTGCCTTTGTAGTTGTGATGACTGGCCAGAATGTCCTCAGTTCCCAAAAATGTCTCAACTCTGTTGATTAAGAAATGTGTTATGGTTCTCACCATGTACAGATGTGATTTGTTTAATAGGCTTGTCATTACTCTCAAAATGAGGAAACTTGACTCCAGTTCCTGTGTTGTTCATGCTGCAGGATTAGCCTCTTTATTACAGGTTTCCTGCTTTGTGAAAATTTTTCCAAATCAGTCGCTCTGGGGTGCATTTCCCAGAAGTGAAGTTGCTAACTTAGTGAGCAACTTGCATACTTTGTCCTTTTACTGTCAATGGTCCCAACTATTTAAGGTAGCATCCGCGATTTCGGGAAACACACCCCTGAATGGCAGGCTGGTCAAATTAACATCCTTTTAAGGTCACATGCTGTAATTCCATGCAGAGCACATGTTTGAAACCAAGAAAGAATGTTCAGTCCATAAAGTTGCTAACCCCGGCCGCCTCTCTTTCTGTTTCACCCTCTGTGGCACTTCCTGCCCAGCCCCATGAAGACTACGAGAAGTTGCTGACTGCCTTCCCTCAACGGGCTGTGATGGGAACTTTTCTGCCCAATCGCTCCTCCTACGAGCTCCTCACTGTCATTGGTCAGTCTCTAGATGATATTTGGTCTCGCAATATTCCTATGTCTGTTGAAGTGCATTTAGTTTTGTACTTCAGAAAATTCTGTCACTTGGTTGAAAGAGTTTTTCATTTGCAGTATGCTGTATATTAGTGCAACAGCTAAAAAGACCCATTTATGTTCCAACTTGTCAGCTAAACACTATTGAACATGGCGGCATGCTATTGAAAGTATGAACGGCCTGTAGCACCCTCACCTTTTAGCACTTCATCTGAATCTGTAACAGTTAACTTTACCTAATTTGCAACAAGCATTGATTTGCGTACAAAACCCAAAACCAATGAAGTTGGCACGTTATGAAAATCGTAGATAAAAACAGAATACAATGATTTGCAAATCCTTTTCAAATTCTATTCAATTGAATACACTGCAAAGACAAGTTGTTTAATGTTCAAACTGAGAAACTTTTTTTTTTTTTTTTTGCAAATAATAATTAACTTAGAATTTAAAGGCAGCAACACATTGCAAAAAAGTTGGCACAGGGGCCTTTTTACCACTGTGTTACATCGCCTTTCCTTTTAACGACACTCAGTAAACGTTTGGGAACTGAGGAGACCAATTTTTGAAGCTTTTCAGGTGGAACTCTTTCCCATTCTTGCTTGATGTACAGCTTAAGTTGTTCAACAGTCCGGGGTCTCCGTTGTCGTATTTTACGCTTCATTATGCGCCACACATTTTCAATGGGAGACAGATCTGGACTACAGGCAGGCCAGTCTAGTACCCTCACTCTTTTACTATGGAGCCATGCTGTTGTAACACGTGCAGAATGTGGCTTGGCATTGTCTTGCTGAAATAAGCAGGGGCGTCCATGAAAAAGACGTTGCTTGGATGGCAACATATGTTGCTCCAAAACCTGTATGTACCTTTCAGCATTAATGGTGCCTTCACATATGTGTAAGTTGCCCATGCCTTGGGCACTAATGCACCCCCATACCATCACAGATGCTGGCTTTTGAACTTTGCGTCTATAACAGTCCGGATGGTTCTTTTCCTCTTTGGTCCGAAGGACACGACGTCCGCAGTTTCCAAAAACAATTTGAAATGTGGATTCGTCAGACCACAGAACACTTTTCCTCTTTGCATTAGTCCATCTTAGATGAGCTTGGGCCCAGCGAAGCCGGCGGCGTTTCTGGGTGCTGTTAATAAATAGCTTTCGCTTTGCATTGTAGAGTTTTAACTTGCATTTGCAGATGTAGCGACGAACTGTAGTTACTGACAGTGGTTTTCTGAAGTGTTTCTGAGCCCACATGGTGATGTCCTTTGCACACTGATGTCGGTTTTTGATGCAGTACTGCCTGAGGGATCGAAGGTCACGGGCATTCAGTGTTGGTTTTCGGTCTTGTCGCTTACGTGCAGTGATTTCTCCAGATTCTCTGAACCTTTTGACGATATTACGGACCTTAGATGATGAAATCCCTAAATTTCTTGCAATAGCTCGTTGAGGAATGTTGTTTTTAAAATGTTCGACAGTCAGCTCACGCATTTGTTCACTAAGTGGTGACCCTCGCCCCATCCTTGTTTGTGAATGACTGAGCATTTCAGGGATGTTGCTTTCATACCCAATCATGGCACCCACCTGTTCCCAATTAGCTCGTTCACCTGTGGGATGTTCCAAATAAGTGTTTGATGGGCATTCCTCAACTCTCTCAGTCTTTTTTGCCACTTGTGCCAGCTTTTTTGAAACATGTTGCAGGCATCAAATTCCAAATGAGCTAATATTTGCAAAAAATTACAAAGCTTACCTGTTCGAACATTAAGTAACTTGTCTTTGCAGTGTATTCAATTGAATATCGGTTGAAAAGGATTTGCAAATCATTGTATTCTGTTTTTATTTACGATTTACACAACGTGCCAACTTCACTGGTTTTGGGTTTTGTGGTTGCTAAGACTACTTTGTTGAATGACTGGCTAATTTATTTTTGCTGGCACTATTTTTCATTGCATCAGGAAATTGAGGCATTTTCCTTTCCACATTAATGATGCCTTAGAACATAAAATCTGAACTCATGGAGCACATATAATGGCACAGATTTCCATAAATTTATTTTGGAGTCATATTGAGAGGAAGACCATTTCGCCCCAATGTTTGGTGGGGTGGGAAATGTCTCTGATGCCATCCCATTCAATTATATTATTTTAAATGCCTAAAACATTTTGAAAAAAATGAAGTGCCATCTTAAGTTATGTTACACTGATGAAAAAATACTAAAATAGGAGAATTCAGGGAAAGTTTCTCATAATCTTCAGTTACTGAGATTGTTGTTATTCTTACAACAGCACACCTGTCATAGTTTAATGTAGCATATAAGCAGTCACTTTATCATTTCCTGATCATTATACGATAAATATTGGCCTTGAATATTGAGTAAATACATTTTTTGAATTTTGAGAGTAATCATGTGTTATATGGTTAGGAAAATGCTGGCCTTTTTCACGTCTGCCTGCGCGCAACTGTTCGAGCGTTAAATAGCCGATTTTTATATGATTGTATTGGAGATAACCCCTTAGTAACTATACGCAAAAACAAATTCAATAAAGATCAATTATTTCATCATCATTCTTAAGTCAGCCTGAAGAGCACCTTTTTTTCTGCACCTTAAATATGAGCACCACACCACATATGACGGGTAAAATACCATTTGAACACGTCGACCCTCGAAAAACCGTATAAACTTTGCATCAAGGATTTCCAAACAGGCCTACCTCACCTCCACCTGCATAGGGGCGGAGCTAAAGCAAGCACAACTGCTTCTGAATCCATGCAACACAGAAGTACTAAGACACTAGGACTGGGATCCTCAAATCCAGCGCTGGTTTTCTTTCCTCCTGGGTAATTAACTAAACAATTCTTAATGCTGATTGGCCAGACTGGCATCTCACCTGCCTGCCAGGTAAAGGGAAGGTAGAAACCAGCAGTTCTTGGCCCTTGAGGACCTTGATATGAAGAATTGGGCACCAGGTTGTAATGAGGTAAAATTAGTGGAAGGTTAATTTAAGGGGTAGTAGTTGGGTGGTATAGTGAGAGTGGAAATTTACCTGGGTGGGAAACTTCGTGGGAACTGTGGTCAGGGGTAGTGTTTGAGTGTTCATTGTGGTGCTAATTGTTGTTCTCTCAGGCAGGGGGTTGGAGGACCTGATGATGGTTAACCTGGCCCGATACCTCCCCACCGGAGAACATGTAGCCATCCGCCACATCGACCTGGAGTCCTGCACTAATGACATGGTCAACTATCTACAGGTGCCTCATCTGGTCATTTATACATTTAACTTACTTCTCATTTTATGTGCTATCTGTCCCTTAACTACATATATATTATATATATATATAATGCTCTATATATAATAAGCAGTATATACATTATATACAGTAGTGTGCAGTGATAATTATACTACGCCACTTTTGTCTGAAATGGGTCCTAATATAATACTTCTTTATAAAGTTTTGGTGAAAATGGATAGAAAAATAATGTTGTAGGCAATGAGAACAAAAGAAATGGTGAGGGAAGCAAAAAAGAAAAAAATCCTCAAGAATCACTGCAAAAGAATTCCAGACCTTGGTCACATGCTGGGGGTCACTAGATCTCAAAAAGCACCATCAGTTGTTGCCTCCAGAACCACAAACTATTGGAAAGATTCAGGAAAAAGCTATTTCTGATGTTACAACACAAAGCAAGCTTTCCTATTTGTTGAAACTCAGTTAAATTATGACTGGTCAAAAACATTGCAGAAAATCACTGCCAGAGGTGGTCACATCAAGCACCAGAAAATATGAAAGCTTAATTGGGGTGAATATGTTGCATTAAATAAATGTATGATTTTGGTTGGTTCCCTGGCAACGCGGATAAACTGGATTAATTATTGCATGTTGCGATTTTGAGGAAATATCGATAATAATATTTATTAATAATAATATTTCTGGCTAATTTTGCCAATAATTCTGATGCCCTCTGTACAGCGATGACTGCCTGCTATACAGTGCTGTGAAAAAGTAGTAGCCCCCTACCTGATATATTTATTTATTTATTTTCGCATATTTGTCACAATTAAATGTTTGGCTATGTTTGAGTGAAGTGTAGTCATTACTGGTAGTTGACAGCAATGCAGCTGTAGTGTACTAACTCAGAATTCTGAAGAGGCAACAAAGATACATGCTTTCTAAAGGGTTGGATGTCAGTGGAGGGGAGAGATAACAAACCCCTCTGTGACTACAGGGGGAGCTCCACGTGTCTAAGCTGTTCCATCATCCATGCATACTGCCCTACAAGACCATCTTCATCACAGAAAATGAGCTCTGGATCATCACGCCATTCATGGCCTATGGTAAGAATGCAGTGCATTGCTCATTCTGTATTTTCTGATTTCTGCCACTCAGTCTCCAATGAGCTGTCCATTTGATGAGGTGGAAGTCAGGGGGTGCCAGAAGAAACTGTCTCCAGTCGTTTATCTATCAGTCTCCCGGTATTTCTCATCTTCCTTTCACAGGCTCAGCCAGAGACCTGATCAGCACACACTTCACTGAGGGCTTGAGTGAGCAGGCCATCGCATGCATCCTCATGGGAGTGTTGAAGGCCCTGGACTACATTCACCACATGGGCTATGTGCATAGGTGAGAGACGGCGCCCTCTGCTGGCCATTCTGCATACAGAATCGTAGTTGTGCTGATGCGTCAAAAATAGGTCTTTGCCTAGGGTACAACAGGAGCGGGGCAAAAAAAAAAAAGTATGGAGGATTACTGATAGTAACATAAACTGGTGACAAATAAAAAAAGACTGCTCCTTTTCAGCTCTGAATGGTGTGCAAGTTATTTTCCAGTTTTGGTTGAGTAATAAGTCGGGCAGTCATTACTTTGGTGCACTGTTTCAGTACTGAAGCCTACGTAAATTAATTTGCTGTGCTGTATCAGTAGTGAGTGATGTAAGCGATTTTGCTGTGTTGTTATTGTTCTGATACTGAATGGTGTGTAAATGATTCCTCGGTGCTGCTCCACCATTTAACGTTGTAGAAATGATTTTCCAGTGCTACTAAGTTCACTTGTTTTGTGGGGTCTGTGGATGATATTTCTGTGCTGGTGCTGAAAGCTGCGTAAAAGTTCATTGCTGAGGTGTCTGTAGTGATTTTTACAGATGCAGCTCACAGTGGTGTCTCCTCTGTGCAGGAGTGTGAAGGCCAGCCACGTGCTGATCTCTGCGGATGGGCAGGTGTTTCTGTCCGGGCTGCGCAGCATCTTCAGTCTCATCCGGCACGGCCAGCGAGCCCGCAGCGTGCACGACTTCCCACAGTACAGCGTCAAAGTGCTGCCCTGGCTCAGCCCGGAGGTGCTGCAACAGGTAAAGCTCATGCAGTGTACAGACACATGAGCGCACACACTCACATGCACACCGTCTACAGACACATGCGTTTACACACTCACATGCATAAGCGCTTTTACTGAAACGCTGACAAGACGCAAATATTACACACTCACAGTCTCTGTCTCTCATCCTGGCTGTTCGGATTCTAAGCACACACAGAAAGCACGCATGCTTATACAGAAACACTGTGTATGTGCTTTCTCGCTAACCACAACCTCATATGTATACTGCACATACCCAGCAAACAGGGCAGCTCATGTGCAACTGCTGGAGGCATAGTACTGGAATTCAGGAGGTTTGGAATGTAAGTCCAAACTCAGTCTTTTAGCAGCTATTGAGCCCTTAAGGAAAGTAGTACCTCCAGGGCTCCAGTTGATTAATTTATTCTCCTGGAAAATGCTTTGGGCAACAGTAACAACTTAATGCACAATGTGCACGTACACAACAATGAGCCAACAACCAGTCAGAGGAAGCAAATAACACTGATTATCTCGTAATAATGGCAGATGTCATGGTCTGCAGGCAGACCTTTAACAGTAAGAGAACAGTCAGTTTGCATGGTCGACATGTTGGATGTGGGAGAGTTGAGACCTGAGCGACATTGACATTGGCCAGATGAGTGGCTCAGAGGATTTCTGAAGTGGCTTGGGCCCTGGGGTGTTCCCAGTCAGCAGTGGTCCGGGGAGGGACAAATCATGAAGCGGGGTCAGGGTATTGAGCGCCCAAGGGTTATCAATGCACCTGGGCACCGAAGGTGATCCTCTCTGGTCAGAATTCGCAGAATGGATACTTTGCTACAAGTTTTAGGGCATTTGAATGATACTTGTGTGAGGAATGTGTCAACACAGTGCATCACACCCTGCAGAGTGGTATAGGGCTTTGTAGTTGCTGACCAGTCCGAGTGCCCTTTCTTTTTTTTACATGTATATTTTTATGGATTTTTACCCTTTATTCTGCACGCTGAACGCAGCTGAACTGTTTAGCCAACCACAAACTGACCTGCTCCGGTTGACTCAGGAGGAGGATACTGTGACACTCAATTCCCACAACTTACGTGAGAACTACCCCTCGCTTCTTAACACTGTGCAGTCGATCCACCAATTGCGCTCTGCCTATGTCATTGGAGGATCACGTGATCAGCGTACAATGTAGTTTGTTCAGCCACATGTTCCTGGCCAAACAGAAATGGTTGCTACAGAGTAATGAACTAACAAACTTTTACCGGCTTAACCCTCATTGTCCCTGGCAAGGCTGCGCCAGTTGTTCCCTTGCCCATGCGGACCTCCGGCCATAGCTGGTAATGTGTGGCTGGGATACGAACACCCAATCACAGGGCTTACAGACGAACGTCTTAGCTGTGAGCCTCTGGAGTGCCCATTCTAACTCTGGTCCACCACCGAAAGCACCCACAATGGGCACGTGAACGTCGGAACTAGCTTTAAAGCAATTGAGGAGGATTGCATCGTTCTGTGAGTCACGTTTTCTGTTAGATCATGTATGTCGGCTGGGTGCGTGTGCAACATTTACCTGGGAAGAGAAGGCATCAGGATGCAGTGTGGGAAGAAGACATGCTGGTAGAGGGACTGTGATGGTTTGGGGGATGTTCAGCTGGGAAACGCAAGGTCTGGGATTTCCTGTGGACCTCAGTCTGATGGAGTTGTTTCGGTGGCATGAGGGGGGACGCACGCAATATTCGGCATTATAATATTTAGACTCCACAAACTCCCTCTTGCACGTGCGCATACACAGCACCTGATGTACAGTGCCTTCCTGTAATTTTGGTAAATGCGGAACAAAATGGTTATGAATTACTGCCATTGTCAATCTTCCTGATATTTAATGCAAAGTTTTAAGGACAACCAATGTGCAATCTTACTGGATTGTGCTGGGCCCTGCAATGCAGTGTATTTTTGCATATTAATTATGATGCAACAAGGCTGAAGTGTCGGTTGTTAACTCTGGATCTGTTCAAAGAATGTAGCCAGCTAGTAAAGGTGATGCCTATATTATTCCTACCCAGCCAGCATATTTTGATGTCTACTGTAGCCAGCTAGCTAGAGAGCTACATGAAAAATGGGCTGCTCAACGCCACGGTTTTCATATAGCTCTGTACCTTGCTGTACCTTGCTGGCTGCTATAGACGAGAAATGAAGATACGTGCAAGTATTTTTTTTATAATTTTTTTTTTTTTTTAGAAATTTGGCATCTCCAATCCCACCCGAATCTGGAATGCCCAGTTGGTGAACTATGTACAAGTCTTGCTCGTATGCGACCTCTTGCTGCCAACTCAGGATAGTGAAGACAGTTCACGGCTCTCCTCCGAAGCACGTGCCCGTCAGCCACTGCTTCTTATACGCTCATTGGTTGAATCTTCGCAAGTTCAGAACGAGGGCGTGGATACCCGGACATAAACAGACTTCTAATCTTCCTGACGAGCGCCCGTCTGGCCAACAGGAGGCGCTTAAGCAACAAACAAAGCTGTTTATTTATTTCCCTTACCCGGCGGTCCCTTCCCAGTTTGAAACCCTGTCGCGCTATAGCCAATTGTGCGCTACTCTGAAAAAGCTGCCAACCACTGCCGGTTGGTACGACCGGGGCTCGAACCCACGACGTGATAGTCACTTCTGCGCTGCAACGCAGTGCCTTAACCGAGTGAGCTATCCGGCAGCTCTGACATGCGAAGTTTTAAAGAAAATAATTATCTTAAAAGTAATATATTCTCAAAAACTTGTCCCAGTTATTGGACGCCCTTCATTTAATAGCCCCCCTTTGACAAAACAGCAGCTCTGCGTGTTCTCCTACTGCGGGTAATTCAGTTGGAGAGGACATTTCAATCTGTGACCATTCCTTCAGGCAGAATCTCTCCAGTTCTTTCAGAATCCTTGGTTCATGTTTATGTTGTGTCCACCTCAACTCCTACAGCAGGTTGTCTATTAGGTTTAGGCCAGGGGACTGTGATGCCAGTAGTAAAACTTTGATTCAGTGTTTAGTGAGTCATTAGTAGTGTTTATTTTGATGCATGCATGATCATTGACCAGTTTATGGTTCTGACCACGGCCCTGTTTTAGTTTTCTGGCAGAGGCTAATATTCAATTAGCATCTGCAGATATTAGATCATATCCATCAACCATGAATCCTATCTTGTTGTCCTGGGTTTTTGAAAGAAAAATTGTCCTGTATTCAGAGATCTGCCACCATAGTTCACAGTGGGGATGCAGGTCTTTATGGAACTGCTACCTGCCAAGTCATGTGTGACCAGTTAGATTTCCCAAATCATGATGGTTAACTTATAAAAGTCAAAAATGAATGGGAATATACTTTACTTTGATTATCTGGGACAGCTAATGAATGTAGCACGTTTTATAAGAATAAGAAAAAATATTTCCTCCCCTCACTTAGATTCTATTCATTTTTTAATAAAAAATTTGGAGGATTAACCACAACCGCATTGTTCCATAACCATTTAAGATAATATTTACCACTGACGCCAATATTATTGGAAGGCTCTGTGTGAAAGTGTATACACAATACAGTAGTTCCTGTATCAGTGCTGCATTTTTTAAACACTTGAAAATACAGTGAGTGCTGTCTGCCCGATTTGATTGCATAATCTTCATTCTGGCCGTTTCAGAACCTGAAGGGCTATGACTCTCGCTCAGACATCTACAGCCTGGGCATTACAGCCTGTGAGCTGGCCAACGGTCATGTTCCCTTCAAGGATATGCCAGCCACCCAGGTGAGCTTGGGTCTTGTGTGGGCCAGCCAAGATTATTCTTCTTTCCCTTCCTTTTTGTCACTCCATTCTCCCCTCTTTGTCTCTGCCTTCATCCCTCTTTACCTCCTTCCATCTCCCCTTTGTTGCCTCCGTCTTCTGGCCAGTCCGAAGCACTAGTTGTTTAGTTATTTGCTTTGAGGAAGAGGAAACCTGGGCTGGATTTTGATTCAGGGGCCAGATAAAGTGATCCCTGCTGTAGACTAACACTACCCTGTGGTATGGTACAAAGCTAAGTTAACGGTTCCTGAAAATGTTCCAGGGGGACCACTGTGTATGCTGGCCTTTGATCCAACCACAGTTGTGAACCTAGAATTTAAAAAGCTGTTAAATTTAAATAATCAGTTGTTTTCATTTTTGAGGGATTGTTCACCATCTGAAACCATGATATGTCACAGATGGCAATGCATTCTATGATGCTGAAAAGTCCAATGTTCATCATTTTTTTTATTTTACTGTATTCCAAGGAACTGCCCTAGAGCTGGTGTTATGTTTTAATATATAAAGCACAACACTGTGGTAAATCAGTGAGTTGCTATTCAAGTTTCTAAATGCAGGTGTTTTTTAAGTCACTTCCCAACTTCCTTATTAAAACCAAAAACAAAAATTATGTCAATAAGATTTGATTCCCAAAAAGTTTCTATATTCTTGAATTCTTGATGAACTAATGAATGGTGAGCTTTGGTGATAAAAACTGTACAGATGTCCTGTATTTCATCAATTAAACTATTTAATAGTTTGATCAGTGACAAATTAATTCCCCTTTCGTTCATTTTTGTCGCCCTCTCCTCCTTGGCCCCCCCCCAGATGTTGTTGGAGAAGCTGAATGGAACAGTGCCCTGCTTACTGGACACCAGCACCATCCCCACAGAGGAGCTGACGCTCAAGACCTCCCGCTCCGGGGCTGACTCGGGGATCTGCGAGGGTCCCGGGGCCAGCGGGGCTCGCCATGCTAATGGTGACCCCTCCTCTTCGAGCCACCCCTACAATCGCACCTTTAGCCCCCACTTCCACGCCTTCGTAGAGCTCTGCCTCCAGAGGGATCCCCAAAAAAGGTGAGCCTCATTGGTCAATTGCCTGTACTTCTGCAAATGCTGTCTAATCACTTTAATGTATTAAATATTTGAATGCTCTCGTGAGAATTGCAAATACAGAGTGCTAATCACGAATACTGGCACCCTTGATAAAACCAGCAGGGACCATAAATATTTGGACACTGAAATCGTCATTATTTTATCTGTCATTCCACATTGCTGAGGGTATGAACAATATTTTTGAAAATGTTTTCTCTTCTCCCGGAAATTGTCTCTAAAATGTTTATAATGGATGTGTGTGATTATTGTATGGGCAAATATATATATATATAAATAATTATTTTTATTTATTTTTTTTTTTATCAATTTTTTCTTGATGCTTAATTTCTAAATGGCACGACCACTTTGTTTCTTAGGCCTTCTGCCAGTGTTCTGCTTGGCCACTCCTTCTTCAAACAGGTGGGTGGAGCTAAGCTTGATTGCTCACAGTTGATGCCAATAAAGGTGCAGAAATGTAGGCTGCTCAGATTTGTAAGGTTGATATTATGTAAACGCTGAGTGGATTTGCAGATATGGCATTGTTGTGGTTTGGCGTCAGTGAGATTGTTTAGCAAATATTCAGCCACATGATTGGTTGGAAGATGAATGGATGTGGTAAATATGTAATGCAATCTGCAATGCCTGTTATGTAATATTACTGTGCTTAGATGCTGCACTCAGCTTTTGGGTGAGATATTTTGGTTTTAAGGAAGGCGAAGGAAGATTAAAGAGGCTAGAGAACAGACCATGAATTGAAAAATAAAAATTTGCTGGCTGTGTTGCGTAGCAAAATAAAGACTATATTATTAATAGATATATACAGTGGACTCATTCAGTACTGAGAGCAATATTTCAACACAGAAGCAGAATTTTCAATGCCCAGAGCTGTTCCTCCAAATTTGCTTTTTGTTGTTGAGTAGGTTTTGTCAGAGGAGAAAGTTTGTCACAGCCTTTTTGTTTGAACGGTTTGGTTTTTGTTTCCAGGATCTATACTGAGTCAAAAAAGGAACTTCACACTCATAAATTTGTAAATATTTTCTTGAAACTTTTAATAAAAGAGTTTTTATTGTCACTAGGGGTAAATGCGTTGTCAAAGACATCATGACACACATCAACTCCGATGTGCACAGGTAGGTAGCATGTGCGAGCATACTTTAAGCTAAAACCATGTTTTCTCGTGTTCCAAGTCACGTGACCATATGAGAGATGTTTAACTGAGCTAACGTTAGCACGTTAGAGTGACATCTCTGAAAAACAAGTTTTTACAGTTAATTATTCGTTAATTTTCAAAGCCATGGCCATCAAAACATTCAGCGTGAACGTGCCATTGGCATGCTGAATACGGAAACGTCCGTCACTGACGTTGCAAGGGTTATGGGATGCAGTCGATGGACTATCCATGATCTTCGGACACGTCTCCAATAAACTGGCACTACAGCTGGCCGACCCTGTTCTGGTCGCCCATGTGTGACGTCAAAAGCGGAAGACTGACAAATTGTCTTACGTCATTTGCATAATCGATTGTGGTTACATTATTTTTATGATACACCATCTTTAATGAGTACAGAATTAAATAAAATCATTATTTAAAACCTCATTTCTTGTATGTTCAACTTATCGACCTCCAAATGAGCGTGAAGTTTTTATTTTGGCTGAGTATTGTTTATTTTTTCACTAGGTGCCCCCTTGTTGGTTCTGTTCTAATTCAAGAAGAATATCTATTATACATATTGGCCCAAATTTGCATTTTATTTCCAATATACTCAATACAAATCTGAAAAACATTCAGTTGCCAATTCCTTTGAATCAATTTTCATTATCAGTAAATTCATACTGTTGATCCAATGTAAATTGAATGCAAGTGACATGGCTGCTTCCTGTAGTGGAACAGTACTTAATTGTGATTGCCTTTGTATTGTCCTACCACACTGGACATGCAGCAAAACAACCAAACTGAAGTACGTGCTGTCCCCGTGAAAGAAATGGAGAAAAATGGAAAACAAGTCTTTGCATGCAACCACTTTACAGCGCACAGTGGCTTGCCATCTTTGCCTTGGAATTGGATAATCTCTCCCTCTCTCCCCCTCCCTGATACAGATTAAGCGGCGTCCGTCCGAAGTCCTACCCGAGCTGCTTCGCCCCGTTTCACCCCTCACTAGCTTCCAGAACCCTCAGCTTCCCGAGAGTCTCTCAGGTGTGACCAGCCTGGAGTCCAGCCTCAGCCAACTAGACTTGGGCGACTGGGACTTCTGACAGCGTGAAAAACGGGACACGGGGCTGTATCGGGGTGGGGGGTATAACCTGGAGACGGTGTCGGAAGTATCATTTTATTTCTGCTGTAAATATCCACACCGAAAATTGAGGACTTGGAGGAGACCAGGAAGAGCACCACAGAACTGTTGTCCTCCTGTAAGAAACTCAGATTCTTTCGCCAGCAGCCAAGCGGACATTTCCTCAAGGAGAGGTTGTTGCATGGGAGAAATGCTTCCCCCTGCCTCAGCCACTTGACTGAATATCTGGCCCTATAAAACCACCGCGAATACGTTTTCCTCTACGTCTGTTTTCCAGCGTCCAGGAGAGCCTTGTTTTCCTGGCGAACAGAGCTAGCTGCCTAAAGCCAGTTCTCATTTCATCGCATCATGTGAATTAGCCAAAACAAACTCACTGCGAATGCTTCATTCACAACTGAAAAGGGAAAGATTCAAATGCACCTGATCTCAATCATTTACTGCCCTGGTCTTCAAATCATGGTCCAGGAGGTCTGAGAACTGCTGGTTTCCTACCCTCCCTTTACCTGGGAGTCAGGTGTAAAGACAGTCTGGCCAATCAGAGGCACCAAGTGTTCATTTACTTACCTGGGTTAAGAGAAATCCTCTGCTGAATTTGGATTCGAGGTCCAGATTTGAGGATGCCTGATTTACTCTCATCCAGCAGGGTTTGAGATGCCCCGTGCCTGTTGTGTGAATCACTCTTCACCTTTACCCTTTACCCAACTTACAGATTCTGTTACCTCATGTGAAAATAGTGGAAAATTTTCAACTCTTATGCCTTGTGTACACAACAGGATTTTTTTTTTTCTGGCCCAGTATTCACCGTGTGTGAATCTGCCACGGACATTTCTTAATTGGGAGACAGAATCAGCAGAGCTGTGCCTGTCTCAAGGAGAGGTCACATATGTATGACATGGGAGAGTAAATATATTGCACTACATTCATGCCAATGAAAAGGGGGGTTGTTAAGCCCCGTCTAGGTATCGCCTGTGTGTGAACAAAGCTTTGCCCGTGTTTTAGTTACCCCAAGTTCAATTATCCTGAACTCTGACACACAAATTTGTGTAACCTGAGGATGGAACTGACCTTTAAACCTGTATATTTCAACATGGAGGAGATGCTAATATTGGCTCTTTGTACACACCGTGGCCTGTTGTACTGCCCATTTTCACCATGGGTGCCTCAAAGCTTCGCCTCTTTCATGTCACCGCACCCTTCTCCTCTCCCATTCCCACAAATGCATCAGAACTGCTTGATTTGATCTTTTGCGTAGCCATGGCGTTCATAGTGTTTGAACCCCTGTAACTATACACAACGCCCATGCATTTTGTGCAAGTGTCCCTAGGATAGAATTCACATTTTTTTCCCCCCTTATATTAGACTGTTAATCCGTTCGAGATGCATTCTGTTGCTTGGATTTTGAAAGTTGTGTAGTGTACACAAGGCATTACTGGAACCTCAGACTCTTCTGTATCTCACAGTTTTGTATTTTCATGCAGTATTTTCATGAACAGTTGCATATTGAGTTGGTACACCGATGAGCTGGATTGAAAAGGTTGTTGAACTTTGTGAATAAAGTTGTCTACACTTGTAAATAAAGCAGAGTGAATTAGGGCCCATGCAAATGAAAAAATCAGGTATTATCAAAACAAAGCGTTTATTCGAGAAAGAAGCATGTTACTGCAGTGTTACAAGGGCGGGTATCCGGGCAAGAGACTAGTTTTACTTTAAAAAGAAAAATGACGGAGAGGGATTTGATCTTAATCATCATCATCTTCGGACGGCGGCTGGTCTGTCTGTGACTGGTGCTTCTGAATCTTGGCCATAAGCTCTGTTAGGGAATTAAAAGTGCAGAGTGGTTATGATCAACACTATTTTAAAACATTTGTAAAAAATATATATATTTTAGCCTTTTGTAGAGCAAGTTTTATGCAGCAAAGTTCCATGGATAATGTTTCTCTTCCAGGACACATGAGGAGAAAATGCTCAATAATGCATAATAAATGCTCAATTGTTAGTTGGTAGCCATGGAGAGAAATCAGGGTAAAGCCTGTGAGGTTGAGGGCCAAGATCAAGGGCCTGATGAAAGTTCTTCTCAACTTCAGATGTAATTTTGGATGTAAATCATCAGTTACAGTCAAGCATCCTACTACTGGGCCACCCTGCCACCCAACTTATTTGGGCAGTTTGGAAAAGTTCAATACGATAAATCCTACCCCTTTGTCGACCTACAACAGCCACTTGTCCAGCAGTGATATAGGGGGCATATTGCGGTGGTTAAAATGCATTTCAGCTACAAAACAGTCTGAACCTGCGTACCCACGTAAAATAAGTGGTCTATAGTCATAAGTGGGCAACATTCTCAGGAACTTTTGCGGGAAGTAATTACAATCTGAAAAAAATGGTGGCATATACCTGACTAACAGTATTACCTGTACTTTGTTAACTAATTTTGGCCTGTGTAATATTGACAGAAAGACAAGAACAGGCCATTCAGCCTCGTGATGCGTGGTGTTCAGAATCCATAAAGGAGTTAATGGGGCCGAATTTATAACATTTTTCCCAGCCACAGTCGTCGAGGAACACTAACTCCTACATAGCAGAATACCTTTACAGATCTGTGGAATTTGCCTCTTAAATATAGTTTCCCTTACTCCAGCAACACAACTCCACCAAGACTGCACTCTCTTGCGACTATGATAGTCACTGCTATAATTTATGCCAGGGCTATTCAACATTATCCTGCAAGGGCCAGTGTGGGTGCAGGCTTTCATTCCAACCAAGCACTTACACACCTGATACTACTAATCAAGCTCATTAGCAAAGACTCTTAGGGTTGATTAGTGGTGTCAGGTGTGTAACTGCTTGCTTGGAATGAAAGCCAGTACCCACAGCGGCCCTTTCTGGACACCGTTGAAAAGCCCTGATTTATGCAATACAATAAATAAATGTAATTATGTCATCTTACGTGATTTAGAGCTAAGGCTGACGTGTGAATGTTTCCTCGTTCTCTCCTGTACACAGAATGATTGTCAGGAACAGAACGTACCTTTGGCTGGGTTGAAGACACCGTTGGTCTGCATGTTGCAGACATAGCAGCGCTTGGATTTGCGGTAATGCAGCAGAGCGCAGGCCTCGCAGAAGTAGTGCCGACACCTGCAACAGGCGTGAACAAAAATAGTGAAAATTAATTTTTTTTTTTTCCTCCTCTCAGAGTAATATACTGGCTTGATTTATGACCATTACTGTGAGCAGATACTATCCAACCCCATTTATAAATCTTTAAACAGTCATTATATTGGCCTCTTGTCTCGAGGATGAACATTAGATTAACACAAGACCAGGTTCAGACCAAGACAGATATCGTACTTTGTGATGACTGGATTCTTGAAGGACTCTCTGCAGATGAAGCACTTGAAGGGCAGGTCCTCTTCATCACTGCTGACCTCATAATTCTCTTCATCTAATGGGAAAAACATAAACAGAAAGTGTATTTGCCGTAAAACCAGCCATAGGTGCAACACACAAGATGGACGTTTCGAAATGATCTACACATATTTGACACATCTACACATATGTGTTTGCCAATATATAATCTTAAAATGAGCAGCACAAAATTCATTCAAATGTGCCTGGCCTTGAGCAACATCAGATCCTTTTCTTTTGCGATGCACATTTTTCCAAAGAACTGATGGAGATGTGCAAGGAAGTGGAATTAAAATTATCCTGAAACTCAGAAAAAGCAAACAGGTGAAGGAGAAGCTCTCCAATGGAACGACAATCACCAATTTTTTTGGTGGTAGGACAAAAAGGACAGTGAAAGGAGTAATTCTCACAAACCTGGCTGCAGAGGGGAGCCCATCCAGCATACACAACCTGGTCTAAAGTCAGCGCAGATGAGACTCACCATTGGCTCCATACCGGCCCTCGTCCAGCTCCCTCTCGATCTGCCAGCCATGTTTATAGTCAGAGCGGTCATGCAGGAACTTGCAGCTGTCTGATAGGAAACACGTGTCAATTTTAATTTTATTGACACACCATCGATAAGGTTTTTACTGTCAAAGAGTTCTAACCACATCAGTTGGGTTGATTCCTGGTCAGTTTTGCTACAGGAATGAACAAAATATTACATTTCTGTTGATCAAACATTCTGGCAATTTTGAGTGCATTATTGAACTACATCTGCAACCAAAATGTTAATCTTGCATTAATGTGAGAATTAAAAATGTCGTGGTAAGTGGTAGGTCCAGAAAAGCGATAGGGTCATTATTGTGGATCATGCGCTCAAAGTCTTACCCCCGAAACCACAGAAGCCGGTCTCCTTGTAGTCTTTGCAGATATCGGGCTGATAGTCCCAGCGCACTGTGGCTCTCAGGTGCTCTGGAGCACGAATGGGGCCCTTTCTGTCACAGGATGAATAAAGAATACAAAAACTATCCTCAATGCAGAGCCACTAACGTTTTATGGTAGGATGGATGAATGCAGTACACAAACTATGAAGGATGCACTGATCCATCAGTAGAGATACAGATACTGGGGCTTTGGGTATTGACCTGTACAATGTACCGATTTGATACCAGAGTATAACACTCTCCAGGCTCATGTTGCAAATTTGCAACAATAACTCAATTGATGATTGACTATAAAATATAAAGACCACATGGGAAATGGTTTGATAAAGTTACCCTTCCAGCTCAGTATTGCAAAAATACAACGTTAGTTCCACCTGCAGCCACTAGTGTATAAGAACTTTTCTCCATGAATGAAATATTTTTCATACCTCAAAATAATAAATTTGGCTGGAGAGGGTTAGGTCTTAACCAATTTGACTCACGATGTGGAAGAGATTGGGATCATTCACTTGTACAACGCAACATCGGGTTTGACTTCAATTTGCTGTCGTCACATTGTACAGCAAAATGTAAGGAAAACATAAATGTTCTGAATCGTTTAAGAAAATAATGATATCCAATAACAGGTTGACCCTTTGCAACCATCAGTATCAGATCAATATCCGATGGCATTATTGGTATTGGTGCATGTCTACAAACTACTGAGAAAATCATTGCATAGTTACAAATAAAGACTCACCTGACCATGCCAGAGGAAGCATTTCCCATGGTGGAGTCTTTGGGTTTGATAAATTTGTGATAGTTATTCATCCCTCTGTATATTTTATCATCTTCCTTCCCACTAAGTTCCTGTTGGTGGAAGAATTACTCAAGTTCAGATTCATAAAGTTAGCGTGAAAGACCACCACAAGGCAGCAACAACATTTTCATGGCCCTTCGATCAGTGAATTGAGCCAAAATGATACCAAGGACTTCATTTTTTTCGATATTAAACATCTTAATATCTTCACTAGTAAGGGCAAAGTATAATTGAGAGCAAACATCATCTGCGTTTGGACTGTTGCTTTTAGAAAATTCTGCTCTCAAAATATGCAAATACATAAAATTACATCTTGCTTCAAAAGTTGGTCTGCAAATTGACAATACTAAGGCATCCCTTACCTCTTGAATCTTCTGGCTCCGTTCAAAGATGGCCTGTGCGTCTTTGTCTCGCTCTGTGTCCAGTTCGTACACCGCAGTGGCGCCCATATCCTCGGGACCCTCCGGTTTCTGACACGGAGAGAAACTGGTTGCTTACCTGTTAGGGCGTAAACACGTGCGTCCCGAAAACAGGAGAACAGGAATAAAGATGAATCCACTTAATTTAAGCTCTGTTAGGATCCACCAGGTTCTTACCGCTGATCTCGAGGATTTATATGCGACTGTGATTTTCTTGTCCTCGGCGTCATCACTCTCACTTGAGGATAGCTGCTCCCGCTCCGAACGCTTTGACTGAGAAGGGTATCCATTAATAACACCAAGCAATGGATGTTAATTAGCGAGCTAAATAGTGGGATCTTAGTCACAAGGTTATTTAAAAAATTAGCAAGCTAATCAAGTTACCTTCTGAATCATGGGGTTGACAACATCGGTCCTCTTCCTCCTTCGTATGACTGTGCTGTCCTCATCGCTATTGCTGCCTATGATGAAAACAAGTTCTTAGGTTGGAAAGAGGGTCAGGTTTTTCGATGCACTTACACCAATAAACTGATCATCTTCACTACTGTTCCTAAAACTAAACAGTTTATACTGGGGTCTATGCGCCACAACTGGTTACAGCCTGTATGTGACAGATTCCGGACAGCAACCAAAACTGATCATGACATGAGGGGTCCGAGACGATTGAGGGTGAGCGCAAGTACCGCTTGACGCTGTCTATGTGAGCTACGCATGTGTGCACACGGCCCCTTCAGAAAACCCAGTTCTTGCCCATTTATGCATGGCTGCCCTTACTGTGGTTGGTCAGCGACAGTCCCCGTTTTCCATTCTCAGACAGAAACAGGGAAATACTGTGCCAAAAAATTACACTGAGGCAGGTGCCCACAGTCAGAAGTGAAGAGTTCTTACTGCTGTTGATGGGAAAAAAATGGGTTTGCGGTAGGGGCCTTGTGCACGCATGTTTTGCTCACGTAGACGGTGTCAAATGATTCTTGCGCTCACCCTCAATCATCTCAGACCCCTCATCTCATGATCAGTTTTGGTTGCTGCCCGGGATCTGTCACATAAGGCTGTAACCAGATGTGGCGCTCTTGAGCTACCATAGTCACTTGTGGCTGTCCTAAGCGGGGTCAGTTAGTGACAGTGCCTGTGTTCCATTCTCAGATAGACAGCCGACTGATTGTTGAACAGTGACAGTGCAAATGACGCACCACCTTGCGGCGGCTGAGATCTGCCCGCAACATGCCATCTCTCCTGTGTCACAAGAAGTTCCATTTTCTTGATGCAGTAGCATTTTTCGTTTTTTTTTTTTTTTTTTTTTTTTTTGCTGGCTTTATGTAGGCTATTGACCACAAACCAAAAAGAACAAGTCAAGTGTCACTGTACACATCACGAACAGCTCAGTGTTTGTTATTACTGAAGAGCTTGGCGTGTGCACATGGTGCGAGTCAGGATTACAATACCACACGCTTTTCTTTATTTCCTCTCGTGCCTCACTGGAAAAGCAATAACCATCAATCGATTCTTCAATTTGCAACAAATACAGTACATACCTCACCGGTGCGTTTTTAATGGCGCTGAGTATATAAAGACCACATGGGAAATGGTTTGATAAAGTTACCCTTCCAGCTCAGTATTGCAAAAATACAACGTTATTTCCACCTGCAGCCACAAGTGTATGAGAACTATTCTCCATGAATGAAAGATTTTTCATATCTCAAAATAATGAATTGGGCTGGAGAGGGTTAAGGGGAAATCTGCCTGGTCGAAGCTTTTTGACATTCGCAGGAAGAAGGTGGCCCTCACTGCGCATGCTCATTAATTTGGACTCGCGCGGCGCATGCGATCGAGCTCTGTGTTTGTTGAAAATGTAAGCAAACACTGGCTTGAGTGAGGCTATATTATTCGGAACATTTTTTGAGGAAACACTTTCCCTATAATATGTATAGGTGATTGAAAGCCACGGAAAAAGATTACATAGTGTAAATTTCCTGCGCAGAGGGAAACCTTGCGAAAGCCGAAAAACCCCTGAGTCAGGTGACCCGATACAGCCACATTTCCGATCGCAAACAAATGTGTTCCACTAAATGTCATATCAGAATATGGAATCTGAGAAGTCTCGTTGCAAATAAAAGGTGGTAACGCAGCTCGTCAGCCTAATTTAGGACGGCAAGGTTCATAAAGAGAAACTCTGAAGACAGCCTATTCTAGTGAACCAATTGCTAAACTCGTCTTCGAATAAAATTAATCATATCAATTCACTTACTTTTCTCGTTGTCACTTGCTTTTCTTTTTCGAGCGGCGAATTTCTTGTTTGATTTTTTAAACAGAAAAGTGCAGGTTGCTTTTGGCTCATCGGAATCAGCCATCTTTTTCAGCTTCTTCTGTGATGGTAAAATTTAAGAACCAATTGACGTATTACCGCCACCTACTGGATGTATAACATTGACATAACTTTTTCACTTGAAACCCCTCACCCAAACCCCTAACCCGCAGTTTTTGTTTGCAATAACTATTTACACCTCACTATTTGGCTCTCACCTATCACTTTCTCCAAAATTCTTAAAATTTCATCTCCTATCACATTCTTAAACTCAAAAATTTCCCTGGCTACATATACTACCATCCTTATCCCTTCTGTCTTCCTTTCAACCATTGTTCTGAATGATAAAAACCTCTTTTGTCCACACTTGTACACAGGTCTTAGTTCTTTACTCACCATCTCAGAGCTACACCGTTCATTCCTTACTATGCCTTTTTTACCTTCACTTTTTTGCAGCTTCTGCATGAAATCTTAATGTACAAACATCCCTGTCCGTTCCACTTCACTTTCCAATTTCCTTTGTTCACACCGCTTTGCCCCGACTTCGTGATTACCCCTACAGTCACAACAAGCAGCCTATTCTTTCAATATATGTTAAACCTCCACTGAGCGCCCATTCAATCTTTACTACACCTTCTACAGCAATACATTTTTTCTTTGCCTACTGCTGCATCATGTCCATATTCCTATTTCCTGGCATCTATAACTCCAGAGTAGAGCCCTTTCAAAGGTCCACACTGTGTAGCTCTCATAATCTAGCAATAGCCTGTCTGGAACTCCTTCGCAGACTCTAGCATTTCCACCATGCTATCTTGCTTCAGTTCGTCCAGATAATTCTCAAGCATAGAGCCACATAGATTTCCTCCACCCCCAAAAAAGAATTGTGTTTCAAAGAAAAAAGGAACTCCTCTGATAATGCCCTTCACTGTAGCATGCTGGTTAATTTGAAAACAAATCACGTGAAAGATCAAATCTTTTGTTTTTACAGCCTTTTTAAACTTACTTTTGCACTCTTTGAATGAATTTACTTCGAGCATCAATTATAACTCCCATGAATTTACCCCAAATTTCATTCACAGTCTGGCAATCAATGAGTTTCATTGAATCTCTTGCACTTACATATGAGTGCACCCTGATAAAGTTTGCTTGTCAAAAATTAAACATTTTGGTTCATGTGGAGACCCTTTTAACTTGCCATGATATGTGAAAACTATCGGTAGAATGATCACTCGTCCCGAGTGGTTCCGTTATCTCTTCACTGCGAATTCTATCTGGGTCATTACAGAGCACTAAATGGACAATTGCTTTCTCTCTTGTAGGTTTACTGACATTCTGTGCCAAAAAATTGTCCATATAACATCTAGAAAATCTTACTTTTACCGTTTCCTTTTACCATTTCCCAATCAATAGGAGGGTATTTGAAGTCACCCGTAATAATAGTCCTGCTACCCCCATGAGCTTGCCTAACATTCTCAATGTCTGAAGCTGGCAGTCGGTGGCACATTCCTCTGTTTAAACCTGTCTCATGCTCCACTGTGAGCCTGACTCAAATACCCTCATGTGGCAAGAGATGATCAGGTTAATTAATTTGAAGTACATTAAGATTTTTGTTTAAGTGCTACACCTCCTCCCCTCTGATTGGATCTATCCTTCCTTATGAGCTTGATACCTTCTATTTTGTCTTCTTCGCCATCCTCTTCAGGAATCTGTGCTATCCCAACTATTGCATAGCTCCTCTAATTATAACAGCCTCAAGTTCCAAAAATGTATTTTTGTGCTTCTAGCATTGAAATAAATTCATTTCAGACTGTTGACTGACCCCGCTGCCTGCCGCTGCAAGCCACTTACTTTATTTTGCACTCTTGCTTTAAAAAGATATCGCCACTTGTGCATGTAGCCCTGTTCGCCTCCATCACTCAATACGGAGGCCAGAGAACCACCCAACGCATTGTCTCAGTGACGTCCCTCATTTCCTGATAATGGACACCCCAAAGGGCACTATCCCACTTGCAGAATGGTCACTTGCCAAAGAAAACTAATGAAGGCCATTCATTCATACTTTCCTGCATTTTAAATCTGAAATCTAAAGTTTTCCCCAGAACTCTGCTTCATTTATGATTATATAATAATAATAATAATGATAATGATAATAATAATTAGTATGTGCTCATATATCAAAAAATAATATACAGTGCCCTCAATAATTATTGACACCCCTCGTTAAGATGTGTTCTTTAGCTTCTAATAAATTCCGTTTTTTTCTTGATAATATAGGACCATAATGAAAAAAAGAGGAAAATCCAACCTTTTATTCAAGTGCATTTATTCAGTGGGAAAAAAATCCCACATTAAGAAATAATTATTTTCCATCAAATCATGTGTGCCACAATTATCAGCACCCTCGATGTTAATACTTTGTACAACCCCCTTTTGCCAACAAAACAGCACCTAATCTTCTCCTATAATGTTTCACAAGGTGGGAGAATACAGAAAGAGGGATCTTCAACCTTCCTCTTTGCACAATCTCTCTAAATCATCCAGTGACCTGGGTCCTCTCCTCTGCACTCTATTCTTCAGCTCACTCCACAGGTTTTCAATGGGATTGAGGTCTGGGGACTGAGATGGCCATGGAGGGAACTTGATTCTGTGTCTGGTGAACCATTTCTGTGTAGATTTGGCCACATGTTTAGGGTCATTACCTTGCTGAAAGACCCAGTAATGACCCATTTCCAGCTTTCAGGCAGAGGCCACCAGATTTTGATTGAAAATGTCCTGGTATTTCAAAGCATTCTGATGCCATGCACCCTAACAAGGTTCCCAGGGCCTCTGGAAGAGAAACAGGCCCACAGCATCTCCGATCCTTCCCCGTACTTCACAGTGGGCATGAGGTGCTTTTCTGCATACTCATCTTTTGTGTTCAGCCAGACCCACTTAGAGCGTTTGTTGCCAAAAAGCTCTATCTTGGCCTCATCTGAGCAAAGCACACGGTCCCAGTTGAAGTCCCAGTACCGATTAGCGAACTCCAGACGTTTGCATTTATGATTGTGAGTGAGAAAAGGTTTTTTCTGTGCATGACTCCCAAACAGCTTGATGACATGTAGATAGCACCTGATGGTTGTTTTGGAGACTTTGTGACCCCAAGATGCTATCGTTTGTTGCAATTCTTTAACAGTGAGCTTTGGAGAACTTTTTATTTCTCTTACCATCCTCCTCACTGTGCGTGGTGGAAAAATAACCTTGCATCCTCGTCCAGGCTTGTTTACCACTGTTCCAGTTGTTTTAAACTTCTTAATGATTCCTCTGACAGTAGATATGGGCAGGTGCAGGTGAGTGGCTATTTTCTTGTAGCCATTGCCTGAATTGTGAAGGTCGACACACATCTGCCTTACTTGAATGGTGTGTTCCTTTGTCTTTCCCATGTTGAAGAGTGGATAAGAGAAATGGCCTCTGTGTCGCGACATATTTATACCCCAGGGAAACAGGAAGTGATGATTTACTAATTAAATGTTCCTAGATACTCTGATCAACTTTGTAAACTACTGTAGAAATGACAGAAATACTTCAATTACATTTAATTCCTAGGAATTGTTAGGGGTGCCAATAATTGTGGAACAGGTGATTTTATAAAAAACTAGAAAAGCGCTCAGAGAGCGCAGACCTCCGCCAGGGGGCAGCAAAACCCAGAAGTACGGTGATTGGAACTTCGGCCCATTGGAAAGACTTGAAATCTTGAACTTTGGCGTATATCTCAGCAGTACCTTGGCCTAGATATGCCAAAATTTAATTGCCTGTTCCTTGACTTAATACCCACCTTCTCTGAAAATTTCATAAAAAAAAAAAAAATCTGTCCATTAGTTTTTGAGTTATGTTTTTTTTCTGTTGAAATTCACTTGAGTTAAAGGTTACATTTTTCTACAATTTCCAGTGTGAGAGTATGGTTCTGCAATAAAAATTGAATTTAAGGCTTTAAACACATCTTAACCAGGAGTGCCAATAATTATGGAGGGCACTGTACATCCTACAGCCAATCAGAATAGAGTTTTTACCAAAACCATGGTATGATAAAATTTGATTAATAATGGGGATAAATTAATTTACAATCCCAACACAGAATAGGCTGGGAAAGTATGGAAAATGCACATAAAAAAGAAGACAGTGATTTCTACATTTTCTTTGACTGGTATTTCATTGCAGTGTGGAGACTTCATTTTATTTGTATGTATACATTCATTCCTGCCATTCAGGCCCACGACTCATGCCATAAAAATTTAGACAAGTAAAGTGATAAAAAAAGAAATTTGAACAGGGGTGTGATTTTTCAGCTGGTACTTGCAATCATGATTTGAATTGGAACAAAAGCAGCATCCAGGAAAGGCTGAGTCTTTCAGCCGGTGTTCAATAACTTTTTCACTTTAAAAAAAATGAAATGATCATTTAAAACTGGTTTTGTTCACTCAGGTTGTCCTGGTCTTATACTACATGGTGTTTGAAAATCTGCAAGACCAGAGAGTGAGAGATGAAAAGAATATTTGAAGAAATCAGGAAGGAAGCAAATGCTTTTAAAAGGGGTAGCTTATTTGTAGCTGGGTTCACAAATAATGTTACAATATTTGCAAATGCTGTTCTTTCAGTTTGCTGTTGGTAAAATTACTTGGCCAGCTTGCTCATCATGTTTTATGTGAGAAACCATTTGGTTTATTGTATCTTTTGGCAATCCACATCTTCCAACTTAAATTTAGAGATTTGGATTCCATGTGACCTACGTGCTCCCCATGGCTACATAAGGGTCTGTCTTACCCAGGCTCATGTGTCCTTTCAAGCGTAGCTCGTACTCATTCCAGTTTTGTGAACAGTATAGCTAGTTTTTCCCCTGATATTGGTAGACAGTTATATTTGTGTTTTCTATTTTGGTGATAATCTTGTGACAAGTGCTGTTTTGGACATCAGCGTAACGCAAATATGTTTACCCAAATCTATTTATGTTTGGTAGACTGCTAATCAACATGTTTATGCAGAGTGAATTATCTGGATTAATGTGGCAGAAATGGGAGGTTTTCTATATTGGAAATTTAATGAGTACAATATCTAATGTATTGGACAGTAAATGACTTAAGGTCAATGACACCCCTGTAGCTATGATGCATATTAGCAAATCATTTTGGGGATTATTAGCCTGGGAAAAAATGGCATGGCAGTTCTTCTGAGATGCACTGTACGGGCAATAAGGCAACTGAGACCAAGTGAAACCCAAACTTTAATACAGACAGGATCAATTCAACATGCAAAACAGCCTTTCTAGACACCAAACATTTGTGTTCCTCTCCTTAAGTGGAAGCCAGTGTATTTACATGGTCAAAGCAAGCAGAAGTGTTAGAAATGCCGAGCTACAGGGGGAGGAATCCACTATGGCTATTAATTAGGGTTAGTACGAGCACTAAGTGAAATCCTATGTACATTTATACCACTGTGGGTCCTCAACCTTTAGAAGAGTCCATTGCTCTCTCCCCACCTAAATGATCAACTTGAGGATCAATCCACCGTGCTTAAAGTTTGCATGGTCACACAGCAGTTCTCATTCTGGCATTGTTCTGAGGCTGTGTTGGGCAATGACGGTTTCTTAGCCACTTCTGGTCAACAAAAGAACCGATGTCTGGTGCCCTCAGATGGCCCACCAATCATTTACTCCCATAGACTGAACAAGTGGCATTAGGAATACTTCAGTGTGGGACATTGGGTAGACAGATGGTACACCCCTCACTACCCTATCTTCACCAGTAGCCTGTTAGGCATGGGCAAATCACAGAGTCACTCAATCTTCAGTGCCTCCTCTTGGCGCATGTGCACGTACCCAGGCTGTAACTAGAGAGCTGTAGCATAGCATGAACACAGATCAATACCATGGTTATGGGACATTGCACTAGATAGTAGCACTGGCACCTTAATTTCAATTTGCTGTTGCCTTGGTTCGCATCAGTTTGATCCTCTACTGGTGCTATGCTGGCACACATATGGCCGACTGAGACTCCACTTCCTTCAGCACTGCACGCTGCAATCAAGGGGTGGGGCTTTGCAACCAACACCCAACTATACTCCATCTGACAAAGTATCAATGTCTCTGCTTCCACAGCATTGTGAGAAATCACTGTCTGATCATGAGCTGTTTCAACAGTATCAATGCATCCATGTCCTTCCCCTTCTGCGCATGTTCAGGCATCCAAAGTTTGAAAATTAGAGTTGAACTCCCAGTAAATGGAAAATCTTGCACTACATTGGGGCTTTTTTTTCACTTTTTGCATCACTGTAGCCCTGCACTTTTAAAGCACTCTAAATGATGTATGTTTACCGGGCTGCTATCCAAAAAAAAAAAAATGAAATAAATAAATAAACAAATAAATAAACACATTTAGGGTCAATCCACCAATTCACCGATTCCTCCTCCTGTAAGGACTTTCCCTCGACCTCTCATATACCAGCATCTTCCTCGGGGCCCACATGGCCATGCCCGTCCAGAGCACCTCACAGTAAATTTGTAATCTCAGTGCAACTCGAGAAGAACATTCCACAACATACTCAGACCCATTTCCACCTGCCCCTCTCCACCAAGTCATTCTCAGCTTCCAATTTTTTTGGCATTAAGTGTGGCTTTTTGCTCTAGGTGCTCACCGTTATGGCTTTCATTTTACGGTGGGCCTACATAGTTTCTGTCTGCACTTGGCCCTTCGGCATCGTAAGCAACAGCCACACTGAGTTCAAGTCCCTTTGCCATAAATGGCTCCATTCTCCATTTTGTATCCAACTCACTGTTCCTCGATGGACCTCAACTATTTGCCTCTTTTTCTTCTAGCTGCTATGAAGAATAACAGTAAAATGAAAGCTTTGTGTCTTGCTCTCCATTTCAAGTGCTCTCAGGTTCTGGCATTAGTCCAATTCTGCCTGCTAGAGGAATGAAAAAATGGTTTTCCTCAGCATGGTGAAAAGCTCGGCTGGACACCTGGATACTAGGCACTGCCTGTCACTTGGTGACACAGTGGAGTCTGCACACAATGCCTCCAATGGAAAGAGTGAACACCACTGATGGCTCAGTTCACCAGTTTCTCAGGAAGTGCTCTATGTAAGCCTGTGCTGTATGTATCATTGAGCACTGGAGGTTAACTTCCCTCCCTCAACTCAAGAAAACTTCAAAATCCCCTAAGCATTTTTTTGTTTTCTGCAACTAACCCGGGTACAGGGCTGCCAAACCTAATTCACCCCCAGGCCTGCATCTAGCCCCACCCTTACCAACCCATGACATCTTCCTCTTGACCATGAGGGATTCCTTAGTATGCATCATTCACAGAGGGCCAATAGTTTTTGGCTAAATGTTGAACCACAATACCCAGCTGTGGCAATTCGTCGACAAATGCAGATTTAGGTCGGCAATAGTGCAGTCGCTTTTCATCTGGGGGCAACCTGGTCTGCCCACATCAATGCTTTCTGGTGGAAAATTAGGCAGCTGAGACCAGGGTCAAATGAAAAGATTTAATGCATCCATGACAAACCAAAATACATTTTTTTCCAGAGAATCTAAGAATCGAAGGCTCCCAGAAGACTCAATTATACACTGGAGGCATGAAAAGTGATTAGAAGCTTTGAGATGAAGGTTAATATACCAAATGAGCCAGTGATAATCATGATTAATTTGTTAAATTCTCTTATGCAAACCTGGACCCACAACAGTTGCAAATTACAAGGTACAGCTGTATTCCCCCATTCTAGTAGAAGTTCAACTTAACAAGCAAATAGTTTGTTCAGTTATATAGAAAAAAATACATACATAATTCACAGAACAGCAGAAGGGGTAGATGCAATCATTACAGACTTGGAAATAAACATCAGACCCAGTCCAAGTGGGGCGGGGCAGAGACATCTGGTGGGGCAGTGGGCTCATCTTCTTTACCTCTGCTGGTGCACTGGTTGAACACTGAAAGGTAGCCAATCAAACACCGGAGACAGACTCCATATGACCTGTAAGTGGATGGCAACAACCAGATAGTGTCATTTCTTATCGTTTGGGACAGTGGTCCAATTGTTTAGTGATGGGAGCAGTATTGTTACAGATGAGTGGCAGTGACATCTCTCAGCATCACTTTGACTTATCACATTACCAGACCAGTCAAGAAAGGATCTTTGATTTCGCAGAATGGATGCATGAATTTTGGAGGTAACCAAAATTGGTATACTAATTATTTCCGTTTTCCAGCAACGGAAGTAATATCGAATCATCTTTGGGACAAATTGGACAAAATAATAAAAAAGGAAGCCATCAAGAAGTGCAGAACATCTGTGACATCTTTCACAGTGGTATTGGGTGTGAACCATATGACAGTCAAAGCTGATAAAATGCCATTCGTATGCAAATAAATCATTATTGCGAAAGCTTCGTGTTTTGATGAATCTATGACTTGGGCACTTGGGTACTCAAATGTGTGTCCTTGTTTTTACATAATCCCTTAAAGTCTTAACTTTTCATTTAAGTTTTCTTTTAAGTTCTGAATTTACATAGCACTTATATTGTGGAAAATTTTCAAATACAGGACGTCCTGTTTTGTGGCAATGGCATTACATGAAATGAAAAATATGTAGATTGTTTAGGTCTTGTTATACTCATTTTCACATAATGTAGCCAGACATATTTAGGATCAATGAAAATGTTGGGATCAACACTAGAATTTAAAATAGGCCTGAAGTTCCACAAGTTTGAATACAGCAGCTGCATTTGACAAACCCTTGAAAGGGTCGGAATGTTTATGGGGTCAAATTGACTTTCTGCCTTCTATTTCTTGAATTTTCTCCGAACACTCATACTGGAAATAGCGCCAACCTCTCTGAATGGCTTCAAATGTTCTAAAAATTTCTCCTGACTCAACATAATCCTGATACTCCTCCACAGTAACCCTACTAATTTGATTCTGAATTTCTTGCATTTAATTTATGTAACCAGTGTTTTCAAACACACTCAGCACTATGACTATTCACTATTACTAAATAGATTGATGCCCTTTATCCCCGATCCATCAGACCATTTTTGGACCTGCTATGCTGCCAGAGTCATGGGCGGGGCCGGTGGGGGGTGGAGCAGTTTGCTGTAACATTTGATGGACGTGATGCATGAATAAATCAGCATGGATCACTGTCTGATTTTATCACCTTCCCAACAGTCATGATACTATGATCGTATGCAATTTTTTGTCATCCAAGGAGATGGTTGTCTTATGATAAAAAGAAATGAAAATGAATTGAATTTTTTGTGCCACATCTTTGGAGGATGTAAAATACATACTCTAAATGGAGATGAACTTGAAGCTCTAGATCTCAGTGCGCATGTGTGTGTGTGTTTATGTATATGTGTGTGTGTGTGTGTGTGTGTGTGTGTGTGTGTGTGTGCATGTGAGTGCTTGCTATGGTATCGGGTGTTTTTTGAGCAGAAAAAGAAATTATCAGGCGATTAAAATGACAAGAATTTCATGTATGGAAACTCAGAAAATCGTGAACAGACGTTGTTTATGTTGTTGTTGTTTATGTTGTTGTTGTTGTTGTGGTTGTTGTTGTTGTGGATTGACTCATTTCGAGTTGTTTTGTTTCTATTTTGATCTTTCACGTACATTTAATGTCATTATGAGACTTGACTGTGTAAGACAGTCCTTTTGGCGTTAACAGTCCGTTTGTTTGAGGATCAGCCAAAAAAATTAGTCATCTTTACGATCATTATAATAATGGAATAAAGAAATTTCTGGGACATTTTTTTTTCTTTTTGAGTTCTCTCTTTGACATGGAATTAGTAAAATTAAATGGCTCAATGTGAGTGTAATAATGGTCTTATGTAACACTTACATTACATTTGCAGCTCTGGAAATAAAGATCATAGTTCCTACCTGTTGCTTGGTACATTCCTCTATGATCACAAAAAAGGATCCAAACATTCCAGCCTTTTGATAGATCACAAATTGTATTCCCAGTATAGATGACATTGAGTTTCCTTTCCCCTTGTGATGGTGATCTTCTCAAGAAAGATGTCCTTCTGCCCCCTAACAATGAAGATATTGTCCAGTGCTACAGAATTTTCGCCCCTTGTAAAACAGTTTTTGTGTACGGTGATCGTTGTCTTGCCCTTAGTAATTTTGATCTTGCCAATAGTGATGGCCGTCTTACCCCTGGAGAGGGTAGTTTTGCGTGTTGAAATGGTGATCATGCCTCTTATATTTTCTGTTTCCTTTTGTTCACTCGTTTTGATCTCAGTCTCTGCTGTGGTAAATATGAGTTTGTTTGACTGAATTCTGCTTTTCTCTGTTTGTTTTTTGATAAGAATGCTGTCCGTGTGGATATTGGTCCTCCTGCTGCTCTTGGCGGTTCGACCCATCTAGACGGTGGTCTTTCGCCTGCTGAAGGAAGCCTTGCCCAAAGACGTGGTGGTCTTGCTCCGGGTGAGGATGGACTTGCCGAAAGACATAGTGGTCTTACCTCTTTTGATGGTTGTGCCACCCATGGAGATGGTGGTCTTGCCCCTAGTGAGGCTGGAGTTGCCCATGGAGATGGCGGTCTTCCCCTCCGTGATGCTGGTGTTCCCCATCGAGCCGGTGGTCCTGCCTCAGCATCGGTTATGGATACGGGTTCAGTCAGTGTAAGGCATCGCCTGGAGAGCTCAGCGCCAGGTCATTGGTTAGATTGAGCTGCAGGCTGAAACCCAAGCAGATCTGAGCAATATGTGGGAGGCAACGCCGTCCTTCTGTAGCGTAGTACATTTGCCCAACACTGCGATCTATCCTCTCCGACTCACAGTACCACATTCCATGTGACTCGTAACAGGCTAGTGGAAGCCAGAGAGAGTGATACACTGGACCAATTGTCTTGCAGAGATGGGAACGCTATTGAATGCCTCAAGGACACATTGTTACACACTGAACAATTGGTAGTGACATCACTGGGCTCCGTAGCATTGCTCCCTTACTGTTCTTATCGTAAACACTTGCTTGATGTGATGTAATATGCATTATTCTGCTTGCTTGCATTTCTGTTTTCTGCTCTGGTACTGTTGCTGAAGTATAAGGGCACTGGACTGAGGGTTTTGCTGTACGCTGTTCAGCACTGAGATAGTTGCAATGCCCAGTTCAGCTCAGGTAATGTAGCTATACCAGACTCAGCACTGCCCTAATTAGAATTCAAGCTGAAACCAGCCAGTGGTAAGCCTGGTCAACAAGCTGTTCGCCAATAGACCAGCCCACTCTACACGGTCAGCTCTCCCACTAGTTTAGCCATTAGCTTACTTTTCCAGGTTTGATCAGCTTAGTTCATCAAACATTCGGTATTCACCAGCCACAGTGCAGCAATGACCATGAGTCAGAAACAGGTTCAACTATCAGTACTATCAGTACTATCGCTGTGGCCAGTTTTACATTTGTCATTGTAATTATACCATGTTTATGACTAGTGCTTGCAGTAATTCAACAGTAAAATATTCAGTGTGCAGTGCTATTAGAAAGTATTAACTCTCTTTTCTGTTTCTTCTATCTTTTCTTATTTGTCATATTTAAATGTTTCAGATCTTCAAACTCATTTTAATATAAGTCAAGGACAAAGTGAGTAAACACAAAATGCAGCTTTTAAATGATCTTTCAGTTATTGAAGGAGTTATCCAAAACCTCACCCATGTGAAAGAATAATTACCTCCAATAACTTAATAACTGGCTTTGCCAACCTTGGCAGCAACAACTGTAATCAAACGTTTGCAATCACTGGGAGTGAGGTTTTTTTTTTTTTTTTTTTTTTTTTTTTTTTACATTGCAGCAGAGGAACACGGGCCCACTCTTTTTTTCAGAATTGTTTTCATTCATCCACAGAAACCTTCAGTTTTTATTGATCCATGCAGATGTGGACTTGTTTGTTTCAGATCATTGTCCTGCTGCATACCCCAGCTGCACTTAAGCTCTCAGTTATGAACTGATGGCCGGAAAATCTCCCTCAGAATTTTCTGATTGGAGCAGAATTCATAGTTCCATCAATCATGGCAAGTCGTCCAGGTCCTGAAGTGGCAAAGCAACCCAAGACCATCACACTACCACCATGATGTTCTTATTGTGGAATGTGGTGTTAGCTATAAAACTTCATTTAACAATACTCATTTCTATCAAAAAGTTTCACGTTTGATTCATCAGTCCACAGAATATTATCCCCAAAGTCCTGGAGGTGATCAGGATGTTTTTTGGGGAATGAGAGGCAAGTGAGTTCTTTAAATGTAAGAGACTACCTGGATGAGTCATTGATGCTTATCTAACAAACTGCACGTTTCCCTAAAACATTTTAAAATGGTTTGTTCACTCCTTGGTCTAAAGATGTTGAGTCCTATGTTAACAATCTAAGCACACAGTCTGAAGTGCATGACGCAAGTGTGTGTAGATCAAGTCCAATTCCATTTTTGCTAATTTAACAGCGGGTTATCAGGGCATGAAATGAGCCGCAAGGTTCAATGGGATTGTACTTATTTTCTTGATTAATCATTGGCGTGTTTTGGGCGTGACAAGAAATAAACCAGTCAGAGTGTCATCTCCCAAACCCTTTAAAAGCCAGATGCCCTTTCACCTGGGCTATTTTCCATTGTAAGGGTGGATTTTCCTTATAGTAGGAAAAACACTTCACTGCAGAGATGGGTCAAAGGAGCTGTGTCACAATTATTGTGCATGCTCAGAACTTCCATCCTTAGAAATCTTACATCCTGCTCGACCGCAAGTCATAATTTGATTCTATCCTTGCCAATTCATCTTCATTTCGCATCATGTTTATATATTTTAGTTATCCTGGCATTATGTTTTTCATATTGACCCCTTTGCGCAGAAGCCAAATACACTGCCCTCCATAATTATTGGCACCCCTGGTTAAGATGTGTTCTTTAGCTTCTAATAATTTCAGTTTTTCTCTAAACAATACAGGACCACAATGAAAAAAAGATGAAAATCCAGCCTTTAATTCAAGTGCATTTATTCAGTGGGAAAAAAAATCCCACATTAAGAAATAATTCTTTTACTTCAAATCATGTGTGCCACAATTATTAGCACCCCTGACGTTAATACTTTGTACAACCCCCTTTGCCAACAAAACAGCACCCAATCTTCTCCTATAATGTTTCACAAGATGGGAGAATACAGAAAGAGGGATCTTTGACCATTTCTCTTTGCACAATCTCTCTAAATCATCCAGCGACCTGGGTCCTCTCCTCTGCACTCTCCTCTTCAGCTCACTCCACAGGTTTTCAATGGGGTTGAGGTCTGGGCACTGAGATGGCCATGGGAGGAGCTCGATTCTGTGTCTGGTGAACCACTTCTGTGTAGATTTGGCCACATGTTTAGGGTCATTATCTTGCTGAAAGACCCAGTGACGACCCATCTTCCGCTTTCGGACAGAGGCCACCAGATTTTGATTCAAAATGTCCTGGTATTTCAAAGCGTTCATGATACCATGCACCCTAACAAGGTTCCCAGGGCCTCTGGAAGAAAACAGGCCCACAGCATCATCGATCCTCCCCCATACTTCACAGTGAGAATAAGGTGCTTTTCTGCATACTCATCTTTTGTGTTCCGCCAGACCCACTTAGAGCGTTTGTTGCCAAAAAGCTCTATCTTGGTCTCATCTGACCAAAGCACACGGTCCCAGTTGAAGTCCCAGTACCGCTTAGCAAAATCCAGACATTTGCATTTATGAATGTGAGTGAGAAAAGGTTTTTTCCGTGCATGCCTCCCAAACAGCCTGTTGGCATGTAGATAGCGCCTGATGGTTGTTTTGGAGACTTTGTGACCCCAAGATGATACCATTTGTTGCAATTCTTTAACAGTTAGCTTTGGAGAACTTTTTATTTCTCTAACCATCCTCCTCACAGTGCGTGGTGGCAAAATAACCTTGCGTCCTCATCCAGGCTTGTTTACCACAGTTCCAGTTGTTTTAAACTTCTTAATGATTCCTCTGACAGTAGATAAGGGCAGGTGCAGGTGAGTGGCTATTTTCTTGTAGCCATTGCCTGACTTGTGAAGGTCGACACGCATCTGCCTTACTTGAATGGTGTCTTCTTTTGTCTTTCCCATGTTGAAGAGTGGATGAGAGAAATGGCCTCTGTGTCAGGTCATATTTATACCCCAGGGAAACAGAAAGTGATGAATTACTAATTAAATGTTCCTAGATACTCTGATCAACTTTGTAAACTACTGTAGAAATGACAGAAAAACTTCAATTACATTTATTACCTAGGAATCGTTAGGGGCGCCAATAATTATGGTACAGATGATTTTATGAAAAATAATTATTTCTTAGTCAGGGATTTTTTTCCCTTAAAACTCACTTGAGTTGAAGGTTACCTTTTTCCACAATTTTCAGTGTGAGAGTATGCTTCTGCAATAAAAATCGAGTTTATTTTAAGACTTTTAACACATCTGAACCACGGAGGGCACTGCATGGCACTTATGGAGGGCACTGTATGGCACTTATGGAGGGCACTGTATGGCTATTTATGTGTTACCCAATTTAAGGCTTTATAATTCAAGATCTGAGCTTCACAGAAAAGGTGAAAATTGATAAAATGATAAAAAGATACTTGTAGAATTTAGAATTCTGTCATATTTCACTTTCTTTTCATAATTTTAGCTCAGAGTGAGGGCCACAAACACAAAAATCTTCACAAAAATTCAGGAATGAAATAATTTGAAAAAAATAATACTGAGAAATGAAAAATGGCTGGGAGTAAAAATAATACATTTCTGGGATCATAATCTCCTTGACCACAAGTCTACTTCATAAGACAGTGCTTTTCAAAATTATAGCTAAATAAAACACCTATCTAAGTGGCTCTCCATGCTGTCAGAGCCCTCAAAATAGCACACAGTCAAATCATAGAATAATCATATGTTTAACATAAATCAACTTTCAACCCATGAAGTTCAATATGAATCCATGATTTTATGGCAGAATTTAGCATGAATTTATCAATAAGCATGGGTGGACATTAACAGTCACCAATAACCTCTCTAAACCAAAACATGCCTTTTCTCTATGATGAAGTTCAGAGTTTTGTCCATTTTTCTACAAAGCTGCATCAGCAAGCACACACTTTCATTAACCCCTTTGTGTAGATGTAGATGTCCACGTCTATGGGACTGCAAACTTAAGCATGCAGTTACAGGACTCGATCACTAGATGACACCCCCGGATCAGTTATTGAATATTCTCAAGCAAGTAGACTTCAAACGCGGTTTAAAATACTTTAATCCATGTTTTTCAAAAGTTGCATGAATTTAACTCCTCAGCTAAGCCTGATGTGCAATCTGGTCAATATCCTTGCCCATAGTATCGACCAAGCAGTTTTAAAAAATGATGTCTTGCGACAGAAAAAATCGTTGTCCTCTCTAGCAACCACTTACTACAGAGAGCCAACGGTACTCCAATCAGTGGTTTAGAAACATCAGTTTCTTTTTGATTAGCAAAAAATTCAACATGTTATTGATTCTCTTACATTCTACTGTAAATTACAGTCATCACATACAAAAAATGCATAATTTCCTACCGTGGATTTACGTGAAGATTCCTTTAGTGACAAATTTTAGCGCTTCCTTATATCCTCCCAAGAGCTTGTGTTGATATCCAATCACTCAATTACACACTCAGCCTCTTCTGCATAAGTGCACAGTTATAGTTCATGCCCTTGTGAAACTTCCCTGGTAAAAATGTATTGATTGGCTGATTTCTTATCCAAATCCCGAGGGTTTAAACTTTCCACAGTAACTGAAAGACATAGATACAAGCCTATGTGTATGAGCAAGGTAGGTTGTATCCGTTAAACATTGAGCATGATTGCGCAGCTGAAAATTATAGAAAAATCTATGGAAAAAAAAGAGTCCCTAAACTGGCCTGAAGTGTTCAGTCACATTTACAGGATTTAAATGAGGTAAGGACATGGTCAATGGGAATTATTTTGAATGAAACAGGACCTAAGGGTTCCTTCTACTGGATACATCAGTCTCTCGAGGAGGGATTCAATGAAAAAGGTTAGGATGCTACTTTTGCTTTTTGTTTTGGAATGTATACCGTATTCAACAAAATTGAATGCCAAGGTTTTTTTTTCATGTTTAAAACGTGAACTGGTCATGCATTTCGGTGGATCCCCCACCGGTGTTCCTTACACCTTTACTCCACAAGAAAATCATTAGTACGTATTACATTTCATGCCTCAAAAACTTTGTGTTAAATATATGATTATTTTATGATCTGACAGTGCACCATTTTTAGGGATCTCAGACATTGGGGAGCCACCTGGATCGCTGTCACATTTGGCTCATAGCAAGTAGGTTTTCTAGAACACAATGTTCAAGATAAATTATACTTGTGGTCAAGGAGTTTATGATCCCAGAAATGTATAGATTTAAGCCCCAGCAGTTTTTCAATTCTCAGTATTTTTTTTTTTTTTTGCAATTTCAATGTTGAATTTTCATGAATATGTTTTGTGTTTGGAGCCCCCTTTCTCTACCGAAATCATGAATATAAACTGAAATACGATGGAAATTTAAATGCTTCAAGTGTCTAGACTCAGTTCAGCCACTCCTTTCCTGTCTATGTAGCTGCAATCTTGAATTATAAAGCCTTAAATAAGGTAACCGCCCAAATAGCCAGATTTGGCTTCTGTGCAAAGGGGTTAAAGGAACTGCTTATTTTACTGTCAGAACGTTCATTCAGAGACAGAAAGTTTGTTGTTTACAATTCCAATCATCCAAGCGAAACACAAGCTTTTGTAAGTGCTTTTCACACCCTATTAGGAGCAAGTATAACTCACTAACGCAGTACTATCTAAAAATATACCTTATTTTAACAAAACAGAAATTCCACCGACAGGAAAAAGCAGGTTGTATGCTACCCTAGTTTGAACAGAGTTGTCAGTGTGAGGAACGAAGCAGAGGATTTACCGAAGTCTTTGAGCTGTTCGCATTTTAATCACGCAAAAAATCCAAGACATTCTATTTCATTGAATGTGGTATAAATTCTAAAATTCAGATTGCCACATTAAGCAAAATGCCAGCACATGCAGTATTACGATTAGCAAAGGCTGGCCTCTACTCTTGTAAACCAATGTGCCAAACTAGCTGAGATATCAGTGTTGGAGTGAAAACAAGGAATAACTGGCTAGTTAGCTAGCTGGCAAGAAGTAAGATAGAGCTGCTCCATACAAAGACAGTTCAACTAGTATTGCAAGAGGAAAAAGTCTCCATCATTGATCCAGTGCCTCACACCCCTTTCTTCTGTGTCTCTTTCCGAGGATCTTTCCCTCCACTTCCCTGAGTCCTGAACCGTATGAGCCCTGTCCCTCACCATGAGCGCTGGCTGCTGCTGTCCTGCTGTCCTGATCTCTCCGGTCCGGCCCTGGTCCAGTCCTGCACCATCCTCGACTTGCCACTTGCTGAAGCTACCGATGCCACTGTTTAGATGAACTCAAATGGAACTCTTCTGTTGTTTCACTCCATTTTACTTTTTTGTTCTTAATTAGCTAGCCCGCGGAGGATGGGCTCCCCCACTATGGCCGGGTTCCTCCTGAGATTTCTTCCCACTGGGGAGTTTTTTCTCACCACTGTTGGAGGATTTTTCTCCCTACTGGGAGTTTTTTGCCTCATTTGCTGTAGTGGGGAATAGGCTGGGCACTGCCTTTTTATTTCTTTAAACTTTCACTGTAAAGCGTCTTTGTGACAGTCTCTGTGAAAAGCGCTATACAAAATAAATTGAATTGAATTGAATTGAAATGGAATTTCTCCTGTAAAGAATCAATGCTGTTAGCCCTCCGGACTGTTCCATTCAGAATTACTGCCATTTTCCATCTACAAATCACACTACCATCCAGCAAATATAAGCTCAACACTTCAGGGTTGGCTCTGGAAGTCATTGTTTTCATGCAATCATGTCATTCTCAGCTGCAGGGGGTTGAGAGAATACAGCCAAGCTGCTATTTTGCAAGCATTTAAATACTTTTTCTGAGGGTCCAATCAATGTCATTCAATTACTGACTGAGTCATATTGCTTCAAAAATGGCATGGTGAGAGAGAGCAGAAAAATAGAAAGAGGAGAAAAATACCCACATTTTAATAATAAATATGTGTATGTTTGTTGGAATTTTGAAGGTCTAAACAGAAAAATGTTTTTTTTTTTAGAAAGCAGGGTCATTTCGACTATGGTGGCATCATAATCCGCTCTAACAACTCTCATAGAGTACCATTATATCTTTTGAAATCTGCATGAAACTTTGAATTCTCAAAAACTATAAAGTTGTTTCGCACCAATAAACTACCACTTTTGTGGAACCCATTTAAATTTTGAATAAAGTTTGCAGCTAAAAGTATGGCGCAGGAAAAGGTGGGATTTTAGCATTTTCCACATTGACTGCCATTGTAAAAAAGAAAAAGTTTTAAAAAGTTAAATATTTTCAAAATATGGAAGGTATTTTGTAGAAAAATTAAAAAGATTAGCTGAATATTTAAAAAGTTGAATGACGTTTCTATGAGAAAGTATGAAAAATTTTGAAATACTGAAAAATCAGTGGCATCAGGTTACTGTAAGGTCACGCATCCAAGCCTCCAGCTCGCCAGTCTGAACTGATGAGTGGGGCTGCTGTAGGGTCATACAGCAGCCCCGCTCATCAGTTCATTACACGTGTTTCAATTATTCAATTACCATCTCCCCTCTGTTTTCAATGGCTGATTATAGCAGCCTTATTTAAGGACAGAGCTTTGTGAAGTCTGGTAATCTCAAGTCTGTTAGACTTGTTTTAGGCTTTCTCTCTTGTATCGCATTTATTTCATATCTACCTTTATTCTTGCTCAGCCTGCACGTTTATTTAAAGGAACGTTGATTCCTTTTTACTTTAACCTACGGTGTTATAGTCTAATGTTAGACTTGTAGGTATTGTTTGGAATCTCTGTTCCTTTTCTTTTTATTGCTGAATGTTTGTGTATGACTGCCATGCAGTATATAATAACATGTAATAATAACATTTATACATCCTGCGCCTGGGTTCAGTCCTCTACTTGCTGTCCTCTGGGTGAAATGTTAAAGTTACAATCACTGAAAACTGTTGGATTTATTGAGAGCAAAAAATGGCTTTTAAAAAAAATAATTAAATGATCTCAAAAATCTGCATGATTGTAATTTCATCCAGAACATGCTGCATGGTATGAATGCCAAGAAAGGCATTAGGTGGCACTGGCCTCACTTCATCTGGAAGGGGCAAAAGCTCAATATTATACTTTGAAATCCTGCAAGTGACGATGACCAGGTTCCCACGCTTCAGTATCCTCTAAAGATCAAAGTTCGTTGAACTGGATAGCAATGCATTTGCCTTTTTTCTAGTGGATGGGGATGAATTAAAATCCTCTCAACATATTTCCTTAATTTATTTTCTCCAGCATCCTCAGTATTTGAGATCGCCATGCTGATCGCCGTGTGTATAAAAAGTATGTCATTCTTAAAACGTAAGCAAGTACATTAAGGTAATTTTAATTTGATTGCTCATTTTGAGCAATTTTCTTTTCATACTTTGCAACCTGTAAGATTTATTAATATGAACTGAATCAGTACTCTGTTTTTTTCATGTTAATAGCATGGGCTAGCAATATAATGCATGGGCTTACCTGAGCAGAGTACGATAAGAGGCCTTTGACTGGCCAGATTTGAAAATAATTTAAACATAAATTTCTCTTCTTTCAAAGCTTTTTGTTGGATGTTCTCTCACATCCAACTGCACACCTCTGTCAGCTGCGCCCAGCAGTCAGAGTTTGGGAGTTTGCACTGTGGAGCACTGAACAGTGGTAGCATGAACAGTCTACTTCACTCGATCAATGACCTGTCCTCACTACATGATGGTCCTGGAAAAGCCTGGGGTTGCTGCCATATAGTTGCATGTGGGAGTGAACTGGGCACGCGCGACACTGAGCCCAGTGACTTAAGATCACAACCAATCCATGAATTAAAACACTCTCCCACGCTTCTCTTTACTGCATACCCTTTGAGGAATCATTTTAGAAACTGGAGGTTGCGCATTAGCCGATTGGAGGGTGGTCCAATTCATCAGACATCCATGTGAAGAGTCCAGTAACATTCTTGAGATCCTCCATTTGGCTAAAGGGAGCAAGTCTACAACACTGCAGACTTGAAGTAGTTCAATTGCCAACAATACAATGTTTCGACCCCAAATTTCCTGTAGAAATAGTTATGGCTACCATCACATCTGTCACCACCATAGGCTGTAAAAATACTAAAGGGAAAATGGAGAGGATTTTAATGTGTACAAGCTAATTTAAAGTATTAAGTGGAACTTAAAATATTAAATTAACAAGACATAGCAGTATTACATAACCAGTTCCAATGAATTAAGCTCAGACTAGGGATATAAGCCGTAGGTGCCGCTAATTCTCTAGTCAGTCGCCAATGCCTCGGAAGAGGACAGGTTACAGGCAGGAAATGAGCTAAAAGCAACAGAGAAATTGTGCCATGTAGATCACATTTCTTATTTAATATTAATTTTTAAACCTCTCAAGCCTTTTTTCTGGTTAGACAAATTGTTCATTTTGCGGGCCAACAAGTGCTGTCCAACTCAGAAATATACCACTGCTTGTGCTTTCCCTATCACTATTGAATGTCTGCTCAAGTGCATTTTTGGTTCTGTCCCACATCCTCCCCAGTGAAAGCGGCCAGAGCGAGCGAAGGAGAGCAGTCCATCTCTGAATTGGGCCACAGCTTCGGCTAAATTATCTCAGCGCATGTTATTCTGCTGTTTGTTTGCACTTGGGTGCTATTGCATCTGTACAGAAGATATGATCAAACCTTTTTTTGTCAACGCATCGGTGGAACTAAGCACTTCACGACATGCATTTTGCACTATTAGGCATATGGTCAAGGAATATTAGTGAGAGTTTTGCAGTGTTGTGAAAAGATTATATTCATATTCAAGCATATTTGCAGGTCCCTGACATCAGTAGCAGTCTGATAGGACCAGTTCACTTTTTAAATACACAAGTTATCTTTTTGGCTCTGCTTTATACACCTAATAAATATGTTCTCCATATTCCAAAAACCATTGTAACAAACCTAAAATGGATCCTGTCATCAGGCGAAAAGAATGTGGATTTTTATGCAATGTGGTGCGTTGGTTGAACTACGAGACGCAAACTATGCAGAAGGCCAGGCATAGATTGTGTGTTGGCTGTAAATGGACAGTGGCAACCAGAGAGAGGTACAGTGGGGCAATTGTCTTTGTGTTAGGAGAACTATTGAATGACTGAACGATACATTGTTGTACACAAAGCAAATGGTAATGACATCACTTAACTTTATGGCATTGTTCCAAAGTCCTTATTTAAATAAGGATTGGCCATGACGCCAAATACTTTTCTGCTCGTGTCCACGCTCTAGCTGTTTATTGGGTCTTTTTTTAGGTGCGAAATCCGTAATTATTGCAATCCCTGCTGTCTTGCACTGGTGTTACAGATGTTGCCTGTGAACATGGCTAAGCGAGGGTGGTGTTGTCCTCCATGTAAATGATCCTGCCCACTGCATTGTGGGCTGGGGGAACACATGCCACAATGACAGAGGTCTCTTTGTCTCATGTCTCTGGATGGCTCTCTTGTGAAGGCATTCCCGGAGTGGTGTACTGTACTGCATTAAGGCCTTTGTCAATTTTGCTGCAATTTTGGAGAATGTCCTTAGCTGCCGTCTCAAAGTTATGTGGGAGGTCAACTCTCACCTGTACAGCTTACAAGGTAAATAGGTATAAAAATCTCTGAAGGAATAAAAAAATTATTTATTTTTTTATCATTTACTCTTTCGAGAATTTTATTTCATCGCTTGGGTGCTACCAAAAGCGATATCCTACAACTATAGCTCACATGTGAGAATATCATACACACTATCATAGGAGATACCACATTTTACTGCAGTGAAGAAATCTATATATGAATATCTACCTGCTTCTCTTGATCCTTGTAAGTATGAATATTTGCCACAGCGTATGCAGTGTGGAGCCGACATGGAACTGGCCGCAGTAACATGTGGTGAACAGATATAAATATGCGAAATTGTCTTTGTGGTGGCCCTGGGGCCTTTATTGATATCCTCAGAACAGAAAATCAACAAAAAGAGCGACCAAACCAGAATGCAGCCTTTGTCTCTGAGAGAACATCCAACGGAGGAACGAAGCAAAAATACTCAAATTCAGCCTTTTCCTCCAGCTCCTCTTCTCTCCTGAAGTCTTGGTTAGTAGGCCTTTTATGAAGTCTTCTATTGGGCTCATTGGGCATCAGCTTCAGGGATTCCAATTCCTTGTCGCTGTGTGGCCTTGCTTGTTTGTGGGCTAGGTGCTGCCCTCTGGTGGAAAGCACCCAAAATTTCTCCCTTCCTGCTACATTCCACCACCTGCCTCAGCTTTCAGCACGCGAGGGATCAACAGCCCGCTGCAGGAAGGGAGGTGCAAGAGGTTCCAGCCAACCCCCAGGTCAAATGGTGGTGGCGGTGTGGAGGAGGTCGCTTGTGGTCTCGCGTCCAATCCAGGGTAGGGCCACCAAGTACTGAGAGGTCTCTCCACTGCAGGGCACATAGCAGCGATAAGCCGTGGGAAGCCTTGCTCTGGGCCAGGAGCGCTCTTGCCGAAAGCAGGCCGCACTAAGCGAAAATAGGAGGCGAAGGCAAGAGTTGCTGTGGCCAGGGACAGCTCATGATATCAGCAAGAGGTGGTGGTGAGTGTGTCTGTTAGTTGCTATGGTTTTTAAAGCAAATTTTAGGAATAACGTTTGTTTGGTCACATCAAACCGCATAGCTTTGTAGCAATTGACTCTCATACAAAATTTCTCTCTCTCTCGCTCTCTCTCTTTCTCTCTTTCCCTCTGTCTCACACACGTGTATGTCCACAGAGTGAGAGAGCTTAATCCATAGATTTTCAATTAAATCAATATTGATAATTGCACATTTAATCCAACTATTGCACTGTTGTAAATCTCATTTATTGCTCAGAAAAACAATAAAATACATTGTAATTGCACTGTGAATCATCAGACATTATTAAAAGCTATTAACTTTTGTTCACAGAATTCTATACTATTGTAACAGGAGAAACTTAAACCTAAAAATAAATGCAAGACGTCAATAAAAATTATGGCAAATTGCATTATCGATTATCATTATTATTGAATGAAAATTCAAATTCATTTCGTATATCACCTGTCACATTTTGTATAATGCATACCATACATGCCAACTCTACTGCTTTTGGTGGTAAGCGACCGCTTTTGGGGCGAATCCATTCTGAAAAAAAAAACGCCCCAAAAGTGGTAGTCTACCGCCAAAAGCGGTGGAGTTGGCATGTATGGAATAAGAAGCTTCAAACTCAAAATACACGCTAGACCTGTATGACACCAATAACCAATTGCATTATCAATTACCATTATTGAGTAGAATTCTCAAATGCATGGCGTATATCACTGGGTGGACTGCCTCACCCATCAAGAGTCTTCAGCTGAAATCATGAAGCCCCAGTTATACCTTCGCCAGGCTCTGTTCGCGGATTGTGCATGCACCTCAACAGAGCACAGAGGCATTTATACTTGGCGCATTCTCCGTTGCAGTATTCGCCGCAAAAACGGATGGCGATAGAAAAAAAAATACTATATTTTAATACTACACCAGTGCAAGACAGCATGGTTCTTGGGTGCAAATGGGTTAAAGGAGATCGCACAGGTATTCACTTGGACACTGAATCACAAGGACAATGATGAAAAAGAGCAACAGGGAGAGGGGGGGGGGAGGTTTGAGATTTAAAAACCACTTTAGGACATTGTTCAAGCATGAAACTTACATTACATCACAAACCAAAATACCAAGGGAAAAAAGGAGACCTAGAGGAGAGAGGGGAAAAGAAAGAAGAAGAGGAAGAAAGAAAGCAGTAAACTGATGCAAAGGAAACAGCAGCACAAAGACAGAGAGAGAGAAAAAAGAGAGGGGGGGAGAAACCATAAAAAAAAAACACTTACCAATACATCCCTACTTTAACTCCAGCCTTTCTTGCACACCCACTTTGCACAGCACCTCATAAATCCCCCACATTACAATAAACCCCGGTACGTTGTGAACAAGTGTGCAATAGGCCCATTCCATCTTCACTCTTGCCATTACCAACCCCTTCAGTATATTCTCTGCGTCAGTTGGCCCAGCCCCCAGCGCCGATTCTTCCTATTGAGCCAAGTGGCCATTTTGGCCTGTCCAAAGATAAAATTAATTAAACACACCCTGTGTTACTGTGAGACTGTGTACTTTGGTCCGGATATGTATAATTGATTGGAAAACTCCACCCCTAACCCTGTGCACCAATCCCTGAACAACCCCAGCAAACGGTCCAACCTACAGCAATCGAGGAACAAGTGTTCCACCGTTTCTGTCACCCCACAGAACAAACAACTTTCCCCTACAGTTGGATCAAGGTGTGCCACGTGTCTGTTCGTCGCGATGGCCCAATGAATAATCCTCCACTGTAGGTCTGCAGTACGCTTCTCCACAGCAGGCTTATATAGGAAGCGCCAGCATCCTATCAGTGAAGGATCCTGTCACATGGTATAGGGCCTTTTTGCCCATTCCCTGAAAGTCTCCCAGCTGTGGTACAGTGAAGGAGAGCAGAGATCTCTCCCAGATCAAGTCCATCATCCACAACAGCCTACACAGTGATAGGAGGAAAATCCACCTTAGTCTATCCTGACCGCAGATCCCTCCGAAGCGCCCAAGTGAAGGAAGCAGGAAGTATATCACAAATCCCTTCCATCAGTTGCTGTACCAGTCTCGAAGACCGCATACCCAACAGTGTAGCCAACTCACTCGATTACCTCCATCTCCCTCCACTGATCCGGTCACCCACTTTAGTGACCCCTGCATGAATCAGAGCAGTCTGCACACTGACAGACTGCAACAACCTCACCGGCAGCAGCGGGTTATGCAGGAGCGGCGCTTGCAACGTCCACCCTTCAGGCCAGCTTGAACTTTGCTTGGCTGTAAAGGTCTTGTGCCAGGCAGTAAATACTGAACTATAGAAAGATGGTCCACTGCTCCGAGGCTCGTCAAAAACAACTGGCAGTCATATCCCAACCCTGCAACTCTCTGCAGTAGAGCTTAGGCTAGACCCCTCCAACTGAGATCTAGGAGAAATAACAGCCTCTTAACAGTTTGTAAGCAGAAGGCTGTAACTCTGCTCTGTAGGTCCACTAGACTCTGACCACCTTCCTGTAATGGAAGATACAACAATGGAGCTCTGATCCAATGCTGCCCAGACCAGAAAAAGTCCACCATCTTCCTCTGCAGTTCTTTAAGTAGGCCTCTGGGAGGCTTCAGCACACACAACCTGTGGTAGAGCATAGAGGCAGCCAGGTTATTCAGGACCAAAACCCTCCCCCTGAAGGACATAAGTGGCAACAACCACCGCCATTTAGACAACTTCGCAGCAACCTTGTCCAACATACCCTCCTAGTTTCCAATACTCCTCGCTGCTGAGGAACACCTCCAAGACTTCCATTCCATCCGTCCCCCAATCTAATGCCCCAGACAAATTAGGGGGTGCCCTCCCCTGCCATTCCCTGACCTGTAAAGCCTCACTCTTCCCCCAGTTGACCTTGGCTGAAGAGGCCCTCTCATATAAGCTCAATGCTTGCTCCAAGGCAGACACATCTTCCTGAGACCTGATTATAACCTGATTGAGAGAGAGAGAGAGAGAGAGAGAGAGAGAAGGGTAGTGATAGGTGTGTATTATGCAAGTGAAGTAAATGTGCAACTGTGTCAGTTCAAAGAACACAGTAAATACTGTAGGTCTACACGGTATCACTGCCGCAGGACAAAACACTCTTCAAATTCAAAACGCACAACTTTTGAAAGCGAGCAATCTCTGTTCCAAGCTCTCGTCTTCCTTGTTCAATTTTCCCCTGTCCAAGTTGGATAATGGAAAAAGCTGATGCTTAATTGTATTGGAGGTCTTCATTTAATACTGCAATAACACAGGCAAAGTTGTTGTGGTTCTGCCTTGTGTGCTGTTTTGTCTTTGTGCTTATTGAAATGCTGGCGCGTTTTTGGCTGCCGCTGCTCCAAATATTTATACTTATTGAAGGTATAATATTGCTCAAGGGCTCTGCATCTGTGGTCTGTCTGTGGACTATACTCCATTTTACCGACACCACTGCAATATACGAACTGTCACTTTGTGCGAGTGTGTGTTTGCTACGGATTAGCTTACCTGCTGTGTCCCATCGAGCTACCGCTGCGCTACACCTTTCAGCAACTGGTTTGATTATCCCTCGTGACAGCCCTGTTCCAATATTCCACCTCCGAGTTTAAACTCCATTTCCATCCACACACTGCGCCAGATCCTGCTCTCCTCCACCTCCCGGACATTCTCCATGTTCCGCGCCGTAGACCCATCCACCGAGGCTCTCGGCGTAACTTCCAGTACAACTCCTTCGGCTCCATACCATCCATCTGGTCCACTGTTCGCCGCCCGAAGCCTGTCACCAGCCGCTGAACCGAGCGCGTCCTGACCCACTCCGTGAACAAGAGCGCCGCCGTCAACTTTGGGCTCCTAAACATCCGCTCCCTGACCAACAAAGGTACTTTGGTCCAGGATCTTCTGGTGGACCATTAGTTGGATGTATTTTGTCTAGTTGAGACTTAGCAGCAGCTAAATGACTTTTCCCATCTCAACGGGAAAAAAAAATCTCTGGTCCACCGCGAGTCCCTGAGGATAGCGCCCATCAATGTGCCTGTTTATAATTCATTTGAATCTATTGTCTGTCAGCTTTCTGGACCTACTCCCATCATCATTACCACTATATACAGACCACCAAAGTGTAATAAGGATTTTTTTTTTTTATTGGACTTTTCTCAATTTTTAACAGCTGTTTCCCTCTGTCATCCAATATCATTTTACTAGGGGACTTTAATATTCATATGGACAACATCAACAACACTCTCACCAATGATTTTATTTCCTGTTTGGACAGTTTTGGTGTACAACAATATGTCAATTTCTCCACCCACTCTAAAGGACACTTTATTGATTTAATTTGCTGCTCAGGTATAACTCCAATAGACTGCAAACCGGACTCCATCCCCTTCACAGATCAATTTCTTCTCACCTTCAACGTCCATCTTCCTCATGCCAAATCCAACCCTCCACGCTCCACTTCCTTCCATAAAATCAAGGACATTAACCTCAACACTCTCTCCTCTCACATCAATAACCTTCCCAGTGCAGACAGTATTTCAACTCCGGATGACCTGGTCTCATACTACAACACCCATCTACTTAACATTCTCAATAATCTTGCTCCTCTCAAATCCCGGTCTGTCTTTTTCTCTCACTCTGCACCCTGGTACTCAGCCACACTAAGACAGTTAAAATCAAAAGGCCGTCAACTGGAGAGACTTAGCAAGAATACCGGACTCGCTATTCATAAACAAATGTACAATAACCATATTCTCCTCCATAAAAACTCTATCATCAAAGCCAAATCCACATATTACTCCAACCTAATAGCCTCAAATGCAGGAAATGCCAAGACCCTCTTCTCCCTCCTCAATAACTTCTCCAAATCGTCAGACCCTCTTCCATCTCATCTCTATTCCTCTGATTTTTGCAATACCCTGGCCTCATTCCTCATCACCAAAATTCAATCCATCCACCAGCAGCTCACTCCCTCCTCCCCTCCACCTCCACTTATGACTATATCACTCTCCTCCGGTATCCCTTTTTCATCCTTTTCCTTACCCTCCATCAGTGAAGTTTCCACCCTTATTCTCCAATCTAAATCCTCCTCTTGTTCTCTTGACCCTCTTCCTACTGTTCTCATTAAATCTGTTCTTCCTACTCTTGTTCCTCTTATTACCAACATAATCCACTCCTCCCTCACCACTGCAACTGTTCCCTCTTCCCTTAAAACTGCTGCAGTTACTCCCATCCTCAAAAAACCTGGCTCAGATCCCTCCGACCTCAATAACTTCCGCCCTATCTCAAATCTTCCATTCATTTCTAAACTTCTTGAAAAAACAGTCTATTCCCGACTCAATTCTCATCTGTCCTCCAATAACCTCTATGAACTTTTCCAATCTGGCTTCCGTCCCCTCCATAGCACTGAAACAGCTCTTCTCAAAATCACGAATGACCTTCTCCTCGCTGCTGACTCCGGTTCATTATCCATCCTCCTCCTGCTTGACCTCAGCTCTGCATTCGACACCATCTCACATTCCATCCTCCTCAATAGACTCTCTAGTGTTGGTATTTCTGGCTCTGTTCTTTCTTGGTTTCATTCTTATCTTTCCAACCGCACTCAGTTTGTCCAACTTAAATCTTTCTCCTCCGATCCTGCCCCCATCACCACCGGTGTTCCTCAGGGTTCTGTCCTAGGTCCTCCTTTTCATCATCTATCTCCTTCCCCTCGGTCACATCTTTCGAAAACACCACATCCATTTTCACTGCAACACGGATGACACCCAGATCTACCTCTCCAGCAAACCCAATACCACACTCCCTCCCTCCTTCCTCCTCCTCTGCATTCATGAAATAAAGTCCTGGTTCACCTCAAATTTCCTCAAACTTAACAGCAATAAAACTGAACTCCTCCTCACTGGCACTAAATCCACCCTAAGTAAAATCAATAATTTCTCTATTCTCTTTGACAGTTCCTCCATCTCTCCCTCCCCGCAGGTCAAGAGTCTGGGTGTCATTCTCGACGGCACCCTTTCTTTCACCTCCCACATCAACTCTGTCGCCCGCTCAGCATACTTTCACCTCCGCAACATCCACCGCCTCCGTCCTTCCCTCACTCCTCGGTCCACCGCCATCCTGGTCCACAGCCTCGTCACTTCACGTCTGGACTATTGTAACTCTCTCCTCTTCGACCTCCCCCATAAAACTCTCCATAAACTACAACTGGTACAGAACTCAGCAGCCCGAATCATCACACGCACCCCCTCCACCCACCATATCACTCCCATCCTACAACAGCTCCACTGGCTCCCCATTACATACTGTATTAAATACAAAATCCTGCTCCACACATTCAAAGCTGTCCATAACCTTGCTCCTCCATATCTCTCTGACCTCCTCCACATTGCCACTCCTGCTCGCTCTCTTCGCTCCTCCTCTTCGCTCCATCTCTCTGTCCCTTCAGCCCGCCTTGTCACTGTGGGGAGCAGAGCAATCAGCTGCTCTGCTCCACAGCTCTGGAATTCTCTTCCTCCCGATCTCCGCAATATAGACACACTCCCACTCTTCAAATCCAGACTCAAAACTCACCTGTTCAAACTTGCATACTCACTATAACCACAACTGCACTGTCCTGTAAATATTTTAACTGTATTTAACTGTCTGTTTATATTGAATATATTGATTTGTATTTTATTTGAATGTTTTCTACTGTTTTTATGATGTGAGGCGACCTTGAGTGCTAAGAAAGGCGCCATATAAATAAAATGTACTATTATTATTATTACTATAATATTTTTGCTTTTGTTTTTCTCCCGTGCCTCACTCTCTCGATTTATTTTTCAGCTTTCATTCCACTGTCTGACGATTGATTCTCTCTTGCCTAATCTCCTGTGATGTCGTGTGACAGCCTTCAGCATGCCTTAGTCTTGTTGTCCAATCACATTTCCTCTTTCTGTCTCGGCTGTGGTATTTTATTCATTGCTTCCACCTGTGCTTAATTCTGGATCTCCTGAAACGGAGTGAATGCGTTCTCTGATAGGTTCATTACTAACCCGTACTAACCAGCACTTATTTGAGGGTGATTTTTATATATTTCGTCACGCAGTATTAACCTTAATTAACTCATTAGCGAGTGCGAGTGTTTCTAGCTTTTGTAATGCCTTCCTATGCTTTCCCTGATCAACTGCCTTTAATGCTTTGCTTTCCTTTGCTTCTCTCGCAATGCTTTTATACTTGTCACGTTTAGATCACTTTTATCTAAACCGTCTAGTTTGATTGATTGTCTCAGCGTCTTGTCTGGAGTCATTATTGTTAGCCCGCTCCTCGTTAATTTGTTTATTAATCCCATGTGTTTCTGTTTCCTTTTGAGATTGCATTCCGAGTCCCCGCCTCCTCCCGTGTGAATATCTGTGAGCAGGAGAGAAGAGACCGTCAGAAGGTATTTTGTTAGACTCTGCATCGCCTTTGTATGATTTCTGAGTCTTGTCTGCCCCGTGTGAAAGTCTCCCAGTGTGTCCGTCAGTCTAGTTAGGTCCAGTTTTTGTTTTTCTAGTTTAGCCACTCTTGGAGTGTGTATTTCTGTTTCCCCCTGCCTTGGGCAGTGTACCTTAGTTTCTTCCATTTGTTCAGTGCATGTGCATGGTGTCTTGTTTCAGGCCTGTGTGCCCATTTTCTCCTTTAGTGTTTGGTGGTTCTTGTTGTGTTCCGTGGGTCTGTGTGTTTGGTTAGTCAATTTTAGGTTTTTATGATTTTTGTGATGTTGGTTTTTAGTCCATGTCTTAGTGTTCACATTTCATTCCTCTCCCGTGTTATTCCAGTCCATGTCTTACCCATGTACTGTCTTTGCTTTCTCCCCGGTCGCGTCATTGTTTGTAGCAGTTTTCTGTCTTAATTGATTGTGACACTATTTCGGGTGCTTTAATGGATTCTGGGTTTCAGCCTTCATTCCTTTCTCGTTTACTAATTTCCCCTTGCTTTTCTATATTACTAACCCCTACTAACAGTTTGTTTTCTAGAATTTACTAACCAAGCTAACATTGTATATTAGACTAACCTACTAACGAGCACCCGGGTTGTATAGCTGCACTTCCTAATTGACTAATGATCTCTCAGCATTCGCCCTGTTCTAGTCTCCGCCTCTTGCTTTTCTTTCACTGGCTTTGCTGTGTTTTCCTGCAGAACCTCTGCATTTATCTTATTTGTCCTGTCTCTTTCTATTCACTGAAATATTTATTTAGTTTATTTATCCCGTCTTTGGGATTGTCTTGTGATCCTCGTCTGTGTGTTAATGTTTATCTGTTTCATGTAATTAGGTTTCCCTCATGTTCCACCCCTTGTTAATTATATTAAGTTCCTGAACCTGTGTCTGCCCGTGCCTCTGCCTATATCTGTTCCTGCAGCAAGCCAATTTCAGATCTGACTTCGCTCGCCCGCCCGCACCTCACCACTCCTTGCCCCTGTGCACGTTCCCTCTGGTCCCCATAATCTTCTGTGTTCTATCAGCCTCATGACCTGGCCCAGCCTGCCCTGCCTGCCGTAATCCACTCCAGTCTGTCTGAGTCTGCCCCCCGCCAGCTGTTTCCAGAGCCTTCTCCTGCCAGCCGTGCCAGTCTGCCAGCTGTGCCGTGCCGTTCAGTCCTGTCCGCCCTGCCTGTTGTCTCCAAGCCCCCTGATGCCCCCAGTCGTCTCCCGAGCCCTAAGTGTCCCAGTCGCCGCCCCGAGCTGTTCCCTCCTGATGTTTCCCCGACCCTTCTCCCGGCCAGCTGTGCCTTCCGAGTCAGCCAGCTGTGCCCGTCTTCTCGTCCTGTGCCTGCCCTCTTCCTGACGTCTCCAGCCACCATTGTCTCGAGATCCCTCTGTCCTGTATTGCCCCTGTCCCGCCTCAGTTGCCTCGAGTCTGCCCCCTAGTGTTTCCCTTAGTTTTGATTCCTGAGTTCTTCCCCTTTCAGTGCAGTAGCACGGTGTCTCTGTTGGCCAGAGTGCCCCGTTTTTCCTTCTTTCTAGTTTTTTAGTTTAAATTCTTTTGGATCCCTGCATTTAGCGTCTCTCCCCCTTGTCTCATTGTTCCAGTGTTTCCTGAGTCAGTTCTGTGTTTTCCAAGTTCCTAGTGTTTTCCCTTCCAATGCATGACAGATTCTAATTAACACCTTTAATCCTGCATCTGGTATCCCCCTGACCTCTTAACGCAAAGTGTTTACAGCATTTTGGCAACATCGGCTATCGAAGAAAGACCTTGTGCATCAAGGTACATTTACATTAGCATAGGTTGAACAATGAAATTAGATAATTCCTCCTAAATTTCTACAACATATTTTTCATTATACTACGTGAACAACGGCAGATGAATTTAACTTAATGCATGGAATAAGAATCCAGTATATATTAGTGCATAAAGATCCATGAAGTTAATGTCATTAACTAGTTGGCTATTAGTCATAACACACTGGTTGCCTATTGGTCAACTGTGTGGTGTGAAGCTGATGTTACCCCTCAGCCACAAGTATTAACCCCATAAAACCTATGGGCCCATATACAGTATAGTCAAACCTGTGAAACTTCAGGTCTATCTTAAATTCTAACGGACATCCAAAAGTTTCCAACAACTCTAAGTATGTCCTGCTAAATTCTAGGGAAATCTGTATAAAATGATGTAAAGGATCTACTTTTGTAGATGTTTTCCATTTGATATAATGCGGTGGCCATAAAAACATGGCATCCTGGGTTTCAATATTTCTCTCAATATAAGTGTACACAGCTTTTCCAACCAGCAGATAAAGATTGTGACATTGTCCTACAATACGAGGGGAAAAAAGCCTTTTCTAACCTTGAAATGACTTATGGGAGACCTTAAGTGAAAAATTTGAATGTAATGAGTTGCGGTATTTCCAATTCCTCACTTTCATCCACACATGACCAGCAGAATGCATTCCAATAAGGTATGCATCTCACACACATGGGCACACTCATACACACCCATGCACACACACACAGACACACACTCACAAAAAAAAAACATTTTGTCATTGTTGTCTCGCCAGTACTCTTTCTTACTTGTTCAGACGCTTGGTCTCATGTGTTAAATCATATCAAACACATACACACTTGCTGGCTCTCTTACCATTATCTTCATTCGGTACTGTTCTCCTGAATGAAACAGACACATTCTCAGTTGAACATTGTGTATTGCGTCCATAGCCTTCTCAAGAACAGCATTTCAAGAAGGACCAGCAGACTTGTTCTGTGCAGACGGTACAGATTTACAATGGCTTGTACTGTACAGTTTGCTGAACCTCTCTGTGAGGAAATGGCATATTGTTTGTGAACAAGTGGAGCTTTTCACCTCAGAGGACTTGAAAGAGAGCCAACAATAAATGCCATCAAAGGCTTGCTTTCTTGGTCAGCAGCTATTGTAGTGTTGCTGGAAGCTTAAGGACATCAGTCCCTCCAGTTGAGACTTTAATGACTGCAGCTTTTTGCTGCATGCTTGGCCATGCTCTGGTATGGAGAGAATAAAATGCCTTCAAAAAATATAGGCACGATTGTTTTGTTTGAACAAAAGATGTCATCAATTCATACTTTGATGAGTCATTCTCTCAATATTAAATTCAAAATGTTAACAAGAAATATTACCTCTAAATAAGACAGTGATTGAAATTAGAGAAAATAGGGAAAAATATGGAACCACTCAATTCTGAGTAAAAAAATTATGGAATCACCAACAATAAAATGTGAATTAGTACTTTGTTGCTCCTCCTCTGGCTTTTATGATGGCCTGAATTCTTAAAGGCATAGACTTCAGAAATGAAAAACAAATTCTCCAACAAGCTGGTTCCAACTTTAATTTCCACCATATATTTTCAAATGGATTGACATCTGGACTTTTTTCAGGCCATGTCATTGAATTGAAATGCCTTTCCAGAAGAAAAACTCTTATACTGTTTGCTATGTGGCAAGATGCACCGTCACCCTGAAAAATGACTTCATCACCAAACAGATATGAGAAAATGGTCCAAAATTTCAACTTTCACCTGTGTATTGACAGTTGAGATAATGATTACCATGTCCCCTGGTCCTTAACCTGACATGCAACCCCATATCACACACATATGGGAAAATGTGCTTGCTTTATTCAGGCAGTCATTTCATGTTTCATCGGAAAGACAGTGGTCTTTCCAGCATCATTGCCTTGGCCAATACAGATTTGTAAGTCATCTGAGAATATCACTTTCATCAAATTGTACACACTTCATGAGTGCTTCTCTTTAGCCCTCTGTGGCCTTGCTTTCTGTGTAGGTGTGAGTGCTGGTTTTTGTTTGGCTTTTCAAATGAAAATCCCATTTAATTCAGCCAATTTCTTGAAGTTCTGTCACAAACATTGAATCCTGTTTCTGCCCATTTGTTTATAATTTGTTTAGTGGTGTTTTTTCTATTTTCAAGGCATATTGCCTCAAGTTTTCTGTTCTAACACTCTGATGTCTTCAGTCATTTCCCCGTATGTTTTCTTTTTGTATCCTTGTTATACGTTTATGTTAATTAATTAACTAACTTTAATTAATTAAAATGAATTAATATGGGCTTATATGTTTGTTCATACTTTTTATACCAAATTTTAGACACAGTTGACTGGGAAAAACCAGCATCGTTTGTTACTCTCCATGTTGAATCTCCTTCTGTTAGCAGTTTTATAATCCTTTGTTTCAATTGCCAGCTCTCTAATTGGTGCCATGTTTCTTCTCAATTACCAAAGTCCAACACTTCGTTAAGGTCTGGAAGCACTCTACTTGCAGACTAATTGGCATATTCAGATTTGTGCAGGTACTGTATTTCTTTTAGAAATGCCAATTACAGCTGCTAGGTTAGCTCACTCGGTTAAGTTGCCACATTTGTGGACCAGTAGAGACTTCCACGGTGCGGGTTCGATCACCGAAGTACCAACCCGCACTGGTCGGCAGCGCATGATTGGCTAAAGTGCTACAGGGATGCAAATTGGGAAGGGACTGCCGGGAAGGGATATTAAAAATGGTCGCCTTGTCCATTGCTCAAGCAGCGCTCTTCAGTGAGATTCTAAGCTTGCTCAGGTTCAGGTATCCCCGCCCTTGTTCTGAACTCGCAAAAGTTTCGACCAATAAGTGTAAAGATGCAGGGACTGACAGGTGCGTGCTTTGGAGTAGAGCCACTAACTGTCTCCTTCTCCTGAACTGGCAACAAGGGGTCGCATATGAGCAAGACTTGTACATAGTTCTCGAATTGGGCATTCCAGATTTGGGTGGGATTGGAGATGCCAAATTAAAAAAAAGAAAAGAAGAAATGTCAATTACAAGATAATTCCATTATGTTTTCCTCGACATTGAGAGATTCAATGTTTTTTCCTCCGCTTGACTATGAACAAGATATGCCATTAATAATAACAGTTTAATCTAATTTGTTTGAGGTGTGTTTAGTTAAGCCAGAACTTTAAGCTAATAAACCAAAAATGATTATGTCATATCTGCAAGTAGTTTATTTGGCATGAAGTAAAAAAAGCTGGATGAAAATTTTCTGTGCGTGGTTATTCCACAATTTTTGCCAGGGGTTGTACTTCATACCAGCAGCAGTCTGTTGGCGGTAACGAAAGCCTTTGTTAAAAATCACCTTTCAGTCCTTAAAGGAGCACTATGGAATTGCACACAAATGGTGTATTGTGTTATTGTGTCCCTTGTGAACCCTACTCAGCCAGTATAATTTTCAGCAGTACGCTAATAAATGAGTAATTGTAGTCCAAATTGCTCCAGGTGCTTTGTTATCACACTCGTGCAAGCCCCCATAATTGGCACGCAAGCCAACGAGAGCGCGCAAGATTTCCCACGTGTATGACGTAAACTGGCACCTTGGCCACCATATTCAAAATGTAAACAATAACACAAACAGTGCAAACGGAACGTACAATAAGCGGTTTATTGCATGGTTTGTGCACTTGTACGCTTTGCACAAGGGCATTTCGGAGTGTAAGTAATTAGTAAGCACAAAAAAAATCGGTGCTATCGAAGTGTATCCCGTCTACTGTAGTAGGCTGTAGCATTCCAAATGCCCAGGCCAGATTGTACCCTGGGGGGGTATATTCCATCCTAGGCCAGATAATACCCGGGGTATATTCTGGCTTAGGCCGAAATATATCCCCTCAGACCACATTATACCACATTATATGTTTTTTTCAATTCATGGCTAGACTTGCTTCACATGTATTGAAGATGCTCTGTACATATACATTGTAAGGGTCAACTCACACTTTGCTAAGGCACATACATTGTACATGTACCACCATGCAATTAACAAAACCAATACAAAACCAATGACAGTATCACAGATAGTTTTCCAAGTCTTCTTCTTATTTCTAAGTGATAGTTGAAATATATACTGAGTCAAAAAAGAAACTTCACACTCATAAATTTGTAAATATTTTCTTAAAACTTTTAATAGAAGAGTTTTTATTATCACTATGGGTAAATGCGTTGGCGAAGACATCTTGACACACATCAACTCCCGACGTGCACAGGTACATAGCACGTGCGAGCATACTTTAAGCTAAAACCATGTTTTCTTGTGTTCCTAGTCACGTGACCATATGAGAGATGTGCAACTGAGCTCACGTTAGCATGTTAGAGTGGCATCTCTAAACAAGTTTTTACAGTTAATTATTCTTTGATTTTCAATGCCATGGCTGTCAAACATTCAGGGTGAACATGCCATTGGCATGCTGAATATGGAAACTGACGTTGCAAGGGTTATGGGATGCAGTCGACGGACTATCCATGATCTTCGGACACGTCTCCAACAAACTGGCACCACTGCTGACCAACCTCGTTCTGGTAGCCCACATGTGACGTCAAAAGCAGAAGATCGACAAATTGTCTTATGTCATTTGCATATCGATTTGTCACTGCAACGTTCACTAGGAATGAATTGTTTAGAGGTTGTGTGACTGCCCAAACCATACATAATCGCCTGTGCACTGCTCTTATTCAAGTTGTAACTTACCATTTTTACTCTTGGACATTTCCGTAGCATTTCCGGTGGAACTGGTAATATTATGGATATTATTTTTATGATACACCATCTTTATTGAGTACAGAATTAAATAAAATCATTATTTAAAACCTCATTTCTTGTATGTTCAACTTATCGACCTCCAAGTGAGTGTGAAGTTTTTATTTTGGCTGAGTATATTTCCATCTGTGCTGAAAAGCTGCAGTTGTACTCAAAACAAAAGATGTTCATAATTCATGGACTAGACTTTGTTATTGTTAACAATTACCACGGAATAGTGCATTTCAAGTTCTATTTCCTTTGTGGACTTCATGACTTCCCTTCAACTAGGGTAAGAAACCACAGCTGCTTTCTTGAATAATGGTCATGTAAGATGAAGTACAAAGTTGAACGTATATGCATGTATAAAGGCATTCTGAATGTGTTTGCTGAAGATAGATAACATAACAACTACAGACTAGCAGCTGGACCTTTAAGTGCCGAAGGCGCAGTGCCTGGCAGCCCATAAGGCAACAGCTGCCTTGCTGTTTCTATAGCAGGTTACTGTTTTACAAGAGGAGGTTGTTAGCCCCTTGTCCTTCATGACAACGGAGAGCAATAAAATCTTATTTATGCAGTTGTACTCAATGAGTTCATAATGCAGATAAAAAACAGTTTAATAAGAATACAAAAAAGACACTACTTAAACAACATTCTGTGTAATGCCTGTATGTTTAACCCCTTTGCGCAGAAGCCATATCTGGCTATTTATGTGTTACGTTATTTAAGGCTTTAAAATTCATAATTTATGATGATGATAAGATCATGCCAATAACAATCAGCTTACCAACAGTATATTTTACCGCTGCCCAGACAGGCTGAATATCAAATACTGTAATTTCACGCATCACTGTAAGTTATCCTGTTGTCTACATATATTAGTCAGTTTGTGGTAGCTGAAGACATTTAATATTTCTCCTCACGAAATGTAGATGTTTTAACGTTTGTGAAATAAATTGAGATATGCTGTAGTATTGATTATTTTGTGCACATGTGTGGGGTATAATCTGGCCTAGAAGGGTATGAAACAATTTCTTTGCTTAGAATATGCCCTAGGTATTTGAACTCGACAAGCCCACAACATACCTTCAGTAAGAAACAGGCTGGCCCACTAAAACCCTCAGCCTGAATGTGTGGAGTACAATATTAGGGGGTATAAAATGTCTAGCCCAGAAGATGATGGGCTCTAATTTCTTGGCGCAGCGCAGGTGGCGTATCATGGCGCTGCCCACGCAGTGGTAATTTCGTCCGGTGCAGCCCGCATAGTGGTAATTTCGTGAGGTGCAACACCGTGCGCAGCCTTTGGTAAACGAACATGTGCCGGGATGGGTGTGGCGGCGTAGTAGGGGGAGGTGTCATATATTCATCAAGACGCAGTCACAATTTCTTGAAAAAGTCGCAGAAAACTCGCCTGCTCCAACCTGGTTTAATTTCTGTGCAGTGGTTATTTGGCTGACCGGCGCACAGTGCGCACACGTCACCGATATCTCACAGGCAGGTTTCCAGAATGTCAGGCACATTTCAATGCAATAAATAATTACAGGAAGCACTATTTAATGCAACTATCTGAGTAAGGACACAAATTATAGTATCTACATCCTGATGTCCCTGATTTTCCTGATGTCAAATTAAAGGCGGTTGGCACGCATAATGGAAACTTAACCCGGCTTAATCAACGCAGCTGAATCTGTGATGCAAACTAACGACTTCATATTTTTCTTAGACTATATATATATATATATATATATATATATATATATATATATATATTTATATATATATATATATATATATATATATATATATATATATATATATATATATTAGCAAGCTTGCGTTCTTTGCTCAGTAAAGCCGCTTGGTCATTGGACACAAAACAAATTTTTCGCACGACTGATTACAGACAAAGTCCATGCAAAGACGCGATAGTCGGAGAGGGTTTTAATATAGCTCCGTGTCCGAAAGTCATAAAAGTTCACATTTTTCCTAGTATTCCAGGAATTATTAGACGTGCAAACTTGGCCATGTTTGTGTTCGACCTTCACAAAATGCAAATTGATTGCTATCGACTTTTCTTGGTCTTTTTAGCCTATTGGTCTGTTTTCTTCCGTTGAAGATAGACAACAGTCTTTATTAGGTCTTTCTTTTGAAAATTAGTCAAATGGATCAAACAGATTCACGCTTTATTTCTACACAGCAGAGATAAAATAGTACTTGTAGTCAGTGAGCAAATCAATTCCATAACCATTGACAGTGTGAATAAATTATCGCATGCACGATCAAGACTGTCGGACTCGAAATACAAAATACTCCATGATCAGCAGCCAGCAAAAACTAAAAGTATTGATATGAAAACACATTTATAACGAAATGAGGAATAAAATATATCACCAACAAACGGAACATCCAAAAAAGATGACCCGCAAATAAATAAATCGCAGTGTTCATTGGATATTCTGTTGTTAAAATGTTTCTTTTTATTCTTTATTTCGTTATCAATCTGTTCTAATCGTTTTTTTTTTTTTGTCAGATACGATGGCATTGTACATTGTCCGCGCCAATGTCGACTCACTTTATTGAGCAGAGCTTAAACCGAAACATTGATTGAAATTCTCGGTACTCATCTTGAAGAACTGAGCCCTCTTATCAAAATATTCATGTTTAATATCTAAAAGAGTCAGTAGATTTGAAGAAATTAAAAACAATAATCGACTGTCGGACACGGAGATATATTAAAACCCTGTCAGACTTTCGGACACAAGACACTGCGTTCAACGCAATCTGTCGTGCAAAAAATTCTTTTCGCTTCCAGTGTGCAAGCAGCTCAATACTCTACTATTATTGTCACTGAGGTCGTTTTTAGTCGAGGAAAGGAATACAGCCTGATTGCTATGATGTCGTACTGAGTTAAGATCACATATTGAAAATAAATGTGTAACGTATCTTGCATTGTTGTCCATGCATGTTAATCTCAACATTTTAAGCAGAAACAGGGTGTAATAATAGGAACATGCTATCCATCGTTTCTCTTCCCAATCAGCAACCGTCGTATTTCATTCCAACTTCATAAGTTTGAATGATCTGACATAGTTTCGTTTTGAAATTCCATTCAAGTTTGCTAATAGTAATAATCCGCGAATGTTCTAGCTAGCCAGCTAACTCATATTCGTAATGCTTAATATAGACGTAAGAAAACATGCCTGAAGCAGCAAAGTAAAATGCAACATTAACGCATCATGCAGATATAGGACAGAGGCTTCTATATTCCAACATATTAAAGGTGAGGAGAGGAGCTCATTTGACTGGTGAAGATTTGACTCGGCTGTGTTATACCCAAACACGTCTTCTTTGCCACTTGCGCAGAAAGGCGGGACAGAGGAGTACTTGAAACACGCGAAATAGGCGAAATTGCAACATACGCCTGGACACACCCCGTTGGCGTGGCGGACCCCCCATTCGCCGCGCCCGCGCCTGGTCTACAAATTTGGAGCCCAATGTGGTAAAAAAAAAAACTATGCTGACCCAAAATTTATCTGAAACAAACATTTGTAATGTGGAAAGAAGCCACTGGATGGCAGTATTGAGTTTTTTTGTGGAGCCCAGTCTGGGGCTGGGTTTGGACATGTCTTGGACATGTCTGAGAGGGGAAAGTCCCAGAGAAAAAAGGGGTCTAAAAGGTGGGAGGGGGCTGCAAAAGAGTATATAAGGAGAAAAATTGAGAGAGTAAAGTAGTAGGAGAAATTGCAAGGAGAAGGATACATTTGACCAGACCTGTCACTCTTTTCAAGACCTATGAAGTTTTTTTGTGAATTTTTGCCTGTGTTGGAGCATTTCCCTGTCCCAGGACATCACCAAGCGACCCAATCTCAAGGGACTGTAAATATTTTTTTACTTGAATATATCAATCTTGGTCAGTAGAATAAATTATAGGTTAGTTGTTAGTCTTTGTTAAATAAAATCTGTTTAAGTTTTAAAATTTTGTCTTTCATCCTTTGCTGTCTTATGTCATAGCAAATTGGGGCCATAACACATTATTTTGATCTTTATACATAATCAGTATATAATCAGTATAGCCACACAGTACACAGGACAGTGGATTGTACACACCACCATTAATACTACAAACTTGGTGCCCAAATCCTTCCTCAACAGGGAGAAAATTCAGCAACCATAATGTGTCGGTGTTACACAGTGTATCACTTGCAACTTACCAAGTCTTTTTGTCTACTTGAAAATGTATTACTACATGCAAACTCCTCAACAACAGTCTTAGGAATACCTTATCAAAGTGTGAGTTGACCATTACAATGTACTTCAACATAGCATCTTCAGCACAAGTGAAGCAAGTCTAGCCATTTAAAATATGAGATCTTTTGACTATCATCAATTGATGTTATAGTTATAGTGAAAGTTTACAAATAACTTGCAGTTCACTTTGCCTGACTAGCAGCAATGGCTAACACTATGGGCTCTAATTTCTTGGCACAGCGCAGGGTGGCGCAGCGTGGCACAGCCCACGCAATGGCAATATCGTCCGGTGCAGCCCGCGCAGTGGTAATTTCGTGCGGTGCAACACCGTGTGCAGCTACTTTGGCAATTTGGTAGACGGACGTGCGCCGAGATGGGTGTGGCGGCGTAGTAGGGGGAGGTGTCACATATTCATCATGACTTAGTGACAATTTCATGGCAAAAGGCTCCGCGTGTATTTGCGTCTTTGCATTGACTTTGAATGTAATCTGTGGTGCGAAAAATTTGATTCGCGTCCAGTGTGCAAGCGGATTAATACTATTATTGTCACTTAGGTTTTATCATTTTTAGTGGAGGAAAGGAATACAGCCTGATTGCTCAGATCATATATTGAAAACTAGTGTGTAATGTATCTTGCATTGTTGTCCATGCATGTTAATCCCAAAATTTTAAGCAGCAACAGGGTGTAATAATGCGAACACGCTATCCATCGTTTCTCTTCCCAATGATGCAGGCAGAAGACATAAATGTGCAACCGTCGTATTTCATTCCAACTTCATAAGTTTGAATGATCTGATGTAGTTTCATTTTGAAATTCCATTCAAGTTTGCTAATGGTAATAATTCACGAATGCCCTAGCTAGCCAGCTAACTCATATTCGCAATGCTGAATATAGACGTAAGCAGTGCAGAAAACATGCCTGAAGCAGCAAAGTAAAATTCAACATTAACGCATCGTACAGATATAGGACAGAGGCTTCTTTATTCCAACATTTTAAAGGTGAAGAGAGGAGCTCATTTGATTGGTGAAGACTTGACTCGGCTGTGTTAAACCCACTTAAGCCTTCTCTGCTCCCTCTTTGCCACTTGTGCCAGCAGGAGGGACAGAGGCGGGACAGAGGAATACTTGCGCCGGACACAAAATTACAAAATATGCCTGTATACATCCCGTTGGTGCAGCGCTCCCCCCATTCGCCGCGCCTGCACCTGGTCAATGAATTTAGAGCCCTATTTAGTAGAATTCTTCGATAGCATCGCTTTATATTGTGTCACAAGGTTATGAGGTATTTTCTTCAGCACATAAATGACAACGAAAATGTCAATATGTCTTCATAAATTCTGAACTCATGTAGCTCGAGAAACGGCATAGATTTACGTATTTCAGTTTACATGGCTCATTAATCAATAGGGTAGGAGAATTTGTTCTATATTCTGAATATAGTAATGGCAAAAGGGCATTATTAGGCAGGATGTACAGCATAGCAACTTTCTAAAGGTGCATTTCCACCAAACCAAATTTTTTGCGTGGACAGATTACATTCAAAGTCAATGCAAAGAGGCAAATACACGTGAGCAGATGCTAGTCCACAATGGATGATGCATATCGCAGGCACGAATGACATGAATCATGCAAACAAAAGATAGGAATGCATGAAATTTGTTTATCACCCAAGCAGAAAATATTCATCTTGAGCGAAACATTTGTGCGCGTAGAGCAGTGTACTGAGCAGCATCATTGCAACTGGCAGCAATAATGGCTAGCTGGGCTACCTAGCTACATATCAAAACTGCAGTTACAGTGCTGAGAAAAAGTATTTGCCCTAACAAATCAAGTAAATACAAAATGCTGTTCTTAAATGATGATTTCATCTATTAAGGGAAAAAAGCTACCCGAAACTACCTGGCCCTGTGTGAAAAAGTAATCCTCCCCTTGTTAAATCATGAATTAGCTGTGATTAACCAAATTTTTTTTGTTCAATTTCACTGGCTACACCCAGATCTGATTACTGCCAGACCTGTTGAATCAAGAAATCACTTAAATAGAACCTGTCTGACAAAGTGAACTAGGCTAAAAGACCTAAAAAGCAACACGTCATGCCGTGATCTAAAGAAATACAAGAACAAATGAAAAACAAAGTCATTGACATCTATCAGTCTGGAAAGGGTTACAAAGCCATTTCTAAGGCTTTAGGACTTAGCAAACCACAGTGAGAGCCATTATCCTCAAATGAAGAAAACTTGGAACAGCGGCATCTGTGGACTGTTTACAGCCAGTGGTTTCTTGAAGTATTCCTGGGCCCATATGAATGGCAGAATCATGGCGGTGAGTGATGCAGTGGTGTCTGAAGGCCTGAAGATCATGGGCATCCAGTAAAGGTCTTCGGCCTTGTCCCTCTGCACAGAGATTTTTCCAGTTTCTCTGAATCTTTTGATGATGTTATGCACTGTCGCTGATGAGATCTACAAAGTCTTGGCAATTTGACTTTGAGGAACATTGTTTTTAAAGCATTCCACAGTTTTTTTACACAAGCCCTCAAAAATTGGAGAGCTCTGGCCATCTTTACTTCTGAGAGACTCAGCCTCTCTAGAACATCCCTTTTATAGCCAATCATGTTACACACCTGATGCCAGTTAACTTAATTACTTGCTAAATGTTCTTTCAGCTGATTCTCTTATAAATTAATTGCTTTTTCAGCCCTTTTTTTGCATGTGTCCCAACTTTTCTGACACCTGTTGCAGCCAGCATAGGCGGCGGGTGAGCCTGACGTTTGGGAAGGCTATCTGACCAACTTTTATACACAGGATATTGAGCAGTTTGCACATCAGGCTTAGGTGAGGAGTTTAATTCAGGCAAATCCTGAACTTTTTTGAGACCTGTTGCAGCCAGAAAATTTAAAATAAGCGGGTCATTCCATGACAATTCAACAAATGCCTCCCACCTGATCATCTCAGATTTGTCCAAAAAAATTACCACAAAAAGGTAATATACTTAATAGGATGCGTGCCAAATTTCAGTTAAATATGTCTATTAGTTTTGGCAGAAAAAAATAATAAAGATGGTAGTGTTGTGCAAATTTTCACACTCGTTTTTGCAACGTCAAATAAAAGGGAGTTTTTAGGAGGCAATATCTCGTGTTATACTTATGCCATTGCCTCAAAATCGTCCACAGTGTAGCATCTAGGCCCAGTAAACTAGGCAAGCACATTTTCAATGGCTTTTCTCTTTTTTCTTAGAGAGCTATGGCAGTTTGAAAATGCAAATTTATTTCACGAAGTTGTCTGTGACACCAACTTTGAAGGCCATTTATGACCAAACTTATGCAGGTAGAGAGCTGATTTTTTCCGGGCAAGCTCTCCTCACATTGTGCTATTGATAAGCAGCAAGCATGTCAATTTCATAGTTGTCCAGAAAATACACAGCAAAATCCTAAAAAAGCCAAAATTTCATGAAATTTGACATCAAATTGCCGAGGTGTGACAACGTGTAAATTCTTGAAATCTTCAACATCTTAAAGCTTACATTCTTGGCTATCTTTAGTTCAAAGGTGGTTGTGGTGCAACTCTTCATTAAATAGTTATGAATTTTTAGTAACACCTTATAAACGTTTTTCAACTGTATTTAATGTTAATACAAATTTGAGACCTGATCCTAACGACCACTGGTGTCTGAAAGTCCACACCACACTTAATGTGTTAAGCACTGTACATTTGCGAGTACATTGCCTCTGGTTCTAATGGGTTGACAGACATTAATGTCTTTAAGCTACACCAGAATAGTTTTGTTGGGGGGTGGTCCAGGCAGAACTGCCCATGCTGAGTCATTTGCATTCTCATTCAGATGAGAACTCGCACGCTCACAAGGCACATTTCATTTGTATCAAGCCACTTTAATGGTGTCTGATTGGATGTTCCTCTGTTTGCATTCGGCACTCGTGGTGACATTCGTATCATTCAGATGTCTCACCCATCATCAACACAAGATCTTGCACAAAACATTATGTACCTTTGGTCAAAAAAAATGTTTTGTGACATTGCAGAAGGTAATCAAAACAATGCCACAACAAATGCCTGCCTTGATCAAACCTTAACGTGGTTCAGCATATCATTGGAGTGTTCAATTCTTTTGGCAACGTAGTGTACAATTTATTTACTGCTTTCAAATGGAAATTCATATTTGCCTTCATTACCTTATTATGACAAGGTATAGTTGCGCTGCAGCTTTCATAAATGTACATCTCTTGCCTCTAATCCCATCTTCGATAATACAGAGACCTCAAAAAAGAATCACAATGGTGCTTATTCTGTATACTTGCCAATACTGTATTGTCTCATATATTATAGGATCACAGGAAATAACTTTTTGCTAAAGAACTACTATTTTTTATATTATTTCCTTGAATTATGTTATATACTACACTACATTGGAAGTCGAAAGTCAGAAGGTACAGGTGTGAGTGCAGCAGGAGGGATTCTTGTCTGCCTGGATGATGGGTTGCCCCTTCTGCCTTCCTCCCTCTACAACTTAGTTTGACCCTAATTCACCAGTGGCAGTTAGGCTGATGGAAAACTGTGTGCTGGCTGTCTGAGGTGATTTGACCATTGTCTTGCCCCTGCCTGCTCGGCAGGCCTGGAGAGCCAGCTGCAACAGCCCGGTGTGTCCTGTCAGCTGTGCTACACTCATTTTAGTAGCGGTTTTCATCGATTTTTTTCCCATTTAAAAAGTCTAATCAAATACTCAATGAAGACACATCCTTTCATTTTTAACTGCATGCCGCATAGCTTTCCAGCTGGTCTGGAGAGCAGTAACCCAAAGGTAATGAAATATAAACTGTACAAAACGTTTGTCATACAAGCCCAACTCATAAATGGTTGAGATGGTAGAGAAAATACACATAAAAACAGAAAGCACTGATTTCCACATTCTCTTTTATTCCATTGCCAACCATATGAAGACAAGGCGTTTAATGTTTTGTCTGGTTAACTTTGATTTGTAAATATACATCCATTCCTGCCAACGGATTCCAAAAAAAGCTGGGGGGAAGGAGGTCAATATTTCAGGTATTCTTTCGAAGAAATTGACACCTTGTGCTCCGGAGCAACGAAAAAAAGGACCATCAAGACTGTTATCAGCAACGAGTCTAAAAGCCATGCTCTGTCAGTCTTTTGTGTCACTGCCCTTGGCAAATGTAATTTGCATTTCTCTGAAGGGCACCATTAATGCTGAAAAGATTCTGGAGCGACATATTCAGCCTTTATGTCAACATTCCATGTGCCATGCATAAGTCAACAAGACAACGCAAAACCACGTTCTTCACGCCTTAGAAAGGCAAGGCTGTGTAAGAGGAGGGTGTGGTGGCTGAAGTGGCCTGCTTGCAGTCCCAACTTGTCCCCAATAGAGATTGTGTGGCGTACTTTGTTTTCCAAAATTTGAAAATGAAGACCCCCTACTGGTGCACAGTTAAAAGACTAGTTTGCAGAGAAAATGGGACAGAGTTTCACCTAAAACACTTAATTACTTGGCGTTTTCAGCCCATAAATTTTTATTTAATGTTATGAAATATGTTGCATGAAATATTTTGAAATATGTTGCATGAATCAAAATCGTTTTTTTTTTTTTTCTTGTAATATCAATTGTCACAACCCTCATGTGAATCTCTAGAAACAAACTGGATGGGCAGAGGAGCAGAGTGGATTTCAGACTAGCACGAAACAGACAGGATTTCAGACGGGAAAAGGAACGGACGGGATTTCACACTGGAACAGGAAAGACAGGATTTCAGACTGGAATGGGAAAGACTGGATTTCAGACTGGAATGGGAAAGACTGGATTTCACACTGGAATGTGAAAGACTGGATTTCACACTGGAATGGGAAAGACTGGATTTCACACTGGAACAGGAAAGACAGGATTTCAGACTGGAACAGGAACAGACTGGATTTCACACTGGAACAGGAAAGACAGGATTTCAGAGTGGAATGGGAAAGAACGGATTTCAGACTGGAATGGGAAAGAATGGATTTCAGACTGGAATGGGAAAGACTGGATTTCAGACTGGAATGGGAAAGACTGGATTTCAGACTGGAATGGGAAAGACTGGATTTCAGACTGGAATGGGAAAGACTGGATTTCCGACTGGAATGGGAAAGACTGGATTTCAGACTGGAATGGGAAAGACTGGATTTCAGACTGGCACAAGACCAGACAAAGTAAACAGCAGACTTAGCTGAGCACTAGTATGGCAACAATCGTGCACCAACTATAGGAAATAAAGGAACATTTAAAACACAGTCCATCATTTTTCTGAATTGTGGTAGTAAATAAAAGTTTTCTGGCTGAATTGTGAACAAACTGGAGCACAGGCTATGTTTGACTCCACAAATCAGCATTGCAGGAGGCCAAGTCATCTAATAAAGATTAAATGAAAGCATGGATTACTTTTTGAGTGAAAGAAAATAATTTTTTTTTTTAAATTCTCATCTTGGCTGCATTCCTGAGCTGATAGTAGGGTAGATTTCAGTTCAAATATTTTGGTGAAAATTAAAATAAACAAGTCGACATGGTCCACAACATCCCCGGCCAATCGTGTGCTTCTTATTTTCGAACTCCATCGAGGCCTTTATGGTCTGAAGCTATACACCAAATTTGGTTGTCCTATCTGTAATAGTTTTTGAGAAAAATTGTCCCCTTCCTCTCGGACCGACGGATGGACGGACGCACGGACGGAGGTCAAGCCTATATCCCCCTCCCACTTCGTGTTGGCGGGGGATAATAAATGAATAAATAATTTCCTGGGGCAGGTTTCAGATTCAATCTGACTGGGTTCAGATGACTGGATATAAGTTCAGCATCAAGGTTACATTTTGTAAATGTCATAGAAGTTGTCATTAAGTGTCATTCGGTTTTTGAGATGACAAGTTAACATTGTTTGGGTTGTCTTGATTATGACAACTTCATCATAAGAGTAACATGACACTGTCATAATTGTTACATGACACATGTAACAGTTATGACAGTGTCATGTCACTCTTATGACGGTACCTTCAAGTAAAGTGCAACCAATAAGTTTAACCATAATCTAATGTCTGTTGAGCAATGGAATATATAGTGCTCCCTAGTGATATCAAATTTTTCATCATTGAGAAAATCAGTCTCATCTGATTTCTCAAACAGAGAATCTGCTTGTGATTGATATAAAAAGGTGTACGAAAGAACCTCCGAGGGGCACTACATGTACTCAAGGCTGCCAATGGAGACTACCACTGAGATCAGAATGAAACACTGCTTGGCATAATCCTGCATCCACACTCATTTCTGAAGAGGAAAATAAAATTGAATGGAAACATTGCATCAAAGTCAGCACTGAATCTGGGAACACCAGAACTGAGCTGACGCCATGATCTGCATTTCGATTAATCTCTGCAGATCCACCCAACATTCCACTAATTCGTATAACTCAATAACTTAAAAAAAATGTTTTATGCTTGTTATTGTAAATGTGGCAACACTGGATTAAAGAGATTGCCTTGAACAAACTTACCTTTCATTAGTGTCATAATTTCTTGTTGGAAGCTGTTTTACCAGTTTGAATAGAAACACTGGAGATCACAAAGGGACACTGTGCGAGGTCATATGATGCCTTATTCAACTTTTCAACTCAAAAAACAAATGCAGCTTCAATCAACTTTTTTTATGCTGAAAGTTGATAGCACAGATTTCAACTCCAAAATAGCTAGTAAATACCAGCATATTAATATGCAGTTCAAAAAGAACTAGATGCCAGGCAAGTAGGCATACACTTGGGCTACCCTTGAACGAGATGGACAGTAACCTCGCCTCGTGCTTACCCAAACGCTTCGGGGATGGATGGATGGATGGATGGATAGATAGATGGACCGATAGACTCAAATTTTCTTTACAGGAAGCCAAAGTAAAAATAAATAAATAAATAGAAACAAGGAAGCAAATACAATTTTTTGTATTCTGTAAAAAATACACTCCATGCCCTCAAATCACATTCTCTGTCATTGTGAGGGGTCATTTAAACATTTTGTCTGTCCTGCAGTCAGTAAATGAAAAGTTTGACAATATGGACATGTGATTTCAGGCAGACAATCAGAAAAATGTTCTGGAATGAAGGTTTCATGTAGAATGAATTAAGTTGACTTTTGATCTTGCCATCAATTACTGAAAATTTCCAAACAAATTACAACCCCATGTCCAAAAAAAAGTTGGGACGCTACGTCACATGCAAATAAAAATAATGCAATAATTTACAAATCACTTAAACCTTAAATTTTATTGAAAATAGAACAAAGACAAAATATTAGATGTTTGGTCTGAGAAATTTCATTGTTTTTTGTAAAATATGCGCTTGTTTTGAATTTGATGTCAGCTACACATTTCAAAAATGTTGGGACGGGGGTTGGGAACTGAGGACACCAAATGCAGCAGTTTTAAAAGTAAAACATTTTCCCATTCTTTATTGATGCAGGATTTTCATTATTTCATAATGCACCAGATGACACCATGACAAGTCTGTACTGCAGGCAGGCCAGTTTAGCACCTGGACTCTTTAACTAAAGAACTATGTCATTTCATTACATGCCAAATATGGTGTTTTGCATTGTCTTACAGAAATAAGTGGGGCATTCTTTGAAAAAGACATCTGGATGGCAGCATGTGTTGCCCCAAAACGTGTATATTTTGTTCAGCATTAATGGTGTCTTCACAAATATGCAAGTTACTCATGCCATGTGCACTAATGCTTCCCCATACTATCATGGACGCTGGCTTTTGGACTGTGTGCAAATAATGAGCTGGATGGTCCCTCTGCTCTTTAGCCTGGTAGATGGATTATCCATGAATTCCAAGAAGAATTTCACAATCTGATTGGTCAGACCATAGGGCAGTTTTCTAGTTTGCCTTTGTCCATCTTAAATGAGTTTGGGCCCAGCAGCATTTCTGGATTTTGTTTAGATATGGTTTAGTGTTTACATAAAAAAGTTTTAACTTGCTTTTGTGTATGCAGTGACTAACTCTGTTCATCAATAATTGTTCATAGATGTATTCCTGAGCCCATGCAGTGATTTCCATGACAGAAACCTGACAGAAACCAGCTAGCTTACTAGCCATCTATTTCTTATTTTTGGTCTTCCACTGCAATCACAGAGCTGGTTTATCACATTGGCTAACAAGATACTAAAATGTGCTGGCATTTTGCTAAATGTGGTGATCTGTTTAAGAATTCATGCAGCATTCAACAAAATAGAATGCCTTAGATTTTTGCTTGATTAAAATGTGAATAGTTATTACTGTTTTATGAGTTATACTTGTTCCTTATAGGGTGTGAAAAGTGTTGTTACATGCTTTCGTTTCGCTTGGATGATTGGAATTGTAAATAGCAAATCTGAGTGAACGTTCTGATTGTAAAATAAGCAGTTCCTTTAATGTGTACATGTGCTTGCTGATGTGGCTTTGTTGAATAATGGACGAAAGTCTGAACTTTATCATGGAAAAAAGGCATGTTTTGGGTTTGGAGAGAATACTGGTGACCACTGATGTCCAGCCGCGCCTATATTAATAAATTCATGCTAAAATTAACCAGAGAATCATTAATTCATACGAAATTTTGTGAGTCAAAAGTTGATTTGAGTTAAAAATATGATAATTTTATTATTTGACAGTGCGCCATTTTGAGGGCTGTAAGTGTTTGAGGAGCCACCCGGAGAGCTAACTTATTTGGCTTCCTCTTTTGAAGCCAAATAAGATTTCATGCTCAGATGAAGAATACTTGTGGTCAAGGGGTTTATGATCCCAGAAATGTATTGTTTTAACTCCCAGCCATTTTTCAGTCCTCAGTATAATTTTTTTAATAATTTCAGTGCTGAATTTTCATGACTTTTTTAAATGTTTGCAGCCCCTTTTCTGGACCAAAATCATGAAAATGAACTGAAATACGATGGAATTCTAAATTCTGCAAGTGTCTTGTCTCAGGTGAGCCATATTCCCCCTCTCTATAAAGCTTAGATCTAAAATTATAAAGCATCAGATTGGGTAGTGCGTAAATAGACATATTTGGCTTCTGCGCAAAGGGGTTAATAGGGTGTGTGAGGGTACCACGTGACCTAAGTCCTAAGTAATTGTGACGTCAACAGTTCATCAGCCATTGCCCGAACAATGACAGGCAAACTGTTGACGTCACAGTCACTAGGAGTTAGGTCACATGCACAAACAAAGAATAATAGCATGGAACTCTCACCAGTGACCCTGGTCACTGTCCTCACATGCCCTATTGGACCATTACTCTTAACGCTGGCCGTATTCTATTGCCAGATGACTATGGATAGATGGATTTCAAAAGACACATCTGGTAACACTCTGCCTACTCACCCCTGGATAAATTTGGCCCAACACATCTGGAAACACTGCCGCACCTTCATACATGCAGGAATTTGGCTCGATAATCTGGCAATACTGTCACCCACACACGCCTGCATGAATTTGGCTAGATGATCTGGCAACGCTGCCACCCACTCACGCCCACATCAATTTGGGTCAATGATCTGGTAACAATGTCACCCACTCACGCCCAGATGAACTGAATTAACTAAGTTATTACATTATTTGTTGAGAGTTATTACATTATCGAGCAGACATTTTTATTACATTATCGGTCAAAATGTTATTACATTTTCGGGCAGGCAGTTATTACATTATTGGTCCGTTGTTACATTATCAGTGGTTACAACGCAACAATAACAACAATAATAATAATAATAATAATAATGCATTTTATTTGAAACCATCTTTACTAGATTCCAAAAGTTACTGTTCAGTCATAGATTCCATCAATCATACAACACCAATACAGTGGACAGCAAGTGAGTTCACAAACAGCAAAGATGTGCAAATATGAGATAAACATCAGGTAAAAATGGATGAAAGGACAATATGGGAGTGTAGAGAATGATTAGGGCATACTATGGTAGGCCGATCACAGTAAAAGTGTTTTGAGTTCTTTTTTAAATATTGTTCAGGAATTGCAGGCAGAAATGTGAGTCAGGATATTGTTCCATAATTTCTTTCCAATGGCACTGAATGCTCTGCCGCCTGTGGTGCGTGTTTTAATCATGGGGGGTGATAGGAGGAGTCAGAAGGACAAATTGAATGGATAAAAGAATGGTACGGAAGGAAATATGAATGGGGTAGGCCACTGCAAGACTTGATAACCAGTAGAAGTTCCTTGTATGTGACAGTGGACAGGGAGCCAGTGAAGATGATTGCAGGTAAGGGAGGCAGTGCTTATGATTGCTCCTTCATTGTTTAAGAACACACTCAGCAATTCTTCAGCTATCTCGTGTCAACATACAAAGCATTCATTCCAATGGGCAATTTAGTGTCTCCAATTAAACTGGAGTACCCAGAGGAAAGCCACAGGGAGAACATGCAAACTCCACGTATATAAGGCCCAGGCTGGTCTCAAACCCATGACCTTCTTGCTGTGAGGCAGCAGTGCTAACCACATACTAACCATGACTCAAAGGAGTCAAGTGCTATGTCTCCCTCCTTCTGAGTTTTTGAGGGTTAGGGTCAATAGGGTGGACTAAAAAGTTTGGCTATATCATAGCACAATATAACATGAATGGCAAGACCAGGCCATTCAGCTGAATAAGGCTCGTCATTTTCCTATCACTTAAAGCAGGGGTGTCAAACTGGTCCGTAAAAGAGCCGAGGGGCTGTAGGTTTTCAATCAACCAAGCAGAAGCACACCTGATAATACTCATTTCATGAATTGATCTTACCCTGAACAATTGATTAGTTGTATCAGTTGTGCTTCTGCTCAGTTGGAATGAAAACCTACAGCCCTTCAGCCCTTTCACGGACCAGTTGGACACCCCTGACTTAAAGTGAACCTTACATTTCAGATATGAACAAGGACAAGATGGTATCAAGCACTGCATCAGGCCTGTTTTTGAAGACTCCCAGAGTTTAAGCCTCTAGGTCATGACCAGACCAGCTATTCCATACTGTGAGCACTCTCTGTGTAAACAAATACTTCCCAATATCAGTGCTAAATTTACCCTTGGATAACCTCCTTTTGTGCCCCTGAATTTTGCAAACAGAAGTTAGCCTAACTAATCCTGCAAAGTTGACTTCGTTGATTGCTTTCTCATATTTAAAGACCTCAATCAGGAGACCCGAAATCTCCTTTTACTAAGACTGATGAGATTAAGCTTCTTCCACCTCTCCTCATGGCTTTTATCATTCATACTTGAAGTTGACTTTGTGGCTCTTCTTTGAACCTTTTCTACAACCCCAATTCTGAAATAGTTGGGACGAAGTATAAATTGTGAAAAAAATCTAAATGCACTGACTTTCAGATCACATGAGCCAATATGATATTTACAATAGAACACAGGTAACATTTCAAATGTTGAAACTGAGACATTTTACATTTTTATCCACAAAATGAGCTCATTTCAAATTTTCTGGCTTCAACAGGTCTCAAAAAAGTTGGGACACAGGCAAAGAAAGCAATGAATATATTAGAGAATCAGCTGAAAGAACATTTAGCAAGTAATTACATTAACTGACATCAGGTGTGAAACATGATTGGCTATAATAGGGATGTCTTAGAGAGGCTGAGTCTATAGAAGTAAAGATGGCCAGAGGCTCCAACCTGTGACGGCTTGCGTAAAAAAATTGTGGAATACTTTAAAAACAATGTTCCTCAATGTCATATTGTAAAGGCTTTGAAGTTCTCATCATCAACAGTGCATAACATCATCAAAAGATTCAGAGAAACTGGAAAAATCCCATGTGTTCATTCATAGTTTTGATGCCTTCAGTGAGAATCTACAATGTAAATAGTCATGAAAATAAAAGAAACGTATTGAATGAGAAGGTGTATCCAAACTTTTGGCCTGTACTGTATCTTGGTGGACTTTGATTGACCTAATTTTAACAAATAGACTGCAAAAGTACACTCTGAGCGGCATCTTTCCCTTGGATTTTAGTGATCACTGCCCAGTAGCATGTATTAGAGACATGAAAGCTTCAAAAACACCACCTTTTTAATGACTAGAAGAAATTTTAAACACGTCTGTGAACAGGGCTGTCATGGTTTGGGAGCCTTGTGGGCTCCTTTTGTTGCTCTCGTCCGGGACGATATCGTTTCGCTCACCATCGGATTCCTTAGCCAGTTGGCATTAATTGGGGGCGTCGCCCGGACTCTATTTAAGCTCCTGCTTTTCCTCGTTCGGGTTGCTGGAGTGTCAGTATGCTTTTGACGCTTGAGCCTGTAAGATTGATTGAGAAGTGAGAATAGGCAGGAACTTAGCTGCATTATATTATTAGTGTGAGAAGCGAGAGTTTAGGCAGGTTTTTTAGCTGCCTGGTATTTTGTCTTGAGCTCGCCTGTTGACTACCACGGTCAGGCGTTAGGCCCGTGGGTAGCGCGAGCCCATATATTTCCTTTTGTTCCAGTTTAGCACTTTGCTGCATTTATCTTTTATTTCGAGCCACTGCTCCTGGCGTCCAACACCTCCACGCCATTACAAGGGCTTCTTGCACAATATATTGTGGAGGGATTGGAGCTCTGCGGATTTTATTCCAGACCCTGACCTAGCATCAACTCACTTTACTACTGTGTTTAATTATGCTTTGGATAAGCATGCTCTGGTTAAGAGATTTGGTAAAAAAATAGAAGTAATTCTTATTTTTCAAATGCTTTCTCCACTGAACTGTGCGACAGGGAAGAAGCATGGGTAAAAGCTAGGGAAACCCAGACACTCTCTGACTGGCAGGTTTTTTTTTTAACGAAGAAATAAATGTTGATTTTTTAAATCAACATTTTACCGCGGACCCAAACCTTTTTTGAAAATTTTAATAAACGGTGGGACTTGGCCTCGGGCAATATAAAACCAATCCACAGAAGGCAAAATACACAGAATAAAAAAGCTTACTATAATCAACTTGCTGTACGGATTTTTGGGTATTTGGTACCAAATGACATGAAAAATATCTGGAAACATAAAAAGTATTGTCTTTTATGTGTTTAAAATTCATGACGGTGCCCCTTTAAATCCTAGCCATAAGCAATAAGCAATGTGACTACTAAAGTTGAACCAGAAGTATGTATGAAAATTAAGGCCACAGCGTCAGATTTTGGACTCACTACTCAAGCACTTATAGTAGCTCAGTTCAGTGGTTTGAACTGTGGCTAGCTCCATAGACTTTGTTTCCCTAGTAACTAGTGCTATGGCTTCGCTCACATGCTCTGTGCAACAGAAATGGGATTTGAGATCAGGCTAATCCCATGTGGATCCTGGGCTAATCCCTTATCCTGCCTTTGTGCAATAGGCCCCTGGAATTAAACACAACCTTAACAAAATAACTCATCCTTGATTTTAGGTGGAAACACGGGGTGGGGGGGATCACTGCGGATAAATGGAGCACGTGGGGAGCAGGTTCACTCCTTCAAGTACCTGGGGCTTCATTGATCCAACGACATCTCCTGGACCATTAACACCACAGAAGTCACTGAAAGGACACAGCGACGTCTCCATTTCCTTAGGCTGCTGAGGAGAAACAACCTGGATGAAAAGGTGCTTGTGACTTTTTACCAGTCAGCCATTGTAAGCATCATAACATACATTACAGTGTGGTACACAGGCAGCACAGGAAGAGAGAGAGAGTCTCTACAGCAGATTATCCACATTGCTGAAAAAGTCAACGGCTGCACACTACCCTCATTACACGACATCGCCACCGCTCGCTACCGCAAAAGAGCCTCCACCATTTCAAAAGACTCTACCCACCCTGGCCATAACTTGTTTCTCTTAAGCACAATCTTCAAAAACAGAAACTGAACCCACAAAAAACATACTCCAAACAAAAGACAGTTCAAGACGTTTATTGCAAAAGAAAATGTGTTCAAAAAAAGGTTTCAAAAAACCAGACTTCTTTCAAGATTCAAAAGTTCAAGTAGTTACTACAACAAGCTGGCGATGAGCGGAGAGTGAGACTGTGTTTAAATACTGCAGTTGAGGTGGAGGCCATCAATGTAGATGAGGAGCAGGTGAGTTTGATTAGGTGAGAAGCAGAGTGGAAACCAGGTCAGCCACGCCCAGCCCACCACACAGAACCGCACACAGAACAAGAGGGGTGGGGGAAACAGAGGGAATACAAAGGTAGAGACAATGGGCAGATCCTAACTGTTTCAACTGCTGCCCTCAGGCAGACGCTATCGTTCCATCAAGACAGGCACATCCAGATTTAGAAACAGTTTCTTTCCCCAGGCCATTACTGCACTTAATTCTCAATAACTACTGAATACGTGCACATTTTTCACTTGAACTTTGAATATTGCTGTTTGCACATCACTGCTGCTGCTTGATGCAGAATTCCACTGTATACTCATGTCTGTGCTTGATGTAGAATTGCAATTTGTACTCAAATCTATTTTATGATTTTAAATGTGGAACATGTGCGGATGCGTGTTTTTTTTTATGTGGATTGTTGTTGTGCACCATGTGGAGCAGCATCTCCAATTTCCTTGTACCTGGCATACAATGACAATAAAGGCTTCTATTCTATTCTATTCTATTCTATTCTATTCTAAAGAGAGTTGTTACATACAATGCAAAGCTGAGTGACAATTGTAAGAATGGCAAAAATAAATGCTGCGAGGCCTGCGAAAGTTTTTGAATTTTCGCATTTATATTCCCATCCTTCCAATGCCGCATCAATTATACAAATATAGGCAATAGGCTTTCACTTTTTTATTATCATTTCTGATTATAGGTCATGTGTTGATCTTGGTTTTCACTTGATAAATTGTTTGATTGTTAAACAGGCAAAATTAAACGAGAGCAGCCAACATAGTAATAAGCAAACAGAATGGAGAGGGAAGTAAGAGAGTGAAGAAGTAAGTAAAAGCACGTGGAAACTGAACAGGAGCGAAGTAAACTAAATGCAATTACTAAACAAGTGTTGCCAGGCAGAACAAACCCCGCCCCTCGCACATACTTTCACCAACTCGTACGAAATTCAATAGGAATCTATTCTGGGTCAGTGGCAATCCCTATACCTAATTTGGGGTGAATCCGGCCATTAGATTTGCCACTAAAGTGTTAACAAACAAACAAACAAACACACAAACAAACCAAAGCTGAAACAATACCCCTTGCTCTCACCCTTCGGGTGGGGCGGGGTAACAATATATGTAAAATAATCAAATACCCAGAAAACAGGCTTAAATGGATAAAAATACTGTCGCACTGTTCACTTTAGAAATGTAGCAAAATCTAAAACAAATGTGGTATTTCATTTTGGTTGTAAACAGTTAGATATTGTCTCACAGTATAAATATTTAGGGCTTGTGTTGAATGAACACCTAGATTATAGAATTACTGCAAAAATGGTTGCCCAGTCAGCAGGTAGAGCGCTGGGTTTGCTTATAGCTAAGTTTAAATCCTGTGGAGGTATGCCTTATGAGGTGTATACACATTTGTATGATGTGCTCGTGCAGTCAGTTATCAACTATGGAGCTGGTATTTGGGGCACAAGCTCCTATTCATGTATAAAAGCTGTGCAGATGAGAGCCTCAAGGTTTTTTCTGGGAGCCGGAAGATACACACCGAATACAGCGGTCATGGGTGAGATGGCCTGGGACTTCCCAGAACAAGGGACTGGTGTGTGTGTAGCCAGGCTCTGGTGTAGGCTGACTAACCTTGATGGCAGTCGTGTTAACAAGCATGTGTTTGACTGGTCCAACCAGCAGAGAGGTAACACTTGGTACAAAAGATCAAAATTATTGTTTGCCAGTATCGGTGAGGAGTTTATTAATTTTGACTGCATCAACCATGTTAGATCTATTGTTCATAGAGTCAGTAGTAAGTTAAAAAATCAACAAATTTGTATCTGGAAAGCCAGTCTCAGTAGGGTAGATGGCGTTCACGGTATTGGAAGGAACAAACTCAGAACACATAGAAAGTTTAAATCTGAGTTTTGTAAAGAATCCTATGTATCGTTGAATATGTCTAGAAAATGTAGAAGTGCCTTGGCTAAATTTAGATGTGGTGTGGCACCCTTGCATATAGAGACAGGGAGGTACGCTGGTATTGATGAACAACAGAGGCTGTGCCCTGTGTGTTATGATGCTGCTGAGGATGAAAAGCATGTGATCACTGAGTGTCCTTTGTATAATAACATCAGAACACAGTTATATGCCAAGATTACACCAATTGTCACTGAATTTTCCGATTTACATAACTGTGATAAATTTCTGGTGCTACTCAAAACAAATGATAATGTTTTCCATGTTGCCAAGGCCTGTGATATGATTTTAGCAAAGCGTCAAATGTTTTTAACTAAATAGTGATTTTATTGTTGTAATATGAGTAATTCTACTGTTGTAATTTATGAATGTATATTTATAGTCTCTTATAATTCTTCTAGAATGGATCATCTCAATGTTTTATTGTGATTTTTATGATGAATTGATGATATGAGACTCTAATAAAAATCTATCTATTATGTGTTATAACCACAGTGTCAGGAATATCAGAACAGAAAAGGCCAAATGCAGATACAATGGAAACCCAACTTAAGCACAGCAGCCAAGTAGACAAATCAGAAGGGGTTTGGCAGATCCACATAGTTTACTTAGCATTCACAAACAGGCGGAGCATTTATACTTACACGCTTGTTCCACGAGTTGTACAGGCCTCATAATCAAATTTCTGGCATGACTTATAATTCTTTAATAATTGTTATGCATTGATAGAGTATCCCAGTGTTGTCAAACTTCTTTGGTTGACCGCTTCATAAATTGCTCAACGATAGTCATTTAATATTTGCCACAGGAATGACTCAAATCTCAGTTTCTGAGCAAAGGGTAGAGTATGCAACCGTTGTTGGCTAATTACTCGCTTTTACTTTTTTTGGGAAGGCAAGTGACATCTACAAGGATGTGTTTTACAGCCTTTGCATGTTACACATATATGGCCCAGCACCAATCCAGACATATTTCTAAACAGGCTTAAAAATTATTGCATTTTTTAAACATATTTTCAACATATTTTGACTCACGTATGCACATGATGTTATGGATCCAAAGAGAAAGCCAAACGCAGATTAAGTGAAAAGCCACTAGGACATATTTATTAGTGTAATACCCTCTCCTGTTGCAGTCTTTTTTCCCCAGCTACCTGCCTTTCCCTAATTTCCTTAGAAACTGGGGAGGTTACTCCTTCCAGAGTTCGAAAATTATTATTGGGTGGCCAATGTTAGAGCTGTATATATTATCCTGGGATGCATTTCCCTCAGCGTTGTTGCTAACTGAGTCAGCGACTTACATAGTTCATCCATTTAGTGGGTGAGGTCAAGTTTTAGGATTAACTAAACAGCTTGAGTAAAGTTAACACCCATGTAACACTAACCCCCAGATTACACCTAAACTTGACCTCAACAGGAAGATTTACTTAACCTGGGCCCGTATTCACAAAGCATCTTAGCGCTAAAAGTAGGTCCTAACTGCCGGATTTAGGAGGAACTCAGTCGTAAATTTAGGATTCCTAATTATTTTTACTAAGTGTTATTCACAAAGCATTTTAGGCGTAAAAGTAGCTCCTACGTCTGGGAGAGCTTAAAAGTAGTCAAGAGGACTCCTAACTCGCTAAAACATATTCACAAAGAATCGAAAAATGGCTGCTGCTGTTGAAAGACGGAATGACTTCGAAATTCTGAATGATGCGCAGTTGTTGAAAAGCTAATACACTGTGAAAGGGTTTTATTTGTTGTTGACTTGGTGATGGAGAGAATTATGTCTTCAAACATGAGAAACATTCCAATAGGCCCTGAAATAAAATGTTTGGCAACACTTTGTTACTTGGCCACCAGAAAAATACAACTTTGCAACGTGGAGGATTTAGGGATTTCACAATCATCTGTTAGTTGCTCAATTCAACATACAATCAATGCACTCTGTGAACTCCATATGATCCAACAGTTTATCCGGTTTCCAATGGATATTCGCCAACAACACAGAATCAAACTTCAATTCTTGCACATCTCAGGTATGCCCTGTATGATCGGTGCTATTGACAGGACCCAAATTATTTCTCAGACTATTTGGTATTTGGAAACCAACTGCAGCCCATACCACCACTTCTAGCAGCCAACCAAGACACAGAGGGTAATGCAGGAATGATCTGTAGGCTGATATTATCCCACGCACACCGCTTGGATTTGGCTTTCACCCCAGAGCCAAATTTCCCGCTGATTAGGCTACATGCTTTCGCTCCAGCACCAACTGGCCCAGCAGCAGTAACTGGTCATGGCTCCAGTTGGGCTTTCGTGTCCTTTTTGAACTTTCATCCATGACAGTTTAGAGCAAACAAACTTGAACAGCACGAGATTTAAATGATCGCAACATATTCTCATTCTCATCGGGTAAAAAATAGCTATTTATAGGGGCAAATGACGCGTTTTATTAATAACTCTCAAAGTTTTTACAATTATTTATTTCCTATGCACGCTTATTTGCCTGGAACGTGATATGCGGGGATCGTGTATTGTGCATTTTCAGAAGTGCTCTACATGTTCTTATTTTACGCAGAATCTAAAAAACGGCGCTTATGATCATTGCAGTAGCTTATTCGGAAAAATTGGAGTTTAGCCAGTGGCGTAGCGTTGAGGCGCTGGGCCCCGGTGCGAGAATGGCGCTAGACCCCCCCCCCATGTAAATCGTACAGAACTTTAGTTTTTTGAGGATTTGTACTTTACCCGAGTTCTTTTTTAAACCTGGACTTTTACTCTACAACATTTAAAACTTATAAATTTAAATTATAATTTTACTTCGTTACTTTGAGACCAGCCACTTCGTTACAAATTAAAATATGAACGCAATTCATCGTTTAAGGTTTATGTGGGACGCCAAACGGTGCTCGGCAGCAGGGTATGTTAGTGCGGGGACACGGAGCTGCAAATTTATGCTCGTAGTTACAATATTCTATCACTAGATGGCCCACCCGCATCAGTTATTGGGTATTCACAGAAACAATCATCCTCTGTAGCCAACCACTACAGCTACAGTGAGCCAGTAGGTATCCAAATCAGTAATTTAGAAAAATCAGTTTTCTGAAAAACGTAGACACCCATAATTATTAGGGCTATTAGAACCATGGACAATGAAAATTTGCACTGCATCTCAACATCACACGACACGTTAGGCTATTTGAACCATGAACAACAGTGACAATACATTGCCAATCAAAATGCAAAAAAGATCAATACGGCTGAACAGTCAACCATATTTCCCTAACAGCAAAACAGTGGCTAAATCAAAAAGTAAACAGATAGATTGACACACATCCTGGCACAGCAGCCATTTAACCACAACCGGCAAGCTGATCACTTGCAGTAGCCAAATAAAAAACTGCACTCACCCATTCAGAGGTTAACTGTGGGTGCCTTCTGCTCTGCAAAGTCATTGAGCAAGAGGGCAATGAGGTGGTAGCATTAGCCTCCAAGTCTGACTGCTGCGTGTCGCCGCTATCATTCACAACGCTAGCAGGAACTGCATCTGGACAAGATGACTATTTAAAAAATGTATTCAATTTCGCCAATTTGGAGTTCCGTACATCGAGCTCTTTTTGTCTTTTCTGTTTTGAGCACCGCTTTTGTGCTGCTCAACATGGTGCTCAAGACTTCTCACCTCTAATACTAGGCTAATGGGTTCGCTGATCTCTCAAAAAAGAACACTTCACGAGCAAGCGCGTAGCCTACGAAGCCATGATCAGAAAGGATTAAGTAAATGTCAACTAATTGGACAAACACATTTCCCAGCAGGCCATGTTCTTTTGAAAATGTTGAGAATAAAACAATCAAATATATGATAAGTAATTTTGATTATAACGGACAAAGTATCATTACTGAAATACAAAAGGCAGATATCAAAGAAAAGAGGAAAAATGGCCACTTTGTGTGTGTGGGGGGAGGGGGTTATTACCATGACTGTGTTGTATAAAACAAAAAAGCAATATATATACTCATCAACTCGACTCCCCGTCTACTGTTAATATTGCATTTTGTAGCCTCTCGGAGTTCTACAACATTATAACATTTTTCAAAGAGTGGCTTGGTTCAACACCGTGGGCCCTCAGAGCTCATCGGGGCCCCGGTTCAGCGCACCGGCGGCACCGGCGATACCTACGCCACTGAGTTTAGCATTACCAATTAAGAGGGTGGTGGAGTTATTTTAAACGTCAGCGTTAAGGTTAAGGTTAGGGTTAAGGTTAGGGGTACCGCTGTACCTCTTTACTTTGAAATGCATTGGAAAACTGCCATACCCGTTGCAACTGCCATTATTTCATGGGACAATCTAGCCGCTTGGTCTATTTTCTCATTTTTTCCTCCATCGGTTGTATGTGGGATATTTTTTTCAATGGGCTGCCCTGCCACCAAACAACCAATCCCCATGCTCATTGTCCCAAGACTCGTGCATGAGAATTGATGTCAGCCATAGCAACAGAGATTTACTCCCACCTACCTCAGAGCTACTCCTATTCTTGGAGTTACCAGTTTTCTTAACTAAAAGTTGCTCTCAGTGGCTTTGTGAATAACTTTTAAGATTTTACTCCTACATAAAATGTTTTAGCGCAACTAAGGAGTACTCCTAGTGGTAAGATAAGATGCTTTGTGAATACAGGCCCTGGTGTTTACTGTGGGTTACACCAAATTAACACAGGATTAACCCAACTTCTGTGCCAAAGTGTTATATCAATCCCAGATGCTGCATAAACACCATGCAAACTCATTAAAATGTACAGGGTATTGAGTTAACCACTAGAGGTTAACACTTTACTGAGGTCAAGTTTGAGGGTTGTTTGAGGGTTAGTGCAGGGCTGCCAACTCTCACGCATTCGCCATGAGATTTAGTGGCATATTCACGTTCCCGTGCCGTAGTCGGCAATTATTCAATCAACGCAATGCATGGGTTTCGCGATCGTTCAAATTGTTTGAATGAAATAAGACCATTTGAATCTTTTCTTGGGTGCAGCAGGTTCCATTTTAGTGAGAAATACCGTGTTAAAACAACTGCAAGTATCATGTGTATATCCACACTCAACCAGGAAATGAAATAGGAATTTGCAAAATCCCTTAACACTTGAATAACACCTGAGTAACACTTGGATTACACCCAAGCAACACTTGTGTAATCTCAGTGTTATTCATATGTTAATCCCATCAAGGGATTATTTAAGTGTTTACAGTTCAGGTTAACACTAACACTAATCCTAACTGAATCCCTTAATTCTGAAACTTAGCCTCACCCACTGTCAATGCTTTCAACGATGCAAGTTAGCATCTGTGCTTTCAGGAAAAGCACCCCAGATCAGTTCTGTCAAACTAGTGAGCTCTTTGACGCACCCTAGTGGTGGCAGTTGGAGTCTCATGAGAAAAAGTTCTCATTCCGCTCTATAGTTTCTCCATTGGACCTCGTGGAAGATAGTCTTGTCCTACAAAACCCAAGAAACTTTCAAGACAAATTAAATGGGTGCTCCAAGATCCAGAATTTTTGCTGTATTCTCCTATTTGTTGTAATCATGATTTTGTACCATCCCAATCTGATCAGGTCTTTACTTAGTGGAAGGAATAAGATCTGACAACCATTGCAGATTTGTACACATGTAATCACTTTGTATCTTATACGCTCAACAAAAATATAAACGCAACACTTTTGTTTTTGTCATTTGTCATGAGATGGACTCAAAGATCTAAAATTCATTCCAGATACACAATATTACCATTTCTCTCAAACATTGTTCACAAATCTGTCTAAATGTGTGATAGTGAGCACTTTTGCTTTGCTGAGACAATCCATCCCACCTCACAGGTGTGCCACATCAAGATGCTCATCAGACACAATGATTAGTGCACAGGTGTACCTTAGACTGTCCACAATAAAAGGCCACCCTGAAATGTGCAGTTTCTGCTTTATTGGGGGTCTGGGGACTCAGAACCAGTCAGTATCTGGTGTGACCACCATTTGCCTCATGCAGTGCAACACATCTTCGCATAGAGTTTATCAGATTGTCAATAGTGGCCTGTGGAATGTTGGTCCACTCCTCTTCAATGGCTGTGCGAAGTTGCTGGATATTAGTGGGAACTGGTACGCGCTGTCGTATACGCCGGTCAAGCACATCCCAAACATGCTCAATGGGTGACATGTCCGGTGAGTATGCTGGCCATGCAAGAACTGGGACATTTTCAGCTTCCAAGAATTGTGTACAGATCCTTGCAACATGGGGCCGTGCATTATCTTGCTGAAACATGAGGCGATGTTCATGGATGTATGGCACAACAATGGGCCTCAGGATCTCATCACGGTATCTCTGTGCATTCAAAATGCCATCAATAAAATGCACCGGTGTTCTTCGTCCATAACAGATGCCTGCCCATACCATAACCCCACCACTACGGGCCACTCGATCCACAACATTGACATCAGCAAAGCGCTCTCCCACACGACGCCACACACGCTGTCTGCCATCTGCCCTGAACAATGTAAACCGAGATTCATCCGTGAAGAGAACACCTCTCCAACGTGCCAGACGCCATCGAATGTGAGCATTTGCCCACTCAAGTCTGTTACGGCGACGATCTGGAGTCAGGTTAAGACCCCGATGAGGACGACGAGCATGCAGTTGAGCTTCCCTGAGACGGTTTCTGACAGTTTGTGCAAACCAATTGTTTCAGCAGCTGTCTGAGTAGCTGGTCTCAGACGATCATGGAGGTGAACCTGCTGGATGTGGAGGTCCTGGGCTGGTGTGGTTACACGTGGTCTGCGGTTGTGAGGCCGGTTGGATGTACTGCCATATTCTCTGAAACACCTTTAGAGACAGCTTATGGTGGAGAAATGAACATTCAATGCCCGAGCAACAGATCTGGTTGACATTCCTGCTGTCAGCATGGCAATTGCACGCTCCCTCACTGCTTGTGGCATTTTGCTGTTTTCAGAGTGGCCTTTTATTGTGGACAGTCTAAGGTACACCTGGGCACTAATCATGGTGTCTGATGAGCATCTTGATGTGGCACACCTGTGAGGTGGGATGGATTGTCTCAGCAAAGCAAAAGTGCTCACTATCACACATTTAGACAGATTTGTGAACAATGTTTGAGAGAAATGGTAATATTGTGTATCTTTGAGTCCATCTCATGACAAATGGGAGCAAAAACAAAAGTGTTGCGTTTATATTTTTGTTGAGTGTAGTATGCAAATAACTTGTCTATTGGGGTCGTCACGTAAGCTCAAGCAAATTTTAACCGAACTCATACTTGCGACAGCCAATTAATATAACGTCAGTCTTACCGCTTCCGTGTCCCCCTCCAAAAGAAAACTGCTTGCTGCATGAGGATCGTCGTGGCAAAACCGCTGGTCGGTTTTTAGTTTGCATTTTAAAGCCTGAAGCTCCATACCTGCTTCCTTTATTCTCGTCGCTTTCCCGCCTCTCCATTGCTTTCTGACATTTTCGCGATCATGTAGTCGTTGAAACGCGTTTTTAGACTGTTACCGCAGCAGGGGACAAGCAAGGCCATTAGTCAAACAAATTTCCCAACAAGCCTGCCTTCCTAAACTTTAGGACGAAAACAACAAAATTAAATAACAGATGAATTAAGGAAATGTAAAACCATTGGCAAGTTTAAAAAAACATATAAAAAACAAATTTTAAATAAATATAAGGATGAGGAACAGCAGTTTGACCCAGGACGGTAATGGCAGGGTTAAGAAAAATGTGGATACATTGTCTTGTTATGTCTTCTTCTGTGTGTGCGCAGGGGGTTCTAGAAGTATAGAAATTCACTATTATATACAGGTGCAATATTCTGTGTGTATTGGTATATAAGTAGCTTATTGAATATTATAGTCAACAAATTGTAAGAACCATTGGTTCTTGAATTGACGGTGAGTGTTGTAAATATAATAATAGAGAATTTAATAACTTGACTGTAGAGTATGGTAATACAAGGGGTAGGATTAAATAAGTTCTTACTTCTTCCTACTCCTTTTCGAGCATACAGTCTTGCTGCTCATGCAAGACAGTTATCAACAGTTTGCTTTTTGTTTTTGTTTTGGTATTGGCATGGTGGCCATTTGTTTTGGTGATTATCTCTGTTTTATCTTTTAACGTGTTCGAAATAAAGATTTCATTTCATTTCATTTCAAATAGCCTATACCGGGAATAGCCAAAGCCCGTAAATCGTTTTTATTTGCAATAAAACTGCTTTTTTTTTTTTTTTTTTTTTTTGGTCATTTCCGTTGCATCAGGCAAATATATAGGCCTATATAAATACAAAAAGGCCATATCTTAGAACAATGGGAATAGCGAAGTACAACCACTAAAAGTGTTATATATAACTATGACACTCTACAATAAATAGTTAAAAGATCGCCATTGGTCGACTGGTTATATCTCATGTAATATCATGACAAGTTATAGCCTACTGGTGTTCACGATGTTTGATGTAAATTTTTGAAGGGCTAGTCCATGTCGCTTGTAAGTAACCCATTACGGGCCGTTAGTCACTATGTTGTGGGCTGTCCGGCTGAGACTCTGGCGGGTTTCTTCGCTGACCGGAGCTGCTCACCGGGAAAACTCCCGGTATTCCCGGAGCTAGTCCGCCCCTGGACTTGAGTGTGAAGAAGTAGCCTAGATTAGCAGGGGGGAAAAAAAACAAACAAACACAAATAAAAAAAATATATGATGACTGCGTGTGGGCCGTCGGCCATCCTGGAGTACCGGCCGCTCTGTGATTCTCCAGAACGCACAGATGGCCAGTCCGCCCCTGGCTGACGTCCAATTGTTTAAACACCTTCACTAGCTTGCAGGTGTAGCCTACTACCTCCTGCATGATATCCAGTTTCGCTTGTCTTTATCTTAGGCTTCATTGTGTTGATAGGCTGGCTTAACCTGAAGCATAGTTGAATTTATTTTTTAGTCTACTCTGGCTTTTTGCCGGTTGTCTTCCTTGATTTTTTTTTTTTACTTTTTGTTGAATTTGAGGTGTGTATACAGATAGCATGACTACATAGAAACAATGTTGATTTTCCATCTGAATCATCAGAATGGTTGACATTGAAATATCAATGCGAAATCAATGTTGAATCACTGTTACAATAGCAATGGAAACACGACGTTGATACAGCAACATTGAAACAATATTGATTTAAAGTTATGATTATAATTGATTGAGCATCTATTCCTGGTTGACAAGGTGATGATACTAATGTTGAAAAGTCATTGAAACCACATTGATCTCTGGTTAGGTTGAAATCTCAACATTCTTTCAATATTCTTTTTGATTAAATAACATTGAAATACCATTGATCTTTAATTAGAAAATCAACATTGATTCAATATTAATTGAGGGTGCACGTCCAACGTTGTTTCAATGTCTTAACATTGACAAAACAATGTTGATTTAACATTGTTTCAATGACTCTATGCTATTTTTGTTATAAAATGATATTATTTCGACTTTGTAGATGAGTCACGGCTGAGGCTGACACTAACGATTGGCAAGTAAAATGTTTTTTAAAATGAATATCTAATTATCTAATTTCACGCCTTGTTGAGACAGATCGAATGCTTCGTACAGGGGAATAATGATGTGTCGGAGTGAAAGGGGTTAATTGGCTTTCATGGTTCGCTGGAGAAGCGGTGAGACCATTTGTGTAGGCAAATTGTGCAACCATTCTGGAAAAGTTGGAAACACGCCAGAGCGAGCCTATATGTTTTGAGTTGATGTGTTTTCTTTGGCAGAATGTCTGGTTTCGCCCTTCTGTTTCAGACGGCAATAGCAATCCCTTCAAAGTACGCACCCCGCACTCAGTGCACTCATACCTGAAAGTTATTTTTATGACACATTTGCTCACGCGGAGAATCGTTTCTGGAGACGTGTTACGGTAGGATGATTATCACGATTATTTTAGAAGTGTAAATATTGTTAGTTTATAACTATTTTAAACGCGGGCTTAGCTACATAATATGATGCGATGCAGTTTTGTTTTGTAAATAATTATCAAATATTGTCCACGGTGGATATTTTGGCTTTGTTTTATTGGTGTTATTAAAAATGCCTCCCGACTAAGTTTTTTTTTTTTATTCTCCTTTTTTACTCGATGGACTAATTGCATAATGTTTGAGATAAATAACGACTGTTGCTGAAACCCTGCAATTTTGTTGGACCAAAAATTTGCGTTTTAAATTGCCTAAATAAATTGAATGATGTTGATGTTATGCGATGGGCGTCTGTCCTGCCTATCCATTTAACTTTTCGTCAACAATTGAATTTTGGAAATTTGAATGGCGAGAAAACAAGCACGGCCAATTCTTTCCTCATTTGAAAAAAAAAAAAATTCTCAATAAACTCAGTTGGAACTGCCCTCATTGGCTTGTACTAGGCAAAAGTATGAACACCTGCTTTGCTAACGTAAGAAAAGCAAGTCAAGCGCAAACGACGGTCGAACTATCACCGCTAAAAATATGATGCGCAATTACAGTGAATAGCGCGGTACTTAGGTCAAGTGATACAAATGCTGTCAAAATTCGGCTTGTTGAGAGAAAAACCGAGGCTTATTCAACGAAAGAATGCGTATATTTTCATCAGAAAAAAAATCGTCAACAACTTCCATAACGTGGTGTGAAAATGACTTTTCTTATTCTTTTTTCAATAAATAGTTGACATTTTGTGCAGATTGAAATGTGAGATTTTGGCGAGCTGCTGTTAATCCAGATGACAAAAAGTTGTATGTAACTGTAATAATGTTTTACTTAAAGCAAAAGGAAAAAAAGGTATATGCCACTGTGGAATTAATGGAAGAATTCCCATGAGAATTGCTCTTTTTAGGTGGACAAAATACGAGAAAATTAAAGCAGGGACTATAATACTTGTGTAATTCAAAATGTTTGTGGAAATTAGGGGGCCCAAACCATACTGCACATGCTGTAGTAAAAGCTTATTGAATGAAGAGAGATTGCATGGCTGAATCAACATGTAAACAGCCATCAAAGTATATGCTTTACAACACAACTAAATGGGGTATGGCTGAGGGCCTGTAATGCTTAAAATTGAAAAATGTAGCACTATTTCTTGCAAATCAATAAGTAAGTGAAAATTACAACTTGCATATAATAGAATATGGATTCTACTATAAGCCAATCGAATATGAAGAGATTCTGTGGTGGAAATTTTTAATAAATGGCCATCAAAGTTAATACTGCGCAATGTGCAAATGCAGAAAATTGGATGGGAGCGTCAAACTTGATGACCTGTATTTCCTGCAAATCAAATAGTTAGACAAAACTGACAGTTGATTATGATAGTAGAGGGATCCTACTACAAGCCCATTAAATATGAACAGATTCTGTAGTGGAAATTTTTAATAAATGGCCATCAAAGTTGATACTGTGCAATGTGTGAATGCAGAAAATTGGATAGGGGCGTCATACTTGCAGACCTCTATTTCCTGCAAATCAAATAGTTAGACATAAATGACAGTTGATTATGATAGTAGAGGGATCCTACTACAAGCCCATTAAATATTAAGAGATTTTGTGATGGAAATGTTTAATAAATGGCCTTCAAAGTTGATACTGTGCAATGTGTGAATGTAGAAAATTGGATAGGGGCGTCATACTTGCAGACCTCTATTTCCTGCAAATCAAATAGTTAGACATAAGTGACATTTGATTATGATAGTAGAGGGATCCTACTACAAGCCCATTAAATATTAAGAGATTTTGTGATGGAAATTTTTAATAAATGTCCTTCAAAGTTGATACTGTGCAATGTGTGAATGCAGAAAATTGGATGGGGACGTCATACTTGATGACCTGTATTTCCTGCAGATAAAATAGTTAGAAAAAAGTATCACTTGATTATGATAGTAGAGGAATTCTACGATAAGCCAACCAAATATGAAGAGATTCTGTGGTGTAAATTGCTAATAAATGGCCATTAAAGTTGATACTGTGCAATGTGTGAATGCAGAGAATTGGATGGGGGCGTCATACTTGAGGACCTCTATTTCCTGCAAATCAAATAGTTAGAGAAAAGTGACAGTTGATTATGATAGTAGAGGGATCCTACTACAAGCCCATTAAATATTAAGAGATTTTGTGGTGGAAATGTTTAATAAATGGCCTTCAAAAATGATACTGTGCAATGTGGGAATGCAGAAAATTGGATGGGGGCGGCATACTTCAGGACCTCTATTTCCTGCAAATCAAATAGTTGGAGAAAGGTGAGACTTGATTATGATAGTAGAGAAATCCTTCTATAAGCTCACAAAATATGAAGATATTCTGTGGTGAAAATTTTTAATAAATGGCCTTCAAATTTAGTACTGCGCAATGTGCGAATGCAGAAAATTGGATGGGGGCGTCATACTTGAGGACCTCTATTTCCTGCAAATCAAATAGTTAGAGAAAAGTCACACTCGATTATGATAGTAGAGGAATCCTCTTATAAGCCCACCAAATATGAAGAGATTCTGTGGTGGAAATTTTTAATAAATAGCCATCAAATTTGATACTATGCAATATGCAAATGCAGAAAATGGGATGGGGGCGTCATACTTGATGACCTGTATTTCCTGCAAATCAAATAGTTAGAAAAAGTATCACTTGATTATGATAGTAGAGGGATCCTACTACAAGCCCATTAAATATGAAGAGATTCTGTGGCGGAAAATTTTTAATAAATGGCCATCAAAGTTGATACTGCGCAATGTGTGAAAGCAGAAAATTGGATGGGGGCGTCATACTTGATGACCTGTATTTCCTGCAAATCAAATAGTTAGAAAAAAGTATCACTTGGTTATGATAGTAGAGGGATCCTACTACAAGCCCATTAAATATGAAGAGATTCTGTGGTGGAAATTTTTAATAAATGGCCATCAAAGTTGATACTGTGCAATGTGTGAATGCAGAAAATTGGATGGGGGCGTCATACTTGCGGACCTCTATTTCCTGCAAATCAAATAGTTAGACATAAGTGACAGTTGATTATGATAGTAGAGGGATCCTACTACAAGCCCATTAAATATGAAGAGATTCTGTGGCGGAAATTTTTAATACCTCTTGCTTACTACAGGTCGTAGTATCAACTCACTGAATATGAAAAGATTCAAAACGGAGAAGTGGTGGGTTCTTCATTGGTGAAATTATGAACAAATGGTCGCAAAAACTAACCATTTATTGGGCGAGCAAATTAGTCCAATCTCTTTTCTTTCACGTTTATGTTTAGGTTAAGAAAATAATTTTGAAATAAATACTACTACCTGTAGTAAGCAAGAGGTACTTTTTACAAATTGCTTCATTCACAGGAACTACAGGCCCTCAAGTATGCACCCCCATTCAATTGCCTGCATTAACACATTAAACAGTCCCAAGTTTGACGGCCATTTATTTCAAAATTCCACAATGGAATTTTTTCATATTTTAAAATTTTAGAATAGGATCGATGTGTTATGCTATTGAATGATAACTTTTGACAAACACTTTGATTTGCCGGAATTATCAGCCCTCAAACATGATCCCCCCATCCAATTGTCTGCATTACACAGTATCAATTTTAATGGCCATTCATTTAAAAATTCCACCACAGAATCCTTTGATATTCTATGGCGTATAGTAGGATACATATGTTATGACAAGCAAATATTACTTTTCTCCAACTATTTGATTTGCAGGAAATAGAGGTCCTCATGTATGACGCCTCCATCCAATTGTCTGCATTTGCACATTGCGCAGTACACATTTTGATGGCCATTTATTAAAAATTTCCACCAGAAAATCTCTTCATTTTTGGTTTGCTTATAGTAGGATTCCTCTACTATCATAATCAAGTGTCACTTTTCTCTAACTATTTGATTTGCAGGAAATAGAGGTCCTCAAGTATGACGCCCCCATCCAATTTTCTGCATTCACACATTGCACAGTATCAACTTTGATGGCCATTTATTAAAGATTTCCACCACAGAATCTCTTCATATTTGGTGGGCATTTAGCAGGATCCCTCTACTATCATAATCAAGTGTTACTTTTCTCTAACTATTTGATTTGCAGGAAATACAGATCATCAAGTATGACGCCCCCATCCAATTTTCCGCATTTGCACATTGCACAGTATCAACTTTGATGGCCATTTATTAAAAATTTCCACCACAGAATCTCTTCAGATTTGGTGGGCTTATAGTAGGATCCATATTCTATTATATGCAAGTTGTAATTTTCACTAACTTATTGATTTGCAAGAAATAGTGCTACATTTTTAAATTTTAAGCATTACAGGCCCTCAGCCATGCCCCATTTAGTTGTGTTGTAAAGCACATACTTTGATGGCTGTTTACATGTTGATTCAGCCATGCAATCTCTCTTTATTCAATATGCTTTTACTACAGCATGTGCAGTATGGTTTGGGCCCCCTAATTTCCACAAACATTTTGAATTACACAAGTATTATAGTCCCTGCTTTAATTTTCTCGTATTTTGTCCACCTAAAAAGAGCAATTCTAATGGGAATTCTTCCATTAATGCCACAGTAACATATACCTTTTTTTCCTTTTGAATTACACAAGTATTATGGTCCCTGCTTTAATTTTCTCGTATTTTGTCTACCTAAAAAGAGCAATTCTAATGGGAATTCTTCCATTAATTCCACAGAGACATATACCTTTTTTCCTTTTGCTTTAAGTAAAACATTATTACAGTTACATGCAATTATTTGTCATCTAGATTAACAGCAGCTCGCCAAAATCTCACATTTCAATCTGCACAAAATGTCAACAATTTATTGAAAAAATAAAAGTCATTTTCAAACCACATTATGGAAGTTATTGACGATTTTTTTTTTCTGATGAAAATATACGCATTCTTTCGTTGAATCAGCCTCGGTTTTTCTCTCAACAAGCCGAATTTTGACAGCATTTGTATCACGTGACCCAAGTACCGCGCTATCCGCTGTAATTGCGCATCAAATTTTTAGCGGTGATAGTTTGACCGTCGTTTTGCGAACTGGTGATAGCTTGCGGTGAAAAACTATGGGGCTTTCAGCTTTTGACAGCGCAGGTAGGCTACACGATCCACATGGGATTTCCAGTTCAGTGCGTGACCAATGGTTAGTATTAATGGTGGTTGACCTGTAATTTATGTTTTCTTTTTCGATTTATGGACTTATGTTCTTTTATTTGACTTTATAATAATGTGACTGCTAATTGCATTGGATAGTTGAGCTGCTGGAATCACTGGCAGTCAAGAGGTCCGCACTTAAGACGTCCTCGCTCTCAGAAGGCTATTACAGAAATTCTAATTAGTTTAAGATTACTTGGAACTACACAAATGAGAAATTTCGAATTCGAAGCCAAATACCTTTACGCTGTAAGCTCGGGTGAAACTGCCTGCGCTCTTATATGTATTTTCTGCGAAAGAATCAATTGAATACGGGAGGTACGTTTGGTACGTGCAATGTTTTATTATAAATATAAAGTTCAGCATTTAATGGGAATTTATGCATGTAATTGGTATTAAATATTTTGACATCATGCACCTGAGCTGTCTTCAGCGTTTGCCAAACTTGGTGCGAAACATAAATGATGACGTAAAGTGGAATAAAGTTGCCGAATTTCACACCCAACTGGGCATAAACAACGAGTAACATTGGGGGCTTTTGCCTTGCTCACTACGGAATACAAATGCTGTTACTTTCGGCCTCTTTTCCAGCCGTCGTGTCCAATACCTCGGGACTCAACTTCCGCTCGAATTTCTGACCTCAATTCTAACGTCTTCGACTGTTCATTCGGATTTCTCTCAAGTTAAAACTTGTTGTTAGGTGGAGTCATCTTCTTTGCAGAAGCAATTTTGCATCCCCCCTTAAGTATCTTCTGGGCGTAGACTTGGTGCTAGGTGTGTATCTCGCCAAAGTATTTGGAAATTACGTTTTGATAAAAACTTTGTTTGTCAGTATGTTGTTAAGTTTTGTTTTTTTTGTCAGTGTCCCCAGTAACTCTGTACCTGACCTTGCACTGATGTTGCTCAAAAGATTGCTGGCCAAACTGCTCTGTTGCGCTGTAGCCTACATGGCGCATCATTGTATGAATGTCGTAGAGCTGTATACAGTAAAACCGAATGTTCAAGTTCTAAACACTTTGTCGTAACACTTTTTAGTGTCACAGCATTTAGATTCAGTTTTAAAGTGTCTTCAACAAATCTGAAAAACCTTGATCACTTTATTCTATAAACATCAGTGTTTTGAATGAGAACCCCTATTTACAAAAATTATCAACAGGAATGTATCTTTTACACACTGGTGGTTAGATTATAAACATGTCACATGTTTTACAGTGTAGATAACACTCAAATTAGGGCTGTGCTGGATTTGCACTGGTTCTGGCTGAAATTAAGGAGCTCAGTGTAGCTTCATATTGGGACAAAGACAACTAAACCTAAAATCTGAACATTGGAAATGACTGGAGATAATGAATATGAATGTGCCCTTCATGAAGGGGAATTTAATATGGGGAAATAGTTTAGAAATAGTTTAAATGTTTTGTTTTCAAATTCCTCAATAGGATTAACAAAGCAAATTTTTGCAGGTTTTCAGATTGGTATGTTCTCAGTCAAACAAAGGCAAATTTCACAGATATATCCCGAGTTATCTATGTACTGGGAAAGGTCTGCTTGGGTGATGATAGGCCTAATTTACCGCTTGTAAATTTCTTGGCTGTAGCTTTTAATCCCCCCGGACTGGTGGAGTAGATGTAGGATTCTTCTGTCCATCCATCCATCCATCCATCCATCCACCCATCCTTCCGTCTGTCCATCACACTTTCAATGGACACAAGTTACCTCAAAAACTTTGACAGTCACATGGGTCAAATTCTGTGTGCTCAATAAGCCAGTCATGATCTATGTTGAGTTCGAAAATGGATCTCGAAGCGTCAGGCTCTTTACGGAGTTATGGCCCTTGATCATGGCTGGGGTTTAGTGATGACCCTGTCATCTTGTTCATTTAGGGAGCATTTGCTCCTGAAAAATTAGTAATAATTTAAATATTTTTAATAAGATGAATTATTCAGCTCCTGTGTTTTACAGCATAGGCACATGCGACCAAAGACTAAAAATGTGACACTCTCTGAGGTGCATATGGGTGTAGAAAAGTGATATTTGCTAAGGATGTGCAGCATCCAAGTTCATGTCTTGTAGTTTTTTTTTAATCATTTGTTTATGCTGCCTCGGTTGTTAAAAGCCCCCGATCATATCAGTGGGTGCAAGGCCAATTAGTCATTGCAAGCCATCTCAAAAGCTAAAACACAAAAAAAAAAAGATAGTAGGAAGCTTAATGCCTGGGGGAAAATCTTTTTGTAGACCCCTTAATTGTGTATGGATGGCTGCTTTTTGTCTTTTTCTGGATGTACTGTACAAAGAAGCAGTAGCTGTGTTACTTGAGCATAAAGTGTTGACTCTTCAGTTTGCTGCATGCAGGTGAAGATGACTGCCCATCCGTGGCTGTCAAAGGTGACGTTCAGCTGCGGTTTCATTGTGGGCTTCGGCCTGACTTTCTTCATCCTCTCTTACATCAGAGGGATCCCTCGTGGTCAGTGGTTTCACCGTCTGGCCACATTGTGCAATGCTCCTGTGGGTGAGTGGCTCTACGATTCTTAAGCCCTTGGCACACCAGTCGAATTTGCCTTAAAAGGTTGTTCTACTACCTGCCATGCCTCAAACATCTCCAAACGCTTCCAAACAAGGACAGACAGCAATGACTCACCTAACAAATGTTTGCGTCTGTCCATGTATGTTGGAGATTGTTTGATTGGTGAGCTGTGGGCTTTAGTTTTTCATCCCAGAACATTTCAATGCCCGTGTTGGTGAGTAGTATTTCTTTGTATCAATCTCATGCATTCATACTGGTCACCTGATTTCCCTTTTCCCTTTTTACAGGCGATTTTGATGCTGACCCCCCAATAAGAAGTCAGAGTTACAACCCCAAGCTCTCTGAAGGACTCCGCTGTTGGGTGTTGGCCAATAGGAGCGTGTCCTATGCTGAAAGCTTTCCGTGCTGCACAGGGTTAATGCTTTTGGTTGGCTCCACCCATGATCCTAATGGCCCTGGGGGACTTAGTGCTGTTGAGAAACAAGAAAAACTGCGCAATAAAGCAAATGCAGTTTTCACCTCATTCCGTCGAAGGTAAAGGTTGCACGAACACCAAGACTTCTATATAAAGCACAACAGCAGTGCTGCATCATAACTAACTTGGCATAACTCTGACCTTTTCACCTAAAAATAGTGTTCTAGTTCAGCAGTAAATTGCCCTTTATCTAGATATCTACTATTCAGTAGATTTCCATTTCATTCCAAACAAAATACAGCAGTTTCAGATCTGCATTGAGCTGCCATTTAGTGACATGGTTGCCCAGATTATGGTTGAAGGGTGAACCTACTAGAGTTGGTCACTAGTGTTCTAGTTATTTCAGAGGAGTAACCAGCCTTTTCCTATGTGTTTGTGGTTTGCCTTTGCCTGCTTGAAAGTACCAGCGTGTGACCGATGTGCTGTACTTGTATGACCCTCAGGTACAACCGCTTCCTCAGAGCAGCCAATGATGCTAAAGTGGTTTTTGAGAAGCTGAGGCCAACACTTTCCCAGTCTCTGGTACATCCGCTAGTGATCTTTGGTTGGGGACTTGGAACATGTGGTGGGCGGGACTACATGTTGAGCCGACACGTGGCACTACAACTGGAGGACGTATTGTGGAATGACTCCTCTTTCGAGTTGGTAAAAGTGGGCTGCTGCCCACAAACTGAAGGGCCTCTCTGAAGATACTGACAACCATGTTGGATCAAGCAGATTCTAATCCTTATAACTGGTCACTCTGGGGATTGCCTTAAATATGAATATACTCTTTATTTAAGCGTTATTTAAATTGTTTAAATATTTGTTTACATACTCGAATCTGAATAAGTCCTGTGGTACGGGGAAAACTGACAATGATTTCCTATTATGTATTTATTTTGCTGTGAAAATTGTAATCAAAAATTATTTGGTATAATTTGCCTTATGGAGTTGGGTCCATGCTAATGAAACATGGCTCATTGAATGTGCAAGAGTAATTGTACTTTTTTGTAAAGATGGTGAGTGTGAATGGTCAAAGACCAAATGAAATGAGGCACTTCCAGCTGACCGCATACAATTTTTTACCCTGTTTTCCCTCTTGTTCACTACCGCATTAATGTACAAAACATGTCGTATGTTTGCCACTACCAGCTGCCATTCAGTTGGTATTGTAAGTGAGATGATGTCATGTAGTCATGCAGATGGGTTTAATGACAAACAATAGTGCTCCAGAATGAACATTTGGGACCGCCCTGTCTTGAACGCCTGGATCTCAAGGGAAAATTGAAGTATGCTCTGAGAGCCTTATCATACGCTTTGGGTACAGAACCTGCTGATGACATGCGTAAAATAACGATAGCGATAATGTGAAAATGAGTTTTAAGACTACTGAATGAAGAATTATTTGTAATTGTGCAATTGTTTTGGTTGATATATTGCCGCGACGCATACTCTATTTCAACTCAGTAATATCCCGGCTTTTAAGACATAAAGAATTTGTTATTAAAACGAGGTGGTGTGTGGGCTGAATAAACAGAGGTGAGGCTGAAATTCTTCATTTTGATCTTTTTGAGGTATTCGCAGCAATAGCATGTGTAATCTGCTGTCGTTTTATATTTTTAAGAAACTGATATAAGAAATGGACGACAGGGTGGCGCAGTGAGCACTGTTTTTTGACAGTCAGAAAGTCCACCAGGCCTGAGGCCTGTCTGTGCAGAGTTTGCGTGTTCTCTCTGTACCCGTGTGGATTTCATGTGGGTACTCTGGTTTCCTCCCATGGTCCAAAGATGTGCAAGTCAGGCTAATTAGTGATCTAAATTGCCCATAGGTATGACTGTTAGAGAATAGTGTGTCCGCCCTGAAATGGATCAGGTGTCTGTGGCGTGTCCTTCCCTTTTACCTATAGTCAGCTGGGATAGGCTCCTTCTCCCCCTATGATCCTTGTGAGGAAGAGGCGATTTAGACCATTGTTGGATGATATAAAAGGTAGGATTGGTGGTTTTGGGTGAGGTAATGTGGGGTAGGGCAGGATGAGGAGGGGGAAGAGTGGCATATTGCTCCAAACAAAATCTTTCACATTCATTCATTCTGGTGGACTAACCTTTTTTGAACGGACTCAAGTCTGGAGCCTTTGATGGCCACTTTATGAAATTTATATGGTTTTTTCTTTCAGGTGTGATGATCATCTCGCAGAATTATTTGATTATCTGCCTTGCTGATTGTAGAGAAAAAAAAATTCACTTGTATCCTTGTTTTCTTTCTGCGATGGTCGACAACAGGGCTAATGATTTGCTGACATGGGGAGATAAGTAATTGTTGAGGATATCAAATTTTTTGCAGACAGTTTTGTGACCCTGCCTCTGACCTCCCTGTGATCATGGAAGTTAAGTTCTTGCTTAAATAAATGCAGTGCAAACTGAATTATCTATCCAAGTGTTCTAATTTCAGTCGTGAGGACTCCAAAAAGTTAACATAAGCCTGCCCTCTAGTGACAAGAATAGATAAATGTTCCTTAAAATTCTTTAACCCGAGCCATATCCACTCTGCGTAATGAAGGAGAACTGTTAATGTGAAATAGAGTTGCTGTCAATATCAATAAATTATTGTTCTCTGTATGTCTGAACAGATCTTAAAACATGAGCGATGGCTGGGATTGACCTCAGCTAAATGCATTTTGCCCAATCCATCTTATAGCAAAGGTTAACAATGTGTATCAAATACATCTTCCCAATGTTTGTGAGTGTTGACCCGGCAATTTACTTAATTTTTATGCCCCGTGAACAAAGTTTTACTTTGTTTTTTACGCAAGCCTTCTCAGGTTGTAGAGCCTCTGACCATCGTTACTTCTGAAAGACTCAGCCTAAGACATCCATTTTATAGCAAATCTTGTTACACACCTGATGCCAGTTAACTTAATTACTTGCTAAATGTTCTTTCAGCTGATTCTTTTATATTAATTGCTTTTTCAGCCTGTGTCCCAACTTTAAGACCTGTTGCAGCCCGAAAATTTGAAATTAGCTCATTTTGTGGATAAAAATGTAAAATGTCAGTTTCAACATTTGAAATGTTATCTATGTTCTATTGTAAATAACTTATTGGCTCATGTGATCTGAAAGTCATTGCATTTTGATTTTATTCACAATTTACATTTCATCCCAACAATCTCGGAATTGGAGTTGCATCAAAAGATTCAGAGAATCCAGAGAAATCTCTGCACGTGAGCAGCAATTATTCAGCAAGACAATGCCTAGCCACATTCTGCACTTGTTACGACAGCGTGGCATCATAGTAAGAGTGCAAGTAATAGACTGGCCTGCCTGCAGTCCAGACCTGTCTCCCATTGAAAATGTGTACACATTATGAAGTGAAAAATACGACAATGGAGACCCCGGACTGTTGAGCGACAGAACTCTTACATCAAGCAAAAATGGGAAAGAATTCCACCTACAAAGCTTCCGCAATTAGCGTCCTCAGTTCCCAAACGCTTAGTGTGTTGTCAAAAGGAAAGGTGATATAACACAGTGGTAAAAATGCCACTGTCTCAACATCTCTGGAATGTGTGGCATCAAATTTAAAATGGGTGAATGTCTCCACTAAAACAAGTTTTAGCTTGAGCATTAAATATATTGTCTATGTAGTGTACTCATTTGAATACAGGTCAAAAAGGATTTGCAAATGATTGTATTGTTGTTATTCATGTTTTACACCACGTCCCAAACTTAATTAGAATTGGGGTTTGTATTATGCATAAAGGGGTTTTTAAGCTAGTGGACGGATGGATTACCAAAATTATGTAACTAGTTCAAAAAGCCACCTGTGTGTAACATTCACAGATGTGTTTAGAGGGCTGCAGTTGTTTTTTCAAAGCATTGTGGGCATTAGCAGGGCTGAGGGTATGATGTATGAACACATTGACAAGCTGTTGTCTTATGCTATCGAAAATAACCTCAAACACTATTGACATGTTTTAAATAATACGGAGTGCGATAAATACAATTAGTCAGTGTTGGATGCAAGTTGAAGATGGCTGCCACCGTGGGCACACGCAGTCCGGCAGGTTGCTGCATATTTTCCATGAAAGCAATCTATACCTCCACTACAAAGCTGGATCATAATACTGCGTTATAAGTGGAGAAGACAGACAGGATTATCTGGCTGGATTATCTAGCGCCATAATCATTACTCCAACAGTTTGACACTTGTTGGGATACGTGCCCCATCATTACTCCAACAGTTTGACCCTTGTTGGTATACGTGCTTCAGCATTTAGCAGATGACCCCAGGGTCATGGGAATGGACTCAACCAGACTCTCGGGCGCCAATCTCATTTTGCCACAGGGGTAATGGTTAATGCAGATGCCTGGGAATCTACCAAAAAACTGCTGTCCGCAAACCTTTGGCCAGCGAGACTCATGCCGGATAACTCCACAGTGCCATCCAATGGACTGACATAACTGCACCCGTACAATTTCAATACATTACAGTTTAGGTAAATATTTCTAAAGACTTTTAATTTCCTGAGTAAAACACTAATCTCACTCACGATGTCACAGAATAATGTGTATTTTGCTATACTGAAGGTTAAGAGTGGAATGATGGCCTTAATGCAGATTATTCTTGTAATTCGGTATTGTGTCGGACGTTTCATGACCAACTCTAACGCGAGTAGGTTGTGTTTGGTATCATTTTAATCCTCGTAATTTCTGAAATCTCATAGGGAATATTTCGAAGGAGTTGGACTTGTGCCATACCCTCCTTCAATAACTTTAAGGGAAAATTATGCTTCAGTTTTCCTTGTGGTCATGTCTCCTCCCAAAGCCCCTCCGGAATTCTTGGCTCAAATGACCCAAAACGACCTATGACCCCGCCATAGGACGCAGTCTAGAGATTGGGCATAAAAGAGGGGTGAACAGAAAAGTCGGGGAAGCTTGTATTCATCCTTCCCTCATATATGTTGTGTATATGTGTAGTTTTGGCTGCGCCAGGTATGAATTGACTTCTTTTCTCTTTTCTGTAACGATGTAATTAGGTCTTGTGATTTAAGCTTGTGCCTGCCTAGCGAAATAAATTGATATTCGCATCTGTTGTGTGTTTCTGACTTTAAACAAACATATACTTTCCGGTTTTCGGACTCCTGGCTCTCAATCGAGTAACGTAGTCCGTAATTGCGTGCCTGATCAACGCGCTCGGCATCTGCGTTATAAGGTGGATTTTCCATGCTGTGTATGGTGCTATTAATATTGGCTTTGAGCAAGATTCCGTTTATATTTTTAGGCGGAAATCTTAAAAGACGCAAGGCCTCTGAACAATGTATTTCCGATATGCCTTTGTAGTTGCTCGCTGTGGGCTGCGAGGACCATCTTTTAGCTGGCTGTTAAGGTAAACACGCTGAGACTTTCCGCCTCAGCTAGGACCCTCCTTGGCCTAGTTGCACGGTGTTTCTGGATCAAAGCTGGATCATAATACTGCGTGTTACTGCTTTAGTTATCAGTACGGTATCGTTTTATGACCGAAAGCTCCGACCGAGTTTAACAGGCAATGAGGAATTCACAGATTTCTGAAGTGGCTATCCTGTGGTTGAAATCATATCCACTAGAAAGGAATGTGTCTGTCGACGGCACCAATTCTCATCTTGATTGTAATGTAGGGGTCCCACAAGGTTCCATCCCAAGACCAATTTTATTTTTTCTCACTTTTCTTTACTCATGGGTTGGAAAATTCTGCAATCGGCGGCTCATGGGGCTCATGTTGCTGTAAGTCATGAGACTCCATTCTTTTCTACATCCTTAATTGCTGAATGTAGAAGGAAATGTCCGGCACATGTCACAGCTTGTTGCTTAGTGAGCCTCACAGGCTGTCCTGCGCCTTTCGCGAGCCACTCGACCACAGAATTTATGAAGATATGCTGATATTTTACGTCGTCATTTATGTGCAAAAGAAACACCTCAATTTTGTGAAGCAATGTATGATGACGCTATAAAAATAAATTTGATTGTCGTTTTACCAATTAGTCTGAGAAACTTTCTAATCAAGAAAAGTAAACTGCGACAGGTTTAGGTCATTCAGCATTGAGGGGTGAGGATTGAGCGTCACTTTACAGCAGCCAACACACCGCCTGTGGTGCCCAGTGCCCACTATTGTCAGTTATGCTCGAGTGGTGTTTGTGAATAGCTACTGGCGAGGAGTGGGACCGCTCCCTCGGTTAGTGGTCGGTCGATCTCTTTCTCACACTCCAGTTACATTTCAATCATACTCACTGTATGGTGAGTGGAGGGTGAGTGTGAGTGTTGTTTCTGAATACGGGCCTAAACCTAACAAAGGATACACAGGGGAATAAAAGGGAAAACAGGACTGGCAAGCACTCAAATCAATCAAACAACAATAATACAATACAATAATAAAATGACAAAGAATACTGAAAAGACTAGCAATCAACAAACCTTACAAACCAGAAACACAGAGACAAGATCAGACTGAGTCAGAAAACAAATAGACTTTGAGTGAAGGGGAAATAGAACAGTTAAGCACTCAGACAATTACTGTGATTACCCGACTAAATAGAGCTCAGCTGTGGCTGGAAGCCAGAGAGGGGCGGAGCCAGGAAGAGCAGGACAGGGGTAGGCCAGTAGAATGGAAAGGCCGTAGAATCCTATGCTAATCTACTGTAACATGCCCAGACCCTGATACTAAACTACTCTCAGGTGAGGACAGGCAGAGAGCACAGAAAGTAGTAAGTTAGAAACACCTCACCGAATAAACAGAAGTGGTGATGATGACAGGACGGAGGGGAGGGAAGCACACAAGGATTAAAGGACCTAGACCAAGGGAAATAACAACCATTCGGAGCAATACACAATTACTCAACCAAAGTAATAAAATGTACATAAATGAAAATAAAGACTAACAATAATGAAAACTAAACATTACAAGCAGAAATCCTTCATTCTTACACCCAAATTCTCACATCTGAAATAAATTTTATTGAAAACCAAAAACACGGTGTGGATGATGTTAACAAAACAACCAGTAGAAGTGATACACTCTAATGTGTTCCTGAAAGGGGAGGAGCTTGACATTGTAAAAGAGTTCAAGTATCCTTTAAGAGTCATATGAGAGAGGTACCACACATGGTAAAATTTAATTTACAAAATTTTAAAAACATTATGCCATTGCTTACAGTTGATGATGCTTGGATGTTTTTACATTCTGAGATTTTTTATCACAAATTTATTATTGTTTCATGATTTAGACCCTTAAGAGTATAACTAAACTCAAATCAATAGAATCACTTTTCAAGGAAGCCATAGAAGATTTGGATTTAAAAAAAAACTTTCATTTCATCATTGTAACATTCTGGGAACATATAATCTGTAAAATTTTGAGATTTAAATTTTTTTTTAATCTGCTTGTTTCATGCATAAGGCTTTACATGGGCTTGCCCTACCTCCTTTGCATTAATTCATGAAACAGGGGGCTCACAGTGGTATTGGACAACACTACAGAAGACTGTAAGGTGCAGGGACGGACTGGGGCAAAAAAGTGGCCCGGGAATTCGTACCTGACCGGCCCACTCTACAGACGGCGGAGATGGGGAGGTAGTGGCTGGCCGAAAAAATTTCACAGTATTTGACAAAAAAGTATGCATTTTAACATCATACTGGACTATATTTCCCTTAAAACATTGATATTATTAGTTCTTGAGTGAATATAACACCAATTAGCCTACAACAAAATAATTGTTGTGTTTATCTAACATACAAACCCAGTGGCTATTGTTATGGTCCCAATTTGTTATTACATTCACAACACCAACAACAGCAACAGCAAGGGATGACAGACAGTTTTAAAAACTTATACACATTTAATTTTTAACAAAGACAATAACGACTAAACTAATATTCTGACCAAGATTGATTAGAGAAAAAAAAACTGAAATATTTACAGTCCTTGTGGGTTTCCTGGTGATGTGCTGGGTGAGGAAAAAAAAACAGGCAAAAATCCACAAAAGAAACTTCACAGGTCTTGAACAGAAAATGACAGGTCTGGTCACATGTATCCTTCTCCTTGCAATTTCTCCTACTACTTTACTGTCTCAATTCTTTTCCTTATATACTCTTTTGCAGACCCCACCCACATTTAGACCTCTTTTTTTTTTTATTTTCGGGGACTTGCCCCAGACATGTCCAGGACATGTCTAAACATGACTCCAGTCTGAGCTGAATAAAAAAAAAGGTAAATACTGCCATCCAGTGGCCTATATTCACATTACACTATATGCATGTGTGATCAATAAGACCACTGCATTATTTGGATTGATTCATACGTAGCCTTTTTAAAAATAAAGTTACATATTTTACTAACAGACTCTAATGGGCGTAGAATAGCTCACTAGCCTCAGAACCCCAGAAACTTGGTTGCAAGATCAATGGCAGGTGATTCTGAACGACAGGGCTTTGGAATTTAAAATTTGTGAAGTCTTCCTATATTCTAAGACCAATTTTATCTGGCACCGTAAAACAACGAATCAATATGCATCAAATAGTATGCAAATAACTTGTCTATTGGGGTCGTTACGTAAGCTCAAGCAAATTTTAACCGAACTCATACTTGCGACAGCCAATTAATTTAACGTCAGTCTTACCGCTTCCGTGTCCCCCTCCAAAAGAAAACTGCTTGCTGCATGAGGATCGTCATGGCAAAACAGCTGGTCGGTGTTTATTTTGCATTTGAAAGCCTGAGGCTCCATACCTGCTCGCTTTCCCGGCTCTATTGCTTTCTGACATTTTCGCGATCATGTAGGCTAGTCGTTGAAACGCGTTTTTGGCCTGTTACCGCAGCAGGGGACAAGCAAGGCCAATAGTCAAACAAATTTCCCAGCAAGCCTGCCTTCCTAACTTTAGGACAAAAACAACAAAATTAAATATATCGGAAAAAGCCAAAGCCCGTAAATCGTTTTTATTTGCAATAAAACAGTTTTTTGGTCCGTTGCATAAGACAAATATATAGGCCTATATAAATACAAAAAGGCCATAACTTAGAACAACGGGAATAGCGAAGTACAACCACTAAAAGTGTTATATATAACTATGACACTCTTTAATAAATAGTTAAGAGATATCAGTCATTGGTCGACTGATTATATCTCATGTAACATCATGACATGTTATAGCCTACTCATGTTCACTATGCTTGATGTAAATATTTGAAGGGCTAGTCCATGTCCCTTGTAGGTAACCCATTACGAGCCGTTAGTCACTATGTTGTGGGCCGTCCAGGTGACACTCTGGGGGGCTTTTTCGCTGACCAGAACTGTACACCGGGACAACACCCGGTATTCCCGTAGCTAGTCCGCCCCAGGACTTGAGTGTGAAGTAGAAGATCAGCAGGGAAAAAAAACAAACACAAAAAAATGTGATGACTACACGTGGGCCGTCGGCTGTCCTGGACTACCGGCCGTTCTGTGAGTTCTGGAGAATCACAGATGGCCAGTCCGCCCCTGGTAAGGTGCCACATGGCCGTACCACATTTTGACAAAATGTGGTGTCAGTAAAGTAAGTCAAATATTGGAATTGCTAACCATGTGTAATAAGGGAGTGCCCCACATTCTCCACTTTCAAGACTTGTCTTGAGCAAATGCTTCAGGCAAACCACAGCTGTGATCACTTTTAACTTCATATGTGACATAATGTATGGTATCTGCTCTTTGATCTTTGTATTGTATATTTGTACTGACATTTTTTTAACTAAGGTTTGTGTTTTGGTTGCCTGCCTGGGCACTGCGAATGTAAATTAGAAATTTTGTTGACTCCAGCATGTTTGCAATAGATATTTTTTGCTCAAGTTCATTAATGTGTGCTATCCCTATCAAATAAATAAATAGATTTTGAGTGTGTGAATGACTTGCATAAGCTGATTGTCACAAAATCCCCTCTCCAGTGTGAACAGTTTGTGGGCTGCACTTCTGGCCTATTTGTTCAATAAAATGGGAGGCAAGATCACCTTCCAGCTTAAATGTGATTCTGACATTTTCATCCTGCCTGTGAAATAATTTGCATTTCATGAGCAAGTTTTATTGTATTGGAAACTGACATTCAAGTATAATTTCTTTTCCACAATATGGAATAATGAATACAACTTACGATGTTATAAGTTGTTGTTTTATAATGAGTGGACCCCTTAACTGTCACTGGGCCCTAATTAAGGCCGGGCCAAATGTGAGAAAATACAGTTTACAGTGACTTTACAGTGAAACAAGTTTTACCAGTCATGTGAGACAGTATTTTACTGTAACCAATGCCAATCCCTTGAGCATAAAGATCCTGATAAAAGGGAAATCGTTATGTGATAACGTTTCTCCATTTCTTTCGTCTTGGTCCATTAAGAATGTGATGGCTTAGGTAAGAGTTACTTCTGTGCATACATCATGAAAATTCTTACTCAATCTGACTGTCCACACTGTATTGCAGAGAATGATTAGCAACAAAAGTTTGATGCAGATATAGAACAAATAAGAACCACATGCTCCCCATTTATAATTCCACCCAAAGCCAAAGAAGATAATTTAAGGATCCTTAAAGGTGCTTCCAATAAACATATAAAAATAAGATTCAAGATTGGCAATACTTCATGTCCTTTGAAAATTGGCAGCTGTGAAGATACACAACACAATATGTCATGCATTCAGACTTGTGGTTGCTTTTTTAAATCCATTTGTCCATTATCCATACCAACTCTTCCTAACTAGGGTCATGGGGCAGCTGGAGCCTATTCAAGCTGACTATGGGCAAAAAGCAGGGACTCATCCAGGACAGCTCACCAACCCGTTGCAGGGCGCACATGTCACTCACTCATACCTATAGGCAATTTGGATTATGACCTGCATGTTTTTGGATTGTGGAAGGAAACAGGAGGGAATCCATGCAGCTGTGGGGAGAACACAGAGAGGCTCCAGGCTGGATTCAAATCAATGACCTTCTCGCAGTGAGGCAGCAGTGCCACCCACTGTGCACCATGGTGCTCCATTTTTTTGAATACAATGCTGAATTGGTTGAAACTCCATGATTTATCTGAAGGTGTCTTCTCAGGAAATGATATACGTTTTGGGGAAGTGATTATCCATGGCACGTCTTCAGTGACAATGTCATTATTTTTGCAAAAAATTACATTTAATAATCCAGATTTTTAAAATGCCACCACTCTTTGCCATGCTTATGGATCAGCAAATACATTTTCTGGATGCCTTTAGGAGGACGTAAAATAAAAACTCTAATTGTGAATTTGCATGAAATATGATGTTGACGTGTTTTTTTTCTGAAGTGTTTAAGTTAAATAAATGTTAAAAACATAAGCTATCTTGTACACTGTTATTTTTCTTCTTCTCAATATATTTTGTGCAGAGCTTAACATTGTTAGTGGATTGCTACCATCATTTAGAAGATGCCATATTTGAATATCAATAAAATTTTTCATGAATAAAAATAAAAAATGTTAGCACAAGCAGTACAGAGACATCTTGGATAAAATTTGAAACAATTTCCAGTCCATGGCATAGAATTATTTATGGTTTCCTTGTCCTGCAGATTGAATTAAAAATTCAAAACAATCTAGAAAGAAATCACAGAAAAATAATACTATATAATATTATGCAAGGTATATAGTAATTATAATAATAATAATATTTAAAATACACAAAAATGCAAAATTTGGACTCTGATCGTTTTTCCTTTGTGGTCCTCAGATGCTAACAGATGATTGACTGCTGACAGCCATATTCTTTCATAACTTTTGTTCCTTGCAAGACTTTTTTGTGGCTTTCATACAGCTGCGGTAAACAGTCAACCAGATAAATCAAACAATTAAAAAAAAATACAAACAAAGAGATTTTTGTTCCTAATAGTGCAACTTATTAAGGAGACACCAAAATTAGCATTCACATACAGAAAATTATTCTACGTAAGAGACTTGAAATTCAAGTTTAGACAAAGAGTTCATAAGGTATAGCGGTTTAAATAAAATTGGTTAAGCCTGCTTAATTTTATTGATTTGCAGCTGCCATATTGTTTTTATTGTATCAATATTTTTTGATAATTATTTAGTTTCACTGTCCTTATATTCTTTAAAGCCTAATTTCACGAAAATGCACCAAAAATCCCGGGACTAGATCGCTATTGCAAGTTCTGCAAAAAATTCTGAATTGTGGATCTTCGAAAAGCATGACATTGGTTTTGGAGACTAAGTCGCTCATAATGGAGGAGTCTGGTCTGGTGATGCCTGTGAGAGGATTTTGCATCGCACACAGCCAATGGTTCATTCACTGAAAGATGAAAAATTGCTATAGTGCCCCCTAATGGCCGATTCAATCAATTTGATTCAGCACGACCTAATCCAGGGCCGTTTCTTAAAGCATAGGTGCAGCCGTCATAAACTGCATTTTTAGGATGCTACGTCATCGCAGACTGTTGAATTGTGAAACAGCTTTCGAATACAGCTGCGCAATGCAGCCTTCAACTTGCCTTATATCAAAAGCAATTGGCAGTTTGTTCACACACTGTTTCCATTTTAATAATTCCGTCAGATATCACATGAGATGAACGCTGCATTTTCTGGCTGTATACAAAAGTGCCTCCTCAATGGAACAGCCTGCAATTATGTAGCAGCCTAAAATGCACCCAACACATTTAGACGTGGTCAAGATCTAAATATAAAAAGAACGTAGTATGATATGCACATCCCAAAAAACCTCTTGGTATAGGGTGCTGGATCCAAAAGAGAAATACAAAATGACAAAAAAGATCCGCAAACCAAAAAAGCGCTCCCATAGAAAAGTTTTAATAGTGGTAACGTTTTGAGCCCGTAGGCTCAGACTTAACTCATGAGTCTGAAGAAGAAGAAAGAGGAGAGAAAAACGGAGAAAAAGCACTGAACGGTGGGGAGAAAAAACTCCTCATTGAGAGGAAATCTCAGGGGGAACCTGGCTATTCTGGGGAAGCCCATTCTCTGCAGGCTGAATAATAATTTGATGGTAAATTAGGGATGAGAGGATCAGGACAGCAGGAAGACAGCAGTCAGAATTAACATGCTTAAATCAGACAAGTCTTTGGCGCTTGGACTCTTCGGGAGACTCGTAGAGCAGGAGCACGGCTCAGAGCAGCATCTGGAAAAATCCCCCAAAAAATAGGGGGCGGAAGCCCCCCAAAAGTACAGCCTGATGAATCCGCCAAAGAAAGGAAGGAGTACTCACCAAGCAGGAACATCATAATGACCGAGAAGCATGGGGCTGCCGAGAGAGGAAAACATGATGAGCATGACATGGGACACAAATGAGGTCTAAAGGACTATACAATCCAGACATTAGCAAGCAATGGCAAGGGGCTGCAAACCCCTGCAATTTTTTATTTTTTTTGTGCTGCATGATGATAGCCAGCAATGGCTAGGGTCTGCAAAGCCCTGCATTTCTTTTTTTTTTGGGGGGGGTAATGATAGCCAGCAATGACAAGGAGTGCAGAGCCTAGCATGCGATTAGCAAGTGACCGCAGGAATGCAGATTAAACGACCACTGACCACCAGTTATTTACAAGCTTACCATGGACTGAAAAGGCTTCAGGGATCTTTAGGCTTTGATGATTGCAGATGCTTCGGGGCGCACGTAGGATTCGTTTGCTGAAGATGACCTGTGGCTTAGTTGGTCGAGAGAGCGTGGATATACCTTGCATAGCCGCTGAAGAGCGGCACTTATTCTGAACAAATGATCCAAGTATTGCTTGGGCTATGAGAAATAGGCTTGGAAAAGATGGGTCGAAACATCTTGCACCAAACTGAACCCCAGCTATTAGACCTCTTATAGAGTGGAATTTAAAGTGAAAAACATCAACCAATGATGAACAAGACAATCAAAGATTGCAGACCCTCACCCTTTAAAGGGAACCTAACATGCTGATCCTTCTTTTAATACATATTAGTAATGTTATAATGTTGGTTGTCAATGCTCAACCTCTGAAAAGTTTCTAAACATAAGATACAGGGATTTTGCTGTAATCCAAGAACGTAATTTGGTGAGCGTGATTTCCTCTCTGAATAGCTCGTCCCGAGGTCTTCACGAGATCTGGGCAAAACTTGATGTCAGGTTGTGCTGTCCAATTAGTGCAGACCTAGCCAGAGCCAACCACTGCGCTGGACCTGCCTACAACAGAAAATATTCTAGCAGGCACTAATAATGGCAGACCATACTATGCCTTAGAAGTGTCTACACTTTTTGAAATACAAAAGAAGAACCGCAGATCATTTGAGGTGCAATTTTGTCAGTATCTCTCCCAAAGCTACATGTCAGTTTACTTTTGGATGCGAAGAAAAACACTTATTTCTCTATCAAAAGATGATGCCATCAGAAATCAGTGGGTAGCTTTTTTTGTTTGCTGGCAGCAAACAGCCACGGCCAAAGGGAACGTTAGCTGTTTGTGCTCAGCATTTCACCAAAGACAGCTATGTCAATAAAAGATAATCCGACACAGGATAAGAATTTCAGCTTCTTCTCAAACTCGAAGTAGTTGCATCGATCAAGCGCTCGGAGCCACAAGCTGTAAGTAACCATATAACAGCAAATGATGTAAGTGAAGTTAACATGTTACGGGTGGCCAGCAGGACCAGCACTAACAACTGGCCTCAAATGCAGGCTTTGTAAAATATCTGAAGATAAAGCCTGTATCCGTCACGACTGTCCATGACTCACAGACACAGAAGCTCTAAGTTGCTTTCACTGTATAAGCCAACCTGACGTGATAGCCTGTAAATTGTGGCTGTAGCACAGCGGCTGACGTAGCCACGTTACTGTTGCTAATGTTTGTGTCCTAAATATGCAAGAGTGATAAAAGGGCTCACCGTCCATCTTACCGTAAAAGTCGCCTGAATCAGGTGCTAGACAGCTCAAGGACAACACATATAAACGGGACAAAGGAGACTGGAGCACACTGATAAATTAACAGTGCAAACAGACTAACGTTTCGACAGTACTGTGTCTTCATCAGAGTCAAACAGGACAAAGACATAGGCAAACAACATATAGAGAACCTTGAACAAACGTACAAATCTCATTGGTCCAACTACATTTCAAATTTATTGGATAATGGCTCCAGGAATGGGAGTTGCCAATGTCCATGTCCAAGGGCCACGCCCACAATTTCCTGTCAAAAGGGGAAAGCATAGATCATTCCCAAAGTTAACAATGACGAGTAAAGACAGTGAATATACACGGCTGAGGGGAAACATCACAGAAAAACAACAATCAAGGGCAAACGCCAAGTCTGAACAAGGAGGTTTACATAAAAACAGGAGCTGAACAACAAAATAACACTGACCTCACAAGATCACATAACGGCGATAACATTATTAACACACTGCTCTGCAGAGAAGCACATTGGATCTACACACTGAATACAGTGGAGCCCTCTGGTATAAATGAAGAATTAAATTTATCATGCTTCCTTTAAATATTTTTATGTGATCTTGTGAGGGGACTATAGGACCCAGAGGAAACTCTCACAAACGCGGGGAGAACGTGCCAACTGCACATGGAAAGGCCCCAGGCTGCATTCAAACCACAACCTTCTTGCTGGGAGGCAGCTGTGCTAACCACTGTGCCGCGTTGCCTTTTAACAATGATGCTTACTGCCACTTCATTGTCGCACAGAACTGCAATGCATTTGCAATGCTAGAACATGCTCCAAATGCAACAGACTACGGCACTGGTTGAATTTCAAGCAGTGCTGAGGATTAGAGCTTAAGCAAAGACGGGACCATTTACATGTGAACCACTGAACTTGAAAATAACCACCGAACCCGCAGCAGGGCAGCATGGATAAAAACTGAAGAGAATTGGAGGAACAGTCCACATTATAGAAAACGTCGTGCCAATCCAATTAGTGGATAGTCTTGACCAGAATTTCAAATCGGGCGGCGGCCCTCATCCAGGGATATGATGTCATGCAGTTTAGGCACATAGGAGGCCGAATGCAGTAGATGGGAATTGGGCGCCTGACTTTGGGGAAATACATGAATCAGATGAAAAGATACATTCAAAACAATAGCAACCTCTTATGACCATGCACCCCCAGACCAAGGGCAGTTAATATGCATAATAAATGCAGCACGTTCCCCAATAGCAACATCTTCGTTCTGCATATGCTCAAGGGATGAATTCTGATAAAACTCATGATGACAGTTTCCTAAACCGAACACAATTCAAGCACCAATCAAGTACGTAAGCATCTAACAAAACATAGGATAATATAATATTAGAGCTCTATCGCTGGCATTTCCACTGGATCTGTGCCATGTATACCAATGATACGTCAAATGATAGAGGAAATCCAGGGAATCCGACCATATAAGCCTTGACATTTTAAACCTACAGCGCACTGAATGAACACCAGGCCTGCGATTTACAAGCTACAACGATGAGCTTTTTTTTTTCACTTTTTATTGGGAATAAAACTGATCCTGGGTAAATCTGCGCAGGCTATTTTTAGCCGAATGTGTCTGTGTTATTTTTGAAACTTGACCCGTCAGCCTCCATACATGATACTTTCTGGTGTTGCACCGGAGCATCTCAGCAAACCAGAACATAATCAAAAAGAAGCCGATTAATCCCAGTAACTCAACTCAAAAGCGAAACTCATACTATACGGATTCACAACACGCAGACCAACCATTTCAAGTGTCCACCTCTTCTAACTCCGATGATCACAACCGACAGCTAATGAAAACCCAAAATTCAGCATCTCAGAAAACAGATCATTAAGACCAATAAAAGAAAAGGATTTTTTTAACACTGGAATAATAGACGACTGAAAGTATAAACATGTACCGTAGTCAATACATGGTCGGGGCTCCATTTGCATGAATTACTGCAGCAAGGCAGCGGGCATGGAGGTGATCAGCCTATGGCAAAAGGGGCTTGCACTGAAGTAGATGGCTGGAAAGCTGGCACCGGACATAACGCGTGTAGGGTAGGGGCGGCCGATGCAGCCAGTGCGAATGCGAGAAATGGAAGCGAGCGTAGATTGCAAGAGCGGAGCTAATCTCAGTGAACGGCAGCATGAACAAACTAGAGCAGAGAAAAATGACATTTTTTAAAAAGACAGTGACATAACGATTGGTTGGCGATGCGACAGAGATGTGCCACAGTTGGATGGAAAAGATCAGCTGCTACACCAGCTGACTGGTCAATTGACAGCCCCAGACATTGACTGCTGAGGTTTATGGGCGAGTATGCGAGTGAATGTGTTTGTGTTTGCCACTAACATGGCAATGTCCCCCACCGCCTCAATTTTATGTGTACGTATGGACGGATGGAGCCCAATGCTATATCCCACGCTTCCAGCTAATCGCACGGCGGGGGATAATAAACAGAGTTGACATGCGCGCGAGAGAGAGTCTTCCTGACTGAACTTTCACTAAGCTTCATTATACAGTATGTGCTTTAAGCAGCTAACGTTCCCTTTGGCCGTGGCTGTTTGCTGAGAGGAAATCGCATTCACAAAATCACATTCTTGGATTATGGCAAAACCCCTGTATATTATGTTTAGAAACTTTTCAGAGGTTGAGTATGGACAACTAACATTATAACATTACTAATATGTATTAAAAGAAGGATCAGCATAATAGGTCCCCTTTAAATGGAGACTCATTTTTTTTTTAAGATGGGCCTTCTTTTAGGTGGCTGACATAGGTTTTGTTTCTTTTCGTGTCCACAGCAGTGCAAAGCTCTACTTCCGTCCTAGCACTATGCTCTGCTTCTACAAACTGAGAGCTTGCTGACCACTAGGTAATACACCGATTAGGGATAATTACTTTTTACAACCCCACTTAAAAACCCCAAGCAGTCCCTTTGATGTGTGGTGGCCATAGTTGCTCAAGAAGTCAAAATGTTTCTCTGTCGCTGATTCTAGGGTCACACCACACTTAATGGGACAATTGCACGTGGCACAATTAAATCCTCAAATACTTACCAAAACAATAAAACAAAATTTTCCTCTTAATTGCGTCCTTTCATATGAATTCAAAGCATGTGTAAGATAAAACTAGCACTGTCAATAGAAATTTTTCTGAAAAGAGAAGAAAGCATGTCCAAGTCAAAAAGGGCTTCACAAATGTCCTGAAATTGTGATAAAAAACCCAAAACCAGTGAAGTTGGCACATTATGTAAATCGTAGATAAAAACAGAATACAATGATTTGCAAATCCATTTCAACTTATATTCAATTGAATACACTGCAAAGACAAGATGTTTAACATTCAAACTGAGAAACTTTTTTTTTTTTGCAAATAATCATTAACTTAGAATTTAAAGGCAGCAACACATTGCAAAAAAGTTGGCACAGGGACCTATTTACCACTGTGTTACATCGCCTTTCCTTTTCACGACACTCAGTAAACGTTTGGGAACTGAGGAGACCAATTTTTGAAGCTTTTCAGGTAGAACTCTTTCCCATTCTTGCTTGATGTACAGCCTAAGTTGTTCAACAGTCCGGGGTCTCCGATGTCATATTTTACGCTTCATAATGCGCCACACATTTTCAATGGGAGACAGGTCTGGACTACAGGCAGGTCAGTCTAGTACCCGCACTCTTTTACTACGGAGCCATGCTGTTGCAACACGTGCAGAATGTGGTTTTGCATTGTCTTGCTGAAATAAGCAGGGGCATCCATGAAAAAGACGTTGCTTGGATGGCAACATATGTTGCTCCAAAACCTGTATGTACCTTTCTGCATTAATGGTGCCTTCACATATGTGTAAGTTGCCCATGCCTTGGGCACTAATACACCCCCATACCATCACAGATGCTGGCTTTTGAACTTTGCGTCTATAACAGTCTGGATGGTTCTTTTCCTCTTTGGTCCGGAGGACACGACGTCCACAGTTTCCAAAAACAATTTGAAATGTGGACTCGTCAGACCACAGAACACTTTTCCACTTTGCATCAGTCCATCTTAGATGAGCTTGGGCCCAGCGAAGCCGGCAGCGTCTCTGGGTGCTGTTGATAAATGGCTTTCGATTTGCATTGTAGAGTTTTAACTTGCACTTGCAGATGTTGCGACGAACTGTAGTTACTGACAATGGTTTTCTGAAGTGTTCCTGAGCCCATGTGGTGATGTCCTTTACACACTGATGTCGGTTTTTGATGTAGTACCGCCTGAGGGATCGAAGGTCACGGGCATTCAATGTTGGTTTTCGGCCTTGTCGCTTACGTGCAGTGATTTCTCCAGATTCTCTGAACCTTTGGACGATATTATGGACCGTAGATAATGAAATCCCTAAATTTCTTGCAATAGCTCGTTGAGGAATGTTATTTTTAAACTGTTCGACAATCAGCTCACGCATTTGTTCACTAAGAGGTGACCCTCGCCCCATCCTTGTTTGTGAATGACTGAGCATTTCAGGGAAGCTGCTTTTATACCCAATCATGGCACTCATCTGTTCCCAATTAGCGCGTTCACCTGTGGGATGTTCCAAGTAAGTGTTTGATGAGCATTCCTCAACTCTCTCAGTCTTTTTTGCCACTTGTGCCAGCTTTTTTGAAACATGTTGCAGGCATCAAATTCCAAATTAGCTAATATTTGCAAAAAATTACAAAGTTTACCTGTTCGAACATTAAGTAACTTGTCTTTGCAGTGTATTCAATTGAATATAGGTTGAAAAGGATTTGCAAATCATTGTATTCTGTTTTTATTTACGATTTACACAGCGTGCCAACTTCACTGGTTTTGGGTTTTGTATATAAAAAAAACACATCATTTTACAACTCCTTATGCATAACGTTTCATGAAAGAAATTCTGCCAATGTGAACCTTTTGAGAACATGGCTGGATCGAGGGGGGTGCAGGGTTGGGCTACGCCCCCCCAGATTCTTGCCCCGCCCCCCCCCCCCCCCCCCCATCTCCTCCTGACAACCCCTAGTCAACAAAATTAAATGCGGGAGAAGCTGAGTTTGACCCTCATTTGCAGTAATTAAGAGTGGTGAAAATCTTAATCTTGGTGTTATTTGAACTTTCAAAATCAGGTTTCCATAATTTCTTCCAGTTACAAAAAGCTCAGAATCCAAAGGTTTTTGTTCAGTTGCAAGAGTCCTTGCTACTGATAAATTCACTAGATTTATCCAGATTACAGGAGAACTGTCGGTGTCCCATTGGGTTATATCCATACAACAGCGGTATCCAAATACAGAAACAACCCAGAATTTTATGGTCAATATTTTCATAGATATTAACATCCCATTGATCTCCGTGTCAAAGGAATTTTTTGCCTTGTTGGAATTTTTTCTGACGGAGGTTTAAATATTCAGATTTTTTGGTGTCTTAACTCATCGGTTACATCCATGTCATGCAAAGTCATTCTGAGAAAACCAGATCTCATTTCACAACATATTTACACCATAAAAGGATGATATGGTCTTGAATGTTCTTACTAGTCAGCTGTAGCAATTTAAATTGCTTTTCACACTTTAAATAAACTTTCTTTGTATTGAACAATCATTTGATCCATGTCCCAGTTACATCCAAAGACTTTGGTTCCTTCAATGGGTGACCACTAAGTTTCAAGTTCTTGATTTTTCTTTTCATTCTCATGGATGTGCAACTTGTGAATGATACTCTATGGCTAGTAGGAAAAATTAGGGAAATCCCAACTTTTGACTTTGTGTCCCCATGTAACACAGTTGTCTCATTTAGTGTGGAGTGACCCTCCAACAAACCTGCTTTGATGAAGATGTGCCAAATAATCAGCGAAAATCAAAATAGTGGAAAATCCACACCTACCTAAACATGGGGTTTTGCATCATATAACGACAGTCTGGAGGATCTAGGGTAGGGGTACTCATTCTTATCCAGAAGGGGCTGGTGTGGGGGCAGGCTTTCATTCCAACTGAGCAGTTACACACCTGGTTCTGATTATCAACCCATGGAGTCTTTGCTGAAGACTTTGATTCGCTGAATCTTTTGTGGTTGGAATGACAGCTTGCACCCACGTCAGCCCGTGCTGGATATGATTTAATACCCCTGCTCTTGGGAAATCAGAACCCAAGTTATAAGCTTCAGACAATTGCAACTTTGACCCAATGACACTACAGGCAAGGTCCACTGGACATCAACATCGCTGTATCTCACTCAAACTCATTTTGATTTTTACTCTTTCTGCCCAAAAATGACCATAAAGCCGGAACAAGCAGTTCTTGAGACATTTCATATGAAGCACAAATCATCATAAAACCTTGATGAACAGGCGGAATAATAATAATAACAATAATAATAACAATAATAATAATAATAATCGACAGATTGGGCAAACGATTGAAGAGAAAAATTGGCAATTGATTCTGACGGATAGAGTTTTCCTCATTACAAATTAGGTATATAAGAATGATAACAACGGCTAAAACTATAGGTGTCCAACACCTTCGGTGCTTGAATCGCTAAAAATAAATAAATAAATAAATCAGAACAAAAACATTTGTTTTTCAAAATTCAGAACTAAAACACTCGGATTGACGCGGCAGCAGTAGGTCTCGTCTTCTTATCGTGCCACATAACGTCTACATTAACCAATAAGAACTCAATATTTGTCATGTGGTTCTTTCAAGGCGAAAAGAGCGAGCGCCGCGTCAATCCGAATTTACTGCTTGAACAACGAAAAAAAATCAATGACCAATGGATGTGCTACACATCCAACTACGCAAATTATGAGAGACAGTGTATTGAAAGGTCCATATGTTTATTCTAGGTATGTCTGGTAGAATGCCGCGCATTATAATATTGCAAAAAGAAGAGCAAACATCTCTGTAAAAAAAATTGAGGCCAACCTTATTTTCCTGAAAGTATACTTATATTACAGTCTTCCATTGATTTGTTAAAAATAAACAGAAAATATTAAGAAGATGAAAAATGTAATATGGCAATACAGGCAAAATTCATGGAAATCACATGGCAGGTCCTAGGCAACAGTGACGCCGCATTCCGGTGTTTTCAACATTTCAGCTTTATTTACGAAAAGTGGAATCCAGATGATTGCTTCTGCTGCCTTTGTCGGGAGGAGATCATCGGGACTCTCTGGAATTATAAGAATTATTTTGCTCTAAACTATGGTATTTGCATTATGTTTAGATTTTAAAAAGGACCGATGAACTGGTTTTCAGGCAAGAAACCTTGAATTTTCACTCATCCTTCCCTGTCACTGGTATTGTGCGGTCTTGGTCGTTGAGCATGGCAGTTCAATATCTGTGTGGATTAGTGCATAATAAAATATAAAGTGCATTAAAACTGAAATTCGGAACAACGGAGAGCATTGTCCATCCCTTTTGGTCACATCATTTCTATTTCCGGGTTTGCGAGTGTTGTGGAAGTGGAGCGAGACACAGGAACGAAGAGCGGGTCTGTGTCGGTGTCGGTGTCGGTGTCCATACCCGGGTTGGTCGGAGGCAGTATGGCCACAGGGAAGGGGATTGAGAAGCCGTCGCTGTTTCAGAACGAACGAGTTCGATTCATCTTCTGTTTCCTTGGAGTTTTCGTATGCTATTTTTACTACGGCATACTGCAAGAAACAATGTAAGCTGGCATTACTTTTCCATTAACTTACATAAATCTATCTTGCATTTGGCCTACCATGTGAAAGCTATGACCTGTGTGATTGATCGGATTGGTGCATTTGGGTATTGCTGAAAGTCGATTTGCGTAATTTTAATTTATGTTGAATTTTATCCGCTATATTACCACATCTATCCTATTCTGTGCTCAAACTACGGAATGGCACACAAGGCTGTAATGCTGATAATGATCTTAATAGGTGAAACGGGTCAAGTCAAGTCAAGTTTATTTATAAAGCACATTTAAAACAACAGAAGTTGAACCAAAGTGCTGTACAGTGGCAATTGGCAAAAAAAAAAATAAAATATAAAATGGGAAAACTAAAACAATTATAAAATCAATAAACAGTTGAACGAAGTCAACATAAAAGAATACACATATAAAACAGACAGAAGCAGATAAATTAATAAATAAAGATAAAAATGCACACAATTAATGGGACAGTCAAAAGACAAGCAAAGAACTGCAACAGGAAAATGGTACAATAAAAAAAAAAAAAAAGTTGTACAAGTACAAGTATTTGATGTGCAACATGCGAGGGGAAATGCTTGAGTTATTTCACTCACACGTAACTGGAAAAAAATAGCTGGTCGATGTAGTAGGGACAACTGTTCGAAAATGCAGTGTCCCGTTACAACAGGCGTGACAGGCCTGAGGGTAATCCATCTGGAAGACCTATAGGTTTGAGAACGTCGCTATGTGCCTACTATGTTCACAACCGATCCCTGCACCCCAGGCTTAAACCGTGGTTATAAACCAAGAATAATTCTTTCTCATTCTTATTTTTTTTCGAAAAAGGTAGACTGTTTAGCAGTTGCGACGCCAGGATTGAAATGATGTCGTGCCTGGGATTTTGAGTGGGCACATTTAACTTAGTGCAGTTTTGGAAGAAAAATAACGTTCGTTGATTTCCTGCATGATCAAATGTTCAAATATAGAATATGATCATTGATTTTCAAGTAAACTAATTTGGTAGGTAAGATGGCCAAAACTGCCTTTAAACTAAATGCTTCCAAAATTGAATGGACATATTGCAGCCACGGGGGCTACAAATTGCGGGGGAAAAATTAAACGTATTAATTTACAGCAGTGGCGTGCGGTCAGATGTTCAGAGGGCCATCAGTAACCACATTTCGCCTCTTGAATGCTCTTTAGCTGTTTCCGTTTAAGTTTGCCTGATTAACAGTCAAACTATTTGTTTGCTGAATAATCAAGACCAATAAATGGCCTATAATGATTTAGAAATATCAATGACACCGTGATTGGCTATAGTTATACAATTGATGTGGCAATTACATAATTGATTGTAAGGATGGCAGTAATCCAAATAAATGCAAAAAGTCCAAAACTTTCACGGACCTCCATCTCCAAATATTAACGGCCCAAGCACGCATAGCTTAAGAGGTGAAAGAAGTTACACGTTCAACAATGTCATTCGGGCACCGTTGATTAATATGCGCACTTATTGAAAGTTTGCTGTAAAGCACGCTTTTTGTCATGTGCGGTATTCAGTGATGATCTTCTGTATGAAATCAGCTAGTGGTTCCCACATCGTCATCTCAGATTTGTTTAATTTTCGTGTATTTCGGAGTATTCAAGGCCAATATGACAAATCCAGTAATTTACTTATCCAATACTTTCCCTAATAGAATAGTGAAAAGGGGGGCATGGCACCTTTTTTGTGTGGAAGTCTGTTTTCTTGTCATTTTACCTGGTGCAGATATGGAGATTTTTTAAAAAATCTTAACTTATTTTAGGTATGGCTGACCATCGTCAGAGCAACAAATTCCACCAATTTTTAATAGTTCAATTGTAGAAATGCACACACCTGATTATTCATTCTAGTTGCAGGACCTCACACTTGGCGTTAATACTAAATGATTTCAGTGTAGCAAATCTCACAGAACCTTGAGTGATGAACCTGACTTTAAAGCAAATTAATATGAAGATAAACTGTCAGTTGGTTGCACTTGTGTCTGCCATGTTCTACTCTGAAAAATTTAAATAAAGTTTGTTGAAATGGAAAATTGTCGGAGTTGGAAATCAAACTTAGTGTGGTAGTGTCAAAAGGATTTAGGGTCATAACATCAACTGTGGTCCCATGGTGACTCTCTCAGATTTTTTTAGATATTTTTTTCGACGAGTACTTTGGGGTGTATCATGAATCCATGCCAAGTTTTATTTGTTAAGTCTTTATATTTTTAAGTTATCAGCCATAAAAAAATGGGGTGTCACACCCCTTTCTTCCACTTGCGTTGGAAATTGGTTATTTTCGTCCAACTTTGGAGCCTCATTATCTAGCCAATGAATCAAAGGATCAACATAAAATCTGGGAAGTAGAGATTTCCCGCCAGATTTTAAGAATATCACTGCAGAAGTGGTGTATTTGTAGCCCATTTTTATTTGTAAAAGTCTAAATATGGCGTATTTATTTACAACATATTTGTTTTTATTTTTCCTTTTTGGTTTTTGGGGGCTTGCTGTACGCCTCCTATCATACTGAGGGAATTCATATTGCACATGTTTGAGTGCAGATGGATACATGACAAAAAGCAAATGAAATCAAGACACTTGTTTGGTAATTAGAGTTGGTTGAAAATGGTACTTTTGCAAATTACAGAAAAGTTGGCCATTATTTGTTGGGGCATATGACCATACTGACTGCTACCCAGGATTTTAACATTTCTGTCACATAAAGATGCATATTAGGTCAACATCTACACCAGTTTTTAACTTGATGCATTTGTTTTTTGTGCCATAAATTATTTTTTGAAGTACCCACCTCTTTTGAAACATTTGCGCACCAATCCTTGTATCAAAAGTTCATGGTAACATAATGTGATCCAAGGGTGCCATTCTTCTCATGGGTGCATTTATATAGCAAAAAATGAAAGGGTTTATTTTCTAATCACTTTCACCAGTTTTTATGTGATATTGAAATGATTTCATGCATTTATAAGTGAGCCAGCACCTAAATGATATGCCTTCTATTATGATCCAGACCAAGAATCAAGTGTGGAGGCAGAGTGAAAATCTAATTGTAAGATTTATTGATAGTAATAAGGAGTCCAGAAGAAGGTGGTACAGTCCAGTCTTCACATGTTGTGGGCTAAGCTAGGTGTTGCCAATGTCCGGCCAGTGAGTTCCCGGCATGACTGCCAGATGGAGTGCATACTTGGCCCGAGCTGAACCGTCCGAAGACTAGATGGAGTTGCTTATGAAGAACCCGGTTCCAATCCTGATGACTCTGGAGGAATCGTCTGTTCTGTATTGGGGTGTCAACGTTTACAATTTTTTCTACACGTGTACACAGGACTTCTTACCAAAGTGTAGTGACTACTATCCCTCTCTCGCAACGGGAGCTGCGTCTGAATTTTAATATACGTCTCATAGTAACAGTAATGTGGAATTGGCGAGAGAAAGCAACTCAAAAAGAAGCCAAAGTAAGCTGAAGTGAGAGGAAAAAACTTCACCTTTACATCCACAAAGTTAAAAAAGTAGAAGGAGACTCACAATTATTCACTAAAATTGGCAAAAAAAAATGTTTTCTTCCTCCTCTTTAGACGCGAGGATGTGTGATCAGGACATGAAAAGCCGACAGAAAACCAACCAACAATATAACGTACAACAACATGCAACAATATAGGCTAATATAACAAGACATTAACAGTTTTTGTTTCCAGCTGCACGACATTTGCACTTGGAGAAGATGATGAGCGCCGCGCTCTTCTCAAGTCCTCCGCAGCTTATTCTTGAAGTGGCGGCACATTGGCTGCGGCTGTGGGTTTTTTTTTTTTTTTTTAATATCAAGGTAACATTGCGCCCCATGCATCTGTATGCGGATAATTGCACTAGTGGGAACATTAAAGTATTGTTAGTTCATGTTATTATCTGAAGCTTTCAGGCAACATTATCACCCCTAAAAATAGGCGACTATATGTATTGGTGAGAAATGAACGAGGAAGAGGAGGAAAAAATGACGTGTACACGGTTATTGATTTTTCTAAACGGTTATGATTTGTTTTGATTTGTAGCTGTTTACACGTGTAGATGTTGACACCCCTAGTTCTGTGAATGCGCCAGATTCTCAACACCTTGTCATCAGAAGATTTCAAGAAGATTCCAGTTTTGCTGTTATCATTCTCAAGCAAGAAAACTTTTCGATGCTATGCTGGTATATTGCAAAAAAAGAGAAAGGAAGTACTTGCTTTACATTAAATATGGCTCGTGAACAGTCATTGGTGGTAGAGTGCCTTGTTTCTAGACTGTTCATCTCTGTTTCAGTATGTTTTGCTCCAAAGAAAATGTCCTTTGCGAGATCTGTGATGTTTAACATTATTTGACAAAGATTTTATCACGTTCACATTTTCCAAAGTTATCTGCACGCACAAACACATCCCGAAAGTGTATAAATCTAGTTAATGCCCACCAAACAATAAATATTAGGTGTTAATCTGAATGCGTGATCAGCATTCCTTCCATTTCAATACAAGCACTGATGAACGAATGCAACAAGATGGGCAGGTACTCAGAAAAAATCATTTATGGTGCAAGGTCCAGATGTGCTTGTCATGCATAGATATAAGCTGTTGGCAGTTCACGAAGGCACATATCCCTGTGGTATTATGCTTAATTTTAACCTTGCACTTTGGAGTTTTTTTTTTTTTGGAGGCCTCTCATGATTTTGTGTGGTTTTTTATGTGATTTATGTAGCACAAGGGGGAAGTACGGAGAGGGAGACTCAAAAGAGAAATTCAGATATGCCACCACGCTGGTCTTCATTCAGTGCATCATCAATGCTGTCTTCGCCAAATGCTGTGAGTATATCGCACTTAAGCAATGTACAGTTACTCCTGAGGGAGCTATACCCTGCCATTGGCATCTCCTTTCTCTGTCTCTTACTATTTGTGATCTGTTTCGTGAAAGCAAAAAGGCAATAATAGATACAGTGCTGCTTGAAAGTTTATAAACCCTTCAGATATGGTCATTATTACCCACGCCTGATAAGGCAGTGTGGGTATACAGTTTAGCTCTGTCTGTCTGTCTGTGTGTGTCCGTCCGCCCGCCCGCGTGACAGCTGGGCCACCACTGAAGCTAGGGTGACCAGACTTTGTGGGGTAGATGATCTGAGGGCACCCTGTCCAAATTTGCATTTTGAGGTCGAAAGGTCAAGGTCATCAAGAGGCGTGGGTTAGCATCTCTATAGAGTGCGCATCATCAGGTTGTAGTAAAAAATAAATAAGTAAATAAACGAAGTGGATATTTAGCCACCAGACGGTTCAATAATATAAGTGCTATTTGACTAGCAGTTCCATTTTTGACAGGTGGAACGTCGGGGTTAGAATTAGAGTTAGGTTTGGGCACTGAAACTACTTAGTTATGTTTCGGGTTGGGTTTGGGCATCAAAACTACTTTGTTAGATTTAGGCATCAAAAATACTCAGTTAAGTTTGGGATTGGACTGGGGTTGGCATTAGGGTAGGAATACAACTTGGACCATCAGTCACAAACAAGATTGTGGTAAGACTCTGGTAAGAAAGCTAGACTGATAAGCAGAAGAATGTAGGTTCAAACCCTGTGAGACATTATTCTCCCATTACTATCCATGTGGTCAAGTATTGTTGGTGTTATTTTGAAGTCGATGAGTATACTTTCACCATAAAAACCTGTTTCAATACTGATGCCCAGGACATCTGCCCAAATGTCATTTTATGGCGCCCAAGGCATAAGATGGAAATGCCATGCGTATCTCTAGGGCTCTGGCTATTGATATGTCTCCTTGCCTTTAGCCTGAGTAACGACAAAAATTCATCCCCAACCTCTTGCATGTTGAAGGCGAGACTTCATTTCTTTGTGAAAATTTCAAAACGTATGAAGGTACCAGTGCGCAAGTAAAAATGGAAGTGCCGGTCAAATAGCACTTATATAATTGAACAGTCTGACTGCTGAATATCCACTGCCAAAAAAATGAATGATTTATACTGTACATTATATATTGATACAGTGAAAAAGTTATAAATTTTTATTGTTTATTTTACAAAAGGGGTTGAGATTTAACAAAAACTTTTATTTTTTTTGTGGGCAAAAGTATGGCCACTGCTTTGGCAGCAATTACTTCAACCAAACATCGCCTAGAGTGACTTTTTTGTCTCCCACATCTGATTGGGGGATTGTTGCCCAATCCTGTTTGCAGATCAGTCCGCTGAGTGAGGCTGGAGGAGCCTCCGACAGAATACCGGCTTCAGGTTCACCCTCAGCATTTTGATCGGAGCCCAGTCTGGACTCTGACTTGGCTAATCTTGACTGACAATCTTCATTTTCCTTTTTTAGCCATTCCTTTGTTGTTTGCTGGAATACCTCTTGTTGTTGCATGATGTTCAACTGAACAACTGACGGCATGAAAGAATTGTATGATTGGCTTCAAAATTCATAGTTACTTTGATTATTTAGAGTTATCCATGTCCTGAGGACGAAAAGCAGCCCCAGACAGTCCCACCACCATTGCACTGTCCTCCTTATGACATTCTTAACTGGAATTTGACATCCAGCCAAACTCCCTTCATGACATGAGTCAGGATATTGCCTTCTAGTTCCAAGTTTAATGCGGACTCTAGTGGGCATTTGAACATGAATAAAGACTGAAACTGAATTGATACAAAATTTTGTCTCTTACATTTGAAGTTGCGTAATATTGTTTCGAACAGGTCATGAGCATGACGGACCCAATATCAATATTCCTTTGTATAATGTATTATCTGCATCTCTACAAATAAACCCTAGACATATTGAATGCATATCACACACAACTGGCTTATACGGGACCTGACGTGGGTATTTCAACATAACGCACCGCTTAGGCTTGCATAGAATAGCGGTAACCACTATGATCCAGTTGAATGAGAAAAACACATCAAAATGTCATGTATCAATAATCTGCTTAATTAGTAAATTAAGCGATCAGTGATATCCCTCCTAATTCGGTGTCACTTTAGATTGTCTTATTGTTGTGCACCAACACTAATGAATCCCTGTAAAGATGCATGATTCCTTCAAAACAAATATGAATCAATAAACACAAACCTGTTATTATGTTACAGCTCTGATTTAAAAGAAAAAGAGGGGAAAAAAAACGTGGTAAAACCACAGAAAATTCTATATTGCACCATACATCCGCATACATTCAAGCAGCGCTGTAATGGAAACGAGGGGTGGTCTGTTAGCCCTTTTTTTGTAATTCAGTTTTCCTCAAACCTGGCCCTGGAATTGGAATGCAGCACTGGTTTTCCATCCTCCCAAGTTATTAACAGAATAATTATTGCCGTTTATGTGGTTGATTATCATGACACCTGACTTTTAGATGAAGGGAGGATTGAAAGCCGACAGTTCTGGGCCCACTATGACTGTGAAATGTGGAACATCGATGTTATTTTGTTGTCTTGGTGGCATCTGTGTGTAATGTTGTTCTTTATTGCGTTGCTTCTCTCGTTTCTCAGTGATCCACTTCTTTGAAAAGCCCAGGTCTGACTACACTAGGAGCTGGCTCTATGGAGTTTGCTCACTCTCTTACCTGGGGGCCATGGTATCCAGTAACTCTGCCCTGCAGTATGTGAACTATCCCACTCAGGTTGGTTTTGCTTTCCCATAATGCATTTCACATCCCTTTACTGCAGTATTTCCTTTCGTCTGTGCAACTGTTGGCTGCTATGCTCCTCTTTCCTGCTGTCTTGTCCGTTAGTAATCAGCCCTCATCCTGGAGAGCTCTACCTCAACTGACTAATTATTTAAAGGTGGAGATGATAAATGTGATTAGAATGTTCTAAACTGAACACCATTAGGCTTAAGTCACTGCTGGTACTTCAAAGCGATTGACTTCGAGAACCCTGACTTAACGGTTTTAAAATCCGGTCTCCGAAGACACTCTTTTAGAAATGTCAAACTTTGAGTGGAAATTATGAACAGGCCTGTGAGCCCAGTAATTATAGCGCCGTAACTGCAAAAGTAAGCTTCTTTGTAGTGATTGGTGGGACATGTTGCCTTGTCTTCAAGGTAGCTCAACTTCCTGTTTCTTGATTGCCGTTTTCTGAGGTGATGTAAGCATATGAGACTAGGGGAATGACCACTGTAGGAATTGGCAGCAGTGTGTGGGGGCTTCAGACTTCACAGTGTTGATGCCTGTGTGATTATTTACAGTGCTTGGGAATACAGGGGAGTCGGATGATTAGCAAAATGGCCATGGGAATCTGAGGAAGGGTCTTGTGAGAGTTTTTACCTCCCATTCTGTGCTAGCAGCATCTTGTACCCCACTGTACTTCATAAAGGGGCCTCCAGTTTTTGGGAAAATTTGATATAATCTGAAAAATTGTTCCTTTCCCAGCCTCACATGCCACTGAGTAGAATAGCTAGCTACGGTTTGTAATCCCCAAAATGCTGTTGTTCAGCTGTGAATAGCCCTTTACCTCTTGTCATTCCTGTGGAGAGGGCCGTGTTTAGAAATTATGAGGCCCCTTCTGCAGTGCACGACTGGTCCTGCTGTGGTTTGAGGAACATGATACAAATGGTATTCCTATGTCCTGACCTTCTCAGTCACCAGATCGGAGTTGAGTCAAGTATTTCTGGAATATTCTGAAGCTGTGCTTGGGAGTTTTTCCGCCTAGCTAAACGAGGTGTGAGTTGATAGTTTCTCATGTGGAATGGTGTCCTGGCACTAGTAGACTATGCTGCAGTGCATGTAGGCTAGACCCACCTCTTATTCAGATTCTAGCTACGTTTTGGGAGTTTAAACTAAGTTAAGTTAAATCTTTGTCACTTACATGTTCAAGCATCAGAATTCTGATATTTTTCAGGAGATAATCTATTTCATTTTGTTCATTTTACTATAACCATGGATGCCATAAGTAATAAGGTCCTCGTGGACTGTAAATTTTTTCTCATTTTTGTCATGTTCATATGAAAGTGTTTTTTCTTTCTGCGGGCATTTTGTAGGATGAGGGTTGCAAAGGGGCACATGGATTTTGGGAGCAGTGATGTGATATAGGTGGCTAAAAGCGGAGACTACATATGGATCAGCAGATTCAGAGCGGTGGGTGGGAGAAGAGTCTCGTGGTACTGGAGTTGTAATTTATGGTGGGTCTCGGTTGGGGTTAGGATCTGTAGGGTGGTGCCACGGTCCTCCAAGTTCCTGTGCCCCCTTATAGCGTATTTCTCCAGATAGTAAGCGAGTCATATTTTGTGGGTCTCAGAAGGCTGATGTCGTGACCTGCTTTTTGTTTGTCTCTGCTCACTTTTTCATGCCTTTTCATTATTATTTCTTGGGTTTCTCATAAGTTCCTCAAATGTTTCTCGCAGGTGCTGGGGAAGTCCTGTAAGCCAATTCCTGGTAGGTGAGCTACTCTCAGTCATCTGTAGAGAAGCAGGGTAATTCCAACATGAGTCACCAGATTTCACAAAAAGTTCCCAACTGACCACCTCAGATTTGCTTCAGATTTACAGAACACAATGTTCTTGTATCCAGTAGATTATGTGCGAGATTCTAGACCCGTATCCTCATTAGTTTTTGAGATATTCAAATGCCAAAAAGGGGGTGTGGCCCCCAATTTGGTGTGAAAATGAGTGTTGCCATACAATAACCCAAATTCAATAGGTCATATCTTTTGAACTATCAGTGAAGAATACATTAAATTTGCAGGATTGGTTCCTTTGTTTCAGAGTTGAGTCCAAGTACTTGTGAGAATTGAGAATATTACTTCCTAATAATGCTTGATATTTGGTATTAATGCCTAATAATACCTAATAATAAGTATATGTACTTGTATTTAAGTACTTTTCAAATACTTAACCAATCTCTGTCAGCACTTAGGAGACAGATTGGTCAAGAACTTTGAAAAGTACTTGAAAGCATGTACAAGTACTTGAGGCATTAATAGGAAGCACTCCAATACAAGTGCAAGCACTTTGGTATTTAAAAAAAAAAAAAACTTTCATCCAATTCTTGAAAGTACTTGAACCCAACTCTGCTTGGTATACTAGGTCTCTGATTACGAAAGATACATGCACAACGTATACTTGACAATTAGTAGGCCTCTCAAAATAACTTGCAAAAAAAAAAAGATTTGCGTATGTTGCCAAGTTTGGCCCTCAATACAGCTGGGCAGAAACATACTTGATCTCTTTGTTGATAATTCATTAGTCATATTGTGGTACTTTCATATCAACTTACTATTTATGCCAGGGAATTTGAAAAGTCTGATTTATGCGCCCTTAACAATAAAAAAAAAAAAACATTTTGGAATCTTATTTCAATTGTACATTGCCAAGCAATGACTGGGTGTACCATAAAATAAATTACATCGTTGGAAAGGGTATATTTTACTTGATATAAATACCAAGTATCAAGTTGATATCTGAAAGAAAACTGTATTTTAGAAAACTGTATTTTTCAGTGTCAAATCACACTTTGTTTTAGTTAAACGAATATGCTGTAATATGGGCATATAATGTATATACTCCTAGTAATCAATGAAAAACTTATCATTGTACACAGAAGACTTTTTGTTTTGAAATTTTTTTTTGTCGTAGCAGAGTAATTGCCTATTCCTACTTGCCAGACTGAATTGGTGGATGATCACACCTGTTGCTGCATCTGTAATTACCGTCCAAAATTGGTAGCTGATGTCATTTCCCGCTGCTTACATCTGAACTTGCTAGACAGACTGGTGGCTGATGTTAGCAGTTCTTTAGTCTTATATAAATACTGATGGCCGTACTTATGTAAGTACTCATGACTATAAGTACTCATGACTTGCTTTTAGTTTATCACTGTTGCACATGCCAGACTGTGAATGTAAAATGGCTGCATCTTTAGCACCATGCTCTATTGGAGAGCAGCTTAGGGGGCTGATTGCACCAAACCCGCTTTATCAGCGTGGGGCGCCCTTTTTGTTAATATTCTCAACGATTAGACGTGTTCTGGATGCTGCTTTTGCACACTGGGCGTCTTGCCTTTAAGTGGCACAGGCGCCTCGCTGTTTTGTTGATGCGCTTGGTATCAAACACCGTCCTATTTTGAGGCGCCTTGATAAAAAAAAGGTGCTTGACATCATTGTCGGTCTTTTCACTGCTGTCCAATCATGTGGTGATGGTAAATCCCTACTCAGAGTTTTGTGGACCCAGATTGATTTCCTTTAGTTTTTTTACTTTTCTTTCACTCTCAAAAAGACCAAAGCGAGTCCACTGCGATAATTAATTGTTTTAAAAAAAGCATTAACACAAAAAAAACCTGAAATCCATTTGCTTTTGAGTAGTCCATTGAAACGGTTAATTTCAGAATGTTCGCAAAGATGAGTGAGAGGAGCATTACCTAGCAACACAGAAAAGACACGTCCAGTGCCTTTTTTACACGTTGGCTTCAAAAAAACAGGCCAGTTGCGCCTCGTGTTTCCACGCCGATAAAGCGCGTTCAGTGTGATCGGCCCCTAATTTTACTGATGATTGTCACAAACTGTATTATGTAAAGAAACTCAAAAGGTAGATTACAGAGGATTATAAAACGGGTGCTTCCCATCCTTAAATGTGATTGGCTGAACCGTGTTCCATGCCTGTAACCCACTGCATTCTGAGGCTGACCGCAGCACAAAATATCCCTGCGCGCAACCAACTACTCAGCGCTGAATTGGCTCATTAGGTTACGTTTGTTTCAAGACATTTAGCTCATTATTTCAGTGTTGATGAAGTTCAGCCTTTTAACCCGCTAATCAGATGGCTATCTACCTAGCTAGCTATTGCATTACAGAGTTTGATAACATTTTAGCTTGTTAGCTACGTTGCTAACTAGCTTGCTATTTCAGTATTAGCAATAAATTGTTGATTTTTTTTGTGTGTTTATTTCATGGGCTATGTGTAAGGTAACCACATCCATTGCAGTGAACTCTAGTTAGTTGACAAGCTGGCCAGCAAACTAATGCACAATTCAACATATTTTCCTGGACACCGGCAAGTGTGGAGGACAAAAGTCAATCTTTTTCCCTACTCTCGCTGCTGGTTGTAATGATATGGCCAATCGGCACAAGTTGAGAACAGGGAAACTCGAAAACCGAAACGGAAACAAACGGAAAATTATTTAACGGGGCCTTCGGAAGACCGAAGGAGACATTCCAAATAGCCTGCCTTCCTAGTATATCTGCATTAACGAGCCCAAATAGCCTGATGTGACATAATGGCGCTAGATGAAAAAGCAATCTTGATGTCTGTGTTGCTTTCCAACCGTTCTGTCCACTATCTTGCTTGGTGGAAGAATGAATAGTTCTCAATTTGTAGTTCTCAATTGTTGCATTATTACCAATAAATCGTTGATTATTTTTCTTGTGTGTTTATTTAATGGGCTATATGTAGGGTAACCGTTTTATAAAAGCAATACGCCCCTTGAAGCAGTGGGTTACAGTGATTTTATAACGGCAGAGAGGCACTCTGCTGCACGTCGTGCCTTAGAACGCCCCTCCGCCATTATAAAATCACTGTAACCCACTGCTCCTCGGGACTTATTCCTTTATTAACCTCTTGATCCTGAACATGCCTGTTACCGGGGGCAATGGCACATCTCAAAACAAACACCATACGTGGGCATGGTAACCGTGTAGCAACAAAGACGTATTATATATCCGCTTAAGTTGTAGAGATGCATTTCTATTGTGGTATATAGCATGAGGCAGGGCTCTGTTAATCACATTTCTGCCTGTTGTAAAACACATGGTAATTGATATAACGAAAAATACAGCTTGATATTTGATACGTTTGTCAAAAAAAAAGCTCTTTCCAATGATGTCATTTGTTTTATGGTACACCCTGTCATACCTTGACAATATACAAATAAACTGAAATATGGTTCAGATGTTTTTTTTTTTTTTCTTCAGTTTTTATGGGCCTATAAACCAGAACATCCAAATTCCTTTGTACAAAAACCAAGTTGTTATGAATGAACTATAACATGACCAACTATTTCTGAGACTAAAAAAGATTTAGTTTGCTTCATTCCAGAGATATGGAGGGCCAAACCTGGCCCCACTCACAAACCCAGACTTCTGTGAGTCATTCTGGGGAGGCAACTAGTTAGCAAATATGTAACTTATGGTACTGATTTTTTGGTAATCGGAGACATATTTTACTAAAGAATCAATCCCGCAAAATTAATTTATCTACAGTATTGTTGATAGTTCAAAAGTTATGACTTTTTGAATTTGGCATATTGTGTTACAGTCATTTTTACACAAAATTGGGAGCCACACCAACTTCCTGAAATCTCAATATCTCAGAAAGTAATGAAGATATTCAGGGGTGGATCTAGGATTTATGAATGGGAGGCCGAAATTAGGGAGTGTGAGGGAATTTTATGCCGAGAAATTTTAAAAAAACTACGGACCATTTGGTGCAACTTTGCGCATTTCAGGAATGCATTTCTTGCAAATAATATTTAGATGTCAATTACTAATCAAGGAAATTGCTTGTTTGTGGCAATGTTATCCTGTGACAAAATGTGGTCAGTGTTGATTTTTCGCTTGATCCTTTACCAATGAAAGTGAAGAGATGCAAACTATACAACAAACTGTTTTTGGTGGTTTCGCTACTTTGGCTTCTCACTACTACACTTTTCCTAGTGCACGCTGCACTTTCGCTACTATGTCCAAGTCCGTTCGCTGCTATAGATAAATGCAAGTTAAGAACATAAATATCACTGAAGAATCAGGAGTAAAACTTTATAAAAACCATTCGCATTACAGCTGGGAATATTTTTTCAGGTTCTGACTCGATACGGACGATCAAACAATGATAGAATCGGCAACAAACGCTCGAGCAGACACCGAGTCTGTTCGCTTATCCAACTCCGTTTGGTAAAAGTTTCTTTTGATCGCCCTTGATTTGTCTCTCAAGTAACTGAAACTGATGTCTTATGATCGATTTACTTCAAAGAAATACTCAGCAATCTTCGATCTGATCTTCGTTTGATTATGGTAGCGAACAGACTTGGACACAGTGGCGACAGAGCATATACTGCAATATACTGCGTAGATGCAGTATATTCTGCCTCATTGTTGTCATTGAGCAGCAAGCTTGCAGAGATGGTCTTTTGGGCAAATATGTGCATAGATGGACGCGGACCATAAAAAATACTGTGGAAAAGATTTAACTGGTGCAGTGACATTCTGAAACCTGAAAGCTACTAAAAATGATTGATTTGGTCTCTGAGACTTCTCATATTTTCAATATGGCTGCACAGAGAAGTACTACTTGACTGTCATCAGAAACGCTAAAATGTTCCTGTATTCAACAGCTCCATGGTGACACATAGATTGGCCTTCAGTATGAAATGTATAACTACGATTAGATACAGTTTATAGAATAATTCATGTAACTTTTAACTTTCAAGGCAAAAACGCTGTTACTTTTCTCAGCGCATGGTTCCAGAGATGGCTATAGCACATGTCTGCAGTCAGTCAATTTTCACTGCTTAGCTTTCCTTCATGATTTGGATGCATCTCTCACAAACAAAAAAAGGCTCCACTTCGAGCTATTGATGCTGACAGGGCAGGGGCTCAAATCTGTAACTTCAATCACATGTAACGTCAGTCCCGCTATACAGAGGGTCTCCAGTGAGTGAGCCGGAGATATCAAATTTATGCGACAAGAGTAGCAATTTTCATTTATTCATCATTTGCTGTTGTACGTTATTATACTCCAAAGTATATTATCATTAATCCATTGTAATGGCATGAAGTTCTGCAAATGTCTCAATTTCCTTTCAATCTACGGGCAAATTAACGTCTATTTCGGACATAAAGCGGGTTTGTGCCGCAGCACCGGCACCAGTGGAGCTGCATTCATCGTGTTGGATACCAGGGAAAATCAGCAATTCAAGCACAAGCCATCATATTCGCCTGCAGCTCTAGTTGTCCCGCCTTCCCCACCGGACTGGCAAAATTAGGCAATCTCACATTGAAGGGCAGTGTACTTTGTCAGTCAAAGTGCGAATTATGAAGTCTAATTTTCAGTCACAAGTTGCAGATTTTGTATAATTTTCCGTTTGGCATGCCACCAATTGTGTCCCTTGTCCGCTGCAGTGATGATCCTGGGTGTGACGATTTTGAGGAAGAGGTATCGGCTGGCCAAGTATCTGTGTGTGCTCCTAATAGTCAGCGGCGTGGCTCTGTTCCTGTACAAGCCCAATAAGCAGACAGCCACCACGGATGACCACCTGTTTGGCTTTGGAGAAGTGCTGCTTGTATGTCTCCACCCTCATACTTCTACATTGTCTTTGTCCCAAACATTACGAAGCTTTCTGTGTGTTAATCCTGTTTTTCCTTTTCTTTTTTTTTACCCTTTCAAAAACGGTATAATGCTAGCCATTGGCAAAATGTTAACGTGATCGCCCAAGATTTCCATGCAGAAAAATTTGCTTTGTCTCCCTGTCACGGTTTTGATGCCTGTCTGGTGGCACAAGCTTTAGAATAGTGGTCAGAAATCCTGTTCACGGGGATCTAGCCATCTTGTTAGTTCACTGTAATTGGCAAACCTGATTCAGATAATTAGCCGAACAATCTCTAGCTGGCAAATGTAGAGGGATTTCTTGGGCTGGAGTGAAAATCTATGGATAATGGTTTGGTGACCACTGCTTTAGTGAATATATCTGAATGCGGAGACCCTAAGGAAGAAAGCTATACAATAAGCACACAAATTTTTGCTATATTTTTTTATGACATTTCACTTTATTTGTTTTAAAGTGCCGTAAACATTCATTGAGGAATAAATGCTTTTATTGCGCTAGACGGGCCCCCTCTACTAGATAAAGCTGGGTTTAAGATTTGGTTACACATTCTGTGGCATTGGCTTGCATCCATTGTTCACGCCAGTTGGGTGTCAAATCAGAGATCTGAAATTATTGACCAGTCTATGAGATACTGTAAATGAAAGATGGAAGATATTGGGCTCACGTAATTGCTTTATTGAGCATTTCTTGGTTGCTTGTAAAAATATTTGGAGTAAGCTGTAATAAATGGCTTTGGTTCAGGGAATTTTTTACATTAGTGATTTATCTGATGATTTTTATCTTACCAGTGATCTGCAGTTGATTTGATAAAGAAGGGGCTAGTTTTAATTTGGACTCTGTTCCACAAAGCAGGCTTATGGAGTTATCCAGCTAACTCAGTAAGTCTGATCTGTGAAACAGGGCCCAGAGCTGCACAGCCCTGTTACTGGAGATCGACTGCCCTGTGGGCTTTCATTTCCACCCAAACGTGGCAAACGTTGTTTGACTGTTTATCAGCTTAGGATATCTATGTCTGTTCAATGAGTTGTCTTTTGTTTCAAAGTGAAAATATACTGGATATTTCTCCAGGAACAGGGCTATACGGACCTGAAATAAATTGCGTTTCCTGAGGTGGTGGAGTTGTAAGAAAACAGAGTATGAATTTCATAGAATTCCATATCATTTTGTTACCAGTGGCGATAACCGTAACCACGCCCCTCTACGCCACCCTCCCTTTTCATTTCCGCTCAGCTGGTGTCTCTGACGCTGGATGGGCTAACAGGGGTGTCTCAGGACTACATGCGTGGCCACTTCCAGACCAGTGCCAACTACATGATGCTCAACATCAACCTGTGGTCCACACTGTGGCTGGGGGCAGGTGAGTCACCGGACACTGCTGTAAAACCCCGCAGGCCTACAGTGTATAGCTGGCGCATAGACCTGGCCAGTGTGTGTGCTGTTTTTCATACACCCCGGCTGTTAACCTCCTGATGCTTGTCATCAAGGTCTTTAGCAAAGCTCCATCAGTGGCCCCTTTCGCATGCTGCCAGTTCCGATAAAGTTGGAAAATGCAAATAAAATCTGAAAGGACTGAATTGAAAGGACATTTACCTTCTTCCATATTAAAAACAGTACTATAACACATTATTTGTATGGAGGCTTATTTGTGACATATCTTTCATTTTATCTATCAAAATATCTTTCATTTTAAATGTCAATCTAATGGTCAATACATTCATTAATCAGTCAATATGTTGTTCAAAACACAATTCAAAACAATATTACAATTAATTTGAAATAATTATTGTAATAAAGTATGCAATATTTTATGCAATATTGTTTGGAATAACTTATGCTATAATTTATGCAATAATGTGAGCAGTACTTCAGGCAAAAGTTCATGCAATGTGTTTTGCAATGATTCATTTCACATTAGATTGAAAGATAGATTGCCAAATAGATTGCCAAATAGTTTGCCAATTTGACACATTTTTCTATCAGTCAATATGTTGTTCAAAACACAATTCAAAACAATATGACAATTAATTTGAAATAATTATTGTAATAAAGTATGCAATATTTAATGCAATATTGTATGGAAAAAATTATGCTATAATTTATGCAATAATGTGAGCAGTAATTCAGGCAAAGGTTCATGCAATGTGTTTTGCAATGATTCATTTCACATTAGATTGAAAGATAGATTGCCAAATAGATTGCCAAATAGTTTGCCAATTTGACAATTTTCCATATGCTAATTGTCCCGTTCTGATTGGTTATCCAACGCTCAAACACCATAGATAGAAAGAGCCAGGCAGGCTAAAAAAAAAAAAAAAAAAAATAGAGAGGACTAGAAAAGCACTCGGAGAGCGCAGACCTCCGCCAAGGACAACATTTCCCTCCATATTGCGACTTCCACCATGGATATTAGTCTTACATTTATTTTATCTTCATTTTTAGATTCCTTGACCATGAAAACATGGCAATTTTATTCATAATGCTATATCAATATTAGTTCCACAGCGTCTTGGCTGTTTAAAGATGTCTGTTGCATGTTTCTAGCTTCATTTGTTTGTTTGTTTTTTCTTATGATGCAAGTTTCAAAGATCTATTTTGGAACGAAGCTTCCTGCCGAATTCGGGTGTTTGGGAATAGCGCTACTCTTAAAGCTTTTTAATCATGCGGTTCAATAAAGACCTTAATTAGTAAAATCAGGTGCAGCACTATTAAGCTGCTTACTGGACGTGAAACAAATTTTTCGCACGGAAGATTACATTCAAAGTCAATGCAAAGACGCAAATAATACACGCGAAATGTCTGTACTTGCGTCCTTTCATTGACTTTGAACGTAATCTTTAGTGCGAAAAATTCGTTTCACGTCCAGTAAGCAGCTTAATAGTGCTCTTAACTCTTATTAGAGTTCTGGTGCATAATACTCCCATTTTCAAGGGTGCATAGTACGATGTACACGCACTTCGTTACAGTATACAGTATATACCTTAGTAGTATACTTTCACTTCCTTACTTTGACACCGGCAAATTAGTAACTCGTTTCAAATGAAAATATTAATTTAATTCATCATTTACGCATTATCTGGATTTGGCGTGTTCAAGAAGAACAACGCTGTATCTTTGTGCAGACGTGTCCGCCAGTGGATGTGGAGCTGCCATTTATGTACGCAGTTAAAATATTCTATCACTAGATGGCACACCAGGATCAGTTATTGAATATTCACCAGTATCAGTTATTGAGTACTCACACAACTGCCAATAAACTGAAATAAGAAGTGACTCTTCATTCCCCCAATATCTGTGCTTTTTTAAATTTCATTGGGAGTCCCCGGTATAATAAACGCAAAATTATATAATTATTTTGTGTATTTGTATCGTTTTGTCAGTCACAAACGAGATGTTGCGGTACCACCTCTGACACCGGATCGGAGCAGGGTATGTTTTCAGCTAAAATACACTACGTTACTCCCCAACACTGATTGTACAACATGTTTGAAACTTGTCCTGTATTTTTTTTCCCAAGTGCCCTGACCATTTTTGGGGGAATTACATGCATAAATGTCGAAATTTGCCCTATCTCCCAATTTTACGTAAAGAATCCTTTAAAAAATTCCTGGATCCAGACGGAGATCCGGATCACTTCCAAAATATAATCATTTCTACCTTATACCAATCTGTACAATCCCTGAAAATTTCATCAAAATCTGTCTATAACTTTTCGAGTAATTTTGGAAACCAACCAACCAACCAACCAACAAACAAACAAACAAACAAACCCAGGCAAAAACATAACCTCCTTAGCGGAGGTAAAAATGATGACAAGCACTGAAGAAGCACCTGCAGAGGTAGAAAAAGAGGCTTTTGGCATCTTAGAAAGTCAAAGTATGTGAATTAACACGACGCAACTCTCTGCCTTATTCAAACGGCATAGTTGTTACAAGAATAGAGTGGCCTAACCGTGTCTTTCCTAATGTTAGGACTTCATATTTCGCGTGAGACATTGGATGCATATATTGGTAATGGTCTCAAATGCCACGAGATGGCCCCCCCGTTTCGGGGTATCAACAAGAACGATTCGGAGGCGGATAGAAAAATACAGGTTGAGGCGAGACTTAGTGTGTTTTCTTTTTAGTCTTCAGGCATAGTTACCTATATCATACCGTATTTTCGCGCTATTCTAATTTCCATTAAAAAAAATCGTTCATGAAGTCCATTGTGGCTCAGTTAATAGAAAAGATTCTAGAGCTCTAGACTTCATGAACGACTTTTTATGGAAAGTAGAATACCGCGAAAATACGGTATGATATAGGTGAGCGTTAGCAACTAACCTGACAGCTCTTGGCGAACTATGCTAACGTTATGTTTTCAACCTCTTCACAAAAAAGAGAAAGGGGAAATAAAACTGCCTGACTAAAAAGAAAACACACTTTAAGTCTCACCTCACCCTGCATTTTTCTATCCGCCTCCGAATCGTTCTTGTTGATACCCCGAAAAGGGGAGCAATCCCGTGGCGTTTGAGACCATTACCAATATATGCATCCAATGTCTCACGCGAAATATGGTAGCAGGGTCGGCCTTGAAGTCCTAACATTAAGAAAGACATGGTTAGGCCACCCTATTCTTGTAACATCTATGCCGTTTGAATAAGACAGAGAGTTGCGTCGTGTTAATTCACATACCTTGACTTTCTAAGATGCCAAAACCCTCTTTTTCTACTTCTGCAGGTGCTTCTTCAGTGCTTGTCACCATTTTCCTCACTTTTTTTTTTTTTTAGCCTGCCTGGCTCTTTCTATCTATGGTGTTTGAAACGTTGGATAACCAATCAGAACGTGACAATTAGCATATGGAAAATTGTCAAATTGGCAATCTATTTGGCAATCTATCTTTCAATCTAATGTGAAATGAATCATTGCAAAACACATTGCATGAACTTTTGCCTGAATTACTGCTCACATTATTGCATAAATTATAGCATAAGTTATTCCAAACAATATTGCATAAAATATTGCATACTTTATTACAATAATTATTTCAAATTAATTGTAATATTGTTTTGAATTGTGTTTTGAACAACAAATTGACTGATTAATGAATGTATTGACCATTAGATTGACATTTAAAATGAAAGATATTTTGATAGATAAAATGAAAGATATGTCACAAATAATCCTCCATATATTTGATGTCCTCGCAAGAATTTAATCGCTTATTGAAAGTATAAGTTGTCAGCTGAGTCAGGTGCCAACTATTTTGGACACTTCTACAATCTGACTGTTGTTTTGGGTAACAGTTTAAGTTGTAATTTAGATTGTAATTGTGGCTGTTACCAAACACAGTATACACAAGGGTCCCAATGCTCTTCCCCAAAGGTTGTTCAACAGGGTCTGGTGTGGCAGCCTGTGCCCACACTGGCCTATGTTGGATTGCATCCCCTTGATGTTCATAATATTGTTACCCTGTCTTGCTTTTTGCCTCAGGCAGGCATGAACAACAAGAACAGTCCTGGTAGGGCTAGTCTGTATCTGGGAGTTTTAACCTGTTATTCTGGCTCAGTGGTTGTATGCGTCAACGCTGGTTCTCTTACAGATTAGTTTCCAGTACAATTTTTCACATTGGAACACCGGATCAGTCTCAGACCATCGTTTACGCACTTACCAAGAAATGTAGTTAAAATGTCAGACGGCATAAAGTTGGGCTCACTCAGCACTTAATGGCAAAAGGTGGCATGAAAAGCAGAAACAGATTGGCCTTCATAGCCCACCTCAGGCTTGGTGCTATTCAGAATGCTGACATCTTCAAATGCCGTTTTCCAGGGCTTGGAGCCTTTTCTGTGACACCTGCGATTGCTTTCTCCGTGACGTTTTTAAGTCGACGTGGCACTGACCACGTTGTAACATATGTCGAGAAAAGCAGTGTTGTTGCAATTGAGTATTCAGTGCTAATTTTTCACATTGCATCATCTAAAAAACGAAACAAGCTGCTATTCACATGTAGTGCCACTAGGGAGAGCTATTGCATCGCGATGGATTTGGGAGCTGGTTGGAATTTTGAACAGTTCCCCTTTGAAAAAGCGGGAACTCAACTGCCCGAGGTTAGCCCCGACAGAAAGGTGGAGAGAAGGGGAAGGAGAGGACTGGAAAATGAAGAGCGCACATGGGGAGGGATTGTGGGAACCGGGCAACACATCACAGGGATGAGCCGAAAGCAGATCCAGTGCATTGCATGACATAAATTGCATGCAGGCTTAATTGCTGTATTTGTGTTTCCTGGCTGAAGTGACTAAAATCTGATTTTCTGCCTTAATGTGACCCATAGCTGATGTTAGCTAGGCTGTGTGCATTGGTCTTAAAATTGTATCCTCAAATTAGAAATGAGTTACGTCTTCTTTTTCTTCATCTGAATTTCCGGCGGACTGTAGCTGTATGGCGTAATGCTGACCTCCACAGTTCATTTCAAGATACTATTCAAATCTTCTCACCATTCACCATTCGCTCTCGCTGGGAGAAAACCCACGCGAACACAGGGAGAACATGCAAACTCCACACAGCAAGGTCCCAGGCTGGAATCGAACCCACAAACTTCTTGCTGTGAGGCAACCATGCTGCCCACTATAACACCGTGCCGCGCATGAGTTGCGTCATATGTGGTCCTAGTTCAGATGCAAACTTGTCGCGCAGCCATATGGCACAAATGAGAACGATCAAATTGGAATTTATGTAGCTTTTTTTTTTCTGTACACGTGCGCTAAACACCGTTTAAACCGCAAAAGATTGCTGTATGGCTCTTTTCGCCTCTCTAACTTAGTCAAGTACTGCTGATGAATGATTTCCTGTCCGCCAGGGCAAGATCCCTTTCATGCATTCACTCTATTTTCTCTTGTTTGAATTAGATTTGAATGTCACTAGCGCTCTTGTTACCAAGGCCTTTTTTGTCGTTGGTTGTTTTGTTCGCATGAAGGACTTGTGAAAAACGTTTGTGTGTATGCGTGCCGTTTCATAGGACAGATGAGATCGCATTAGTTAGATACAGGTCACTTGTTATAATGAATATGAACCGTGAAGATGAGCAAATCTGATCTGAGCAAAAGATCATAATTGAAGGATGAAGCCTGTAATGTCAATATGGCCCATATAACTTACAAAGTAAAAAAAAAAAAAAGATTGGTGCAATTGCTGGGAAGGGCAGGGGATTGAGTTTGGCTGTGACAAAAGGGGCTGGGGGTAACAGTGGTTCAGCCTGAATCCAGAGTCAAATAGGGAGCTCTGATAGTCATAGAAGAGACTACAGACCCGTTGTCATCAACCGTCATTTTAGAACAGGACTTCACATACTGGTCTCGTACGCTTCACTAGCTCCGTCTGTAGTCTGGCCATGGTCTTCATACAGAGTGTGGTATTACTGGCAGCTTAATCACAGAGACGTACGGCATTACCGTGAGCGAATATCACATCCGCCAAGTGTCATCTGCAGACACCTGCACTTAACTGTAACAATCAACAGCGATGTTCTTCCAACAGGACACACTTGGAACAAGTGTTGTTGCTCTCTGTTAATTGGGTATTCGCAAGATATGAAAAAGTAACCCTACTGCATGCACTGCGCATTCCTGCCTTCAGTGGCATTTTGCTTTCAGATGATACATCTGCGTGACATCTGTGTGTTGTGGCCTGTGTAATTCAATTTGCAGACAAATGCATCTTTTTTTTATTATGCTTTAATGTCGTATCTATGAAAGGTCTAACACATTGCCTTCCTATTGCTTTATCAGATAGACCTAGAAAATTATCATTTCGGTTGGATACCATATACCCATGAATTTGCATTCACCTTTACATTATAATTTGACGATGAAATAAACAATACACATACATCATGCTATGCACATACTGCAGCTATGTTAAGTACATACTTAGGATTCACCTAAGAATTTGTTTCTGTGAATGTGGAGGAAAAAAATGTCATTTATTAATGAAAATATGTAGTATATATGATATATGGATATTTATAGCCTGGTACTTATTTTTACAGTGCAGGGGTCGTTGCGTCAAGTGTACTTGGATAGAGGAAAAGATAAAACTGACAAATTCATGATTATGATGTGTCTGGAAAAATGACTTGAAATCATATTAAAAGATGGGAGACTACAGCCATGTGCACCAGGATCTCATTTTGCATATATGGTGTATTGGCCCATGAGCAAAGTAAAATTGTTGTTTAAAATCATTCCAGAATAGGAGCGATCTTATATCCAATATGGTACATCGCCAGGCAGGTATGACGGCAGAAAATCACGGGTCAAATGTAAAAATGTCGACGAGTGAACTTCCGCTCATATCCGCGTGCGGTCGAACGCTAGCTAATACAATGGCGATTTATAACATTTCGTTCCAAAAGGTGAACTCTGGCTTTGACTCATTTGTAGCGTTTATTTAAATTTTGCAGTATTTTCATGTTCATATCTGTGTATCCATATTTAGTATTCGACTGCGAAGCTGCGCAATGCTCATCGCATTTCATCATGCATGCATTGGCTTGGCGAAGCTGGTCTTATTACCGGAAGAGCAGATGTCGACAAACAATCCCCTTCCATTATCTCATCTCCCGTTTTTACAACAGTTTTGCGCTATATCAGATCGCTCCCATTACAACAGCCAAGGAAAATAAGAAAGTGCTACTATTAAGTTGGCCCCGATAATCTAAAAATATCAGGTAACCTCCAGTATCCCAGCAAAATTTACCAACATTTTCACTGTGATTGAAATAGAAATAAACATGTGCTGTGCAAGTTTTCGAGTAACCAAATAACCATGACATTTGCGGTGCCAGTGTGTGAGGAATGCATGTATGCAACGCTTGTGCGCATTGAGAAAGGTACATGGATTTATGGGAGTACATATCAGCTTAGCACCACATGTAATCCAGCATATCCTAGAGCTGTCTTCTCATACACTTCCCCTCTTTGCCCCTGCTCTTCTCGTTGTCTGGTGGTAGTCTACCGTAAATATGCTTGCCGCTTGATGACGACTTGGTTTGTAGGTTCAGATGTGGCTGGCTGGGGCAGATAGTCTGGGGGTAGGTGGGGGGGTGAGGGCAGTTCAGGGTTCTTTCTTGGCATCACTATGGACCTCTATGGTCATGCTGTGATACCCCACTGAAGGGCAGAATTGCAGAGCCTCATGGTCACGATGCACCAGTAGTTGGAAAGGGCATGGGGAGAGAGACCAGTTTTAGTGGAAAGTCATTCACTGTTGAAATCAGAAATGGTGATCGTGATTGTTTGGACCACCATAAGGACGATCTCTGGCAGACTTGATCTATGGCAGCATAACGAAGGATTCCAATTTGGCGGGCCAGTGCCATAATGAGGGTAGGCTGAAAAGCCCCTATCCAATCACAACAAAGAGTTGTAGAAGGACAACAACAGACCAGAGTCCATCAAAGTATCTATAATGGGTTCAACAATCGCCCTTCATGCTTAGCTATTAGCCTGGCTATAGAGGTAGGTCTTAGGAGCTGGACGTGAAGAGCGAGAGGATGTCTGCTTCTCGAACATCGGATGGACAGATAGAAGATTGTTCCGCAGTAGGGATCCCCCCCCCAATCCCTACAGGGAACAAGAAGGATTCAATGATCTTGTAACATATTTATGCTCGTCCGTTGCGTACCTGGAAAGCTTACAGCTGTATTTTGATATCAACTGTCGATGTCTGTAGTAACCAGTATAGGGAGGCCAACCCTGGGAGAAGTGTTTTCAAATTATTTTCAGTAGAAGCTGCTCCACTGTGTCTGTGCGTGTTTCTGTTGGCATGTGTGCGTGCATGTGTTTGTGTGTGCACATGAGCGCGTGGGTTTGTGCGCGCATGTATGCTCGTGCATGTTATTGCCTGTATCTAGTTTATTGTCTCAGAAATGCTATTAAAACCCCCTCAGTACCATAGGCATAACAACCAGCGGGACTGGGGTCCTTGCATCTCAACCCCTCATGTTTACACCCTTGTGTTGCCCTCCAAGAAAGAGACTTGTTCAAACTTAAGGGAGTACGGCATCAAGAACATCAGCTGTGTTGGCACACTTGCATACAACCCCATTCTTGACATGGAAAATGGATATTAAGAAAAGAGTGATTTGTATCCTTGACCTGTACTAAATTGAAAATTAAATAATTTTTTTCCTTCTCTTTCCATCCTTCTCTATTTTCTATCAAAGGTCGTACAGGGTCTGCTTTCCACCACTGTATAACCTTTATTTTCTGAATCTGTACAAGTAATCTTTTGGGGAACTGAGGACTCTTAACTGCTTCAGTTTTCAAGGAGGTTTTTCCTTCATCGTTCTTTAATCTATGTGTTCAGCTGCTCAGACATCCTAGGTTTTTATTGTTGTATTTTTCACTTCGTAAAGGGGCACTATCATGACATGTGCATGTGTCAATCTTGACTCATGAAATCTTTCCGCGTTTGTTTTTGAGAGACTCAAAGGGTTTTGAGGATCTTCGAATATAGAGAGTTATCGTTTTAATCCTTGCTCCCTGGAGTATTTCGGCTGTTTGGAAGAATAGATTGGTTACTCTTTCATATTTTTGAACTGTTAGTTTCAGATTCCTATTTCCTTACATATTTATAGAGCACCAGAGGTGCAAGTTCCCTTTGGTGGTGATAATATATTTGTTAGTTTTGGTTTTGCAAAGGAAGAAAGCTAAGACGGTGAATTTTTCAGCGGTGCAAAAACTTCACTTGAGTTGTCACCTTCGGAACTGTCTCCTCGGTCGTCATCATTATTATCCCCCGCCACGCGATTAGCGTGAAGCGGGGGATATAGCATTGGGCTCCGTCCGTTCTTCCGTCCGTCTGTCAAAATTGAGGCGGCGGAGGATATTGCCATGTTGGTGGCAAACACTTGTTTTCATGTAAATCCATACGATGTTCCAGTATTATAGTTGGTGAAAACTGGACCGTGAAATACTTTCAAAATCCTTTCAAATACAACGTCCAAAATACCCGCGGGATTCTCCCGGGAAATCTTTTAATTTGTGACTTTTGCTAACCTTTTGCATATTATCACAGTTCTCGCGTGCGATTCATGACCGTGCCTCTTCAAAGCACCACACATATTCAGCAAGAGGCAGGTCTTGACCGTTGGTGGGTGTCTCTTTAAAAAGAGCAGTGATTGCACTGGATAAGAAGTGGAGTATGTTATAGTGCCATTGTTCATTTACAGGGTATTTGTGGAAGAACGGGGACGAGTGACCTTTGACGGCAGAGTTCCTCTGTGGCCTTATTTAACCAAAGCTGCAGCTTTATAAAGAGCTCTGTGACCAACCGTTAGAGGGGAATCTGCAGTGTCAGGGCTTAGTTTTCCTGGCGGTTGTCTGTCTGACAATCGCCTTTTTCATTTCTTCATTCATTCGGTGCCTGAATCACTTGTGTGTCTAGTCCTTGTGGACAGGGGTGGTATGGATGAAAGTGTATTAGGTCAAATTGAGTTGCATATCCACACTTGAGTTGTTTTGAAGTGTTTGCAGACTTCCTGTGCTTGGAGGCTCTGAGTTTTTCTTAATCCTGCATTCTTCTGTCCCTCTGTTTCATCCAGCAATTCTCTGGACGGGGGAATTGTGGGAATTTTTGAGCTTTGCTGACCGCTATCCTGCCATCATCTACAATATCCTGCTGTTTGGCCTCACCAGCGCCTTGGGACAGGTGCGTGTGTGCTTGTGTGCATCCTCACAGCAAACCGAGTAATCCTCCGCTGTAATGAGTGTTTGGATTAGAGAGATGCACAGGCACCCACGCAAAGATCAGCAGCTGCTTTCAGTAAAAGCTGCTCCGCTGTGTCTGTGCGTGTTTCTGTGCGCATGTGTGCGTGCACGTGTTAGTGTGTGCACGAGTGCGTGGGTTCGTGCGTGCATGTGTGCGCGTGCATGTTTGTGCACGCACGAGTGAGAGTGCCTGTGTGTGTACGTGTGCACAACTCGTGTGTCAGTGTTGATGCCAAGTCTCCAGTGTATGCATGCGTTGCTCAGTCTGCAGTGTATGTGCGCTTATGGATTTATATCTCCAGTGTACTGTAAGTGTCTCTCTATCCTCTGCTCTCCCTCTCTTCATCTCACTTCCAGACTTTCATCTTCATGACGGTGGTGTACTTTGGCCCACTCACCTGCTCCATTGTCACCACCACCCGCAAGTTCTTCACCATCTTGGGCTCGGTGCTGCTTTTTGGAAATGTCCTCACCTCCCTACAGTGGGCGGGCACCGTTATGGTCTTCCTGGGTGAGTGACCGCAGCGTCTCTTGGCTAATCCTCCAAAAGGGTTGATCTTTTCCATTTCTTTACATTATAGCAAATAAGTTATGTTTTATTCTCTCAGTAGCTGTATTGTGATTTGCACCAATTGCATGTGTTTTCATTAGTTATATTGGTAACACTTTACTTGAAGGTTTTGTCATAAGAGTGACATGACACAGTCATGAACGTGTCCTAAACATTATGTAAATGTCATAAACGTTGTCATTAAGTGTCATTTGGTTTTTGAGATGACAAGTTGACATTGTTTGGGTTGTCTTGATTATGACAAGTTCGTCATAAGAGTGACATGACACTATCATAACTGTTAGATGACCCATATAACAGTTATGACAGTGTCATGTCACTCTTATGACGGTACCTTCAAGTAAAGTGTAACTGTTATATTTAGGATATTAAAGCTAAGTTTTGTCTGCAAGCCTAGCATCAAGAAGCAAATGGGATGTTGGCACTCATGCGGATCTTGGAAAATGTCATCTGTAAATGCCTCTCTTTGGCCCAGTGGTCTAATGTCGAGACTTGATGGTTTTTCGGTGTCGCCACGACCTGAGCTCTTATTCACGGCTGTTTTCTGTAACTATGTAACATTAGTTTTAAATACTAAGAAGGCTATTGAGAATAGTAGGGTCAGCAGGTAACTGACAACAAGAAGTAAAGGTGGTTCTCTCGGAGTCACTGTGGTCGAAGGTTGACTCCAGTGAATAAACGTAGACTGTGTGGTGGGGAGGTAGACTCCGATGGGAAAGAGCAGGCTGTGGCTGTCTCGTAAAAATGGACAAGTATTTATATTGCATCTTTTCTAATGCACTCAACCGCCATTCCAGCGATATGCAAAGCAGGCGTCCTTTAAAACTGTTTTCTTGGCAGTGCCATTTCAGCAGGGCATCGGCAAACTGCGATATCAACACAACTATGACGTCATCCCCAGCTGTAAAAGGGACACAAAACACAAGCACGCTAGTGCACCCGTATAAACACAAATACACAATACAAAAGCACTGGGATATTGCAGGGGCAAACATGCAAAATCCAGAAAACACATCTCTGAAATTATTTCGCTCAATTTTTACACGTCTAAAACATCGCTAGTTCAGTCTTGGCAGTCCTTTTCTTTCCAGAAATGCTAATGCTAGATTATTGTCCAGCAAAAATAAAGCATATGATGTGTTCTTATTAAAAAGCCTTATTTAAGGTAAAATTCTGGTATATGGAGTGTAAAAATAAACATTTGTGACTGCCAGTGACCTTAGAGTGTTCCTTAATGCACCCAAGCTAAAAAACTAAAGATGGACTCTGAAAGCTGTAAGAGTTCATTTTATCCCCTGTGCTCTCTGAACTGACTGCTGTTCCCTTTTTTCATTGATTCAGGTCTGGGTCTGGATGCCAGGTATGGAAAAGCGCCTAAGAAGACCACAAACTGAGCTCTTATGCTTCAACAGGGACTGTGTGGACCTAATGCACAGCAGGTAGACTGACTGAAGGACACAAGCCTGTCGCCATCTTTCCATTCCGGAGTAGTCATTCAATACCTCAACTGCATCCTCAAAGCTGGACTTCCATTCCTCACACATACACAAAGAACTGCAGCGTAACGGCACATCAGTGGGAACGAACGTCCAGTATCCAACAGCTGTGTCTTCTTGGCAGCTCACACCAACAGTCAAGCCTGTAATTTGCTTAGAACAAGTGGGTTTGGGGGGGTAGTGGGGGAGGGTTAGTTGAGATTTAGGGTTGGGGGAAGCTGTATGTTGTTTCCAACAGGTTGTCCAGGATTGGGCTTCAGGCACTACCAGCCGTTTATTTTTCCTTTCTGTCCATTGCATTTTCTTCTGCAATAATCCCTTGAAAATTCAAGCTTTGACAACGTTTCAAATGGAGTTTTTGGCATTATTCTTGTTGGACTTGAAGTCATTTTGATTATCTCCAAACTGTAATGGTTTGTGCAGTCTAAACTTTCGTTCTCCACTAAATAAGTGCTTTGAATTTAAAATAACAGCAGATGATATGAACCTATAACGGCATTTGCACTTAGTTTACTTGTACTGTTTCTACTGTAATTGTATAGCGGCAGCCATCCATATTGCTGGAGAAATACGGGGAGTCAAGTATTAATGGAACTGGGTTTTTGTTGAATTACGTTGAATTTTACGCTGGATTTACATTGGCTGTGTCACCATCCCGGAGCGGCTGCTTTCTCAAAGCCTTCCTGTTGCAGATATTCCTTTAAACCAGAAGCATCTTTCTCTGCGCGGTTCATGGGCAAATTCTGGGGGCAGTTCCAAGACTGCATTCAAATTAAGCGTTCAACAATCCTCTGTTAAATATTTTCAATTGTTTTCCTCAGTATTACAGTTATAGTTACAGTAATAAAATAGCCATATTTTAGTCTACAATTGGTAGATTCACTCCAATTTGCTGTTGTACAGTGTATTTTTTTTTTTTTTAGGATATTTATCTATGATCATGCCCACAAATTTTGTTTTAATGTAGCTCTCTTTGAAAAAAAAAAATAAAAGCAGATGACCACCCATTATAAAAATGAATTGAATAGGCTGCATCGCTTAATAACTGTTGCAGCAGGGGCAGAAACTTTATTCAGGCCTTTTCTTTATAAGACGGTCGTTAAAAGTTGTGCTAAGGATAAAACGGTTTTTAGGGCAGTCAAACCGTTAACCATTTGTTTTTTCGCCATGAACTTTCCCAAAATGTGCACTTATTGTGGATATTTTAAGAGTAATTGTGGTTTATGATTGTTCAACCTTTCATAAAGCATTGAGGATGTATATTGGCATCCCTCTATTTGGGCTGTAGATCAGATCCAGCCTTGTCAGTGCTGACTGGTTAGAAGTTACATGAGAACACAGTATAATTGGCTTTGTGCTGCTCAGGGATATGGGAGTCTGTTTAGGCCAGGGTACTTCTATGAGGTGCCGATTCATTCAAAAGTCTGTACAGAAAAGCGCAGGGCCAGTCTACAAGAATAGCTCTTCCACAATGAAAAAGAGGCACATTGTTAACGGTCCCTGTTTTCCAGAGGTATATGACCCACTCTTGTTCGTTTGAGACATTAACAAAAAATTATGCAAGGAAGAAAGTGTTGGAAATTGGCGGGATTTCGGCCTACTGTGCAGTGTAGAAATTGGAAAATCAGTAGCTCCAATATGAATGTCATTCGCAGGGTGTCAAGATGGCTCTACGATTAACTTGATACATTGGTCACAGCCAAACTGACATTTGCATTGTTGCTTGGGTGCTTCACCCCTGGGTAACGACTGCTGAGGACTGGCAGCGAGCAGCCAGTGACCATTCGGCTCATGACGTTTTGGTATTGGTGCACAGTTAACACCAGTCAACCATCGGGCCCAAGTTCCACCTCTTATTTTCTCTTCCTCTCTGCCCACACTTTGCAGTTTGAGCACATTTCCATTGTAAATCCAGCCTGTAAAGACTGGTCAGTTGTAAAAACACTTGTGTTACAATGGCCTGCAGGGCAGCAATGTAATCCTAATTATGTTCTTAAAAGTCATTTAAAGAGGTTCTTGTGGTGAATTCAAACCAAATGAGATTAAATCGCATGGCGTTACAAAATCCTCCATTCAAATGTATACAGTACACAATGGAAGGTGTCCACCATTCCTCCCATTGGAGATAATTTGGAGGCAAAATTGCATCAGGTGCAGGCAGGTTCTGTGTGACTTCACCCTTGGCGTAAAGAGACAACTGGGGAACCTTCCCCGACTGCAATTATGCTAAATTGTAATTATGTGACTCCTTCATATTTGCACATGAACTGTGGTATATTGTGATATTTTCCCTATTATTTATGGCAGGTCTGTATTTACATTTACACTTTGTATTTTGAATTAAATCACTTTCTTGAGGAAATAAATTTTGAAGTATACGAAGGGAAAGCCAAGAGGTCAGTGTATTTGCTTTAGGGAAGAATGACCAAAACATCTTCCAAAATGAGCAATTTTGGCAACTTCATGAGTTACGCGATGAGCTAAACCCAATTTAAATTAAAGAATGTTGTAGACACGAGTGCTTAGTCGGCTGCCTGCCTGCTTTTTTTATTTTATATTATTTTTTCGATGGAGGGTTCAGTAAAGATATTTCCATTTTGCACAACAATGCCAGGAATATGTGGCGTTATACATTGACTTTTAAGATATAGTAACCGAATGAGAGAATTCTTCTAAAAGAGACCATCTGAACAGTGCCTGGTAGTTGGACTGGGTGATATGGCCTAGAATTTATATCTCCGCGTCTTGAAAACGCTTTAAAAAGAATAAGAGTCCATTTGAGCTGTAACTTTGTGTACTGGCTCAGCTAGGCCAGCTAGAAATCTGTCAAATAGGTTGACCTGGGGCTACATGAGACTTACTCAAAGGGGCATTATTGTGTGTCCCCTTTTTCTGACAAAAATGTTTGTAATTTGGCTGCAATGTGCAACCTCAATTTCTAAGTATTTGGGACGAAGTGTAAATTGTGAATAAAATCAAAATTCAATAACTTTCAGATCACATGAGCCAATATGTTATTTACAACAGAACATAGATGACATGTCACATGGTGAAACCATGGAGGTAATGTCATCGAACTGGAGGAAGGGAGGAAGTACGACCCCTATTACATTCAATGGGAGATGCTACGCTAGCTACCTTAGCCTAGGAAGTAAGGAATTGACCGATGCCATCTATAAAAATGGCGTTCCATGGGTGCTTATATCCGGCACCATTTCATAAAATTGCCAATCTGATTACACAGCACAAATGGCCAAGAAATTGCATCGGCTGTGTGGATTGGCAATTGTTTTCGAGGGGAAATGACAAGCAACGCTGTTAATTCAGAATTTGCACGTATTTTTCACTCTCTTCATTGAATTGCTGGAGTCAGAGCAACAGCTGGATAACCAAACTCGTGCATGAGCTGTCATCAAGCTCGAAGTATCAGTTCTTATTTTCAAAACCCTCTCAAAAACATCAAACAGTTGAGTCAGACAAAGAGCAAAAGGATTACCGAATATATTTTCTATTGTTTTCGCTTTATTTGGCAAGAAAAAAATGTGCACTTTTCAATTGGGGTCTATGGAGCAGCCGCGTCGTTGGCCACAAACTTGTCTCCAGTGGGAATCGCGAAAGCAGGAAGCTAACATGCTAACTGGCTGAAGCAAAGGTACTTCCCCTTTCTCTATGGTTCTATTATATATCTCGATGGTTGAAACGGAGACATTTTACATTTTTATCCATAAAATTAGCTTATTTCAAATTTTCTGGCCGCAACAGGTCTCAAAAAAGTTGAGACACGGGCAAAAAAGGGCTGAAAAAGCCATTAATATATAAGAGAATCAGCTGGATTTTAGCAGGACAAGGCAAAATCACGTACTGCAGCTATTACAACAGCATGGCTTCGTAGTAGAAGAGTCCGTGTGCTGAACTGGTGTGCCTGCAGTCCTGATCTTTCACTGATTGAGAACATTTGGCGCATAATTAAACAAAAAGTCTGGTCAAAGGAGATCCAAAACTCCAGCTGCTGGAAGGCTGTATCAAACAAGAGTGGGATCAAATTCCAATGGTTAAACTCAAGAAACTCCTCAATGCCCAGACGCGTCCACTCTGTGTTAAAAGAAGAGGGGAGGCTACACCATGGTAAACTGGCCCCTGTTCCAGCTTTTTTGAGACCCGTAGTAGCCATCAAATTTGAAATGAGGTCATTTTGTGGATAAAATAGTAAAATTTCTGTTTCAACATTTGCTGTTATCTCTGTTCTATTGTGAGTAGAATACTGGCTGGTGTGATTTGAAAGTCATTGCGTTATGAGTTTATTCACAATTTACACTTTGTCCCAACTATTTCAGAATTAGGGTTGTAATTGTGATGATCCTTTCTCGACCATTATATACAATGGAAGATCACGTGACTCGATTCATATTGCGGGACACATTTTTTCCAGTTTATTGTTTGAACCAATAAATGCTCTCCCTCTCAGACCTGGTGGAGAGAGACATTCCCGCTTTCCATGGGTGCTGCAGTAATGATGTCATCATCTGCTCTCTGTTTTAAGGAAGGTTAATCTTTAGTACTGTGTGAAAATGAGTTTGAGGAACAGCACGTCTCTGGGTACAATAAGATTAAAGGCGCCATTGGTATACGCTGTCTGCACAGCAAATAAGATTTCCCCAGTTCACTGTTGGACAGGCGGCCTGGGGCGCAGATTTGGCTGAAACGACAATGGCTCCACTTACTGGCTTTGTGTCAAACCTGAAAATGTGTCTTGCAACAACTGCTCTCTAAATGGAGAAAATGCATGTGAGAAGGCCACATTGTGAAAAGTAGTGGGTGAGTTACACCCACAATTATCTTGTTCCCTGTTTTCATGGTTCAAATTAGATTGCAGCTGAATTGTGATTGGTCGGTACGGTAAATTTAGATGTGCCAAGAAACTGTTCATCTTGGTGAATTTTCATAGTTGTGTATTGTGTGTAAGAAAGGCTGTGTTAAAAAGTAAGGCTGAAAAACGTAATTGTACACTAGAAAGAAGGTGAGTAGAGACCCTGATGAAGGCCAAGAGTTTATTTGCGGTTGTCTGTTTGATTGTCTTGAGTCTGTGCCAGGAGAATAAATTTATCATTTTTATTTCATCTGAAGACAGAGTGCCTTTTTTCCCATGGTTGCCTGATTCACTTGATATCTAAGACCTCCTGGATTTTGGGGGAGTTTTATTGTACTTTCACTTGTCCTTTCAAGGACCACCGGCGGGATTGGCTGTCAGAGCCATGCTATTCTTCCTTGTTCCATTGTAACACACGTCCTCCTTTTAGTCCTGGCTAGTTTTCAATCATTTTCCTTTATTGACGCGCTTTCCAATTATCGTTTTTGGCAACTGAAGACTTTCTCTCCATATCCGATCTAACGGCGAAGAAATCATGGGCTAAATTCAGTATACAGTGGCAGAGCCAGAACTGAGAATTGGGTGCACAAAACGTCCGTTTAAAACAATTATGTCCTGACCTGTTCTCAGTCATTTTCATGATTACCAAAAGGTTCACTCCGAGAGCAATCCACACTGAACAGGTGCTGCTTGTTCTCCCCGATTAGGTAAAACGACAGTCATTCCTCTGGACGGGTATTTGCAGTATTTAAATACAGTCATTCCTCTGGACGGGTATTTGCAGTATTTAAATACAGTCATTCCTCTGGACGGGTATTTGCAGTATTTAAATCAACATTTTCAAAGTTGTATACCTGTCGACTCTCAAGCAAATAACTTGAGCCGCACACTTTTTATAGCCTATTGAACTGCCGACTGCCACTTTCTTTCTGTCAACCCAGGCAATACCGAGATGAAAGGCAATATTTAATTGGAATGCTGACCAGTTCAATCAATGCAAAGCATTAGCCTATTAATAAGTAAATTATTTCTCTGTACTGAATTTAGCACCCAATGCCATCAAGCAGCAAAAACAATTCTAGCTATAGTGCAGTTCTGTGTACCTACAGCAACCATTTATCATCCAAAATATGCTCATTTTCTGGCAAAAAAAAAGTAACATTTGAAAAAGAGCATCAGTTTACTTGTGTAAAAACCTTATCTACAAGTGAAAAATAGTGTTCATTACGGATCCACTGGTATCAAGATTAACTCTACTTTCCAGTGATATATAATATGTTACATCTATGTTGAGATTTCAAGTACTCAGGATGCTTGAATAAAATTTTACTAATATGAACAAATTGCTCAATTTGACCCCTCCTTAGGAACTGAGCATTTAATTCAATCATTTTAACCAAATTACCTGCTTAAAATTGCTTAGAATACCACTTAGTTCATCAAAGATTTTGTAGAATCACACATATTCTCATTATCACTTCCTTTTTTTGTAACCAGCCTGAACATACCGGCTTAAGTTTTCCGTCCCTCAGTGTCTGTCCATAACAGTGCAAATTTCTCCTTATTGGAGAGTGCTGTTGTAATTATACCACAGTGGGAGAAATATCGACTAATAAGGAATGTGTACACAAGGTTTGCCCCCAAAATTCTGACTGGCCCCTGAACCATAGGAGTTTTACTCTTTCTGTTCCACGTATGTCATGGACATGCTGTGGGACACTTTCACTTGTGCTGATATACTTTTTTTTTTTTTTTCCAATGTCTCTTGGTACTAATATGATTTAAACAATTTCCTAATGGTTAAAAAAGGTTTTAGGATAAATTCATTAATGGATGGAGTGAAATGAGCATTGCGCAGACAATCATGTTCACCTCTGATTGCATCAGATGATCAGCAGTGATTCATGCCCTAATTAGTCCAACCTATACCCTACTGATCAACTCAAGTGTGTCAAAGAATCAGAATCAGATATTCTTCACTTTTAAATGCCATGTAATTGAAATCGATCAGCTGCCAATTGAATTGATTGATCCAGGGAATGCAAGGCCCCACAATGTCCATCCGTCACAAATCCATCTACATGTACAATCATTGCAAAAATATGTGAACACTTTTATTTATTTCATTATATATACTCGGCCAAAATAACAACTTCACACTCGTTTGGAGGTCTGTAAGTGGAACATACAAGAAATGAGGTTTTAAATAATGATTTTATTTAATTCTTCACTCATTAAACATGGTGTATCATAAAAATCATGTTCATAATGTGACCAGTTCCACCGGAAATGCTACGGAAATGGCCAAGAGTAAAGATGGTAAGTTACAACTTTAATAAAGCATGTCAATAGCGCGTATTCCCTCAATGGGCAGTCACATGACCTCTAAACAATTCATTCTTAGTGGACGTTGCAGTGACAAATCCATTACGCCAATGACGTACGACAATTTGTCGGTCTTCTGCTTGTGATGTCACACGTGGTCTACCAGAACGAGGTCAGTCAGCTGTGGTGCCAGTTTGTTGGAGACCTGTCCGAAGATCATGGATAGTCTGTCGACTGCATCGCATTACCCTTGCAATGTCAGTGACGGACATTCCCGTATTCAGCATGTTCATGGCACGTTCACTCTGAATGTTTGACTGCCGTAGCATTGAAAATCAATGTATAATTAACTGTAAAAACTTGTTTTTCCCGAGATGTCACTGTATCGTGTTAACTTGAGCTCAATTGCTAGTGTCTCATAATGTCACATGTCTAGGAGCAAGAGAAAACATGGTTTTAGCTTAAAGTACACTCGCACATGCTACGTAACTGTGCACGTCGCAGTTGATGTGTGTCATGTCTTTGACAACGCATTTACCCTTAATAATAATAAAAACGATTTTATTAAAAGTTTCAAGAAATTATTTACAAGTTTATGGGTGTGAAGTTTCTTTTTTGACTCAGTACATATGATAAAGTGGCTGGGGTAGCACCCCAGTGGCATGTTTTACAATTGCTTAAAATCTGTTGATGTCCATATGTGTCCGATGGGTAGCGCTTGTACGCACGGAGGCTAAAGCTGGATTTATGGTTCTGCATTGACTCCACGCAAAGGGCACGCCATCACCTCGACGCCGTCGTGGACCTTTCGAAGTTCTGCATTTATGGCAAGCCGATAGTGCCATAATTCGTCTGTTTACATTGCGTTTTAGGAGGAGAACGCACGTATTTTACGCCGTTATTGCTTTTTTTTTTGGCGCTTTTAACGCCGTTTCTCACGAGAACGCCGTTAAAAGCGCCGTTTTCATATGAACATTAGCTGCGTTATTTACGCCATTGTAGAAAACGCCGTTAAAAGCGCCGTTTTCATATGCAAATTAACGGCGTTATTGACGGCGTTTGACAGCCGTTTGAAATTTTCCTTTACACACTAACAGCACACACTAACAGCTGCTGTCTTGCACACAGGTGACTGGCTTAGTCCATTTGTGAAGCTACATATGGCAGTTAGCTCAGTAAGATGGAGCATAGTCTCTTGTGCCCGAAATTGTGAGTTCAAGCTTCAACTGATGTAAAATACACATTGGAATGCCACCTTTTTTCATCTTCCTACACTCTGCTTATTGCTCAGAATTGCCTAATTTTGCCTAAAATTGCCTGGCCCCAACCATTGCCGCACAGCAGCTATAATCTTTTGTAATTTGGACCTTACAAACGTAATAACTGTGAGCTGTACTGCCAATTCTAGAAATTGCAGTCTTTAGAACATGGATTGGTCATAAGTCACAACAATGATCTTTTAACCCTGGAGAACCCACCGGGTCAAATTTGACCTCACCTAATTAGCCCCTACCCTACATTAGCAGATGTCAATTTTTATGCTAAGTTAATCTTTTTCTTGAGGAAAAAAGATGTCCTGGGTTCTTCAGGGTTAACCAAGTCACCATATACGGTAGAACCTTCTTAGCAGACACCTCTGCCAGAAGGATCCTTATTCAGGGCACCTGATTGTCTCCAGTCACTACAAATTAAATCCTCCTCTATAAACAGGCAATCCCTTTATTAACCCTTTAAAGTGCAGTCCTTTTTTAAGAAAATTTACTCCCAAACTGAAATGCTTACTTTTCTTCAATCACTTTTATTACAGGCATAATCATGGTCTGGTTGGAAAGTTGGCACTCGGTAATTTGCGCTTAAAAGTCAGAATTGCTGAGAATATTACCAAAATTGAGCAACAACACAGGAAATATAAGTTTTTGTCTGACAGAGAAAAATTTCTAAGTTTTCTCCTGTCCCTGTGGCGCTGTGACCAAGCTTCATAAGCCTAGAAAAATAATACAGCTACTAACACATGCCTATAAATCCCCAGGTTTAATTATACTGACCAGCATTGAAAACGCACCACCTTAATTCCGAGTCCAAAATACAAATTATGCTTGTTTATGATGTGCAATTGTAATCAAAGAGCATTATGCCTCCTGACAAGATGGCAAAATGCAAAATTGGGTCTTTTACGCATTTTAATGCCATTTCAGGCAGAAAAAGCTGAAATCAAGATTTTAATCACCAGGGTGAACAGCAACAAGAGCTCTCAGAGAGCGCAGCACCTCCGCCAAGCCAAGGTAACTCTGTGCAGTAGTTATTTTCATTGGCTGATGTAGGGTATTTTTGCATTCCACCGCCAGGTGGCAGCAAAACCCAAAAGCCTGCCGAATGGAAATCCAGCCCATTCTCCGCCAGCATAGCTGGATTTGAACTTTGGCCTATATCTCAGCTGTACTTTGGCCTCACTATGCCAAAATTTAGTCACTTATTCCTCTTGTGCTACTCTAACATCCTGCAAAGTTTGATTAAAATCTATGCAGCCATTTTTGAGATATCCTGCTACAGACACAAGCCAAACAATGCCGGCAAAAACATACACCTCATTGGCGGAGGTGAATAACAGCTTTTATTCACCTCCCACCTTTTAGGCTTTTTTTTCTGGGACTTTCCCCTCTCAGACATGCCCAGGACATGCCCAAACCTAGCTCCAGACTGGGCTTAACAAAAAAAGGCCAATACCGCCATCTAGTGGCTTCTTTCCACATTACACCTCCATTCCAAAAGGGAAAAATTTTGACTCATAAAGGCAAAATTTTTCTTTTCAATACAAAAATGGTTAAGTCGACACATGCGTATATATACATATTTTACAAGATACTAATAAACATGTGATATATACACATACTCAAACACGGGATAAACAATTTGCTTGACCACTGCCCAATCTGCATTGGCAGAGATATCAGGAGGGCGCCACTTCCGCATCAACACACCATCCTTGAGATAATACCCAACTGGAACTGCGTCTATTTCTTTATCAGGAAGGGTTCTCCTCTTTAGTACACAAATTTCAGGATGATTAGTTTGCTCCTCAATCAACCGCTTTCTGGACAGAGACAAGTTTCTAGACACATCAGAATCACCAGACCTATCTGGCTGGCTGAACAGAGTGCTGATAAAAGTGTCTGATAAGTCCTCAAACAGAGAAACTATAGAAGATCGAACAGAGTTGTGAGGCGAACCACCTGAGTCGTGACTATTCAATGTGCTGGACAGCACCACATTATCTTCTTCGTGAGCCTTCTTGGCCATAGCACGGGTCACTGCACAGGAAGGATACAGAGATGGGTCTTCATCGCCATCTTCAGTGCTCGGCTGTGAAGTAAGATGAACAGGGGGAACTACATTGCCCCCAGCCAGGTCATTGCCTAGCAACAGAGAAACACCCTTGATAGGTAGACTGGACATAAGTCCCACCTTTACCTGTCCTGTAACTAAATCTGACATCAAGAATACAGAGCGCAGGGGTACAGATACAGTTCTCCCTTCAATACCTTGTACAAGTATGAAATCCCCAGAAGCGGTCTCATCACCTAACTCCCAAGGAGTCCATCAACAAAAGTGACTGAGAAGCTCCGGTTTCCCTTAGGATATATATGGGGACAGGAGGAGAATGCTCATTCAGAGCCACAAATCCCTCTGACACAAATGGAAGAAATTCCTCCCTCACAAAGTCAGCAGTATCAGGCTTTTTAGCCCCACAAGGGCAGGCAATTTTGCAGATCGGTCATCTACTACAGGGGTTGCTAAACTTGTTTTCACAAAGGTATTGGGTTTGGTATCCTTTCCTTTTTCTTTCTTAGCTTTAAGGAACCAACAGTTAGTTTTAACATGACCAGATTTCTTGCAATAATTGCAAACTAGACCACTTTTGTCACTGTCAGCTTTCACACTTTGATCCGACCTGTCATTTCTGAGCACCATCGCCAGATTTGTCTTTGTCTTTGGGCGAGGAATCTTGGATATCACCATGACCTTTTTTCTGAAATTGGGACCATCTATTGTTACTGCTAGACTGAAATTTGGACTTATGTGTGAGAACATATTCATCTGCAAATTTGGCAGCTGATTGCAAATTCAGTGCTTGCTTCTCATTAAAGTAATTAATATCATTAATATCATCCTTAACACAGTTCTTGAATTCTTCAACTAACACCATCTCTTTTAGTGAGTTGAAATCATCCTTGACCTCCATAGAAGTACACCAGCGCTCAAAGCAAACCTTCTTCTCGTTGGCAAATTCCACGTAAGTCTGATTGTCAGATTTCTTCAGACCTCTGAATTTCTGTCGGTAAGCCTCTGGAACCAACTCATAAGCTCTCAAAATAACCTTTTTGACAACCTCATAATCAGAGGAATCATCTCCAGACAAAGCCGAATAGGCTTGTTGAGCTTTACCCTACAGTTTGCAACATCAGAGGCCAGTGTTCCTTTGGCCACTGGCAACTCTTTGCTACCTTTTCAAAGCACTGGAAATACTTATCAACCTCCTCCTCTGAGAATGGAGGCACCAGTTTTACCTCCTGGCTAGCACAAAATTTGTACTCCGCTTCTGTTTTAATTTTTAATTGCTCCATTTGGACCCTTTCTCCTCTATCTAACTTCTCTAAATCAAAATCTCTCTGTCTATGTCTCTCTCTTTCTGCTCTTTCCTCTTTCCCTCTCCCAAATTCTCTTTTTGTTTTTCTGCCCTCTCAAATTCTCTTTGTTCTTCTTCTCTTGCTTATTTTTCTAACTCAAACTGCCTTTGTTTTTCTTTTTCCTCCCTTTCAATCTCTAGCATTTTTAATTTAAGTTCCATTTCTATATTTGGATTTCCACTGGAAACTGTTCCAGATCGCCTGATGCAAACACATTTTCATCAATGTAATATTCAACAATCTCTCTAGCCAGTCTTGGTTTTCGCATGACTGGTTTTACCTGTGTCAGCCCTAACTGTCTGCGTATTTCTAGCAGTTCTGTCTTTTTAAAAGAGCTCAAAACCTAATGCCAAGAAATCATCCATTGCTGTTGATCTGTGGATATACAGGAAAATTAAAAAAACAATTTCACAATTTGAAATGTTAGATTTTCAATAAATGACTGACACAACGGTCTATCCCGGACGAGCCCCCAATTTGTTATGGCCCCAATTTGTTATGATGTTTACGACAGCAAGACAAAATTTTAAAACCCGAACAGATTTAATTAAACTAAGACCAACACTAACCGACAATTTATGCTACTGACCAAGATTGATAATATACAAGAAAAAAATATTTACAGTCCCTTGAGATGGGGTTGCTTGGTGATGTTCTGGGTAAGGAAAATGCTCCAACACAGGCAAAAATCCACAAAAAGCTTCACAGGTCTTGAAAAGAGTGACAGGTCTGGTCAAATGTATCCTTCTCCTTGCTCTTTCTTCTACTACTTTACTCTCTCAATTTTTCTCCTTATGTACTCTTTTGCAGCCCCCTCCCACCTTTCAGACTTTTTTTTTTGTGGGACTTTCCCCTCTGAGACATGCCCAGGACATGCCCAAACCTAGCTCCAAACTGGGCTTGACAAAAAAAGGCCAATACCGTCATCGAGTGGCTTCTTTCCACATTACATCGCGTACAGCAACACTAGAAATTAAACCCTAAATTTTCTTGACTGGATGTATTCAACACACCCAAATGCTTCTCTGGGTACCCAAACATCAAGGTGAGCCGAAAAAGTACTGATTTCATTTGATATTGGTTGAATATGGAATTCCTTTCCAGCTGATGACCAATTTTGTTCTTGTTTTTTTCCCAGAAATGTGTCGTTCACTTGTGCCTCTCTGAAATATTATGTGTGGTATTAACTGCTAACACTGATATTTGTACAATATTTTTCGCAGTATGACCAGGCTGCTACACACTTGTATTCATGCACTTGCATGTGACCTGGTTTAATAGTGGTGCCCTTCGGAAAATGGGGCTCCTTCGAAAGCCAATGTGTAATTCGAACCCTGATAGTAACTGTTACCCCTTTCCTACTACAAACTGCCTAATCCAGGGAGGTGCCGCCCCGCGTTAAGCTTTTCCTACCCCGGGGCTCCTTAAGTCAGATGTGTGTTACCATTACTACTCATTACTCCGGCATTTCGGTGTTCAATTGGCACCTAGCGATTTACCATTTCTGCTACGTTCATTGATAAAGGCCAATTTCTGTCAATTACTTCATCAGTTTTCCTGGAAATCATTCACCATCGCTGGCGTTGGCTTTATCGACAGTTTATTTAAACAATGGAATGAGATGTAATTTCTAGGTATCAATCCTGTGATCGAATTCCTCGCGGTTGAAAAAAAAACTAGGTTTATTTTCTAATTCAGTACATGACGGTAGTCAGGTTTCCATCGCACTATTTTAAGGTGAATACTGATTATGATTATTGATTATGGTTATTCAATATGGTTATTGATTTACTGATGAATATGATGAGAAATATTGAAATATAATCCTAAACCAGGTATGTCTTAAAGCTCCAAATTCTATTTGAGATTTTATTCAAAACAAAATTCTTGGAAAATGTGTCTACATTTGTTTCTTGCAAATAATTTCTATATAACCCAAATGCCTTTATAGTTGTCTAAATTTTACCACCAGGCTGTCAAACTTTGTTCAAAACTATGTTATACTTATACTTTTCCCCACACAAAAATGTTTTATGACATAATGAAGACATCGCGGTTAGAAAAAAAAATCAATATTTATGCAGAATTTGATTGATAAAGGTAATATTTTTTGTTTAAGATCGCTTTTATACCAATGGTGTAACGTTATTGATTTATTATGAAGAATTCCTTTGCAGCAAATCCTTTCCAGTAACAAGAAAATTGTTTAATTATGTTAATCTTTAATGGTCTCACATGAGCAAAAACTGGCAGCCCTTAATAAAAGATTAGCATTTTAAGAGAGTACCGATAATGAGCAAAGTTGCTGTATGTCAGTCTATGGCAAGCCGTTTTAACATTTAATCAGTAGAGGTAATTGCAAGTGTAGATATCAACAATAGCGTTTTGATTAGTTAGAATTCCAAGCCAACATATCCATAATGTAATTTTGGCTAGTTGCAATTCTAATTAATGATATTCACAATTCTATTCTCACTAATCACAATGTTAATTATTGATATCAACAATATCAACAATTTCTTACCAGTGGAAATTGTCATTGTTGATATCTGTAATTTACTTACAACTGGTCAACTTTTTACCATCGACTTCTATTCAAATTCAATTACAGATATCTATAATTCAATTTGGCATGTTATAATTCCAAATCGACATATCCACAATGTAATTTTGACTAGTTGGAATTCTAATCAACGATATCTGCAGTTCAATTCTCACAAGTGGAAATGTCAATTGTTAATATCTACAATTGTTGTTACATTACAGATATCATAAATGGAATTCTAGATATCTAAAATTTAATTCTGACTAGTCAAAATTAAATTACTGATATGTCAGCTTGGGGTTGTAACTAGTAAGAATATAATTTCAGGCATCTAGAATTGCATTTCAGATATCTGATATACAATGGTAACTAGCGAAAATTAGATTCATACGTGTAACAATTTTATTTGAGATATCTACAGTTCCTTTTATAACTAGTCAGTACTGAATTTTAGATATCAAAAAAGGAATTTCCACTCGTCAAAATGTCATGCTGATCTTGTGTTTCGTGTTTTCCCTGAACTGCAGTCTACTTTATTTCGATGCCTAAAACGTAGTCTCTTATTGCATATTGCATACCCTGTGGTCAACATTTTGATCTTATTTGCGTCTGCATGTTCGTTTTAGTACAGTTGCCCACACACATCCATACACACCCAGTCTAGCCTGCAGCCCACGGCAGGGTGAGGAGGAATTTGGTAATAGGTGTTTATCTCACTGCCTGAAGAGAACACTTGAAAATTAATTGATTATGCTGGATATCCTTGACTCAACCACAAGCCACAGTCCAGACATGAGCAAATGTCTAATATTCCGATGTTTAATTGTGTTTGCAACCAGTTGAATTTTGTGTTGAATCCGACTCAACTCGACACACTGCGGTCCTGAGCCGTGAGAAGCAGTCGAGCTTGGAGCGAGAGTTAAGCTGCACTTAAAACCAGTCATCTCTGTACTACTTGGGAGAAGTAAGAAACGGGAGTTATCTACTGCCGCAAGGATGCTTCAGTTAGTTAGACGACAGCTGAAACACCACCCTGCAGTAAGTGCAGATAAGGATGGGTTGTTTTATGACACGCTCAATACAATAGCTGGGTAGCAAGTTATAAAACTAAGCGGTTTGATAAGACTGGTGATTAAGTGCGGCAGCGGCCTTGACTCCAATGCATTTCTCGGGTGAAGATTCTCAGCCCGTTGTGACGCTTCCCCTATATGTTTATTTTACCAAAAGAGCATGTTGCCGTCAAAACTTACATTTTAGTTCATTTTTAACGTTATTAAACGGGTGTGTTGGTGAGTGACAGTAACGCTTGGTGATATTTCATCGTTCAGTACTTTTAGCTGTTCCTGCTCAAAAAGCCTGCTATCTTGCTAACCTGACATCGTTAGCTAACTTACGCGCACGGCAGCTACGTAGTTGGGCTGATAATACTCTTGAATAAATGTTAAGTTGTTTACCCCATTTCCAAGCCTTTAAAGCTGTTTCTGAATGGGCCAATGGGAAACTTGTATAGGCACGTATGATGATCTAACATGCTTAGAAGTTTTAATAGTGATCGATGACCAACGTATTCGCGGAAGTGCAGCGACTTTGTGTCTGGCTGGGGATCACGGGGTTTGCTAAAATGTTGGGGCGTATGAGGACACGTTCGTCCGAGCCTTGTTGCGTCCGGCGTACAGGTGTTCGCCTCTGTAACTTAGTATTTTATGGATTGCTGCGCTTTCACGTTGGTTCAGCAGCGCTTTTCATATTCCGCTCAACTGCTTTCAGACTTAAGACCGCTTACGAGTTTAAATGTTTGGCAGTTGCTACGAGTACGGCGGTTTTCCAATGCATTTTCAATGTAGAGAGGTACGGCAGTCCCCATTTCAAACCCTGACCATAACCCTAACTCCCAGCCTAACCATAATCCCCAATCCTTAACCTTATCCCTTCAAATCGACTTCCGTGCCTATAAAAACGGCTTTGCTGAGCTAATTGGTTGCATTTCTTCCATTTTATTGGTGTAACTTTATAACAGGACAACCAAGTGCCATAAAAAACATCAAAAAACGGAACAAAACATACGTTGTGTGGACATACCGTACATGCAATATCATTGATACGCACATACATTGCGTTAAGCAGGTATATTAATGTATATTTGTTGTTATTGTGAGGGTTTTGTGTGTGTGTGTGTGAGAGAGAGAGAGAGAGAGAGAGAGAGAGAGAGAGAGACTGCGCGTGCGAGAGTGGGGTTTGGGGATGGGGTAAGGAAGTTTTGTGGTGATGATCGTGGGTTTGTTTGCATATTAATAAATTAATTAATTAAAAAAAAATTTTTTTAATTGAGTAAGTATATGCAAATTGCTGAGTATGATGAAGGGACAACCGTAATGATGATAATAAAAACAGTAATAATAATAATTGCAGTAGCAATAATGTGTCTGTGTTGTGTGGCGACTGGCTGCTCCGGTTTAAATGCTGATTGAGTGAGCGTCTGTAGATGGTTTAGGATCAAAATTTTGCAAGAAAATGGACTAATTTTGTCTCAAGTACCAAAGCTCTGCATTTTTATCAAATTGCATTTGAATAGTTGAGCAGTGTGGTGATTGCCTGTGGTTACAAACCAGACTGGCGACCAAATGCGGGTCCCACAATAAAAAATAAAAAAATCAGCCAAACATGCATTTAGGCATAAAATGAAAAAGTAGCGTACACAACTGACGAAACTGTGGTGAAGTACACTGAGGAATTCAATCAAGTCAGTATGTTTCTCTGAATTTTCTGGCCACAAGTAAATGCAAGATTTCTGATTATCCTGTAATTGATTAGATCAATTTTTAATAATAAAGATGTCCAAATTACGTATATCATATGGGGGGTAGAGAAGCACTTTGTTGGCCTATGATTACATTTATCCATCCCATGTCCATAGTCTTGGATTTGATCAGTATGGTCTACTTCATTAAATAAAAATGTTATAAAGGTTGTAAACATCACAGTATGGTTAATTTCCTACACTAGAGTGTACCGGTAAGTTGAGTGACATGACATTCTTTCAAGGCCTTGTGTGCAAAGTTTCGGTGCTGTTTTGTAAAATCTTGATTGTGTTATAAAGTTCATTAATGAAGTTTCAGATGTATATATCATCTGTTTTATTCAGCAGTGCATCATTTAACAAGGATATACAGTAGTGTGCAGTGATCTGAAAGCAACTACTATTCAAGTATTCATTTCATGCAATATTAAACCATATAAAAACAAAATAAGTAAACGAATGACAATATTATAGTAAAAACAAAAATATTGTAAGGATAATGTCTGTTTTACTTTAGGGGTTAAACGTGTTTGAAGCGTTCTCCAAATCTGGTGCCAAATGTTTTTTTTGTTTTGTTTTTTTTGTCGTTGTTCATTACCTGTGTACACATCAGAGGTACTTCTGTTTTGTAGCTCTGTTGCCACTAGTTTTAAGCAAACCGGCCTCTTTGAAATGCTTGATGGTGTTTCTTACAGTGCCATGGCAGCATTTAACATATTCAGCATCACAGAAGGCCGCAATGCGGCTAAAGACAATCTCTGAGAGCTCTTTTCGTCATGCTGCATGTTTAACACCGCTCAAAGTTCATGTCACCTTATATACTGGAACAACTGACCATCAGAGGTAATTTAGCAGAATAATGTTGCTTCAAACCAGTTTAAACAAATTTTTTTCTATCAATAATCATGGAATGAGCCTTTAGTCATCCCTTTCAGGCGATGGTAGAGTGAAAAAAGTAAGATTTGCGACACCTTTCAATTGTTATTAAAAACTGATCCTTTCAAGCGTTTTTATTACCCATATTTTTACCTCTGTATACTCGTGGGAATGTTTGTTTTTCTTCTCCTTTCCTCCAGTAGTATTTTTCAATACCTTTTCACCAAGAGATTTCAGAAATGTAACATATTAGGATCTCATATAGTAGGCTTTCCGCAGATCTGATCGGCACTGATCGGATCGACTTATAATTTCCATAAATATGCAATTGGCGAAATCCGATATAATGTACAATTCTCCGATCCGATCAATGACGCGATAGCCATGAGCCTTCTTGCGCACGCTTACAATATCTTTCATGAAACGTCGGCGGTGTGGAACTTTTTCCAAGTGAATGAGACTGATAGACTACAAGCCATCTGAAATCTACACCACAATGAAGTACCTCGTGGGGGAACATCTACAAAAAGTTTCAACACAATTTAATCAGACACCTGGATAAGAACACAAGGAGCATGCCAAGTTCCAGAAACAGACCTCGGGAAAAGAAAAACACAGAAAACCGAAACGGGCGCTAGAGCACACCACTTTAGACAGTACCCGCCTGTACAGCCGTGATAGTGAGAAGGCAAAGGGTGGTACAAGGAAGGTAATGGAATTTATTGTGCTGGCGGACCTGCCATGTACTGTTGTGGAGAATCCCGCATTTCAACGTTTGCTTGCATACTTTGATTCACGCTACCTCCTCCCACGGCACACATACTGTGGTGATACCAGTCTAAACGAGCTACACCATTGGCCTAATAAGCTCAATGTTAATTTTATAGTATTGCTTTAGCTGGCACTTGGTGACAATGCAACTACTGTAGACTCTCAGAAAGTTTGCACTTTATTTGTTGGGCCTGTTACCTCTGTGCCAAGTTGTTTTGTGGTTCCAGCCTTTTGATAAATATAGGTTTGTCCTGACTGAACTTTGAACTTATATTAGGCCAGTCCTTGAGTGCTCGCCACAGGTCATTGAGGTTTACTGCACTTTGGTACCGTTAAATGCCTTAACCCTTGCATCTTGGTTTGAGACATGGTGAAAATGGTCAAGCATTGTCAAAAATGGTTAAGAATACTTTTGTTGATACTCAGTAAACAGCACATAAGTGTATGCGGTAAATAAACAAGTTCTTAAAATAGACATATTGCTCCCTAAATGATCACGATCCGATCACTTTATTGGTTTATTTAAACTCGCTAATCTATGATCGACCCCTAAAGTCCTGATCGTGTTAAGCCTACCTTTAGACTAAAGTGTTGGTTTATAATCATCACTGCACACTACAGTAGAACCAAAGTTGGGTAAAAAAAAAAAAAGTCATGACTTTTCTGTAATGTGAGTGATGCTCCAACAGTCAAGTTTGCTGGCATAAATATTGGGGATTAATTTAATTTTTACTTTTATCCTTTGATAATAAGAGTTTGCCACAATGTGGAGGTGAGAATGTTCCACCCATATAGATAGAATAGATCAGCAACTTATAGCTAAATGGAGTGAATGTAACGTAACACAGGAATTGTCAGGCTGTAGTTTCTCTCCTCTCAACAATATGAAGAGGTTTCTCTCCTCTCTTTCACTAAGGGCAGGGCTTTGCCCGTCCAGACATGATACAGAGCATGTAGCCTGTTGTTGAAATTGCTAAATGCAAGATTGAACGCAAGTCGACTTAAATCCTTCATTGCATCTAGTTAGTTTCAAACTGAAGTTTTGTATTTTGCTCAGTTGTACCACTTGTGATTCTCTACTGCTTCTGTTTCTGCAGTTGATTCCACTCTTCTTTTTCATTGGCGGTGGAACAGCAATGTCCTTGTTGTACCTGGCCAGACTGGCTCTGCGCAGCCCTGATGTCTCGTAAGTGTTTGTTTACCTGTCTGTCTGATGGGCTCTTAAATGCTGGGTCATTGAACATAATTGTGGTTTTCAGCACTAGCAAGGCAGCAGCCTTTTTCAGCTCCTGCTTAGTTTTCTGAACCTGCAGGGCTGGACGAGAATAGACTTTGTTCCATTTGCAGACACTGACTAGCTAACTTCGATGCAAAAAGCACACTTGAGATTGCTTGTGTGGGATGTGCTGACAAACCCCACTGAAAGTTCTGCCTCTGCCAACAACTACAGTGCAGTGGAAATTAAACCGCGTAATACTGTGCTCTTGTAGTTTGGAGACATTGCTAGCCGCACATGTTACATTGCAGTGAATGGATCCATAGGCTGTTAAATGGTGACCATGGTTCAATTAAGAAAATTTTCTTGTGCCGCAATATCACTCATTTTAATGCAACCTAATGTTTTTGATCAATGCAGAATTAGAAAAATGTAATCATAAGTTGGGCATAACTTTTCTAGAGATTAATTGACGCTGCCTTGTAGACAGAAAACTGAAATGATATGGCCGATGAACTAATTGCTTCTGCAACTATTTTGTGGTCTGTGGAGATTGGAGGCGAGAAATTTTTCTTTTGTATTTTATCGGAAAAACTAGCTGGCTTGTGGGCGCAACTGGTTTACTACTTTGTTTGTTAGTGGATAATGTGGGTGGGCAGTTCCAATTTGCAGAGGCTCGAAACCCAAATTTTTTCCCACAAATTGAAGAAAACAGTGCTTGAAATGAACAGATGTTCAACTTTGTAGAACAAAAGTTGTTTTGATAGGGGATGAGCAGGGTCTTGCTCAGGATGCTAGGAGTGCTGGTCGGAAAATTTATGCCGTGCTGGTTCCATTTTGTTGAGCGGGCGGGTGTGCACGCTGAGATTTTTTTTTTTTTGTTCACCAAGGGGGCATGGCTGTAATATTGTGGACTCAATCACGCGTCTTCCAGTACTTCCGAATTACTCGGTCCCCACCCCCCCCGGGCGGTACAGCCTTCTTAAGTTAAGTGAGAGAAGCTACAAATTATTTTACGAAATTGTTATGAAAATAAAATAATGAGTTGAAGCACGAGTCAAATCCATGGCTGGAGAGCGCGGTGGTTTACTTATCTTGCGTTTACTGCGTGATATTCTTACTGTACATCTTGGGTACAAAGTAAACTTGCAAAGACCTCGATCACAATCATCATGCGGGCTGCTGTGACTTGCTTTCACATAAATTGAGATAATGGTGTTCAAAAGCCATGAGGAGAATAATTTCTTCATTGATGTTATGCAGAGTAAAATGGTTTGTATTTTTTTAGTTAATCGCATAGAATACATATGTATTATTAAAGTCAAAATATGCTTTGGTTATTAAGACAAAGCCAAGTGTACTCTTTCTTGGGTTAGGAAGAACGCTGCCGTCATTAAGTTCAGACTCGATAACATAAAACTTGATCAATTGGTTCATTCTAATTCATGAAACATTGCGCTTAAAGAATACTGTACATGTATATCGAAGTGCAGGATATTTAGCCAACATTGAGACGATATCATTGAACATATCTCTGCATGTAGGAAGCTTACTTTTTCAATTGAGCTGTTTATTATGCATAATTTCACAGAACAGGTAGCCTATTCAATTCATAAGGTTAAAGACATTCATCTTGAACAAATATAAACAGTTACGTTGGCGATTTACCTTTTTGAAGGCAAGGAGCTTCAAAACGAACCATTTAAATTTAAAATGGGCATTTAATTTCATTTTGCCGACTAAATGCGTTCGCGAATGGGTGGGAGGACATGTCTTGCGATATGCCCCAGGGCAGTGAACACTATTGGCGCCTCCTTTTGAAATCGTTCTGGGAAATAAAGAGCTGATAAAGAAGTTGGCCACGGAATTCTTTCCATGTTGACAATATTTCATTAGACACTCGGACTAGTTTGAAGACAAGTTTATGAGCCCGCCTTAATTTTTACTCTTGTGATTACTAGCGGACTACTGCAAATTTCGAACTCCGTTATTTTCTTGTAAATGCAACACTGAATCTCACCTTATAAATCTGTAAATCGGGCCCTGATTCTTCCGTTTGGCCATCTCTCCACTAGCCGTCTGTATGTCCGCTACACTTGTGTCAAAGCGTTATACATATTCAATAGGCGGATTGCTATGTCGACCACCGCAAACGATTCCTGCAGATTGGCTGTCAGGGAGCAGGTCGAAAATGAAAGTTCCCTATTCTGACAGTGACGTAAGGGGGGGAGGGAACATATATAGGGTCATTTCTGTTTTTCTCTTGCAGTTTTATTGGACACTGGATGCATTTGTTTTCACTGACCTTTGAAAAAAATAGTGCAGAAAAAGCACTTTCTGGGCTGAGTGGTGGTCGGTGGATTCCGAGTGCTGGTCGGCGCCGACCTCCGCCGACCAGCATCGGCAGAACCCTGGATGATGTGGTTAAAGTGGTTAGGGTGCATCAAAGAGGACATGTTTTTCCACCATCAAAATATGCATGAATTAGCCTCACTTTATATCTGGCGTCTACACTTGTCTCTTATCCAATGCTTTAGTTTTGTAATACCAGGGTCCACACTGACAAGGTGACAACAGCAGAAAATTGCTTGTTCAAGGCATTAAGTTTAAAATCCCTTTCAAATAAACTACACTGATGGATTTGAAAACTTTTGACCAGAATTGTAGCCAAACTCTGATTCAAATTTGTAACCATTAATTGACTTTACCCATAACAACAACTTTGACAAAATGTCAGATAACATCAACAAAAAAAGAACGACAAAAGAATCAACAATGGCGAGTTTAACAACAAAATCAACAACTAAGATCAATTCCAATCTCCGTACCGAGTGTGACCAACATGTGCCTGTAATAAAGCCATCACTTGTCTTTGCATGGACAGCACCATTCTGTTGAGCTGCTGCTGGGAATGGCCTGCCACTTGTGAAGGAGGGCCTCTTGGAGTTCCGCCCTCGTCCTGGGCGCCAGAGTGCGTTGCCGATCCAACCGGTCCCACACATGATCGATGCTCCTCATGTCAAGGCTGAAAGGTGGCCATTCCATGACTCCCACACCATTCTGGGCCAGGAGCTGCTGGGTCACGTGCTGAGTGAGGTTGTGCGTTGTCTTGCGTGAACGTGACCTCAGGGTGGTCTTGTGATGTGCGGTCTGATGACAAGGTCACAGTAGCGAGCAGCATTAAGATTTCCATTGATTAAGACCAGGGTGGACCTCCAGCTGCACCAAATGGCATCACTGACCATCACCAAGCCTCCTCCAAAGCAATCTGTCTCAGCAATGCAGGGGGCCGCGCATCTCTCACCACGTTGTCTGTAGACCCTCTGTCTGCCATCTTGGTCTGTGGATTCCTATGGTCTCCTTAGCCGTCCTGGTGCAGGTTCGAAACCAATCTCTCAGGTGGATGAGGTGGATCGGATTGTCCCAGGCTGGGGTCGTGACTTTTGGCTGACCAGGTCGGGGTCGATCATTGGTGCTTCCAGTCTCCTAGTAACGAGCCACAAGGTTAGAGATTGTGGGTTGGCTTACCCAAAAACGCTGGGCGATGTGATTTTGGGATGTTCTAGCTATCCACAGCCCAATAGCTTGATCACGTTGAGGTCTGGAAAGACGAGGCATGGCGCACATAGTGTCTTTGAACAAATGCTCTCAGGTTCTGGCCTTCATGACCTCAAGAATTGTTTTAAGGCATTTGACGGCATTGCAATTGTGATCAGTGAAGTCGGACGAGGTTTTGTCACTAATTCCTCAAATCCTGCTCCACAGACACAAACAAGGTCATGACCTCATGCACTGTTGTGTCTCCTTACTCAAAGACAACTGCATATCAATTATGTAATCATGTAATTAAAGTTCCCCTAAACCAATTGTACTATTTCTGTCTAGTCAGACTTTTAAGTTTTTAAAGTCCATCAGTATAGTTTCATAGATGTACAATTGATCGCAAGAACCACTGACTTTTAATCTTGGTGTATAGTTTCAGGGCTGTATTGTCAGTCACAAAAAACAAATGTTCATAGTGCTGTAAAAATCTTTGAATATTCCAAACTATTATTCACACATTTTTAGAGTTAGTCAGCATCAACCTATAGCAACCTAATGTTGCTTATCATGTATCAGTCCTTCTAGAGAATGCAATAAAGTTGGTCACATGTAACTTCAGTCACAAGTAAACCCGGGTTTAACATAACATCAGTCCTCTATGTTATACTCTATGTATAACTCGATTCAGTCTCGATTCAACACAACAAGCTACAACATTTGCGCACCAAAATACTTGTCTCCGACAAGCTTTCTTTAAAACAAATGATTAGCGTTGCTGCTTATCATTAGATGGCAGCAGCATCAACATGAATATTCATGATTTTCCAATGATGTATTTCTTCGAAAGTAACGAGACTGCAGAAAAATCTCCTAAATCTACCTCCACTGATAAGCAGGTTTGTAAAGTACTCTTTAATTTATCACAGATATTTAGAAGTATTTTTCATTATAGTCTGGCTGTAGTTTGTCCAGTTATTACCAGTTGATATACAAATCCCAATTCCATTGAAGTGGGTATGCTGTGTAAAATGTGAGTAATAACAGAACACAATGTTTTGCTAATCTGATAAACCCACATTTTATTCACAATAGAACATAGACAACATATGTTGAAAGTGAGACATTTTAGCATTGCATGAGAAATATTAGCTCATTTTGAATTTGATGGCAGCAACACATGTCAGGAGACAGGGCCATGTTTACCATTGTTTAGCATCCCCTCTTCTTTTAACAACAGCCTGTAACCATCTGGGAACTGAGGAGACCAATTGCTCGAATTTTTGGAGAGGAATTTTGACCCATTGTTGTCAGATGTAGGATTCTAGCTGCCAACAGTCCTGGGTCGTCTTTGTCGGGTTTTTCCTTTTAAGATGCACCCAATGTTTTCGGTCAGTGAAAGGTCTGGACTCCAGGCAGGTCAGTTCAGCACTCACTCTTCTGCTGCAAAGCCATGCTGTTGTGATGGATGCAGTATGTGGTTTACAGGGCTCGAATTTCACAACGCCCTACCTGTTTGCCGTGCTGCCCAGTGCCCACCTATAAAAGCCCCAGTTCACAGCAGTAGAATGCCGCGCCCTTTCCCCGTATTGCCGTAATGCCCCTTGGCCAAAACACCTGCCCAAAATAAATAAATCACGCAGCATTTCCCATATTTACTACTGTCTTTTTCGCCCTTTTCTTGTGATCGTGGACGCAGAATAATTCTTGAATAATTTTTGCATCCTCTCTATTTTTAACTCCGATCACGATGCCGACAGGTTAAAGGAACATAAAAAAAGAAAAAATGCCGAATTTCAGTCAGCAGCTGCAAAATGTGGCAAATTGGCGAAGTTATGGAGGTACTGAAATTCTCTTAGGTTGAGTCTTGTGTGTTGATAAAGCTTGGGAAGTGGTCTTTATAGCCAGTATCTAGCGCTTTTGTCAGTGTGAGTGTTGTAATTACAGGGGATAGTCTGAATTTTGCGGGTGGCAGAAGATGGACAAAATGGCTAAATTTGAATATTTTTTTCAATGACCCAGCATTTGATTGGAATGTCCTTTGCTTGTACATGTATTATAGCAATGCCCAAATGCTGTCCCGGTCCAATACTGAGCCAATTTCCAGGACAGCAAGTGGTGAAATATACTGCGAATGTTTTCTTTCAAGAATGGTTTTGATTTGCACAGCGCACGCTGAATGGTCACTTTGTGAGGAACGTCTGAGACTACAGACCCTTACTTTTTATCAGCTAAAGTGATGACCTAAAGCTCCATGGTGGATTTACTGCTCAAGCTAGCAGTAGGGCTGTGCGATATGACCTAAATCTCATATCCCGATATAGGTTACCTGATATCCCGATAATGATATATATCACGATATAGCGAAATTTCTGTAATTTTCATGAATAGTTTCAATAAAATCACCACATGGAAAGGGCTATTTATTATTGCACTTAGAATTATGTACTTGACAAATAAAAGGTACTTAATCATATTTTATTTTTCTCCTTTCATTTGTAACCTTTGTGCAAATTTTCAATTCAACAGTGAACAAAATCTACAATGCGACTGTAAAAGAGAAGTGTAATGATGGTAGGAGTCTATCGGCAATCTCTACATGCTTCCTGATGCCGGGACATTTCTTCCCAGGCAACAATGGTGTCTTGAGTGCACCATATGGAGCGACACTTCTACTTTTTTGTCAAAACTTGGCCACAGCTACACCGCAGGTGTGTGCGGCTCCTGCAGAGGCTCTGTGCACCTCTCCAAAACCTTTGTGTTTCGTGCCAGTTGATGAAGACAACACGATGCTGGTCTGAATATCTATTGTGATGTTGCTAGCCCATCCCCAAATTCTGCATACTGCAAGCAGTCACTAAATTTACAGTGAGAAATAAATCAAAACATTGCTTAGGAGTGAGGGTTTTGTTTTAGAGAATGCTGTCGTGACTTCTATTATCTATTGACTGTAGTGACTTCTATTTATCTATTAATAAAATGATGGTGCTGTCTTGGCCTTGGTGGAGATCTGTGCTCTTCGAGTTCCTCTCTAGTTAACCATGAAATAATAATAATAATCTGCGACTCTCAGAATAAACGATGTCAACCACTACGGCATAGCTGCCGCACTTCCTCACAGGATTGAATTTAGTGATAGCCCACCCAAAAACAATAATTTGTATATCAATTACTCACCATTAGATGTCTCTAAAGGACATAGTTGTTTTTTCACTTTTAACTGTGTTATGTATGTTAGGCAGTCAGTTAATGTGGCCTATGCTCATAAACTCCCATAATAAATTACTGGAAACGACTTGATTTGTAACAACGATATAAACGATAGAGCCATTTTTCTATTGATAGACATTTTTCAATCGTGGCGCAATATATATCGTCATATAACACAGCCCTTGGTAGCAGCAGACTTTGCTGTGGTGCCCCTTATATGGAGGCACATTTGCTGTAATGCCCTTATATTTTCAGCATGGAGCACAGCAACTTTTGCCGTGCCCCTTATCCCCTGTAGTTCAAGGCCTGGGTTTGGCATTGTCTTGCTGAAACATGCAAGGCCTTCCCGGAAAGAAATGTTGTCTGGATGGGAGCATATGCAGTTGAAAAATCTCTTAATATTTTTCAGCATTGATTGTGCCTTTCCAGATGTGTAAGCTGCCTATGCCATAGGCACTAATGTAACTCCATACCATCTGAGATGCAGGATTTTGAACTTTACGCTAGGGCTGCACGATTCTATAAAAAATGTGAATATCAATTTTTTTTTTGTTTAGAATTGAGATTACGAGTCTTTGGCACAATTTTTCCCCACAAAATAAAATGCATACTGTCGTCATAGATAATAATAAAAAAAAACAATTAGCCACTAAAGTGCAGTTGAAAAAAAGGTTTTTAATAAAGGTAAAAAGACAGAATAGGTGCACTTTAAGTGCTCTTTGACTCCACACGGCCCTGAACTAAGGATGCAACAATGTCAAACTGAAACTCAGGAGATGATACTGCTCAATAGGAGCAATCTGATATACAATATGCCACATCACCTGGTGGATTTGATGGCAGAAACTCACAGGTCAAATGTCGACGAGTGAACTTCCATTCATATTTGTTATTTTTCTAACGTCAGTCATGCTCACATTATCTCATCTTATTAGCTTATACATTACACCAGCAAAGTTTCCCTCTGGCTCCAAGTAGAACTTGTCCCGAGTTTGCTTGTCTCAAAATATGAACATCCTAGGAGTGCAAGTTTTACTACCAGGCCATACCAGAGGGCCAGTTCCCTCTCTGAAAGTAACGTCAGTAACCATGGAATTGTTTGGCGGAAAATGATCTACAGCGGACTTGAACACGATCACACATCGTATCTTGCTCATCTTGAGCAGAAAGCTCTAAAACGTCACCAGAGAAGAGGAGAAAGCCGAAATTGAATTGATCGTTATAGTTCTGTGCGAACTGAAGACTGCCATAAGTTTAGAAATATTTCCTTGATAGCTTTTTCTTTGTCTTTGGTTAGACTGTGCATTTGGTTTTATGGGAGAAAGTTTTAGCTTTCATAATGCACCATTAGGTAATCATTATCTTTTAAATTATGCTAGTTTGAATGATATTGCACTTAAGTATACCCTGTTTGCTGTATCAGGGTCTTTACTAAATCTATTCTGTCCCGTCTTGTTTTTTTGAGTAAAAGCAAGAAAAATGACACCTCATTCTGTTGGTAAGGCAGGGTCACTTATTTGATTGCGGTGTTTTACAGATGGGATCGCAAAAACAACCCAGAACCGTGGAACAAAATGGCGCCTACTGACCGCTATAAGGTAAAGATGTCTGACTTTCAAATGAATGCAATTTATGAAGAACTAGTTGGTGTTCAACATGATGTGCTGACCAAGATTTGAGAATGATCCCACCTTTTTGTCGATGGTTTTGAGACATAGTTTTACCATTCCACCTCGCCAAAGGCTGGGAATAAACAAAAATTACTAGTCTTGTTTCATAAATTTGATATCTCTGGCTCACTCATTAGAGTAATCCTCCTTGTGTATGGTTCCAGCTATATTTTGGGAAGTGCACATTCATGAGGTCAGCTGCTAAGACTATACGCGATTTCCTTTCATTGTATTGGCTAACCTAATGTATCGTGACATTAAACTACAGAGACTTGGGCTGTATTTCATTCCATAGGGCTAATCCCTACGCCCTACACCCTGTGAAGTCATTTCCCTTCGTAGTGAAAACTGAAGGGTAGCAGGGAGTAGGGTTTTCAGTTAACGTTCGTTTGGAATGTCCTTCAAAATAAGCTTTCTGCTTAAGCAAGTGTAAACAAATGCAGCCAGTTCACGGGAGAACTGTTTTCTCTGGCCATTTATCAGTTTCACGGTAGCTTTGTAAGCAACCACACAGCATTCATAAGGCGACAACTAGCCACGAGTAAAAATAAAAAAAACACTTAACCAACGATAGCCAGTCAAAGGTAGTAAACCATCAAGCTAGGTTCATCAGTTTTCTGTGCGCTACGTAGCTATTAGCCACCATTGTCATTTTCTTGAATGATGTTGAACCACACATGTCACTAGGCTCGGGTCGTCGCATGGCATTATGGGTGCAAAGTGACCATCACCTACTCACTTCGGAAATGGCCATTTTGTAGGGCCCTTTGAAGGAATGAGTTTTGCACTCTTCTGATCAAAATGCCCTTCTAAATGGCTACGGTGGGCGTGGCTCGTACTATGTGCACTTTGAAGTGCACAACCCTAGCGTTTGGAATACAGCCTTGATGTAGGTAATGATGGAATGCGGAAGTGTTAAGAAGTTTTTGTAACTTGGTAACACTATTGCGCTGGAGAGGAGCTCTCTGAAAACAAAGTTATGGCCACTTCCAGCTCAAAAAATGCTGCCTGTGAACACCATGGATGTATTATAAGAAGTGGATGAACTTGGATGGCCGAACATCTACGACCATCTATCCTTGTCCGCACCATCAGCCCCCTTATTATGAATCAGGAAATCAGATGAACAGTAAATTACTCGTTCACAAATGTACAGTAACCGCTGTATGTTTACTTGTTGTTACAAGTTCAGTCTTTGCATCTGTAGTGGTAGGCTGAAGTGTACTGCAATGTCAGCTGATTACACTCTGATCTGATTTGCAGTTTTTCGCTGTGAGCATGGATTACACCAAACTGAAGAAGAACGGTCCAGATTTCTAAAGGATTATCTCGGCGCTCTGAAGGGCTAAAGCGAACATGATGCCATCCGAAGCCAAGATTCTTAACCCAGCAGATGCAAAAAGCGTACCGCACAATTTAGCTTATGACACTGCACTGTGCTCTGTTTACAACGAAATGCTGTTTACATCTTTTTATAGCAGATTTCTTTGGTTGTCTGTAGCATTACAATGAATGAGACGACCTCCTAACGTTGGAATAAAGTTGTCTGAGTGCATGTCTTTGACTGTTATTTACCTTGTGCGATCCTGTCCTCTTTAACTTTCGTATCGGGTTTTTGTTTAGTTTTTTTTCCCCCCTCATGGATGTTTAAAAAAAAAAATAGAAAAAAAAAAGGGGGTTCACTTCCTGCATAATGGGGTGTTGTTGTCCCAGGTTCATTTTCACTGACTCAGGCTGTAATTACACTGCATGCGTAGTGCTTGCGTTTCCTTTGCCAAGTGTTGCTCGCTTCCTTTTATTCGTTCGATTGTTTTTGCAGTCAATCCGTGCATTATCTACCACTTTATCTACCAGCAACGTAATGTTATCAAGCGTCCCTTCGTTTTTCAAGTGGCATAATTTCAATACAAAGTAACACATTAAACTATGCGTTCTCACACATCAATGCACATTTACCGCGTGACCACATGAAGTGGACCCTGAATGAGTGACTGGATCGTGTCTGATCCTTGTTGCAACATCTAAAAAGCTATTATTAATTTTCAGACCTCAAAGATGTCCTTTACATTAAAACCTGTCCTTTTGCCTAAATGCAAAGGTGTGTCCTTGTCTACTTTCCGTGGCATCTTGCCTTTCACTCCTTCTATGGTTCCCTTTATAGAGAGCTTACTGAACAATGCCAGATTCTGGATTCTGCTGAGTAAGAGAATCTGGATGAGACTTGTGATAGCAAATAGTGTCAGAGATGGCAAAAACGGGCAGTTCAGCTCGGCATTGCTCGCAATTTTCCTACCATTTAGGTATGTCACCCCGAAACCTTTGATATTTAATCCCTCAGCAGAGACGACCAGATCTTCCACACCTTTGTGAAGATTTCTGCTTAAATTATGCTGCAATTCATGCCTAGGTGAGGAGGCAGTGTTCAAAAATGTCTTCAAACCTGAGGTAATGTTGGGGACCCCCCCCCCCCCCAGGAGGCATTCTCTAAATGCACACTAATCAGTTCTGTTTAAAATGTATGAACTGTTGCGTTGAAGCGTGGCTGAGCTATGGAGAAATTGCTATGTCTCAATGTGTTAGCATAGTAGGCCATATTAGAAATCAAAAAAGATGCTTTACAAAAGTGCTTCCCTGATTACTCTGACTGTGGACCTTGTCAACTGCTGTTTACTTTGCCTGAATAGCAGCCAAACATCATTTCACATGGTTACTGAGACTAAATGGCACAATCACTGGGCAATTTATTTTTGATCTCATTGTTTTTCTCTGCATCATAAAGTTTTGAGGCATTTTCCTGTCAACATTAAAGATGACGCTTAAGGGTGTGTCTTACACCCCATGCAAAGCGCTAGCAAGTGCACTGCCAGATGTCTTCGCAAGTTTTGGACTGATGCAGTTGTCGTTTTCCCGTTCAGCACACAGCTTATTTAAATAGCTTATGGACTTCTGTTGGTCTTAAAATGAGGTGTGCTTTGGAGCATTGCCATCTTGAGTCAGCAGAATGTAGTTTCTTGATTGACCAAAAAAACCATAATCTCAATTTTGTGGTGGAGTATTTTGCTGTTCCTTAAAGGGCGTATTGTAAGATCATGATATGCGCCTACGTAGGTAGATGTTCGTATGCACTCTCTTAGTTACACACTAACGGATATGCAGCAGTGCACAAACATGCAAAGATTACAATGTGATAGACTGTATCCACCAAGATTAAAAAAAAAAAAAAAAAAGTGATTCTTGCAATCACTTGTACATGTATGAAACTATACTGATGGACTTTAAAAACTTGTCTGACTTGACAGAAATGGTATAGTTGGGTTAGAGCAGTGGTTCTCAAATTCGGTCCTGGCGCCCCCCTGTGTATGCTGGTTTTTGTTCCAGCCACAACTGCAATTCTAGGATTTTAACAAGCTGTTACTTTGTCTTAATTAGCAGCATTCCATGTTTAGAGTAGTTATTTACCACACATTTACCATCACATTTGGATGGACACATCCATTCTGCTATGAAGAATAAAAACCCTTGAACATCTTGTGCTTGATTTTCAATATTGCTGGGATTTTCCCGTGAAAACATTTTTAAATAGATCAAATTAGACTCTGAGAAAATCAATAAGCTCCAAATTAGGTTTCTGAATACAGGTGTTTTGAGTTTCCCTAATAAGCTGCCTGAATCAAATAAAATCAACAGAAAACACAACAGGTGTGACTCCATTGTTTTCCAAGTAAATTGTCGGGTTTTACCTCGATGTGTTAAGAGTTTCACCAATGAGGAACCTGTGGATATTTGCATAAATGCACCTAATTAAAACAAATCAACAGCTTGTTAAAATCCGAGAATTGCAGTTGCGGCTGGAACAAAAACCAGCATACACAGGGGGGCGCCAGGACCGAATTTGAGAACCACTGGGTTAGAGGAACTTTCATTACATGATTACATAATTGATATGCAGTTGTCTTTGAGTAAGGAGACACCACAGTGCATGAGGTCATGACCTTGTTTGTGTCTGTGGAGCAGGATTTGAGAAATTAGTGATGTAACCTTGTCTGGCTTCACTGATCACAATTGCAATGCTATCAAATGCCTTAAAACAATCACTTGAGGTCATTAAGGCCAGAACCAGAGAGCATTTGTTCCAAGACACTACGTGCGCCATGCCTCCCCTCTCCAGACCCCAACATGATCAAGCACCAATGATCGACCCCAACCTAGTCAGCCTAGGGTCACGACCCCAGCCCAGGACAATCAGATCCGCCTCGTCCACCTGAGAGATTAGTTTCGAACCTGCACCAAGACGGCTCAGGAGACGCTAGGAATCCACAGACCAAGGATCAGCAGAAGAATAGTGAGTTGCCGACTTGCAGAGCGAGGGATCAGAGCCCACAGGGCATGTGTTGGAATGCAGCTTGTTGCAAGGCGCAGGGCTACCAGGCTTCGCTGGGCTGAGGAATATGGTCAGAGACGAGTCCCCAGCCGATTCTGGAGCAATGTTGTCTTCAGTGATGAGTCCAGATTGTGTCTTTCCCAACATGATGGAAGAAGGGGTCTACAGACGACGTGGTGAGAGATGCGCGGCCCCCTGCATTGCTGAGACAGATCGTGTTGGAGGAGGCTCGTTGATGGTCTGGGATGCCATTCGGTGCAGCTGGAGGTCCACCCTGGTCATAATCAATGTAAATATTAATGTAGCCCGCTATTGTGACCTTGTCATCAGACTGCACGTCGTGCCTTACATCACCGACCAACCTCTGGTCACGTTCACACAAGACAACGCACGACCTCACTCAGCACGTGACCCTGCAGCTCCTGGTCCAGAATGGTGTGCGAGTCATGGAATGGCCACCTTTCAGCCCTGACATAAAGTGCATTGAGCATGTGTGGGACCTGTTGGATCGGCGGGTTAGGCAACGCACTCCAGCACCGAGGACGAGGACAGAGCTCCAAGAGCCCCTCCTCCAGGAGTGGCCGGCCATTCCCAGCAACAGCTCAACAGAATGGTGCTGTCTATGCCAAGACAAGTGATGGCTTTGTTGCAGGCACGTGGCGGCCACACACGATACTGAGATTGGAGTTGATCTTTGTTGTTGATTTAGTTGTTTAACTTCTCATTGTTGATTCTTTTGTCTTCATTTATTTATTTATTTATTTTTTGTTTGTTGATGTTATCTGACATTTTGTCAAAGTTGTTGTTATGGTTAAAGTCAAATGGTTACAAATTTGTATCTGAGTTTTGCTACAATTATGGTTATAAGTTTTTAAAGTCCATCAGTGTAATTGCCCCATCAGTCAAGGCATTGAGAGGATGACTATATTTTATTTATAGTAGTATAGTGTTCCTTACATACACGAAAATGTACAATACGCAACTTCCACAATGGGACTCTGCACGAGCAGGCATTACGTCACTTTAAGGCTAAAAAAGTGTTTATAATTTGACATTGGGCATGTGAAGGATCAAAAACCTTAAAATAGCAGGAATGATACTGTTGTCAATGTTTATTACTATTTATGCAAAATTTTTACAGGTATTCATTTTTCACAATGTGATATATGCCTGAAGTTACTCTTAAATTCGTTTAACTCCATATTATTTTTGCAATACTACATGACATGGGCACTCACTCATAAAATCTTCAACCCTACCTCTCTCACAGGCTAAACCGATGCTCTCGTGAATGGTTCCGCTTTGCCAGCTTATGAGTGTAATGGAAGAGTATTGGATGGTACGTAAAATTAAACGTTATGTCTCAGAGTTTATTATCCCCCGCCAACACGAAGTGGGAGGGGGATATAAGTTTGACCTCCGTTCGTCCTTCCGTCCGAGATAAAGGGGACAGCTTTACTCAGAAACTACTACAGATACAGTAACCAAATTTGGTGTGTAGCTTCAGACCATTAAAGCCTTGATCGAGTTCGAAAATAAGAAGTGCGCGATTGGCGGGGGATGTTGTAGACCATGTCGACTTGTTTCCCTTGGTTACATCCACATTTATGTACATTTTTAAACGTGTTACTGTCAGAGAATCCATTCCATCTACATCCGGGTGATTCGGGATTCATCATCTAAGGATACACATATTTGCAAAACATCCTGCATCAAACCATGATTACTTGATTGCTGCTGTCTCCCGGGACAGTTGGCTGTAGGGTGACGGTACCGATCAAAGGCATGGCTGATTACATTGCATATCATGCCTCCAACAGTGTGCACTTCTGTTGAAAGCACATGCCTGTGAATTTCTGCTGAAAGCACATAAAAATACAAACTAATAGAATGACGACCACTTGGAGCACTGAAAATGCACCTCCATTGTTTGGACAGGTGAGATGGAACATTGAAATACTGCCCTTGAAGGCGGCAGCATTCTTTGTGGCACGCTGTGAGTTGCATAACGTTGTCGTGTGTCATGGATGTCTATCTGACATAAATGAAAACGCCATTACAGGACTTCAAAAAGCATGATGCTGAACTGCATGTGCCGATGCCAGTGAACGCAAAGTCACCAGCAGCAGCACAATTGAGGATCGATCAGGTGGCAGAGGAGCTGCGATATCTGTAGATTGGAAAAAAGTCCAGAACTTTGTGCTGGGAATATTGCATTTATTTGGACATTTTAAATTGCATTGCATTTTATGAATGTTTTTCAAATACAACCCCAGGGATTCACTGTGTATGGATGATTTTTGACATCTTGATATGGTAAAAACAATTTTTGAACAATATTTAAAAGAAACATGAACATGTTAACAGATCAGCTTGTGCACAGTGAAAGACTAATCTGTTTCCTGCGCAGAGAAGCAGTCATTGATATGACTTGGCAAATCTGCCTTTCAAATGGCAATCCGCTGTAGGGCAAGCACACCTGGCTTTTAAAGGAAATGAGAGATGATGCTTCCATTGGTTTATTTCATGTTTTGCCCAAAACACACCAATGATTAGGCTGATTTAAGAGACTAACTATGACCCGTTTCAACCACATGCCTTAGTTTGTGCTCAGATTATCTGCCATTTAAATAGCAAAAACTTGATCTGGACATGCTCTAAATGCACTTGCACAATGCACTTTAGACCATGCGTTTTGACCAGCACTCGAACCTCCTCTGGAGTAACCCTTGTCCGACATGTTTTAGATCTCACTTTGCTCCACTGCAGGTGATTCAAAAGATCAGAATATATAAGCAATCCATGGAGCAGCTTGAAAATGAGCAGATCATATAAATCACCTGTGCTCAAGTGAGGAGAGATCTAAAACAAACAAGTTGTACCCAGGGGAGGTTTGGGCAGCACTGGGTTAGATCATTACAATAAAGTTAATTACGAAAACGTGTATTTAAAAAATTCTGAACTCGTGTAGTTCATAAAACGGCACTTTTCCTAAATTTGCTTAATGTTCGGCATGAATGCACATAAGATGTCTACCCCTCTACATGTTGTACTCTTTTCAACGCTAATAACACTTTGTTTAAAAAAAGTGCCATCTGAATTTCCATAAAAGTTGAAGAAAATGTGAAACGAGAAAATTCAGAGATAGTTTTGCATTTAAGTTTTTGCAGTTTTTCGCGTCTTTGCAACCTTTGCTGCATCACATCTATACTGCATAAAAGTAGCCTATTAACAGTCACTTGTAACAGTTTCTTGAGCATTATAGGCTACATGTTGGTTTTGATAATTCAGCACATTAATGGTTAGTTTTATGACCAAGTGAGCAAAAATGGGAACCGGATGAGAATAAAGCGTTAAAAGCTTATACTGCGAGAGCGCATGCAACTGTTTGGACATGTATTGACCATTTTTTGCATGACTGTATTTGAAATATCCTTTTAGTAACTTTATGTGAAAATGAAATCAATTAACAATTTACATGATCATTCTTGAATCAACCTGAATTATAATTTTTTTTGTGAAATAAATTCCTACACCACACAACATATGACCAGATTTTTTTAAGAACTGACTGACCGCCTCTTGCCATCCGAGGCATCGGGGAATGCAGCATTGATCTGTAGGCTGATATTATCCCACGCATCCTGCTTGGATTTGCTGTTCACCCTCGAGCCAAATTTCCCTCTGTTTAGGCTACATGCTTTCGCTGCAGCACCAACTGGCCCAGCAGCAGTTACTAGTCGTGGCTCCAATTGGCTTTCGCATCCTTTTTTAACTTTCAACCATGACAGTTTAGGGCAAACAAACTTGAACAGCCCGACATTTAAATGTTCGCTACATATTCTCATTGCGTAATTTGTCGCTAATTATTGGCACAAATGCGTTTTTATTGAATCATTTTATGCTATTGACATTCTTACTACTATCTCTTTCCTATGTATGTTTATTTGCCTAGAGCGTGATATGTGGGGACTACGCATTGTGCCTTTTCAGGAGTGCTCAACATGTTATCATTTCATGGGACAAACCAGCCGCTTGGACTATTTCCTCATTTTTTCCTCCATGGGTTGTATGTGGGAAATTGGGTGCGTTAGAGCGCGTCTGCAAGTACGCCGGCTGCGCAAGATTCCCGAAAAATTACACGAGAATCTTGCCGAAGTTGTGCGATAAGCCCTTCTAACCCCACGATGGCTGCAGGATCTTGCAGCTATTGCAGGGTTTGGAGGGCTTATCGCGCTACATTGGGAAGATTCTCGCCTAATTTTTCGGGAATCCCTCACAGCCAGCTTACTTGGAGACGCGCTCGAATGCACCATTTTTTTCAATGGGCCGCCCTGTCACCAAACAACCAATGACCGTGCTCATTGTACCAAGACTCGTGCATTAGAATTGACGTCATGCATAGCAACGGAGATTTACAACCACCTGTCTCAGAGCTACTCCTAATCTAGGAATTCCCCTGCGTAGGAGCCATGAATATTTTCTTTATTTTTTGCTTTCTATTAATGGGTCAACTTTATGGGTATTGGTTTATTTGGTTTTTGTTTTCATTTTTATTGGTTACTGTTGGACATGGGTGTTGGACGTCCAGATCAGTGACTACCTTCTCCAGAAGGGCATGAAGTGGACATTCAATCCTCCTGCGGGTTCTCATCATGGTGGAGTATGGGAGCGGCTGATAAGGTCTGTGAGGAAAGCCTTGAATTCTGTCTTGCGAACACAGAACCTTGATGAAGAGGGCCTCCACACGGTCTTTAGTGAGGTCGAAGCCATAATTAATAGCTGCCCCATTACTAAAGCCTCAACTGATTTGAATGACTTGGAAACATTGACGCCCAACCATCTCTTGCTGCTGAATGCGACCGCCAGGGGTATTCTAGAAGGAAGACGTGTTCGCCCGTCGGCCTTAGAGACAGGTTCAGTACATGTCCGACTTGTTCTGGAGGCGATGGTTAAGGAGCGGCAGAAGCGGCAGTCTGTCAAACGGAACTTTATCCCTGGAGACCTTGTCATCATTGTGGATGAAACTGCTCCACGTAATTCATGGCTCACTGGAAGAGTTGTTGAAGCGGATCCGGACAGAAGAGGACATGTTTGCAGAGTTCGCATCAAAACAAAAACTGGATTCTTGGAGAGACCAATCACTAAACTATGTCTTCTTCATGAAGCAGAGAACTAAGGAGCTGTATGGATGAAAAATAACAAAAGAATAACAAATCCTAAAAAAAATGCATTAAAAGATTAATTTAAGGAATTCTAGATCCACTAATGGAGACTATAATATTGGTTATTTGGTTTTTGTCTCCTACATATTTTGTTTTGTAATTATGGTCTGAAGCATAATTAGAGGCCAGAATGTAGGAGCCATAAATATTTTCTTGTTTTGCTGTCTATTAATGGGTCAACTTTATGGGTATTGGTTTATTTGGTTTGTGTTTTCATTTTTATTGGTTACTGTTGGACATGGGTGTGGTACTGGGCGTGTGCGGTGCGCAATTGGTAGCCTTAATTGGTCTTACCTGGCACCTGTTTTTCAGTTCAGTTTTGGCGTGGGGTGAGCACGGGGAAAGGCTGTCTTTTGTGTACCGCTTCGCTTCACATGCATGAACTCAAGTTCGTTTACATGTTTTTGCTCAACCTTGCACTTGAAAGATTATTTGGGTCTAAGTAATGAAATGGAGAGCAATAAACCAACGGAACGGGAGTACTGGTGTGGACATTGGATCTTTGAATGCGTGTAAGACAATATTGTTTCCCCTGCTCAGCCCACCGCGGCTTCTGAACATTTGGTGTTGGAACTGGTAGCCGCAATATTTGTACACAAAAGACGCTCATAAAGCGAGCATTCGAACTTTGTTGCCGAATTTTCTGAATGAGATCAACGTGTTCACTGCTATTGGAAGAAGCTGGCTACGTCGTTGCTAGTGTCATCGCTCCATCCACCGAGCTACGATACGATTGGAGAAGACGGCTCTGCGTTCCTGTCGGCGGCATCCTTTGATTCTTTCATTCTCCGCTTCCCGAATAGATGCTATCTTGCGAGGGTAGCTAGGCTACTGTAGCGGATCATCAAAGCCTCATCACTGGGATTGAGTTCGCTTCCTGCACAACAACTTGGGTAACTACTGCAGCGTTTCAAGTCTCGTCGCTGGAATCAAGGTATTGCAAAGTTTACTGACTTATCAGTGTGGTGGAATATAGCCCAACTGCGCTCGGCGTCTTTGATATAAAGGCTCCGCTTGTTGGATTAATTCGTTGATCATCATGGCCTCGTCGCTGGAATTGAGGTATAAAGACTCTTTGACTGAATCGTATTGGATTATAAAACTGATTGGAATATCGTGGTGTTGCTTATGAACGTTTCAACTGCCTGCTTTTAACTGCGGATTACGAACATTGTTGCTCGTTGCGTCTTGCGAGTGTTGTCCTATGGAACGCTTTACTGCTGTGAGCTGGCTACGTGTTGCGCTGAACATTTCAATCGTTTGCTGCTATGGACATTATTATGGACATTTGCCAATTACTCTCTTACTGATGATTTTGCCCTGTGAACATTTCAATTTCTTGCTGCTGTGAATTATTAACATGAACTGCTGTGTGCTTATGGGTTTCCTGACAGTCTAATTGCTTGCTGCTGTTGCTTATGAATATTGTTTTGAACCGATGTTATGGTGTTCAGTGTCCAATGGTAATCAACGTATGGTCATTTATATGAATGAAAATGAGTGCTGAGGAATTAAATGGGTCTGCTCAAGACAACTTGGTTCAAAATGAAGGTTTAGAAAAAAGACAAGTTAAACCAACTGCCAAAGCACTTGCACTCAAACTTGAAGGTGTTCAAAAGGAAAGGCAAGCAAAAATGACCAAACTAAAAGATTTAATTGAAATAATAAATGACCTAATGGAAAAACTGAAATGAACAAAATGTAAAAGCCATACAGTCCCATCTTAAATTGTCATGCCCTTTTTAAAGATGCAACCCAGCTCCATACCACTGTCATGCCAATGCTTCCTCAGGAGGTGCAGGAAAAACAACACACCTGGTTCATATATGTGCATGCACACAATGCGTCTTGTATTGAAAAAGTAACAAAATGGCTCTCTGTGGCTGTTCAAACTGATGTAGCCCAAGATCATGCAGAACACTCACTTACTAGGATTATGCAACATGAGAATGCACCTGCTAATGAACATGCTACAGCTGATGTTCACTTGTCAGAATGCAATAAGGATGCTGGAGATCCTGATGCAATGGAGAATGCTACACAAATGGATGATGTAAAACCAGGTGACAGCGTTTCTAATGTTTCTTCAAAACAATCCAACACTTCAAGGAGATCCAATACTTCAAAATGATCTAATACTTCACCCACCCGTGCAGCACCCATTAAAGCCGAAGCAGAAATGGCTGCGCTCATGGCTCGTCAAAAAATGTTGTAAAATAAGCATGCATTGGAGGAGGAGGAACAATTACTCAGGAAAAGGAAGGAACGGTTGAATCTGGAAATGGATATTGCTGCATCTGCAGCCAAATTGAATGTCTTCAAAGCATCTGACTTTAGTCCATTTGATGTCAGCAGGAGCGAAATAAATGGGATGAATTCTCGCCTGGAAAGAGAATGGAAAAAAGTTCATCTTTGTTCATTAAATGCGGAAGCTGAGACATTCGTTACAAAGTCATCAGTGCAACAACCATGTAACGCTGCAACAGGAGACCACTTGCTGGGCGCTAGGCCCAAAGTGAAACATTCACAGGCCATACCATCTGCTCAACTACCAACTATGACAGTAAATATGGCATCACATTCACAAGTCATGTCTACTTACCTGCCTTCAGCCCATCCACAGCCTCAGGTTAAGCGTCACCAAGCTACATCTGGAATGCAAAGTTCTGAGTCTGAACATCTGGCCGCAGTCCTGGAAAAACAAAATGAAATCACGTCAATGCCAGTGGAGCAGCAGTACCACTCTTTACTCCCAAAGCGGGACATGCAGACCTTTGATGGAGACCCCTTGCATTTTCAAACGTTTGAGGTCATTCGAACATAATGTTGAGCTAAAGACCTACAGTGCCAGAGATCGCCTGTATTTCCTCAAGCAGTACACCAGAGGGCAGCCTCGAGCATGCGAAAAAGTCAGTGTGATGACAAAGACAGTGCCTCACCTGACACAAAGAATTGCTTGTTCTGTGGAGCAGGACATACCTTGGACCTATGGTTTTCGTTGGAAAAGAAAGCACACAGTGACAAGATGTCTTTCTTGAAGGATAATGGCGTATGCTATGGCTGCTTGTGCATTGGGCACAGAGGTAAAGACTGCACAAAACGTCTATTCTGCAAAGTGTGCAATCTGAGGCAACCTACCTTGTTGCAAATCCACTCAAACAAATCAGAACCTGGTCCAGCAAAGGCAAATCAAGGAGGCAAGGGAAATGGCGGAGGGGCCAGTGGCCGTGGTCCAGTTGCTGTACAATCTAGTGGGCTTACTGGGGCCAGAGACCGTGATTGTACACTTGCCATCTTGCCTGTCCAGGTGAAGTCTAGGAAAGGAAATGAAGTGGTCACAACGTATTCCTTCCTAGATCCAGGGAGTTCTGCGTCATTCTGTACAGAACATCTCATGAATAAGCTGAACGTTACTGGAAAAAGAACTGGCATCCTCCTCAGGATAATGGGTCAGGAGAAAGTTGTCAGTAGTCACATTGTGATGAACCTGGAAGTAGCTGGACTGGACACGGACTGTTTCTGTGCACTGCCAGAGCTCTTCACACAGAAGTGCATGCCTGTCCACCAGGTCAACATTTCAAGGCAGGAAGACTTCTTAAATAGCCACATCTGAAGGATGTCAAGCTAACGGAGATCGATTCTGAAGTGGACCTGCTCATTGGGACGAATTTCCCTCGTGTCTTGGAACCTTGGGAGGTCATTCGAGGTGCAGATGGTGGCCCTTATGCAGTGAAGACCATATTGGGATGGACTGTGAATGGTCCACTGAGGGGGGACTGCAATGATGACTCCACTTGTGTTAATCGAGCAGCCACGGTCAGCAGGATTTCCATAATCACGCTTGATGATCTATGGGAGCAGCAGACAAAGGCTTACTTCCCTGAATGTGTTCAAGATGAGCAGCCAGGCCTATCTAGAGAAGACTGCCAGTTCATGGAATCTGTTGAAGAATCAGTTAAGTTGATTGATGGGCATTACAGCATTGGCCTGTCTTAAGGAAAACAGATGTCAAGATGCCTAACGACCGGAATGTGGCAGTGCAGCGTGCCTTGAGTCTCAAAAGGAGGTTCATGAAAGACAGTCTTTTCCACACTCATTATTCAGACTTCATGAGTGACATAATAGCAAAGGGCTATGCTGAGAGAGTGCCCCCAGAGGATCTAGGCTGTAGTGATGCAAAGGTGTGGTCCCTCCCACATCACGGAATGTACCACCCTCAAAAGAAGAAGCCGAAAGTAGTCTTTGTGCAGCAAATTTCCAGGGCACGTCATTAAACGCCCAACTTCTTCAAGACCCAGATCTCACAAGTTCATCGATTGGTGTTATCAGGTTCCGTAGGGAGCTAATTGTTCTCATGGCAGACATCACAGCTATATTTCATCAGGTCAGAGTACCATGAACAAACTCAGATCTGTTGCGCTTTTTATGGTGGCCGGATGGAGAACGTGATCAAGATTTGGTGGAACATAGAATGGTTTTTGTTTTGGAGCCACCTCGTCTCCCAGCTGTGCGTCTTATGCCCTCAAAGTGTGCTGAAGATAATCAAAACCACTTCAGTCAAATGACTGTTGAAACTGTCCTTCACAACTTTTCTGTTGACAACTGTTTGGCCTCAGTAGGTACTGAAGAAGAGGCCCTAACACTATCAGGAGCTGTGTGCACTTTGCAAGAAAGGAGGATTTCAGCTCACCAAGTGGATCAGCAACAGTCGCAAAGTGCTTGCTGCTATACCTCAGGATGAAAGATCTCTTGAAGCTGGAGACCTGTATTTGGACAATGAAAACTTACCTGTGGAAAGAGCCCTGGGAGTTCAATGGTGCGTCCAATCAAACACCCTTAGGTTCAAGATAACGCTACGTGACAGACCTCTGACAAGGAGAGGCATCTTATCTGTCATTAGCTCCATTTACGATCCCTTGGGATTCCTGTCACCAGTCGTGCTTGAATCCTGCAGAACCTGTGTAGACGTCAGCTGGGCTGGGATGACACTCTGCCAGCCGACACTACTCAAGAATGGACTACGAGGCTGGAGGAGCTCCAGCAGCTGGATGACTTTAAGGTTGTCAGGTGTTTTAAGCCCCCTGGTTTTGGAGAAGTCGCATCCACCCAGCTTCACCATTTCGCAGATGCGAGTGAGGATGGATATGGAACAGTAACCTACCTGTTACAGCAGAACATCCATGGACAGAGTCACTGTGCCTTTGTATTGGGAAAGGCCCGCGTGGCACCATTAAAGCCTGTTACCATCCCACGCATGGAGCTTACTGCAGCAGACATGGCAAGCCGAATGGATAAGCTGTGGAGAAAGGAGTTAAGGGTGCCTCTGCAAGACTCTGTTTCTGGAGTGACCATACATCAGTACTTCAGTATGTCAACAACAACGACCTCACGATTCAAAATCTTTGTGGCAAATCGTGTAGCAGAGATTCTCTCCACAACTGAACCACCTCAATGGAGGTATGTGAACACCTCTAGCAATCCTGCAGGCTTGGCCTCTAGGGGAACTAGTGTGAACACATTCCTGAAGTCTGAAGTATGGTTGCTGGGCCCAAGCTTTCTCATTGAACCTGAAGTTAAGTGGCCAGAAAATATTGACCTTTCTGGGAAGCTCTCCTCAGAAGACCCTGAGGTTAAGGCAGTTGTGTTTATGAACGCGGTTAGGGCTGAACAGGCTGGCTCGGTCATGCGCCTCATTGAACACTTCTCGTCTTGGACCCGGCTGAAGAGAGCTGTCTGCTGGGTGCTTCGGTTCAAGAAGTGGATGTTGGACTGTCGACAAGGGAGGAAAGAGTTGATGGGAGAGCTCACTCCATCTGATGCAGCGGAACCGCTGGAAAGGAGGTTGCAGGAGAAGATGCAAAACGTAAAAATGCAGGGTGTGGAGAAGGGACCCCTGTCAATGGAGGAGTTTGCTGGGGCTGAAAAGGCAATTATCAGCTTTTGCTAACGACAAATCGTTTCCAGACGAACTCGCATGCCTGCAGAATGGAGAAAAGGTGAAGAAAAGTAGCCGCCTTTACAAACTTCACCCCATTTTGGAAGATTGTGTACTGAGAGTTGGTGGAAGGCTTGATCGAGCAGCCATGCCAGATGAGGCAAAACATCCAGCTATCCTGGCTAAAGACCTCCACCTTTCCACTGTCATCCACTGACGTGCATCAAGTCAGAGGTCATAGTTGTCGTAACCACATGCTGGCACAGTTGCGTCAGAAGAATTGGATTCCTGGCGCCTGTGTTGCCATAAGGAAGATTCTGTCACAGTGTGTGGTCTGTCGTCGGCTGGATGCAGCACCAGCAATGCGGTACATGGCAGACCTACCACATGACAGAGTTTCTCCTAATGAGTCACCTTTCACCAAGGGTAGGAGTCGACTGCTTCGGACCTTTTGAGATTAGACGAGGCCGAAGTATTATAAAGAAGTATAAGGTGATCTTTATATGCCTGGCTATAAGAGCTGTGCACCTGAAGGTGCTGTCATCCTTGGACACAGATTCCTTTGTCCATGCCCTCAGACGTTTCATGGCAAGGCGAGGCCAAGCGCTGGAGCTACGGTCAGATAATGGCACAAACTTTGTTGGGGCTGAGCGCGAACTGAGAGAGGCAATAGGGAGATAGAATCACGCCCAGATCAATGACTACCTTCTCCAGAAAGGTATGAAATGGACATTCAATCCTCCAGCGGTTTCTCATCATGGTGGAGTATGGGAGCGGCTGATAAGGTCTGTGAGGAAAGCCTTGAATTCTGTCTTGCGAACACAGAACTTTGATGAAGAGGGCCTCCACAGTCTTTAGTGAGGTCGAAGCCATAATCAATAGCCGCCCCATTACTAAAGCCTCAACTGATTTGAATGACTTGGAAACATTGACGCCCAACCATCTCTTGCTGCTGAAATACAAACTGTCATGACCACCAGGGGTATTCCAGAAGGAAGACGTGTTCGCCCGTCGGCCTTCGAGACAGGTTCAGTACATGTCCGACTTGTTCTGGAGGCGATGGTTAAGGAGCGGCAGAAGCGGCAGTCTGTCAAACGGAACTTTATCCCTGGAGACCTTGTCATCATTGTGGATGAAACTGCTCCACGTAATTCATGGCTCACTGGAAGAGTTGTTGAAGCGGATCCGGACAGAAGAGGACATGTTTGCAGAGTTCGCATCAAAACAAAAACTGGATTCTTGGAGAGACCAATCACTAAACTATGTCTTCTTCATGAAGCAGAGAACTAAGGAGCTGTATGGATGAAAAATAACAAAAGAATAACAAATCCTAAAAAAAAATGCATTAAAAGATTAATTTAAGGAATTCTAGATCCACTAATGGAGACAATAATATTGGTTATTTGGTTTTTGTCTCCTACATATTTTCTTTTTTTGTAATTATGGTCTAAAGCATAATTAGAGGCCAGAATGTAGGAGCCATAAATATTTTCTTGTTTTGCTGTCTATTAATGGGTCAACTTTATGGGTATTGGTTTATTTGGTTTGTGTTTTCATTTTTATTGGTTACTGTTGGATATGGGTGTGGTACTGGGCGTGTGCGGTGCGCAATTGGTAGCCTTAATTAGTCTTACCTGGCACCTGTTTTTCAGTTCAGTTTTGGCGTGGGGTGAGCATGGGGAAAGGCTGTCTTTTGTGTACCGCTTCGCTTCACATGCATGAACTCAAGTTCGTTTACATGTTTTTGCTCAACCTTGCACTTGAAAGATTATTGGAGTCTAAGTAATGAAATGGAGAGCAATAAACCAACGGAACGGGAGTACTGGTGTGGACATTGGATCTTTGAATGCGTGTAAGACAATACAGTTTCCCCTGCTTAGCCCACCGCGGCTTCTGAACATTTGGTGTTGGAACTGGTAGCCGCAATACCCTGTTTTCTTAACTAAAAGTTGCTCTCAGCGGCTTTGTGAATTACCTTTAAGGTTTTACTCATACATAAAATGGTTTAGTGTGATTTAGGAGTACTCCTAGCAGTGAGATGAGATGCTTTGTGAATACGGGCCCAGATCAGTAGTGAATGCAAATGGGGAAAATGACATCTTTGTTTATCTGTCAACTATCTGTAAATATTTGGGTGGATTTCCATGAGAGGCTGGTATATTTCCCCCACAGATTTTACTGATTTCTTTCTTTTTTTTTTTTTTTTTTTTTTTTTTGTGGCTGAAGGTCAACAGGTGGATAGAAAAATCTTAAATTTCTCAGTCCTGGGCCCGTATTCACAAAACATCTTATCTTACCACTAGGAGTTTCTCCTAAATCCGGCAGTTAGAACCTACTTTTAGCGCTAAGATTTTTTGTGAATACGGGCCCAGATTCAAATTGTTGTTATACCCCCTGCAACAACGAAGTTAAGGGGGGTATACTGGATCTGCTTTGTCCGTCCATGTGTGCGTGCGTGCGTGTGTCTGTGTGTGTGTGTGTGCGCGCGTGCATCTGTGCGTCCGGACCTAGAACTGATAACCTACTCATCCGATTTTGAAAATTTTTTTTCTTGCTGGAAGGTCCATTGACTGTGGTACTGCCCGACTACTTGTTGCGGGGGGTATCCTGTAAGCCATGCTTACTAACTAAATCTAGTTTTTCTTGGGCTTCAAGAGAGGTCCATTTCTTGAGGGCCAAAATTTGACATCTTCAAAAATAAGCTTCTGAAATTGAAATATTTCAATGTACCAGTGACTCCCCAGCTTCATTTTGGTTGATGTCAATCTGCCAAGGAGGGAGTTCTGGAAAATTGTTACGCTTTGATGGGCAGTTGCGGTCCCCACCTACAGGAAGTACTGCAAAATGCTACTTTTTGCTGAAGTGACACTTGTATTTGAGGCATTTCTGCACTCCACCCTCACCATCCCTATCTCATTTATACAAAATCCGATTTCATTATCAAGCCCAGTGCTATGCAACAGAAATTCATGTGGTGCAGTTTGAGAGAACAGGTGGCACTCAGTCGAAATAAGAAAGTCAGTGTTGTTGGGGGTTTCATATCTCAATGGGTCCTCATCAGATTTGAGTGAAATTTTTTTCCATCACGTAGCCCTTTATATCAACTAACTGTCATATAAAGATTAGAGTGAGGTTAATGTATACTATTGTGGGGTTCGGTTTTATTAATGTGCATATCAATGGTCAAGACAATGTCTGATGTGCCAATTGACAGTGACATCAATCAATGAATTACATAACTACACAAAAAGATGACACAGTCACAAAGCATTAGGAAGGGTAGAAATCAAGAAATTAATAGTCCACAAAAGACTCTAATGGATATGAGATCACCAAACTCCATGTACTAGCTCTTGGCTTGGCTAAAGGGGTAGCTTTTGAGGGTGTCTGCTCCTTCTACATCAAATGCAAAATTATTCAATAGGAATAATTATTTACTCTTGGAGTGACAAGACAGCCTGCACTTGGTGAACAAAGAATTCTTTGGCGACAACAGAGAGCTGTTAGGTCTAAAATAAGTTTATGCTTGTCCATTAAATACCTTATAAGTTAAAAGAAGTATATTCAATCAATTCTATATTTAATTGGCAGTTAGTAATGGGAGGCCAGCACGAGGGAAATATGTTCATAAAATCTAGTTCTGGTTATTCTACAACCCCAGTTCCGAAATAGTTGGGACAAAGTGTAAATTGTGAATAAAATCAAAATGCAATGACTTTCAAATCACACCAGCCGGTATTTTATTCATAATAAAACAGAAATAACATAGCAGATGTTGAAACTGAGAAATTTTACAATGTCATCCAGAAAATGAGCTGCCACAGGTCTCAAAAGATAGGACAGGGGCCTGTTTACCATGGTGAAGCATCCCCTCTTCTTTTTAATGCAGAGTGGAGGTGTCTGGGCATTGAGGAGACAAGTTTTTTGAGTTTAGCCATTGGAATTTGATCCCACTCTTGTTTAACCCTTTAAGGCCTAATGCAAAAATCCCAGCAGAGAATCATGCTGCCGTGTTTACCATAGTAACCTCTATTTGGGCTGAAGCACAGCTTCTCAGCTTTCAGGAACAGTTGGAATTTTTTTCAATTGCGCGAAATTACAGTACTTTCAAAATTACATGCAAATCTGTGTCGGCGATGGCATGTTCTGCGTAAAAGGGTTAATACAGGCTTCCAGCTGCTGAAGAGTTTTGGGTCTCCTTTGACGGACTTTTCATTTAATTATGCAACAAATGTTCTGAATTAGTGAAAGATCAGGACTGCAGGCATGCCAGTTCAGCGCATGGACTCTCTTACTATGAAGCCATGCTGTTGTAATAGCTGCAGTATGTAGTTGCGCACTGTCCTGCTGAAATACACAAGGCCTTCCCTGGAATAGATGTCACCTGGAGGGGAGCATATGTTGCTCTAAAACCTTTTATATACCTTTCAGCATTCATGGTGCTTTTTAAAACATGCATGTGTCCCACACTATATGCACTAATGCATCCCCATACGATCAGAGATGCCGGCTTTTGAACTGAACGCTGATAATAGGAGAGGTGGTCTTTCTCCTCTTTAGCCCGGAGGACACAACGCCCATGATTTCCAACAAGAATGTCAAATTGGGACTTGTCTGACCACAGGACATTTTGCCACTGGGCTACAGTCCATTTTAAATGAGCCTTGGCCCACAGAACATGGCGGTGCTTCTGGATCATGCTCAACAATGGCTTCCTTTTTGCATGATAGAGTTTTAGGTGGCATCTGTGGAAGGCATAACGGACTGTGTTTACAGGCAATGGTTTCTTGAAGTATTCCTGGGCCCGTTTAGTAATGTCAATGACAGAATCATGCCAGTAGTGATGCACTGGTGCCAAAGGACCCGAAGATCACAGGCCTCCAGTAAAGGTCTTTGGCCTTGTCCCTTACGCACAGAGATTTTTCCAGTTTCTCTTAATCTTTTGATGATGTTATGCACTGTCACTGATGAGACCTTCAAAGCCTTTGCAATTTGACGTTGAGGAACATTGTTTTTAAAGTATTCCACAATTTTTTTTACGCAAGCCTTCACAGGTTGGAGTTTGAACAAGCCTCTGGTCAGCTTTACTTCGGAGAGACTCAGCCTCTCTAAGACATCCCTTTTATAGCCAATCATGTTACACAACTGATGCCAGTTAACTTAACTTAATTACTTGCTAAATGTTCTTTCAGCTGATTTTCTTATATATTAATTGCTTTTTCAGCCCTATTTTGTCTGTATCCCAACTTTTGAGACCTGTTGCAACCAGAAAATTTGAAAGAAGCTCATTTTTTGGATAAAAATGCAAAATGTCTCAGTTTCAACATTTGAAATGTTATCCATGTTCCTTTGTAAGTAACATTGGCTCATTTGATCTGAAAGTAATTGCATTTTGATTTTATTCACAATTTATACTTCGTACCAACTATTTCAGAGTTGGGATTCACTAAGTGCCAGCATTTTCTACAAACAGGAGACTTACTATCAACTTATCTGTGAATCCAGATAGGAGTGTGTTTCAGTAATCCAGCCCAAAGGTTCCTAAAGCTAACTTCTCTGTATCCTGCTGAGACAGAAATATCCTCATTTTGCCAATATTGCTCAAGTGAAAGAAAGCAGGTTTGGTGTTCCTCATGACAATCAAAGGAGAGGTCTTGGTTTGACTCTGAAGAAGACTTTGTGTAGATACGTTAGTCCTCTGCACCTTAATAAATCGCCTAATATAACTGTGTGGTCCAGGACCCCGTTTCAAATTGTATGTTGAAGTTTTATTCTCCTTGACCTTTCTGGGTGTTTTTGGAGGGTTAACCACACCTATTATAATTAATTTTGTCAGCCTATTGGTGTGGACAATATATAAATGTGGGTGTGTTCCCCCTTTTTAAGCATGATGACCAGACGCAGATCCAAGTTGGATCGAAACGTTGTCCTATTTAAATAAATATAAGTTTTCTTGGTGGCTTGGAGTAAGAGTGCATGGTGCCTTTTCCTTTCTCCATTGATGCATTTTATTGGATAGGCTTGCACCTATACGCGATGAGCGTTTAACTCTTTCTTCGTGTCTGTGACCACCACATTACCAGATCGTTGCATATGTAACTAACATGACAACAAATTAGTAACAAATGCAAAAAAGTGTGTGTGTGTGTGTGTGTGTGTGTGTGTGTGTGTGTGTCAGTCAAAGCTTGAGTAACAGAAAATGCACTTGCATTAAATTATATTGGGGCTGTTGCAGAGAAATTATAAATACCAAAATTATTTTCCTTTTTCAAACCCATTACTGCTTGACAATATTTTCTGCAGGCATATCTTGCATTTTCAGTCAGACAGAAAAAAACATAGTTTGACTTGAATAGATCAGAGACGTCTGTACCTGGTATGTCAAATTTCAGCGTGTTTTTATTTTTTTCTGTAAATTTATTCCCATAAATAAACTATGCAAATTATGTCACACACAAATGCTGTCTTATCTCCTTGGTGCTTGAGTTTTATTTTCTGAAACTGAAGCTCAAAGACGTGCAAATTCTGTCTGGTAAGTTGTCTTATCAAGTGTACTTCAGCTGTTTTCAGCTTGTCAGAGTAACCTAAGAAAATATAACAGTCACCTGACTTCACCCTATCAGATGATTGCTTGATAGTCAAATCCGTGGTCTTATTTAAGGTAACCTTTTGCAGCTTCTCGCCACACTCACCCCAGCACCACCTGTCTACCAGTGGCTGCTGGTGAACTGGCGATAGGGGAGGCTCAAAACAGTCCCTTAAAATCAATGATTGGTCAACTTTTATTTACATTGCCATTACAGAAACTCCAATAACTCTCAACATTGTCAGATGTGGCCAGTTTTCTTTTATAACGCTTACCAATTACGACTCCGGACTTCTCACGTTTTTCTTTATTCAGGGATTGGAAGCAATGGATGTGTTTCATGATCGTTTAAACGAAATAAGATCATTTGAAACGTCTTTACGCAATTCCATTGCTTCCAACCCCTCCAGTGCATAAGGAATTCAGTTCCGCGGGAGAATCTCTTACATACGTGTTGATTGAATAATTGCTGACTACAGCAGAGGAACATTATGCTACTTAAACTCACACTGAATGCGTGAGAGTTGACAGGTATGTGTTATAAATGAAAACTGGCCACAGCTGATAATGTTGTGAGTTTTCAGAGTTTCTGTAAATGAACGATTGAAAACAGTCATGACCAATCATTAATTTTAAGTGATTGTTTTAAGCCTCCCCTATGAGCAGTTCACCAGCTGCCACTGCTGTCTACTATAGCATTCATTAATTGTTTCAATACAAAATCACACAGATCTACACCAATAACTTTTTTGATATCATTATTGTGGTAGACTCTTTTCATGGGGGGGTAGGGGGGTGGTGAAGATGCCAAAGTCGGTATGCTAGTAAATAAACAATTTTGACAAACCTCACAGAAATATTTAATGTTTAACACATGTAGACCCAGATTATACATTCATAAAACCGAGGGACGTGATTCTCTCCAGTTTGTGAGTACAGTACAGTGTGCCTGCGTGTGTGCCTGGATGAGGGTGTGTTTGTGTGTGAATGAGAGAGGGAGAGAAAATGTTACCTGCAATTCTGAGGTAGAGATACTGGCGACGGATGGTATGTTAAAGAATTCTAGTTGAGTAACCCTAGTAGACCACACTATCGGCTACATTGAAGAACTTCAGGTTAAGTAAGTTATCACCTCTCATCAGCAATCACAGGTTTCATTCTTGCTCCTTAGATGCCAGGTTTGGATTACACACAAATTTTTGTAGTGGTTGATAGACCCTTTGAAGTAGTCTAGGCCACCCCGTGTATAAAATTATATTTCCACCACTGTGCAACATTGACCACTCCTTGGTGGGCAGCAAGGTCAAACTGCAAACAAAGAACCTGTATCACTCGAGAAAGCAGAGCAGACTTTACATCGACACCAATGAGACAGATGCCGGGGGGAAAGTGAAGCAATCTCCACGAGTTGCTAGCGGATTCGCTTTTAGGCCTGCAAAGTGCTAATACCCACAATAGATGCATACACTTCAGTGATACTGTCTACACACCACCATGTCAGCAGATTGGTGCAGGGCTTTCTTGGTAGAAATGATACTTGTCCTTGCGGAGAGAAAAGGAAGTCCCTGGCTGCACACAGTCTGCCCCAGCAAACTAACTTTTCAGCTCCAGTGAGTAAAACTTTCACATCTGCTGGGTCACTAGCAGCAAAGTTCAACAGAGTGCCAGGCACTGTGCCAAAAATGATTGGCTCCAGTTCTGCTCTCAGATACAGATTGCGGCAGACACGGGCAACATCAAAGCAATGTACGACGTAATCAAGCAAGCTCTGCGTCCGGCGCAGAGGAAAACTCCTCCTCTGAAGTCTGTCACAGATGAGGTCATCCAGGATCGGGCTCAACCGATGGAGTGCTGGGCTGAGCACTACCTCAGCTACTATATTCCAGGGAGAATTCAGTGGCTGAAGATGTCCTGAATGCTACTGAGTACTTGCCTGCACTGGAGGAGCCTGATTGAGAACCAGCCCTGGAAGAACACAGCAAGACCCTGAGCTCTCTTGTCTCTGGTAAAACACATGGGAAAAATATGGCATTCCTGCTGAGGTCTAAAAGTTCCTCAACGAAATCCTCACCATTGAGCTGCATTAAATCCTCTGTCTCTGCTGGAGAGAAATTAAAGTGCCGCAAAACATGAAACACCAACATCAACACACTGTACAAAAATAAAGGTCACAGAAGCGACTGTAATTTTCGTGACATCTCGATTCCCAGCACTGTCACACAGCTCTCTCCTCAAGTCACACACATGAGACTCAAGATACTTGTAGAGTCGACTCAGAATTTCTGTGCCAACAGATCTACTATCAACATAATATTCTCCCTTATACAGCTGCAAGAGAAATGCAGGGAGGAAAGGCTGCCACTGTTCATTGTCTCCACAGATCTAACAAACATCTTTAATTGCCAAAGGGTTATTCATGTAATTGGTAAAAGCATTAATTATGGAAAATGATTGAGAACTAGTCGGGATCATTTAAATGTTTTTAAGGGAAGTTCTGCGCTCGTCCACTTTTCAGTTTTGGCTTTGCCACTACTTCAGCAGCTCACGAGCAGCTTCAGCAAAGCTTGCCAAGACTTTAGTCTCATCAGCAGTCTGAAAAAAAAAAAAACTATGTTCGTGGATCAGGAAGAAGTCTCTCCAAATGACATCAGAATCCCCAACTATGAACTGCAAGTTATGCATAACTCCATGTTTTTCTGTTTGACAGTCTTTCCTGGACACTGAGCCAAATAAGTGCATCAACAAGATATCTCCCACCATGTCCAGACTGTCTAAGAGAGAATGGATGAACAGCAGCGTGCTGAAGCACGTTAAGGTCTACAGACCATACGTTGTGTGTTTGCTGTTTCTATCCAATTAGTCCAGTGCATCATTGCTCCCTATCTTAATACCTGCAAAAACAAGCACTAGATGTCTACTGGCCTGCTCTGTTCTCTGGCAACACTCTAAATAATATATCTATTTTGGGCATCCAACCATAGGCTCCACAGCCATGGAACAACCAGAAAACTTGCTGCATGATGATAAAGGTGAAGTATAGCTCTCCTATCAGATTGCCTATTTTATTTTTCTTCAAATGATATAAAATGGAGCTCTAGCATTAGTTAAGTCAGGCACAGAAGTCAGGCTGGTCACAAACCTCATTCTGTGCAATCATTCTTGACTTCAGCATCTCCCACGCAATTGATGGGATTTCATAACAAAGGCTGCATTCATTAATTTGTCCAACTCCATGCCCTCTACACCGCTCCTACTCTGGTCTATAATCTGCATCTCATCTATAAGCAGAGTGACCATTTCTTTTGCATTCGCATGGACATTTGCTCCCAAGGTAAAATTTCATTATGGGACAGAGGCTCTTTTGACCTCCTCTCCTATTTGAAACTAATCTGGTCCACCTGCTGCGGAGGTTGTGGTTTCATAACTCTCTTGCGAGACAATTTATAATAGTATTCACAAATAAAATATCTAAGCTTGTTGTGCCTCAACGTACCTCAATTTTTTTGGAGATTAATTTTGCTGATGACGATGTACAACGTAGATTGATTTCATGCTAGTGCACCCTTTTCATGTTGTTTCAGGCCGAAATTTGATTGGCTGAAGGAGGTGGTACTTCTCTCTCATGTCTTTTTAAATTGTTCTGTCTCATCACCAGCAAAAGCAGATTCTGACTGAGGGAGCATTACCTCACTTTAATTTGGCTCAGCACTAGTCTGAAACGCATTGCAAGGATCTCCATCTTAATCGTGGTTAATATGCTCCTTTGCGCAGCCTCTGGTACATTTAATGAATTCGCATATGGACTAGTTTGCAGGGCTGTATTTTAACCATACAGCTTATTTTAAGTGTTATAACATTAATAAGGCTTTGGCTTTGAAAGCTAGGCCTTCAAAAATCTTTATTCAAAAAAAAAAAAAATTTTACATTTTTTGACTCATTCGGTGCCATGCTTGAATATACTCGGGGTATAAGTGCCATACCTGAGTTAACTTGGGTTTTGACAGTTCCATTTTGTACCACATAGTGGCAGCAGTTCCTTCGGCACAGTTGAACCAAGGTTATTTCTAGCCTCCTTTGCAGACGTTCTATGTTGCTCGCTTCGCTCTCACACCAATATCTGCGCACTCAAGCCAAGTATTGTGCTCAGAGAAACTTTCTGGAGGGAGCTAATTACATGCACATACTATTGTAGGAGCAAGGGAGGGAAGCAAACCTCATAAGACATCCACAATGGAGACTAACCAACATGTGGAAAAACACTTATCTGCAGAGCAGCGCACTTCGGTCGGCGCTTCGGTAGGTAGACGGTTGACTTAGGGCCGGTCGCTAGCATTGAAAAGTTGGTCGATTTCCTTTATGGTCTCATTCAGTTGACTTTTTATGCTTGATAACTTTTCTAATAAATGGTAGCATCAAGTTGTCTTTTCCATATATACGTTTTTTCTCTTTCTTTGATCCGATTCTTGTTTTACAAAAATTACTAATGTCATTATCAGCAAATCTTTAGGGGTTCCTGTACCTGTAATTTTTGGTAATCATATTTGACAGGGGAAACACGAAAGGACTATCATAACAAGCATTCTGAATGGCTTATTTTGCACAATGCCATCACGTCAGAAAACACAAAACCTTGCTTTAGTGCGCAGACATTGGTGTGTGAACAAAGCGAACAACATAACCTAGCCTCTGTTGCAGATGCCTTATCTCATCAGTTATCGGGTCACCTCGGCTTTTCAAACTGGATGTCCAGAAATATTTGTGCATGCTCTGTACGTCATTTCTGGAGGTAAAATGGCAGCCACGTGAGATGGCTCATCACAGGAGAGGTCGTTCAATGTTCAAGAAGCATTAGAACTGATTTTCACACCTGATTCTGACAATGATGTGGTGATGAAGCTGAGGTGCTTTCAGAGCTCGATAAGGTGTCTTTACCAGGGACTAATGACAGCAGGAGACATTGTAAGGGAAATGAAAACAAATGTGGAGGTCAAAAAACACCACGCCAAGCCAGCAAAATGAAGTTGTGCTGACTCTGATGATGCTGAAAAGGATTGAGAGAACTTTCGCCCACCTACTGTGAATGATTCCAGTGGAAATTTGGGAAAGAGAGAGGCTGACCTTGGTGACCATTCTACTCCCTATGACTGCTTTAGCAAGTTTGTGTCCAATTAACTCATTGAGAAAATCGTTGAAGAGACAAAAAGATATGCACAAGCATTGCTTGTTAACAAGGAATTTTCACTGCATTCCAAAACGAAAGCTTGGAAACTCACAAATGCAAGGGAGATGCATGTGTCTCTGGCCATGGTTTAGTTGATGGGTGTTGTCAGAAAGCCAGTGCTTTCAAAGTGCTGTGCCACTGACAGTCCACTCCTGACACCAATTTTTGGAAAATGTTTGTCCAGAAATCATTTTAGCCACTGTTATCTGTTCAACTGATTGTTGAACAGCGACAGTGCAAATGACGCACCACCTCTCGGCGGCTGAGATCTGCCCGCAACATGCCAACAGCTCTCTTTCTTGCTCCTGTGTCACATGCCGTTCCATTTTCTTGATGCAGTAGCATTTTTCGTTTTTTTTTTGTTTGTTTTGTTTTGTTTGCTTTATGCAGGCTATTGACCACACCAAAAAGAACAAGTCAAGTGTCACTGTACACATCACAACAGCTCAATGTCTGTTATTACTGAAGTGCTTGGCGTGTGCACGTGGTGCGCATCAGGATACAATACCACACGCATTTCTCCATTTCCTCTCGTGCCTCACTGGAAAAGAAATGAAAATCAATCGATTCTTCAATTTGCTCAAATACAGTACATATACCTCACCTGTGTGTTTTTAATGGCGCTGAGTGTGTGTGTATGTATGTATGTATGCATGAATGTATGTATGTGTGTAAAAAAAAGCACAAGCATTAGATTTGACACACATATGTGTCAAATCTAATGCTTGTGCTTTTTTTTATTTCCCAAATTTTCATTGATGGTCCAAAACATTTTTACTTTCCCTCCCAGCAAAAATGGTTTAGCCTGTACAAATAAAAAAACAAATGTTAAAATACATTTTGACATTTATGTGAACACTGTTACTGAATGAAATTACAAGATACTTAAATGATGAGTGATCCCAAACCTCAGAACAGTAGTGTATATCATGCTTTCTCCCAGCCATTTCAGCATCATATTGAGGCACATATACACTACCGCTCAAAGGGATATATAAATCATAAATTTAGGAGAACTTCTGACTTCTATTTTTACTCCAATTCACAAGCTCTGCCGTGCACATTTATTTACATAGCTGGCTGTTTGCAATATTCCCTTATTGCTTATCCCATGTAATCATAAAAGCAAATTAAAGAAAATAAAGGATTAGTCTTCAGGAGCAGTAATTTACGCAGAATTGTGAATTTGTGGATGAAGCATCTGCTGCTTTCTTCCAAATTCTCTTTGAGAATGTGATTTGTGCACAAATAACTTCTTTCAGACCTGGGCAGAGATGATCAGTGAGTATGGTCATCACTAATCTCTGGGACAGCTATGGTTTGCAGGCTATTGAGAGTTAATTTGCAACTCGATAGCATCATTAATGTGAACAGCAATTGTTGTGCAGTAGTGGAACAGCTGCCAACCTGAAAAAAGTACAGATAAATGTCTGATTTGTCACCAGAGTTGAGAATAGAGCAAAGGTTTTGCTGCTCGGCGCTGCTCAATTGCTGGTGCCTGATGTACACTTCATGCTCGAGGGTGAGCCTAGAAAGTTGCATGGGTTTGGCGGGAAAAGCACATTGGAACATTGGATCTAAGCTGCATTTTATTAGCATTTTATACAATCAGAAAAACAGGCATGCAAATTGTTTAAATATTAAAATATAGCATGTTTTAGTGTGTATATTATAGTTATATTATGAAGGGGGTTCTACAGCACTACATTTTGTAAGAATAGTTTTAATCATAGAACATTTTGACGTTAAAACAATTTAATGCTGAAAACAATTTAATACTGAATACAGATGTACTGAAATGTTCAACTGACAGCCTATTTGCCAATGATTTGCCAGTATATTTGTATAGGGCAGCATTTATTTATTAGCTGTTGTTGAATACATGCTGGAAACCAATACATTTCTTTATTAAATGTATGGCAATGCTAACTCATCATTTGAGGAAGGTTATAACATAGAAAGGAAGAATACATCAAAATGAATAATTCTAGTGGGAATTATTTGTGAAAAAGAAAAGATTTATTGAAGGCATACAGGCGTACATGCATACAATGGGTTTGGTGACAAGGCTCCCCATAGCACAGAGCCTACATCAACAATAACATTGAAAGGAGGAGACTGTTATAGATCAGAAACTTAGTCACAAGAAAACAGGATCAATGAATGCTGTTCTTGATGGGTGGAGGTGGGGTGGGGGAGGGTTATCAAGCGAGTTTGCGAGGAGCTGCTTCTCAGGATGCCATCTTAAATAAGCCTCCAAATTACTGGTCGAGCAATCATTTGATGGCAAAGTTGGATGACAAGTCATTTGCACTTGAGTGACTCTGCAGCAGGTTGAAACGGCTGCTCTATGTTGATAATAGAGCTTGACTCCGTGGCCTATCGGAATTTACGTCAATGCTCCATTTGATTGGACCACTTTGTCATAAAAGAAAAGATTGATTGAGGGCATACAACAATACATGCATACATAGGGTTTGGCGATATGACTCTATTCCAGGAAGCTCTTTAACCATCCAAACTTGGAACCGAAGGTAGGGAGCTGCAAAGAACCCCCCAAACAGAACCATGCCAGGTGTAGGCTAGCTTGAACTACAGAATGAATTTGCGTCCATTAATAGCTCCATGAACACAATCAAATCAAATTCTCAATTTTTTTTTTGAAAGGTTACGTATTTACGTCCATTAATGCCTTCAAATCAGATTCTTAATTTTTCTTTCAGAGCTTACTTATTTTAATGAGCAATGACACCATATGCTGAACTTTTTGACAATGGTTAAACTCAATTTCTTGGTTGTTTCTAGTAGACTATACTGCACTGTCAGAAATGCACAGTGGCACAGGGTGATTTTGTCCCCTAAAGTATGAAGAAAGCCCCTGAAAATCCAATACTGGAGACAACAAATTTCAAAATATGACCACGTAACAAGTTATGTAGCTGACTTGCTTAATTTCTGGTCAGTCCGCATCCTCCAATACACACCTTTTTGAAAAAAAGTTGAAACTGTTAATTATTTGTTCAAATTCTAAACTTATACAATCCCAACTTGCAAGAAGTGTCAGGATTACGTAGAGGAACCACAAGCGAGAACCAGAGAATGCAAAAATGGAGACTTTATTTCTGAAAGGGGAGACTCCTCACAGAGCTGGCAACAGTACAGAGTCCACAATCAAAAAATCAGAATCCAATGGGCGAAATCCAGAAACCGTAACCAGGGCACTAATCACAAACGTGGAAAGTCCAGTCAGAAAGGTAATCTCAATGAAAACAAGGTGAGGAAAGCGTGGCACAAGAAGACAAAGGAAAACTTTCTCACAAGGCATGGCTGTGATCAGACTCCTTAAATACACACTGGTAAGGTCACATGTTATCATTGGGGAAAAGGTGCAGGGGATCAGACTAATAACAAAGGGAGAGCACGTGAGGGAAACCCAAACCACATGAAATCGACGAAAGCCAAAACAAGGACAGGGAATGACGAGACTTCTGTAAATATTAAACGGCTCCAGGTAGGGAGTTCTAACATGTACTGAGTAAGAGAAGCAGAACAGGTTTTCAATTAGAAGCCGGAGCGGCAGAAACGCAGCAAGACTAATAGGAATAGCAAAGAGGGCGGAGTATACAACAGAGCAAATGCCAAGGGAATATTAGTCAATTAGTATGTGACTTTACAAAGAACCAGTCCACATTAGTAATATTAGTAAAATATGCAAGGTATTAGTAAAAGAGTTATCAAAATAACAAACTGTTTGTAAATCTAGAGTAGAAGTGGCGAAGGAAGAAAATGAGACTAGAAAGAAGACTTAATCTCCATAAAACTAAATCACCCAATCATGTGCTCAAGACTCAGACAGGGGAAACAGGACTAGACCAACTCAGACAAGACAGGGGAGACAAGGTGCAAAGCATGGCAATGGTATAATCCTGGCATAGAAAACAAAGACGGTGAATGGTAACAAGACATAAAACTGCAAGACTACGGAAACATGGCATGGCAAGAAAACATGAGCATGATATGAAAAAATAAAGAAAACATAGTAAATAATAACAAATAATACAAAACAAGACTAAACATGACAGAACAGAACGGAATCATAAGACGTTGGCACTGTTTTGAAAATGCACATAAAAAGAGAAAGTGTAGATTTCTAAATTTGTTTTGACTTTATTTATTGACAGTAGCTATGACAACAAGATTTTTAATGTTTTGTCTAATAAACTTAATTTTATTTGTAAATACACATTCATTCCTGCCATTCAGGCCTAGAGCAATTCCAGCAATGTTGGGACAGTGTAAACTGTAATAAAGGGGTAAAAAATTTGAATTTGAATTAGGGCTGGGCGATATATCGATATTATATCGATATCGTGATGCAAAGTAAAATATCGTCACGGATTTCGACTATCGTAATATCGTGATATGAAATAATTGTTGGCTTTTCTGGTTTTAAAAGCTGAATTACAGTAATGGGTTGCATTGTTCTGCACTTGCAAGACTGTTGAAGCGGTTGCCTGCACCTGTTTCATCGTTATGTCCACATTACTAATAAATGGTTTTAAAAAATATTATTGTGTAAATATTTTGCAAAAGCACCAACATTTGTCCCGATAATATCGGCAAAATATCGATATCGAGGTATTCGGTCACAGATATCGGGATATTAGATTTTGTCCATATCGCCCAGCCCTAATTTGAATAATGATGTGATTTAAAGTAGCTAATATCAGCATGTGATTTATTTTGATAGCAGCATCAAGGAAAAGCCTACTCCTTCAGGACCAAAGGTGCAATGATCAGCCTCTACATACTTTTCAGCATTGATAATGCCTTTCCAGATGTGTAAGCTCCTCACGCCATAGGCAAGCTGGATGGTCCCTGTTCTCTTTGGACCAAACGACACGGCGTCCATGGTTTCCAAAAAGATTTTCAAATATTGATTCATCTGACCACAGAACAGTTATCCATTCTGCCTCAGTCAATTTTAAATGAACTTTGGCCCAGAGAAGATGCCTGCTTCTGATGAACCTTTCCTCCGTTTCACAGCTCCACCTAGCTATAACTGCATCAATCTTCTTTCTCAAGGCTATGTTTACAAATGTGCGTGCTGTGGCTTCATTTCTTCCTGCAGAGCACTGTCAGCTATGCTCCTATAGTCAACATCACAGAATCAACGAAAGCCATCATAGGAGACAAAGAAAAAAATGTAACATTCTAGACTTTCTGTCTGGATGTCATGAGGCATTGCAGATGCTACGATGGCTGCCATCCACTATGGCACACTACATGGCATTAAACAATCAATCTTTGTCCACAGTGACAGGGAATATTTTCTATGGTAATGCATTGGAATTGGCTTCCATATAGTGAAGCAGATCTCGCCTTGCATCGCTTGGGGTATGATACAGAATTTTACCACAAAAGCTTTTTTTTTTTTTTTGCAAAAATTTACAATGTTGCACTATAATCTCCAAGAGGTGATTAATGCTCTATAATGTCAGTCCAAATGCACAGTTGAATGTGCAGTGGGCAACAAGTCCTCTGCTTTTGAGTTCAGGGCAGAGTGATTTTTTTTCGAAACACGCTGACTGAAGCCACCGTTTGATCGTGAAAGAGTGTGTTACGTGCCACACTTTTTTTTCCTGTATTTCCTTGGTTGTTCTGGTTGTGTGTCTCTGTTGGTCCAGGTTTCCATCAATCATCATTACCCCAGTCGTGCCATGTCCCGCCTCGCCAATCAGAGGGAGTCTCCTGACTCTGTTCCACCAATCATCACTCACCTTACCTGTTTAAATCCGAATCCTGTGACCTGAGAGAGAGTTCTGTTCATCCTGTATTTGTTGTGCTTCAGTCTTTTGCTTTTGGTTTGTAACTCCGTCATTGTGTTGGTTTCTTTTTTTGGTTGTCTACTGGGTTTCTTTCTAACTACATCAAGGCCGGGGAAGGGTAAGAAAGGCCTCTGTACACCTGTACACATAGGCAAAAGAAATCTGTTAAACACACTAGGTTAGGAGTGTTTGCCACCCACTGTATTTATGTTTTTGGCTAGTCAGTATAGTTAGGTAGGTTTTCTTTCTGTATATATAATCAGCAGTTAGGTAGCTTACTCTGTTTGTTTCTAGCTAGTCCTGTTTTGGTTTTGTTTAGTTCTTTTCTTGGGCAACACTCAGGTCCCCGGACCTTGATTGTGTGTTTTGTCATGTTCTTGTTTTCCGTTCTGTAAATATTGTAAATATTGTAAATACCACTATTTTGCACAGTAAAAGCACCCATTTGCACTTCACTCGTGGATTTTGTCATTGCCCCATATCCTGGTGTGTTGTCTTTTAAGTATTGCTTGCCCCAGACTTGCGCTATTTACAATCACCCCGTTTAAAAGCCAAAGTGCGACCCCTAGTTTTCCAAGGCACTGTGGGGTTCGTAACAGAGTAACTGGATTGGACAAGTGAAATTTGCTGTACACTGCAAAATATGCAGGTAAGCCCGTCCATTCTTGTTGCGTCTTTCCATGTTTGGAATGCTTTAAGACATGATTGCGCCTCTGTGCTGTGATGACTGCGAACTTGGCCATTATCATGGTAATCGTGTGCACCCTCTCCGCAATTTCTTCAAAAATGTAACATCACGATAAACATACTGTCACCCAAGATCACCAGTCACTCTTTCTTTTCTAAATTTGAGTGATTGGTTTTGTTGAAACATGTTTTTAATCTGTGCCCAAGAGGGTTTGAAATTTGTGGTAGTCCACTAGTCCACTCACTATTAAAAATTACAGTGGACTGGTAAACTTGTTTTCACACTAGTCTGAGTGTCCAGGAAAAAATTGTTAACAGCAAATAAATTGTAAATGGAAAGAATTCTGTAACTAGCCTCAAATTTTTTTTGGCTTTTTTATTCACTAGAACGGTTTACAAAGGGGGCACTAAAGTATTTTGAGGGGTCTTAGTAGTGAGAAGGGGAGTTCGAAAAAAAAATTTCGAAAATTTTTGCGCCCCCCCCCCCCAAAAAAAAAAATAGGTAATACATACGCACATTTTGTTTTCAGAGTCCATTGCAGTTTATTTCACGCATTGTAATTAATATAAACCTCAACCTTTTTTTGAAAAAATATAAGTAAATGGTCATAAACTGTAGGTTGTCAAATGACATCTAGGCTACTTTTAGAATTGGAAATAACAAAATCACAAACAACCACGGTGTAATTATTTTAAGTGTAACTTTTCATGCACCGTAACTGAGTAATTATGTTCAGTGTAACAGGTTTATTTTTTTAATATTCAACAACATTGCCATTTATGCATTTTCCGGACACCAACAGAAACTTACTTGCATACAGCCAATCAGCGACCTTGTGCCGGACCGCTGAAGGAGTGTCTCGAGACTGTTCACTGTCTCTTCACTGGCCTTGCACTTTTAAGTTAAAATACATTAACCGAGATCGCGTCAGCTTATTCCAGAAAATATGAATGCTCTGATCAGATGATTTTTGTCTAGCCTAGCTGGAAACATTAAAAACGATTGGCAGGTTTGGAAACGGCCACTGTAATTTACCAATTAAGGACACGAAAATTTAATAATTCAAAACCTCTTTTAAAGTATAAAATCATTAGGCTGTATCACACCCCTCTGCCTGAGTATAGCCGTCTACTTAAAATTATGTTTCTATGATAGAGCATTCATATTATCGAGAATAAGATGACACAATCTCTGTTATTTCTGCTTTGTATTCATCGGATTTTGTTTGGTGTCACTTTCCATTTTATTATCAATATGCCAGATCAGTGCAGGATAAAAAGCGGCGAGTTGGGTATCGCGAAACTAGATTGTAACCAGCTCATTTTACCAACTTCAAATATTTGAACAAATTATTTATGAAAATGGCAGGCTAGATGAATGATTTGGCGAACAGTTATGTTGAAAGTAAGGCAGACATTTACGATGTAATCGCAGAATTCTGGGCAGTGAGTGGAATGTAAGCAAATTATTTTCTGTTTGTGTCCAGAATTCGCTTTCGCACCCCGCGCCCCCCCCTGCAATTGTTCTGCGCCCCCCACTTTGGGAACCACTGTAATATTGTGATTGCATATGACCTTGCAACCCAGGGTGTCATCAGTAGTATGGCTGCTACCGTTATACGCCATTACAATGTATGGCAGCACTAGGAATTAAACTGTAAATTATCTTCACTGGATGTACACTTGACGTTTTTACACACCAGAAGGTTTTTCCGGATACTCGCACATCATGATAAGCCGAAAAAGTACTGATTTCATTTAATATTGGTGGAGGCTGAATACGGAATTCTGTTCATTGTAAATATGTTTGTGCTTGCATTGCCGCATTGTGGACAAAGGTCAACTTCTGAAGAGATTATATGATACATGGCATTATTTCAAATCACTTTGGCACCCTGAACTTGCGTTTCCAATGTTTGTTTTCGTTATCACTCAATCACCTAGCTAGGTGTCCTCTAACGCAGATATCAAATATAAAAATAACGATGACAACAAAGATTACCAAATGTGCTAATTGCATAAAAAACTGCAAATTATTGTTTGAAGGTCGAGGTCCAGACCGTCCCGCGTTGGAATTTGAGGATCGTTTGAGGTTTGATTAGATGATCAGAATAGTGCTTACATTTTCAGAATCCAAAAAATTTGTGATTCGTTGTAAATTAGAGAATGGTCTCCACTCTTTAGATATGTATGAACTTTAACCCATTATTAGCAGTGAACATGAACAGCAGATGGATGTTGAATAATTTGAAATTAACTTTTGCGTAAGAACTGCCTAGTATTGCTGAACTTCATAACATATCTTGGATGAAATGAAAGCCAAAAAATTAGATGATTCTTCAGATTCTTCCATTTTCACTTAGTCTTCACCTGAGATTATTGCTGGGTTTGATTTGGATGCCATTTTTGTTTGTAATCTTTGGTCAGACAGTACAATTTCCCTTACCAGGTATAAATGTTTGTTTCAGATAGTTTTGAATTTTATGACTTTGGTCCAGTTCAAGTTACCTGTGTTGATGTGGTCAGATACAATACTGTTTTGTCTTCAGTACTTAAAGGGATTGTGTGGATTTTTTGACATAAAGTTGCATGAAATACTCTTTAGTAGTGTAGTACATAAAAGGTGATTTTTTTTTTTCATTAATATGTCCCATGAGTGGAGTTCTGTCCTCCTGAAGTTTTGAAGTAAGCAGTTCCGGCTAGTTTGTTGGGGTCACAAAAATAAACTAGAAAAGCACTCAGAGAGCGCAGAACCCCCGCCAGGGGGCAGCAAAGCCAAAAGCACAGCGATTGGGAACTCCGGCCCATTGGAAAGACTTGAAATCTTGAACTTTGGCATATATCTCAGCAGTACTTAGGCCTAGATATGCCAAAATTTAATTACCTCTTCCTTGAGTTAATACCCACCTACCCTGAAAATTTCGTCAAAATCCGGCCATGAGATTTTGAGTTATGTTATACACAAACAAACCAACCAACAAATGGCACTGAAAACGTACTCCTCCTCGGCGGAGGTTAAAAAGTATTGTTTCCCAAAACAACATGTCTTTTAAAGAGTGATATATTTCTGTCACAAAACCATGGTCAGTGAATAACTCACACTTTGCAATCACTTGGCACTATTTTTCTCTCCCTTGGTATCATTTGCACAGACTATCATCTATTTTGAAGGTAACATGCTTGGATGTCGACTGCCACGACCTGAGAGAGCAACACATGGAGAGACAAGTACTAGGTTATCAGCTTAGAATTCACTGGGTGATGTTTTGAGAATATGCTGCATGTTTTCAAGCAACTAACCACTGCTAATTAAGCACAGTTACTGCTGCATTCAGAAGTGAGTATCCTTCCTTTACACAATTACAACACTGTAATTTCAAGTATACAGGATGCATGCCAGGAAATCATACATCATGAGTTATTTCACTAAAATCTACTGCGCAATAACATCCTGAAGTAATGTATTTATAAATTGCAGCAGAGCTGTGATCCTTAGATAATTGGTGAGCCCTTAATTCATTGTGCCCCAAGCATTTTTCATTTATATCAACTTCACACCTTTCTGCCATTTCATTTATCTCAGGTGTGACCATGTGACCTCTCCTGATTACTTTTAAGATTCTGTTTTTATCTCGTAATGAGACACACAGAAAGACAAGTATGAAGCAGGAATGATCTCTCTGAGCGAAATAGAGCACTTTGTTTGAAATATTAATTTCTAAAATTCAACTTTGACATACTTCCCTCTAAATTAAGCCTTTCGTGGAAATATAATATACATTTCTTTCAGTGTTGAGATAATGAAGTGAATAGCAGCTGTTTCCCTGCCGGTGTGCCAATGATTTATATACAGTTCAAAGTCAAACGAATTACCATCTTTAGGCTTACCCAGTGTAGTACAACTTGTTTCAAAGCCTGAACACAAATACTATGCGATCAGCAAAAGCCAGGATCAGTGCAAGCCAGAAGAAACAGAACTGAAAGGCTTATATCCCTGCCCACTGAGACTTCTGGAAGGAGGTTTTTCTTTTTCTGCTGGCAAAATTTTTTGTGGTGTGTTGTGGTTGTGAGCAGAATGCATTGATGTTGCTTTTATGACTGTTTGCCCTTACCGCCATGGTCTTGAGGTCTTTGTCTTCACTACTGCTCAGCTGTGCTCCATTCACATGGCTAATTCTGCCTATGATCTGCGCCACTTGTGACTGTTAGATGGAGAAGCCAGATGATGAGATTACAGCTTTGGACCCTGCTAAGCCTTCCCGCACAAAGCATTTTGTGAAGTAGAAAATGTATTTTTTTTTCCCTGAAAATGATTCAGTAAAATAGTATATGCAGTCAGACGATAAAATTGTAAAGATGAAAACCGTTATAAAGATGATGAATAGCTAATTAAGGACTTAATCCTTTTCTTTGCTCGCTGTTTTTAGTTTCTGTCTCGCTGCTCTTTTTTTTTTTTTTTTTCAGTGGTATGAGTTTGTCTGCTGCAAGCAGCTGGAGGGCCTCAGCGGATGTGTTGGTCTGAGCAGAGGAGTCTGAAGTGATTATGTGAGAGATTTCTGGAGGCCCTGTGGGAGCTGTGAGCTCAAGGCTGCTGTGTTTTGTGTTGACAATGGCAAAGCCTCCAAAGGGAGGATGTGCGTACTGAGTGAGCTCTTCCTCCATCTATCTTCCATAATGGGAACATCTCCAGTAGCCTGTGCTTTCACATTTTCCTTTCTCTTTTTTCACCCTAATTTGACATCACCAGCTGTGTCTCTGGAGTCGCTACTGTGTCATTGGTACCTGTTTGTGAGAAGTACTGCAGCTAAAGTATGTCCACGCCTGCTGTCATCAGCAAACTAGGGATTTTGTACATTCTTCAGTCCTGACAGTATTGCAGGACCTTGTTTATCACTGTGCGTGTGTGTGCGAGCAGATGCGCGCGCGTGTGTGTATGGGTAATATTACACTGCACTGTGCTCTGGATCAGTTTAACACACGGCATGGTGCTCATTTTGTTAAAAAGCCCCCAATTTGTTTACATATACACACATTTCCTTGTAATGCAACAACCGTGAAAAACTCAGTTTAGATAAATCGAGTAACTAAAATGATCCCTTGACTGTTTTCAGACTATTCAATTAATCTCCCAGAATGAAATAAGTTTTACAATGTTTTACGAAGTGTGCTGACTCTACAAGGATCGTGTCCCATCTATCGCCAACATTGAAAGATCTCTGGAATAATTAAGGAAAAGAGACTGTTTAAACATATCCATAAATTTTTGTTCTGCAACCCTGACTTGGTAAAAAATTAGAATGGAATAAAAAATGCACTTAAAAACAGAAAGCAGTGATTCCAAATTTCACTTGTTTTATCGCAGATGGTATGAAGACAAGATATCAAATGTCTTGTCCGGTCACCTTTATTTGGAAATATACATTCATTTCTGCCATTCAAGCCTGAAACCCATTCCAAAAAAGTTTGGACGCGGGCAATTTAGGACCAATGAGGTAAAAATTTTGAAACCGCTGATGTCCGCAGAAGATTGTGATCATGATTAAGGACAGAAGCAGCATCAAGGAAAGGCCCAGTCCTTCAGCAACAAAGATAGGCAGTGGATTGCCAACTTGCCCACAACTGAGTTAGAAAATCATTGAAAGGATTCAAAACAATGTTTCTTAAAGAAAAAAAGGAAGCAATTTGGATATTGCAAGGTAGTATAACAAAATTAAGAGATTCAAGAAATCTGGAGGAATTTCTGCACATTAAGGGCGAGGGTTCTAACCTAAACTGAATACCTGTGATCTCCGATTAAGGTGCGACAAGAAATGTCATTTATCTACAAATGATATACACACATGGGCTCAGGATTATTTTGACTAACCTCTGTCAAGTCTTACATTGTTACATCCACTTTTGCCAGTGAAAACGTCAGTATGCAAAAAGGAAACCAGATATTTACAGTATCTAGAAGCGCTGTCGACTTCTCGAGGCTGGAAGGCATCTGGGATGGACCATCAGACAATGGAAACATGAATTTTGGTTAGCTTGATCAGTATTTCAACTCTTATGCAGAAGAAATGGATGCCTTGTGCTCCGGAGCAAAGAAGAAAAGGACAATTCTGACTTGCGCCAAAAAGTCCAAAAGCCATGGCTTGTCACGGGGTTGTCAATGCCCTTGGCAAGGGTACCTTGCACTTTGTGTCTTCTGCTATGATCTAGAGAGGGAATCGGATGCAGAGACGGAGTACAATTCAATAGTACCGTTTATTGATAGTATTATGACAATGACTGAGAGGGACGGAGCCGAGAGCAGAATGACCATTCAATTTAAATGTAGTGGGGCTTGAATGTTGGGGTAGTCTGTGCCCGGCTAGCAGCACCCCAGGGGAATAACCTGATGCAGAACATTCTGGCCTGAGCAGAGCTGTCAGATGGCTGGACCAGAGAGTTTAGCAAGAACGCAGTTCCAGTCTCAAAGACCCCAGAAAGTTTGGGGGGTGTTCCTAATGAATTGGGCTGAAGAAAATTCTTAAGATTGATTAACAGGGACATAGTTCCAATTCTGGAGAGTGAGATAAAGGATTGGGAGCTTGTTTGTATCAATAAGATTAGGTAGAGAACCTCTATACATAACTAACATAAAAGGTTATGAATAATTTCTGAAAACGATAAACTCTAGACCAGGAAGAAACTGACTGGTGGTTAAAAGGGCATATAGCAAGTGACAATCCAGTAACTTACAAACAGAAAGCAAACAGTATATACCTGCCACACACACGTAAGGGAATGGGGAACACTAATGCATCACACCTGGCGAGGGAGGCATGCAGGACCTAAAACCAATAAAAAGAGACAATATTATATCTAGAGGACACACAGGCTGCTGGAAGGCAGAAAAGGAATCCACATATTTTGACAGCCCTCAGTCCAGAGATGTTTATGAAATGTTGTTAAAAGGAGTGGAAACATTATAAATGAGTGAATACTTAAATGCCCTTAAGTATTTTCAAAATATGTTGTTAGAATCAAACCTGAAACAAGCATTTTTTTAATGTAAAATTCATTTAGTGAAACAATATTGTGCTGTTGCATTGTTTTTACTGTAATACACAGTAGGTCAAGAATAATTTTCTAATTTCTGCGTTCAGTTTTGTTTTCAGTATACCATCCCCACTTTCTATGATTTCATACATCAGGCATTTCCAAAGAAACATATCTCTGATACCATATCTTGTGTCTGTTCCTCGACTAATTCAATTAAGAAAATTCCTTTTTTTACAGTGACTTCTGCTTCAAGGCAGTATTTTCATGATGTGCACACCACCTCTTGTAATGACATCATAGTGTTTTTTTTTTTTTCACACAAACACACACGCGCGCGCACACACGCAATTACTTTTTGCTCAAACAAAATTATTGCTCAGACTGTATCACTCCAAGTCTTTCTCTTCATTGATAGGTTTGCCTCAAGTGATTTTGGCTCTCTTGAGTCTCAAAATATTTTTCAGCGACATAATATTTATTACAATTCCTGGCTTCACCAAAATGTCAGTTAAAGGAGCTGCAGATCTTCAAAGCATACTGGTAGTACCTGAGTACATTTCATGATCCATTACAATTAATACCAGAGCTTTTTGTGTGCGCTGCACATCATAATTTTAGTTGTATGATCATCACAGATGTTTTGCATGAAAGGTTCTTTATACTTGTTCATTAATGGAGCCCAAGAGGGCTTTCAATCAGCAGACACCTCTCCCTCACTGAAATCAAGAGGTACTCCATGAATTCTATGCCAATTGTCCTCTACAAGAAATTTGTTTGAAACGGCACAAGATAAAATAACATCAATGAAAATCGACGGGAAAACAAATAAGTAAATAAATTTCATTCATGTAGAATTAGCAGTTGTAACATTTTATGTATACTTTATTTTAAAAAAGGATTCAAAGAAAATACCTTGATTGCCTTTCCTTGGAATTGGAGAGGTAGCAAAGATACAAAGTATAAAGAGACTGCATTGTTCTTGTACTCACATTCCCTCATACTAAGTTATGAAAATTCATGAATGTATGTTTTTATATTCTCATTTGTTGCGGAGAAACATATCCCCAAACAATATAGCACATAATAATGTCCTATATTTTCCAGCAGAGCACTTCTCCCTTCAATTTCAGAAGGTGTGATGACGATAATTTTGAGACTTCAACAAGCATGATTGACAGGACTGAATGAAGCCGGCTGCCCCACACCTTTAGAGATAATTACACATCATAAAGCTGATGTAGCAGCTCTTAAATACTGATTTACCAACTGGACAACAGAATTCCGAATGCCTCTACTACGTTTTAAACCTTTGCAATATACATAGGTTTTAAAAATGTTTTTTCCATGTTGGGTCATTCCATGTCAATTTAGATAGAAGAGTTGCTCACCGACTCAGATTTTGTCCAAAGTTTGTGTGCAGGTTACTTGGCACCAAAAAAAATGGGCTGTACAAAATATTTTGGCTGAGTTTTGAGAATTTTATATTTTTTCACCCCTGGGAAATTTGGAATTTGCACACTGGAAAAGCACCTTAGCTGAGAAGCTATTTTTAAGATTCAATATCTCCAGAAATGTAATCCCAAGAGGCCTGAAATTTGGTGTGAACATAGATAAAATTGTTGCCATTAGGAACAAATATATGAAAGGCACAAATAAAGGTCAGATTCTTAATTATTTGTCCCTGTAAATGGAACAAAATGCTACATTTTCAAATGAGGGTGGTCTTGGGGGCTCAAAATACCCCCTTGCGTTTATATAATATAATATAATATGTATGCATGTATGCATGTATGTATGCATGTATGCATGTATGCATGCATGCATGCATGCATGCATACATACATACATACATACATACATATATATATATATATGTGTGTGTGTGTGTGTGTGTGTGCGTGTGTGTGTGTGTGTGTGTGTGTGTGTGTGTGTGTGTGTGTGTGTGTGTGTGTGTGTAGAATTTTTCATTGATTTCAAAGCTGTTTTTCAGGGCTGAAATGTTAGCAGAATCAGAGATATTACAAGCATGGAAGGAGAATGGTCAAAATTTTCATTATTCTGACATGCTAAAATCACAATGTGGACTCAATGGCAAGACCCTGAAATTTTGTGTCAAAAGGGGCCTATATGTGGTCATTTTATATTCAAAGTTACAAGTTGCAACCATGTTGTCTTCATATTTAAATTTAAACCTGCTGTAAGTGATTTTTTTTTAAAAAAGAAAACAAGTGTTAAAAAGCTCCACATTCCATCAGTTATCATTGATTTACAGTATCTCGTCTGTAACACAGGTCTCTAAGTCACTGTCCTCTGCAGAAAAGCAGTATATAAAATTCTGGAGTCACCCACTGCCTCTATCTAATTTGGTGAGAGAACACCATAAAAGGAGCGGTTCGCTCCGCTTGTTAACTCGCCCTGTTTCACCGAAATCTGTAACCCATCAGGATTTGTGAAATTAGGGGGCGATGGTCTAGAGAGTATCTGTATGTTTGCAATCTACAGCCATCGAGAAGAAGCGCATTACAAAAAGAGAGTGCATGTGACCATTGGATGGAGAGCGAAGGGGGCGTGTCTGTGATAGTCAAAGATGGGTGTATCGAGCCAAGATAGGAATTCTCCCCCCGTGGCAATAATAGCAGAACGCTGCATTACTGTAGACAGAGCCGATCGCTACAGCCTATGCAGCGGAACGGATGAAGCTTCCGATCCCAGCGCTATATGACACAGGGTACAAAAAAACCGAGGAAAAGATAGTCAAGGAAGAAAAAACGGGAATTGGCCATGAGCCGTGTATATATCGGTGCTGCTTTCGGGAGGTTGAGAAAACAAGGAATCTTTTTCTGTAACAACGATCTCCTTGCCTTATTCATACTTAAATTTCTGTATGAATGTAATGTGTCGTTGGTCCATGTTTTCAGTATGGCTTTCACACGACTGAGAGTGTTTGTTTATATTGTACTTGTATAGTAACTGGGTCGCTGCGCTCAATCTCTGCCTCTGTCGGACACTGATGCGCGGTCGTGCGTGGCTTGGGGATGGGGGGCGGGGACTGCTGACTTAAGGCAAGGGGCAGGAAACGAGCTAAAATGGCCAAGTCAGTTACAGAAGATTTAATGAATGACAGTGAAACAAGATGGCAGCATTGCATTTTTTATTGACAATGAATGGAGGCAAGAAAGATCAGAGAGGCTGTATTACAGGAAAATATGTACAAATACTGTGTTATGGGCTGACAGATCTCTGCCAAATGCTGTTCTCACAAGGTCAGTCACTGCGTGGAAATAAATATGTGCAGATTTTTATTTACCTGTAAAATGGTTGAAGCAGGAGCACAAACATCCTCTCATGTTGAACCAGGAAAACAAGGTGTGTAAATGTCTATGAGTCCCAAGTCACGTGAACATGACATGAGCCAAGCAGGTGTTACACAGCTAATGTACGTGCCTCTCCTTGGCTTGTGGCATGAAACTAGCCCAGTCTGATGGGAGATTAGTTATGGAATTTAAGGAATCCTGTTTGCTATATAGCACTGGTATCTACCAGATAGAATCGCAATGCAGATTTTTGGACCTTGTTTCGGTGCTCCTTGATCTAGCTAATTAACTCAGCTGTTAATTGAAATAGTTGCCCTTTAGTGCTCTGACATTGAAGTTACAGGCAAAAGAAACTACAGTAGCTTTAGGAGTATTCGGATCACTCTCCATTCGGATACTAATTGCATGATTATGTTGACAACTCAATTACGAAATATTTATTTTTTTAGTCTTTTCTTCTTTGCAGTGATAACATAGTGGGCAGTCTTTCATAATTGCATGGACAGTGGTTTCCTATTGACCTTCCATTTAAGCCATAGCAGACCAAATTTAGTATTATCAGATCACCACGCAACTCGCTAACTGTTATGACAGGTGGTTGCTGTGCTATGCGAATGCAGGTACCACCCGACAGCGAATGTATGGAGAGGCCTGTTGTGCACAAATATCTGAGGCTTCACCTTTTCCTTGTACTTGTTGTAGGCACTTTGTCCTCTCTAAAGGCTTTTAGAAGTTACGTAATGAGTGACTGAGAAAAAAATAAAGGCTTACATTAAGAGAAGAATGCGTTATTGATTTTATTTTTCAAGGAAAAAAGTGAAGAATTATTCTGAAAACCTAGAGGGGAGTCAGTGATTTCCGATGATGTAAGTTTGCAACTATATTTATTTATTAAGCTTTGACAGAAGTCAGGAAAAGATCGCACAGGTGGTAAGGCACCTATTGTGAGGCAATCACCACACAACATTTACAGACAATTGAACAAAGAGAAGAAAAAATAAGAGTAATAATAAAATAGGGCAGTATACTAGCAAGTGTAAGTAACATCTGAGGGACAGACGGCAACTTGAACAATGACATTTTAACAGATTATTTTATTTGTGGAATGCCAGTCAGCTCTATCAAATTTCTGATACTACAGCTGCTTTTAAATGGAAGCTATTTCATTCTAATACAGAAAAGTTTATCAACTATTTTTCTTCTGATGATTCCTGTACGTGGGTTGGCAAATAAGAATGGCGAAAAGTTTCAGTCCAAAATTTTGGAATTTTCATTATAAATGTATCCTCATTTTGAAATGAAACAAAATGGTTATAGTTGAGGTCATATTCCCCCTTCAAGCATTTGCACAAGAATACACAATCAAATATATCACGTCTGTAGCCCAGCGGGAAAAGATCAAGGTTCATTAGTCGGGCCTTGTAATTGCTTCCAACACAATCATTATAACCAAGAATGTACTTAGTGGCTCTCCATTGCACACCTTTTTGATGAAATGGCCCAAGATTGGATGGAGTATTCTAAAAGGAAATATACAGTTTTCGTTTTGTTTGAACTGAACACGAATGACCGAAAGTTCTTTGAATTAATCCAAGCATGCGATTTGCTTTACTGACCAAGACATTAGCATGTGCATCCCATGATAAATTTGATGACACCACAACCCCAAGATCACGCATGCAGTCTACTTTTTCAATTAAATTACCATTCATTGTGTAAGAATGGGAACAATGAAGAACGATATGAAGAATGGGAATTTGCTTCCTTGTAACGCTCAATAGTTATAGATAATAGTTAATACATTTACCAGCGTTAAATCTCATGTCCCATTTACGGCTCCAATCCAAGATGTTTTCTAGGTCGTACTGCAGGTGTGAACAGTCTTGCGTGTTTCGGATTTCTGTTATGCATTTAGAGTCATCTGCAAACAAGGCACCGTAGTCTCTGGACTTAGTCTGGCATGTCATTAATATACAGCAGGAACATCAAAGTACCTAAAATTGATCCTTGTGGAATTCCTGATTTAACGGGAGACCAGGATGATAGGGCACCATCTACAGCAACTCTTTGTTTACAATTGGATAAATATGACGTAAACCACTTTAAAAGATTGCCATGAAATCCATATGTCTTGAGTTTATGTAAAAATAAGTCATGGGGGACGGAATCGAAAGCAGATGAAAAGTCTAGATATTAAATATCAATTTGTCCGGACTGATCTAAGAACTTGCCAACATTGTGAAATGCCTGGATTAACTGACTTGTTGTCGACTGACCCTTAACAAAACCATGTTGTAGGTGATGTAGAACAGGCACTACATGAGGATAGACAAAATTCAGTATACACCTTTCCAGCACCTTGCTACAAATGCACAATAATGATACCAGTTGATAATTACTCATTTTCTTTGTCAGATTTTTTTATGGACTAGAATAACATTTGCTGTCAGCCAATCAAGTGGTAATTCTCCAGTTTGAAGAGATTTGTTAAAAAGACTACAAAGTGACTGGGCCAATTTATGAGCACATTCTTTTAAAATCCGAGCCGGTAACACGTCAGGCCCATATGCTTTATTTGTATCAAGGTTAATCAAAACTGATTCAACATCATGGACAGTAATCCTTAAATCACCCAAATGAGCATGTTTAAAAATGGTTATATCCGGATATGTTCATTCTAGAGGCTGAGGGGTAAATGGGGATTGAAAATACTCGTTAAACAGACCAGGCTTTGCTAGGATCGGAGGCAGTTTTATCTCCATAAGCAACAAAACTGGGGACACTTTTTGTCTTTGTTTTACTCTTGAAGAATCCCCAGAAACGCTTTGGTGTCGTGGCAAGAGAATCACTGAGAACATCCAAATACTGATTGTACTTGAAAGTGCATAAATGTTTAAATGTATTCCTTAGTTTACGAAATTTCGCCCACAATGCTGCAGTATTGCGTTTTTTAGCTCGTTTCCGTGTGGATTGTACTTTGTTGCTCAGATGGCGCACTTCACTTTCAACCTTGGCAGGAGAATTTACATCTTTAATTACAGTGATGGGAATAAATTTACTGACAGATGAATGCACAAGATCAAGCCAACTTTGCTGATTAACATTAATATCAGGATGGAGAGGAGCAGAGTGAAATGACACTTTGTCCATGTGAGATCGTAGCCCGATAAAGTCAGCGCTTTTAAAATTGTTCACTCACTCATTGTACACAATTGTTTCTCGCGCATGTGCGGAGTCCGTTGACACGAGTTTGAAAATTGAACTCGATCACCCTGACCAAATGTTACATTGGGCTCGGAGCAGCGTTCAGGGATATTGGTGAAAACTAAATCCAGCACATTTCCCTTAATATGAGTAGGTTGGTCAATGATCTAGATAAGGGAAAAGCTGTCAGCCAAGTCGCACAGTATGTGTCCAGTGTTCGCCGATTCATCCCACCAGGGTATATCTGGGAGATTAAAATCGCTAAGTGCAAATACTATTTTGTACTCAATACTACATTTAGTAAAAACGTTAGACAAAAAAAATGATGAAAAGATACAGGATCACTGTTTGGAGGTCTGTAGCACAAAATAATGCATACTTTCAAGTTCACAAATTATAACCTCACAAATATTGGGTTCCAAATCTGGTCGACGGCGGGAGATGATATTATTACAAATACCAAGAAAAACTCCGCCGCCTCGTTTGCCACCTCTGTCTCTGTGATACAGGGTGTAACCCTCGGGAAGAATTTCATTTGACTCGACAGAGTCATTCAACTAAGTTTCTGTGAGGGCGACGATAGGCATGCCAGCATAAATTAAGTCTTGAAGTTGAATCAACTTGTTGCATTTTTTATTGACAGACTTCACACTTCTTGTGTTCAATAAAAAAGTTAAGACCCTTGACTAAATTAGCTTGTAATTCAGCTACATTGTGAGAAATAATACTCAAATCACTTGGAGAGTCAAGAGAGGATAACGTTACTACATAAAGGTCAACTTGTACCTGAGTGCCGGAGCTGGTAACCCTCGGGGGGGGGGTTTTTTTTTTTTTTTGCTGCGTAGACTGGTGTAGTCATTTGCTTGACGTATATATCGTAAATAAAATGCTATCGGCAAGCTTCTGTGCACCTAACAGAGAGGGATGAATTCCGTCTCTTCTGAAGAAAGCTGCCCGTTCCCAAAGCTAATTAAAATTGTCAATAAAAAAAAAACCATAAGATGAGAGGTGCAAACTGACTGCAGCCATAAATGGAGACTTTGAATTCTACTAAAACGCCCTATTCCACGACCTAAAGTCGGGATAGGACCAGAGATAAAAACACGCTTTCCGAATACCTTTAGCTTATCGAACAAAGAGAAAATCCCGTTTCAGCAGTTCGGACTGTTGGTACGAGGTGTCATTAGTTCCAGCATGAACAACCATGTTCCGAACGTGGGGATGTTTATCCAACAGGCTGGGAATCCGGTTTAAAACGTTTATAACTCTGGCACCCGGGAAACGGTATGTGACGGTGGACTTCGTTTGAATGTTCCATACGATTGAGTCCCCAATAATGAGTGTGACTGGGAGTCTCAGGGAACTGTCAGAAGACCGGGATCTCGCTGGGGGAGCGGCTCTGTCCGTAGACCTGGGTCTTGCCACAGGAGCGATCAGAGTAGCAGGCCGCGGGGCAGCGCAGCTTACCTCACGGGGCCGGGTTTCCTCTCTTGGCACGGGCGGCGGAGGTGCAGCCGGGCATACAGGAGACGGTGGAGATGACAAACCCTCCCCGTCTAGGATGGAAAACCTGTTGTCCAGCTGCAGGTCCCAAACAGGCGGGACGTGAGATGACCTCATGCCGCAGCGCTTGTTTCCTCACGATACGACTCAAGGCTATGCCTGGCAGGGAGTGGAGGTCACGACCGCCTTGGGCCTTGCTCCCCGCTGGATCCGGGGGTCCTCGGTCTTGGTCGAGGCGGCTTCAAGTGGGAGAGCCATTGAATCTCGCTCGCCTGCAGCGGTGACGTTCGTCGCAGCGAGAGCTGGAGTGACCATGGACTCCATGCGCTGCTCATCATCCCTGATCTGGTAAAGGGTAGAGATTCTCCCCTCCAGCTCCGTGATCCTCTGGGACAAATGGACGCAGCTCCTGCAGCCTGGCGAGGTAAGCGGTGCCATTATTTTGATTAAAATTAAAAATAATAAAATGATAAACAATAGAAATAATAAAATGATTAAAACGATAATTTTTTATCTTAGCCTTTTGGGCTTTACAGCAACCAGCCAGGCGATGCAATAAATGTTAAAAAAAATAAATAAATAAATAAATAAACAATTAAAATAGTAAAAGTAAAAATAATAAAACGTAAAAATGATAAATGCTAAAATAACAATAAAATAATTAAAGTAAACTAAAAGCGCGGGCAGCAGCAAAACCAGACCGCTGACAGGCAACCAGACGTGACTTGTTACATACCCCAGTTCTAGTTGAAATTATACCAGAAAGGCTAAAGATTCTTTAAACCAAGTTTCAGATATTTGAAACCTTTTTCCTGATTTGTAAAAACAGAAAATATAAATTTCACAATTTTTTGCACAATACAACCCACGTCCTACCAGGTGTAGTTAAAAAAAAAAAAAAAAACTATGATTGGACTCATCAAACCAGAACGAGAGTAACCAAAAACCTCAGTTTTAACCATGTTTCAGATTTGTGAATCCTTAGATTGAATGGTAAAAGCAGAAAAAAATGTAAATATCACAGTTTTTTTCCCCCCCTCATACAGACCATATTAGATCAGGTCTAATAGTTAAACAACTGACATACTTTGACTCATGAAACCTGGACTAGATCAACAAAATATATGGACAATTTGGACAATGGACAATGGATTGGATTTGTGAACACTATTTCTGATTTGTGAAAACAAAGAAAATTATCTAATACATTTTTTCCAGATATTGACCAAATTATACCAGATCTAGTTAAAACCATTTAGGCCTTAAATCCAGCACAGAGGGGTGCTGAGCATGACTGAAGTGTCTTTGCTACTTTACGACTGACACTGATACCATTTTCCCGTCCAGCATACACTGCATAAATAGCGAATGCATTTGCACCAAACTGGGCGGCCATGGGCGTTGGTCTTAAAATGAGTTGTGGACAAGTGCATTGCTGGCTGTTGCCATCTTAAGGTAGCATAAAGCTCTAGCGCGACTGACAAACATAAACGCAGCCTAAAGTGAATATTCAGTTTTTAACTGATATTTTTGGGGGAGCTGTGTCACAATTACTGTGCATGCTCTGAACTTACATCTTAACAAAGTGAATCTGCTTTACTGCAAGTCATAACCTGAATCCATCCTTGCCAGTCCATCTTCATTTGAATTGTATATATATCTTTTAGTGACTGAGGCACTATGCCTTTTCTATTATGTTTTTTACAAAAATTTGAAGATTCAAAGCACAATTTTAGGGCTTTAGTCAAAGGATATGAAGAATGGAAGCTGGTTTGCCATCCCATTCCTCGGATTTCGACCCGTCTCCCAAAATGATCTCAAAATCAAATTTGAACCCGAACTGACCCGCAAAAATCTGCGACCCACCCATCCCGCTTTTGTTATCAAGTACACAACTCCACATTTCGTTGAAAATGTGCTTATTATAATTTACAGTTTGTCTGACAGATGAAGCAATCTTAAAATGAGGAACTCTGTCAACATTAAAGCGACTGATTAAATTGCGTTCATCGTCTATAATTAACCCAAATTTTTTCCATTTATCTGACTTGGCTCTCAAGGATGAGAAATCAACAATCTGGTATTTACTAAAACTTAATTTTTCTTATGTCGTTTGGATTGATCCACTTCTTTCCCAGCTTCACCATATAAAAAGCATAAGCAAGTTAATTTCACTCCTGCTGGATATTATTCAAGGGGTCATGGTAGTGAAATCCCGGGATATTCAGCCTCATCCTCATTCATTCCTACCTTGCAGCAACACCCCTGGCAATCAACCCCTAGATTCCTTGGTAAAGACCTTAAGTAGACTCTGGTGTGCAACTCATTTGTTGGCATATAGGTTTGCCCCCACATTGGCCCATTTTGGATGAGGTTGACTACCCCTGGTGCAATGAAAATAACATTACTTCTTTCTCCCAAGCTGTTATTTTCCTTGCTCATTTTAATTTCTCTCGGTCATTGCCCTGTGTGCACATGATTGTTTTTACCCACGACCCTGAATTAAAATTTCTTTGTTTCCTTGTTTCATGCAGAAGTTCAAATGCAACCCTAGGATTCACAATGCCCGATGACTTTCATCGGAATATGATTAAAAAAAAAAGAAAGAAAACTATTTTGAACAATATTTATAAATTGCATTTCTTATTGGCTATCATTTTTGGAAATGACAGAGATCAGATTTAAGCAGTAGTTTGCTTGCACACCCTCACTTCATGCATGAGTAGACCCGTCTCTGCAGAGAGGTGTTTCTCCTACTATTTGGAAAATCTGCCCATATAATAACTATTTGCAAAGGGGCAAGCGCATCTGGCTTTTAAATGGAATGAAAGGTGACACTGATTGGTTTATGTTATGTTATGCTCCAAACACGCCTATGATTAATAAAGAAATTAAGTAGGACCCCTTTGAACCATGCACCTCACTTGGTGCCCAACTAACCCAAAGTTAAAATGGATTTGGACTCACCCTAATTGCACTTGCACCATGCATTTCAGACCATGCACTTGGATGGTTAAAATGGGGCCGTAGACTCGTGAAACCGGGACGAGATTATCTCAGTGAAGCCAATGACTTTTTAAAGCAAGGTTTCAGACTTGTGAAGCCTTTATAATGTTTGTGAAAAAAGAGAACATTTCACTGCTTTTCCACATCAAGACCATATCATACAAGATCCACATCAAAATCCACTGTGCTTTGACTTCACAAATCCGACTGAAATTCAGTGTCGAAGTCCACATCGATCCCTTTCATTTGCAAATACCACTTCAAAATAAAAGCAGAATTGCTTTTCACATTCTGAAAAACAACCATAATATCTACATAGATGGGTCGACTGTTAATTTGCTTCTGAAATTATTCTTTAATAATACTGTTGTTTTCTATACTTTCCTGTAACAGGCCACAGTCCATCTCACTCACTGCATCAGTCAATGTTACTATTCTCCCTTTTGCCTAAGCCTCAACCATGGCCTGATGGAGAAGTACTGTCATTCAGCAATTAGAGTGCTTGTTCTTCATATTAGAAGACTCGGAAATTGTTCACAGCATTGTGGCCTTACGTAATGCTTAAAATGGTAAATGCTGCCTTGCACTGTAAGAAATCTCATCAAACATTTCAAAGACAAGCACTGGAAACTAGTGGCAACAGAAGTGCTAAAGGTAAGTTAAGTGCCTCTGATGTTCGTTATCTGTGTATGACAAGTGTTATGGCCCCAATTTGTAATTACATTTATAACACAACAGCAACAGCAAGGGATGACAAACACAGTTTTAACAACTAAAACACATTTAATTTTTAACAAAGACAAAGACTAATAACAACCTACAACTAAAGACCAAGATTGATAAATAAGAAAAAAACAGAAATAATTACAGTCCCTTTTTGGTGGGGTGGCTTGGTGATGTCCTGGATGAAGAAAATGCTCAAACACAGGCAAAGAAATCCACAAAAGAAACGTCACAGGTCTTGAACAGAATGGCAGGTCAGGTCATCTTCTTGCAATTTCTCCTACCACTTTACTGTCTCAATTCTTTTCCTTATATACTCTTTTGCAGACCCCACCCACATTTAGACCTCTTTTTTTTTATTTTCTGAGACTTGCCCCAGACATGTCCAGGACATGTCTACACATGACTCCAGTCTGAGCTTAACAAAAAAAAAGGTAAATACTGCCATCTAGTGGCCTATATTCACATTACACCTCCATTCCAAAAGGGAAAAATTTTGACTCATAAAGGCAAAATTTTTCTTTTCAATACAAAATGGTTAAGTGAACACTTGTCTATATATACATATACAATATTCAAATAAACACATGATATATATATACATATTCAAACACGGGATAAGCAATCAGCAATTACATTGTCTGTACCCTTCACATGCTTAATTTCCAAGTCAAACTCCTGTAAAATCAAACTCCAATTCAACAATCTCCGATTCTTGTTTTTCATCTTACTCAAAAACATTAACGGATTGTGGTCAGTGTACACAATCATTGGCTTTTGTCCTGGACAAACATAAACCTCAAAGTGTTGTAAAGAAAGGACCAGAGCCAACAGTTCCTTCTCTATTGTGGAATAGTTCCTTTGGTGGCGATTGAACTTCCTGGAGAAGTATGCCACGGGATGCTCAATGTCATCAGAGTCACTTCTCTGTAGGAGCACAGATCCACAAGCTTGGTCGCTAGCATCGACCGCGATGGAGAACGGTTTGTTGAAGTCAGGAGATTTGAGCACGGGGAAGTGACACAGCAGAGACTTCAGGCAATCGAAGGCTCTCTGGCATGCATCATCCCAAGTGAACTTTACGCCTTTCTTCAGTTGGTTAGTTAGACTGAGAGCAATCTCAGCAAAGTTCTTGCAGAACTTGCGGTAGTACCCGATCATTCCAAGGAAGCGGCGCAAAGCTTTTTTGTTGTCAGGAACTGGAAAGTCCATGATGGCTTGGACTTTAGCATTTATGGGTGCCACCTTACCCTGGCCTATGACGTAGCCAAGATAGGTGACAGTAGCACAACCAAAGTCACTCTTGCTCAGGTTAACAGTCAGGTTAGCCTGGGTCAGGCGCTGGAACAACGTCTCTACATCTTTTAGATGTTCTTCCCAGGAGTCACTCCATGTGATCAGGTCATCGATGTATGCACCCGTGTGTGGCAATCCGGCGATTGTAGACTGTATCATCCTTTGGAACATGGCTGGGGCATTTTTCATGCCAAAGGGTAGGACTTCATACTGGTACAATCCAGATGGTGTGGCAAAAGCAGAGATGCCCTTGGCCCTCTCAGTTAAAGGCACACACCAATAACCCTTCAATAAATCAATCTTGGTCAGAAACTTTGCTTGCCCTACACTATCAATACAATCATCAATCCTAGGTATTGGAAACACATCAGTTCTAGTTACAGCATTGACTTTGCGATAATCTGTACAGAATCTAGTACTTCCATCAGGTTTTGGAACTAGCACACAGGGTGAACTCCAATCGGAGTTGGAGGGTCTGATAATATCATGTTTTAACATGTACTCAACCTCTTTCTCAGCAATCTTTCTCTTTTCAGGATTCATCCGGCATGGATGCTGTTTTATTGGTTTGGCATCACCAACATCTACATCATGAGAGGCTATAGTAACTCTCTTTGGAACATCAGGAAACAAATCCTCATATTTCTTGATCAACCTTTCAAACTGATCTCTCTGTGAGGGTTCTAAGTGCTGGAGTTTTACATCAAGATTTTGCAACACTTCAGTGTTTGACAATTTACACGAAAGAACTTCAGCTTTAATTCTTGGTTCATCATCTTGAAACTCCCCCTCATCTTCACACGTTTCGACCATTGGAGAATCTGAAGTGACAGCTGCAACCCTAGCATTTCTTACATGATAAGGCTTTAGCATGTTAATATGACACAATTGTTTTGGTTCTCTCCTATCTGGAGTCTTCACAATGTAATTGAGATCATTGAGTTTTGTCAGAATTTCATAAGGACCATGAAATCTAGCCTGCAATGGATTGGACTGCAAGGGAAACAACACAAGGACCTTGTCTCCTGGTTTAAACTCACGGCTTCTAGCCTTATGATCATACCAAGTTTTCATTTTTCCCTGACTTGATTTCAAGTTCTCTTTGGCAAGGTCACAAGCTGCACGCAATCTTTCCTTGAACTTGCTAACATAGTCTAACAGACTGATTTGCGGCTCTTCCTCTTGCCATTGTTCACTCAATAATAGCAAAGGTCCTCTCACTTCATGACCAAACACTAGCTCAAATGGACTGAATCCAGTAGACTCCTGCACTGCTTCTCTAGCTGCAAACAACAGCAAATGAACCCCTTCATCCCAGTCTTTCTCATGGTCATAACAATAAGTCCTCATCATTGTCTTGAGAGTGGAATGAAACCGCTCTAAGGCACCCTGACTTTCTGGATGATAGGCACTAGAAAGAATCTGTTTTGCACCTAGTTCATACACAACCTGCTGAAACAATCCTGAAGTGAAATTGCTACCTTGGTCTGACTGAATTTCCCTGGGAAGACCAAACAACGTGAAGAACTTTATCAAAGCCTTCGAGATTGCAGTTGCCATGATGTTACGTAGAGGTATGGCTTCGGGGAATCTGGCAGATGCACACATGATTGTCAACAAGTACTGATTTCCAGATCTAGTCTTGGGTAATGGACCAATGCAATCAACAATGACCCTAGAGAATGGCTCCCCAAATGCTGGGATAGGCTGCAATGGAGCTACAGGTGGGTCTAACTGGTGTTTTCCAACTACCTTCCAAGTGTGACAGGTTTTGCAAAAGTTGGAAACGTCTTTCCGAAGCCCAGGCCAAAAGAAGTGTTTCATGATCTTATCAACAGTCTTGTTAACACCAAGATGACCTCCTAAAGGTAAACTATGAGCCATTGTTAAGATCTCATTCCTATAGACCTTCGGAACAACAATTTGCCTGACCACTGCCCAATCTGCATTGGCAGGGATATCAGGAGGGCGCCACTTCCGCATCAACACACCATCCTTGAGATAATACCCAACTGGAACTGCATCTATTTCTTTTTCAGGAAGGGCTCTCCTCTTTAGTACACCAATTTCAGGATCATTAGTTTGCTCCTCAATCAACCGCTTTCTGGACAGAGACAAGTCTCCAGACACATCAGAATCACCAGACCCATCCGGCTGGCTGAATAGAGAACTGATAAAAGTATCTGATAAGTCCTCAAACGAAGAAACCATAGTAGGCCAATCAGAGTCATGAGGCGAACCACCTGAGTCCTGACTATTCAATGTACTGGACGGCACCACAACATCATCTTCTATAGCCTTCTTGGCCATAGCACGAGTCACTGCGCAAGAAGGATACAGAGATGGGTCCTCATCCCCATTTTCAGTGCTCGGCTGTGAAGGAAGATGTACAGGGGGAACTACTTTGCCCCCAGCCAGGTCATTGCCTAGCAACAGAGAAACACCCTTTATAGGTAGACTTGACATAAGTCCCACCTTTACCTGTCCTTTAACTAAATCTGACTTCAAGAATATAGAGCGCAGGGGTACAGATACAGTCCTCCCTTCAACACCTTGTACAAGTATGAAATCCCCTGAAGCGGTCTCATCACGTAACTCCAAGGAGTCCATCAACAAAAGTGACTGAGAAGCTCCGGTATCCCTTAGGATATATATGGGGACAGGAGTAGTATGCTCTTTCAGAGCCACAAATCCCTCTGACACAAATGGAAGAAATTCCTCCCTCACAAAGTCAGCTGTATCAGGCTTTTTAGCCCCACAAGAAGCAGGCAATTTAGCAGATTGGTTATCTACTACAGGGGTTTCTAACCTTGTTTTCACAAAGGCATTTGGTTTGGTATCCTTTTCTTTTTCTTTCTTAGCTTTAAGGAACCAACAGTTAGTTGTAACATGACCAGATTTCTTGCAATAACTGCAAACTAGACCACTTTTGTCACTGTCAGCTTTCACACTTTGATCAGACCTGTTACTGGATTTCTGAGCACCATCACCAGATTTGTCTTTGTCTTTGGGTGAGGAATCTTGGGTATCACCATAACCCTTTTTCTGAAATTGGGACTTTCTATTATTACTGCTAGACTGAAATTTGGACTTATGAGTGAGAACATATTCATCTGCAAATTTGGCAGCTGATTGCAAGTTCAGTGCTTGCTTCTCATTAAGGTAGGTCTTAACATCATCCTTAACACAGTTCTTGAATTCTTCAACTAACACCATCTCTTTTAGTGAGTTGAAATCATCCTTGACCTCCATAGAAGTACACCAGCGCTCAAAGCAAACCTGCTTCTCATTAGCAAATTCAACATAAGTCTGATTTTCAGATTTCTTCAGACCTCTGAATTTCTGTCGGTAAGCCTCTGGAACCAACTCATAAGCTCTCAAAATAACCTTTTTGACAACCTCATAATCAGAGGAATCATCTGCAGACAAAGCCGAATAGGCTTGTTGAGCTTTACCCTTGAGGACAGTTTGCAACATCAGAGGCCAGTGTTCCTTTGGCCACTGGCAACTCTTTGCTACCTTTTCAAAACACTGGAAATAGTTGTCAACATCCTTTTCTGAAAATGGAGGCACCAGTTTTACCTCCTGACTGGCGCAAAATTTATTTTTAGTTTCAATTTTAATTTTTAGTTGCTCCATTTGGAGTCTTTCTTCTCTATCGAATTTCTCTAATTCAAAATCTCTCTGTCTCTCTCTTTCTGCTCTTTCCTCTTTCTCTCTCTCAAATTCTCTTTGTTTTTCTTCTCTTGCTAATTTTTCTAACTCAAACTGCCTTTGTTTTTCTTTTTCTTCCCTCTCAAATTCTCTTTGTTTTTTTTTCCTCCCTTTCTTTTTCTCTTTCCTCCCTTTCAATCTCTAGCATTTTTAATTTAAGTTCCATTTCTATATTTGGATTTTCCATTGGAAACTGTTCCAGATCTCCTGGTGCAAACACATTTTCATCAATGTAATATTCAACTATCTCTCTAGCCAGTCTTGCTTTTCGCATGGCTGGTTTTACCTCTGTCAGCTCCAACTGTCTGCAAATTTCTAGCAGTTCTGTCTTTTTAAAAGACTTCAAAACCCCTACGGTTGGTGATGCCAAGAAATCATCCATTGCTGTTGTCAATATATATCTAGGAAAATTCACAAAAACAATTTCACAATTTGGAATGTTAGATTTTCAATAAATTACTCACACAATGGTCTATCCCGGACCTTGAGCCCCCAATTTGTTATGGCCCCAATTTGTTATTACATTTATAACACAACAGCAACAGCAAGGGATGACAAACACAGTTTTAACAACTAAAACACATTTAATTTTTAACAAAGACAAAGACTAATAACAACCTACAACTAAAGACCAAGATTGATAAATAAGAAAAAAACAGAAATAATTACAGTCCCTTTTTGGTGGGGTGGCTTGGTGATGTCCTGGATGAAGAAAATGCTCAAACACAGGCAAAGAAATCCACAAAAGAAACGTCACAGGTCTTGAACAGAATGGCAGGTCTGGTCATCTTCTTGCAATTTCTCCTACCACTTTACTGTCTCAATTCTTTTCCTTATATACTCTTTTGCAGACCCCACCCACATTTAGACCTCTTTTTTTTAATTTTCTGAGACTTGCCCCAGACATGTTTAGGACATGTCTACACATGACTCCAGTCTGAGCTTAACAAAAAAAAAAGGTAAATACTGCCATTTAGTGGCCTATATTCACATTACACAAGTGAAAAAAAATTGGCGGTTGACAACATGACAACTCCGATGATATTATGGTGCCAGAAGTGAAGAGATGAAAGTATCAAGATCTACTACTTCCAGACGCTTGTGTGAAAGTGGTCTGATTGGTTCTGTTGCTGCCGAAAGCTGGCAGCATCAAAAAAAGACTTGAGTTTGCCCAGCAATTCAAGGATTGGACACCAGTGGAGTGGAAACAAGTCCTTTGGACCAATGAATCAAAATTCTAAATTTTCTCACCCAAACGCAGAACTTGTGTGTGCCATAAAGTTGGAGAACATTTCAAAAAAGACTGTTTAACCCCTTCAGTAAAACATGGAGGTGGTAATATTATGGTTTGGGGTTCAGTCTGCACGAAAGGAGCCAATGTTCTCATAAAAATTGACAGAATCATGGAATATCAAAGTATCAAAGCATCATTGTGACGAGCCTATTGCCATCTGGAAAGAGACTGATTAGTCTGTGATTTTATTTTCAACAAGATAATGACCCCAAACACACTTTTAAGTTGTGCAAGAATTATCTCAGTTGGAAAGAAACATCTGGTGGCATGAAAGTTATGACTTGGCCTGCTCAAAGTCCAGACCTTAATCTGATTGAGCAAATATGTTGTAACATCCAAAGAATCTCTGTAGGATGAATTTCAAACCATATGGAATGGTTTAGCGAGTGAGGAAATTTAAAAAAAAATGTTAAAACTATGCCTGAAAGATTAAAATGCTGTAATCAAAGCAAAGGGTGGCCTCACTAGATATTGACTTATTCTCTCAAAATGACATTATTATTTTTCTTTTCACTACTTATTGTTATCTGTTTACTTATTTTAATCTACAAATGATTCAGTATTGGATGAAATAAATACTTAATGGTACTTGTTTTCTGATTTATCTTCATTTTGTTAAATGTATTATCATCACTGCGCACAACTGTAACCCCTGCTCTTACTATTATTTCAAGTACCCATGGAGCCCTTAAAGTGATACTAAAACATCCATATGTATGTTTGTCATTCTGTCTTCCGGCTATCCTCTTGCTGTTCATGGATATAAGTTCAAACTGCAGTTGACCTACCTGCTTTCGACAGTATTTCATTTAAGATGCATTTGATCCTGTCAGAACACACCACGGTGCCGACTTCAGCAGAGAGGATGTCCCAGGAAGTCTGACAGGTATTTCACAGTCCTGTCCAGGCGGGTGTCATCAAAGAGTGGGGCTGCTTCTGACCAGAGAAAATGCCCCGAAACGTGAGCTAAATCAACTCAACTCTTCATAATAACTCTGTTTCTGGCACTACAAGGCCAGTGGTGGGCCCAGCCTTGTCTCAAATACCTTTCTCCCCGCCTGATCCATCAGTTTCAGTGACAGCAAGAAGAGAGTTCACTACCCTCAACAGTGGTCCTCTACAGCGGCAAAGTTTGGCTTTAACCCTCATCATTATGAAATGGCTTAATTTCATACAAAAAAATGTACTGTTTCAGCTTGCTGTGGTAAGTAATGGGGCTGATGCCAATGAGGCGATGGCTCATCTTCATATGATAAATATTATACAGTACTTTGGTGACAAAGCTGTGGTGGTAGACACTGCTACATACTTCCTCTGTTGGTACATTTAAGCACAATAGTGTCTATGACAAGAGACCAAGCCTTTTATATGAATGAAAATAAGTTCAGGCTCATGTTATTAACGGAAAGAGAGCCTTACCCTCAGCACTGCATTGACACCATTGTGGTCCATATTGAACTCCACTAGCTCTTCATTCCTTAGACACCTAGCTTCAGCAGTATTCACTGCTTTATCCGAAAGCAAAAGGCAAATTTAAATAATTTTTCAGGTGAGATTATATAAGACAGGAGGACTTGAATTAACCAACTTTCTCACACCATTGTCACCGCAGTGTTATGGAAGTCCTCCAATCTTATGTTATCACACTGGAAGCAGTGCCAGTACTCAAGATGATATTGGAGCGATGAGCAAAGATGCTTTTAACTAAGTAAATTGGGGCTACACTGGTTATATCAGACTATAATTGATTTAAATTTCAGTTCTTGTCTGCACCACCAAAGGCATGATTATAATTATATATGGATACTGACTCTTATGCTGAATTGTGCAACTGAAAATTATTTTTAGCCATATATATATATATACACACACTTGCAATCAAAACTATTCAACCCCCATGTAAATTAGGTTTCCTCGCAAAATTTACAAACTTTCAGCTGTTTGCAATGATCAAATCAAATAAGAACCATTTAAATGGCTCAACACAATAAATATTACAACTGGCTTCTCCACATTCAACACAAAATGCCACTTTTAATCACTACTGCAGGCTCAAAATTATTCAACCCCTTCATGACAAGCATCTTTAATACTTAGTAGAGCACCCTTTTGCTGCTATGACCTGCTGGAAATGTGATGCATAGGCAGATGTCAGCAGCATTCCCAAGAAATCTTAGCCCAGTTCTCATGGACAATGGCCTCCAGTTCACTAATATTCTCGGGTTTGCTTGCTGCAACTGTGTTCTTCAAATCCTACCAGAGATTTTTTATGGGGTTCAAGTGAAGCAACTGTGATGGGCACTCTAGAATCTTCCCTGACTTCTTCTGAAACCATGCCTTGGTGGATGTTGAGATATGCTGAGGATTATTGTTCTTTTTGGAAGGTCCAATGATGCCCAAGCATCAGCTTCCCGACAGATGTCATGACATTTTCTCCTTGGATATCCTGGTACTTCACTGAATCCATCATGCCCTCCATGCTCTGCAGAGTTCCAGCGCCAGAGGAAGCAAGGCAGCCGCAGAGCATCAAAAAGCCCCCACAATTCTTCACTGTAGACAGGGTGTACTTTTCAGCATATGCTTATTTATTCCTCTTGCAGACATACCACTGATTTATAAGCCTGAATTATTCCAGTTTTGTTTCATCACTCCATAGAACAATATCCCCAAACTTCTGTGGCTTATTCATATGGTTTTGAGCATATTGGAGCTTGTGCTTTTGAATCAGTTGTGGATTATGTCTTGGAGACCTTCAACGTTTAGTATGCGACCTATTGTACAAACTTCAGTGCCTCCTGCCTCCAAGCCTTGCTGCGGGTCTCCTGCAGTCATTCGAGGGTTTTTGACCACCTGTCTCCCAGGTATCTGGTGACAGCCATTGACAGCTTCCTCTTTCTGCCACATCCTCACACATGGAAAGAGCCTATATAAACATTATAGGCTTTAAAATAGGGCCACATATAGGTTTCCCATATATGCAACATGCATTAAAAAATATATATATATATATATTACTAGCTTCTACCCGCTACCCTGAGTGAAATTGCCATTTTTTTGCGTGCATGACCGTTTTTCAAAAATCGGGCGACGTCAAATCCTTCCTGGTGTCCAAGTGGATATTCACACCAAATTTGGTGATAATCGGTTGAGAAATGTAGGAGATAAACGTGTACATACACACAGACACAGACCTCAAATATATTGTAGATATATGTATTTTTCTTTTTATTAATGTGGCATCTCCAATCCCACCCGCATCTGGAATATCCAATTAGGGAATTATGCAGGCTTTTATGCATGTGTGGGCTCTTGTTGCCAACCCAGAAGAGTTTACACAACTCGCGGCTCTCCTCTGCAGCCTCCGCCCATTAGCCACTGCTTTTTACACATTCACTGGTTGAGCCTTTACAAGTTCAGACCGAGGGTGGGGGATCCCCGATAGTAAACATGCTTAGAATCTTCCTTATGAGCGACCGTCTGGCCGCCAGGCGGCAGCTTGGGGAACTGCAATCTGTATAACCCTTCCCTGCAGGCCCTTCCTAATTTGCATCCCTGTAGCGCATTGGCCAATTGCGCGCCACTTCTGAAAAGAGCTGCCGATCACTGCTGGTTGATACGAGGCAGGGATTAAAACCTACATGTTTATATGGTTCTTTCTGTGTGGGAATTCAAGAATCCTTGTTATTTCATTCCTGTAGGAAAAAGTCTGGGACCTTTAGTTGCTATTCAAGCATCTCTGATAAAGGACAAGTGTCCATTCATTAAAACTGTGAACAGAAATGTAGACTTTGTCTTCAAATTCATTAACCACGGAGAAATGCTCAAATAGATGTGGGGATGAAAATGACTTATGAAAAGCATGTTTACTTGAATGTATGTTCTTCTATGTACTTTTGTTATATTTGTTTCATTTTGCTACATGAGACTAAGGACCTCTGAGCCATATTCGTCTGGAAACTGCATTACAGACAAGATGGAAAACATTGCATTTGGTGGATGTAACAGTGTAGTGTATTACCTTTCAGTGGATGTGTATGAGCTGTAATGATGTGAATTCAATTTTATCCAATGTGGTGAATCTAGCAGTGAATTAAACTTAAATGCTCAATTGATGAAATAAACATAAACATAATCAAACCATTTTGCTTTTATACATTTCCTTCTCTTCCACAATACACAACTCAATCTTCATTTTGTAAATGTTTCAGGAAAAAATATATAACAAATAGTATTTGACATTTGTGTTGATATCATAGCTTTTTGTCTCCTCTCATTTGCCATAGTTAATATTGATTGGTTTACACATAACAAGCCGTTGTCACATGTCAACATGCATTTAGGATCAAATGTCATGTCAATTTCATGTGTACACATGCGATTGATATGTTTTTGCGTGAAATTCTTGTTATTTCTGTAAGGGACTTTGGACTAATATGCAGATATTACAAAATAAAGGAACCCCTTGCGGCTCCTCTCTTGCCAGAGGTCGGTGCTCACAGAAAAGGACAAATTAAGAACAAATGAAGGAACAGACTGGAGCACTCAAATCACTTCCATCAGTTTATTGAGATGCCAAGACTGACTGGACTGGTACTTCGGAAGAATTAAAGGGCTTTGCAGACTATTTAAACTCTACCACGCATTATTTAAGGGTTACAATTGAGGAATCCTTGGAAAAAGTGCATTTTCTCAATTTGACAATTTTTAAAAATTACCAAGGGGGTTTAGAAAGTACCATTTACCGCAAACCATTAAGTAGAAATCCTCTTTTGCGAGTGGATAGCAATCGCCCCCAACAACTTATTAAAAATATTCCCATTGAACGACTTTGTGTTTGAAAAGGAATTGCAACAGAGATGAGGAGTTTGAGCGCAAGGCAGTAGAGATGTCTGAGCGTTTCTGTGAAACAGTTTACGCGGAAAAGGATATCACGTCAGCCTATCGGAGGGCAATGCTCACCCCTTGGACCCGCCTCCTGGACAAGACTAAGCAGGCACTCGTCATCAACACGGGTTTGTTTTTCCCCTGAGTATTCCGCCATAGCGGGTGAAATCAAATATATTATTAAAAACATTGGCATGTTTTACAGAGTGACCCAGCCCTCAAACAAATATGCGCAGATCCTCCCTTAATCTCCTTCAGAAGATCTCGTTCGCTTAAGGACAGATTGGTGCATTCTGTAATGCATTCCCCCTCCCCTAAATCTACATGGCTGCCCCGCCCCCCCCCGATAGGTTTTTATAGATGTTGGCGCTACACTCACTGCTCCAATTCCTCGGACTCGAAATATTTTTCTCATCCACATACAGGCATGAAATACAAAATTAATTAATTTACAAACTGTAACGCGACACGTCATTTACATTCTCAAATGTCCGTGTGGGTTGGTCTACATAGGTCAAACGAAACGTGTCCTCAAACTCCGCATTGCCGAACACAAGGCTGCCATTCGTAATCAGAATATGAACTACGCAATAGCAAAGCACCATGCCCAAGCAAATCATGGTTCAGCAGCATCTCTTAAATTTTGGGGTATTGAGAAAATTGTTCCCTCCCAGAGGGGCGGGCATATTAACAGACTGCTCAAAAGAGAAGCATATTGGATTTACACATTGAACACTGTGGAACCACATGGATTGAATTTCCTGTTTTCTGTAAATGTGCAATTTATGTCCTGTGTGAGGTTTTTTACGAAATGAACCAAGTGCGAGAACCAGTAAAATACAAAAGGGAGGCTTTATTTCTGAAGGAGGAAACCCCCCAACAGAGCAGGCAACAGTACAAAGTCCACAATTCAAAATCAGAATCCAATGGGCGAAATCCAGAATCGTAAACAGGGCACCAATCACAAAAATCACGATCAGACGAAAAAAGGTTCAAACACAAGAAGACGGCAAAGTACAGGGAGAATGCAAAACTCTGTAGTCAAGGACGCTCCAGTCAGAAAGATAATCACAATGGGTACAAGGCGAAATGAACATGGCACAGGTAAGCAAAGGAGAACGATCTGACAAGGAAGTGCTGTGAACAGACATCTAATATACATTTCCGGGAGGTCACATGGTAATGGAACACAGGTGCAAGAATGGGACTGATAAAAGGGAGAAACACATTGGGAGGAAACTAATCACATGAAATTGACAGAAGCCAAAACGTGGACAAGGATCACAGGACAAACCTATAGACAGAACAACGGATCCGGTTAGGGATTTCTAAGTGCACAGAGTGAGAGGCAGAACAGAGAAGACAGGTGCAAAGAGTCTGCAAGAAATACAGCAAAGTAAATTGAGTGCAGGAAAGAGGTGGAGACTAGAACAGGGCGAATGCTGAGAGGTCATTAGTCAATTAGTAAGTGCAGCTATACAATCCCGAGTGCTCGTTAGTAAGTTGGACTAATATACAATGTTAGTGTTGGTTAGTATATTAGTGAAAATAACAACTTGTTAGTAGGTGTTAGTAATATAGAAAAAGTGAGAGGAAGGAAGTAAACGAGATGGGGAAGGAAAATTGAAACCAGAAACCATTAAATCACCCAAAGGAGTGAGACGAATTACTGGGGCTGTGAGCAAAGACAAGACTAATGACAAGACCGGGGGAGACTAAGTGCAAGGCATGGAAAATCAAAACATGCCATTGGTAAACTATGGTACAAACTGAAACACAGAAAATAACAAAGCATGAATTCTAAAATATCCAAATCACAATACATAATCCTAAGAGTGGTCAGACATAAGCGGATAATCCAAAAACACAAAGGTCAGTCAGAAACATGGCATGGCAGAATCATAGTCATAAGGCATGGCAGAATCAGAATACATGGCATGGCAAAAGCAGAATCACAAATCCTGTACATACATTATGGCTGAAATTTGTGTTAATGGGAGGAAATGATGGTATTTAAGATTACCCCTACTCACTGAGCACTATCACAGTATTGCTTCATTATGGATACCTCCCAACTTTGTTTTCCAATAGGAAGTTATTCTCTGTGTGGAGGAAGTTATTTAACTGTCCCAACTTCACCAATACTAGTTCAACTATGAGGAAGACGCTGTGCCTCAATGCAGATATTACCTTCAGAATAAAAATATGAGCTAGGCATCATGTATGACAGTTGCAAAAGTGAGATATGAGCTATACAATAGGTATGACAAACAGAACCTGCCACTGGGTATATGAGCTATATAGGAGACATATACCTTGTATGTACATAGGGCCTATATGTGGATATAAAGAAGCAATATAGGAGACCTATATGCCCTGTATATGCAGGTATATGTACCTGAATTTGGCCTATATGCGGCATATATTCGCAAAAAGCTGTAAATATGTGGCATATATGCGGCATATAGGGTGCATACATAATCATATAGATTCTTTCCATGTGGCCTGGTACTGTAGCCACTCTTCCTTGAAAGGAGAACTCTGGTGTGAAATGGACTTGGGGCGTATTGAAACATGATAATGAGTACTAACTTACGTGGATACCCCACCTTTGTACGCATGCAGTATTTCTAAATACATGGCTTTTCAGCCGAAGCTCCCAACAGGCTTACAATGGTAGTGAATTGGGCATAGCGTTGCCATGCAAAGAAATCGATATTTTTTCATCATTAACAAGGCTCAAAGTAGCTCCACACTTCATTGGTATAATTCCGAGGGCCCTGACATTTAAAACAAGGCACTGGGAACTTTGAAATTGCACAGGTAGTTTATTAAAAAAGACTGTTTATGCAAACAGTACCTTGAGGTAGTTTCCAATCGCCTCCATCTTGAAAGTCACGATAAGTCGATTGACAAGCACGAACGAATAGGAAGAATAGGGGAGCTGATTGCAATCTATTCGTTCGTACTCGTCAATCGATTTATCGTGACTTTCAAAATAATGTGCGTGGTGGCAAAATAACCTTGCGTCCTCCGTGCAGGCTTGTTGACCACTGTTCCAGTTGTTTTAAACTTCTAAATGATTCCTCTGTCAGTAGATATGGGCAGGTGCAGGCGAGTGGCTATTTTCTTGTAGCCATTGCCTGACTTGTGAAGGTCGACACACATTTGCCTTACTTGAATGGTGTGTTTCTTTGTCTTTCCGATGTTGAAGAGTGGATAAGAGAAATTGCCTCTGTGTCACGTCATATTTATACCCCAGGGAAACAGGAAGTGATGAATTACTAATTAAATGTTCTTAGATACTGATCAACTTTGTAAACTACTGTAGAAATGACAGAAATACTTCAATTACATTTATTTCCTAGGAATTGTTACAGGTGCCAATAATTGTGGAACAGGTGATTTTATGAAAAATAATTATTTCTTAGTCAGGGATTTTTTTTCCTTAAAATTCACTTGAGTTGAAGTTTACATTTTTTTATATATATGTAAAAAATATGTCCATGCTTATCTTGACCATAACCATGTTGCGAACATGGGAATTAGCCCTAAATTTTTTCTGATGGTTGTCTCCATGATGACTTCTCCTCATCTAGGGATGTGATGTTCTTGAGTTCCATTGTGGACCGCCAGCTTTGTGCCATTCCAAAAACTCCAAACTCCAAATCCAAAAATATGGATTACAGTAATTTGTAGCAGCCAGGTAATATGTAACTGCACCTCGCTCGTGACCAAGATTGTGTAAAAAAGTCACACTGATGGGATAAAATAGTTTTATATTATTTAAATTCTATTAAAATAGTGATGAGAACAAGTGTAAAAGAACAACAAACATTAACCACAGCCAATCACTCGATTTCTGTTTGTATGTCTTGCTTTCTGCCAGGAACTGTCAGTTGTGGCTAGGCTCCAGATACTGCATGTGAGTTGTGCTCCCTTTACCAGTATAAGACATGATAATCTGCGCACAAAGACATGCTGCAGCGTTTTAACATTTTCAGTGCATGTTCTAAGACCTCTGTTGAGATAAAAGGAATAAATGAATAAAGAATAGTTGGCCTACAAGAATGAAATGTCAGACTAAACAGAATATTAGACAAGTAGAGCACTAGAAACCTAACAACTAAATCCTCATCACCGCTTGATGGTGAAGTAGTTGTTTTAAAGCGTACAGTCTGCTGTATTGCTCAAAATATTTATTCAAGTTGTAAAATATGGATTCTATTTTCTTTTAGCTTGCAGTTGTGTAAAAATTTCACACAACAGGTGCAGAGTATTTAAACTGTTGTGATAACTTTTATGTTAGGATACCCCAGGCCTAATCATGTGTACCATGGTAGTTTTTTCAAGGTCAGCGAAGGAATTGCTTGGTCCTCAACCCTAAATAATTTATGAACTATGTATAGTACATCTGAGGAACTGTGTGGTGTTCACATTCTGGATTGAGTTCTCTGACATGTATGTATCTGTTTTCTAACCTTTGGCAAGAAATCACTTTTGGGGACTCATTGCCCCACTTTCAATATCATTCGGCAAGTTACTTAAATCTGCCAATCTTGAAATAGAATAAAACATAATGGAAAAAGATTAGCAAATTACCTTAAATATAACCAATCTGCATGATCAGGAAATTTTATTAGTTGTTGAGCAAATGACACTATTGGTAAAAAGTACATTCATTGGTTTTAATAACTACTTGCAGTCATTTTCATTTATATAGAAAAGGGAAATGCACGATTTCAACAGAGCTGCACCTCCCTTTTGCAATTAGACGGTCTGTATTCAGGCATTTTCATACAATTTCAGCGGTTAGAATTCCAGTCGAACTGCAACCATATCCTCCTCAGTCCCAAATGCAGTCCAAAAGTGTCCTTCCAGTGACGCCAAGCCGTAGAAGATTTTTTGGCAACTAATCCCTCTTCTCAAAAATCTCATGAACCTGAAGCAAGGTAGCAATCCATGAGTTGAGATTTGCATGCCTATATTTTTCTGCATCCTGTTTTTGTTTCATTTCAAAGCATTAGTTGAACTCATCCCTGTCTGACCAATTATTAAGATTAGTCTCACTAGACATCTTTGAAAAACAGTGACAGCCATTACACCCCTGAGTTTTCCAGCTAAAAGTTTATCTGCTCTAGCTATTTATTATGAGTGGACAACACTGGAAGCATTTTCCTTCATGTTTTTTGCACTTAGGGAGCCAGCAGTTTTGCTTGTGTTGCTCATCAAAAATATTCCAGAACTTTCTCAAGATTATGTCCCAAACATTAATTTTACCATTTGTCAGATTAGGTTCTTATGCTATTGAAAAGAAATAGCCAGTAAAACCTGTAAAATTACACACAGCCTTTCCCCACCAGGAAAACATCTAAATGGCTTTTCTGAGAAAAATGCAGAATATAATAAAAATGGCTTGAATAATCCATGTTAGCACACTTGTTGCTCGTTGAAGTGGAGGTGAAGTGAATACTGTTCAAGAGCTGCAGTACAGCTGCATTCTGAAGTCGTAGTCCTGTTGTGTTGTCCCGCTGCTCCCCTCGTTTATGGTTTGTACCAGTTTTATTGCAAGTTTTTAATCTTTTTTCTCAGCCTGTGCGTTTGGGTCCCTTCTCTCCCTTTTGGGTACATGGTCCCAGTGCCCGCTGGTTTGCTGGTTGCAGCCGGCGGGGGCAAAACCATGACATCCGGTCTCGGAATTTAACGACACTTGCACATTTTTAGGACAACTATATGAGGCAACTTTTGTGAAAATATACTGAACAAAAATATAAACGCAACAGTTTAGTCATTTCAATATTACGCATAATTATTTCTGAGGTTGGCTAAGTTGGGTTTATTTATGTGACCAAGGTTGTGTGCCAGTGGTCTGTGTGCATTTCAGTCACCTTCTCCATATCATTGTCAAGTTCATGCCCTTTGTCAAAATTGGCCTGTCAGACAGGTGGAGCCTGATCTAGAGCTACTGAGGTACAGTCAGCCCAGGCACATCCTGTACTCTGGTCAATAAAAGGCCACCTTAAAAGTCCCAGTTATGCCATTGTTCAAAATGTCATAAATGACTCGAGCCATCAGGGATTGTGCCATTGGCCTGCTCAATGCAGAAATGTTTCTCAGCGATGTTGAAAGGGCTCTTAATGTCCATGTTTCAACAATAAGTCACATAAAACACCTCTTTGAGGAACGAGGCAAGACAGCAGACCGCCCGCATGCATGACGACCATGTGTGACAACCCCCACCCAAGACCGCGATATCTGGACTCTTTATCTCTGTGATCGTCTGAGACCAGTAACTCCCACTGCAGATTAGACAGCAGGTCCCCACCATCACCCCACTTTTGCTGAAACCGTAAAAAATAATCTCCAGGAAGTAAACCATATCTTTACGTCTTTTGCCCTTTGTGGATTGGACCTCTCCTCAGCTCTATGAAAAAATTGGTTCGACTGGGTGAATAGACACATTTGATGGCCAATGGCACAATGGAGGACAGTTTTCTTCACAGACAAGTTGCATTTCCAACTTCACAGAGCGGATGGATGGAGGATCGTTATGCTGACATCACATGGTGATGGAGTGCTGGGTTGGGTGGGGAAAAAGCACGTGGAGAGCAACAAACATATGTTAGCCTTTTACAACTCTACTTTAATCCAAACCAAACGCACTAACCCTTTAACAAGCCCTCAGTCAGAGCAGAACAAGATGTGCCACCCAGGATGTAGACATATGAAAATTCAGGGGATGTGCTTGTGATGGGCGTTGGTACAAGAACAGTGGCCAGAAATAAAAGGAAAAATCAGCAGCGTACTGAGAGACTAAAACAGATAGAAATCACAAGACTCGTGCTACCAGCGGACCTGACGCCGTCCGTGGTAGAGAACAAGCGAGCTCGGAAAAAAGACTAAAGAAAAGGCAAATAAACCAAAGAATCCCTTACTCACTAACTCTTATCCTGCAGCTAAGATCCTGACAATACTCTCTCTCAAAAGACCTTACCGGCTAAAGCGCCAAGGGGAAAATGACAGTCTAGCAACACGAACGAGGCAGAACAGGAGCTTAAATAGAGACCGGGTAACACCCCCAATTAATGCCAGCTGGCCCAGGAATCCGATGGCGAGCAAAACGATATCGTCCCGGACGAGAGTAACAAAAGGAGCTCTCAAAGCTCCAAAACCATGACGGCGCTTGTTACCACTAAATGGGGCGAGTATTTGGGTGGGACCTTGATTTTGCAGCTCAACCTTCAATCACCACTGTGCAAACTCTAAGTACAAACGTGCAAGATGGCAGCCTCTGTGCGAAGGAAAATTTGGCTCTATTTCTCTGCACCGCAAGGAATGTGCCTTCCATCTTTATATTCAGTCTGTGGTTCAAAACCGTACACGGCACATAAAATATCCATATCGACTCAAAACTGCCCGCAAAGACATAAAAACTCTCATAACAACACGAGCACATGCAGCATATCAGCAATGGATGCAATTTTTTATAATCACTGTGTAAATAGGAAAAAATTGGAATTTGTTTGGAAAATAAGGGTAAATAGGAATTTCCCCAAAAAATAGTGGCAAAGCCATTGCACCCGCCTGGCCAAACATGTCCAAAATGGAACGTGGCCTAGATTTTCATCCCATAAACAAAAATATAAAAGTGTGAAAACCGATCAATGCGGGAGGAGAGGTTCATGGCTTCAATTTTTTTTTTTCAGTCAGCTGTAAAAGAGTTCGTTCTGGCTGAGGGAAAGGTGCACAGAATGACAAAGGATTGCTATAAAAAAGTTTGCTTTTCTTCTTGCCTAAGTGGGGAAGGCAGGCCCTGTCTTTACCACATCAGCACATTAGAGGGCCACGCAGAAGATCTGGCTGAAAGGACCCGCCAAACAGCACTCATGAAGAGAGGACTGCATCTGGGGACACTGATGGTCCTTGACTCAGCAAAACACCTGATGCGATAGTCTCTGACCTCCTTGAGAGATCTTTTGGGTTGGTTGAGATGAAATGCCCAAATGCACTTATCTACATTGACTTCTGTGACCTCAGGATTGATCATGAGTTACGCAAATTGTAGTAAAGCCATCCGTATTGCTGGGAAGTGCAGGGGCTGTTGCTGATTACGGATATGCAATAGTGAGATTTTGTTTGCCTCCATGATGACATACTTGTGCAGCACATTTACAGAGGCACAAATGTGCGACATGCTCTCAAAAAGAGGAGTAATTTAGTTTTCCTTCATACTTATTTGCCGAAATACCTCCTACCAGTAACTGAAGCCACAAGTAAGTAAAAAAGGAAATTAATTTATGCATCATGATCATTGTTGGGTAGTTTATTTTATAAATACGATATGACATATTTTTGAGCTTATTTGTTTGCTATGCAAGGTCTTAACATGCAAAGCAACCTGAAACTACAGCAGGCTCAAATTTAGTGGGGTAGAAAGTGCAAATATTCCCTCTGAATAGCAGTGGATTTACACAAAGTCACACATTGTGGAAACGCTCTGTTGAAAATGGAAACACTCTCAATACTTTTGTGGATGAACTTGGTTATTTTCTACCTGTGATGACGGGTAACGTCATGATATATTGGACGAGTAAATAAACAAGGGCTTGCTATCAAGTTCATCATATCAATCAGTAAAAGTGGTGATATGTCAACTTTGTGTTCAGTAATTTTTTTCTGGTGCTGACATTTTGATAAACGAGGAACCAGTTAAGTCCTATTTCGCTTTCAACTTTGTACTTTTATATTAATGTTTAACATTCATTTTTGTGACTGACTGCATGAACTGGAATGTACTGTTTTTAAGCAGCTTAAATTTTGTTAATATCATTGTCATGTTATAAACACACATTGCTTAGCAGTTCATGTGATCAATATATTATAGATCTCACTACAGTTTTGGTCTGTGACAAAACTCCCATCATCAACTCCATATAAAATCTTTAAACCTAAATGTAATTGTTCCAATCCACTGTAAACAAACCATTATTTAGAAAAAAAAATTTACTTTAATTAAATCTTGCCATCAACTTTGGGAGACAGCTTCTGGCCGTGAATGTAGGAAGAGCCATAATTGCTTATATTATTTGGCTCACCGTTAATGTGTTGAAATTAAATGGAAACAGTGTTGAAGTGAAACTAATTCTTGAATTTAATCAGATGACAATTAAATGACTGAAGTTTTACAATCAACTGAAAAGAGCCATTCTGTGAAGTAGGCACTTTCACTTTTGACACCAAGGTACAGTCTAATTGTCGACAGCCGGACTTACTCGTGAGATAGATTTTTTTTTTTTTTTTTTACATTGTGATGCGCTTATTAAGAAAAGGATCTAAGCACTTATTTCCCCAATGCCTGTCAACTGAAAACATTTGGAAAATTCTGCCTAGCCCTGTGCCTCTGGGATTAGTATTTGTCTGCCCATGCTTTGACTAAGGGCCTGTTTCGTTAGTCAACTGAGAGGCTGGCTACTGTGTTAACTTGATTGATGCATCCTGCGACAGAAAGAGGAATTTAGGGATTACTGTGTTCTCGTGCTCCTTCGCCCTTTGGATCAGCATCAGGATCTCTCTGTCTTGCAGTAGACTTCATCTCATCTGCCTGAAGGCAGATGTGTAGACCTGACAGGGCACACTGTCCTCCACAAGGAAAGCCTTGTCCACCATGATGGCCATTGTTGGTTTTAGAGAAAAAAACCTGAAGCCAGGCTGCTTTAAATTTCGTTGTCACTGATGCAGCCTGTATAAAAGAAATAACACCAAGGTCACTTCATCACGAGGAGCCATAACAATTAACACAGGTGCAGTGGGATGTTTAGGTATACAACACCTCTCTCTGACAGTAAAGAGAGTTTGGTGTCCATCGTGTATTGTAGTTGTTCTGAAAAACATCCTGCAGGCGAGCCCTTTCTTATTCCCAAGACATCTAAAATGGCTTATTGACTACAGAATAAACAGAGTTAACCCATGTTGCGATGATATAGTCCATTGTTGACTGGTGATCTTTCTCCATCAGTTCCAACAACAGATTGATTCTGAAGAGGCAGAACTCATCTGAGAGTTGCAGAGAAGGACATGCACAACACCTTACATTCTATTATATAACATTGCATGGACAGACCATAACTGACATAACTAAATGTAAATTTTAAAATGTCCATTATTTGCATATGTAGCAGGCCGAAGGATGGGCCCGGGCGGGGACTTGAACCTCCAGACTCCCGGGTAAGAGTCATGCGCGCTGACAACGTCGCCAAAGATCCAGGCTCATGGGCAAGGTAGCCAGGGCATGTACTTATTAGGAGACACTTCCAGTGACAGGACCCTTCGACTGTCACATCTCTCCCCCTCTTTTGTGAGTGTGTCCTCACGCTCCATGCCTCACGCATGCTGTCATCCATCAGGATGCCCCAGATCCTGCCGATTACGCCAGAATGTAGCAGGCTGAAGGAGAGCCCGGGCGGGGACTTGAACCTCCAGACTCCGGGTAAGAGTCATGCGCACTGACCATGTTGCCAAAGAGCCAGGCTCATTGGCAAGGTAGCCAGGGCACGTACATATACTGAACAGTACATTAATGATTTTTAAGACCTAACTTAAACAACGTGCAAAATACAAAGCGTGACACTTTCAGACAGTGACGTGGAGACACTGACCAAAACAAGTGAAAACCAGCCTGATGTAATACATTGTATTGTAATGTGAATATACACCACTGGATGGCAGCATTTACCTTTTTTTTATTCAGCTCAGACTGGAGCTATGTTTAGACATGTCCTGGACATGTCTGGGGCAAGTCTCAGAAAATAAAAAAAAAGAGGTCTAAATGTGGGTGGGGTCTGCAAAAGAGTATATAACGAAAAGAATTGAGACAGTAAAGTAGTAGGAGAAATTGCAAGAAGATGAACAGACCTGCCATTCTGTTCAAGACCTGTGATGTTTCTTTTGTGGATTTCTTTGCCTGTGTTTGAGCATTTTCATCATCCAGGACATCACCAAGCCACCCCCACGAAAAGGGATTGTAAATATTTATGTTTTGTACATAATTCAATCTTGGTCTTTAGGTTAGTTAGTAGTCTTTGTCTTTGTTTAAAAATTAAATGTGTTTAAGTTTTTAAAACTGTGTCTGTCATCCCTTGCTGTTGCTGTTGTGTTATAAATGTAATAACAAATTGGGGCCATAACAAATTGGGGGCTCAAGGTCTGGGATAGACCATTTTGTGAGTAATTTATTGAAAATCTAACATTTCAAATTGTAAAATTGATTTTTTTTAATTGAATACATATATATGGACAAAAGCAATGGATGATTTCTTGGCATCACCAACCGTAGGGGTTTTGAAGTCTTTTAAAAAGACAGAACTGCAAGAAATTTGCAGACATTTAGAGCAGACAGAGGTGAAACCAGCCATGCGAAAAGCAAGACTGGCTAGAGAGATAGTTGAATATTACATTGATGAAAATGTGTTTGCACCCGGAGATCTGGAACAGTTTCCAGTGGAAAATCCAAATATAGAAATGGAACTTAAATTAAAAATGCTAGAGATTGAAAGGGAGGAAAAAGAAAAGCAAAGAGAATTTGAGAGGGAAGAAAAAGAAAAACAAAGGCAGTTTGAGTTAGAAAAATTTGCAAGACAGAGAGATTTTGAATTAGAGAAATTCGATAGAGAAGAAAGACTCCAAATGGAGGAACTAAAACTTAAAATTGAAACTAAAAATAAATTTTGTGCCAGTCAGGAGGTAAAACTGGTGCCTCCATTTTCGGAAAAGGATGTTGACAACTATTTCCAGTGTTTTGAAAAGGTAGCAACGAGTTGCCAGTGGCCAAAGGAACACTGGCCTCTGATGTTGCAAACTGTCCTCAAGGGTAAAGCTCAACAAGCCTATTCGGCTTTGTCTGCAGATGATTCCTCTGATTATGAGGTTGTCAAAAAGGTTATTTTGAGAGCTTATGAGTTGGTTCCAGAGGCATACCGACAGAAATTCAGAGGTCTGAAGAAATCTGAAAATCAGACTTATGTTGAATTTGCTAATGAGAAGAAGGTTTGCTTTGAGCGCTGGTGTACTTCTATGGAGGTCAAGGATGATTTCAACTCACGAAAGGAGATGGTGTTAGTTGAAGAATTCAAGAACTTTGTTAAGGATGATGTTAAGACCTACCTTAATGAGAAGCAAGCACTGAATTTGCAATCAGCTGCCAAATTTGCTGATGAATATGTTCTTACACATAAGTCCAAATTTCAGTCTAGCAGTAACAATAGATGGTCCCAATTTCAGAAAAAGGGTTACGGTGATACCCAAGATTCCTCACCCAAAGACAAAGACAAATCTGGTGATGGTGCTCAGAAATCCAGTAACAGGTCTGATCAAAGTGTGAAAGCTGACAGTGACAAAAGTGGTCTAGTTTGCAGTTATTGCAAGAAATCTGGTCATGTTACAACTAACTGTTGGTTCCTTAAAGCTAAGAAAGAAAAAGAAAAGGATACCAAACCAAATGCCTTTGTGAAAACAAGGTTAGAAACCCCTGTAGTAGATCTGCTAAATTGCCTGCTTCTTGTGGGGCTAAAAAGCCTAATACAGCTGACTTCGTGAGGGAGGAATTTCTTCCATTTGTGTCAGAGGGATTTGTGGCTCTGAATGAGCATACTACTCCTGTCCCCATATATATCCTAAGGGATACCGGAGCTTCTCAGTCACTTTTGTTGATGGACTCCTTGGAGTTACGTGATGAGACCGCTTCAGGGGATTTCATACTTGTACAAGGTATTGAAGGGAGGACTGTATCTGTACCCCTGCGCTCTATATTCTTGAAGTCAGATTTAGTTACAGGACGGGTAAAGGTGGGACTTATGTCAAGTCTACCTATAAAGGGTGTTTCTCTGTTGCTAGGCAATGACCTGGCTGGGGGCAAAGTAGTTCCCCCTGTACATCTTACTTCACAGCCAAGCACTGAAGATGGGGATGAGGACCCATCTCTGTATCCTTCTTGCGCAGTGACTCGTGCTATGTCCAAGAAGGCTAAAGAAGAAGATGATGTGGTGCCGTCCAGTACATTGAATTGTCAGGACTCAGGTGGTTCACCTCATGACTCTGATTGGCCTACTATGGTTTCTCCGTTTGAGGACTTATCAGATACTTTTATCAGTTCTCTATTCAGCCAGCCGGATGGGTCTGGTGATTCTCATGTGTCTGGAGACTTGTCTCTGTCCAGAAAGCGGTTGATTGAGGTGCAAACTAATGATCCTGAAATTTGTGTACGAAAGAGGAGAGCCCTTCCTGATAAAGAAATAGACGCAGATCCAGTTGGGTATTATCTCAAGGATGGTGTGTTGATGCGGAAGTGGCGCCCTCCTGATATCCCTGCCAATGCAGATTGGGCAGTGGTCAGGCAAATTGTTGTTCCGAAGGTCTACAGGAATGAGATCTTAACAATGGCTCATAGTTTACCTTTAGGAGGTCATCTTGGTGTTAACAAGACTGTTGATAAGATCATGAAACACTTCTTTTGGCCTGGGCTTCGGAAAGACGTTTCCAACTTTTGCAAAACCTGTCACACTTGTCAGGTAGTTGGAAAACACCAGTTAGACCCACCTGTAGCTCCATTGCAGCCTATCCCAGCATTTGGGGAGCCCTTCGCCAAGGTCATTGTTGATTGTGTTCGTCCATTACCCAAGACTAGATCTGGAAATCAGTACTTGTTGACAATCATGTGTGCATCTACCAGATTCCCCGAAGCCATACCTCTACGTAACATCAAGGCAACTGCAATCTCAAAGGCTTTGATAAAGTTCTTCACGTTGTTTGGCCTTCCCAGGGAAATTCAGTCAGACTAAGGTAGCAATTTCACTTCAGGATTGTTTCAGCAGGTTGTGTATGAACTAGGTGCAAAGCAGATTCTTTCTAGTGCCTATCATCCAGAAAGTCAGGGTGCCTTAGAGCGGTTTCATTCCACTCTCAAGACAATGATGAGGACTTATTGTTATGACCATGAGAAAGACTGGGATGAAGGTGTTCATTTGCTGTTGTTTGCAGCTCGAGAAGCAGTGCAGGAGTCTACTGGATTCAGTCCATTTGAGCTAGTGTTTGGCCATGAAGTAAGAGGACCTTTGCTATTGTTGAGTGAACAATGGCAAGAGGAAGAGCCGCACATCAGTCTGTTAGACTATGTTAGCAAGTTCAAGGAAAGATTGCGTGCAGCTTGTGACCTAGCTAAAGAGAACTTGAAATCAAGTCAGGGAAAAATGAAAACTTGGTATGATAAGGCTAGAAGCCGTGAGTTTAAACCAGGAGACAAGGTCCTTGTGTTGTTTCCCTTGCAGTCCAATCCTTTGCAGGCTAGATTTCATGGTCCTTATGAAATTCTGACAAAACTCAATGATCTCAATTACATTGTGAAGACTCCAGATAGGAGAAAACCAAAACAATTGTGTCATATTAACATGCTAAAGCCTTATCATGACAGAAATGCTAGGGTTGCAGCTGTCACTTCAGATTCTCCAATGGTCGAAATGTGTGAAGATGAGGGAGAGTTTCAAGATGATGAACCAAGAATTAAAGCTGAAGTTCTTTCATGTAAATTGTCAAACACTGAAGTGTTGCAAAATCTTGATGTAAAACTCCAGCACTTAGAACCGTCACAGAGAGATCAGTTTGAAAGGTTGATCAAGAAATATGAGGATTTGTTTCCTGATGTTCCAAAGAGAGTTACTATAGCCTCTCATGATGTAGATGTTGGTGATGCCAAACCAAAAAAACAGCATCCATACCGGATGAATCCTGAAAAGAGAAAGATTGCTGAGAAAGAGGTTGAGTACATGTTAAAACATGATATTATCAGACCCTCCAACTCCGATTGGAGTTCACCCTGTGTGCTAGTTCCAAAACCTGATGGAAGTACTAGATTCTGTACAGATTATCGCAAAGTCAATGCTGTAACTAGAACTGATGTGTTTCCAATACCTAGGATTGATGATTGTATTGATAGTGTAGGGCAAGCAAAGTTTCTGACCAAGATTGATTTATTGAAGGGTTATTGGTGTGTGCCTTTAACTGAGAGGGCCAAGAGCATCTCGGCTTTTGCCACACCATCTGGATTGTACCAGTATGAAGTCCTACCCTTTGGCATGAAAAATGCCCCAGCCACGTTCCAAAGGATGATACAGTCTACAATCGCCGGATTGCCACACACGGGTGCGTACATCGATGACCTGATCACATGGAGTGACTCCTGGGAAGAACATCTAAAAGATGTAGAGACGTTGTTCCAGCGCCTGACCCAGGCTAACCTGACTGTTAACCTGAGCAAGAGTAACTTTGGTTGTGCTACTGTCACCTATCTTGGCTACGTCATAGGCCAGGGTAAGGTGGCACCCATAAATGCTAAAGTCCAAGCCATCATGGACTTTCCAGTTCCTGACAACAAAAAAGCTTTGCGCCGCTTCCTTGGAATGATCGGGTACTACCGCAAGTTCTGCAAGAACTTTGCTGAGATTGCTCTCAGTCTAACTAACCAACTGAAGAAAGGCGTAAAGTTCACCTGGGATGATGCATGCCAGAGAGCCTTCGATCGCCTGAAGTCTCTGCTGTGTCACTTCCCCGTGCTCAAATCTCCTGACTTCAACAAACCGTTCTCCATCGCGGTCAATGCTAGCGACCAAGCTTGTGGATCTGTGCTCCTACAGAGAAGTGACTCTGATGACATTGAGCATCCCGTGGCATACTTCTCCAGGAAGTTCAATCGCCACCAAACAAACTATTCCACTATAGAGAAGGAACTGTTGGCGCTCGTCCTCTCTTTACAACACTTTGAGGTTTATGTTTGTACAGGACAAAAGCCAATGATTGTGTACACTGACCACAATCCGTTAATGTTTTTGAGTAAGATGAAAAACAAGAATCGGAGATTGTTGAATTGGAGTTTAATTTTACAGGAGTTTGACTTGGAAATTAAGCATGTGAAGGGTACAGACAATGTAATTGCTGATTGCTTATCCCGTGTTTGAATATGTATATATATATCATGTGTTTATTTGAATATTGTATGATATGTATATGTAGACAAGTGTTCACTTAACCATTTTGTATTGAAAAGAAAAATTTTGCCTTTATGAGTCAAAATTTTTCCCTTTTGGAATGGAGGTGTAATGTGAATATACGCCACTGGATGGCAGTTTTACCTTTTTTTTATTCAGCTCAGACTGGAGCTATGTTTAGACATGTCCTGGACATGTCTGGGGCAAGTCTCAGAAAATTAAAAAAAAGAGGTCTAAATGTGGGTGGGGTCTGCAAAAGAGTATATAAGGAAAAGAATTGAGACAGTAAAGTAGTAGGAGAAATTGCAAGAAGATGACCGGACCTGCCATTCTATTCAAGACCTGTTACGTTTCTTTTGTGGATTTCTTTGCCTGTGTTTGAGCATTTTCATCATCCAGGACATCACCAAGCCACCCCCATGAAAAGGGATTGTAAATATTTATGTTTTGTACATAATTCAATCTTGGTCTTTAGGTTAGTTAGTAGTCTTTGTCTTTGTTTAAAAATTAAATGTGTTTAAGTTTTTAAAACTGTGTCTGTCATCCCTTGCTGTTGCTGTTGTGTTATAAATGTAATAACAAATTGGGCCCATAACAGTATACTCTTCCAAAAAAGAAACTATACAAATATTGAATTATTGATTACACTTTCTTTTCAATATGTTTTCCACATTTGTCAAAACATTTCATGTATAATAAATTGATGCTAACAACAGTGTATAGTTTCTTTTTTGGAAGAGTATATACAAGGCAAGACCATGCATTACTTTCATAATCACATTTCCTGTCCATAAGGACGATAGAAAAATAAGATTCAGAGCTGAATTGGCAGTGTGAGGGAATACATCTGTCTAGCAGCAGTCTGTCTGCTCTCTTGTCTTGCATGTTGAAGGCATTATCTGCTGCCAAAAGACCATCAGGTGAGAGTCAGAAACTTGTGGAAGAAATGCAAATGTGCATGGTGCCCATAGGCTATACTAAATTGCAGACATGAAATCACCATAATCGTAATTTCTATGAACATAATGGCATTTTACAGCAATAAATGTAAACCTTTCAAGAGGGTATAAACAAAATTCCCCAATCAATGTCAATGTTTAGAGAATAAATACTTCCAACAAACACTTTTGACCTTTTTGCGTCCTCTCCATTTGGGGCTGGAGCTAATCCAAGCCAGCACTGGACAAGAGGAGGGGTTCACCCAAGACAGGTCGCCAGTTCATCCCAGTGCTAACTCTGACACAGACCAGTTCAGACAGACCACAGAAGCCAGGAGTACATCAGTTCTACCAAGAGACTAAATTCCAAGCAAGCCTGGTGGTAAGTGTTCTCCAGGTTTGAATTTGCCCTCCTGTATTGTGCTGGGGAGTCCAAGACCACCAAATCAGACACCCCCTCCAGAATCTAAATCATTCCAGAAGAGAGTGATCAGACGACCTCTGTCTTCCCTGGTGGATTTATAGATTAGGGTGGAGTCTTCCAGCGGCATTACCTTGGGAGATCACCTCAGACCACAGCATGCGGTCAATTGTCTTCCTGCCACTGCAACCAGTATTTCCTTGTTTAGGTTTTGCTAAGCTACGTGCCCCCCTCTAGCCAGAATATGAAAAGATGTGGAAGTACTCTCAGCCTAAACTCTGTTTCTGGGGGGTACAAAAAAGCCTGAGCCCTAGTCCTCCAACACCTGCCCAAATTTCAGCATCAAGCAGACTGATATCATCATCCTGCCCTCGATATTGTGTGATACACCAGGCAAACCCTTAACCATACACCCATGCTGGCTACTTACCAGCTAGAAATTTGAAGCTGATCTTAGTCCCACTCATTGTTAGGTTCACTGGTTGATGCTTCATTCTCATCGGTATTGGAGGTACATTGATCTCTGGCTTCAGTTGATAAGGCTGGACACAAAACTTGTCAAAACTCAAAAAACTCTTGAAAAAGATTTTACTCAAGCTGAGTCTCCTGAACATGAACTATTATCTGACATGATTTTCTGGTACTGCAGTCATAATCTAGGAAAATTCTGTAGAACAGAGAGCAGAAGCCTTGGCAAACTGCATAAAACACTTGTAAAGGGAGTGATAGTCTTTTGAGTTAAGGTTGTCACGTCACGGACCAACTTTCCTCAGTCAGCAAATGCAATAAGACGTCACCCATAGCAGTCAATTTGAGTTTTTAGAATTTAATTCCTCGGACACGAATGGTCAAGCCGGTCTAAAAATTGTATTATGTTGGTCTCAAATTGACGTAGTTTCAGAAAAAAATGTGTTCATTTTTTGGCCTGCAGTTGCCCTTGAGGGTAAATTTCGAGATCACCTTGAACTCAACCAGTAATTTAATTGGTTTGATCCTGGCTTTTGGTAAAACTTTGTGCTCTCACTCATACGGTATTTTAAGTAGTGAGCAAATTCACATCATCGGGACATTCACTGCTGTTCACACCCTCTTGTTTGTCTTGGCTCTAACATTAGCATGCCTTCCAACGCCTTCCAACTGGGCATACCCTCACTGTTAAAACCATAGCGTAACATAGAGGTAAGACTTCATGATACTAGACCTTCCTCTTGCCAATTTAGCATTTTTGCCAGTGTTTAAGTGACGTGGTCAGGCAGAGGAGCGTCAATTAGAATTGCTCTACAGCCACGCCCATACAGCCCATCTTTTCAAATCACATTTCGGCGGACACTTCAGAACAAAGTCAATTTGGCTTCAATTTCAAAGATTCAGGGCCTGATTTGTCCGCCATAACCAGATGGAAGACTTCCCATATGACGAGCTGAGACAGATGTCATTTGCCTGGCTCTCTTCATCAGATCAGTTAGTGACTGGAAACAAAGTTTTAAACCTGTTTATAGTTTCTCCGTGTGTCGATGATGTACTCCATTTCTCCTAAAGGTCACTGCAATAATTGATGGCAGGAAACAATCCACAGATGTGAAATTTCATGGCAGCTATCTCACTATATTCTATTTATCTTCCTTCAGATGAGTGCCTTCTTTCGGGCCTCGACAAACCCCCTACTGTGCTCCTCCGCCCACTTTGGCGCATGGAAGCTCACCAAAGTATCAATCCTAATTATGCCTTAGGAAAATGTCACCATGCCAGACACTTATGCATCTTGAGCTGAAATGAAAATCCAGCCCTGATTCTCCGTTTCCAGCGACTCAAAACTGAGGCCAAATAGATAAAAAGAAAATTAATTTCTTGTGGACTCACTCTTTACTTTTTCAGCTCATGTCATTCAATACTTTTTCTTCATAAGTTGCATACCAGCTTTTATCATTCTGGAGCAGACTAATCCCCATTTAAATAGATGGGGTTATTTGCTTATTTACCCATAATCCATCAGTGTATTATCCTGGGACTCTAATGCATTGTTATTGTTTTTACTTCTGCACTGATATTCCAGGGCTTCTCCAGCCTGAAGGAGAATTATGCTCTTCACTGCAGGAATGAGGAATTCACTGAGGAATGTGGGCTTTAGCAGACTGATTCCTCCAGAGAAATGCTGAGATGTTCACTTACAACAATTCAGTTGTATTTCAATGTGTTATGTTTCTACATATGCAGTGTGCCATTTACGGGGTTGGACTTTCCATTTTTTCTCATTACCTTTTATTTCCTCATTTGCATATGTCACCCAGGGTCCTCCTGCTGCGAGCCCACTTTATCAGATATAGTCTTGTTAAGAGATGTGACAGAACTTTCTAAGACAGGCCAGGGGGAAAAATTATGTAAATATTTATAAGGAACAACTACAAGTGAAATGTGTGGATGAGTATTACAGGACTGGAATGTACTAGAAATTTTAATGTTTTCAGATAATCTGAGGGGGTTTCCTTTTCTTCTTTTTGGATAGCAGTCAGAATGGCAATCTTCTTCTGACCTGAGTTATTCAGGGCTAATCTGGGTTGATGTATTGTGCTATGATCTGCGGTCTATCGGCTAACGTAATTGGGCTATATTAAAATCACGGGCTGAGTTCAGTCCCATTTCTGATGGACAGCGACAATAGCCCTCTGCACAGCTCAAACACCCGTCCCACTTGACAGTGTAAACGTTTTTATCCTTTGCTCAGAAGGATTGAATGATAAAACTATGAATTCATTTTCAGGTGTTTTCTGTGAAGCCATATTACTATTCGGAGACGGCCTCCACATTTTCAAATGAATTACATGGAGCTGTAATCAAAACTCCATTTCTAATATAAAATCATTCGGCTGTATCACACCCCTCTGCCTGAGTACTAAAATAATTTTTCTAGGCTGCAGAAAGAAAGCACCACAATCAACTGAGATTAACAGCTGACATCTAAGTGTGAATACAATTCATTAAAGGGGACCTAATATGCTATTTTTCCAAGTTTATATTTTGGTCTTTGACTACCCTAGAGTACTCCTGATCACGCAAAGTAAAAAGGGTACTTATTTCACTTGTACTGCCATCCTCAAAAAAACCCATTTGTAGTCCATAGCAGTCTCTGCCGGAAACGCTTCATTGGGGTGGCTCTTCCGCTATTGCCCCCACTCCCCGTGTGCCCACTTTATTCTGACTGGCCAGCTCTGTGGAGGGCGGATCTAGGCGGGACGATGCAATGTCACAGTGAAATGTGAGACATGTCAGCAATCTGAGCTAAGGAATCAGCGGGAAAATTCTGCTATAAAACGCAGTACGTGTATAGATCTAATGAAATTGTTCTAATAAACACAACGGCGAAAGTGGAGGACGCAGTGCGAAAGTCTGGCAGCTCAAGCACAAATTTGCTATCGGCTGCAGTTTGCTACGGCAACAGTTGGTGAGTACAATGGTTTTACTAGTCCAAACTAGGATGCAGGGAAAGCTAGAATCCACTCCAGACAGACACATTTGTACAACGGGTTGACATGCCCAAGTGTAGACCGGAGACCGTAGAAATTCGGTGGGTCTGAGTTTAGAGGGAAACATGGACAGTGAGGGGCAGCTAAAAGTGGGCCAACAGCTTATGGACTGCTTCAGTGTGTATTAGGACCTGCTGGTTTGTGTGCATAGCTGTGGTGTGTTATTAGCGTGGGGAAACGATCAGCTTCCGCACTGGTATATGACGGAGGGGCAAAGGCTCCAAGCTAAACAGCCTTTTTGGAAATTGCCCGTGGTAATGGTTTGGTTATTGCTTCGGAAAGACTAGCTTTTCCTTGCAGAAAATGGGTGCATTATGGATAGCCCGCGAGAGCTAGACAAAGCTCTAGTTATGTCATGACCATAATACAGGTTTTACAGACCGTAAGTTCCATCTGCGTGAACCGTTGCTTATGTGGAGCTTGCGAATCGATCACTTTCACAGGAAAGAATTTAATATTCAATCGATGGCAATGCAGCGTTTGTTATATGGAACACGTTAGCCTGAACGCTTCGCTTTTGCTTTCACTGGTAGTATCAGGCAGCTTGCCCAGCCATTGGAGATGTATCTGGCATAGCCCGGTCATAGATAAGTGAAGCGATCGTTTCATAAGCACCCAAAAACGCACCCCAAGCTCTGCAAAATCTATGTCTGGTCTAACTGCAGCCCAACTCTGCAGACGCATACAGCACCTCTCCGGTTAGCTTCAACTGTAGTGGCTGCAATCAGGAAACGTTATGATGAAACTGCCACATTCATGCTTCCCAAAGTAAAACAAGCATACTGATAATAATTGCTGCATATAAGTTAACCAGGAGCATTTTTAATTAGCAGAGCACGCAAACTAACATGCAGTAGCTGATAAGCGGTCATGACTTTGAACATACTCTGTCGCGCGAAAAATTTGTTTCGCGTCCGGTGTGAAAGCTGCTTAATGTACCTATAACACCTGTATTTGCGTCGTTGCATTGACTTTGAATGTAGGCTAATCTGTCCTGCAAAAAAATTGTTTCATGTCTGATGTGAAAGCAGCTTTATGGATAGTATGCGACAGCTAGAGAGAGCTTGGTTATGTTATGAACATAATGCAGGTTTTGCAGACCGTAGGAAGATAATTTCTAAAATACAGCAGCTAATTAATCATAAAATTGGTTTGTGTGATTTTAGCGTCGCTGGGAGCGCCTTTGCCTACTGCAGTAATGAAAATACCCATTCGTGCAGGTCCTGGCAAGTGGGATTCGGATATCGAAGAGAACAGCTTTTTTTTGGCACCTAAATTGCATTACACTGACACATCCACTTCTACACTCTTACTGTGCCTCTCTTCTCATTTGAGCTCGACGAGTCACCAAAATATTAATCTGGCATTGGTGAGCAAATGTCTTGACTGTGGCTGAGGAAAATGTCACTACATTGGGTAAAAGCCACGCTTTTTGCCACGCTCTGATATAAAAATCTGGTCTGCTATCTCCCTTTGGCACTGATAAACGAATAAGCACACAAGCATGCTCACACACCACAAACGCACTCACACATGAATTCTCCTTTTTTCTCTCTGTTTGTCCTCTCTCTCACACACACGCGCGTGCACATGCATACACTTTGTGTGGAGTGACAATAATTGAGTAAGCAACCTCTCTTGAGCACTGCCTGTAATCCACACCTTATAAGCACTCTAATTGAAGTGCAAATTCAATACTCCCCATCAGGCTTTATTAGCTGTGCCTTCACCTGACACCCCACAAGTAATTATAGAGAGATCACAATTCAATCACACAGCAGAAAAGGGCAGCCCTGCATGACTGTTGCCAGGGTAGGGCCACGGCTCGCTGACCCCCTTCGCCACTCCAGACATGACAAACCCCCATTACAGCATTCATCAGGAGCTGTCACTCATTATTCCTCTTCCTCAGTCCATTCCTTTCTGTTCGTCTGGAGCCGTATTTACGTCTTACCTGCCCCATGAAATATAGTTAAAATGGACCAGCTGGAGAATTTAAATCGTGGTTCTTTTTCTACTCTTGGCTTGTGCTGTAGTGCATCGGCTTGTCTTGTTTGGGCTCTCACCAACAAGTTGTTACTTCATAAGTAAATTCAAATTCAAGCAGCCAATCATTTTTTTTATAATAATGATGATTAAGCCTACTATTCTTGTTAGTGAATTTGTGAATATTACTTTATCAGTCAATAAAATCAGCAGATAAAAATTTTGTTAAAGACGGAAGGACTTTATGCATGTTTGGGTCTCTCGGCATGGGCCATTGGTTAGCACTCATGGCGGCAGCTTTCACAAGCTGACAGATACTCTAGGTACATAGTTCAGTCACTAAAATAAAGAAGAAGGAAAATTGGAATGCAAACCATGACATCCTATAGGGGAATGAAACATTTTGAGATTTATGCTTGTAGCAATAATTAGGCACTAAAAACAATTATGTTTTGGTATTCCTATCAGTCTTCTTGATTGATAAAAGAAGAATGAGCTTTCCAAAATACCCGCCACTGCAAGCTGTGATCCACCATTGGGCTGAAGTCCATGTCTGTTACATAACTCGTAAAGTCTGCCCTCGTAGGGAATGGAAACCTGTGATTTCTGTTAAATGCGTCCATGTCGTAAACTGAGTACAACCCCAATTTCGAAATTGTTGGAACAAAGAGTAAATTGTTAATAAAATCAAAATGCAATGAATTTCAAATCACTCCAGCCAGTATTTTATTCACAATAGAACAGAGATAACGTAGCAAATGTTGAAACTGAGTAATTTTACAATTTTATCCACAAAATGAGCTCATTTCAAATTTGATGGCCGCAACAGGTCTCAAAAAAGTTAGGACAGGGGACTGTTTACCATGTTGTAGCATCCCCTCTTCTATTTTACACAGAGTGGAGGAGACAAGCTTCTTGAGTTTAGCCATTGGAATTTGATCTCACTCTTGTTTAATATAGGCTTCCACAGCACACGGACTCTTCTACTACGAAGCCATGCTGTTGTAATAGCTGCAGTCTGTGGTTTTGCATTGTCCTGCTGAAATACACAAGGCCTTCCACAGAATAGATGTCATCTGGTGGGGAGCATATGTTGCTCTAAAACCTTTGTATACCTTTCAACATTAATTTTTTTGCTTTTTATAACATGCAAGTGTCCCATACCATATGCACTAATGCATCCCCATACCATCAGAGATGCTGGCTTTTGAACTGAACACTGATAACAGAAGGGATGGTCTTTCTCCTCTTCAGCCCAGAGGACACAACGCCCATGATTTCCAACAAGAATGTCAAATTTGGACTCGTCTGATCACAGGACACTTTGCCACTTTGCTACTGTCCATTTTAAATGAGCCTTGGCCCACAGAAAACACCAACGCTTCTGAATCATGCTCAACAATGGCTTCCTTTTTGCATGATAGAGTTTTAGGTGGAATCTGTGGATGCCATGGCGAGCTGTGTTTATAGACAGTTCTTTCTTCAAGTATTCCTAGAGCCATTTAGTGATGTCAATGACAAAATTATGCCAGTGAGTGTTACAGTTGTGTCTGAGGGCCCGAAGATTAAAGGCATCCAGTATAGGTCTTCGTCCTTGTCCCTTACGCACAAAGATTTTTTCCAGTTCCTCTTTTGATAATGTAATGCACTGTCGATGATGAGACCTTCAAAACCTCTGCGATTTGACATTGAGGAACATAGTTTTTCAAGTATTCCACAATTTTTTTACGCAAGCCTTCGCAGGTTGGAGAGTCTCTGGCCAGCTTCTGAGAAACTCAGCCTCTCGAAGACATTCCTTTTATAGCCAATCATGTTACACACCCGATGCCAGTACACTAATATATTAATCAGTTTTTCAGCCCTTTTTGCCTGAGTCCCAACTTTTTTGAGACCTGTTGCAGCCAGAAAATTTGAAATTAGCTCATTTTGTGTATAAAAATGTAAAATGTCTCAGTTGCAACATTTCAAATGTTATCTATGTTCTATTGTAATTAACATATTGGCTCAAGTGATCTGAAAGTCATTGCATTTTGATTTTATTCGCAATTTACACTTCGTCCCAACTATCATTTTTTTCAGGCCCGTCTCTTGTCAGCTCAGAAGTTCACGAAGTTGTTGGCAGTGGCGGCTGGTGAAATGGGAGTGTAAACGAAAGTTCAATCACGAGACATAGGACGCAAGCAATCGGTCTTACCCAATCGTAACCCTTTATCTTCTATATAAATGCCGGTGACACGTTCCGTTTTGCTGTTTCAGAGGTTCCGCATCGGCCACCACCTCCCCATCACCACCAACTTCCGACTCCAGCTTCTTCAGCATCAAATCCATCCTCCTCATGGCAATCTGATGACCCTTCAAGGGGGACGGCTTCGCCTTTGCCTACTACCCAGGCAGATCAGCACCCCTCCTTGCCGGAGGGTCCATGAGGACGGAGTCATCACCAAAGACTTTGTCAAATTAATTTCATTGTTAATTCCATTGTCAAATAAATCTTTTACATTTTAATTCCGAAGTCTTCATGATTGAACTGGCAATCAGAGAAGCATTAGAATTCAGTTATAAAAAAAAAAAAAATACTTGCACAGATCCAGGGCTAGTGAGACCCCTTCTCTCACCCCATCTGTGCTGGCCTGAAATATGAGCCGTTTTGAAATGGGCGGGGAGGCTATGCTAATGAAGCACTGCTTTGATTGGCTGCCAGACCGCTTCGATTCTGGGGGAGGGTGCAGGCCCAATAAACCAGGGAACCAAGATGGCAGATATTTCAGGACAGCTCTTCGCAGCATGTATTTCTGTGAGCAGGATTTCAATGAGTGGCAAGTTGAAATTTAAATGTTTTCCTTGAACTGTCTGCATGCATGTAATTGTAGCTGGACTGTTATATAGTCATGTTATATACCCACTTAGCTATCTGGAAAAAATTTTGCTAAAATCTCCTGTTAACCATTTCCACCAAAACGAAACATAATTCCGACACCAATTGAGTTTGTAGCAAAAACACACAAATGGTGTAAGCATTGCTTATGTGGTGCAAGCGAATCAATTACTTCTACCAAAAAAAAAAAATCCGTTTTCAATCTCCCCGTTTTTTTCAGTTTTTTATTCGCCAGAACAGTTTTCAGAGGTGGATGAAATTCCGTCCTGCAACTCAGAGAAATTATTTGTTATACCAGACGCATTATAGTTTTGTGATTGCTTTCACCACGGTTGGATCAGAGAGCTAAACCCACACCACAGCAAAGTACCTTGTTGACCCCAGTCATTGATAAGTACAACGATCGCTTCACAGCAGTGGTAACCAAACACAAACACGTACCCTATGCTCCGCTAAGCCGATGTCTGGTCTAACTGCAGCCTTATCAGCCCAACTTTGCAGACATGCAAAGACCTCTCTGGTTAGCTTCAACTGTAGCGGCTATGGTCAGGAAACGTTATGATGAAACTACCAGCTTGATGCTAACCAAAGTAACACAAGCATACCAATCTGAATTACTGCATATAAATTAACCAGGAGCATTTTCTTAAGTAGCACGGAATGCTAACTAATATACCATACTAAGTGAGCAGTTAACGATAGAGACAAACGTTACCCTGCAATACAGGTTTTACAGACAGGAAGTTCCGTTACCGTGAACAGTTGTACCAAGCATCCAAATTACAAAAAGTTAGCTTCAAATGAGGTTTATGTTCGCACACCTTCTGTTGAATGTCCCCTGATATTACTGCATATTTAGGACACAAACATTAGCAACAGTAACTTAGCTATGTAAGCTGCTGTGCTACAGCCATTTTCAACAGGCTATCATGTTAGGTAGGCTTATGCAGTAAAGCAACACAAATGGTAAAACTCTACTGCTTCTGTCTCTGTGAGTCACGGACAGTTGCTATTGATCCAGGCTTTATCTTCAGATATTTTACAAAGCCTGTGTTTGAGGTCAGTTGTTATGCTGTGTTCAATTTGGCTCGGAAGTTGGAAGTCGGGGCTGGGAATAACGTCATACCCAAGCTGACTGTCTTCTATAAGTCGGAAAACTGACTTAAGGTCAGTGGGGTGTCCTCTAGCCAGGATTGTCTTTATTTGCTATTGTTAGCAATATAAGTTGATAACAACGCATTACTTATTTATAACATATTTTTCGCATGCAAACACCGTGGAAATAAGTCCTCCGATAAACTCTATTCACTACTGTGTGTACGATTGATTTTCGTAATGAAACGCAAATTACGCAGAATTGCAAATATAAAATTTGTTATTACAGCTTTCGGTTACTTTTGATTTACGGTGCAGCCAAATTAACTTGGAACTCGGAAATTGGGGTAGGTGAGGAAATCCCCGACTTTCCTAGTTGGAAATCCGACGGGACATTCAAGTCAGGGGACATTCAAATCGGAAATCCTGACTTCCCAGTACAAATCGAATGCACCATTCGTGCTAACTATCGTTAGCGGTCCTGCTAGCCACCCGTAACACGTTAGCGTCACTTACATTATTTGCTGTTATATCGTAACTTACAGCTTGTGGCTCCGAGTGCTTGATCGATGCCACTGCTCCAGTTTTGAGAAGCAGCTGAGACGCATATCCAGCGTTGAATAATCCTTTAGCGACAAAGCTGTTTTCGGTGTAATGCAGAGCACAAACAGCTAATGTTCCCTTCCGCACTCCATCTCACTGTACGCTACGATGATACAGGCTTTTACCAAACCACGTACTTGTCACCCCTACTTCCTCAGTCGCATTCTAGTAAATAAAAAAATCCAAAGCATCATCGACCCCCTACAGCCCAAACACCCGACCCCTGCTTGTTCCAGGGAGCTCACGCAAACCGCCATCTGCCGTCCCACTTTACGAAACAGAATTTCCCAGTTCTTTCCTCATCGTAGGCAAGAACTGGACAATTTCTTTATACTCGCTCTCGCTTTATGCTTCGGCCATACGGCAAGTGATTGCCTGTTGGGTATGTCCATATATTTGATGTGACTCTGCAAGGACGACAATTTGCAAATCCGAAACTTTCGCTGACTTTGCAGCAATTATATCCGCCATCACTCAGCTGTGCACCGAACCAAACAACGTCATTTAGCTGTCACTTCATTCGGACTGTGGCGCAGCTCACTGGCGCCTCGCTAGTGCATCAGTTTTCGGAACACTTTGCCTCGTCGGCAAACATTCATGGATACTACGCGTATCCACCTCACGGCCACTAGCGGCGGTGCAGCCTTCTAGTGCTTAGCTAGCGCTTCGGCTGTGGGAGCACTTTTCCTTGTTCACAAACATCTATGGATGCTGCACGTGTATCCACTGTAAGTCTCAGTTATACCTTCGCCTGGTTCCGTTCACGGATTGCACGCGCACCCAAACAGAGCACTGAGACATATATACATGGGGCATTCTCTGTTGCAGTATTCGCTGTAAAGACAGGGCGGTCGAAGGAAAAAAAATACTAGGGTAAGTAGTTGTAGCAGGCAAAAACAGTGGAAGCAGAAGCAAGCGAAAAACATTTTGAACCGGGGTACACTAGCGTGGTTTGTGAGAACTTTCAAGTGGTTAACCCTTTACGAACTGTCCTTCGCCTCACCACTCATCCACCTTGCTGGTCGCGGCACCTGGTTGGCTAAAGTCGAGATCACAAACGCTTTCAAGATCGTCCCACTCCACCCACCTTTTTGGGGATTTTTTTTTTGGCGTTTCCTGGAAGGGGCGCTACCACCTTGCCATTCGTCTCAATTTCAGATGCAAAAGCAGTCCCAAGATTTTTGATTCCCTTGACATAGTTCTTATTACAAGCTTCCTTTTGTACATCCACTCTGTACACCACGTTCGACCAGCCTCAATACAAGTCTATCTTAGCAGCATCAACATCTTTGTCAAACCGGCCCCTGGTTATCTATGCTTGTCAATTTCCCACATTCACGTGCAGTCACTACTAAAGGTTTACGTAATCAAGAATCTCTCGCTCCAGCCAAACATTTACCTTTAACGGCAGACCTCCTCTCTCGCTGCATCCAGACACTGTGCTCAGGATACACTCTGCTCCCATGGATTCCACTCTAGAAGCCATGTTCCTACTAGCCTTCTTAGGTTGAGATGTTCCGATGTTCCCAATCCACTAATTATAATCCCCCTCGCCATGCCAGCCTGAACGAAATCTCATCCTACTCCACCGACTGTCTGATGTTCAAGATAAAGAGTAGTAAAACTGATCGGTTTGGCATTTCTCAACCCATATTCTTATTCTGCCTGGACTACGTCAAACTACGTCACCCCAAGATACAATAACCACGCTTGTCCCCAAGACCCATTATTCGCGACTAACACGCTATGTTCGAGTTAGATTTGCTCCATCTTCGACATGTCACTTCCTGCAGCAACAGACATCCATGTTTACTTCGGCTTTAATCAAATTCTATTGCCCTTTATTCTATTATTACTTTATTTTACTATTATTTAGCTAGCCCGCGGAGGATGGGCTTCCCATAGCTGGGTTCCTCCTAAGATTTCTTCCCACTGGGGAGTTTTTTCTAACCACCGTTTGAGGATTTTTCTCCTTACTGTGAGTTTTGCCTCATTTGCTTTAGTGGGGATTAGGCTGGGTGCTGCCCTTTCATATATTTAATCTCTCAACGTAAAGCGTCTTTGTGACAATCTATCTGCAAAAATCGCTATACAAATAAATGGAATTGAATTGAATTATATCCAATATTTTGCCCTAATACTTCCACGGGCATTCTTTTGCATCGGTGCCGCCGCCACAGCATCCAAGCAAGGAAGGCCAGACCATCTGATTAAAATCCTCGGCTGCTGGATGTCAAACTCTAAGGCAAGCTATATTTGCAATTATATCGGCAACATGCTGTATGTAGAGCCCATCTATTGTCGATTCATTAACACCTTTTGGAGGCTTAGGAGCCCACACGGGCTCTGACAAAAGACGCAAGCCCCACCCTGAGTCTCGCCACCTCGGGCTCCCAAAAGACCACTCCCAATGCGCCTTCCTATTCGTCTGCATGCCTATATATACCGCCTTTATTCCCACAATCCCCGCTCATCTCATTTCTATGTCCCTCCCTCCCTTCCCCTCTCCAAGAAGGAAGCAAGAAACAGCCACCACCTGGGACCCCGGCGGGGTTAGGAGCCACACGGACTCCGACAAGAGATATCGCCACACAGGGGGCGCCCGACGTCCGCACAATCATTGACTTAGTCCAGCACTACACCTGCCCCGATCTCTTTTCCGCCCGATCTTTCGTCAGTTATCGCTAGCATTTTATTAGGTACATTTTTTTTACAAATTAATGGCTTTGAAGTTTTGAGGCTAGCTATGTATGCATGGTAACTACTGAGGGTCTTATAAATGTTCTGGTGTCATGTTGAGTGTTCTGAACTCTCGTGTCTTCAATGGCTTTATGGCCGAAGCCATCAGCCAGATGAAAATAGCTAAAAACGGCAGGTGGTTAGCTGTAGATGGTTGCCCCCTATTTGCCCAGTTTGTTTTCATTCGAGGAAAATTCGGTAGGCATGCTGTTCACTGGTTTCAGAAGTTCCCAAAATTCATGCAAGGGAACTTTCCTCTGTTTTGCAGCTTTGTGAACTTGGCACCCCATATGATGAAAATCTGAATGAAACCCATTACATTTGTTTCCTCTTTGTTAGAGCACGTTCGTTTTGGATGGAAATCTTAAATGTTTAATGTCTCTGCAACGGTGACAACAGATTTTGGACTGTGTAACCATACCAATCCCTAACAGGAAAAAATGTAAAGGCTTGTAAAGTCTCAAACCTCTGAAACGGCAAGAATAGCTGTTATGCAGTTGCAACACACAATTATTTCACCCAAATACTGCCCATATTTACAGTGAAGTGGAACACTTTTTTTGGTCTCGGGCTTGTCCTGCTCTGGTCTTGGTCTCGAAATGGTCTGTGTTGGTCTTGGTCTTGTCTTGGTCTCGCTACTCTTTGGTCTTGGTAGTGTCTTGGTCTCGGCTAAGGTGGTCTTGACTACATGACTAATGTGAACTTGCAAAAGCTCTCCACAGTCACATGCATAACAGCTTGCGTGCCTTCGCGTACCCAGCAGCCTTCTGGGGGAGGGTCTTAGGGCAGGAGTGCAGTGGAGACGAGAGATCTGAAAGTTTCATTTTTTTCAAATTTTTATGCCAAGTTCTCTCTCCTCAAAGTTGCCAACTGCAGCTTTAAATAGGGTAAGCCATAAATAGCCAGATATGGCCTCTCCACTGGAGAGTGAATTTATCCACCAAGATGAGGTTTGACATTTTTGATTACCTTGACCCTATGAAATATTTTCAGAGGCTGAGAACATTAATAATCTGTACACAATATGTCATGTAATTGCACAATGGGAGAAAGCTGCCTGGGCCACTTGTAAGATAGCTCAAGTCTAGATGTACCGTTACATCCATCCATCCGTCTGTTCATCTATCTATCTCTTTATTTACCTATCGTTTAGGTCAAGAATTGGAACTTGCCCAGAAGCGTTTTTTGGGTATCGTATCATAAAAATGAAGCTATACATGCGGTCACATCATATGGCTGAGCTTGAACTACCCGGGTTACTACCAGTTTCCATCGAGTATACCCCTACTTGGTATTTTTTGGATGGTTCTTTCACTCTCCTTTTATTTTTCAGATATTTCATGAAAGGAATCTCTTTCATTGCAAATCCCAATTCATTGGTCTTGTTCAGGTCACAATATTCAAAAATTATAGAACGTATAATTGCTGCCCATAACTCACTTGGGTTCTAAACATTTTTAGAACTTTGAAGCATAATTTTTCATAGCAGTTTGCTATCCAATTATGCTGTGAGGCATGAAAGTAGTCACGGGTGGGCCTGGGTCTAAGAAAAATGATCACAGGCATGCCCAAAGAAATGGGTCAAATGCTGTACTTCATTTATTTAGAATGTGAATTTGAATTTTGGCTATGGGTGTCATAATTATACTAAGATCAATAAAAATCCAGGATTTCAGTGTGGTTGGGGCTGCCCTTGCAAACTTTAGTGTGCAGAGGCTTTGTGTGCTGTGAGGTGCTGTTCTCTCTGATGAAATATGAAGACGCAAAAACGAAAAATTTTTCCATGAAAAATTAGAAGGGCATCGCATGTCAAAGCTTCCCTGTTTATTATGTAAATTTCAAAATTGTTGTGCTGTCTTCTACATCCAACTGTTAATCGGTCGCTAAATCACTGGTTGTTGACAAAAGCCTTTAATTGCAACTAGCATTCTTCTAGAAAACCTGAAATATACACTCCACTAATGAACAGCAATTTTGGATCATTTGACGTGGCCGTAAGCAAACTACGGTTGTGCCTTGATGAAAGCCGACTTCTATCAAATGTGACACCATTCTTGTTAAAATCACAAGAGAGAGTCTGAGAGCACTGCGAAAGTTTATTCTGAAAGACAACTTGTTGCACTTTGTTTACGCGAAGAATAACTAAATAACTTAACACTATTTAAATGTTTTTAGGCTTGTAATTAATTAATAATGTCAATATTGTGAAATTATCTCTCCATCCAATGCGATAAATTGTTAGACAGAGCTAGCTGTGTAATAACAGTGAGCTTTTCTATGGTCCTGCCACCATCCCTGATAATAAATCTATTGTGCACATGAAAAAGCCCAGAGAGTTTCATGTCAAACTGTTTAAGCATCTTCATCTTGAAAAAAATTAGTTATCAGCCCTTCACGCTATAGCAAGGACTGTCGACATAACTGGATTATTTTGCTGGTGTAGGAAACACCACAGACAATCGGAGTATATTAATTAGCTGATGTTAGTGGGAAACAGTGGTTAAATAACTTGCTGGCTAGTTACAGCATGTACAAAACATTATCTTTATGAATGAGTGTGACTGTGATGTGTTGAATACATTTTAATTAAGTAGATAACAAATGCCTATATATACTGTATGTATAAATGGCAACTAATTAAACGGTGGTAAATTAATAGAAAGTCAACATAGCTCTTTGGCTTATCCTTCCTTCTTGCAAAGCTTCTCTTTCTTAAAAAAAAAAAAATCTTTCCTGCTCTGCTAGATGAGGGATACAAGGAAAGTGAGACAATGTTGTCAGAAGTTAGATCCCTTTCAGCCACAACGGAGAATCTCGTGATTGACAAAAAACAACATGACACCGTTGGTCACCGTTTCAGCCCAAAATCACAAATTCAAGTTTCTTGTTTCTACGTTTTAATTCAGTATTAAGCTTTTTTTATTATTATTATTTTACTGATATTTCATCATTGTTCAGGCCATACTGATGATGGACACATTATACCTTGGAAGTGAGTGTGGATTTATTGTGTTTCTGTGAAAAAGTCAGTCAAGTATGTAATATAATTTTACACAATTTTAACATTTTGCTCAGTTCCTAATTACCTTTTTTAAACAATTTAATTGAAAGTTAGTTATCTTTCAATGTACTTCAGATGAAAAAATGTTTCCGGAACAAAAGAGGTCAACTGGATTTAATGGTTTTTGCATCTGAACTCTTCGTAACTTATTTGACTTGGAGTAATGACTAGTACCAGTGATTAGTTCCAGTGATTTTTAGATGAGGCACAGTCTTGACGACGCAGACTGTTTTTAAAAAAGGCCAATCATATTTCTCACAGGCCTGCCCAAAAAGAGCAGTATTTCTGCCTTATACCACTGCACTGAGGTATTCCAGAAGAATATGTGCGCTGATTCGGTCATTCATGGATCAACATAGCAGTCCAAGTGAGTCAATGAGTCTTTGTCACCCATACAAAAAGCTTCCAAGTAGCACTGTGTTTCTCTCTCTGGATAGCCGATAGGTTTTATGGAATACCAAGAGGTATTTCTGTTGCAGTTTTGCGTAGAATACTGGTTTTGTTATTAAAGTCAACAATGCTTGTCCAATATTAAGTATACCTAAGAACACATGTATGTCACTGCACGTACCTGTTTTTGTATGAACGTAAAGACACACATGTTCACAGAAATCACCCTTGAGTGCTCGCACCAAAGCAGATTCTCTGGTAAATTCATGATTATACACACAGATGCATGCACATGTGCGCTCAGAAATACAAATGCACGTACACACAGACAAAAAATGCAAACACACACACGCTCATATGCACAGACCCACAGAACCAGCTTCTCTTTTATGTGACTGGAGACAGAAGCCAATGCAGCTTTAATTAAATATCCTCGGCATTCTCCTGGCTTGTCCCCAAAGAGCAGTGTCTGTTCTCCCCCTGGTGATTATTTATTTATAATTCAATTAAAACCCTTCCAGATTAGAGTTGCTAGTAGACGGGTTGCCAGACTTTTGGGCTCGAAAGTCATTAGAATTGGTGCACAGTGTTAGGTAATAATTTACTATAATCTAAAAATGGTTCTCAATCTCTCAGACAAAAGGAAACACTGTCCACTGTTACGATTAAAACAAAGAGCCAATTCACAGTGCATTTCAGTGGCTCTTCGAAAAGTAATGGTTAAACACAATTTTTCCTGCTATTGTTGGATAAAGGGATACAAAATAATGCTTAAGTTTATCTCTTTCTCTCGTGATTTTCATTTTTAGCTCATAATTAAGAGTGCATTTGTCTTTCGCATCAGATTCCCTTAACAATTTTATTGATTCAGCAACTTTTTATATTACATTTTAAGGAAGACCAGCAGAGCACAGTATACCAAATTAAATGCATTTTGTTTGAGGCCAATTATTCTTTGCTAACCCAGTTTTACCCTCTGAATTTATTTATTTATTAGTTACAAATTATTTTTTGAATATCGAAGAGCCCAGAAACACTGGGGAAAAATGCATGTCTAGTAGAGAAGTCCACTTCTGTTATTCCTCACATTATTATCCCCCAGCACAAGATGGTTGGGGAAATAGGACTGAGTGTTCTCCCTCTGCGTATCAGCCATCCTGTCGTTTTCTGAGGTACACCTAAACATTTCGATATTTCTCAAAAAATTTAAAAGGCACATATGATAAACTCACGTTTTAAGTTCTTGTGCACATTCATTCCGATATCTGGAGTGCTCACCAACCCACTAACTGTGAAGTAAAACAGCCAAGTCATTTTTTGTGCCATGCCCTTTTCATGAAACACGACATTCAACACGCCATTCAGATTTGGCTCCCCTTCCTACGTCACATTCAGGCTTGTGAGAATCATCCCGGCCCTTATCTGTATATATCCACCCACGTCGAAGGGCGAAGCACGGAAACAGCTCTGTGGCATGCTGCTTACACCAGCACAGGTCACAGGGGATTTTTTTTTTTTAATGGAAACATTCCAGCTTCAAATAAACCTTCAGGCTACCTGTGTGCAATCCACTTTTTGTTTGACTGCTTTCTACGACTAACCTGGGTCAGTGCGAGGCAGGACTGGCAGGGTTCTGCCGATCCTGGTCAGCGCCAGTCGGGCCCCGACCTGCGCTCTGAATCCACCGATCACCACTAAGCCCAGAAAGTACTTTTCCCATCCGGCACTATTTTTTCAAAGATTCAAATAAGTTAAAATGAATGCACCCTGTGTCCAATAAAACTGCCAGAAACAAAGCATAAATGACCCGACATATACTCCCCACCTTGTGTTACTGTCGGAATAGCAAACTTTCATTTTCGACCCGCGCCCTGGCATGGCCAATTCGCGGGAATCATCTGCGCTGTCTGGTTTTGTCATCTTTAAGTTAATTTTGAGCAAAAAAGGCACACAGAAAGCCAAAGAGATGCTTTTATTGACTAAAAATGTTGCTGCCAACAACTATGCATCTTGAAATTCAACTTTCCACACGTAACCCTCAGCTTAGATTAGAGCCCCACTGTAAGGGTTGCGCTCTGAGCACAGTGCTGACATTAACAATAAACAGCACTACGTTCAAGAGTTGTGAATGTATACACGCGAAACGTGGGAGATAAGTCTACACAAGACTAGAGAGAGTAAATACAGGCTTGTGGCTTACGAGACTTCGCAATGACTAAGTGCGAGGCTCGGGCTAAAATAGCACAACACCACCACAGAGTGGAAATGAACAACAGGTGCATGCAATGATTGCAGAGCTGAAGAATGTGATCTGGGTTTTAATAGATCGGTGAGTTGGAAGACTGGAGGCATGGCCTTACAGTACCCGCCCCCCAATCTTCGGCCGGGGTGGCGCCCTCTGGGGCGCGGAGCGGGCTGGAGCATGTAGGCCTGGTGGAACTCGCCCAGGAGCTGCTGATCCAGGATGTTGCCACTATCCACCCAGCTCCTCTCCTCTGGACTGTAGCCCTCCCAGTCTACTTGGTGCCTGCCTCCGCACCATCTGGAACTGAGTGGGCTGCCTAGGGCGGGGGGGAGTAGCCTCTGCCTGGTGTCCAGCTATCACTGGTCTGAGCAGAGAGACATGGAAAGCATTTTTAATGTGGTAGTGTGATGGCAACTGTAGTGAGGAGGCTGTTTCATTGACATTACAGAGGACATGTAATGGACCAATGAACTGTAGGCTGAGTTTCCTGCAGGGTAGGCAGAAGCGCAGGTCCCTCGTGGACAGCCAGACTCGATCCCCCAGCTGGTAATTGGGGGTGTCCCGACGTCTCTTGTCTGCTTGAATTTTCTGGTCGCAGAGAGCCCTCCGGATCTGGAGGTTGGTGGTTTCCCAGACCTTGTCCGCCTCCTTAAACAAGGCATCCACCGCTGGGACTACCATCTGGCTCTGGTCCCACGGGCAGAGGAAAAGGTGCCATCCAAGCACACACTGGAAGGGCGTTAGTCATTTTGGGAAACTTTAGGGATTTCAGGGCATAGTCAGCCCAGGGCAGGTACTTGGACCAATCCCGGCATGCTAACTCAGCCTTCAACTCTGGCTCTAGCCTGCTTTGGTAAATAAACAGAAGTACCAGCTCATTCCATCCGTTGGCGGCAGCCAGAATCCGAAAAGTGAGGGTGTAATCTGCAACAGACCTGGGTTCTTGATGCAGCCGTAGCAGGTGGTCCCCAACCGTCTCTACCAGGTGGTTGAACACCGACTTGAATTGGGAAATGAAGCTGTCATAGGTGGAAAATACAGCTCAATCCCAAATGGCGGTAGCCTAGCCCAAGGCTTTGCCTGATAGCTGGGAGATTACAGTGGCAGTATTTTCGACATCGCTGAGCGCAACGTGGCGGATGAAGTACACAGAGCACTGGAGTAGAGACCCCCTTGCACACTGTGGATGAGCTGATCAGGCAAGTGAATGGGAGGAGGCTGGGGGCACCACGGGCGCTGCATGAGAGATTGGGGCCAATAGTTGCGGTGGCTGATGATGGGTTCTGAGATCCAGGAAGCACGGGAATAATTCCTTGAAAGCGGCTTCCAGATGGATCATCTCCTTGCGCAGGAAAGCCACCATGGAAAGGATATTGTTAAGAGAAGAAGCTGTAGCCACAGCTGCTAGTGTATCCTCCTCAATTCTGAGCAGAGCCCTCACTGGATCAATGGGATTCAGTAAAATCTTCCATAATGCTCTAATGAGATGGAGACGAGAGGATCCAGATGCAAGGTAAATGTATTATTCGTCTGGTTAGTAACAGACAGCACAGGGGATAATCAGACTTACACAAACCAGACTAAGATACATAAGGGGAATATGCAAAGTTTGTCCCAAACCCATGTGACTGATCAGGCCAGTGCTAAATTCTGGTTTCTGTTGCATGAAGTGCTTTGGAGTCTTGCCATTCCCCCTGGCTCGTCCATCACAGGTTACCCCCCAGCTCTTTGACAGGTTTCCCTTACAATTTGCTGCTACCTGATTATTGACCTGGGTGGAGTGAGACACTGTGGAAGTGAAGTGTTTTTGCCGAAGTAGAGACCGCGAAAGCCATGGCAAGGACCTGAACTCAGGACCATTTGATCCCAAGTCAAGCACACTTAAGACCACTCCCCCACCTCGTCCCCCAACCAAAGCGGACAAAAGGCAAGCAAGGGTAAATAACTCTGAAGAAAGTGATAAAGTGGTGATAATACAGAGGAAAGCACTGAGTAATACTGCTGTAAGGCTACCGAGACTTTGCAAGGATAAACTGGGAGAAAATGGTATATATATAGGGCTTAATTGGATACTAAGGTAATTAGGGACAGGTGCAGGCGATTGGAAGGCTGGGTGCTGGAGCAGGTCGCGGTGATGAGGAGTGTTGTGGGCGTGGCATCACATCCACACTGCCCAGAGAAGCCAAGAATGCCTCTGGACACTGTTAATATAATCACTTACTTTTTGCACAGTGAAGATATGACTGGCGTTTCTGGATATGACTCTATATTTTGGCACTTTACAAAGTTTGCCATGTAATTTGTAGGAGTCTGACGTAAAAGAGGAATCTTTTTAAGACATGCATAAAGGATAACAATGAGAACACAAAGGCTGAATACTGTAAAATGCGAGCTGTGTTCAAAAAAGAGCTAGAAAAGGAATGCTAGAAGACTGTATGAAAGGCAAATTGCAGAGGGGGCAAAAACTAACCCTAAGCGCTTCTTTCAGTACTGTAGCAGAAAAAGGAAAGTCAAAGAGGAGGTTAAGTGCATCGAGAATAAATATGGATCGCTGCTATGTGATAACAAGTACATTGCGGATACCTTGAACAGTTTTTTTTTTTTTTTTAATTGAGAATTTAACCTTGGAGCGGGATTTTATTCGGCTTGAGGGCATGTCCAATGCTCAAGATTATTTAGTGGAAATTGAGGTTAGGGATAATGAAGTATTAGACAAGTTGCTTAAACTACAGGCAAATAAGGCAGCGGGTCTTGATGGCTTGTATCCTAGAGTGCTCAGGAAAGTTGGTGAGATCATCTTTAAACCACTCCCCGCTATCTTCATATGGTCTTTAGAAACTGGAGAAATACAAAATGATTAGAAGCAGGGCAATATAATACCAATATATAAGAAAGGGGACCTTACCGAGCCAGGAAATTACAGGCCAGTCAGTTTAACTTGCATTTCGTGCAAAATATTGGAATCAATCATAAAAGATGAGCTGGACTTATTTCTTGAATGTAACAGTATCCTGAGGGATAGCCAACATGGTTTTCGGAAGGGAAGGTCATGCCTGATAAACCTCCTGGAAATTTTTGAAGAGGCCACCAAGACTTATGATCAGAGCAGAGCTTATGACATCATGTACTTGGATTTTCAGAAAGCATTTGATAAAAGTAGGCTACCGCATAAGATACCGCACTAAGGTATTCTGGAGTGAATTCAAAACTGGTTACAGTACAGAACACAAAGAGTAGTGGTCAGTGGTATCTCATCTCAGCTAGGTATGGTGGGGAGTGGCGTCCCTTAGGGATCGGTGTTGAGACCCCTGCTGTTCCTCATCTACATTAATGACCTTGATAGAAATATTGAGAGCAAATTTGTTAAATTAGTTAAATGATACTAAATTGGGAGGTTTGGCAAATAGTTTAGACTCTACTAAAGTGATTCAGGAGGATTTGGATAGAATCCAGAGTTGGGCAGAAATGTGGCAAAGGATAATAATTTAATTATTAATTATTAACCAAAATGTATAGGTGTTGTAGGTAATAAAAACATTAGACAGGATTACTTCATGGGAGGTTTAAAACTGGAATGTGCTCCACATGAACCCTCACAGGTTCTAGTCATTGTGCCGTGGCAGTTAAAAAAGCCAATCGGATGCTGAGATACATTCCCAAAAGTACTGACTACAAATCCAAGGAGGTGATACTTCTCTTGTACTACACATTCGTCAGACCACATCTGGAGTATTGTGTACAGTTCTGGGGACCATACCTTAAGAAAGATATATAGGCTCTAGAAAAAGTTCAGAGAAGAGCAACTAAGCTGATTCCAGGTATACAGGTGCTAGTCAACGAATTAGAATAATTTGAAATAGTGCAATCGTAAAATTTTTAATGCATTTTTTGTGCAGAAAGCAAATCAGGTGTTCACCGCGCCTGTCCTACTTGTTAGAGTAATCACAGAACTTGCTACCTGTAAAAAAATTTGCTCAGCTGAGCTTTCCAAAAGTCCCATTTCGGCCATTTAACTGTGACACTGTTGTTTTATTGAATTAGAATAATGGAGAAACCGTTTCACTGAATTAGAATTTTTATTATAATTAGAATCATCACTTTCTCAGTATTTTGTGGCTGCCCCCTTGGCTTGTATGACTGCCTGAAGTCTCCGCGGCATCAATTTGACCAGCTTGTTGCAAGTTTCTGCACTCACTGCTTCCCAGGCTGTGGCGATGTTCTGCTTCAGTTGGTCCAGTGTTGTCGGCCTTCTGTCGCGAATTTTCCGCTTGATGATGGCCCAAAGGTTTTCAATGACATTGAGGTCAGGCTAGTTGGCCGGCCATGCCAAAACTTCAAGCGGTTTTTCGGCGAACCAATCTTTATATGAAATATGAGGTCTTCTTTGCCGAACTGTTCCTCAACAATCGGAATCAGGAACTTTTCCAGAACACGTTGGTATACGGCAGCATTGACAGTCTTCTTGAGGGAGCAGAGTTTCCCTACACCCCGAATGGACATGTATACCCAGACCATAACGCTCTGGGGAAACTTGACGGATATTTTCACGACCTCGTGGTTGTAGGTTTCGCCACCACAACGCCAGACACGAGGACCTTGGTCACCGAAGGAGATGCAAAAGCGTAATTCGTCACTGAAGACCACTTGCTGCCAGTCTTCAGCAGTCCATTTGCCGTGTTCTTTGACCCACTTCAGCCGTGTCTCCCTTTGTTTCTTGTTCAGCATTGGTTTTACTGCTGGAACGCAAGATTTGAAGCCGAGTTCGCGCAGACGACGGTAAGTGATTTATCTCGAGACGTTAGTGCTGGTCTGCTCGTTCCACAAGTCGCTGAGCTCGGAAGTGGACTTGAACCAGTTGCTGACTGCGATCTTTCTCAGATGCTTGTTGTCGCAAGCAGAAGTTTTTCGGACGCTGGAACAGTTGGTGTGCTTGCTCCAGTCTTTCTTGAGAGCTTTGCAGACGGAAGACTGGCTGATGCCGAGCTGCTCAGCAATTTTAGTTTGGGTCAAGCCTTGTTGGCGAGGGGTTGAATTTGAGCCACTATTCCGGTTGAGAGGTCGCGCTGCTGACCCATGATTGATTTTACAACTTAGAAATTCTTCTCAACCCTGACTTTATACTGCACAGTGAACACTCTTCACAGAAAACAAAAATTCAAGAACTTATTCTAATTCAATGAAATGACTTATGGATTATTCTAATTCAATGAAACAACAGAGTCACAGTTAAATGGTCTAAATGGGCCTTTTGGAAAGCTCAGCTGTGCAAATTTTTTTACACGTAGCGAGTTCTGTGATTACTCTAACAAGTAGGACAGGCGCGGTGAACACCTGATTTGCTTTCTGTACAAAAAATGCATTAAAAAAATTTAAAGATTGCACATTTCAAATTATTCTAATTCGTTGACCAGCACCTGTAAAAGATGAAAGCTATGAGAACAGGCTGAAGATCCTTAATCTCTTCAGTCTTAGGAAAAGGAGACTAAGGGGGTGATCTGATTGAGGTCTTTAAATATGTTGAAAGGATTAACAAATTGAATTATGTAGGATTCCTTCGGCTAAGTTCTGTTATTAGGACTCGGGGCCACAAATGGCAGTTCACCAAGGGTAAATTTAGCACTGATATTAGGAAATATTTTTTCACCCAAAGAGTAATTTCGATGTGGAACAGCTTGCCTGACCATACTGTTGAGGCAGAAACCTTGGCAATTTTCAAGAGCAGGCTTGACTTAAAGCTAGATACCATTTTGTCATTGAGTATCTGAAGTGATATATTCACAATAGTTAAAAGAAACTGGCAAGCCTAGTTGGCCTGAACGGCCTGTTCTTGCCACTCATGTTATGTTAATTTTGACCCCATGAGGCTATATCACCTTTAGATAAATGACAGTTCTCGGATGCAGTGCCATCTGGGTGATCAGAGATCGCAAGTATTCAGCTTAGGCTTGCGCCCTTGCCCTTTCATCTTAGAAATTCCTTGAATATTTTGATCATTTTAGCACTGTAAAGGGTTCCTCTGTTTGAGGAACATCGTTTTTAATCCTTTCAATGGTTTCCTCATGCATTTGTGGGCAAATAGGCGATCCTCAGCCCATCTTTGCACCTGAAGGAATGGGCCTCATGACCCATTATCACAATCACCTGCTGACTGCAGGTGTTGTAAATCACATCACCATTCAAAATTTTTAAAGCTTACCCCATTTTAATTTACTTTTGGAATGTGTTGCAGGACTAAATAGCAGGAATGGATGTATAATGAAATGAGGTTTACCTGTCTATTTACTGTCTGCAATAAAGTACACGCTAAAGTACAGTATATTTAGAAATTCTTGCTGTTCGCTTTCTGTCTTTCTCTCGGTGCTGGGAATTGCTGCCGTGGGCTGTGCCTTAAAAATTGTGGTGACTGACTTACTCACTCAAGGGTGTTTATTAGGGGAGTTTATTGAGATGGGTCTGCATGGTGTTTTGCTTGATATGATCATTTTCCACACTTGGGGCAGTTGGGTTGGTTGACTTTTGTCAACATATTGAATAAAAGATTGGGAGGATTACAGAAACTTTTTTTCCCTTGGCCTTTTTAACTTAAATTTACCAAGGGTGCATGCATAAGGGGAGAGTACTGCATGCAATAAGTTCACACATTCCAAATTTGTGTTTTAAACCTTAATGTATTTCAATTACCTGTGCTTTTATCAACTTAGACAGTGGATAAGTCATGAATTGGCTCATTACAAAGGTTTTCCATTATTCATAGCTTTTAAACTTACAAATTGATTAAGTTATGAAGTTTCTCCTCATAAGAAGACCCTCCAGAAGATCTAATTTAGCTTATTGTTCTGAAACGAAAACAAATCCTGCTGGCAATATTAAGGAATACAATACACGCGTCACTGTGTTTTCCAGTGAGGTTGTTGGCTTTGCAATCTTGGAAATAAATCTGAAGTAGAAGATGCAAGTAATGAAGACTATCAACAACAATCAGAGGATTTTGTTTTGAAAGCAATGTGAAGCAAAGGGGGAAAGTTCCATTTGCTGGATGGGAATGTACTTTCCAAATTGAGAAGATTCAAAGTTCTGGCTACTAAGCTATGTACCTGTTAACCAAATATGGATGTGTTTTTTCGATCATTATAAGGTTCTTTTATTCTTCACAATGTCACTGAAAATCTAATCAATAACGATTTGTCCAAGTAAATTAGTTCAAATAAATTTCAGAAGTGTAATAAACCCTTTAAATGACTACATGTCCTTCCAATTCTCTTCAAATTACAGTGATGCAAAGAAACGATCCTGCTTAAGTCAGATAGTATAACACTCAAGTGCAAGTGGCTTTCACACTGACATTAATTAACATTACAATGTATATGGCCTCGCTGTAAATGTAATGAGAAAAGTGTCTCATTATTTTAACATCTTCCACCCAAGGGGCAAATGGGTAAAATATGGCCTGATTTGACCACTGTTACAAAAAGCTCTATATCTCAACAAGTATAAAGGCCAGGAACAGGTTTCAAAGTGTAATGCACTATTATAAGCCAGATGAAATTATTTTTTGGCAACATGGAGAGCCATCTTGCAGGTAATGGACCTTGCGTTTTGTGACTGCTCATTTCATTCCGAATCATAATTGGGTCACCTGTTACCTATTTGCCTATATCCCTGTGGAATGTTCCAGACAGGTGTTTTTCTGATGACGGTAACTTTTCCAGTCTTTCCATTGCCCTATCCCAGTTGTTTTGGAATGTGTCCCAAGCATCAAATAAAAAAATTTGCTGACATTTTCAAAAATCTATACATTTGATAAAATATTTCAAGCTGCATCTTTTCTTTGTACTTTTTTCAATTAAATTTTGGTCAACAAGACTTTAAATATCGCTTAATTCGAGAGATCGCCGATACAAGAAGAAAAAAAAAAACAATACAAAAGCTGTGTTAGCATGCATGGGTACGGATACTTAGCCATAAGATACTGAGCATAGAAGCATTACTAATTCTTCATGCATCGAGTGCTTTTTCTTGGCTTGATTTTAAGCGTTTATAGCTTTTGAAGTTTCATGGCGCAACGAAAGCTGTGCACCAGGAGTGTGGCTGTCTTGGAAGTCTAAGAAATGTTAGTGAAAAAGCCACATTCGGGTTTTTATTTTTGTATTGGTGATCACTTGTATTCCGGTTTTATTTCCATTTTACATACTGCACCTGTTTTTGTGGAATGGAGGCTGTCGCTCTTACAACAAAGGGAGGCCCTTCCTGATATTTGTATGATGTAACAAAAAACTGTTTGATGATGATATATACAGTATTTTTTCTGTGTGAATTCAATTTATCTCCAGTCCACTGATGACATGGCTACAAAGTTGTACCACGTCTATAGGGCTTAAAGAAACAAATCACACTGAGGCTATAAGGCTTCGCATTCAGCTGGCTGTCTTCTCCACAACATGAGCAGTAACAGCTGAGACATTTTTTTCCTTGAATGCATTTCACAGGGCCTCTGAAATTCAAATACCTGTTGTAGCAACAGCTAAGTGGCCAAAGCACAATATGAGAGTTGTTGTGGTTATTGGATTCGATAACTAGATAGCGTTTAGCGCTATATACCCCCTCGGCGTGCCTTACAGATAAGTGTGCCTGACCTTTCAACGACAAAAAATTATGTCTGTACCTGAGCTATAATCTGACAGCAGATCTGGAGACACCCAATATGCATTACCTGTTTCGATTTGAGGGCTGTCCCTAGAACGGTTCACTAACTAGAGCAGAAACAATCAATCGGAAGACAGACATACTAATGGATGGACATACTGACGACAGAGGGGGCAACAATACCCCATCGCCAAGAATTGCCGAGGGGGTAGAGTATTTCACCTAACTCTGGACTGCACACCTGTTTGATTATTTTTTGTTTAAGAAAAAGGAGCAGGAAGAAGATGGCCAACTGTCAGGTTATCTGTGAGAATGGGGGGGTAGGTGGTCTGGTTGCCTCTTCTGCACAAAGCACTTAGGCTTTTTGCGATGGTGGCTAGATTTTTATTTTTTTTGCACCGATTGCCATGACTCATTAAGAGGAGTGGATCCATGCCTGGCTGTTTCACTTTGCTTGGTGTTCTGCCAGTCAGAGAGAGTTGGGTCAAAGCAGCAGTCTTCAAGCAATGAATGATAAAGACTATTAGAGGATGCAAGGAGCTGCAGCAGCTTGCTTCCATCTTCAGGATACATCCTCGGTGCCTTGCCACAGTGCAGCGTCAGTATTATAACGTTCACAAAATGTTCCAGTGACAGCTGTCAGAAACAGCACGAATGCTGAGTGACCATTAAGTCACTCTAGTGAGAGACCCGCTCCCTCACAGCCACTGCCTCAGCAACACCTGGAATATAAAGCAAACAGAGCTCGGCGTGGAAGGAATGAACAAAATCCGGCATACATTTAGTTTGGAAGACGGGCCTCATAAAGCTGTTGCATTAATCAGTTTCATTAGCTCCCCACAACCTGCCCCCACCCCCTGATATTACCGAATGTCGCCAATGGAACTTAGAGCCGCCACTAACTAGCGGCAAATCCTTCTTGTTGCCATATGTTACTGAATACAAAGGTCATTTTTTGTGTCTGGGTCTATTAGATGATGGAATACTTACTTGAGCTTATTTGCATGAGAATTCAGAAGAGATAATCTAGACTGAGCCTGACGGCGGCTAATTCCACTTCACTCTTGGACAGAAGCGGTCTTCGGTAACAAGACGAAAATTGATGTGACAGAGATTAAATGAGTGTTTATCAGAGTGTGAGGTGAACAGGGTTTTTTTTCTGGGCCCCATGGAGTTTGTTTTTTTGAACATCTCGGCAGACCCTTTGACTTTCACAAATTTTTAAACAGTTCATCATTTTTGTTTGAGGCCATAGTACAAATATAATGAAAGCAAGCTGTTGCCGCGACCTCGGTTGCACTCTGAATGTGAATGGCAGCCCTGATTTAAACGGAGCTCAACGCAATCCTGTTCCATTCGCTTGGTCATAGACGTGTGCAACTAACCTATCAATGTCTGCAAGCCTCTCCCTGCCTCTCTATAAACTATATAAATACATCACAGTCAATCTGGACAGGAGTTGTGGTACGAAAACTCTTAACGTAAATTGTATCCTCTGCATAGCGTGGTTTTATGGGGCGACTACCTGCGTTCTATTAAAATGCATATATGCTGAAATTTATGTATGTTTTATTTCAGATATCTGCCTGTTTATTCAGTGATGGTACTGGGTAATCTTATTAAGAGAACTGAAAGAATTTTGGAACTGTAATGCTGGCTGCAAGCTGCTGAAATTTGACTGAATCCTGTCTTGGGATTCAAAATGGCCGCTCCTGTTCCGAACTCCTTGTGTGGAATCCATACCATGCCCGTGCAGATTGTGCCTGGCAGGCTTGTAGGCCATGGCGACATTGGCTCAAGTTTGGTGGAGATTTCATTCAGTTGGTTTTTCATTGTGACCCCCTGCTGGTTGAGACAGTGTTTTTGAGTCCACTTGTCGACCATGCACGTGAAGTGATTTCATCCTCTGCAAATTTGTGCCTTTGCATGCTATATGTGCCTCACTTGCAAACTCGAATGAGGGGCTAAGAGGTAGCTGACTTTGTGTGGCTCAGAGAACAAGATGACTGATCTATGGAATTGATAGCAGCTGTGGCCCTAGAGATTTTGGGAGAAACTGTGATGGGCATTGGTAGTAGGACGCCAAGAGCAGTGGCCAAAAATAAAAGGAAAATTCAGCAGCGTGCTGAGAGACTAAAACGGATAGCAATCGCGAGACTCGCGCTACCAAACGGACCTGACGCCGTCCGTGGTAGACAACAAGCGAGCTCGAAAAAAGACAAAAGAAAAGGGAAATAAACCAAAGATTCCCTTACTCACTGACACTTATCCTGTTATGCAGCTAAGATCCTGACAATACTCTCTCTCAAAAGACCTTATCGGCTAAAGCGCCAAGGGGAAAATGACACTCTAGGAACACGAACGAGGTAGAACAGGAGCTTAAATAGAGACCAGGTAACGCCCCCAATTAATGCCAGCTGGCCCAGGAATCCGATGGCGAGCAAAACGATATCGTCCCGGACGAGAGTAACAAAAGGAGCTCTCAAAGCTCCAAAACCATGACAGAAAATGCATTAAATAAATGTATGGACAATGTGAATAGCCTTTGTATTTGTTTTAATTAATCTGTGAAATGTATTTTAATTGGCATATGCCATTTAGTGTGGTATAAGGCTAAAAGCATCTCCTATTTTCCCATCATCTGAAAGGCTGGGTGCTACTGACAAGCACTGACTACGCAGCGTAGTTACAAACTTCCAGATGACATGCATATTTTTAGAAGAAACCTTAATGTTAGCAAACCAAGTGGTGGTCTGTCCTTGGTGGTTGTGCGACCGCTGTCACACACAGACTTAGAAAGGCTATTTTCTTGCCTCTGGGCCTGAGAGGAATCAAAACACAGCGTCAAAAGCACTCAGAAAATGTGCAACAATCTGTTAGACACTGTGTTGGGGTGGACACCTTTAGTTGTGCCATTCTCCAAGGCAGAGGAATGATATATATTTCTAAATTAATACCAAGTGTGTCACAGCGCATCCAATGGGATTCTTGGGACAGACGGCATCAGTGAAACTCAGAGGCAGAGAGAGAGAGAGAGCGCAGCAGAGGGAGGGGATTTTGCTTGTGAAATCAATAGTTCATACTATCCTGAAATTGAGTTTTTTTTAAGACTGAATTGAAAGTAGAATATGAAATTGCCCTTGGAGAGACGTAATGCGGACGGTGGTATTGATTTGGACCTCGTTGCAATTGGTTTTTAAGTTTTACGTCCCAGATGGACCACATTCCTGGATGATCTATATCATACTGAGACAAAGCCTGGCAAGACATCTGGCTCCCTTGTTTCCTGAGGCTTAGACTTCAGTCCTTGCACTTCTGTACTTATTTTTTTTTTCTAAAGGTGGAGATGTATTGAATGTCCTGTGTGGGGACTTGTTTATCATTTTTTGGAACAGGGAGACATTTACAGTTTTCGAATGAAATTGGTTGGGTTCATAAAGCAATCGCAGTTTAAGTCTAAGTATCTTCAGTTATACAACTTAGTATATGATTTGTCACATAGCACTCTGCCCTAATGTAACACGTGACAAGCTGTGTGAATTAGAGTGTAATGCAGTGCAGTGTAGATATAAGTGTGCATAGTGTGCAGCATTCTGTAGTATTCACAAAGCGTGAAATACGGTTTATAAAAAGCCAGTGCATCATTCAAATAAGGCAGAGAGGGGGATAGAAAGAATATGGAGAGAAATGGGGGGACAGAGAGCTTTAAAGTGGAATAGTGAGAGAGAGAATATAGGCCAATTAATTAGCGTTGAAGCGTTGGTGCTTTGAATGGTAGTTTTAGCTCTCTATCTGGCTACATGCCCCATAAAAACGAATAAACAATAATTTTTTCCGACTACCCCGTGCATTTTCAGAGACTGCACTGCTTGAGTTTCCACATCCCTGCAGCCATTCAGCTCATCCAAGCTGATGAGTATGTAGGCTTACAAGTCTGTAATGCTTTGCTGAACTACAATCTCAGCTCTAACTCCCAGCTTATGTTGTTAAAAGTGGGTGGGAACAATAACAGAGTTTTTCAAAAACCGGTATTACAGAACCCATCCAAACCCTTTAGGGCAGCCCTTCATATTGGGGCAGTGCCATGCAGAATTTGTGGGCTTGTAAACACTGTCAAACCAGCACCACTTGGATTTTAGGATAGCTTGCAGTCACTGTGGAAAACTCCTTCCAAGTGTGTTGATATCTGTCCCATTTGCAGCGCAACGTTCATCTGTAAAAAAACTAATGCAATCTTTTATTTGGACATGATTCATCCATCCAGCCAGACTACACATCTGCTTTAGAGGACATAACAGTACGAGTTACGTTGGGAGACGGCTACCAAAAGCGGTATGCCGGAGTTGTCTTGAGCTTTTGAGAAGTTATGCGTGTAGCAAAGGTGATATGGCGCAAATTGGCAGTTTTATAGGGGAAAGTCAAACAAAAATATGTGCCAACAACACCCAGTCTGCAGCTCAGAGGGGTAACCATTCCTCCAGAGGATGTTGGCATATACAATCTGGCGGCAATGATTTATTGATTATTTGTATCGCTCAAAAACTATTCAAAGGATGCCCAAAAAATTCCATGGGAAGGTGGACTATATGACTGGGAAGTGGCAATTAAATTTCAAGATCGATCTGGATACAGATCCAGATTCTGCAGCTGATTATAAGCGCTGAAGCAGCGGTTCCCAACCTTTATAGGCCGTGCACCACCTTTTACTTCTCGACCTAGCTGACGCACCACCACGCCCAACACATAAAAAGGCACCATCTATTTATAGTCTCATTGAGGGCATCAAGTTTAACACAAAAAATAATAAAAGAGAAATAAGAGTGAATTATAATTTAAATAGGAGTTTTGAATTAAAAGCCTACAGATGACTTTCTTGAATTTTTCTAATGTGTGACACTGCCACATAAATTTTAAGTGTTCTCTTATTCTTTGAATTATATTTAACAAAATATGGTTGTAATTGCATTATACGAGTTTCCCGTTATTCTTACTCGAACTAATGAATGAAGCTCTATTGCTCTCTAATGACATCTTTTATCTTCATTTTTGCCTCATCATTGCAGAGTACTTTTTTTGTGGCTTATTTGGGACTCACTCGGTGGACTGTCACTTTATATGTCACGGACGGATTTTTCCAAGGAGCTCCTCCTTGTATTTTTCCCTTTGCTTCACTTGTTACTGCTACCTCATGGTTCTGCGCTTTCGCAAACCTAAAATCTCGGGCTGTTTCCTTGCTCATATTTTCAGTATCTTCAAAAATCATAAAAATAGATGTATTTTCAGTGCGCATTTCGACCTGTGAACGTACATATATTTGCATGTACATGCTGGGTTACTACTGTAAACTAATTCATATTGCAATATCAAGTTGAAAACAAAGACTTTATGATCGCTATGCATTAAGGTAGCATTTTTTGACAAGGGAGCAAAATTTGACAGAACACCGGCTTTGCCACATTGATTGTGGAAAACGCATATGCGCGCTAGAACTGTCTGAAAGTGCGCGTTTTGTGGGACTGAAACAATATTTTGAACGATCCGAATTGATCTGTTTGAGCTGTTTGTTACACGTGAAACTCCATTTGAAATAATGCATGATTTATTTACTTTTTAGTAAAATAAAACACAATAGGCCGCCATTACCCTTCTCAATTTGCGCACCACCTAGCGGCAGCTTGCACACCGCAGGTGGTGCGCGCACCACAGGTTGGGAAACCCTGCGCTAGAGGATCAGAACCTGCTGGTGGAGGTATTTAATTATGGTTTCAATCTCACAATTGCATTACCGTGTGTGCTTTGTCTACAGCCATTCCAACAGCCTCTCCTGAAATAACACAAACCTATTTTTAGCTTTGTACCGCGTATGCAATAGGGATATCCTTTGATTTCAAAACCTGTAATGTTACTCGCTCTTCCATTATCGACAAGAAAGGGCATATGATCAGCACCACAGATTTATAATCCTGTGCTGACTGAAAATTGCAGACACTGGCCCAGGCTTGATGGACTAAATTTTTCCCATAACCTCTAGTTAAAAAAGCCAATGCATCTTTCTTGCCCTGGGTTCAAAGTTGTTGTAAATCCTTCATTGCTGCAATCGTGTGGACTGAGCAAACATTCAATAAAGCGGAATCAAATAACTTGACGTTGTTATGATACAGACAAGGAACCAGACACACATTCTGAGAACAATCCAATGAGGGGTATTTATTGATAGGAATATGGTAATAACTGGAGAAAGGGCCGAAGACCAGAGCAAGGAGGAGACAGTCCCGGTCAGGTGGCATAGACTAATGAGGTATGTGTCACCAGTATAATAACAGACATTATTATTCATGGGTCATTCCGAAAAGTACATTTTTTCTTAACTTGACTACCAAAGCCACATTACATTTGAATGATTTTTTTTACATTTGACTTGAAAAATGAATACCTTCCAGATACATCCACCGCCAAGAAAAATCCTTGCATAAAAAATGATGGGGAGAGAGCATACTGTAATTTTTAGAGAGGTGTGTCCCTAAGGGGTGTAGGTTTCCTATTGGCAATATATGTCACCGTTCAAGCAACTACCGTGCATTTAGAAATCCCCAGACGATTGGTAGGGGTGGAGACCTCCTGTTGTCTTGTACTGCTCGACTAATGTGTGTGCTGCTATATGACCCCCAGGTAGCGAGTGTAAGACCAGGTTTGGGGAGAAAAAGTCCTCCAGCATTTTGCTCCAACCACCTTGATCTGCCAAACCACTCATCATCATCTAATATCAGCAAGCTGAGCAATGGCAGGACTTTTAAGCTCTGACACCTGGATTCGGCACGTCTGGCTGAATTTTCTGGGACTCGGGGTTGTTGTTCCAACCCGAGTCCCAGCGCTCTTAACTCGTACAAAACATTCCCCCTCATCTGTTCTTTCCATACGGATATGTAAATTTCCACTTGTCAAGCAAATAGAGACTTAAAACAAGTTACTTTATGCTTGACAAGTGAAAATGTACTTATCCCATTGCCAAGATAGTAAAAATAACCTCAAATGAAGGACAAATTTTTTGTCTTACTATAAAAAATTATTTTAAGTCTTAAAATAAGTAAATTCATCTTCCCTAATATTTTTTTCTTTTTATTTTTTGCAGTGTAAAGGGTTAAACAATTTTTTAGCATCAATAATCATGGAATGGGTTGTAATGTGAATATAGGCCACTAGATGGCAGTATTTACCTTTTTTTTGTTAAGCTCAGACTGGAGTCATGTTTAGACATGTCCTGGACATGCCTGGGGCAAGTCTCAGAAAATTAAAAAAAAGAGGTCTAAATGTGGGTGGGGTCTGCAAAAGAGTATATAAGGAAAAGAATTGAGACAGTAAAGTAGTAGGAGAAATTGCAAAAAGATGACCAGACCTGCCATTCTGTTCAAGACCTGTGACGTTTCTTTTGTGGATTTCTTTGCCTGTGTTTGAGCATTTTTTTCACCCAGGACATCACCAAGCCACCCCAACAAAAGGGACTGTAATTATTTCTGTTTTTTTCTTATTTATCAATCTTGGTCTTTAGTTGTAGGTTGTTATTAGTCTTTGTCTTTGTTAAAAATTAAATGTGTTTTAGTTGTTAAAACTGTGTTTGTCATCCCTTGCTGTTGCTGTTGTGTTATAAATGTAATAACAAATTGGGGCCATAAAAAATTGGGGGCTCGTCCGGGATAGACCATTGTGTGAGTAATTTATTGAAAATCTAACATTCCAAATTGTGAAATTGTTTTTGTAAATTTTCCTAGATATATATTGACAACAGCAATGGATGATTTCTTGGCATCACCAACCGTAGGGGTTTTGAAGTCTTTTAAAAAGACAGAACTGCTAGAAATTTGCAGACAGTTGGAGCTGACAGAGGTAAAACCAGCCATGCGAAAAGCAAGACTGGCTAGAGAGATAGTTGAATATTACATTGATGAAAATGTGTTTGCACCAGGAGATCTGGAACAGTTTCCAGTGGAAAATCCAAATATAGAAATGGAACTTAAATTAAAAATGCTAGCGATTGAAAGGGAGGAAAGAGAAAAAGAAAGGGAGGAAAAAGAAAAACAAAGAGAATTTGAGAGGGAAGAAAAAGAAAAACAAAGGCAGTTTGAGTTAGAAAAATTAGCAAGAGAAGAAAAACAAAGAGAATTTGAGAGAGAGAAAGAGGAAAGAGCAGAAAGAGAGAGACAGAGACAGAGAGATTTTGAATTAGAGAAATTCGATAGAGAAGAAAGACTCCAAATGGAGCAACTAAAAATTAAAATTGAAACTAAAAATAAATTTTGTGCCAGTCAGGAGGTAAAACTGGTGCCTCCATTTTCAGAAAAGGATGTTGACAACTATTTCCAGTGTTTTGAAAAGGTAGCAAAGAGTTGCCAGTGGCCAAAGGAACACTGGCCTCTGATGTTGCAAACTGTCCTCAAGGGTAAAGCTCAACAAGCCTATTCGGCTTTGTCTGCAGATGATTCCTCTGATTATGAGGTTGTCAAAAAGGTTATTTTGAGAGCTTATGAGTTGGTTCCAGAGGCTTACCGACAGAAATTCAGAGGTCTGAAGAAATCTGAAAATCAGACTTATGTTGAATTTGCTAATGAGAAGCAGGTTTGCTTTGAGCGCTGGTGTACTTCTATGGAGGTCAAGGATGATTTCAACTCACTAAAAGAGATGGTGTTAGTTGAAGAATTCAAGAACTGTGTTAAGGATGATGTTAAGACCTACCTTCATGAGAAGCAAGCACTGAACTTGCAATCAGCTGCCAAATTTGCAGATGAATATGTTCTCACTCATAAGTCCAAATTTCAGTCTAGCAGTAACAATAAATGGTCCCAATTTCAGAAAAAGGGTTACGGTGATACCCAAGATTCCTCACCCAAAGACAAAGACAAATCTGGTGATGGTGCTCAGAAATCCAGTAACAGGTCTGATCAAAGTGTGAAAGCTGACAGTGACAAAAGTGGTCTAGTTTGCAGTTATTGCAAGAAATCTGGTCATGTTACAACTAACTGTTGGTTCCTTAAAGCTAAGAAAGAAAAAGAAAAGGATACCAAACCAAATGCCTTTGTGAAAACAAGGTTAGAAACCCCTGTAGTAGATAACTAATCTGCTAAATTGCCTGCTTCTTGTGGGGCTAAAAAGCCTAATACAGCTGACTTTGTGAGGGAGGAATTTCTTCCATTTGTGTCAGAGGGATTTGTGGCTCTGAATGAGCATACTACTCCTGTCCCCATATATATCCTAAGGGATACTGGAGCTTCTCAGTCACTTTTGTTGATGGACTCCTTGGAGTTACGTGATGAGACCGCTTCAGGGGATTTCATACTTGTACAAGGTATTGAAGGGAGGACTGTATCTGTACCCCTGTGCTCTATATTCTTGAAGTCAGATTTAGTTACAGGACAGGTAAAGGTGGGACTTATGTCAAGTCTACCTATAAAGGGTGTTTCTCTGTTGCTAGGCAATGACCTGGCTGGGGGCAAAGTAGTTCCCCCTGTACATCTTACTTCACAGCCGAGCACTGAAAATGGGGATGAGGACCCATCTCTGTATCCTTCTTGCGCAGTGACTCGTGCTATGGCCAAGAAGGCTAAAGAAGATGATGTTGTGGTGCCGTCCAGTACATTGAATAGTCAGGACTCAGGTGGTTCGCCTCATGACTCTGATTGGCCTACTATGGTTTCTCCGTTTGAGGACTTATTAGATACTTTTATCAGTTCTCTATTCAGCCAGCCGGATGGGTCTGGTGATTCTGATGTGTCTGGAGACTTGTCTCTGTCCAGAAAGCGGTTGATTGAGGAGCAAACTAATGATCCTGAAATTGGTGTACTAAAGAGGAGAGCCCTTCCTGAAAAAGAAATAGATGCAGTTCCAGTTGGGTATTATCTCAAGGATGGTGTGTTGATGCGGAAGTGGCGCCCTCCTGATATCCCTGCCAATGCAGATTGGGCAGTGGTCAGGCAAATTGTTGTTCCGAAGGTCTATAGGAATGAGATCTTAACAATGGCTCATAGTTTACCTTTAGGAGGTCATCTTGGTGTTAACAAGACTGTTGATAAGATCATGAAACACTTCTTTTGGCCTGGGCTTCGGAAAGACGTTTCCAACTTTTGCAAAACCTGTCACACTTGTCAGGTAGTTGGAAAACACCAGTTAGACCCACCTGTAGCTCCATTGCAGCCTATCCCAGCATTTGGGGAGCCATTCTCTAGGGTCATTGTTGATTGCGTTGGTCCATTACCCAAGACTAGATCTGGAAATCAGTACTTGTTGACAATCATGTGTGCATCTACCAGATTCCCCGAAGCCATACCTCTACGTAACATCAAGGCAACTGCAATCTCGAAGGCTTTGATAAAGTTCTTCACGTTGTTTGGTCTTCCCAGGGAAATTCAGTCAGACCAAGGTAGCAATTTCACTTCAGGATTGTTTCAGCAGGTTGTGTATGAACTAGGTGCAAAACAGATTCTTTCTAGTGCCTATCATCCAGAAAGTCAGGGTGCCTTAGAGCGGTTTCATTCCACTCTCAAGACAATGATGAGGACTTATTGTTATGACCATGAGAAAGACTGGGATGAAGGGGTTCATTTGCTGTTGTTTGCAGCTAGAGAAGCAGTGCAGGAGTCTACTGGATTCAGTCCATTTGAGCTAGTGTTTGGTCATGAAGTGAGAGGACCTTTGCTATTATTGAGTGAACAATGGCAAGAGGAAGAGCCGCAAATCAGTCTGTTAGACTATGTTAGCAAGTTCAAGGAAAGATTGCATGCAGCTTGTGACCTTGCCAAAGAGAACTTGAAATCAAGTCAGGGAAAAATGAAAACTTGGTATGATCATAAGGCTAGAAGCCGTGAGTTTAAACCAGGAGACAAGGTCCTTGTGTTGTTTCCCTTGCAGTCCAATCCATTGCAGGCTAGATTTCATGGTCCTTATGAAATTCTGACAAAACTCAATGATCTCAATTACATTGTGAAGACTCCAGATAGGAGAAAACCAAAACAATTGTGTCATATTAACATGCTAAAGCCTTATCATGACAGAAATGCTAGGGTTGCAGCTGTCACTTCAGATTCTCCAATGGTCGAAACGTGTGAAGATGAGGGGGAGTTTCAAGATGATGAACCAAGAATTAAAGCTGAAGTTCTTTCATGTAAATTGTCAAACACTGAAGTGTTGCAAAATCTTGATGTAAAACTCCAGCACTTAGAACCCTCACAGAGAGATCAGTTTGAAAGGTTGATCAAGAAATATGAGGATTTGTTTCCTGATGTTCCAAAGAGAGTTACTATAGCCTCTCATGATGTAGATGTTGGTGATGCCAAACCAATAAAACAGCATCCATACCGGATGAATCCTGAAAAGAGAAAGATTGCTGAGAAAGAGGTTGAGTACATGTTAAAACATGATATTATCAGACCCTCCAACTCCGATTGGAGTTCACCCTGTGTGCTAGTTCCAAAACCTGATGGAAGTACTAGATTCTGTACAGATTATCGCAAAGTCAATGCTGTAACTAGAACTGATGTGTTTCCAATACCTAGGATTGATGATTGTATTGATAGTGTAGGGCAAGCAAAGTTTCTGACCAAGATTGATTTATTGAAGGGTTATTGGTGTGTGCTTTTAACTGAGAGGGCCAAGAGCATCTCTGCTTTTGCCACACCATCTGGATTGTACCAGTATGAAGTCCTACCCTTTGGCATGAAAAATGCCCCAGCCACGTTCCAAAGGATGATACAGTCTACAATCGCCGGATTGCCACACACGGGTGCATACATCGATGACCTGATCACATGGAGTGACTCCTGGGAAGAACATCTAAAAGATGTAGAGACGTTGTTCCAGCGCCTGACCCAGGCTAACCTGACTGTTAACCTGAACAAGAGTGACTTTGGTTGTGCTACTGTCACCTATCTTGGCTACGTCATAGGCCAGGGTAAGGTGGCACCCATAAATGCTAAAGTCCAAGCCATCATGGACTTTCCAGTTCCTGACAACAAAAAAGCTTTGCGCCGCTACCTTGGAATGATCGGGTACTACCGCAAGTTCTGCAAGAACTTTGCTGAGATTGCTCTCAGTCTAACTAACCAACTGAAGAAAGGCGTAAAGTTCACCTGGGATGATGCATGCCAGAGAGCCTTCGATCGCCTGAAGTCTCTGCTGTGTCACTTCCCCGTGCTCAAATCTCCTAACTTCAACAAACCGTTCTCCATCGCGGTCGATGCTAGCGACCAAGCTTGTGGATCTGTGCTCCTACAGAGAAGTGACTCTGATGACATTGAGCATCCCGTGGCATACTTCTCCAGGAAGTTCAATCGCCACCAAAGGAACTATTCCACAATAGAGAAGGAACTGTTGGCTTTGGTCCTTTCTTTACAACACTTTGAGGTTTATGTCTGTACAGGACAAAAGCCAATGATTGTGTACACTGACCACAATCCGTTAATGTTTTTGAGTAAGATGAAAAACAAGAATCGGAGATTGTTGAATTGGAGTTTGATTTTACAGGAGTTTGACTTGGAAATTAAGCATGTGAAGGGTACAGACAATGTAATTGCTGATTGCTTATCCCGTGTTTGAATGTGTATGATATGTATATATAGACAAGTGTTCACTTAACCATTTTGTATTGAAAAGAAAAATTTTGCCTTTATGAGTCAAAATTTTTCCCTTTTGGAATGGAGGTGTAATGTGAATATAGGCCACTAGATGGCAGTATTTACCTTTTTTTGTTAAGCTCAGACTGGAGTCATGTTTAGACATGTCCTGGACATGCCTGGGGCAAGTCTCAGAAAATTAAAAAAAAGAGGTCTAAATGTGGGTGGGGTCTGCAAAAGAGTATATAAGGAAAAGAATTGAGACAGTAAAGTAGTAGGAGAAATTGCAAGAAGATGACCAGACCTGCCATTCTGTTCAAGACCTGTGACGTTTCTTTTGTGGATTTCTTTGCCTGTGTTTGAGCATTTTTTTCACCCAGGACATCACCAAGCCACCCCAACAAAAGGGACTGTAATTATTTCTGTTTTTTTCTTATTTATCAATCTTGGTCTTTAGTTGTAGGTTGTTATTAGTCTTTGTCTTTGTTAAAAATTAAATGTGTTTTAGTTGTTAAAACTGTGTTTGTCATCCCTTGCTGTTGCTGTTGTGTTATAAATGTAATAACAAATTGGGGCCATAACAGGGTCTACAAACATGCATTCATGCCATGCAAGAATAAAAGAATAATAATAATAATTTGCAACAACTAACAATTGTTATGAAAAAGTATGTTTTCAGAGTTTTTGTTTATCATCCATACTTTTATCTAAATATTTATGTTGGAATTTTTTTCTTTTTTGTTCTCATTGCCTACGGTAGTATTTTTCAGTGCATCTTCACCAAAAATATGATTGAGAAGTATTATATTAGGACCCCTTGTAAATAAAACTGGTGGTGTATAATCATCACTGAACGCTACTGTACAAGCACACACACTCACTGAAACACAGGGAATGCACAAACAAACACACTCATGAGCTAAAATATTATGACCCCATGCCTAGGGGCCTATGCTGTTAATGTGCCACCGCAAATTATTTTACCATCAAAATCCAATTTCCATACTTCCTAACCCAAATATCAAACTCTGTCCTGACCTTAGTCTTAACCCTGACCTATAACCCCCCCCTCCCCGCAAAAATAAACCACTTTTTTAAGCTTAATTAACATCAATTAATGAATTAAAACCAAGAATTGGGCTTTTTCTTAGAAGTCTTAACGGCGCGATTGCCTGTACTGCATTCACAGGGCATCTTTTGGACCCAAATACACAGACACACAGACCCAGATACACAAACAGAAATGCGCACTTAAGTAAGCACAAACATTGAAACGCCGCATACACAGTCTTACAAATAAAAACACACTCAGCTGAATTTGCAATGTGTTCACGTCAATGTAGGAAATTAGGTGTGGGTAGCCAGTTTCCTGGATCTGCAGCTTAAAAAGCCTGTCAGCAGAGAAAACAAGCCCACTCCTTATAAAAGTGGCAATAGACAACTTTTCTTGCTTTGTACCCTTGTGATTCGAGTGGCATTATTGTCCCCCGCCAACACGAAGTGTGAGGGGGATATTGATTGATTGATTGATTGATTGAGATTTATTTCGAGTCTACAACGTATAAGTATATAAAGTTTGAATACATACAATACAAATACAAATACCCTGTGCCTCCACACAGGTCCAGACAAATACAGGAACATGTACATGCGAAAGCTGTAGCAGCCTTGTTCATTCATACATTGTGTCCCTATAATTGGAAAACAAAATATATACATACACATACATATACATATGCACATATATACATATACACACTGACATACACACATAATAGTATAATAGTAATAATAATAATAGAAAATAATAATAGAAATTGAACAAAAATGAGCTCGAAAAGGAGTGGGAAGAAGACAAGCTTATTTACTCCCACCCCCAATTCATTCTTTTGAATTATGTGGTTGCAACATGCTTATACAGCAGTCAGAATGGTCATCATCATCATCATCACCATCAATATACAGTAATTATAGATAATTATAAATGTTTCACTTCAGACAATATCATTTATGTTAGCATATAACATATAATCCATGTTATTCAGGAGAAGTACATAAAGTAATCACAGATTGGTGACCATGGTAACAAGTTTTAGTTTTGATGGTGTGCCTTGTCCATCAGAGGCTCCAATGTGTTTTTTGTGAACCTGCTGCCAGAGGGGGGGGCGCCCCCGAGCCACAGGACCACTCTCTGCTAAGTGTCCTTTGCTGTGCATTAAAAGAGACAATATTGGGAGCCTGCAGCCAGAGGGGGTTATCCTCGAGCAGCACAGCTCCCCTTGCCTGCCCTGTACTACAAGTTGTGTTGAGTGTGGGATACTCGTTTATTTTGTGTACATATTAAAGTTCTCTAAATGTTGGTTCCCCTTTAATTTATATATTACCATCATCACCAATATCTTTATCTGGATTAATATAGTTTGTTTCTAGAAGAAACAATCAAATTTATTTATTTATTTTATGTATTCATATAATGATGACAACGATAACAACAACAGCCACAGCAGCAGCAATAACGTCAATAGGAATAACATCAATCACAAATATCACAATCAATTATCATTAACCAGCAATAATACATATACTAGTACAATATAATAACTTGGTTCCATTATTCACTATGTTGTAGCTTATGCCCTCTCACATATAATAATAATCAGTGAGGTTAATTCACTTGATCCATTAAATGTATACCACGCTATATCACTTATCACAATCAAACACCATTTTCCTCTTCTCTGTATTTTGACAATATAAGTTTTTTGTATCTTGATTTGAACTGATAAATATTTGGACATTGTTTGAGCCCTGCCTCCAGTCTGTTCCAAAGCTTCGCCCCACATACAGACACACACAAACTCTTCCTGGTGGTTCTCACCAGTTGAATCTTAAAGTTACCACACCCCCTCAGGTTATAACTCCCTTCTTTATGTGTAAAGAGCTTTTGAATATTCTCAGGCAGCATACCTTTGCTCGCTTTAAACAGAAGTTGACAAGTAGAGAACTCAACTAAGTCCAGCATTTTTAACAGCTTAGACTGCAGAAATAAAATATTAGTATGATCACAAAATCCTGCCTAATGTATTATTCTTACAGCACGTTTTTGGAGTATAACAAGGGGATGCAGTAAACTTTTGTAATTTTTGCCCCAGACTTCTACACAATAAGTTAAATATGGAACAACTAATTAACAATATAATAATAACAATGCGTTGTAGTTTAAGAAGAACTTGGCTTTATTAATGATTGATATACTTTTAGATACTTTGCCTTGTATGTGTCTGATGTGTGATTTCCAGCTTAATTTACTGTCAATGGTAATTCCTAGAAATTTTATTTCTAACACTTTATCTATGACCACACCATCTATTTTTATTTCTAGATCTAAATTTACATTGTAATTACCGAAGAACATCACTTTTGTTTTATTTAAATTTAGAGATAATTTGTTAATATCCATCCATGTTTTAAATTTAATTAATTCACTGTTTATATTGGATACTAAATTACTATAATTGTCGTTAGAATAGAAAATGTTGGTGTCATCTGCAAATATGACTAATTTCAAATATATTTGATACATTAAAAATATCATTAATATATAAATTGAATAACTTTGGACCAAAAACCGATCCCTGTGGTACCCCACAAACAATGTCCAAATACCCAGATGCAAACTCCCCCATCCTCACATACTGTTGTCTCCCGGTCAAATAACTTTGGATCCAATCCAAAGCCAGTCCCCTCATGCCATATCTGTCAAATTTTTTGATTAATATTTTATGATCAAGAGTATCAAATGCTTTTTTTAAATCGATGAATATCCCAGCTGCATATCTCTTTCTATCTATACTATTAGTGATCTCTTCTACTGCCGCGATGACGGCCAAAGAAGTTGACCTTCCTGCCCTAAAACCGTATTGACTTTCATGAATTAATTTATGCTTATCTATAAATTCATCTAATCTATTGTTATAAAGTTTCTCTAATATTTTTGAAAACTGAGGGAGCAGAGAGACAGGTCAGTAGTTCGTGAAGATGTGTTTGTTTCCATTTTTACACTACCAGACAAAAGTATTAGGACGATCCTCATTCTCACTCAACCTTTGATGTACGTGCTATATTACACATGTGAGCGTTGTAGGAATTTAATGGTGTCCTAAAATGTACATGTAAACATCACAGAACATTATTTGAACATTTGGGGATGCTACAGATATACAAATTGGCATATTTTTTCTCTGCATAAAAAACTCTCACTTTGGGTCTGTAATAAATAAGAGATATTATAATAAATAGTGCTTGCAAGATGGTAATCTTCAAATTAACAAGTTTGGAATTGTGTCTTTGTTATAATGGAAGACCACGGCTACTATTAGTTCAATCAATATGATCAGGTGTGGCACATGGGGTGATTTTGATTCTCTATAAAAGGAGGGTCAAGACTTAGAATAATTCAGTTTGGTGTATCCAAAATGGGGTCTGTATTTTTATTTGAATAAACAACTATTTCCAAATATGATACATTCACTATTTTCAACTGCACTGTAAGAAAATCACACACATAAATAGTGACGTCCTAATACTTTTGTCAGGAAGTGTATGTATTGGTATGACTTTAGCAATTTTCATTCTATTTGGAAATGTTCCTGTTTGAAATGATAAATTACATATGTAAGTTAATGGTCCAACAATGCCATGTATAATTTGTTTAACTAGTGCCATGTCTATGTCAAAACAATCAGAAGATAATTTATTTTTACAATTGTTAACCACATCTAATATTTCTTTCTCTGTCACTCCACACAAAAACATAGTATTTGAATTTATTTCTATCAGTAACTCAATTTCATTGCCATTACACTCAGGAATGTCTGCTGCCAAATCTGGCCCAATATTTACAAAGAAGCTATTAAAACTCTCCACAATTTCATTCATATTATAATTGTCACTATTCCCATCAATGAAGTAGTCTGCATATGAATTGTTTTTTGTATTGCCTTTAATTATAGTATTTAGTATTCCCCACACCCCTCTGGTATTGTTCTTGTTTTTATATAATAGATTGGTATAATATAATTTCTTACTAGTTCTTAATATAGCTTTGAGTTTGTTTTTATATGTTTTGTAGCGATGTTCAGATTCCTTGGTTCTTAGTTTAATGAACTGTCTATATAAAGTGTTTTTCTTCTTACAAGCATTGTGTAAGCTCTTGGTTAACCATGGGCATTTTATAGATTTATGGTTGCAACTAAATTGCTGAAGTGGGCAATTTTTATTATATGCTGCACTGAAAATTTCCAAAAATGTTTCAAAAGCACCATCCACATCATTCATGCTATATACAGTATTCCAGTCTTGATTTATTAAGTCCTGATAAAGTAGATTAATTGAGTCTTCAGTTCTTACTCGTTTATAAATATATTTTTGAGGTGATTTCTGAAATATACCCTTATCATTGTACACTGTGAATACAGGCAAGTGATCGGTTATATCACAAACCATTAATCCACTGACATTTGTCGACTCTATATTATTTGTAAAGATGTTGTCAATGAGGGTAGCACTATGTGATGTAATTCTGCTTGGTCTTAATATAGTTGGGTATAAACTCATGCTGTACATCCTATTAATATAATCCTCAGTAGTTTTATGTTTATTCAAATTTATCAAATCTATATTGAAATCCCCGCAAATAAATAATATTTTGTCTCTTATTGCTGAAAAAGTTTTTTCAGCCCAATTTGTAAATACCTCCAGACTTGAACCCGGTGACCTATATAGACAACTGATTATAATATTTTTCTTTTTTTCATTGATTATTTCTATTGATAGACATTCAAGTAAATCATTTATCATTAGTGTCATGTTTTCTAATATTCTAAATTTAAATTTCTTATGGACATATACAGCAACTCCTCCTCCTGTTTGTTTGTTCTGTTCACATAGTTTAAATTATAGTCATTTAATTCAAAATCAACACCTTTACCTTCATTAAGCCATGTTTCTGAGACTGCTATAATGCTAAATGGGTTCACAAACTGTTTTAAGTATTCTTTAAATGTACTGAAATTCGCATACATGCTTTTGCTATTAAAATGAATAATTGAGAATGTCCCTTCAGTTTTAACAGAGTTATTATATTCATCCTCAGTGTAATATTTGCAATCACTTGAGTTAACTGACAAAAACTGGTTGTCAGGGACTAATTGATCTTCCACATCTAAAGTATTATAATCAGTGTATTCAGAAGATTTTAGTTCCAAGAGCTCAAGGTCTAGAATCTTTTGGTGTATCTCTAATTCACTGTCTGTAATAAATGAAGTTGGATTGGCTGTCATGATATGAGTATACACTCACTAACCCACTGCTGCAATCATTCAAATTTAGTCAGTTCCCCTATGTCCTTAATAACCATCACTTTGGCTTCTTCAGGCGATCCCTTGAGTTTGATGTATACTTTACAGTTCGTAACCCGATATAGGTTTGACCTCCGTCTGTCCGTCCGTGTGTGCGTCTGTTTGTCCATCCAAGAGAAAGGGGACAACTTCTCTCAGAAACTATTACAGATAGGACAACCAAGTTTGGTGTGTAGCTTCAGACCATAAAGGCCTTGATGGAGTTTGAAAATAAGAAGCACACGATTGGCGGGGGATGTTGTAGACCATGTCGACTTGTTGTTTTTGCCACTGTTAAAGGCAACAGGATTTTTATGGTTCTGGCTTGTGTGTGTATTTGTGCTTGTCCGTTCCGCCCCCGCCTCTTGATTTGTCTTTCAGCTCCATTTCCGGGGTCTGACCATCGATTCCCTGTTGCCCTGACTCCTGTGATGTCGTGCGACTGCCTGCGTCTCGTGGTCCAATCATGTTTCCTCTTTCGGTTTCAGCTTGGTATTTAATTCATTGCTTCCACCTGTGCTTAATTCTGGGTCGTAAAACTCTGAGTGAATGCATTCTCTGATAGGGCCATTACCAACCGTACTAACCAGCACTTATTTAAGGGTGTGTACATAATTCGTCATATAGTATTATCCTATGAACTCATTATCAAGTGCGAGTGTTTCTAGCTTTTGTAAATTCCTTCCTAAGCTTTCCCTGATTAACTGCGTTTAAAGCTGTGCTTTCCTTTGCTGCTCTCGTGGTGCTTTTTACTCGTCACATTTAGATTAGCACAATCTAAATCGTCTAGTTTGATTGATTGTCTCAGCGTCTTGTCTTGAGTCATCATTGTTTACCTGGTCCTCGTGAATTTGTTCATTAATCCCACGTGTTTCTGTTTCCTCCTGAGAATGCCCTCCATATCCCTGCCTCCTCCCATGAGTATTTAAGCAGGGAAGATTGAAGAGACGTCAGGCGGGACTTTTTTTTTTTCGGCCCTGTGTGCCATCTTTTCCCCGTGTTGGGTTCTAATAAAACCGTCTGGATCCTGCATCTGGTGTCCACCTGCCTATTTCCTGAACAAGGATTCCTTTCAATTTTGTTCAGACCCAAGATCCGTGAAGAAATGATGAACGCTAATTTAGATATAAGAAAGAGGAAGCATTTTCTGTGAGGGGTGAATGGAAATGGCCACAATTTCAAATGGTATTTGATAATCGGCAAAACCTATTGTTCTGATGTGCATTGCATAGTGATAACATACTTTGAGTACCTTTTATTGCTTTGCGCAAGCAAGTGACGAGTGTTGAGATGGAGGGGGAAGTATTATTAGAAGAAAACATTAGGTCAAAAAGTTTGAGTTTGTTCATTCAGTCTCTCAGGGAGACTGAAAATTATGCAGAAATTCTCTGGTATGTTTGTGTTCAGAAAATCAAACAAGGTTGGTAGCGTGTTCATGTTCTTACTCAATAAAAGAAATTGCTCAATGGAGATGGTGAAAACATTTTCTGTCTGTTTATTTTCCTATGGACAAGCAGGCTGGCCATAACTTGCTGGAGGAAAGCCCTTTGGAAAGCAAAAGACAAGTTTAATCAGGGAGTGTACACCAAACAACTAAAATTTAGTGTACGCTGTAAGGCTGAGAGATTCAAATATATCAGCTATCAGTGATTGGATGAGTCCATCGTGGGTTGATTTATTTGGACGATTTTTGTCATTTTATTTGGCTAACTTCTTGGCCAGCCTCCTCCAGAATTCAGCTTGGTAAATAATTAAGCCAATCACAAACCGTAAAAACTCACTACAAGGTGAGTCACTCTGTGACTTCACAAGCCAAAAACTATGCTTTTTCTGTTCACATGTAGCCTATAGTGAAAACAGAATTTCTAGTAGTCTTCCAAAGGTTCTGTTTTCAGAGACCGAAAAATGCAGTTAGCACGTGAACATCAGGCCAAAATGCATAGAAAATGCTAAATTTACTTTTTGAATAAGTCCCATGTACCTTATCCTTGAGCTTGTGTTGAGGAAAATTTAATCACTGGTTTATTATTAATGCAACCATCTTTTTCCCAAAAGACAAGCATGGGCACTGTCATATAATATCAGTAAAAATCTATTGCAGATTTTAACAAATTTAAATCTCCAAAATGCTCAAGGCCAAACCTAAATTTCTGTAAATTATTGGGTCCAGTTCATTACAATTAAGTACTACATTGCCTTTATTAAAGCAATTCTTACCTTTCTGGCATTTTTACACTTTTATTTTGCAATCTTAAAATGCCCCTAATAAGCATATAGCTCACTAAAATGCAAAACAAATCCACCAGGTGTTGAAACTCATCAATATTTAATTCTCATAAAAGTCTGACCAATCATTTTCTTTGTTCTGAATAGAATGATCTGCCGAGCTTCCTGTCTGTCATCTGTCGCCGCGTCCCTTCCAGTTGCCTACCGCTGTCACTGCTTGCGAGTCGCGCGCCTCTCTGCCAGAGCAGCATAGCGGTAGAGACAGAACAGGTAGCTTCTCAGCAAAGTTAGCCGGCCAATAAAACAGCTGCAACTGCTCCTAATTGAATGACTAACATTATCGGGACAATTTTGGTGAGGTAAGACGTTATAACAGCAGTTTTGCTAGAAAATATGTATGAAATCTTCCGAAAAACGACCCATCTGACTGTAAGCAAACAGGCACTGAAATGCTACAGTTACCACTATAATAACGTTAATGGTAATTCGCCAGACGTTACAAGGGCATTTTATTTTATACCACATAAAGAATTGAAAATTACTTCATTACTGTTTGTTAGTTTTCACTAACCGGTGCCTCTGAATCTGACTCCATTGCCCGTTTCAAGATGCTTTCACACCAGACGCGAAATGCATTTTTCGACAGATTACAATCAAAGTGAATGCAAAGACACAAATACGCACAAGATTTGTGTCTTTGCATTGTCTTTGAATGTAATCTGTCGTGCGAAGAATGCATTTTGCGTCCTGCGTGAAAGCAGCTTCATTCACGCTGCTCACTTTCTCACTGCACGCATCACGGGAGGAGGGGAGCCTCAGAGGTCAGGCAGGGGGAAGAGGGTGGGAATTTGGAGGAAGGCGGAGTTGTCCATGTTCTAATTTTTACTAAGTGCTGTGCTACATGCCAGAAAGGTAAGAATTGCTTTAACTGACACACTTATGGTAAAAATTGACTCTCCTACACATTTCTGCTCTCTAATATCATTTTGAGGTCTTAGTGACCTTAGTATACTTCTGCCAAGGTAGGCTGTTCAGTGAAAGTTATCACAGTTGTCCAGTACTGCTGACTGTCATTTGAAACAATAGGGGCTTTATTTTACAACCAGTGCAGTGCAATGCCAAGCAGGACGCAAGTGTATTTGCTAGCTTGTGACCCACATAGATATCTTTTTGCAGTACAGTGTTCAGGTTGCTTAAATGGCAAGTGTATTGGCCCCAAACTGAGTGCCCACGGGCATTTGGTCTCAAAGTGAGGTGTGGTCAGGTGCATTTTTGCTGTGTTGCTATCTTGAGGCAGAAGAAAATTATTGTGAGATTGACTACAAAAGTCTGGTCCTAAATCAATTGTCAATTTTTTATTGCTATTTTAAAAGCTCATTAATATTATGCACCTTTAGGCCAGTACACACCGCGTGTACACTCATCTTGTTTTACGCACAGGGACAAGCAGCAGTCCACACCCATGCAAACAATTAAAATTAAAAAGTTCACAGTGTGAAAGATTGCCGTGAAAATCAAGATATTAAAAAAAAAATCATAATGGTGAGTTTGATCAATTTCATGCCCGTGCAACTATCTGCACCATCATTGAATGCTCTGATGTATTTGAATTGTGAGGGAACATATCAATTTGCGATTCAACGTGTAAGAATACACATGTAGGTATTCACAAATTATTTTAGATAACACCATGACTCCTTTATATTGGTGAACACTGCCATTCCTGCAGTCTTCAAGGGGATCCCATCTGGAGGTATGGCTGTTAGGGGACCACTGAGGCCATAGAATATCATGCCTAAAACACAGAATTTTAGTTCAGTTGAATACCTGTACTGTAATAGATAGATTCTTTGGCAGAGTCCAGCACGAGTTGACCTGTTACCAGTGCTGGGGTAGTTACTCTAAAAAAGTAATGCATTACACATTACTAGTTACTAGTAAAAAATCCCTTACTTTATTAAATTACTCACTGCTGAAAGTAAATACTTACACTACTAGTAACATTAACTTTGGATTACTCAGCACAATGATCTGAAATTCACCATTATTTAATTAACCATATGATGCTAAACCTGACATATGCCTTAATCAGCACAAATCTTTATTCTAGTAAGGGACACACACACACACGATCTCTCTTTCATGCTCTTTAATACAGCAAAGCCAACAGCAAAGTTGTAAAAATCAGCCCAAACTGCACTTCACAGAAAATTGAGTCAAGTACAAGACAACAGTGCTGGCATAAACACGCATGAAAAAGAACGTCTGATTTGTTTTTCTGTCCTCGGTCTCAATCGCCAGTATACTCAGAGGGAAGAAGGAGACGTTTTTCTGGCCTCCTGTCCTGCTGATAGTTGAAGAATTTAAAGTAATGCAAGTAACTAGAAAATTTATTTTTCAGTAACTATAATTTATTTATCAGTAAGTAATGTGTTACATTACTGTTACTGATTAATGTAATCTGATTACAGTAATTAGTTACTTTACCCATCACCCTCAATATCAATTTTGAATCTGAGCTGATCCATTAATACAAACCGGTATCCTGTCAATCCCACTTCTATTATCAAACACACAACTACGCATTTAATTTTAAATGCACTTATTACAATTTACAGTTTGGCTAATAAGCGAAGCAGCCTCATAATGACATTATTGCCACTGTCTATGATTAATCCAAATCCATCCTGGTTGATCCATCTGTTTCCCAGCTTCACGGTCAATAGTGCAGGAGCAAGTTCTGTTCACTCCTGCTAGATATTATTCATGATGTTACAGTAATGTAATAAAAATACTGTCTTTCTCCTTAGCTGTTTTTTTTTCTCTCTCTCATTAATTTCTCTTAGTAATGCCTCGCCTGCACATAAATATTTTTTTATTCACAACCTTGAAGTAAATTTGTTTTTCATTGCCTTTGCTTGTTTTATGCACACATTCAATGCGACATACGCTGTGTATCCGGGATTCACAGTGTATGATGATTTTTTTCCCCTCGGTATATAAATAAAACAATTTTGAACTGTATTTGAAATATAGAATCAATTACATTTATGGTGATTAAAGTGATCAGGTTTCCATTATTTTAGCTTTCACTTTGCGCAGGAGCAGACCTGTTTTCCCTGGCAAGAACCGTTTTTCCCCCCTTGGCAAATCCGCCTTTATAATAACAATTACCTAAGGTGGAGGAGCACTTGGCTTTAAAAGGGCTCTGATTGGCTTATTTCATTTTACATCCAAACTATGCTTTATGAATAATTAAGAGATTAAGTACAACCCAACTGAACCATGCGCCTCACTTTGGACCCAGATAACCTTCCATTAAACAAATGAAAATGGATTTGAACATGCCATAAATTCACTTGCGCCACACACTTCAGACTGTGCGCTTTCATCCTTAAAGTAGGGCATAAGTCAGGGGTGTCCAATCTTATCCAGGAAGGGCCGGTGTGGGTGCTGGTTTTTGTTAGAGCCGAACACCAACACCTGTTTCTACCCACCAAGGTCCTGATTGAATCCCCTGATTACTTAATTAGTGCAATCAGGTGCTGTAGCACTGCTGGCTAGCACAAAAACCTGCACCCACACTGGCCCTTCATGGATAAGATTGGACACCCCTGGCATAAGTCTTTTGATTGCAGGGAATGTTCTGTTTGTATGCTTGGTAGCCCACAGCCAAACCTATGTACCAAGACCTTTTTTTTTTTACTTCCACACCAGCCTGCAGCCCATCTATGGATCACTGTTTGCATTTTGCAACCCACAACTGATAGATATTTGCAAGTTTTGGATATCCACAGGTGTTCGGCGACATCTGAACCCACCAGACAACACCAGTGTCCACTTCTCCTCCTCAACACTAAAACTCTCTAAACCTATGCTCTCTAAAGCTAAGATAAGACCAGAGGGACAATGCATTTTAACTGATGGTAATCCCATCCCTGATGGTTTGCTGTAAGCACCATATCCCAAACTCAATCTTAAATAGCACTTTGCCATCTGATTGGAGACCTTATTGCCTCAAGGGCTTTTAAATGCCAAACAGATAAGACTAAAGCGTCGTGGGACTGAGGCAGCAAGTGACATTTGAACATCATGTTCCCCGGTAAATAGTAAAGTGCTTCTCCAGGTTCTGCCACGGGAACACTGCACTAAAGACAATTTCTGTTCTGACACTTCTCAGCATTCTGCAAAAGACCAAGAACTTTAAAAATGAACTCATGGCTCATAAATCACGGCGTCAACCTTATGTACTGTAACTATCATCATGAAAAGGTTTTTCAAAGGTTTTTTCGTTTCCCTTCTCCCAAACTGGATTCAGCAGAGAAATTCTGTCCAAGACCATCAAACTTCAAGACAGAAGAATGAATGTGAGTGTGTTAAGTGAGAGGCAGGAGGGATATAGGAGAGGAAGAGTAATGCAGATGAGAGGAACTAGCATAATATGGACCACAACCATGGATCTATATATAAGAACTCGATAGCTGATGGCATCATAATTTTGATGTAACAGTGCCGCCATATTGATATGCCCAACTACAATGTCTCAGAACATTACTCACATTGAACACCTTGCAGCCAACGATATAATTGAGAAGATATCTTTTCCCAGACACTGAAGAGGCGGTATTTTATGTTTCCTCCTCCGATCGACCTGACTGTACGAAAAATGCCTCAAGGACTGCAGATTTAACTACAGAAGGCAGCAGTTGTATGTGCTTTTAACATTTTCAATGGAGAATAGCAGCATTTGACAGTACGACCAATACGTGCGTTCCATAGGAAATCTATACGGATTTTTCTTCATCTTGCCTGAGTGGGGCAGTGGTACAACGAAATTGAAGTCCAAAGTCATAAGACTGAAGAAGAAAAGATGTCAATCCTGCACGTATTATTATTATTCTGTGCGGGGGGATTTAAAAACTTAATTAAAAATAAAGTAGCTTTAAGCTCGCATCTTGTCAACCGTTGTCTTTATTTTAGAAACTCTGGGTGTGAGATTCAATCGCACATAACACATATGTAACTCCCAATGGATGTCTTGTATTGAGTTTTCTCTTGCGCTGTCTTCACTCAGTAGCTGCCACGAAGCTGTAGGCTAATTTTCCTACGAAGCGAAAGTGGGTTTGCTGAAGAGAACGCAAAGTAACCTTATCTAGGTCGCTAAATCAGCGTTCACATGTGATTTGAAATGAAGTGAGTTGTGCATGGCGGAGATGCATGTAACACTGCCTACCGTTCATTGTCGAGTGTGAATTACATTATCTACTTAAGTAGCTCTAACGTTACATCCTCATTGATAACCTGGCAAATTAAATTTGTCCGTCAACGGTAATTGAGTGACAGCAGAACATTAGCCTTTTTCAGTGCTGGCGTAAATTTGCCATAACGATCAGACCAGTCAACACCTGTTTTGTCGTTTAGTTAGTCTGGTCTAATGGTATAGACAGCGTTACATAACAGTTTTACTGGATTATCTAATTTATGCCTTGTGACATTTGATTGATTTGGTTAACTTCCGTTCGGTAATCTAGGTAGCATTAGGCTAACCTGATCGATCACGTTAGCGAACATTAGTTTGAATTGTTCCAATAATAAACGTTAGCCGGGCTAACATTGGCACATTGCTGTTAAGGTAGATCGCCAGTGGCTAATAGTAAGCAATATATTCGTTAAAATTCATTTATGTGTATCCGTCTTCACTACAGCAAATGCATTGTCTCGCCATATCCCCCAAAAAATGTTGCTCTGCATTGCAAGGCTGCACATCAGCGCTTCTCTGCCAAAGAATACTAAATAACGGTTGCTTACTACCGGGCATAGTAAAATGGCCGCTCATCCACTTCCGCTTGCTTCAACCTCCTAACGCAGTTCTCTATCACGTCAGCAAACCAGTTATTCTATATAGATCAGTGACCACAACCTCTGTTCTCTCAACACCAGAGGTGTATAATTCAGGGGTCAGAAACTGACAGGTCTTTTGAGGCTGGAACAATATCCTGGGACGGACTTTTACTTTCTGAGCCTGGATTATACACCTCTGCTCAACACTACCAAGTGTGGACAGTCCGGTCAAATACAGTAATACAGGGTTCACATAGCGCAATCAAACTACTAGATACAAAACTAGTCAAATCGAAACCACCATAATCCCTTAGCTAAGAGCTGGAACAAGTGACTGCTGCTTTTATGAAAATACCAAGAACCACACAATATTACTTTCATATATGTCGTATATTTAAATTTCAAATCCAACCAAATTCGGTAATGTCCAGTTAACAAACTATGTACAAGCATGATTTTACGCAATTCACTAGCCAGCGTGCAAAAATTTTGCTAGTGTTTTTGGGTTGCCTGGGAAACTAGAATTAAAACCAGAAAATATCAGGTTGGGCCAAGAGCCTGGGAGAGCAGGTGACAGTTGGAAGGATGGAAATGAGAAGGACAGAGGAAGAGTATGATGAGAGAACTGGAGAGGTGGGAGGACTGAATTTTCACATCTGTTTTTCACAACTTAAAAGTGTGACTGAATTTAATTTGAGTCAGTTTTTCCTCCATTTATGGTTTGTTTATTTATTGAAAAAGGTTATCCCTAAATATCAACTTGATTCAAGCAGTGGATTGAGCCTAATCATCTTGAGGCAGTTGATTTCCCTAGAATTGGCGAAAACTTAAAATGATTTGTCGGCTTCACAGGAAGTGACGTCATCTCAGGAACATGCATGTATTGCACTGTATTTTCATCAATGGAAGACTCCTACTTCCTCAAGTTCAAATGGCGATTTTAGTTGTTCTTAATACCCCCCCCCCCCCCCCCAAATTTTGCCCCCTTTTAAAATCGTTCTGGCAAAAAAAAAAAAAAAAAAAGACAAAAAGGCAAAAAAGTGGTGTGTGGTACTCTTGCCCCATGCTCAAAAAGTCCAGTAGTAGTGAAGATGTCCTATCCGGACATTCTAAATTACCTGGTGCTTTAGACCTCGTAGAAGTAATAAAATATAAGAAAAGATTCCATGCTGAGTAATTTGTTTGCAATAAAGCAGGCATGATAGGAGAAAACAATGTCAATTACTGACGTACAAGCGCCAGATTCTGGTGAAGGACTTAACACTGAACAGTTAAATGCCCTCCTCATTTTGTTGTATATCGATAGCTCTCTGCGTAAAAGTGGTCAAGGTTGTTTCATTGATTTTGTCTGTCAGTTTCTGGCTTCAGGAAGAAAATTTTGTTCCATCTAGACTGATTTATATTTCCATGACTGAAGTGTAAAGTTGATGCCCAGTCAGGATTCATTGTGTCAGCTGGTTTCCCTGCATGTAAAAATACCTCCAGAGCTGGCTTAACAATATTAAGTTTCAAATAAAAATTGTGCTAGTTCTTGCAATTATTTATAAGTCTGAATTAGGAACTTCACAAAATTTTATATAAGACGTGTTAGCAGGGGCGATCGATCAACTGATTGGGCTCTAATTTCCTGGCGCAGCGCAGGTGGCGTAGCGAAGCGCAGGCCGCGCAGTGGTAATTTCGTAGGGCGCAGCCCGCGTAGTGGTAATTTCGTGAGGCGCGCTGCCTTCGGTAGACCAAGGTGCGCCGAGATGGGTGTGGCGGCGTAGTAGGGGGAGGTGTCACATATTCATCAAGACGCAGTGACAATTTCGTAGAAAAAGTCTCCGCTGGAGTTGCGCAAAAAACTCGCCAACTCCAACCTGGTTTAATTTCCGTGCAGTGGTAATTTGGCTGACCGGCGCAGAGAGCGCACACGTCACCGAAATCTCACAGGCAGTTTTACAGAATGTCAGGCACGTTTCAATGCAAGAAATAATTACAGGAAGCACGATTTAATGTAACTATCTGAATAAGGACATAAATTATTGTATCCATATCGATTGTCCTGATGTCAGATTAAAGGCGGTTGCCACGCGTAATGGAAACTTGACCGGGCTTAATCAACGCAGCTGAATCTGTGATGCAAACTAACGACTTCACATCTCTCTCAGCCAACCACAAACTGTATATATATATATATATATATATATATATATATATATCGAATGCTTGCGTTCTATGCTCATTAAAGCCGCTTCCACACTGGACGCGAAACGAATTTTTCGCCCGACTGATTACAGACAAAGTCAATGCAAAGACGCGATAGTTGGACAGGGTTTTAATATCGCTCCGTGTCCGAAAGTCATAAAAGTTCTAATTTTTCCGAGTATTCCAGGAATTATTAGACGTGGAAACTTGGCCATTTTTGTGTTCGACCTTCACAGAATGCAAATTGATAGCTATCGACTTTTCTTGGTCTTTTTAGCCTATTCTTCTGTTTTCTTCCGTTGAAGATAGCCAGCAGTCTTTATTCGGTCTTTCTTTTGAAAATTAGTCAGATGGACCGAACAGATTCACGCTTTATTTCCACAGCTGAGATAAAACAGTGCGTGAGCAAATCAATTCCATGACCATTGACAGTGTGAAGAAATTATCGCATGCACGATTAAGACTGTCCGACACGAAATGCAAAATACTCCATGTCCACCAGCCAGCAAAAAGTAAAAGTATTGAAATGAGAACAGATTTATAACGGGATATCCAACAAAGATGACCCGCTAAAAAATAAATCCCAGTGTTCATTGGATGTTCTGTTGTTAAAATGTTTCTTTTTATTCTTAATTTCGGTATCAATCTGTTCTAATCGTCCTCTTTTTTTTTTTTTTTTTTAGCTGTCAGACACGGAGGCATTGTACATTGTCCCATGCCAGTGTCGACTCGCTTTACTGAGCAGAGCTTAAACAGAAACATTGATTGAAATTCTCGGTACTCATCTTAAAGAACTGAGCCCTCTTATCAAAACATTCACGTTTAATATCGACAAGAGTCAGCAGATTTGAAGAAATTAAAAGCAATCATAGACTGTCGGACACGGAGATTTATTAAAACCCTGTCAGACTTTCGGGCACAAGACGCAATCTGTCGAGCGAAAAATTCGTTTCGCGTCCAGTGTGCAAGCGGCTTAATACTAGGCTACTATTATTGTCACTTCGGTTTTATCGTCTTCAGTGGGGAAAAGGAATACAGCCTGATTGCTATGATCTCGTACTGAGTTAAGATCACATGTTGGAAATAAATGTGTAACGTATCTTGCTTTGTTGTATATGCATGTTAATCCCAAAATTTTAAGCAGCTACAGTTTGTAATAATAGAAACACGCTATCCATCGTTTCTCTTGCCAGTGAGCAATATTTGACTCGGCTGGGTCGCCTTCTATATTCTCACACATTAAAGGTGAGGCGAGGAGCTCATTTGACTGGTGAAGATTTGACTCGGCTGTGTTATACCCAAACACGCCTTCTTTGCCAACTTGCGCTGGAAGGAGGGGCAGAGGCGGGACAGAGGAGTACTTGCGCCAGGCTACGCCGGGCACGAAATTGCCACATACGCCTGGACACACCCCGTTGGCGCGGCGCACCCCCCATGCGCTGCGCCTGCGCCACGCCTGCGCCTGGTCTACGAAATTAGAGCCCATTATCTCTAAGTGGATTATCATCAGTTAGAATTGCAAATTACTTGTGCTGCATCTTCGCAAGTAGCCTAGCTATCAAATCACGTTCTGATCGGCCGCTAAAGTATCATTTTAAAGTTTTGATATTAGCTTGTTGGTGTTAAACAGACCATTTATTTAAGCCATAAAATTACAGTTTTAATGACGTATTCAAGAAAATAAAAATACTGTTAGAGACCAAGAGATCAACTACTCCTGATTTATTACCTCTTCGTGTACTGAAATGGGAACTATTTTGACCATCTGCATAGCCCTGAATAGTTTCTTCATACGTGTTATGAAATGCACACTATAGACACGGGTGTAATCAGCCTTTCTGCCATCTAGCCCCTTTCAGTATGTATGCTATTCCCGTCTTTGATGATATTCACTCAGCTGGCGAACTTTCTCTCCTCTGTTATTACCCCTGGAATTCAATGGAACATAAAATTACTCCTTTATTTTCAGTACAGAATTACTACATCTCTTCACTTCACAAATACAAGCCATGGCAATTCAGGTAAAAAAAAGCAAAAAAACCATAGTAAGCTGACACCGCATTCCCGATTGAATTGTATTGTGAGTACGCCAGCTACTTCCCTGCTGAAAATTCCAGCTAAGACCAGCTAGAATTCTGAGCTGGTTTAAGATGGTCTGAGCTGTGTTTTCAACACCATTAGCTGCTCATAGCAGGTCTAGATGTTTAAAGCCGGTCTCTATACCTAGATGAAGGTGGTCAAAGCTAGTTAAGCTGGTATCGTCAGCTGGTGACGGGCTGGTCAACCAACTAATACTGTCCAGCCTATGCAGGTCAAAGCTGAAATTTTCAGCAGGGTTATGTTTATACCATTGCTCATAAAACCACGTTCAGTCTGAGAAATTGAAGAAAGTTGTTCAGGAGAGGTCTGGTGGAGACCAGATGTACAAACAGAAGTACTCACTCAAAGAGTGGCTAAAGTAGAAAAACAAAAATTGGACCAAACTAAAACTAACTAAACTAAACTGATAGACACAATGGGAGACTTAGACAAGGGGAAGACTATGGAGGACTATTTGTGCCATATAAATAAATAAATCTTTCAATAAATCAATAAATATAATTTAAAAATTAATTAAATGAATAAATAAATACATCCATAAATAAAAACATACATTAATGTATTAATAAAAGAATAAATAAATAAATCCATAAATATATATAAAAAATGTACATAAATAAATGCATCTATAAATAAATACATGAATAAATGTTTTTATTTATTTATTGATGGATATATTTAATGTTCTATTTCAAGATTTATTTAAGGATAAAATTATAGATTTGTTGAAGGACATATTGATGCTTTTATTTATTGGGACTTCTATTGATGGATTTCATGATCTGTAAATGCAAATGAGGGGTGTGTTTCAGTTGGTCTAGCTGTTCGGATTGGTCGGCAGTGGCATGTGTGTATATATAGCTCAGTGACAAATGCAAAAGCTTATCCACCGTTTAATAAAGATCGAAATTCGAAATGGAGTTCAAGAGCGGAAATGTTGACTCTTGCGAAAGACAGTGACTGCGTTTACATGCACACCATATTCCGATTTAGGTAATATTCCGAATAAGCTGTTTACATGCGCTGAGCAATGGAAATATTCCGTTTACTATTAGCATATCCACTTCTTAGGTCCAATCTCAACATTGGGTTTTCAGCAAATATAACGCTCGAAAGTAATCATCATGGCTTTGATTCCCTAGTTACAGCTTCAAAGCCGACATCGACTCCACTCTCTTGGCCATTGCCATCGCCAGCGGTCTCTGTGCCAGAATTTCATCCATGACGCCGAAATAAATTAAACTGGCTGGATTAGGGCCGCTGGCATTGTTTTGTTTTTGGCAGTGGCTATTTTTATGCCAGTCGTGGGCTTACTGTTATTTGCTGGTCTTACGAGCTTCCGTATCCGCATGCACGATAGGAAATTCGGCCTCGGAAAAAACTGCTCCTCAACTGGGTTGGAAACATTGCGCTTTCGCTGTGTGCCTTGTGGTTCACATTACTAGACCAGCTAGCCTGCTTACTTACTTTAAGTTATAGTCAGGGTGTCCTCTACTCAATTTAGGTAGGGTTAGTTATTAGCCAGCTTGCCATCTAACTCATTAGCCAATTTGTACTCTAGAATTTCTTAAGTTGCAAGGACAAACTTTGTGCAGCTATCAGCTCTTCTACATGACACTAATCACCACTGACTATTGATTGTGTTGAGTGACGACCTGACACTTCCCCAAACATTAGCGAGCAAACGTTGAACCTAATATTACACTCTCATAACATCCTAACCCTTTAGCCAAGTTTAGCAACGACCTAGAAAACATAAGTAATGTTACTGCCGTCCCGCTAGCTAACGTTAGCTGATACATTATAGTTAATGCCATGGTACAAGCATAGACTGTATTAATCAGCCTATGGATCCAAATCCAGATTTCCTACATTGTGCATGAACATACGGAAGCTCATAAGAATCGCAAATTGGAGTAAGATTATGATTGGCGTAAAAATAGCTGCTGCCTGTATTTTTTTCACTTTGGAATATGCCGCCCTCAGAGTTTTCCAGTGATGCATAACTTGGCAGTTAAAACAAAACCGGCGTCTCCACTTTTCGGACATCTTAAATATATCATTGTTACGGCGCTTTTGCCCATGGATATATTCCAATATATTCATGTCTTTCATTATCTGAATGCACACAGTCGTCTCCTCTTCGCTCCAAGAAGGCTAATTCCTTGCGAATTGAACAGGCGCGGACGTAGTTGAATATTCTTTTCGGGGGTATTTTCCGATTAAGGTGTATACATGAGCCAAATATTCCGATTAAAACAGGCACATGCCAGGGGTCTTATTTGGAGTATTTCGAATCAGAAAATGACCTTAATCTGGTTATTGGACGCATTTACATGACAGGTACGCAATCGGAATATTTTAATATTTCGATATTTCGAATTTCGATATGTTATCGCATTCCTCACTCAGCTATATGTACACACGCAACTGCCGACCAATCGGAACAGCCAGACCAACTGAAACCCACCCCTCATTTGCATTTACAGATCATGAAATCCATCAATAAAAGCGTCAATATATCCTTCTACAAATCTATAAATATATTCTTAAATAAATCTTGAAATAAAATGTGAAATATTTCCATCAATAAATAAATAAAAACATTTATTGATATAGTTATGTATTTATTTATGATGCATTTATTTATGTATATATTAAAATATTTTTTATGGATTTATTTATTCATTTATTTATTAATTAATTTACTTTTTTATTTATAGATCGATTTATTTATTTATTTAATGAATGATATATTGAGGGATATATTTTATTGATTTATTGAAAGATTTATTATTTAATATGGCACAAATTGTCCTCCGTTGCAGACAAGACGTGGGCGCAGCAAAACACAAGGCTCGGTAATCATGCAAAGAAAATACTCGGGAAGGCACTGGAGCGGCAATTTCACAATCCAGAGCAAAGCCAATACAAAGTTCCGTCTGATGTCACTTTTCACTTTGCCACAGGTATAGCCACGAGAGGAGGCGGGGTCTCTGAATGCAATCTCGAAAGGAAAGAGAAACACATGGGATTAACAAAACGATTACAGGAGAATCGGGTTAACAATAATGACTTGAGACAAGACGCTGACACCATCAATCAAAGTAGACAGTTAAGATTAAGGTAATCTAAACGTGACGAGTAAAAAGCTCCATGAGAGAAGCAAGGAAAGCACAGCTTTAAACGCAGTTAATCAGGGAAAGCTTCGGAAGGAATTACAAAAGCTAAAAACACTCGCACTCGGTAATGAGTTAATTAAGGTTAATACTATGTGAGAAAATATATACAAACACCCTCAAATAAGTGCTGGTTAGTACGGGTTAGTAATTATCCTCTCAGAGAATGCATTCACTCAGAGTTTAGCAAGACCCAGAATTAAGCACAGGTGGAAGCAATGAATGAAATACCACAGCCGTAACAGAGGAAACGTGATTGGACAACGAGACTCAGGCATGCTGAAGGCTGTTTTTGTTTGGGCAAAAAGAGAATTGAACATCAGACGGCGGGAATGAAAGCTGAAAAATGAAACGAAAGTAAAGCATAAGCACAAAGACAACAGACATGAGGTAGAACCATAGCAGAGGTACTTCAAAACAGTCATCTTTGAAGTGCTGGGAACTACAAGGTTTCGAGTACACAGTCGGCCCTCGTTGTCTGGACAAAATTCACCCTCTGTCGCCTTACGGCACGGACCTTGGGAAACAAATGAGTTGACACACCACTGGCTGTATTCGCAGTGGCACTACAGCCAAACACAACACATCTATTCACCATTTCCCACGATATTCAGCACAATATATAATAGTGTGTATTCAGATATAAATCTATTGAATTCACCATTCGTTGTGTAACTGAGATCGGTCGGGGTTCCAGAGATGACGTCACTGCCGAAGATTTTTGTTCTGATGGAATGGGCGTGGTTGGGGATAGAGAATTAAAATAAAAAATATTCCATCGTGTAAAGTCGATATTTTTCCGATTTATTTATTCAACTCAGACAATAATACATTTTCTCAACCCCAAACTTGACAATATTCAGTTATACCTTTAAGTATCAAAAATATGAAAAAAAGAGTCTAAGGCACTCTGGTAGTGCCCCTTGCCTCAGAGCCTGTGCCCCTTGCCTGGTACTGTGATTTAGATTTTTTACCCAACACGCGCTCCTTTCCCTGATTTATTCATACCTTTAAGTATGTTGATGTACTAAACCCCAAATCCATTAAAGTCATGCAAACAGTGCAGAAAGGGGGGGAGAGATACGAAGAGATGATAGTGAAAGAGAAGATGAAGCGGTGAGATGGTACTAAAGATGACTGGAGGAGAGGGAAGATAGGAGAAGAAAGAGAGAGAACAGGATAAATGAGCAAACTACTTATCAAGGCTCAACCTTCATTTCAGAGTTGCCAAGCAACAGGTGAAGATGGCCAACTTTTGTGTGTATTTGTGTGTGTGTGTGTGTGTGTGTGCGCGCGCGTGTATGCATATAGATTGGAGTGTGTTTGCACATACATGATTAAGATTGTGTAAAATGTGAGCATGAGCTCATGCGTAGGGTCCGTGTGTGTGAGTCAGTATAGTTCTGCATGCGAGACCTTGTGTGCGCACTCACACACACTCCACTTGTACTCACGTGTTTGTGTGGCAAGTGTATACGTGGATTGGGGCAAGCATGTATTGATTCATGCATGTTCATGTGTGCCCATGCAAGTGTCTATGCCACTACGCACATGTGTAGACACAAGCACCTTTATTGACTGCTCATCATTTCTCCATGGAGATGTGCAGCTGGTTCTCTTGCGATTTGATAGAGATGGGAGTTCCATGACTATTCAAAATTGCTTTCCACATTTTGACAGGATTGCAGCATTCACATTTCTGGAATACATGTTATCAGTTAATTTTAGCCTGGCCAGGTTCAGAGTAGTCTATTTGTAGTCTTGACATGACAAACTCTTTGTTTTTTTCCAATGTAGCTGATCAGTTCCACTGAGGTAATCGCATTAGCAACTGCTAAACCCTTTCCTTTTCTCTTTACAACAACGCTCAACACAAAAACCAGATCAATAATTCAGCAGGTTTGTCACAGTGACTTTGGAAAGGGGACAAGCATGTAAGGTGAAGATGCCTCCAAAAATCATGACATGAATGGTTTCTTTGAATTGAAAGATGTACCATAACGAGCCATGAACTGTTAGAAACAAAACCAAATCAAAAATGTTTGTGGTGACCCTTTGCCCAAAAATTAGGGGTATTTTCCTGTAGTTCTATAACAATCAAGCGGTACCAAAGGCCTTTGGTTACCTCACCTTTCAATGCTTACTTACCCAATCTTGTTGCCATTTATTTTCCCTCATTAGTAACAGCTGCTGAGACTAATTGAAAGAATGACTGTTGTACTTCAGATAGTAATGTAAATTCCGTAAATGAAATACAAATTTGCTCTTTCCTGACTGGTTGAGGCAAGCTCCGCCGGTCACTGTGAACAGTAATATTCACTGAGCAAAAGTGCGCAAAGTGCGTGAAAACAATAATCCGATAAATAAAATAGGTTTCCCTGCAGGAGCTCCTAACAGTGCCTGTATTGTGTCACTCTGTCCCTGTGAGGAGCTTTACCTTAGAGTTGCTGAACTTCTCTTATTTTATATTTTCATATAATAAAACAATTATTGACTTCAGTTATCAGCTAACGTTCCCATTATCACAAGCAGCTGTGGTTTGAAAATGTAGTGAGGCAGCCTAGCTAGCCAATGTGGCTGCCAGTAGCAATGATACTATTCAGGAGATTGTCCCACTCGCACAGAATTTTTGCTTGACGTGAATATTTTAAGGTGGAGTGAAATGCAAATTTCGTCTCCCGTGTGATTTGAGTTGCCCAGCGCAAACTAGTGTCTTTTTGCACGTATTTGCATCTTTGCATTGGCTTTGAACGTAATCTGTCCACGCAAAAAATTGTTTTGCGTTCAGTGGAAATTGCAGCATTAGATATATCGCACAATACAGTGACATTTGTAGAGAGAGAGAGAGAGTTTGACATAGGATCATTTTAATTTTTTTTGCTTTGAAGATTTGCTGCTCAGTTTGCAACAGGAATACATTAACTTCTACGGTAGAACAACTTGGGAGAGGATTGATTCATTCACATTGCCAACCAATAGCAATGCCAGTTGAGGACTGTTTACACTCAAGCGGTGGTACCACCTGAAATCTCAAAAAAATCATCCACAACATGGCAACGCTACTGTTGCTTATGCTAAAGTTACAAACATTTTACTCTCTGAACATTGTGGCTGCTTATCGTTCACAAAACTGATGATACTGTCATATCCGAGCTAGACAACTTTTTTTTTGTAAAACTGTGTTATATGTTATTTGATACAGCTAACTCACTAGCTAGCCAGGTAGCTAGTGTTCCCGTTATCTCAACCAATGCAGCTAACTGTGGTTTGACTATGTAGCTAAGTCGCCTAGCAAGCCAGTGTTTCTGCCGCTGCTCTACTTGCGTGAAATATTTCCTCGACATTAAAATTTTGAGGTGGAGCGAAATCAGAATTTTGTGCATTCACCATTCATTAGTTTCATTCGCGTCGCTCAGTGCAAACTAGCCTCTTTTCATGTGCATTCGCGTCTTTGCATTGACTTTGAATGTAATCTGTCCAAAATTCATTTTGTGTTAGGTGGAAATGCAGGATAATAATGCAGATAACCCAAATGAATGCAAAAAAAAATCCCAAACAGCAGCAAAAGTTTTGGATGTTCTGCATTGAATAGAATTATTCCCATCCTAACAATGTAAGATCAATTACATATTGTAAATGTAGCCAAAATCAATCACTTCAACACAATCATTCCTTGAGCATTACAGAACATGTATTGGTTTTGCTAGTTCAGAATACTGATTATTGATATATTGATAGCTGATCGTGATGATCTTAAACTTAAATGGGAACAGCTTGAGAGCAATCATGCAGTAAAGCTGAAGATTGGCACAGCCATGCTGGAAAACGACACGCGAATGGCGGCCTCTGATTGGTTGATGGGGTATATCGAGTGGTGGGAATTCCAGCGTTTTTAGATGAGCCAGATCATTTTGCTCAGCTCAGCAATTAGAGGCGGCTCTCTCAGTTTCCATATGGTTCCTCATTTAGTACCACTTCTGGCGATTATAATTTAGGCAAGTTTCGCAATTGGTATATGTGCAAATATATCACTGAAATCACTCAGTGTATTAATATTAAATCTTATCGTTTCTAGAATACTCTTATTATCCCACCCAACAAAGTGGTGCGGGGGATATCGGATTGGATTCCATCCGTCCCGCACACTTTTGACAAGTTTTCTAGAAAACTATGAGAGATACATGAGTCTAATTTTGCTTGCTTAGTCATGGTTGAGTTTGAAAATCGATTTCAAGGCTTTTTTTTAATGTTTGGCATAAAAACATTGATGTAAAAACATCAAACACATGGCACGTGTATTGAACTTTAATTTACAATGTTTAATAAAATTAGGTGTTTCACTGGGCAGAAAAAATGGCAGTCTGTCCTGAGCCCATGTGGCTCATCAGGCCTGTGCTTAACTTCAAGTTTTTTTATATTAAGCTACTAGGAGTGTTGCTACTCACCCTGGATGGTAGCATTGTGTACGGGACATGAACAGTTTGATTTACATATATACAACAGTATTTTTGGGAAGAACACGACTTATTATTGAAGGAATATCGAGTTGGAATATTTCCATAAATGGGTATTTTCTCTTTCTTTGTCCGATTCTTATTATAAATATATTGATGGACTTTAAAAACTTATAAGTCTGATTAGACAGAAATAGTATAGTTGGGTTAGGGGAACTTTAATTACATGATTACATAATTGATATGCAGTTGTCTTAGAGTAAGGAGACACAACAGTGCGGGAGGTCATGACCTTGTTTGTGTCTGTGGAGCAGGATTTGAGGAATTGGTGATGTAAACTCGTCAGGCTTCACTGATCACAATTGCAATGCTGTCAAATGCCTTGATACAATCCTTGAGGTCATTAAGGTCAGAACTCGAGAGCGTTTGTTCATAGACACTACGTGCGCCATGCCTCGCCTTTCCAGACGCCTATGTGGTCAAGCCATTGTGCTGTGGATGGCTGGAACATCCAAAAATTGCATTGCCCAGTGTTTTGGGGTAAGTCAACCCACAATCTCTAACCTTGAGGCTTGTTACCAGGAGACTGGAAGCACCAACGATCGACCCCAACCTGGTCAGCCAAGGGTCACGACCCCAGCCCAGGACAATCAGATCCACCTCATTCACCTGAGAGATTGGTTTCGAACCTGCACCAGGATGGCTCAGGAGACGCTAGGAATCAACAGACTAAGGATCAGCAGAAGAACAGTGAGTCGCCCACTTGCAGAGCGAGGGATCAGAGCCCACAGGGGATGGGATGGAATGCAGCTTGATGCACGGCGCAGGGCTACCAGGCTTCGCTGGGCTAAAGAATATTGTCAGAGACGAGTCCCCAACCGATTCTGGAGGAATATTGTCTTCAGTGATGAGTCCAGATTTTGTCTTTACCAACATAATGGAAGACCGAGGGTTTACAGACAACATGGTGAGAGATACGCAGCCCCCTGCACTGCTGAAACAGATCGCTTTAGAGGAGGCTCGGTGATGGTCTGGGGTGCCATTCGGTGCAGCTGGAGGTCCAACCTGGTCATAATCAATGGAAATCTTAATGCAGTCCGCTACTGTGTCCTTTTCATTAGACCGCACATCTTGCCTTACATCACAGACCACCCTGAGGTCACGTTCATGCAAGACGACGCAGGACCTCACTCAGCACATGTGACCCAGCAGCTCCTGGCCCAGAATGGTGTGGGAGTCATGGAATGGCCACCTTTCAGCCCTGACATGAAGTGCATTGAGCATGTGTGGGACCTCTTGGATCAGCGGGTTCAGCAACGCACTCCAGTGCCCAGGACGAGGGCGAAGCTCCAAGAAGCCCTTGGAGGAGTGGCAGGCCATTCCCAGCAACAGCTCAACAGAATGGTGCTGTCCATGCCAAGACAAGGGATGGCTTTTTTGCAGGCATGTGGCAGTCACACTCGGTACTGAGATTGGAGTGGATCTTTGTTGTTGATTTTGTTGCTAAACTGTCATTGTTGACTCTTTTGTCATTCTTTTTTTGTTGATGTTATCTGACATTTTGTCGAAGTCGTTGTTATGGGTAAAGTCAATTAATGGTTGCAAATTTGAATCTGAGTTTGGCTACAATTTTGGGTTTTTAAGTCCAGCAGTGTACAAAACAAATGTCATTATTGGCAATTTTTTTTTTAAAGTTTCTGTTCCTGGCATTTTTGTGGCCACATCCTCACGGCCTGACAGATCAGACATGCTTGACAGCATCAAAGACTTGACGTCTTCAAATGTATGACGATGGTCTTCGGAAAACACGTTTATTCTCCCGGTGCACCATCCAGAGGCTCCATCACATACTGAACGAGGCTCTTAGTCCAGGACCTGATACTCTTTAGTCTAGACTACTGCAGCATGTCCTGTGCCAGTCACTGTCTTTGCACTCAGGTCCCTGGCAGTGCCTTCGGTATTCAACAGCAAATCTGATCTACCCCTCCAGACTCCGAACAGCCAAGTCTCTCTCCACCTCTTCTTTCTTTAGTGGATTCCCAAATTCCCGCTGAGCACATTCCCCTTGTGCTAGATTGAGCTTTTGACACAGGCTGACAACCTCCCTCCTCAGTCTTCATCTCCCCTGACCATCTTCCCCCTTCCATTTTTCTGCTTCCTTTAAGGATAAAAAGTCTCACGTATAGAAATGAACAGACTTTCTAGCTGTGCAAAGGTAATTTTTGAATTTCTAGTACTTACTGTGGGATTAGTAGGCGGCCTCTACACTTGCTGACTGAAAAATGGGCATCCCATGGCCTCTTGGTAATATCTCAGTTCAATTCGAGGCTAAAACAGATGGTATCCAGTCTGCAACTTGCACTGAATAAAAGCATTTCCTAAGAGGCATCAAATTCCATGAGTCTGAGCTCTGTGGAACCCATTCAAAATGAAAGCCTAAGCAAAGTGAGACAATATGTTACAAACAAGGGCAGATGCAGCGCTGTCATCCTATCTCTGGACGCAGGTGAAGGCAGTTTTTCAATTCACATGTTTTGGCATTGAAATCATTTTACATTCCTAGCAGACTGGACAGTTTAACAGAAAGTAATTCAATGTCAATGAGAAACTAATCGGCAGAGATTTACTCGTGAGCAGGAATTTTATATTTGTAATTCTGCTTCAGATTTGCATGCAGGCAGGTAGATATACTTATTTCTCCTTCGCACATACTCGCACTAATTCAGCTGTCTCGCAGATTCTCACTCACTCAAACTGTTCTCTGGCTGTCTTGAGCATGCACATACGCACGCCCATAGCGCTATATTCTCACTGTCCTCTGTTCTCCGCCCCGAGCAGGTACTTACTCTGATCAAAGTCCTGCAGACATCTGCGGGGCCTGATACAGCCAGCTGTGTCAACAGTCCACCCTTCTGCCTGTCTGGGTGCTTGCTGAGCTGCCGGAGGGAAGAGGAGTGGTGTGTCACACTCAGCGCACAGAACTGCCAGTCAAACCCGCTGTAGTCAACCGTTCTCCCACCATAGCACCTGTGGTTTATGTGTGAGCATGTGTATGTGCGTATGTTTGTGTGCGTGCACATGCATACATTTGAGATGTGCATGAGTTTTTGAGATATATGTGAGTACCTGAGAGAGCACAGAGCAGGTGTCTGTATTTGTCTGAGCAGTATTGATCCCAGTGCAGGTCTGTATGTCCCCAGGCCATAGTAGCCAGTAAACACATCTGCCAAGGCAGGAGACCCAAGCTTCAAAGCCAGGGCACAGATTCTCATTTCAGGGGTAGGGAAGGTTGGGTGGTGGGTGGTGGGTGGTGGTGTGGGTTTGGAGTTTTACAGCCATTAAATCACTATGGGAAGACAGCGTCAAAGATTCACATTAATATTACAGACTATGTCTCTGACGCAAATAAAAACAAATACCAGGACCTCTGGAAAACACAAAATCTACAGACACCTGCATGTAAGATCCACATAAAAATTAAACACCTGCATCTGAGATCCACAGAAAATCTAGACACCTGCGTTTCAGATCCACATAAACACTGCCGATACCCAGCTTTCAGATCCACATGAACACTACAGACACCTGCCGCACAGAACTAAGTAATAATTAAACCACATTCCACGTGCACATAAATATCAGAAATATGAAAAAATTTCAGACACCTACACTTTGAGCCATGTAAGAACTATCCCCGAGAATTCCATACTCACATGAAAACTGAAGGGTTGCATGATAAATGTCAACATAATTATTTGAAGCTCGATAAGAAGAGCTCACTGGGGCAGACATGCGAGCTCATGGTGTTTTTCCTGTATCACACTCAGAGTGGTCTTAAAGGAAGAGCCGACAAAAGTGGGAGGCCATTTGAAATGCTTGAGGAAAAAAAAAATGTGTTGAGAAGTCAACTAATTACCAGTGAGGTTGCACAATTCATCTACTTTTAACATGATTGCCCTGAACCTGTTCTTGTGTCTTCTGCCGGAATACCAATCAAGTGATTTATTTTCCATGTAATCATAACTAGGATGTAGCCACTGAATAAATTATATTGGGAAGCAGACTGGCTGTACTGACCGGTACCATATGAATGGAAATAACTTGAGTAATTCCAAAAATAAAAAAATAAAATAAAAAAATATATATCCACTGAATTCAATCACATATAATAGCATTGTTTATACTGCAATGAAAGATTTATTTTACAACCTCAATCCCACATGAATTGGGAAATGATTCAAAAAAAAAAAATTGAGTCATAAATTCTGTTACCCGTATTGAAAACAGCACAGAAAAAAATATTTAAAGTTTCACCTAATCCGCTGTTTTGATTATTGTAAATATTCATAAATTCCAAATTTGATGCTTCAACACATTCCAGATCAGTTGGGACTGAGGAATGGAAAGACTGAAAAAATTGGGACCTTCAGAAAAACACCTATGTGGAACATTCCTTCGATAAATTGGTTAATAGGTGACAGGAGATTCAGTTATGAATGGGGATAAAATGAGCTGCCAGAGAGGGCACAGTCAATTAACAGCACAATGATTTGAGGTTTGCCAGTCAGCCTAAAGCTTCAGGAGCTAATTGGCAACAGTGTGTGCGCTATATTTCTCAGAGTAAAATTGCACAAAATTTGTATCGCTTTTGTATTTCAGGTATCGCAGATCCCATCAAAAACACATAAAACAACAGACATTTGGTTCAATCACATAAAAAATAACTAATCAGCATCTCACACCTAAAATCTGACACCAGTGTCTAAGAAACACATAAAAAACTAGACACCTGCATCTCAAATCCACGTTGCCAGACACATAAAAAAAACAAAAAACTAAACACATAAAAACCAGACTCATGTGAAATTCTAATATAAGAAACTGTAAATAAACTACAGGTTCAAGTGAAGCTGGAACTGAACTGGTCTACTGCCCTGCCATGCTCATTTGGGAGAGAGGTGCAAAAACTTAATGAAATAATAAACAAGAGTATGTGCTTACAATGTTGTATGCTGAGTTTCATCAAATTTGACTGATGTTTGTGACCACTAGAGGTTACGGGTTGTTGAAATAGGTGTCTATGAGTGAGGGAATGTCAAAGATCACAAAAAGGCCATTTTTCAGAAAATGGCAAAACCTGTCATTTGCATATTGAAACATGTTGTGTGATACTTACTTGTCAAGTCTTAGCTTTTTATCTAGATCATAAACGCCTAAAATGAACAGCCTCAGGTTTGTAAAATGATCACTCTGCCATACCCACTTTTGGGGATGGGTCCCTTGCTACCATCCTCATTCATTCCCGGCACAGAAGGATTTTGTTACTACTGTACAGTAACATGCCAAATTAAGTTTTTAAAAAATCTTTGAGCATTGAAATACAAATCTCTACCAAAAGCAAATTTTTCACTGATGTTTATGACTGTAATTGATACGTGAAATGTGCCCACTCCCAATACACGACTCGATTGTAGCAGCTATCCTGACAGAGTCACGTTGCCACCAGTAATCTCTCATATGATTGAATTATATTTCATCCCATAAATGATAAAGATTGGTGTAATACAGCCATGTCATGCATGTTTGATATTAAGCACGTTTAATGCAGCTTTCTCGGATCGCGATTAGTCAGATTCCATTCATTGGCAAACTTTAACCAGCATCTTTGCAGCTGTAATGTTAGCGATCCTGCTGGTAACCATTTCTTCTTGTCAGTCTATTCAAGTCAATGCAATGAATAATTCGCAAGCTAGCTTGCTAATGCTTTACGCCATTAAAGTAAGAAGTTACACATGTAACAGCTGTTGTAGAAACTTTAATTTGATGATGGTAATGATTAGCATGCTAGCTAGTGAATTTCTCATTCAATTTACTTGAACAGACCGCCAGCTAGAAGATTATAGTTTTTTCATGCACTAAATTATATGATGCTCACATCTAAGGGATAAATAGGATTCAAATAGGAATCTGAGATATCAAATTTACAAAATTTAAGTAGTAATTTTAATTTATTCCTCACTGAAGACCTCATTTTACTGTAAAGAAATACACTAATAATTGAAAAAAAAAATTAATCATAAGCGGAATTTTATCTTTTATAAATGGAAATGGAAATTTTCGTTAACAGCATTGCCTGTTAACATCCCTACGTATGTCAATGATTTTGCTTGATTTAAAGTATTTGGTCGCACATTAGATGAAGTGTTGCTCATAAAGGCTTTATACAGCATGAATAATACCTTCATAAATGAGACATAATGTCTTCATAAATCATGCATAAGCAAATGTGATGCTTTGTAAAGGGTGAAATTCCTGATAGCAAGCACCTCCGCTCTGAATCTGCCCCAGATCAGCTGGAGTCAGCACAGAGCCGGGGCAGATCCGGAGCGGAGGTGCTCGCTATCTTGTTATTCAGCATGTGATGCCAGGTGTTATATAACTGACAATGTCACTTATCTAGTGGCTAAACAGTATAAAGGGTGACATTGTCAGCTTAGTGACATTGTCCTTGTCCCATCTAGCATAACATACAAAGCATGACATTTGCTTACGTGTGATTTATGAAGACATTATGTCTCATTTATGAAGGTATATACATGCTGTATGAAGACTTTATGAGCAACACTTCATATAAAGTGTGACCAAGTATTTTGTTGATCTCATTTTGTCAAAAAAGTGAAAAACATTTTTTCCTCAAGATGAGGGTCCAAAAACTCACTCAGTTTCCTTTGTTTGTTCTTCTTGGTGTGGAGATTAACTTTGAAACCCTACTCCTTGGTTATTATCAAACATATAGTCATGAAACTTCACAAGAATATTTTACTTGTCAGTGCACAGGCATTACCTGCGCCCAATTTTGCTACAAGGGTAGAGGAGGCATGTATGTCCACCCTGCGCTCCATAATTATTGGCCATCGCCTCAAGGATTTTGTTAATCTAAACGTGTTTCTTTTGGGTCAGCAGTTCTATTGGTGTGAACTTTTGAAGTCTATCCTCAAGAAGCGCTCTTTGTATTTAAAAAAACTTTAAATGGTCAGAAAATACAGCAAAATTGGATAAAAAATTATCGAAGATTCAAAGACAGAAATATTCAATTTGTGAATTCTTTTACCAGCATAAAAAAAGAACAAAGTGTAAAATTATGGACATGAAGTCTATTAAAACATTCAGGTCTGAGTTTAATAAAATTCAGAATCCTTAAAATATCTATTAAGCTTAACCATACACTTCACATCCCTAAGTCAGGAAAAGAGCTTGTACTACTGTAAACACACAGCTATTCTTTCCTGCAGCAACGAACGACTGCAGTGCAGCTATATTTAACTCAGCAGAAATAAAGGACACACAGACTTGTGAATTCTCTCTCCACCTCCATTGTCAAACAAAGCTGGTAAATAGGTTAAGGTTAAACTTCTACCTGCAGCGATGGAGGACTGCAGTGCAGCTTTGACTCAGCAGTGATAAAGGATCTTCAGTTATGACTTCCCTCTCCACCTCTTCTGTCAAACAAGCTGGTTAAAGAGGTTGTGTGAAGTATCCCAGCAAATTGTTGAATAAATGGTTTTCATGTGTAAAAGATTATAGATAAAGCATATCAGTTAAAAAGAGGTGGTCACTGATGTGTTTTGGGGCTACAATGCCAATTTTCCGGAGTCCATTCAAATTCTCCCGCGAAAGACGGTGAAACACAAAGTCTGATGCCAAAACACAGCGAAAACAATAACGAAACAAGTGTAAGATTTTTTGGACAGCGAGTCAGAAACCTTGGTTTCCAAGGTCTCTGAAGTTTCTGGTGAGCCTCAAGTCTTTGAGGAGACAGATGAGAGCAATGCAGTGATGTATGTTGGACCGTATACAGGCCTACCAAAGAAAACGTAGCCTCAGCACACAAAAACTTTGAAATGCCTACATTAATCGCGGAAATGGCAACTGAAAAATAATACCCCGCTACCGAAACTGCAAAAACCGCAACATAAACTGTTGACTCGTAGCATAAGTCTATGAAACTGCAACATCTTCTTTCGCCTCCGTCTTTGCCATTTACTGCACTTGCGCGTACCGGCCCAGGCTGCTTTCAGAGATACCGAAGGATACACGCCTGATTCCGTTTGGTAAGTAAAACTTCCAAATATGACGTTATTGTTAATGCGGATGTTTAACAATGAATTGTAAGACGTAGCTGTTGCATCCACATTCTCGTAAATTCGCTTATTTTAGCATGTCACCCTGCCGAAAATGAACGATGCACTGTCGATTTCGCTATAGTCTTAGAGTTGCCAACTTGACAACTTTCTCAAGACGTATACATACGTCTTGAGTGGACAAACAATCCCGATTTGGAAAGTCGCCAGCGAGAAAGTCGTCAAGTTGGCAACTCTAAGACTTTAGCGAAATCGACAGTGCATCGTTCATTTTCGGCAGGGTGACATGCTAAAATAAGCGAATTTACGAGAATGTGGATATAACAGCTACGTCTTACAATTCATTGTTAAACATCTGCATTAACAATAACGTCATATTTGGAAGTTTTACTTACCAAACGGAATCAGGCGTGTATCCTTCGGTATCTCTAGAAGCAGCCTGGGCCGGTACGCGCAAGCGCAGTAAATGGCAAAGACGGATGCGAAAGAAGATGTTGCAGTTTCATAAACTGTTGACTCGTAGCATAAGTCTATGTTGCGGTTTTTGCAGTTTCGGTAGCGGGGTATTATTTTTCAGTTGCTATTTCCGCGATTAATGTAGGCATTTCAAAGTTTTTGTGTGCTGAGGCTACGTTTTCTTTGGTAGGCCTGGTATATGTATGAGCCAAAAGCCATGGATAATCTTGAGTATGTTGGCCCTGAAAGATCCGATCTTCAATTGCGTGAATGGTAAGTTTTGCTGACTTGTTTCATCCAGTGGCGTGCCGTCAGATGTCAGGAAGGCCTTTAGTAACATCACCCTTTCCTGCATAATTTCTCTTAAACTGTTGGCAATGAAGTTTGCCTGATTAACAATCAAACAATTTATTAACTGAACAACCATCACCAATGCATGACATGTAATGATAAAGAAATGCTAATGACATAGCTATTACCTTTTGCCTATGTTGATATGAAGCTTAGCGAAATTTCAGTCAGGAAGACTTTCTTGCGGACTTCAACTCCGTTTATTTTCTTTTCATTCACTCGCATGCTCACTAAAATCTCCGCAGTCAATCTCTGCGGCTGTCAATTGAGCAGTCAGCTGATCTAGCAGCTGATCTTTTCTATCCAACCATGGCACACCACAGCCGCATTCCTAGCCAATCGTTATGTTGCTGTCTTTTTAAAGAATGTCATTTTGCTCTGCCCTTATTCGTTCATGCTGCCGCTCGCTGAGATTACCTCCACTCTTGCAATCAACGCTCACCTCCGTTTCTCGCATACACACTGGGTGCATTATCCAGACCACGCTTCGGCCATTCCTGCACCACGCGGGTTAACTCCAGTGCCAGCTCCCCAGCTTTCTGCTTCAGCGCAAGCCCCTTTTACCACAGGCTGATCGCCTCCATGGCACGTCGCATTGCTGCAGTAATTCAGGCAAACGGAGCCCCGACTACGTATTGAGTGCTTTACATGTTCATACTTTCAGTAGTCCATTATTTCAGTGTTAAAATAAATCCTTTTCTTATATCGGTCTTTAATAATGTTCTGTTTTCTGAGATGCTAAATTTCGGGTTTTCTTTGGCTGTCTGTTTTGATCATCGGAGTTGAAGATGTGGGCACTTGAAATGGTCGGTCGGTGTGTTGTGAGTCTATATAGTATGAGTTCTGCTTTTTGACTCGAGTAACTGTGATTAATCGGCTTTTTTTGATGTTCTGGTTTGTTGAATTGCACCTGTATAACACTGGATCAAGTTTCTAAATAAAATGGACATTCGGCAAAAAAATAGCCTGTGCAGAATTCCGAACAGTTTTATTGCGAAATGAGCCAATCAAAGAAAAAATAAATAGATACAATAAAATGATAATAATGCTCATTGTTGTAGCATGCAAAAAATGCAGGCCTAAAAAAAAATTACATATCACTTTCTTTTGCAACTTGTTATTGTAACCACTGCTAGAAATGGGTGTTGACCAAAGGTAAATTTAGCACTGATATTCGGAAATGTTTCTTCACCCAAGGAGTAATTTCAATGTGGAACAGCATGCCTGACCATATTGTTGAGGCAGCGACCTTGGGGGTTTTCAAGAGCAGGCTTGACTTAAAGCTAGATACCATTGAGTCATTCAGTATCTGAAGGGATATACTGGCAATAGTATAAAGAAACTGGCGAGCGTAGTTGGGCTGAACGGCCTTTTCTCGCCATGTTACTTTATGTTATACAAAAGTATTATGTTACGTTATGTTACATCACTACACACCGCCGACACATACTAGGAATCTCAACACAAAGCCACAAAAACGGCGAAGAATGAACAGAAATTTCAATGGTGTGCACAGAATCATAACAATGGCTGTTCTGGAATTGACGTCACTACCGGAGATTACTGAAGATCGCCATAGAATATCGTCTGCGTTGCTCAGGGCGTTGTTAGGGCCATTCCAACGCAGAATGTTTTGAAATGAGTTTCTCATCACAAACAAACAGAAAAACTGAATAAAAATGATATGTCTGCTTACTTCACACAACCCCTTTAATTATTTAAGGCTACATTAATGCAGTCACAAAGTGAATGATTTTGTACATGGAAAAGCTTGAGGAATATGTTTAACCAAACCCCGAAGCCAAATCAGGCATTGATCAGGCAAATCAACCCAAGTCAACAAAAACTATCCTCCTACAACTCTACACAACAATAACTTGTTCTATTAGCCTGCATTGACCTACCAATTCAAAGCCAATCCCAGATAGATGTCTGCAGTGAGGGAGATCACTGAGGTCATCAGGTGGGCCCTCCTCTCTTAAATTAGTGTTTTGTAAAATGTAAGGCCCACAACACCGAGAAAGTTTGATTGTGTGTCCGACATAAAAAAAAAATGTACCCCCATTATCCCCTGACAGCAGAAAATGACCAATTATAACTTAAGGAAATGTATCAAACACTTACCTTCTTAAAAGGTGACCTCAAACTGAACATCGAATACGTTTACCTACCTTATCGACTTAATCATCCTAAAATCTCTATTTCAATGGCATAAATTAGAGGATTTGCGACAACCAAAAGTGACACAAAGTATGACTGAAACACACCAATCACAACGTATACCAACAGACAAATACCATTTCAATTTAAATATCACAAATTAATATGATTTGATGTACAGCAGCAAATACTCAAACACATACTCTCTTTATTTGCTGCATCACCCTAACTTTTCAAAAACTTTTCATACCTTATTTGCCACATCATCCTAAATAAGAAATCCCCATGTCCATGACATAAATTAGAGGATTTGCAACAAGCAGCCAAAATACAACCAATCTACATTCGAAGCAATCACAACTTACACTGATAGACAAATCACCATCACAACATCCACTGATAGATGGCAGCAAATAATTGCACACATTAACACACGCAAGACTTAGGATAGACGTAAGCCAACAACTAAAAACAGCATGTAACAAATATTTTTATGAAAATGGCACAAAGAAAAATACTTAGTGTCACCTGACCAACTGTTTTGACTTTTGAGAATAGTCAAATTCTGAATTCAATGCTTTGCACATTTTCTAAAAAAATGGGACAGAGGAATGGAAGACTGGAAAAGTTGCCCAAAAGCATCTGAAAGTGGCACAAGATTGGAGTGAAAAATCATATGGAGTCAATTCCAACAGATTTTGAGGTGTGGTATTTCCAATGGTATTTTCAGATTAAATGTAGAAGTCAAAAGAAGCATTATTTTTTTCCTTTCAAAATATTGGAAGGAGTGAACTTTGATGTCAAAGTTCATGATGAAAGAAGGGTTTGCTGAGAAATGGTTCATACAGAGCATGAATCAAAAACTGCATTTCTATGCAAGATACGTTTCCATGTATCATTCTAATGCGTAAAACCATTGGGTAACCCAAATTGCAAATTGAAGAATTCTTTCCCTAGTTAAGAAAGACCCCTTCCCAAGAGTTGGCCAGATATGGTTGTGTGTGTGCAAAAGTCAACAATCAAGACATCACCAGAGAAAACTATAATAAATGAAATTCAGAACTATAATGAAAACCACTGGGATGCCCAACAGACTGAAAGTGTATCAAAAATATTTTAAATGTGTGTACAGTTTTGGGACAACACCCAGACGAAGATCAGCTTGTACCAGAATGATAGAATTAAAGTATGGAGAAGAGAGGGAACTGCTCATGATCCTTAGTGTTCCTCCTCTAGTCAGCAGTGGGCGTGCATGGCAAAGGCAACCAGTATCAATGGTTCCTGAGTTTTTATTGATAATTTAATTGCTTACAAAAGCTGTAGGATGAATTCTGAATTACACTGGGTGATATTGTCCGCTCAGATTCAGTCAAATGCTACAAAATGCTCTGTACATCACTGCAAAGCGAATATGAACCCAAGATATACCGAAGTGTTTGAGTTCTGTGCTTATCAATAATCAATAACCTCTTCCCTTACTTTCCACCACAATTGGGTCTCCTCAGGGACCTACCATACCCCCTAAAATCCATCTTCTTCACTCCTACCACCTGGTCCGCATCTGCACGGGGGACCAGTGGGCAGCGGCATTAAACATACCAAACGGTTAATAAGACTACCTGGTGATGCCATTCGGGTTCTTACCTCCCCTAGTGTTTTCCAGAACCTAGTTAATAATGTGCTTGGTGACATGCTGGGAAGATTTGTTTATATTTACCTCAGAGACATCTCAATCTTTGCCACTGACTTGAATAGTCACATAAAACACATCCATTAAGTTTTATAGTGCCTTCTCGAAAATAATTTCTTTGTAAAAGTTGAGAGGAGTGAATTCCGCAAACCTTCCATGAGTTTCCTGGGCTTCATAGTCCCAGACAAGGGCATCTGAATGGATAGAGAGATTTGCAAGGGCATCTAAATGGATCAAGAGAAGTGGCCTACTCCAGAGATCCATTACAGAGATTCCTGGGCTTCCCTAACTTTTACAGCAAATTTATTTGGAACCACAGCTCTATTGCCGCTCCCTTGATGGCTCTCATCTCTATTACTACCAAGTTTGCTTGGACACAAGCAGAGAAAGTTGAAGACATGATTCACTCATGCCCTTGTCCGCATTTGTCCAGATGCCCAGAGACCGTTCATTTTGCAGATGGGTGCTTCTGACCCTGGAGTAGGTGTTGTGCTCTCCCAAGTGTCCGCAAACAAGATATACCCCTGCATCTATTACTAAGATTATCTGACGCCCACGGAAAGTAATTATGCAGTGGGATCTCGAGAACTGGCTATCAAGCTAGCCTTGGAAGAGTGATATCACTGACTGAGGGCAGTCAAGTTCTGTTCCTGGTTTGGACTGATCACAGAGCCCTGGAATACCTCGTCTTCCAAGAGGTTTGACTCTTGCTAGGCTTGTTAGTCAGTGTTTTGTTATACATAGATTCAACTGCACACTGCCCTACAAACCTGGGACTAAGAACATCAAGGCTAATGCCCTGGTCTGTCGACATGGCTGCTGTGAGGAGGAGGAGTGCGCTGAGAGCACTCTGGCTTCCAACTGCTTTCCCAGTTCAGTGTCTCTCTGTGTCCTAACTAACTTACTTGCAGGTCCTTCAGTGGGTTCACTCCTCCATCCTGTCTTGGCATCCCAGAATCACCAAACTGTTGCTTTCATCAGGCAATGCTTCTGGTGGCCCACGGTGGAAGAAGACTCCAGAGAGTTGACTGTAAGGCCAACCTCAGTTCCAAATCATTGCAATTTTGTGTTTTATTTTTTTTTTGATTCTTTACTGTTTCCTGTTAACTGTTAGTATAAATCAATAATCAGTATCTCCTTCAATAATTTGTAACATCATAGTATAATCATTAAATGTTAATTGCAAACATTGCAGAGAATGCATGTTGTACTGGTGGTTAGTTTGGCAGTTTCACACCAGACAATGAAGTTGACCTAACCATTTGATCATGTATATCAAAAAGTGTTTGTTGACCAGTGTTGACTCTTGTTCATCCATAGCTTCATAAACTGACAGCATCCATAGTATTTTTTGAATGTTTATCCATTTGCCCAAAAAATGTGAAATAACTCAATGAAAATAGAAAAAAAGAGAACTGTATACATTAAAAAGTTGAGATCTCCTTCTTATCAAGAGGCCAGTGGACCACTGTTGTTCTACTGGGGGCAGATCTGACATTTTGTTTGCGTTTTGCCGATCTGTTTGAGGGTGGTCCATGGGTGTATTACTGACAAAAAACCTACAGTTTTGCCAGTTTTGAACCAAAAACCTTTTAAATCATTCACTTGTACTCTTTAATTCATCTCAACTACTTTTGTACAATTGTTGTTTTTAATGTTATTATTCAGGCAAGGTTAAAATACTGTATGATGGTCCAGAAGTGGTGGTCCAATATCTGAAAATCTGCTGTCTGGTCTTTATGTCTAATTTGCCCCCCCCACATCTCCTTTGCTTCTGCATGGAACAAATTGTTTTATCTGTAATATGTTTCACGTACCTCAACAAAGCGTTGCATGTTAAATGCGGAGCAAATATTTTATCTTTCTTCATCTCAAATGGCTAACAAAATTTCATGCCCCTTCTGAGGGTGAAATGTTTTACGAAATGGCTTTCAACACTTACAAATCCTTATATTAACATGCAAATATAGTGTCTGATGGTCCAGAGGAAAAAGTTTGAGTTTGACCTTCTATGATGTTATATACACTGGTACATGATGTGCAGAGGACAGTATGGCTTTTCAGCGGTCTCCCACACTTTCATGAATGAGGTTGAGGTCTTTTATGAGAGAGTTCAGTGCCATAATGGTCTCAGAATAATTATTCAAAACATTGAAGTAATACTAACGCACACCTTGCAGACATCAGCCCAGCCCACTTGAAGCATCGTTCACAACTCAACTAACCTGTATTCAATGGTGAACACAAGAGTTATGCATGGATGTCTAATTTAATGGGACAGGAAAGTAAGTCAAGGAACAGTACTATATCAGCTCTGTTGCAAATCTACCATGGTTGAGTTCGAAGAACTACTGTTGGCACACACACCATTCCATGAAGGGCCCATGAGGATGAAAAGAAAAAACATGAAAATGAGTGCCCTGGCTTCTACCAACACTATCGAGTAAAATATAGAGAGCCAGAAAGACTGTGGATGTTCTATTCGTTGAAAGAAAAAGAAGGCTGAAGAGGAGATGAAGGGTGCGGAAGGGGCCAGAAGGATGGGGATTGGCCTGTGAAGAGAATAGGTGGTAAAGGAACTGAGAGATTTGTAAGACAGCCCAATGAAGCCCTTGAAATTGATGAAAAAAATAGAACTCCCCTTACAGCATTAAACAGGCCATAACCATACCAGCAAGGCCCTACACTGCAAAAACAAAGTGCTCCAAAGGCGGGCACACAAATGCACGTAAACAGAGGCAAACATGCATGCATGTACACGCACGCAAACATGAACATTTGCGCGTGTACGCGGACATGCAAACTCTTGCTCTCTCCAGGTATGACATGAAAGCACACAGTGTGAAAAATAGGGGACGTACATTTCTGCTACCAATTATTTCAACATATTCTTTTCAAACTGAGAAGAGAGAAAAATGAGAGGGGCTACGAAGGCAGTGCATCTAAGACTGAGAAGGAGAAAGAGCAAACTGCCAGAGAGAGGCTGACTGAGAGAGCAGCCTCTCATTTGACCTGGCATCTGCTTTATCTGAAATTGAAATCATGATTTGGATAGGAAATCACACTACCTACCATTGCCTTTCAAAGTCACTCATAAATATGTCTGCAACCAGAGCCTTCAGATCGCCCGGAGAGAACTCTCAGGGGTATCAAACAGATGGGGGGTATTGGAGGGGATGGGAGGGGTGGAAAGAAGGGACCCTCCAGGCTGCAGTTTGTGTGCATATGCCTGTGCAGAATGTTCTGGAACGGACAGCACTGGCTAACTCAGCCGCACAGCTTGAGTGCTCATGGGCTCCCACTACTGCTCTCATCTGCTGATGTCCAGGTGCACAGCCCCCCCCCCCCGCCCCCCTGTCCCCCTGCCAACGCAGGAGACAGGCTGCTGTTGCAGACAGTCCTCTCCTCCAACCGAAGAAAACAGGTTTACTGGTGAGAGAAAACTGAGTCTATCGGAGCGCAGAGCACCGCACATTTAAAGTGCGTGTTCCTCTTTCAATATTGCCTGTGTGCGTGTGTGTGTATATATTGAGGCTATTTTTCCCACCACAAATCACAAAATTAAGGACTGTTGACATGTCTGAATTTTTTTTATGAAAAGGCCCATAAAAAAGCAAGTCAACCTCTTTTTTTCTAATAAATTTAGCACCATTTCCTCCCAAATCTCTGTCTCGGGAGACAGCACGCAGTTAGTGGTTCTCTCCCAAGGCAAGCACTTGTCAGCTGACAATTCTTTTTACTGAACTTTTTAAACAGAACAAGTACCGTGGAAACTCTAACACCTGCTTGCTCAGAAAGCAACTGATAAGCACTTGGATGGCGAATAGGAGGCGCTTGAGCTGCGAACAACACAGACCCAAATTGACTTGATATATTCATATCATTTAGAAGTCAATTTAGTGGTGGTGTTTTGAGACTGCTAGCCACAGCCGGCACGGTTACTGGTTTGGCTCGATTCGATTCAAGGCTATGATAGCGACTACCACTGTAAGTGGCACCATTCCCCAGTGGACTAACCCAGCAGCTACTTTTAGTCCAAAACTTCACTATACCTCTGCACTCATCCATACGGAATAGTTCAATAATAGTAATAGCATTTCCTCATACTCAATTTTTAGCTTACTAGCCATGCAATCAGAACATCCTCAAAAAAAAAAAAAAAAAAACCAGGCTGAATTTTGTCATCGCTTGAACTAATAAGTGCATTGCAACACTTCTAATGTCCAAATACAACCTTCCAAACCTGCAGATATGCAACTTCCTTATATGTCGCTCAGCTTGACATCAAATCTGTGGAATCTTCTTAGTTTTTGTCAAGCTCTGTGGGATTATGTTACCAACAGTGGTGGCTGGTGACCTGAAAATAGAGGAGGCACAGAATGTCAAAACTCTGTCCTGAGTTTTGATGAGAAACATCATGTCTAGTTGAAGTGGACAGAACACCTCTGGGTGATGTTTTTTTAAATATATATTTTTTTGGATATTCCCCACTCTGAACACAGACAAACTGTTCAGCCCACTGAAAGCAACCTGCCCCCATCAACTCAGGAGGAAGATGTCCTTGCATGTGATTCCTCTGACTCAAGTGACGATTAGCCCTCGCATCTTTGCAATATGCAGACGCACCACCAACAGCACACTGCCTCTGCCATCAGAGGACCACGTAGCCAGCATACAATTTCGCTCGTACAACTACATGCATCTGGTTGATGAGACATGGTCACTAGAGAGCGATGAACTTATAAATTTTAACCAGGTTAACCCCAGCTATCCCGGAGAGGCTGCATCCACTGTTCCGTTGCCATAGCTGGTAATGGTGTAGCTGGTATTCTCACACACAGGGCTCACAGGTGAATATCTAAGCCGCGAGCCACCCGCAGGCCCTGGGTTATGTTTAAAATGGTCATAAGTATGAATATTTGAGATCCTGATTTTTGAAACTTGCTGTCAGGATGAACTCAGGACTCAGCCACAGAGGTAAATAAAGCAAAGTTTATTAAAGCAGGAAATAAGTTGGGCAGGAAGAAAAAAAAGTTGTAATCCAAACAAAAACAGCAGGTCTAGAACAGGCAGGCCTCAAAAGACTAACAGGGGAAATCCAAAAATCAGAAACTTATACAGAGTGCATATATATATATATATATATATATATATAGTTATACCCTGCCTTTGCCCGTAGTCAGCTGGGATAGGCTCCAGCTCGCCCCGTGACCCTAGTGAGGAATAAGCAGGTATATAAAATGGATGGATGGATATATAGTTATATAGAGCAGAATAGAGTCATGAAACCTGATGGGCAAGGCAGACAGAATAAGGTTCATATGACACGAGACAGAATGCAATGATAACAAACTCGCGAAGCGACAAAGAAGAAAAGCAGAAAAAGTACACTTCCAAACGAGCAAATAGGAATCAGATTAATGTGTAGTATAAAGGGGTCGAAGAACTAATGACGGAATCATTGAAATCAACAAAACGAACCCCCAACTCATGCTGACAGCCAGAATACCGAGAAACTAATTGAGAGAGATGGCAGTAATGACACACAAAAAGGAAAGTTCTACAAGAATATGTAGATGGGAAATAAAGATGAGTGCATGCCGAAACACAGAAACAAAGAAAAATGAGGGAAATTATATAAAATGTGACAAAAAATACAGGAGAGACCACAGATTTCTGAAACTTACAAAATGTAAGTCACATTTCCAACCTGTCTGTCACCATGGTAACGTAATGCCTTATTAATCAATAGCTGTTTCATTTTTTTTGGACCCTCCGGAAGAAAAGGGTTAAAAGCCCATCCCCAGAGAAACCAAGCTACTGAGCACAACCAGGGCATGCCTTTATGGCCAAGCAAAATTTATACCCGACAAGCCCTGTCACAGGTATCCTGATACGCGTTTAACACATCAAAGGAGGCACAAGCCATGGGGTTTAGAAGCTGAGCTGTTCAGGCCAGCAAATGAGAAAATGCGGGCATGCTGTGGGACAGCCCTGGGGAGAGGTCCCCATGCGGCTCCTCGCCGTGCACCTGAGCTGTAGCATTTCGTGCTGAGGCTTATCAGCCTGCTCCCCGGAGTCCTCTCTCTCCGCTGCTCTTTTCCTCTCCCTCTCTACTTACCACTGATGTACCAAAACACAGGAGTTTCTCTCTCATATTTGTTCGTCCATTATTTGGAGCGGTATTATGGATTTTATTTGACCTTCACAGAGTAAACCAGAATGAGTGCCACTTGGAAAGGGGAAGCAGCATTAGACTCGACCTCTGGCTTGCCTGTTTCTATAGATCTATTCTCAGGTTTATTTTAATCATAACTTTTCAAGCACTCTTCATTCAACAGACTAGACATTTCATTGTGTTGCTATTCAGAGCATTCATCTGAGCCAAATTACAATTCAATGAAAACCTTCACGATCTTAGACATCAACTAATAGGGCTGGCCAGCTTTGTCATCTTCAATATCTCCTCTGGTTCACTATTATGACAATATATTTAATTACTGCATACATCTGCATGTGGAAGCATTGGAGAGGATTTACTAAGTTCATTTACAAATACAAAACGTTCAGCGCAGCCACTGAAATGCCACTGATTGGCCAGGGCACTCATTTTGCAACAATCATCAGCCGTTTTTTTTTTTTTTTAACCTTCATTTAACCAGGGAAATTCCACCAAGAGCAAGTTTCTTTTTCAAGGACACTGGCAGAAATGCTGAATAGAACAGTCGCAAGTTACGAGAGATAGAGAAAGACAGGAGTTAAGCCTCTGGAGCAAAGTTGGGGTCAAGAACTTTGCTCAAGTTCTTCACAACGTCATCTCTCCAGATCATGTCAGAATCCCAAGCCCCTCCAGGGGCATGAACCAGTTACTCTTCACTTGCCAATAAAGCAAACTTCCATTGGCACCGCACTGCTGCTTTCAGATGAGCTGGAGGTTTTTCATGTGCAAATGTTTCGTAAATCTGGTCAATTGTCTTTTTGCCGATATTAGGACAATATGAAAGGTAACAAGTAACGGACTCCTCAGATTGTAAAGCACAGCATTCAATCAACTCAAAATCAGCTACAGAAAATGCTTTAGAACAGTTCAAAAGTGTGCATTGTTTGCTTTTTATGGGAGTATTCTTTGGCAGAGTTCATGTGTACCGAACATGCGGGGGAAAGGTATGATTTTGAATCTCTGGAAGCAAACCATTGTTATGAGCCCTCATTAAAAAATATACTTCTTTGAATTAAACTGGCAGGTGAAGGTGGATTTCACAAAGCTCATTAGGCGAGAGCTACAACTTGTGTCTGTAATAAAGGGGAAGTTAAGCAAAGCAGGCTATGACCAGTACATGAACAGATGGCACAGAGGCGTAGGTGAAAGCTAACGCAGCGGCACAGCTAAACGGATGAGTCAACAGATTCAAGTTTAGAAAACATCTCGCCACTTGCCCTAGGTGCTGCACAAAATAAAAAGTTAATCTTAAGATTGAGCAGAAACAATTTTATGCAACAGTTCCTGAGATTTAGCTATTTGCATCATTCTAAGGAATGTAACATTTATTGCAGTGCAGTCTTTGTTGTAATGTCTTCATTGCCAGTGCCTGTGATGGCCACTAGCAGCCAGGTCTGCCGTCCAATGGCAGAACCTAGTAACTGTCATTTTGGTCAAAATTGAGTTAACATTATTTTTGTAGTTACTATGTTTTGAGCTTCATGCCCACCCATTCCTTGAGTATTCCTTGAGTATTGCCATGCCCAAACCTAGTAAGTGCCATTTGTGTCGATCCATACCAGGGCAAAACCTAGTCATTTTTAAATACTCTTAATAGGCCTACCATTTTTGCCAGTCGGAAAAACCTGGTCCACCAAACGATCTCCATTTTGTGTAATAAGATTCAATAATAATGAGAATAATAATGAACTATAAAACTAACCTTCCCCAAATAACTAGCCTTTAATATCAATTTGTTTCATTTTTTGCTTTTTTCTCAAAATCAAATAAAAGTGAGTTACTAGGTTCTGCCATTGGACGGCAGAGGTGACATGGCAACAAAACCCGGTGGGATTCTGAAGAGTGTAACCCTTCCAGGTGACTTTGCCTCCATAATAAAACAATAGAAAACCATCTAATTTTTATGACCCAGACCAGGAATCAAATGTGCAGTCAGAGTACAGTACAATAGTAGGGTTATTGATAGTTGTAAAAAAATGACAGATGCTTGAAGTTCAGGAATGTCTGAGTCTGGCAAGTGGCGATCTGGAAGAGCTGCCTGATGGAGTGCGCATTCGCCGGAGCAGACCTGTCAGAAGGCAGTTCAGCAGAAATGCAGTCCCAACCCTGATGACCTAAGAAGGCTTGGGAGATGTTCCCAGTAAACTGGGTTCCTAATAAACTGGGAATAATCTGAAGAATGATGACGAGAAGTGTGGCCCCAATCCTTGAGAGTAAAGCTTGAGAGCTTGTTCCCATTAGGAAAGCTGGGAAAAGCATTTCTGTATGTAAAGAGAACATATAATTTCCAAAGATGATAATCTTTTACCAGGAAGATACTGACTGGTTGCTAAAGGGCATGTAGCAAGCGACAATCCAGGAATGTGCACTCTAGAGGGTTCATAAGGGGGTATATATATGCGTCAGCACACAGGTGAGGGAACGGGCACCATGAATGCATGTCACCAGGTGGGGGAGGCACACAGGAGATCAAACCAATCAAAAAAGACAAACTATCTAACAGACATGCGAGCTGCTGGATGGGAAGGAACACGGAAATGATTCACACAAGGGTTGTGACACTAATAGCATATTTTTGGTTTCACAACATTAAGTTTAAATTTCATGTATCGCAGTTCTATCCAAATCAAAGGCTCTGAGGGTCAGCTGTTCGAAGAAACAAAACTAGGCCGTTTCCCCCCACTCCAAAGAACATTTTCCGAGTCTCTGACAGTGAATTATTAACTTTTCACTGGGCTTTTCATCTGTTCCCATATTGACAATGAGATTGCAAAATTAAGCTCAATATAAAAAAAAAAAAAACATTTTATTTTATTTAGTGTAGACTAATCCATTCCTTCATTAGGGGTTTAACTGGTTGAAAATGACAGATTGTCAATAGTGCAATGCCCACTGCAAAGGAAATGATGGATGACAGACAGAATAAGAGAAAGAACCAAAGGGATGGGGCTTTTTTTCTTTTTTTTTCAACCTATTTGATATGTAAAAGTAGCCTCCATCATTGAGCTGAGAGGGTGCGAGCAGGAGGTGGTTGATTAAGGAGTCAGAAATCACACCCAAAAAAAGTAATAGAATTTTTGCTTCAGAAGATCTGATTAAAAGACAGAGCAAAAACAAGGTATGGTCGGGGAGAAAATCCTTGCTTCACCCTAAGCGTAGAGATACTAAAGCTCTTCACCATCTGCTTTCATGAGTCGTTCATAAGAGACTCTTGAGCGCCATTTCTTCCCCACGCAAATAATTAACTTTTTCTACTGAAACAGAGGTAAAGACCATCTGCAAGTCCATTGTAATTGGACAATGTCAAACAGAACATGCGTACAACCCCAACTCTGAAGAAGTTGGGACATTAAAAAGTAAATATAAAAGCAGAAAGCAGTTGTTTCAAAATTTTATTTGACTTGTATTTCATATGCAAACAGTATATGGGAAGGATGTTTTGTCTGGTCAGCTTCATTTTATTGGCAAATAAATATCCATCTTACGGTTTTCTTAAAGTGCTTTCTAAATAAAGTTGGATTGGATTGGATCCATTCATGCGATGCAGGCCTGCAGTGCATTCCAAATAAGTTTGGATGGAGGGATTTAAGGAATAGTAATGAGGTACAAATTTTGAGTAAAGGTCTCATCCTTTACATGAAAAAACATGAATTGGGTTACATCCGTCAATGGCTAAAACCTGTATTAAAGAATTGGGTTGAAATAATTGTAGCCCCCAGTCTAAGTCGGGGCTACTATGGATTTGGCCTCATTACGCATCCATGTCCACCTCCGCCGCCGTAGAGATTTCAGTGTGTGTGCTCTACAGGACACAAATTCAAAGCTATTTCTTTTATATGTTGTATTTTGGATGTATGTGGGCAGTGGTTAGGACACGGCGCCTATCAATTTGGTTGCCATGGTAACATAATTCACGAAATAATAAACAATTCTGCATCAAAAATAAACAAAAGAGGTAACCAAATGTCTCCCACTGAACCCTATACTGCAGTGGCTCTCAAACTCTGTCCAGGCGCCCGACTGTGTATGCTGGTTTTTGTTCCAACCTTAATTGCAATCTCGGGATTTTAAAAAGCTGTTGGTTTGTCTTGATTAGGTGCAGTTATCTTTAGAGCAGTTTATCGTCAGTTTATTTATCGTCCTAAGCCAAATTTCACAAATCTATACATGCCATGAAGAAAAAATAATCCCTGTACAAGTGAAGGTATATTAAAAACTAGTACAAATAACTGCTTGGGGAAAAAATTTAACCATTTAATCAATGTAAACAATTGGTTAATCGACATAAAATAGGTTTCTCATTGGTGAAGCTGTTGACACATGGTTGCAAACGCTAATTATTTACGTATTAGAAAACAATAGAGTCGCACCAGTTTTGTGTCATTTTTATCATGTTCCGGCAAATTATTTAGAGAGAACTAAAAACACCACTGTGAGCAACCTAATTTGAAGCTCACTGATTTTGTCAGTCTAATTTGATCTGTTAAATAATGTTTTCACCTGAAAGTCCTCATAATATAGGAAATAAGCTGGGGTTCAAGGGTTTTTATTCTTCCATGTCCATAAAAACTTGGGTTAAGATGGTAAATAACTGCTCTAAACATTGAATGCAGCAAATTATGGCAAATAAACAGATAGATAAAATCCTACGATTGCAATTGTGATTGGAACAAAAACCAGCATACACAGTGGGGGGCCAGGACCGAGTTTGAGAACCACTGCTATACTGTGTCTATTATAGTTGTAGAACTGGTAATTTATGGAAATATACCTTTTGATGAGCAGCAGCCTTTTGTGATATAGTGATATATTGTGGGTCAAAAACGTACACAAACTGAGATAGAAAAGAAGCAACGTGGGTGAACGGGGGCTACATACATGTCTAGTAAAACCTGCCTAGTTTTAAGAGATTGATTATGTATTGAGGAAACACTTTCTTCGTGAAGGGGAAGGCGCTAACACAGACGTATTGAACAGCAAAAATGAGGAACAACAGCTAGTAGAAAGAGATATCTGATTTTCCGCCCCCCAAACAAAATTATGAAAATAAACTAAGTTGGAATTCTAAAAATGTTACAGTCTTGCTTCTTCGATGTCAGTTTTTCAGTCTTTGTGCTATACAAATGAGTTATAAAGCCTTAAACGGGCTCACACATAGCCAAGTATTGGCTTGATCTGGCTTCTGTGGAAAGGGGCAAAGTGAAAGAGTGCTGATCTAATTTCTATTACTTGTCTTTCATTTCCTCATGCAAAGCTGTGAGGTCTGGCACGAGGAAGTGCATGATCTCCAAGATGCATTTTAAATAATGGACTTTATGATTCATTTTGAAAGTCTCCATACAGGAGCCCTAGGTGAACAGTGCTCCCCAGAGCACGTTTTGCAGCTTGGAGGCTCTCACTGCGCCTGTCATTCAGAGCTTTCTGTTCAGTGAACTGGAGTTCCCTCCTCACAGGCTTTCTATTTGAATCACTCAGCTGACTTAATAAAGGATGATTAATGATGACAGCGGTTGCACTGCTAATAAATGTATGTGTAATTAAAACGTAGTTAAGTGATTACTGTATAAAGAATAGAGTACTAAGGCGAATCTACTTGTATGTGAAAGAATTTTTTTTTTTTTTTAAATAAACTTTGCATCTCCAATCCCACCCAAATCTGGAATGCCCAATCCGAGAACTATGTACAAGTCTTGCTCGTATGCAGCCCCCTGTTGCCAGCTTAGGTCATGCAAGCCTTTTAGATGTATTTGATTTGGTTCATGCAGCAATAACACATCACTTTCTCATTAGGGAACATGATTTCATGCGGACACTGGAAAACAAACCTGTCGCATCGGTAATGCTATCTACATCTATTAGGTTCTTCAAGGGTTGTCCTATTTCACGAGGGAGTATTTCAACCACAATCCTCTCTATCTCAAGGGTGATGCAAGGGCAAGGGGTAGGGATAGTGGTCGGGGTGAAAATAAGAAATGGGATTTGCCCCATCACTGTGTAAACTTCTAAGCTATCCTCCATTCTTTGAGCAATCATCATCAAATTTGGTACAGAGCATTTTTAGACCAAGCTGGAAAAAGAACTTGGTTGGAATAATTTTTTTTATTCTTTATTTAAAGTTTTGCAATAATTGCCAGTTGAAGTTTACTCAGATAAAATACTATTTGCCACGCCAATATTAAGTCTTTGTGCAAAATTTTACATACTTATGAAGTATGAGATGTAAATATGTCAGTTTCACTGTCTGTAGTAATAGTAAATTTTATTATCCCCTGCCGCATGATTAGCGCAAAGCGGGGGATATAGCATTGGGCTCCGTCCATCCGTACATCCGTACGGACACATAAAATTAAGGCGGCGGTGGTATTACCATGTTAGTGGCAAACACTTGTTTATAATACACTTTACATTTACAAGAAATCTCAAAGTGCTACAGTCAGTAAAAAAAATGAATAAAAAACAATAAGAGGCAGATAAAAAATAGACACCATTAAAAACAATAGGAGCAATAAGAACAAAAAGTGCACACGTTTAAAAATATTGACTAATAAGAGAAGTTTTCAGGCCCTTTTTGAATGATTCCACGGTCTGTGGAGCCCTCAGATGCGGAGGCAGAGCATTCCACAGCTGAGGGGCTGCGCAGGAGAAGGCGCGGTCTCCTATGGTGCGGGATTGAGTTCTGGGGGTGAGAAAGAGGTGGGTGTTGGAGGAGCGGAGAGAGAACGCGTGGGACAGTGAGGGGTAAGGAGTTCTGTGAGGTATGATGGGGCGTTGCCGTGTAGACATTGAAAGGTGAGCAGAGAGATTTTGTATATCATCCAGGAAAAGATGGGAAGCCAGTGAAGTGAGAGGAGGATGGGAGTGATGTGCTCATGCTTACACACTCTCACCAGGACCCTGGCAGCACTGTTCTGGACATACTGAAATCTTTGTGTGTTTTTGCCTGGAATCCCAATGAGAAGTGCGTTGCAGTAGTCCAGTCTGGAGGAGACGAATGCATGGACAAGCTTTTCTGCGTTAGAAAAGGAGAGTATGGGCCTGAGTTTAGCTATATTACGACGGTGGAAGAATGAGGCTTTACAAACGTGTTTTATATGGGATTCAAAGGTGAATTGTGGATCAAAGATAACACCAAGGTTGGTGACTGTAGTGGAAAGTGAGATGTTTTGACCAAAAAAGGTAATGCTGAGAATGTTATGTTATTGAATTTGGTGTGCGGTGCCAATTTGGATTGCTTGAGTTTTTGAGCTGTTAAGATGGAGGAAATTTTGCTGCATCCATGCCATTATCTCCTCCAGACAGGCTGTGAGAGTGGAAAGAGGGGTGGATAGAGCAGGTGGAGAAACTGAGGATGATGGAAATGGACCAGATGGGGTCCCAGACACATGGCTACCCAGCTTCAGATACAGCTGAGTATCGTCAGCTTAGCAACGGAATGAGACCCCATAACTGCAAATGATGTGCCCAGGTGGCACCATATAGAGATTACAGAGAAGGGGTCCCAGGACTGATCCCTGAGGCACACCACAGGAAACAGGATGGCTCAGTGATCTGGGATGCCCAATGGAGACGAATGCCGATCTCTCTGACAGATAGGATCGAAAACCACTCCAGGGCAGTGCCAGTGAGCCCTGCAAGGTGCTGTCTCTATGACAGTAGGAGGTGCTATAAGCTGCAAAAATGTCTTTGTGCTAATATCTTTTCAACTGATTGCCTAATTTGGTTGACTGTCTGTATACAGCATTTGATAATCCTTGCAGTGAACAAAAGATATACATTATCTTACAGAATGAGCTATCAGCAGTTAATTTATTGGCTGAATAATGTTAGATCATCATGAAGCTCGGTGGGCAAGGAATATAGTGAATAATTATGCGCTAGAAACAAGAAATGTTTCAAAAACCCATAAAATCCATGTCTTTACTACCTCAAATTTCATAATTGTCTCATATTGCTGGGACCCCATAAACTACTGCTTGCAATGATATTTCGAGATTTGTTATTATTTTTAATGCTCTATGTGGTTTAAAAATTACTTTATTTTCAATTCCTTTCAGTTGATCCACAAAGCGTACCTGCGTTCAGTCTATATCAGTGGTAGTCAACTCTGGTCCTGGAGAGCCGCAGTGTCTGCTGGTCTTTGATGTTACTCACCACTTAATTGATGCAGTTAATTACACACTTAAGTCATCTCACCTGGTGTCTTTGCTTTTATTAGGGTGTAGAAAATCAAACTCGGCACGCCCAGTGTTGTTAGCTATACTCCTGCGCTAAGGGAATAGTAAGCCAATCAATCAATTATCGGTAACTACCCACAAGTCTCCTAGAGCCAATTAAACAGACAAGCAGGTTGTGACAGCAGTCTACGTGGAAACAAAGATTTGTCAGTATAGTTGGACATTTAGCATAGTGGTAATGCAGACAAAGTAGAAGTACAAAGTAAAGATAAATTTTTATAGGGCAGGGGTAGCAAGCCTTGGTCCCGGAGAGACACAGAGTGTGCCGAGTTTGGTTTTCTCCACCCTATTTAAAGCTAAGACACTAGGTGAGATGAGTTAAGTGTGTAATCAACTGCTTTCATTCATCAATTAAGTGCTGAGTTACGTCAAAAACCAGTAGACACTGCGGCTCTCCAGGACCAGGGTTGACTACCACTGGTTTATATACGTTGTATATGTGGAAGTGGCACCTGATCGCTGCTCGATTGTCTTCTATACATGAGTGCCGGTAACAGCTAGACTGTATTATATTTATATGAAAATATTTATATTTAAATTAAGATTAGGAGAGAGATTGTATTAGTTATTCTCCGTATTATCTCTCTGTTTGTTTCCCCAATTTTGATGACGACTGAGAGGATCTCTTTAGTATATTATTTTTGTTTTCTTTATTCCTCTGTCTATATTTAGGGCTTGGTGCCTGGTTTCTTTCTTAGAGCCAACTTTTAGATCTGAGACGTAGTGGCAACTGGTCTTCGCCAATTCCCTCTCATTACAACTATAAGCATTAAATTCTCATAGAGCATTGCATTGACAATATTGTCTGAAGCCAGCATTTAGTTGGACACTCCTTTTCAAAACTTCAAAATTATGACAACAGAACAAACAAAGAATACGGTCATACTTTAGATGGTGTTGCTCATAATGGCTTAATATAGCATGCATAATGCCTTCATAAATCACACATAATGCTTTCCTAAATCATACATAAGCAAATGTCATGCTTTGTAAGGGGTGAAATAACACATCCTACTTCAGAATGTGATGCCAGCTGTGATATAACTGACAATGTCAATTAGCTAGCGGCTAAATGTGATAAAGGGTGACACTGTCAGCTAAGTGACATTGTCATTGTCACATCTGGCATCACATGCTGAATGAGGATGTGTTATTTCACCCTATACAAAGCATGAAATTTGCTTATGTATGATTTCTGAAGACATTGTGTCATTTATGAAGGCATTATACATGCTGTATAAAGCCTTTATGAGCAACACTTCAAATAAAGTGTGCCCAAGAATACTTCATGGAATTTTTTTCAAGTGCAAAGCCCACGCATAATGCTGAGTTCCTCGGCTGTTGCGTTTTAGTCACAGGACCAAAATAAAATGGCTAATCCTTTCCCGCCAGGTAGAACACTTGCATTCCTGTGTAGGTTCATTCGAGTAATATTCTTAGTAATTATGAAAGCTGAAAAAATATATTCAGAGGTTTCTCTTTCAGAAGAAACTATAACTTTGCTTGTGTTAGGAGTGGTTCAGGAACAGGAAGCCCTCTAACAACAAGTATGCGGTACTGGCTTAAAAGGTTAAAACTCAAAAATTTTCGCTCATCTCTGTTCTACCAGGTTGACAACCACAAAATTTTCTACTTAAAGAGATATTTTTGTCTGCACAGTATGGATTGGTGTTTTTCTTAATGTGTTTTATTTTTTTCCATCAAGTTTACTAGACCAACAGAATGGCAGCTGCCACCTAATGACAGCCCTGGCAACAGTGGGTTGATGAGAAACTCTGGAGCAGAAACAAATTAATTGCCAGGAAGTCGCAAGGAAATTTAAATTGCAAATGAGCACTCGCTCCCCTTCCAACTTTGTGATTAATATTTTATTGTTTTACTCAGTAAAAATGCCAAAAGTGTTTTTTTATTTCATTATCAGGCACAATACTGGGAAGAGGGAGACTAAATTAATTTCAAGTGATCAGATGGGAGTGGTTCAGCCCCGTCTGATCCATAATGAAGCAGCGGGGTGCTAACGGCGGAATATGGTCCAGCCGTCTACAGTAGCTGAAGAGACGCCGAGATGCGCTGCTATTATGATGTCCTGCGGGTTCTAGAAAGTTTCCTCCTGCCTCTGGCAATAAGTAGTTAACCGGAAGCAAGTAAGACTAAGTTTACTATTTCCCCCAAACCCCTTTTCTCTGAACGGAGTAGATCACACCCAACATGATCTTGTTGCTTCCCGTCTTATGACCGTCTGTCCTCTCCCATGTCTGGCCACCCCTGAGTTCCCCTAAATGGGTTCTTGATGCCCCATACATTTAATGGGATGAATTTTATCCAGCTGCAGTGTGTGGCAACTGTTTAAATGACTGCCCTGCGACTCATGCGAGAGGACATTTGAACCATTCTGACGATTGTTTCTCTTTCCTGTGATCTCTTTCCAAATCCTTTTCCCTCTCCCTCACTTCACGCAGCCTCTGTCCTGCTCTCACTCATCTTATTTGTCTTTTTCTCCCTCACTCATTCATTCAGTATCTCCTCCTGCCTGTCTTCCTGTCTCTTCTGATTCCCCCTTTCTTACCCTGTCTCTCTAGCTCTCCCTCCTCTTTTCTCTATCTCCCCCCATCCTTGGAGTGAGAAGATCGGCACCTCGTGTTATAAGTCCTCCAGCTCAGCGCAGGCCATGTGAACAGTTCCAAGGGCCCCTTCCCTAGCTGAGGGCGCTCTCACACTAAGTAAGATTGTTCTGTACCGTGCCACAGTACGTTTGTACCCCCTCCCCCCACTGGCCAGCTTTATGGCATCTTACTGTGCCTGAGTACACTTGCATGTGTCAAAATTCCAATAGAACACGTTCAGGATGCAGGTGGTTTTAAATGGGGAAATATACAGAAAGAAGAACCAGCAAACCCTTGTATGGAAAGAATTCCATTTTCCACTTTTTTCAGCCTTTTGTTTGCCAGTACGATTTTAAAAGGAGGCGCCAGTAGATTTCGGGGGGGTTATATTAGTGAGAAGGGTTTTTAGAATATTGATATTGATTATTAATATTGCAAATGCAAATGCTACACATGCCCATGCATCCCGATGTGTCATCAGTAACATAGCTGCCGCTGTTATATGCTATTACCACGTATAGAAACATGACAAATTAAACTCTAAATTTTCTTGACTGGATGTACGCTTAACATTTTCACACACCCAAATGTTTCTCTGGGTACCCATACATCAAGGGAAGCCAGATGTAGTGATTTCATGCGCTGTTAGTGGATATTCAATACGGAATTCTTTCCCCTTTTCATTTTTGGACAATTATGCTGTTCATTGCCTCATGCCTTGAAAATATATCTTTTTCATAAATTGAGCTGCCAGACTTCAGCAGCTCATCCCACACTTTGAAATATCACACGGCACTGTTCTATCCTTCTATGATAACCATCTGAATATACACTACCGCTCAAAAGTTTGGAATCATTGTTTTCCAAAGAAAAATACATTTTCATGCATTTCACAAACAATTAAAATTAATCAGATGATTTTCAAAGAATGATGTGCATTTTTGCATAGAGGGCTATTATCAGCATTTATCAGTCCTCTTTATCAATCTCCTGGTGTGGCTGCTAATCCAAGTTAAGCATTTTATAATGCTAATTGATTATTAGAAAACCCCTCTGCAAATATGTTGCATCTGGTATCCAGCACTGTTCAATACAGCTCGGATTGGCTCTATGTAAAAATGACATTCCAGTCAGAAGTATAACACTACACTAAGACTACAAGGCATCAAAAATCGCAGCACAGGGAAAACGTTTTGACAAGGGCTGTGAGTGAAATGACTGCTTAAATACGCGTAGGGGAGGTCACATGCTATGACAGGGCACTGGTGAGTTGGATCAGACTAATTACAAAGGAATGAACATGAGGAAGTTCCTCATTACAAGAAATTGGCCAAAACGCGGACAGGGATCACAGTGACAGCCTACTGACAAACATACGGCTCTGGTTAGGGAGTTCTACCATGCACAGAGTGAGAGGCAGAACAGTGATTAGCCAGGCGCAGAAAATCTGCTGAAGCACAGCAAAGTAAATTGAGTGAAGGCAAGGGGCGGAGACTAGAGCAGAGTGAGTCCTGAGAGCTTGTTAGTCAAATAGCAATGTGCAGCTATACAATCCCTAGTGCTTGTTAGTAAGTTAGTACTATAAACAATGTTAGTCTTGGTTAGTAAGTTTAACTAAAACAACAAACTGTTTCTATTTTAATATAGAAAAGCAAGGTGAAGGAAGTAAACAAGATTGGAAGGAATGGTTGAAAGCCAAGAAACCATGAAATCATCTGAAAGTGTGGCACACAATACTGGGGCAGTGAGCGATCACATGACATAAGCCCAGACAGGGGGAGACAAAGTGCAATGCATGGCAAGACACAAAACATGGGCCGGAATAAAACTGCCAAGGTGGAATATGGCCAGACAAGGCAAAAAGCAAAACATGGCATAGCATCCAAATCAAAAATACAAATCAAAGTCAGGCAAAGCAGAATAATAAACACACATGGCAAACCAGGCAGAATCACAACGAAAACATGGTCGAGCAGATCAGGACCATAACGTTTTCTTTATTATTTCGTTGACCAGAACGTAGTGGTCTAGTGTGCTATATTTAGGAGTAGATGATTTGTCGGAAAGTAGAAAATTGAACAAAACGGTCAAGGTAATGGGGAAAGAGGTCAAAGGTCACAGATCAACAAAATATTCTGGTATCGCCCCCACACATTGATGGACACGGCTTAAACCAGTAGTCCCTCAACCTGCCCATCTGGTGGCAGGGAACTAATCGAACGTGAAAAGACTAATGAAATCACTGTTTTTATTTTATTGGCATTTTCCACAATGTGCCAACTTTTTTGGAATGAGGGTAGTAGTTTTGATGTGGGTTGAAATTTGGGGTGTTTAAAGTTTGAAGTTCATCTTTTCTAAATCCTAAACCCCCTCCCCGACCACCCGCCATTGGACGACATCTGCATTCTCTGTTCATAATTTTGAAATGCAACAATCAAAATGAGCAGTATTGCTGAATTTCAAATATGAAGCCAAGGTTTACTTAGTGTTTGTGTGTGTTTGCATTGTTTGTGCAGTATGGATATTTTAGTAAACTGCATGTTCAGCACAGTCTGTCAGTGACACCGTATTCCTTCTAGCTCAGGCTCTAGCACTTTGAGTTTGAAAATGAATATGAAGTTTCCATCGAGACGATCCTCTTCTTGGCCAGAATGTACTTCCAAATCATGCAAACCAAGTACAAATTGCTGCCATTTTTTACAATGTGTCACTGTCCAGATGGTTTCCACTGCATTGTATGTGTTTCCTCCATGCTCCCCTCAAGTCAAGTGGTTTCTTCGATAAGAAGTCCATCAACAACTTCAGCTTCTGCTGTGGAGAGGTGGCCGAGGTTCTCTTAAGCTACGCCTTTTCCTCCAGAGCCAATGACAAATTGAAATGCGGGGAGGGCTTTTATAAACCCTCATTGGGTCTCAGTGGCTGGGCTAACATGACTGAGTGAGCCAGGTGAAAACAAAGCCTTCTGTTATGAAAATGGATGTTTTTGTGAATTACTGGATCCCCTTATGAAAGCCCTTCAGTCAGGTACCTATTTTCTTTATCGCCACCAGGAGGTGCTTTGTCCTCTACGGTTGAATATTTGAGAGTGATCCTTACAAAGAGCTTCACTAACCCTGATATGTGTGCTGCATACAGTGGAACATTGAACTTCCCTGAAGATCACCCTAAGCTGAGCCGTAAACTCTGCTTCACTGATTGGCCACGGCGTAAATTATGGATGTGGAGTCACGCCCAAGTCAAGGGAAGTGATTGTGTGATTCTCAATATGTCTTGTTTAACGTGTGGACATGCATGGCTGCCAATGGCATTTTTTCTCCTGGATTTAGAAATGATGGTACTGCTGACAAAAGCGGGTCAATGGATTATGAAATTTAGAGGGTTAAATTTTGGGCTGGGGTTCAGAAAAATGCTTCAAGCACATCTTGATCATTTAATTACTGTCGTGTTCTGGGATCCTGGCCTTTGGCCAGGACAGCATTTATGGTTTTAACAGTTTCATGTTCCAAGTTTCATAGTTCATAGTTCATAGTTTCATAGTTCATGTCACAGTTTTAACAGTTTCTTGTATCAGGTTTTTGCATTTCATGTTTCACATTTATAGTCCATGTTTTTACTTTTCCATGTTTTTGTTTTCGCCAGGTCTGCCAAGCCACTCCACCGCTTGTCTGCGTTCCGCCCCGTGCCTTCGTTGTTGCAAATTTCTGAGCAATGGTTGGCTTTGGTATTTTGCCCTTCCTTCTGTGCTGTGCTGATTCGGGGCTGTCTAAGCTTAATTGGCAATTAACTGTTTTTTAAGTTACTAACATTTACTAACATTCACTGGGTGGTGTAATTCTTAGATAGGCACATTACTAATATTACTAATTTAGACAGGGAGTTTATTGTCATGATTCCTGCTTTGCTATTTCAAGATCTTGCTGTGCTTTTCTGTTCTGAACATTCATGCTGCTTTCAAACTGCATACTTAATTAGTACTTAAGCTGAGCACGCTCATTCTCTTAATGAGCAGGTCATGTCATCCAATCTCTGTCCATGTCTTGATCTTGCCATGCCTCTTGTTCTCCTTCTCCAGGTGTTGCCCTTCATGTCTTGATTTCTCACCCTTTATCTGGATGCAGTGGAAGTTGGCTGGCAGACAGTGTCTCGAGTTTCATTCCTAGTTTCTTTGCCAAGTCCATGTTCTAGTCTACCTTTCATGATCATAGTTCTTGTCGTTTTGTATATAGCGTTTTGTATTCCTAGCATCATTGTTCTTTTCTGTTTATGGTTATCTCCCTGGAGTTTCCAGTGGCTTTTGTTTTTGTCGTTTTTGATCTTTTGGTTCTAGCTCTGTGAAGCTCTCTTTAGTTTGTCTTTTGCAACCCTTTGGGCCAAGTTTTTTGTTGGCCCTCACGCCTGTTTTGCTTTTGTTTTAATAAATTCCTTATTCCTCTTCACCTCGCTCCTGGTGTCTACCTGATCTCACATCTGTTACAAATCCATTACGGTGGCAAAGGAGCCAAAATATGAACATTGTGTCACTGTCCTTATGAACCTGACTGTATATATTCTATTGTGCTCTTTTGATTGGGCTCTGTAGTTGTTCCAATAAACATTTTCAGTCAGTTGCAAAAAAGCTTTTTATCCCAGAATAAAGTGTAGCAGGCCGCGGGAGGGCCCGGGCGGGGACTTGAACCTCCAGACTCCCGTGTAATAGTCCAACGCATTGGTGATGTGGAAGCGCGTTTGACAATTATCCGGGAGTCTGGAGGTTCAAGTCCCTGCCCAGGCCCTCCTTCGGCCTGCTACAAAAGCTTTCAACAGAGAGCTCAGCATAAGACTTAACACTGACACCTCAGAGCGTAGCTTGATATTTAGTCTTTATTCCAATCATAGATTAAGGCATGTTCTTACTATGGAGAGCAAAATCGCACATTTATGACACCAGGCAAGGTTTGACAATATGACATTACCGCAAAATACAGCAGGAAGCTTTTGCCATTTCCTCAGTCTGGTCTACTTGAGCGCTTAATCATCCAAATGACTTGTAGTATGAACACGAGCAATAATGTTGGCTCACTATATTGGAAACGATTTGTGACTGGTAGAGTATTTTGCGTATAATTACCATTTAATGTCTGATTGTATTAACCCTCTGAATATTCACTATCACAATGCGTGTGTACAAGGTAAGCAACAGCTATTTGCAATAGAGGTAGCTGACAGCCAGAACTCCTAACCATATTTAATCAATCTAGGCCATTTGTGACTTGATGTCAAACCTCAAATTTGTTTGTTTCCCAAGAGCATTTACCAGCCATGTATCATATTAGGTGCTTGTATCGCTTTTAGTATTTTTTTCAATACCAGACTTAATTGTAATTACAAGCAGTTCCTTCATTTTCTGTATGAACTTGGTGAGCAAAATAAGAACTGGACACTCTGATTGGCAGTTGATGGGTGATACCTGGGAAAATTTAAGGTGAGGGAAGTTTTTTTTGGACAACTTTCCTTGTACAGTGGCCCAGACAGTTGGAGAATTGTGGCCTATCGTCGAGAACAAATGAATATCCAGCAACTGGATGACCTAATTGCTCGTAATGTGAATCTAGTCTGAGGATGCAGTACAAGGTAGTGTATTTAGTACCAATTTCTTCCAGCGAGCCAACTGAAAATTGTTATTTTTATAACAGAGACCTAGGTATTCTTTCGAGAAAACAAAGCTTTAAAATAGTGCTGAAGTGGACTTAGAAAACATTGCCTTGTTGAGTGCAATTGATTTTAACTTGGCCTTCCAGTGATTTTCGCTTGGATGGTATATATGCCTCCCAATCCAAGAATAAAACATTCTCCAAGTCAGCAGTACACTGCAAATATTTATCCTCAGGCCCCTAATCTACTGCAGCCACGTTGCATACAGAAGACTTGAAACGTAAGCGCATGTTGATTTACATTAGCTAGTCAAGGGTTTTACTCTTCATTGGGTGCATATTCTGTTGTGTTCCAGGTGCATTTCAGCTACGCTGTCAAAGCTCAGTCAGCCCAATGTCCACTAAATTTACATTGAGATGTGAACATTTTTTGCTGATGAGAGAAAAGTAATTTTATACCATTCACGTCATAATATAATGAGAAATTCAAGGCGACCGCAATTATTATTCCCTGAGGATTAATTACCATGTAGCCTACATCACTCACTGAACACATACAAAATTGCCATGAATCAAGCAATAAATATGTGACTTTTCATTAAATGTATGATATTGGACAAATAAAAATGGGGGAATTAAAGGCATTTCTGTGCTACAATTGAGTTTTGTTTCTTATGGGTGCAGAGATGGACTCGGCGTTAAAGGGGCTTTATTTATAAATGAGAGAAGACCACAAAGGTCTCGATAAAAATCAATGTGATCACTAAACTAAAACTAATTCCATAGAACCGCAAAGCGACCTGAAATAAAGCACCAAACTGAGCAGACTAAGAGGGCAATGCCACCTGGTCTCAGCTAACATGAGCTAAAATAACCTAGTGCGGAGAGAGGTGTGGCAGTTTCATTGTGATGAAAAAAACAAAATGATTACTATATATCCAAATCATAGGTAGAAAATCCAACGGTCAGAAAGTTAAATTCCTGGCAGATTTCTCTCCCTCCCTCAAAATCTGCTGATCTTACCAATTAGTTCTTGCTAGCCAATACCCGTGCTATGCACGGGCTATATGTGCGGGCATTGTTTTTCGATGCAATGTAGACAGCCTAGTTTTTTTTTTTTGATACGATAACAGCTGATTGAATTAGCCGGTTTTACTTGCAAAAACAGCTTCAAAATGCAGAATTAAGTTTGAAACCTGGCGCATCATCATCAGTAAAACCGGTGTATGTAGAAAAACAAACTCACTGTTCACGAAGGTTTCGAAGGAGATGAGTGAAATTACGCAAATCGCCACCTCAGTAATAATATATAGATTCCTGGCTGAAGCAGACTCTGGTGGTTGGAATAAAGTTCTGGGGAGGAGTTTTACTCTCTGAACCAGAACTTTCCACCTCTGATTGAAATAGCGAATAACTGTTTCTCAGGTAGATTTACATGTGGAAATAGAGTTATTCTTTGGTCCTGTGTGATTTGTGAAGAAAATGGATGGAAAATCATTTGTGATGTTTTATACAGCAGTAAGTTTGAAAATCCACGCAGTGCTGTATTTAACACAGTTGTTAAGAAAAATAAACCATTATCATTTTCAAAAATGAAATTATAATGACGGAAAATAATTGATTATTACAGAATTTTTATGCCCCTGTCCGTCACAATGACGGACAATCGGAAAGTGTCACACAACCTCTGGTAAGGATACAGATATATTTGCTTTTTAACCACACTGTCACATAGACAACTGACCAAATCATGAGTAGAAAACTTCACGTACATGCCTGTCTACTCTGCATGTTTCTGGAGGATTCCAATTGAAGACGCACTAAACCGTGAAAGACAAGACTATATAGAACGTCCAGATTTGCATTTAAAGCTTTGACCCCCTCACATCCCTAATATGCCTCTACCGCTCATGCGCGACTTGCATCATCTGTATGCGTAGCATTGATTTCTTAGGACGTGCGCATCCAGTGCTCTAAACAAATGCTGGGTACTTGAGGCAGCCATCATGCATTTGTAAATTACATATTTAAAAGCATGCAAGTCAGAGCTGATATGCGCGCCTCCCTGCGGCTGGTGTGTACTGCAACACTGATTAGAGTGTTTTTGTTCGCGGACAACCAAAAATACAGCTGAGACAAGCTTGGTATAGATTAGGGGTAAGAGTTAATATGACATTTGCGCAAAGCCACACAACCATATTGCTTTAATGCATCCAGTGACCACTCACCTGTGACCACATGAATCATTTATAAACCAGTGACTGCTGCACTATTTCCCAACAGCCTTTTCTTTTAATAACGGACACATTCTGCAGGCGTCTGCATTTCCTTACACGGATTTGGGTTTCTTTGCTGAAACCTGCTTTAACTGTACACTGAAAGACAATAACTGAAAGGTCACAATAACTTTACTGGGAAAGTACTAATTGAAGTAAAAACTATGGCATTAATCTATTAATGTCTGTGTTCACTATTCAATGTCCCATATTATCAGTGGTCTGGAGTTAAAATGGAACTTGAAACGCGTAAAGTAAGGACGAGCAGAACGAACTCTGCGTCCTGCTGTTACTTGGCTTACTTGGGGCTGGAAGGGTTATGTCAGAGCTGTGAAAACTAGCTTCTTTGAAACCATCTGTCATGTCTTGCAAGGGAGAAGACAATGTATCTTGTGTCTTACATCATTATTTCAGAAATGTTTGATTCAATTTGAGATGCACAAATGCGCGAAAGGTGCAAATATCACCAGGCACACATGCACTCTGAGAGAACATCTTCTCCCAAGTTTAATTTAAAAAAAGAGATCCTGGAAGTACTTGTATTTTTAATTAGATGAAGGCTCGCGGAAGGAGGTAAAATAAAAATTCCCATCTGCCTGTTATTTTGTGTGTGCCTTTCTGTAGGGGAAAATGCCATGTTCGGAAGTGTTATTTATATTTTCAACTTGAAGTGGTGTGGCGGCTAATAGCCCTCTCGGCGCAGGTTGCGTGCACAGCACGAAGTCCCTCTAATGGCCTGGCTCTGCTTTCATCTATCTCAGTGGGCTTTGCATTAGCTCTCTGCGAATGGAGCGAAAAATACAAGAGTGGAAGGAACCTCTTTCATGCGAGACTGTGCAAATTCTCGCTGTTGATTAATAGCAGGCAAAACCAAGGCTCAGGTGACATCAACATCCATGCACGCTTAGTAAATTATTAGTCATCCCTTGGACTGCTCTTTAAAAAGCAGGTGATGTAGATTTCTTGAATTGATATGTGCACTGCAAAGAAAGACTATTTCTAAAACTGTTAAAATAACAAAATTTTATATTTGTTTTCAAGTAGAAAAAGTTAAGTTGTTCATATTCTGTACCACGCAATTTTAATTTACTCCATTGCTAAATTAGTAGCTTTATTTTTAGTAAACGTGAGTAACCTTTCTTTGCTTTTTTTTTTTAAGCTTGCTATTAAAACTCAGACAGGCTGCTTTAGTAGTACCACACATGTAGCCTAATGATGGACTGAAGAGATCTGTGGGCTTGTGGCCTTCCTTCAAATACAGAATATGTTTGTGACCCTATATAGGTATACTGGAGCGCAGGATCAGGGGCCCAGGAGGTACGGGGGATGCCGGGGACATGTCCCATGCAGTTTTGAGGGGACAGCTATCCATCCCCCCACTTTGAATACAGAAAAGAAAATACCATAGGCCACGCTAAATAAATCTCCCGACCAATAGCATCACATCCCTACTAACAGGAGAGATGACAAAATTTCGATCTGTGAGTACTGACTCAATGACTTGCTTCTTCAGACCGTCACCCATTCACCCTGTTTGTAATGTTAGACATAACGTGTAGGCTCTTGCTCTTGACATCTGAGCCAGAGGCGCTCTTGACGTTACTACCAGGGAACAGAGCTGGGGAAGAGACACTGTCTGTTGGTGGACACCAGAGTCATACACTGCTAAGTCAAAACATTAACTGTGTGGCTCTTTTCTGCATGTGACCCCAGGGCATACTGGGATGGGAGTAGCTGCGGACTAGAAGAACAGTGTGCTTGATAAAAGCAGTCAAGGAGAGTCCCCTGCAGGTCAGGTGTGGCATTGATGAGTCCAAGTTGCCTTTCTCTCGCTCCATCTGTAAGTCAATCGGTCAAGTGACCCCAGCGCACGATGTGAAATATTTTGCTGTCCCTGTTTCTCTATATTACGTAGTAAAACTGTTTCCTGTTCCTCGTGTCTGCTCACTGAATTAGTTTACTGTTCTTCATGAAGCAATGTGCAGTTCCCCTTCTCACTGTCAGTGAAACTGTCCACTGCTGTGCCTTCTGTTGGTGAAGCCATTTGCTGAGTTCCCATTTCTGCCATCTCACACAGAAGCAACAACCTGGGAAAGTCAGGGATTGATTGTTGGTGTGAGAGGTCAACTTGGGATATTCAACCTGGGTCTGTGACCTGCTCACAATCTGATGATTGGCCTGCTCCTCCAACAGTCTGGATGGTCCTTTATTTTATTTTATTTTTTTGGTCCAAGCAAAGATTGTCCATTTCTTCCCAAACAAGATCTGAAATATCAATTCGTCTGGCCACACTTCATTTTTCAGCTGTGTGCAGGGCTATCATAGATGCCCCTGAGCCAAGAATACTGGACAACTCTTCTGGACATTGTTAACATCAGGCTTTATTTTTGCCCGATAAAGTTTTAACTGGCAACTGTGGGCGTTACTACGTATTGATGTACTTGCCAAAGGTTTGCCTAAGTTATCCTTAGCCCATGTGATTATATCACTTTTAAATTAATGATTGATCTGGATAAAGTTTTGTCTGAGTACCCGTGATCAATTACTTCGTTTAAGATGGCACCCTTTTATTTCACGCGCACAACTCCTCCAGATTCCTTGGGTAAAATATCAAAATATCACATCAGTTGTTTTAAACCAGATCATTGTAAGTTTTTTAAACAGCTTTTTATTTTTGAATAAGTGGTAGGCCTAAATGGATATAATGTCTACTTACTTGCAAGTATAAATAAATTTGATGAGACAAAACATTAAATACCTTGTTGTAATACTGTCTGCAATGAAATCTGGAGGTCAAATAAATTCAGAGATCAGTGTTTTCTATTTTGATGTGTATTTTCCATATCATCCCAACTTTTTTGAATTTGGGTTGTACAATATTTTTTGCAATTATTTTGTAGGAAGTGACTACTCACTCAAATATATTTCTGCCATCCTGGCAAGGTTATCAATGTACTCTTCCTAACAGACAATTGCACCTGTAATAATTTATCCCCTTTCTCTTATTTACATAATTATTATCGCTATTTATTTATTTTCAGTAATTGGGCCAATATGTACAAAATTAGTTTTTTAATTATGTAATATCTGAAAGTGTAATTCAGTAATTGTTGTCTAATTGCGACTGGCGCGGGATTTCAATACTCAAACAGATCACACCCAGACTGATTAGCCTGATAAATCTGGCTGTGAACAAAAATTAACACATTTTAAACCATACTGCTGAACTGTTTTTGTAAAAAGTTTGAAGTGTACAGTGCCTGCAACCCACCAGCATGGGGAAAATGTTTTTTTTTTCTATGCCATGTTGCTTCAGCTGTGCTATTCTTCAGATGTTACCCATGAAGTGCAAGTAAATAGGAAGCATTTCCAGGTGCGATTAGAATATTTATCAATACAGGGGCATAAATCAAAGGTAAATCATGATATTCTGAATCCACAAGTTCATAATTGAAGTCGCTAACTTTATCTAAGCAGCCATATAAAGCAACCTCATTGTTGATCCTGACCCCCCCTCCAAAACACAGTTTTACTGAGGATCTGTACAATCCACGTTGCCCTACGATTTTGAGCATTCTCAAGAAACAAAGAAAGGAATTTTGCTTTATACTGTTCAGCTGCAACAGAGAGTACAGAATTCAATAGCCAAGAAGCACACCATCAAAACAACCAACTGAATGCAAACAATAGTGTTTACTTAGCCAGTGTTTACAACTGAATGCAATAAATTGTAGAATGAGTGGGAATATGGATGATGGTATGACCGGGCTGCGGTGTGGAGAAGACTTCAGGAGGATTCGCTATAGCTTCCTGGCTCGGTGAACCCTCCCCAGACCCTGCCGTAAAGACGCAGACAAAGGCACAGATAGACAGGGGTAGGGGGGTGGGTCAACTAAACAAGATTACATTGGCAGAGGTAATACGGGGCGAGAATTTTAGAGGGTACGAATACAGGAGAAGTTTTGAGGTGTGGTTCTGCCCCTGAACCTTTTCTGTTTAGTCCCATTTAAACAAGCCAACCTTGTGAACCCATCTCATGTAAACTATCCTGTGTGTATGACAATGGTTTTGTGAGAGAGCAGTATTGATGAGGCAGTTTATTTTTGTCTCTCTGTCAGTGAAAAAAAATCTCTGAGCCTGTTTAAATACACATAATAACCAGATTACTGAAAAAAAAAAGATTTCGATAACAATCTGAAGATCGCATACATGCAATAAATTCATCAGATTGTCAAAAAAATTTATATCTACAGAGTTGCTCAGTTGTCCAGTAATATCAATGTAAGCAACCAAGAAGGATAGACCCAAGTGCAAGTATTAGGGTTTTTTTTTATTCAAATAAAAAGGAAACGGCAAGGTAAATAAAATAGACAAATAGTGATTTGAAATAAAAGTAATACAATTGCGTATCAGACCAAAAATGATACATGTCAAGTCAACCAAAACTAATTGGGAATACAGACAAGTGTGGACCTGACTGGACCAGACCAACGTAACGAACATGCAATACCACCCTCTCTGTGTCAAGAAAAAGAAAATATTTGGAAAAGTATATTGTCTCCTCTAAAATACGTAAAACACATCTCTGTCACTCCAATCTGTGCTGTCTACGGCACTTTGCTGGTATTGTTTTGTTTTGTGTTTTTCTTTGAAAACTTTTAAAGTTCTTTGAAAGAACTTTCAGAGTGTTATTCAACATTAGGAGGCATTTTAGCATATGCGCAGAAGTTGATATTCAAGAATCAAATGAATACTGGATATACATGCACCCAGGCATCTGATTACAGCAAAAAAAAAATCCTGATGTCCTCATATAATTCCTCCAAATAATCAGATTTCCAACCTCGAATTTTGCTGTTTACTTGCCACTTAATTAATCTGCTAACAGTCAGGTTACTCATATCTTGATTGTATTATTTGCATGTATGTAAGCATACTCACTAGTCCACCTTTTTGTATCTCTCATCACTATTCCTTTTCTGTACACAGTGCCCTCCAGAGTAATTGATTGGTGAAAATGAGCAAAAAGAGATGTGAAAAAATGCATTTATTGGTTATTGTCATCATCTCTCACTCAAAATACTCCCAAAAATCTAACCTTCAACTGAAGTGACATAATTGAAAGAAACATTAAATTATTGACAGGAATTCAGTATTTTTCCCCAAAAACATACGCCACAATTATTGGTACCTCCTCATTTAATAGTTTGCGCAGCCTCCCTTAACAGCTCTACAACAGCTCTGTAATATGTGATGAGGTTGGTGAACACATGCCATGTGATTTGAGGCCATTCTGCCATACAGAATCTCTCCAGATCCTTCAGATTTATCGGTCAACGCTTACAGACATCGACATCACACAGATTTTTCATGGGGTTTTGGTTGCATGGGACTGCGATGGCCATGGAAAAACCATGTTCTGCGCTCAGTGAACCTTTTTTGTGGATTTTGAGGTGTGCTTCAGATCACTGTCCTCCTGGAAGGTCCAACCGTGACCTATTTTAAGCTTCCTGGCAGAACAACTTAACATTTCATTGAATATCTGTTGGTATTTGATGGCATAAATGATGCCATGTAGCAAAACAAGATGTCCAAGGGCATTGGAAGAACCCACCTTTGATGTTTGTTATCAAAAAGCTTTTCATCTAATTCGACCATTTAACCCAGCCCCAATCGAAAGTACCAGTCACGTTTGGCAAACTGTCGGTGCTTTAGTTTGCTCTAGATTGTCAACAGAGGTTTTTTTCAGGCAACCCTCCTAAACAACTTGTGGTGATGAAGATGCGTTCTGATGGTGGTTTTGGAGACTTTGTGACCCCAAGACTCAACTAAGCTCTGCCGTTCTCCCGCAGATCCTCGGAGATCCTTTATCCGGTTGAAGCATCTTCCTCATGATGCGTGATGTCAATGTACATATACGCCATCTTCCAGGCTGATTCTTAACAAGTTGCTTTCAAACTTCTCAACTATCGATAGTGGAAGAGGATATTTTTAACTGTTCAGAGATTTTCTCATATCCAATTCCTGTTTTTTGGAGCACATCTTCATCGTGTTCTCAGGTTTTTCCTATAATGATGAATGACCAAGGAATATGGCCCGCTTCATGTTGTATTTATACCCCAGTGAAACAAAAAGTCGTGCTGAACCACTTAAGAGTTCCAAATTAAACACATTAAATTAAAAATGTGAGATATAATTTAATGTTTGCTTCAGTTAGATTTTGATCATAAGATTTTGTTATAATTTCCGCTTGTAATTGTGGCATGCACACAGTAGAGGAAAATATTTGATTGAGGTCAACTTTTGTCTTTAAATAATTTTATTTCAAAGAAAGGGTAAGATTTTTTGTGGATATTTTGAGTGAAAGACCAAGAGGATAAATGGCAAAGACCTTTTTCACAGTCTGTCTTGCTTGTATTAACAAAGAGTGCCAATCATTTTGGAGGACATGGTACATCTATATGCATTTTTGAAACAGTGGAGCAGTACTCCTTTGGCTTACCTTACTGTGTGTGATGGGCTGTCGCAGAAGCAGCGGGGTGCATTTGGTGCTGGCAGGGTCGTTTTCTCTTGCATTTCAAAGCAACTCCGCAGGGCGTACCCCAAGGCTCTGCACCCCCCAAACAGCGCACATGCACACAGGTATGGACATACACGACTTTGATTGTACTGTTCTTGAATATTTTTTGCTATATTATGCCATTTCCCTTCCCCCAAACCCTAAATTCAACCTTAACTACCATATAATCAAATTTTAACCTTAATTTAAAGGAGCCATATGTAAGAAATGTATGTTCATTATTCATGAAATGGCCCTGATATATCACCATACATTAAGGAATGATGTTAGTTTCAAATACTTGTATAACTGACAACAGTAGTCTGGCCAGCGTTTCGGAGCACAAATGTCTGGCGTTACTAAACCTAAAAGGCCTCATTATGATTCTGAAATATGTCCTTACAAATTCAGAAACAAAACAAGGATCTGTATAGGACATGCCTTTGAAAGATGGAGACAGCTAAAAGCAGAGAATTTGAAGACCGACACCGAAGTTGCTAATTTTCTCCTGGGCAGGTAAGATTCAGCTAAGTTTGGCTAACTTTATTTAATGAAGGCACGGACATTTCAAATATTCTGTACAGTTGAATAAAGTTATGTATGCTCGTTCATGGTATGCTAATGCGTATGTAGGTGGGTCATCGAATTGACTAGGTAACAAATTGTTTGAGAAATAAAAACCGTGGCTCTTCATTGCTAACATTAGCAATGCATTATTAGTCCGTTTCTCTGGCTTTATACTGAGATGCTGTGGAAACCGTTCCAAGATTAGCACAGCCATTATGGCAATATGAAATGTTATTGACACAGTACATTGGTCAAATGTGTCCTTATTCATTCTTTACGCATGTTACAGTATGGACTTTAGTGGGCTATCCACACAGAAGAGTGACGAGCAAGTTGACCAATATAACCATTGCTAAAGTTAGTTAGTCATTGGTCTCAATCTTTTCTGAAGTGAACTCAACCCTACCCTGTCAGAGCAAATCATTGGTGATATTGAAATGTAGCCATGGTAGCTCCGTGTAGTAGACGTTCTTGTTGGATCCGGCAACCTAGCCGGCAACCTCTCGTCTGGGGGAGAAGAGGAGGAGATACTGCGCTCTGCACTATTTAGAATGTGATTGCGCTACCAGTTTTGGCCACAAACTTACATATTGCTCCTTTAACAAGTTGACCAAGATCCAAATTCTAATTCCATACATTAAAAGTGTACGTTGTCCCAGCCAGAATGCCAACTGTATATCTGAACCTAAACCTAACCTTTGTTACGGAACAAGTGGTACCAGGCACAACATACCTCACCCCAGTGTACAATGGGAAAATTTGCCATTGAAGCCCGTAGTCAATTGACTTATTTTGCCCTTATAAGGAAGTACAAGAAATCCATAATGAGATGCCACACATCAAATTTCAACACAGTGGGATGAAAATCAATGATTTTATGCGCATTTGAAATTTTTTAACCTGACCCCCTTTACAGTTATCCCCCCTACTGCTGAGGAGCGGCTGACTCATGGCATAGTGTTGCATATCAGAAGATGTAGAATCGAGGGCTCTGTCTTTCGAGCACGGTTTGAATTTCATCCAACCATTAACACTAAAGATATGCTGAAAAAATTATTTCTGAACTTTGGCCTAGATCTCCATCGATAACAAAATTAAATGGTTAGAATTCTGGACCGTAGCCCATCGCCCATCTTTGTAAATGTGCAAATGAATGGTGCCATATTGTGGGTACAAAGTGGCTAACAAACAAATTAAATTGCTCATTGAGTGTCACTTGTGAAAACTAGCAAACGACACGTTAGCCCCATCATAAGAGATAGAGATTTTAATCACCATGGCAAAGGCCTTAGCATCAAAATAGCTGCTCAGATTTTGACCAAGTTTTGCAGCCCCCCTTGGAAAATGATATCTACCATTCCCAACATTTAGGAGATTGATACAGAAACAATTTTTTTTTTTTTTTTTTTACCTTGACCACGTGAACATTGACCCCAAAAAAGTGCCAGAAGTTGATGGTGGTGTTCAATTTTGGTGCCAACTTTTGAATAGGGCATTCACAAAGGAACATTTTGATGTTGGTTCCATGTGTCCATTATTTTTCTGAAGCGAGATATTGGCCAAAATATATTTTAAACTTTTTGACTTCTACCTTGACCTTCCAAAATTGATTCCCTTCATCCTTGGATATATGGCTTCTTTTGCTACAAATTTAAAGTTGATACCTCAAGAACTGTGGATGCTTGAGTGAGCAAAAACAAACAGACAGAAAAACAGATACACATGATGCAAAACATACTTGTGAAAGTTTTGCATGAAACAAACTTACACAGAACTGAAAACAGTACCTCCCACGGATCCTCTGGGGTGAGGTAATTAAGCCTTTTTACGAAGGGGACCGAAAAATTTGGATGAAAAAAATTCTGAGAATTAGTCTTTCTTTTTTCAAGAAACAAATGCATCATTTGTCTCAAATGGAAATTAAAATTTTATTCTCCACTTTTCAAGTCCATGCATGTGCTATCTGGTACAAATTGAAAATTAACCTTTTAAACTCATGTGTTTTATTATTTTTCTTTTTTGTATTGTTCATCATTGTTGTGCTTGCTGTTTTTTTCTACTGGCAGAGGAACAAATGAGGTGTCCACTTGCAAAACTCAAGTTTTGAAAATAAATGTGTTTTCTCCCTAAGCCTCTCTTTCAGGCACCTGAGCATGTCCCACTGATAGCTCCACATTTAAATCTACTAAGTCATATCATAAATTGTAATGGAAAAAGCAAAAATCTGTCAAAACCCATCAAGTCAAGGAGGAAAACTGTCAAATTCTGCTAAATCATCAGCCAATGCGGAAACGTGATTCCGTTTTAGTTCGCAAGAAGGAACCAATCACAGTAGAAGTTTTATAGCCTGTTCAGCTTTTGCTTTCTCTAACTCAAGATGGGGGAGCCTGAGTCAAGTTTTGTTTTTGATCGCAGAAATGCAAAAAATCTCTTTGTTAGGGTTCTAAAAGGAAGCTCCTCAAGCTTGAAAGGTAAGGAGCACTATTATGAGTTCGAATGATATGCCTACATGTCTTAAAATGCATTTCTTGCATGCAGAGTGGGTCCTGAGCCAAATACCTTCACCTTTTGAGCAACGGGGCTGGTTAAAACACTGTCAAAATCTGCTATTTCCACTCCACTTTCAAAACCTGCTAAGTCAAAACTTTGTCTCGCAAAATCAGTCATTTCTTTAAAAAAATTATGAAGTGCCTCATGGATTATGTCTGCAAGGCTAATAGTTTCAGTATAGTGAAAATTGGCATTCTCTGCATACCAAAAAATCAGATTTTTCTAAAAAATGGATCAACTTGACTTTGAAGGCTTTGCGAGTGAACTCCTCAAATAGCCTTTTAAACCTGCATATGCAATACTTCCATGATTATTTATCTTTTTGTGTATTGTCTACCCTTGTTGTTGTGATCGTTGTTTTTATCCGCTGGCTGTGAAACGAATTGTCCCTTGGGGATAATAAAGAAACCTTGAACCTTGAAGGTCATAAAATAATTTATACACCACACAAACTACGAACACACATGCGCACATCCATGCACACACACACTCACACACACACACACGTGCAAACATACACACTGAAATAACAGTACCAGCCTTCACTCAAGCCATATACGTACCTACCAAATTTAATCAATTTCCAGCATATTTTTGAAAAGTTATCAAATGGACAGACAAACAAATTAACATTCAGAGTGATACTCAGAATGAAATGTGACATTGATTTTGGAATATTTCCATTGTAAAACAACTGAAATCTAGATGCTCACACACACACACACACACACACGTGCACAGCTTACCCTTCACAGCTGGTATTAAACATTTCTGGAACCTTGTTTACTGATGAAGAATGCACTCAGAGGCACGGTTATCTGATAGAAAGGTGCGGATGACCCATGTTCTGTCTGTGCTGAAGCCATGTTTGCACATTTCCACCCACTGAAAAAGTACTGTAAAACAAATACTATTTGCTGCATGCGTGAGAATTACATCTGTAAAATCCATGCACGCAGATTTGCATACTGTCCTCCATGTGCTAAATAGAGTTGATTGATTTATGTTTTTTCAAATTTTTTTCCCTCAATTATTTTTTTTCTAATTTACTGTTATTGTTTTTACACGTTCAGGGTGGGGGTAATGGTTCAAAAATGGTTACAAGTAGTTTTTTTTTTTTTTTATGAATTTGTCATTGGACGGTGTATAGGTTTAAGAATATATTACCATGCTGCGAAGAAGTTTAAGATGTTAATAGTTCCTTTGAATAAAATGCATCGAAAACTTTCCATGCATTCCTGCTTTCTTTGGCCACAAAAAAAATGTATGATTAATTTAATATTATAATTATGGTTAATATTAGGCTATAACTAAAAGTACTGCGTAATAATATTACTTTTTTATTATTATTATTATAAAAATAATTATTTAAAAACTGTACTTTAAAGAAGAAAACACTAATGAGAAGTGTGTTGAAATAAAAATGAGTAGAGTCGACTGATTAAATGCAGTCTTTCTGCACTGTGAGGAGGAAAAAGAAATATTCGCAGTCTGTGATGAATGTCTGGTTGATTCTTGATGCAAAATGGATTTGGAGTTTGAAATTAGACGAAGCTGCTCGATTTCATGGGTTTAGCAAAAGCAGGTAATTTTTTACCCTTAAGACAAGGGGAATATACTGAATGTTGAGACCACACAAGGGTTAAGTAGCATTCTGTATTTGCTATTTAATTTTCAAATAGTGCCCAGTCATATTGATTTCAAAAATAAAATGACTATCTAAACCTTGTAATGATGAAACATTCTCCGAAGAGCTTTTTCTATTTAGACATGTAAACACTTTATACATTATTTGTTTCATTATGAAGATCTTAAAAGTCTTAAAATGAAGAGAAATTCTCAGAAATTTGAAGCAGTGGTTGTTTAAAGTTTTTGAAGCTGTCCGAAAGGTTCAAAATTCCCATCTCTACACAACACAACAGGGATGCTCGACATCTAGCAGCTGCACAACCGTCTTCAGTTTGTTGAAGACTTGCTGTTCTAAAAAGAATCAATTTTTCCCTGATTGATATCAGAACACGTCAGTATATGTAATTGAAATCGCACAGATTTTTCATTTTAATCTTTTCATCAAATTTTCACTTTCTTTATGAGACAAATAATACATTGTCTCCTGAAAAAAGAAAAAGACAAATATTTACAGAAAGCTTCTCAATTACAAGATTTACATACTTTTTTTTTTTTTTTTGGACAGGAATATGACACAGCACTTCTCGTGAATGGAATGGCAAATGGGGAATGCAATTAAATTTTCAATTTGTTACAAAAAGTGCATACATGGTGGACTTGAAAATTAAAAAGTGGTGGAATGCATCTTCATTTTTATTATTAGATGAAGAATTTACCAGCTTTACCAGAAAGAGGAGGTATTTCTGAGAATGCTTCATTATTTAACCATTGATAGATTTATACTTCTGCGCAAAAAAAGGGGTCCCCACAGTTGTTTTTCACACTTTATGATCTTTGTAAGGTCTATTAGTCCCCGCATGTATAGTAAAATAATGAAATACATACACACAGACACACAAGCATGCACTCATACACACAAAATGAAAAAAAAAACACAGGCCAGGCACTCAGCCAGTATCCTGTCCTTGCCCCGCCCGCTAATCGCTAATGGAGATGGATTCGCTACCTCTACTGGCAGCTTTTCTCCCAGTTCTGGCACTCAGCCCCCCCCCCCACAACTAAGCTTCACTATGTGTGAGGAGGAGGGGGTGTGCATAATCAGTCCCCGGAGGCTCCGTCTCAAACTCACCCTGCCAGAGCCCGTGTGCGACAGCGTCACAAACCCCTGCATCGATCAGGGAGAGAGAGCCACTTACTCAGAGTAAGGCAATTGAAGGGCTCTCTCAGGCAAAGGCACGACTGAGAGTAATGGAGCTGCCTGGACCGCCGAGCGAAACTGCTCACGTGTCATTACTCCTACTCGTCCCAGCAAGTGACGCTGGTATGCCGGTGTTCACCTTGTCTCATCCTCAGCATATTTTTTTTTGCTTAATAAATCTCTTGATTGAGAGCACACTGTCTTTCATCTTCTCCGACGGGCTCAAGTACTTCCTGGAATGTGTGAAATGAATGCCATTTCTGCTTAGAATTAAGGGTGCTTTCAATTGCTGTTTGGTACGAGCCGTCATCAAGATACTGGGCTGAGACGTGGGCCCGAATCTCCAGTTTTAGAACAGGAAATTCTGTGTGTCCACTCGTGTTTATATACACACAAAGCATCAAAAATATTATCTCTCAAATGCACCCATTTGTACACTACCAGTGAAAAGTTTTTGCACGCCCCAGTATTTTCTGGAATTGTTACAATTTATGTTCTGTTCCTGTTTAATAGTCGAATCTTGGTTCTATAACGGAAAGGTAGGAAACTGAAGCCAAATGTATAAACCATGCATATAACAAAACAGATTAAGAAATGTGCTTTGCGGGGGTGTAGGCAATACCCCTCAGCCCCGACGCACTAAATCAAAGGTGAAGGTATTTGAGCCAGAGTGAAAATTGTGGTACAAAACCTCGATCAGGCACACCTACCCACCAAGGCAAGTCGACCAATGCAATATCTCGTTCCTCACCCACGTGGTTACAGAGTAACGGACCGCACAAAAATTTCCCGCCCACCGCCTGTCTGCGAAGGGGATGGCAATACCCCTCTGCCCCGAAGTTGGAAATGAGGGGTAAAAAACCTGGATCAGTCATTTTTTCAATATTACGCAGATCAGTAACAGTGGTCCAATCCAGTGCTTCTCAAACCTCTGTCCAGCATGTTTTAGATCTCTCCCTGCTTCAGCACAGGGCATTCAAGTCAGGTGTAATTTTGTAATTTACGGGGTGGGGGGTGGGTTGTACACGAGGGACATGCCCCCTGCACTTTTTTAAAAGGCAGCATTGGACCCCCTCCCCCCCAACACACACTTTTTACTGTCCAAAAACTAATGGAAAAAAAAAAAAACTAAGACCTCAGGGAAATAATACCTGTTCAAGCTGCCAGTGACCAATCCTGTTCATCTTTCCCTCCCTTCTTCTCTCCAAGTCCCGCCTTTCATTCAAACAGGTAGCAGGCTTTGCCAACATCTAAGAAAAAACGCTGGTGAATCGCGAAGACAAAACCCCCAAACCAACGAAGATGGATGACATAAGATTTCATACAAAGAAAATACTGTGCGAGTCACATGAAAACCAATTTATGAACGTATATTTTGCAGGGAACTGCTTACATTCCTCTTATATAGGTAGCTACGTAGATAAACAGTATTAGAAACTTTCTTAAACAACGTAGTTGAGTTGGGAGATTGATTGTTAAAGTGAGCTTCTTTGCAAACAAATAAAGATTAAATCAGTCACTATCGTTTCATCCCCGGTCGTAACAATTCAGATCCAGTGAGGTGCCGTCAGAGGTTAGTGAGGGGAGGCTGAATCCTCACCATTAAGCTAACGATAATTCACTATTAATTTGCTTGATTAGGAATCAGAGGATTGATGAACTAATATACTAAGAATAAACGGCAGAATGACGTGCCAGTTTCATCCTCCACTAAATTATTGCTCAGTGCTTCAAACTTAAAATGCTCATGAGACAGCAAATTTGTTCATATTTGCTTACAGGAAGCTAAAGCAATACCATTTACAAATATTTAAACCTTTCTTATGCTGTGTTCAATGTGTGGTCAATTTGTTTTTACGATAATGTTTTCCCCTTAAATACGTAGGCTACTTTTTAATGCAATTCACAGAAATAGGGAGTTTATTTCCAGTCTTCTTCCATAAACCGATAAACAGAAGGTAAAAATGATACACGAAATTACCAAGGGAGTTGAGGTTTTTTTTTTTTTTTTTTCTAATTAATTCAAATTAATCTCTAATAAAAGCGTAAATGTAAATGAATCTTTTTGTCACTATCACCTCTTAATCATTACAGGTTACATATTGCCTATGCTAGGTTTTAATAGTTTGGTTAAAAAAAAGAACTTAAAATTGATTGATTGTCAATCAGGCATAGTACGTGGAAACAGGTTGACAAAATCTAGCGATAAAAAGCAGAAGAAACTGCCTTCCCTGAGCGCACATCTGTTCAGTTCTGGGCTGGGACTGCACTTCAGCAGGATTTGATATTTTTGAGGTAACTTGAAGTTTAATCTGGTTTTCAGGACCAGTTCATTTCTTACTGGGGTAAATAAGCACGTTGACCTATCCAGTGGTCCTCGAACTCCACTGTGTATGCTGGTTTTTGTTCCAACCACAATTGCAATCGTAGGATTGTAACAATCTATTTATTTGTCTTAATTAGCTGCATTCCATATTCAGAGAAGTTATTTACCGTCTTAACCCATGTTTTGATGGACATATCCATTGTGCTATGAAGAATAAAAAAAAAACTCTTGCACATATTGTGCTTAATTTCTACACAGCAAACATCCCAGTGTTAATTGAACTCCAGTAGAGTTTATATGAGACCGGGTGGTCAATTCCCCCCCCCCCACGCCAATGAAAACTACACCCATGATTCAAATGATCTACTCATTATCAATCAGCTTCAGGGGGTTGGTAGCAAGCTGATTATTTCAATCACCTGTGCTAGATTCCTTGTGGATTTTTCTTGTACATGTATTATTTGTAATAAACAAGTGATTCCAGTGATTATCTTATTTGTATGCTTACAACAAAGAAAAGACTTGACAAAATCTTAGGGAAAGCAAAAATTTTTGACTGGTAGTGTAAGCTTGCAGATTACCACTCGTGAGAATAAGAATAGCATGGACACAAATGCAAGAATACACTTACCTGCAAGTACATAATGTAGCATAAGTGCTTGATGAATGATAAAATGCTTTGTCCACCACCGCGATAGATTTTTAATGAAGCAATTTTGACTACGCAGTGTTTACTTTCAGCTTCAATTGAAGTGTTCGGTTATAAATTTTGTATTAACTGTATACAAAATACAGACATTTGTCTACATGGGCCACAAACTTCGGTAGCCCAGTCGTAATTAAATATCTGACTGCCTGGAGTCTGGAATCCATAAGAGTCCAGATGCAGAGTTTCTTACCTTATTGTGCTCTACCAAGCCAGTGCCGTTGTTTTCAGTTCCTACTCGTTCTTGGGGCATTTTTCCTTGAGCAAGAAAATGCAGGCTCAAATGGAGTCTGTTGTTTTGGGTGGCCATTGCCAAACAAGTCACTTATTTGTCTTAAAAAAAACTCCTTTGTTGCTTCGAGTGTGCTCTAGGTTATTTATCATTTGCACTGTAGAGTGCTATCCAATATACAGTACAACCTGCTGCTTCTGTCAGCTTGTGCATCATCAGTAAATCCAAGGAAATCAGTTCTGTCGGAAGTATTTCATTCATCAATGACGCATTTTCTCGACCATGCTTCGCAGATGAGGTGACATACTTCAGTTCATCCCGAGCTCCTTCCCTTCTTTCTTCTCATCTCATCCCTTCATTTTGCTGCTACTTAATCTTTTCCTCATCTGTCCATGGGTTGTTCCGGAACTGTTCAGGCTTCTTTTTTAGGCGCTTTATAACAAACTGTAATCTGCTCTTCCTGTTTTGAAATTCACCAATGGTTTGCATGTTGTTTAAACTCCATGTACTCACTCTGGTGCAGTCTTCTCTCGATTTTGACTTTGACATGGATATGCCTGCCTCATGGATGGTGTTGTTGTTCGAGATAACAATTGTGAAGAAGATTTTCCTCACCAGGAAAAAAAATCAATCAATCACACACCACAGTTTGTATCTGTGGCGATCTGGCCTTTTGGTGTTCCTGAAGTCACCAGAGCATTCTGTCTTTTCCAGTGGTTGATTTGACCAGATCTACTGTTTTCACTGATATAGTTATTTTGAGATATTAACCTAATGATGGCTTGTATCACTAGCAGTAACAGCTCTTTGCAGTTGTCTATTACATTGATAATTAATAGCTGCCACTTTCAAATGTAAATGCCACATATGACATCAACACTAGATCTTGTATCTGCACACATGTAAATGACATAATGGGAGAATAAACCACATACCTATATAAGCGTTGAGCACAACCGATTAATTAGTTTTCCAATTACTTTTGGCCCCTTTATGCAGATGCCAAATCCAGCCTACCTGCACCTTTGTATGAAAGACCCTCAATTAAGGCTTAATAAGTGAGGATTTGACGGTCGCAGAGACTGGAGAAATGATTTCTATAAAGCGACCAACTCCTATCATTTGGAATTAAAACTTATTTCCCATTTATTTTCAAAATTTGGGACAAGAACACTGCCACAAATAAAATTCATGAAATTTCAGCTTTGCTGTTGGTTTGCAATGAAATACTGAGAAACAAAAAAAAAATGGCAAGGTAAAACAATACATTTCCTGGATCACAATCTCATTTAGCAGAAGTGCGCTGCATATCAGGGTTTTTCTCAGAACTACTGATTGTCTGTGAAGCCTAATAAAAGCTGCCTTACGGCTCAAAGGGCTCCATTTTTCACACTGCCCTACCCGTTGCCACTACCCGCTACCCGTGAATTACGCATTTAACAGCTTCGACTATCCCTAAACGGTATCTTGCGGCCACACCACCCGCTATGCTTTATGCCGACTCCCTTATTTGCGCCTGGAGCTGTGTCCGTGGGCGTGTTTATGCCCTTTCCCAATGCTGACCAATAAGAGCATAGCTGACAGCACTCAGCAGGAAGCAGATACAGCCGCAGCGCATACATTTGCAAACATAGCCAAGAGAAAGAAAAGTTACAGGTGGAGCAGTGAAAAGCAGGAAAGGCTCATCATCCGTTGGCAACAACAACCTTGCTTTCATGATGTTTCCTCAAAGGATTATGATGACAGAGGGAATAAAGATGATATTTGACAAGAAATAGCTGAGACACTTCAGCAGCCCGGCGAGCACTGCCAGTAGCATTAAGCTAGCAAATCAGTGATAACGTTTAGTTATGTCAAACAGTACTGCGGTTACTGACCGGGCTATTGCTGTACTGTGGTAACACAGTGACTCATGTAAGCAACATTCCGGTTATGAGTAACCATAATAAGATAGGTGAGTCACGGCACTAATTACCACAATATTTCGATGTGTTTACACCTTATTACTGTCAGTACACGGTCTTGCCTACGTATCCATAAACTGGCGTGGTACCAATAAACTCCAATAAATTAGGCCAGTTTCGCCACAAGATGGCAGTAGAGGACACTTGTAACAGTATAGAACAGGAGAAGAACTAGAGGTTGCAAAATGGAAAAGAAACAAACTGAAATGAAACAACCAGTAGAGGAACATAGTGGAGAAATGAGATGCTGTAAAAAGGAGTGAGGGCTACTGGAATTGCATGCAATTCAGCAAATCAGTATGGAGCTTTTTTTTTCAGTTACCAGTTGCAATGTTTGATGCTGTCCAGAGACGAAAACGGAGTCGAATGCAAATGCACGCAGCAGCAGCAAGGCATCTACATCAGAACTTAGTTGGCTAAGCTGTTTCCATCTCATATTTTGCGCATGAACTCCTAATGGCGTGAGGCAAAAATTACCTCAAGCGAGCGTATAAACTTTTATGCTGCTTAGAGTAAATTAAGTCGCATTTTACCATTTTCATCTTCTTTTTCCAATGCAAATGTTCAAAATGCGCATATGAATAGTGAGATGGAAACGCGACTATTACTGTTACCGCTGCCAGGGAAGTTCTCCCTTCGGGTTGTGAATTGTGACGCAATTTCATTTAAGGAGTGATTAGGATCAAATTCTAGATTTAGACATTTTTATTTACTTTTATTTACTTGTATTTACTTGTATTTCTATTTACTTGTAATAGTGCATGGAAGACCGTTTGGGCTTGGCGGAGGTATGCGCTCTCTAAGTGCTCTTGTTAATATTATCATTCTATTTGGCTGCAATCACTGCATAATTCAGATTTGCAGTCTTGTAGTGTACACTAGGAAAATTAACAATTGCATTGACCTTGGCTGCAATTATAAGCTACATCCAGTGGCCATTTTATGAAGTATACCTTTCTGATCCTGGGAAAGACTCAAGGCATGGATTCAACAGTGTACTGGAAACATTTCTCATAGAGAAGTTTTTTTTTTTCGCAGCAAGCTGTTTGTCTGTAGGAAAACAGTGAACTTGTGGTGCCAGTAGCGAAGAAAACATCAAGCTATTTGTAAAAAAAAAAAAAATTTAATTGAGGAGTGCTGGTGTTTAAGGTTTTGAGGGGCTGGCATTGGGAGATGCTAGTTCTTTTCTTGCTGTGGAGCTTGAGTGCTGGGACTTCCTTGCACCAGCTGCACACAGAAATTCACAGTGACTGAACCTGCAGCAGTAGGCCTGGCTTTCAAACTGGGGTTACCACATTCGTTCATCCCACCTTGGGCAGAGATTGATAATACAAGTACTTGTGTATTCACACTCATCAAATGGCTACTTCGATTTCATTTAAATCACATTCATTCACTTTTACCAGCTTCAATCTTTCACATTTGTTACCATTGTAGAGGAAAATCCTGATTCGCTAATTGCAAAGAAGTATGCTGACACCATTTTCCACTCTATTGCACAAGAAACCTACATTTTTCCATACCACAAATTGAAATTAATTTTCTTTTTGACATAAGGATATGATATAATTACAGATTTGAGTTCAAGTACACTTGCTCTGTTTTGACTGGGCAGGTATAATATTGTATATAGAATGTTGTTACAATATGATTGACAAGTTTATGGTTGGTGCATTACCAGCTGCTTTGGAAAAAAATCTAAAAATGTGTCATTCCCTTACTCATGAGTTTCACCCTGAACATTTGCTTGAGGGGGCTGAGCTGCTGTATGCACAATTACAGTTTTAATAGCCATGCATTTATTTATACTAACTCCAGTAATTAGTTACGAGCTACTTCAACATCTGCTAAGATTAAGTCGTGTTATTCCATTATTGTGAGAGAATTTATTATTATCCTTTAACCTTGCTTCTTGCTTTGAACTGCGTTTTTCCAAGCTTTTGTTGCTTAATTACTGTGTTCTTGTTAGGGCGATCACAGTACTAATCTCCTTTTTCCTGTCTGTTGTCTTTGTGCGCATGTGTGCTCCTTGACCATGATGGCTGCTCCATCCTCCTGTAGTGTCATCTTTGATTCTTTTGAATGAGAGGTGCTATGAGTAAATTTTTGAGCGATTGAGGGCTACGTCCTGTACGTGCAAGTAAAGCTGGATTCATGGTTCTGCGTCGAACCGACGCCGTCGCTATGCAGAGCCTCTGTGGTGATGTGAACCCCCGTCACAGAACCTCTGCGTCGCCTGGCGCGCCCCTTGAAAATGAACCGCAAGGGCACAGATTGGTCCACTCTACTCGAGTCTCGGAAACCTGACGCCACACAGCGGTTTGTCGGTGAATTGCTTCGTGGCACAGCACAATGCAAACGATCTCTCGCCCTTTGTTTGTTTATTTATTTATTTATTTTCAAGGACAACCGACGTGAACTAGTCCCATTTACAGGCTACGCCATCACACACACATGCACACACACATAAAACAAAACAGATATTAACAAAAAACTACAAGCCAACCTAACAAATTAAAATAATGTCATCTATTCAGTAAGATTTCTCGTATATTTGACTTAAAAAACGTGGCAGAGAAGAAATCGACAGACGCATTGTCACTAAAAATGCTATTAAAACTATTCATAATTCTTATCACAGGAGAATATTTTTGTACATTTATTCGACTACGCTCCAGGTTAAAAGTGGGATGTTGTCTTAAAACTCTCATCGGAGCATTAAAATTAAATTTGCTTAAAACAGTTAGACAGTCATAAGGAAAATTGATACATTTATGGAAAAACATAATATCTAAAAACTGTCGTCTGCTACTCAAAAGGGGTATACCAAAATGTTTACATAACTCACTATATCTATAGCCATCATATTGCTGGCCAAACTTATAGCACAAAAATTAAACAAATTTACGCTGCACTCATTCAAGTTGTTCTACATGTGTTGAATGGCAGGGATTCCATACGACAGAACAATACTCTTGGTGACATCTAACAATGGTGTTATATCATAATATTTGTGCTGTCAAACAATTGCAATTTTTAATCAGATTAATCACAGGGTTGCTGTGGATTAATTTTGATTAATCATGATTTAAGGCTTTATAATATTGATCATATCTATATTTAAGGCTTTATAATTCAAGATTGCAGCTTCTCAGACAGAAAAATGGATTAAACAGTCAAAACATTCACCCTTCAATGAAAAGCTAACAGTTCCCATTTCTGAGCTCACAACCTATCTATACCTTATAAGGAACTCACTAACTCAGTAATATCTGAATTCTGAAATATACCTTATTTTACCAGAACAGACATTCCACTTTCAGGAAAAATCAAGCAATATATCGAGGGCTGACTGCAATAAATAGTTATGTCCAATGTAAAACATCTGGACATAACTGTTTATTGCAGTCAGCCCTCGATATGCCTCCCGAGATTCAACAGATCCTGTTCCAGCTCGGCTTGCTCTTAAATATTCAATAACTGATATGAGGGTGCTATCTAGTGATCGAGAACTGTAACTGCATGCTTAAATTTGCAGTTCCATGTCTGCGAACATCTTTAGCATCTTCCATACCGAGTTTTTTGGTTCTGCTGGATCAACTGTCCATTTTCGCATGCGCAACGGTAAGACTACTTGGACTAACTGCCCGAAATGCAATGTTTCAGGGGTTTTGAGTCATTCTGGCCTGCAGATGGATTAATTGCGTTAAATTTTTTAATCAGATTAATAATAATGATGGATTAATCCATGTTAACGCGTTAATTTTGACAGCCCTAAATAATACATCTCTGATCTCTAAAATTTTGCACTGACCATTTTATAAAACCAACCTAAAACTATTATTTATGATACATTGTATATGGTCATTAAAACTGAGATCACTGGAAAGAGTAATACCCATATCCTGTACTTTTGTAAATCTAGTCAGAGGTTTATCATTCACCTTATATTCATACAGTATCTGATTTCTTTTGTTTATAAATGATATAACCATAGGCTTAATAACATTGAGGTACAACTTCCATATTTTACACCAACAACTGATCAATATCTTTCTGTAAGATCATACAGTCATCGGGCGTTCTTATAGTTCGGTAAATTTTAGCATCGTCCGCATATAACAAACATTGAGAATTAAAACACACGTTTGGTATATCATTTACATACAAAATAAACAGAAGTGGTCCTAAAAGGAACCCCTGTTGAACCCCTGAAGTTACAGGCACCCAGGATGAGCAGTGCCTGTTTATTACAACACGTTGTACTCGTGATGACAAATAACTACTTAACCAATATATCAACTGGCCTCTAAAGCCATACCCTCTCAACTTGTGAATTAACGATTTGTGAATAACTCTATTCAAGGCTTTAGAAAAGTCTGTGTATATGGCATCAACTTGTATTTTTTTGTCAAAGCATTCAGTAAGAAAATCAATGTACGTCACAAGATTTGTCAGGGTACTCCGCTTTCTAACAAAGCCATGTTGTTTTTCAGATAGAACATGTTTGACATGTTCAAACAAATGATTATGAACCAGTTTCTCGAATAGTTTAATTACAATAGGTAATCGCGACACTGGTCTATAATTTTTCACTTGACATCTATCACCACTCTTGAAATGGGCACAATATTCGCCCTTTTGTGTGGAGTTGACTAAGAACCATAAATCCAGCTTAAACATCCACCCCTCAAAGTTTCTGAATCAATAAAGATTCTGGATCCAATGCAGTCAGAGTGATTGGCGATCACTGGTATTCAGCTTGAAATTTCTCCTGATTCGTAGAATCTTTTAATTATGTTATGAACAGGGATGAGCCGTCAGGGTAGGCAGGGTAGGCACTGCCTACCCCAGGCTATCATCAAAAATAAAGTTGTTAACAATTATTGATCATTTTAATATCTAATCTAATTTTGAAGCCATTTTATATTTAGTTTGTCTTTATGCTGTTGCTTTAAGTCATTGAGTTATAATGACACTACAGCGCCTGCCTCTGGCCAGGCAGGAGCTTTCAAATCAGTCTTATCTTTGAAGGGTAGGCACAGCTCTGACATGCCTTTAAATGACACGTTATCAGATACGTTGTGTTCGCGCATGCGCAGTGTTTTTTCATATGCTTTATTATGTACGCAAAAAGGCAGGACGCTACGCTGCCTTTATGCGTAAGTGTCACAGGCTAGTCATTCAATCTGGACGTTCGGTGTCTTTGTGAATTCGCACCAATGAGTATACTGGAGAGGCCGCCGCTTCTTTCTACGAGCGCAGTTGAAGAAACCAATATGGCGTCAAGTGCTCCTCAATTCCCCATTGACTGTAATGTAGAAATTCCAGCTATTATCCGTCGAACTAAGGGGTCTTCCGAAAAGATTTCAACATATTTGTGATCGGAAAACAAGGATAAACATTAATGCGCAGTTTTACATGACACTGTTCGAGACGTCGAAAATATCAAAACATGTCAGAATGGGAAGCACAGCACTAACTAGCCACTTGTGTTGCTGGCGTGTTAGGTAATCGAGTCGCTGTCAACGGCTGTGATGGCAAACGTTATCTGTAATTTAGCTAGCTAGATAAATTTAGTCGGCACCATAAACTCATGTTGCTTACAAATGGTGATGGTCACTTAGCTCCTATGCCCATGTAATTTTAGCCAAGTTGCATATCTACATATAGCATTAGCCATAGCGAATGACCTCGTAAACTTCGTGTAACGTTAGTGGTGTTCATTCCGGATGAATTGTACAAATAAACGCATCCTTATCAGGCATCTGCCTATCTGGGTACTATTTTGTGAGCAAGCTTTGATTTTTTGTATTTATTTATTTTAATTAAGACAATGCAATCCTAGCTGGGGCTATATACACTCATTGATTCACACATACGTCAATCAAATTTAAGGCTTAAATTTGATTAAACCACCTAACTAGTGTATTCAATTCAATTCAATTCAATTCAATTGTTTATTTCAAACTCGAAGTTCATAGTATGGTACAAAAATACAATAAAATAATAAAAAAATAACTATAATAATAATAATAATAATCATAATAATATGATACAGTGACTAGATCAATATAAAATGGTTCGCCACCACTTCCAAACGTTGGAATGTAGCGGGGTTGATGAATTAACAAGTGCAACAATAAAACAATTTGAACACGATTGGAGTCGCCTGATAAAATTATACACATTTTTACGCAACAGTTCACCAAAAGACGGAATATTGACTGAGACAAACATATCACTTGCACTTGCTCGCCTAGGAACACCTAACAATCTCCTCAAAGAGTTATTATAAGCAACACGTAACTTATTGTGAACAGTAACATTGGTGCTGAACCACAGCGGTGAGCAATACATGGATGTACAATAAGTTTTAAATAACGTACATTTCACTTCTGGTGAACACCTATTGAAAGTTCTAATCAGTAAATTAGTCTGAGCATACATTTTCCTGATCTGCCTACTACAATCAGCATTGGTTTTGTGACATTCAAACCAGACGCCCAGGTACTTTGCCTTCTCAACAAATTCTAATGGATTTCCACAGAGCAACATAACTGGGTCAGAGGTTTTCACACCTCTGGGCTTAAAAGACATACACATGGACTTCTTGGCATTGAACAAAATGTCATTTTCAGAACCATAAGCTTCACAAACTGATAGAAGTTGCTGCATCGCTGCAGTGCTAAGACTCAACAAACAAAGATCATCGGCATAGAAAATGTGATTCAGTTGAGTATCATGCAATAGACCACCAAGTTTGGTATCATTCAACAAAGAAGACAGATCGTTAACATACACATTGAACAACAACGGCGAGAGAATACCACCTTGTTTTACACCATTGGTAACAGAGAACTTCGAAGAGATCACATTTCCCCACCTAACAAACATCGTTTGACTTCTGTACCAATATAACAAAATACCAACAATATAAATAGGAACACCTCGATCGATAAGTTTCCTAAACAGTGACCAATGATTGATCTTGTCAAATGCCTTACTAGCATCAAGAAATGTAACATATACACTAGTAGAGCGACTCCTAAAATAATCTATGAATTCGTGCAGTAGGTAAGCGGCCTTTTCTGTGGAATGAGCAGGTTTAAAACCAAACTGGTTGTCATTAGTCCACAAGTAATCCTCAATCCTGTTCATAATTAGACCTTCTAACACTTTTGAGATAACATTGGCAATAGCAATGGGCCTGTAATTGTTCATATCTGAGAGACTAGCACACTTATTCTTAACAAGAGGAATAATAACAGACTCAATCAACATGGCCGGCATATATCCATGAACAAACATACAGTTAAAACACAGAGATAAAAGCACACATACGTTGTAGTTAGCATTAATCAAGCATTCAGCGGTAAGACCATCGGGCCCAGCAGATTTGCCCTTCTTGAGACCCTTAATGAGAGTATCAACTTCATTTGGTGGAACAAAAGATAAATCAGTGGTATCGTTAACAGAGTGAACATCACGTAACACAGATTCTTTCAAAGACACATTCTTAACAGAGTTGAAAACAGATTCATAGTGACATTTCCATTTTTCAGCTATGTTAACATCACCAGAAACACCATCAATAGTATTAGATCGAGCAGACTGAGAAGAGCTCATGCGTATAATCTGCTTCCAAAAATCTATCATGTTAAGTTCGCTCATGTGACTAGCCAACTTATCACATTTGATACTGTCCTCATTTCGTCTGCAACTACGTAAAGCATATTTGAACCTAGCTCGACATAACTTCATATTTTCAAAGATGGGACCATTACGAGGCTTATTGTTATTTCTCCACCAAACAAAAGCATCCCGAGCCGCTGTATGAGCCTCGCGAACAACATCATTCCAGCCTGGGATGTTATGTTGAGTGGAAATGTTGTGATATGGAATACAGTCACCAACACCTGCATTCAGTACATCAACAACATCACTGTAAAATTTATCAATATCATCCTTATGAGCCTCACAATCACGATCACTACACCTAATAGCATCCATAGGAACCTGGATGTTACAAAGCCCCCTGCGGGAGTAATGTCATCTTGGTTGTTTTGGCAAAACAAACAAGATGACATCGCTAACGCAGCAAATATTTTGATTCTGTCAGGCTAAAGGCCAACCTCATCGGCTTATTCAGCCCTGCTATGGTCAAGGAAAAATCTCCCTAGCTTCAACTGCTGGCTTTATTGGTGGAGAATGACCTTGAACAAACTGTTCGAGGCCACAAAACTGCCGAAATTGGTGCCGACAATTCCAGCTACCACAGAGTCAGTGGAGCTGTCTTTTTTCTGCCTTAAAACGCGTCAAGACCTGCAACCGCAACAGTACGGAGCAGGGGAGACTTTCATGTTTCGCTATCATGTCAATTGAGAAAGAGGGACTTGTTAAGCTGAAGGCCAAAACAGAAGTTTTACAACGCTGTCATCAACATCTTTGTCAAAAAGGACAGACGCATGGACTTCATATTCAAATAGCCTTAAGTGCGCTTTAACCACTTCTCTCCCCCTCCGCTCTCTTTTACGCACACAAGAACTTTCCGGACTGTTATGTCTGTCGTTATGCATCTAATAACAACCTTGTGGCTAAAGTTTTTTTTTTTTATTGTTGTTTGTTTGATAGAATTCTGTGGGTTTTTAGGTTTTGAAGTTTGTGTGTGTTGACATCATTTTGCGATGAAGAGAGATGTGGTCAAAGATGGAATGTGTTTGAAGTGTACTTCGCTTGTCTGGTTAATATGGTTTAGCAATAGGAAGATTAATTGCATTAAGTATAGGGAGGAGATCCACTTAAGCATGCATCGGTGCAGCCAAGCCGTTATGTTGTTTTGCGCGCTTTCATCAACTTTCTCTCGCTAGAGCCTTCAACTTTTATTCAGACATATAAGCGAAATTTTTAAAAAAATTGAACCTTCAAGATTATTTGAAAACAAAGTACACATTCATTCTGAATGCATAGCCTACAATAAATCAAATTCGCTAGAAAACGTCAAAAACTTCAAACAATTCACATTAAATTGGTTTTAAACCTCCCTCCTATGCGCACATAGTGCGACAAGTTAAATAATACATTGATAACTCAAACACGGATTTGATTTCACTCTTAACAGTTTCAAAATAAACTAAAAGTCAAAATCTAACGAAAAACGCAACTTTGTGCATGTCCGGTGTCTTTCAAGTGTCCTTTAAGTCCCAATAAATTCGTTAATCCCCGCAAATGCATGATGTCATCAATCCAGATTCGCAGTGTTACTATGTACAGCATTCAACAGTTTTTGGAGTAATTATGTTTTATTTTGCCGGTGTTTTTATCGCTGACTTTATACATAAAATATTAATTCGTTTTTACGTTTCGGTCTGCCACTGCCTACCTCGACCCAAACCTCACGGTTCGTTACTGGTTATGAACTGTAGAAGGTGACATGTCCAATTCCCTTCCTAACCTCCTTTAAGAAACATTGTATTGAAAACTTTCAATGATTTTCTCACGCATTTATCAGCAAATTAGCAAACCTTAGCTCAGCTGCTCTTGACGGACAATGCCTTTGCTGGATCCTGCTTTTGCATCAAATCATGATTACAATCGCCTGCTGAATTCAGTTGTTTCAAATCTCATAAGAATTTGATTCTTTTCATTTCTATACGAGTCCTAAATTGCCCCCCATCCCTGCTCTTTTTGGAACTTTGAGAGTCTTGTCTTCATATTGTCTGCAACAAAATAATAGTCAAAGTAAATTTTGAAATCTCGGTTTTCTTATTTTTGGGATGTATTTATCATGCTGCCCCAACTTTTTCCAAGTTGGCATTTTACGAGGAGGCAAGGTGAGGAAGTGACAAAATGATGCAGCCTTCTGTTACTTGAGGTAACTTGGGGTTCGTAGGTTTGCTGTTCACTGTAGTGAGCATTCTAATCTGACTGGTCTTCTGAAAGCACAGCTTTTCATCACAGTGGCAATACTGCAAATGGGCAAAACTGGCAGGTTGTGTATTATCCTGATGACGTAGGCCTATCCCCAGTGATACTATGATGGATTTTTAGAGGTTGACTTTGCCTACTTGATTCTTTAGGTGTTTTGCTGGCTGTACGCCTATCACCTGTGCTAACTCTTAGGTGTTAAGCTGGCAGGGTATAACATTACGAAGATTATTTCACTGAGACAACCCCCATACATTCTTAAACTTTTCACTTTTAAATGAAATATTTACCGGAGCGATTTAGGTTTAAGTTCCTTGCTCCAGTGCAGAAGGGCAGTGTTTCAGCCTGGAATGGAACCTGCAATCTCGTAATTACAGCCTCACCACCTAACTGCTGCACCACAGTCCCCCTCATTTGAAGTTTGGCCAGTGTAACTTTCCATCTTAAAAACTGGTGCCAATGCTTCCCTGTGGAGAACCTGTCCTGAGCGTGGTAGAACTGGGTCACAGCCCAGCGGCACAGATGAGGCCCTCAGTCAGAGGCCCTCTGGCGGATGTTATGTTAATGTCCCGGCCTAATGCATGCATCATTAATGTTTAAAGCGGCAGCGGGCTGCTTAAAACAATCCTAATTAACCCTGAGGGGGTTTGTCTGGAGAGCTGTCTCAAGTTATCCGGGATGAGAGGAAAATATTTTGGGAGTCTGTTTAAAATGCTTCCAAGTAGGCCTCGCCAGCTGGGGTGGGTGTGGCCGGGGAGGTGTTGGGTGGAGGGGGTGTGGATGAGGGGTTCTGGGTGCTGGCAGGAGGATGGGTAGGTAGGGGGTGGGCACTTATGTTGGGCAGAGCTGCATCGAGCGGGGCCATGTCACAGAAGTGCACATCAAACCGAGCGAGCTGCTCACTGCCCCAACCCCTTGCTGGTAAGAGCCACCGGTCAGCAGTCCCTATTTTTTACTTACCAGTCAGCTAATATTCAGTCAACTAATAATAATATTGTCATATTAATTACTGTGAGAATATTTCTACTAAGAATATCTGACTTTCAACCTCCGAAAAGAACAGGTATCTGCTATAGCCAGTAATCCATATTGGTTTGTAACAAATTGCTACACATACATTCAAATTTGATTGGTAAAATTTTCATCCTATTTTATCCTATCTCTGTCTAAAATACATGTCTGATTCGTTACCTCAGCCATTATGACAAATATTATCATGTCTCCTCCAGTGGCCCAGAGAGCTGTGCAAATACCCAGAGCCCCACAAAACTTGTAGATTGTGGTGGTTTGACAACATGTGGCGACATTAGTCATTTTTGTGAGCTTGAACACTCTACAGAATATGCACTCCTCTTCGACAGTGGCCAAGTACTCCTTAATAACTGCAGGTGTTAAACGAGGAGACTGCCTTTATTCAAGAACAAGCGCTCTTACTCAACTCGAAGGGTGGAAGGGGTAGAGGAGAACTGGAAGGGTAGCAAAGGAGAAAAGGATGTAAAGGGAAATGAGCAAAACAGGCACCACTGTGAGGAGAGGCGAGCTATGATCCTTCCTTCGCCGTCATAGGCTGAGATTTTGAAACATTTGGTCCATTCTGTGAGTGCAAGTGGGTCATGTAAACAGCCCTGGTTCCGCCCCCGTCATCTTTCTCTGCTTGCTATGGTTCTGGCGAGAGCACCAGTCACCAAAGCAGCCAATTCCCACTGCGCTGACAGTGCAGCGGCAAGGTAGCAATGTGAAACAAAATGTTGAATAAATAAAGAAGTACGCGGTATTTATCATTTCTTAATGCCCTCTCTCCTTGGTTTTTCTCATTTTGCTGGTGCTCACACCCTCCCCGTCATTTTTCACAACTATCTCGCCATTCCCCCCCCCCCACCCCTCCCTCCACTCCCCGCATCCTCTTTCCTCCCTTCCTATTTTGCCCAGTAGGGAACCGTTCCTGAAGAATAAATTAGCAGATTTTCGAACCCCTTTTTTCATTCCATTTTCTTTCTCATGGTTTAATTTTTTCAAACCCTCCTCCTCCTTAAACTTTCCCGTCCTGACAGCAAACATCATTTACAGCACCATATGCTGGAGCCTGTCAAAGGACCCCTATGCAGGAACTTTCCAGCGAATTCGCTTCCTTGTGCTCATCAGGGGAACTGCGTGCGGGAGTCTGTTGAGGACCTACACTCTTAAGCTGGTGAGAACACTGCAGGCTAGAGCCTGTCTGGGGACCTGTACCTTTGGGCCTGTCAGTGGGTTCCACTTGTTATTGACCTTGTGTGGACAAGTCATCCTGGAGCCAGTTTCAGGACTATCATCTTGGAGCCTGTCGGGACGTCCTTGCTCCGGAGCCGGACAGGAGATCCCTCTGCTGATGCAATGCTGGAGGTCATGTGGGGACCCACCCTCTAGAGTCTTCTGGGATCCCACACTCTGGAAGCCGTCTGAGGTTCCAAAAACTGTTAGGTTCTGACTCACTTCAGAAGCACATGAATAAAACCAATCAAGTCTGACAGGGGAAGGCCATGGATCACCGTTTGCTTTAGTTGTGACTCGCAACTTGTGGGTATCTGCAAATATTCAGTGGTCAACAGCTTAAATGATGCATCACTGCGAACATCCAAACATTTACAGACCTGAATGAACATTAACGTTTGTATAATTAGCCAACTAAGGTGCAACAAACTACTTGATTCAGGTTCAGGTTCAAAAACACAGGTTATACGTGCCACTAAATGTTGTTCCTGCACTACTTAAGTTTTATCATGACAGTGCTTTTTCAGTTTTTGCAGTGGTGTAAGAGTCAACATTCCTGCAAGATGGTATGCCTAATTTGTCTGCAACTACATTAATTAATATAGCACTTACAAAACAGTATGTTTATGTCATGCAAAGATATGGGCTATGGCTTATTTATACACGAACAAGTGTTCATTGCAAACTGATACATGACACAATATTAACTAGATGTTCCTGACACTGTGAGCCTTCCATCAGGAACTACAAATTATGAACTCAGCCTACTGCAAATACAAATCTGACTATTATGAAGGCAAACGTTTGCCTATGCGGTACATAATCCTTATTGCCGGTGATTTCCACATTTTCCTCGGACTTAAACCAGGTGTCAGCTTGCTCTTGCTTTGGTTGTCATCTTCAGTAAGTGATATTTCAACACAAATGACTGAGCCATGCTCAGCGTTTGAACTTTTAAGGGGCAGACTCGTCACGCCAACGATAAACCATTTACACTCCTCAAATCACAGTCCTCAAGGGCCGATTACTGCTGGTTTTCCACCTTCCCTTTACCTGAGAGTCGGGTGAGATGATAATCTGGCCAACCAGCAGCATTAATTGTCCACTTACTTGCCAGGAAAGGAGGAAAACCAGGACTGTATTTGGATTCTAGGGCTGGAGTCTATGCAGTAACATGTTGTCAGCTGAGGAACCTCAAATGCTTTTTGCAAATAGACAAGCTATGTTGTTCACATCTACAGCCATCTGCTGCGACCTCATATATGCCGGTGCCTCTGTTTTTTAGAAATCTATGCTCACACGATGGCACAGATGATACAGGCAGCAAGTTTCTGCTCTGTTGCTCTAATCGTGAACCACAAACCCTCACTATTAAACAAACCCCTACCTACCATAGAGCTGTCAAACAAATCTTCATCGAATTTTGTCAATAACCAGAATAGTTTGCTGAGGCAGACAGGATGTACAGTGTGACCACTGAGGTTGTGGCTGAGCTGAGCGTGAGCACATAAATCATGAGCTTTGTCCGTACATCGCTGATGATTTACTCGTACAATGTGCGTTGGAATTAACAACATAATTTTTAAGATTGTACAACATATCCCTAAACTTACTTTGTTGAATGATCATGGCTGCCACATCAATAGAGGTCACAACATGTGGTAACACACCAAATAAGTGAACAGACTAATATATATTAGCACTAACCTGTGCCGTCCTCTTTTTCTTTTTAATCAATTTTAGAATACAAATGGTTGGCAACATTGACATCTACTTGTCTAAGGGACAGTTGCGAAAGAGAGAACTTTGGAAAACAAGGTGCTGATTTCTTTATTATAAATAAAAAACTCATTTGAGAATATCCTTTTGCTGTCACACAAAAAGCGCATATTATTTATATTTATCGGTCTTGATTGTACAGTAAACAAAAATGCTTGATTGTTAATCAGGTGAACTTAAATGGGAGCAGCTGCAGAGTGTCAAAAAATGAAGTCACTGAGGGTCTTCAAAACCTGCGACCTGGCGCCAGAATCATACTTTTGGGTCAGGGGAGGGTGTGCCACAATCAAAGCAAGGAATCAAGATTGCTAAAATATACGTTTCCAGTTAAATCAGGACATAACAATGAATTACGTAGAGCTAATCAGTTATTACATATTACAGAGGAAAGCCTTAAAATTTTTGGTGTTTGGACTCGACAGGGAGATTTCGCAATCGAGGAGCCTGAGGTCCGGCTGGATAAATCCCCCCATGGAATCTGGACACTGGTGGCGGGTGGTGGCTGATGGAGATGAAGCAGTTTAACCTACAGAGGCTGGGTGGTGACGGGGAGGTGGACGGTGTGCACAATGGCAGCCTGCATGTATTTGAAGCGGAGAGAGTCATATTTATAAAGACAGCACCGAGAGGACGGGCCAACAACGTCGGTGTGTCGCAGTGGCATTGGATGGATGAGATCAGCTGATCGCTCAATTGACTCCCCCACATGATCACAGCAGGAATTATGTGTGCATGCTATAGAGGAGTGAAAGCAGATCGAATGAATGAATGCCAGAGCATGTAAAGCACGAGAGTCCTCCTGACTGAACTTCAGCCAGAGCTTCATTTGACTCATCCTCTCTCTCCTCGTCCTAAAAGGGATCAACAAAAATGCCTAACTCTAGTCATGGGCGACCATTGTTTTCCCAAAAAATCATGGCGTAAAGCTGCACGGGAGTATACTTCAATGAGATTGTGCTCATGCAAATTTCTCTTGGGTGCCAACATTTGTAGTACACATCTTTTGGGGAGGGAAAGACAAATATTTCCAGATAAGAAAATTCAATTTTCTTTGAATTAAAGGTGAGATTTTGGTTATTTTGAAAAAAAAAAAAAAAAAGGAAAAAAATGGTAGTATGAACGGCTACCATGTTTTTTTAACCGGCTTTTTAGCCAGTATTTGGCCAAGGGTGCCAATATTATTGGAAGGCTGCGCTCATCAGAAACTAAAATTAACCACGCTCAAGAGTATTGGAAGCTGATGTGTGCAAAGCCAGTTGTTAGACCAGCGAGCAAGGGTTTTTGATATCTGTGATCAATCTACTCATGGGAAAACACATGAGTCTAACTCTGGTGAGTTATATTTATTGAAATATGTATTTATTGTTATGGTCCAGGCCATAGACAAGGGTGAAGAAGCTTCACTAATAAACATCTGGCTGGGATTTCAATATGAATATGACTTGCAATAGAGGGTTTAAATACTTGTCACACGGTCATTAGGAGACAACTGTATAACGAAATTCAGCTCGGTGGGGAAAGACACACAGACGCAAACCAGCCACAACACACACACACCTAACAGACGCACAAGCTTGTTGAATTGTCAAGAGACGCGTGGAATTCACATGAGGGTTGTGACAATTTATATCATGTCAGGGGGTGGAGAAAAGCATTATAAAAATGCAATTAACTTTGATAAAAATGAAGCTGTCATATTGTAGTGTACCAGTGTGGAAAATGATTTCATCAAACCATTTGCAATGCTTTCTACAGGTTGTTCCCTCTTAAAAACGTTAAGTACTTGCAACAGTCTTATAGATTTGGCTTTTTCACCATTTTTCAAAATTCTGTTTCCTCTGAACTAATTTTAATATTGTTGCGATTCATTTTGTCACTGTATGACTAATTCCTCTTTTTCAAAGACATTTCTCAAATATCTGTGGGTTAAATGGAAAGAACATTTTAATCTGTAACTAGGGTTGCTGAAGAAGTGGACGGTTACATTGCAATTGTACTGCAAAGTTGTCAGGTCAAGTCTCGATTGGGGATTCGAGTGATTTGTAGTCAGGGGTTACTCAGAAAACAAAAGCAAGACTTTGACTTCCAATGAAAATCCTGCCCACAGCTCATGAGTCAAAGAGTCTCTGTTAAACCCTCACACTGAGTAACCCCAGTTGCAAATGATGAGATCTCTGAAGTATGTATGACAGTTGTGCCACTGGTGTCTCCTTTAGCAGGACTTTTGGAAAATAGCCCATGGGCCATCTCAGGCACCCCAATGGCCTGCTTTGTGTGGCTAAGAGCAATTTTGTCATGAACCTCCCAAATCCAAGAGGCTCTCTTTCCTCCTAATCTCTCCAGGAAATCTTACATGGCTAGGCGAAAGAGGGAGGATGATTGATGCGTTGATGAATAATTTGTTGTTTGAGAAGGCATTGATCGTGGGACTCATGGGTGGAGTGTATGCAGCGAGCGATGGGATTCACTGGAAGTGCCATAACAAAACCAGCAGTTCAGCCGCAGAGACTCATGGTGTGACAGGGAGGACGTGCCTACTTTTCAGGGAAAATAATGGGATATTAAATGATGCAGAACCTACTAACAAAAATTTGCTCCGTACTCACTGAATTTATGACATTTTTTTCTTGGTATGTCATCAATCACCCCCTGAATGCACATACGGTATATTCCTCAGGACCCAGTGTCATGCAGTTAGCACAACCTTGATCAAAATAACACAGCTGTTGAATTTTTTGCTTACTTGCGCTTGAACTTGATGTTATTCATGTATTGATTTTGGGCAGTATGACTTCCATATTTGAGTTTTATGCTCTTTCTGGTGCTTCAAAGTATCTTGGCATCCATTTTGTCCCCTGAAAGTTTGCTATTTGCATTTAGTTTGTGTTCATCACAGTGCAGGTCTTGAATTCATATCCTGCCCCTGACCACCATTGGGTCATACTCACATACATGCCAACTCTACTGCTTTTGGCGGTAGACTGCTGCTTTTGAGGCATTACATTATGAAAAAAGCTCCCCAAAAGCGATATTTTTGTATGGTCATATATTATTCTTGGTAGGCAAACTATGTAACCTTTAAAAGTGAGAAGACTTAACAATTTACCTGCATAATTAGTATTTCAGATTGATGACAGCCCTCAGTCTGAACTTTACAATCCCACATGCTCGCTTATGTAGCATTGTAGAGATCTGTCAAACAGTGGTGATATTGCTTCGGTAAAGGTCCTACAATAAAAATTTATTATATTTTTCCATTCATAAAATTACCACACTTTGGCAAACATCAACACCTAATTTTCAAAGTTTACCTTGACGCACAGACAGTATCTGCATGTCTTTGAGGATTCCAAGCGATGCACCCCGCTTAAACAGTATATGTGCAGGGCAGTAGTTTCAATGGCAGACATTTAGGGACAAAATAAACCCTCCTACTAACTATTCATGGGAGATTTCACTGAGCACCAAGAGTTCTTTGACAATCAGCCCTCACTTAAATGTTTGAGGCGTATCAACCTGTTATAGTTAACAGAGACAGCTAACAGCTTGGTGCCTCTTGATTACAGACAGAATATTGCTAATCAATAGTTTATTGCTTATGACTATGCAGGGTGAATGGTTTCTGCCTAAGGAGTTACAGGTCAACAAAGGAAAGGGGTGTTACACATTAGGCCAAATAAGAAAAAGTTAGTCGGTGATCATCCCCTCCCGACTGGCCAAGACGGTGCCGACCCAATTTTTTTTTCCCCAAAAAAATCTTTTTTTCATCCAAAAATGTCTAGAATCGCGTAAAAGCGTGAAAAAACCGTGCGTCAGTAATTCAAACTTTGTGGTATTTCGATTCAACTGGAATGACTGACTGGCCCTCTAGCGAGCGTTTGTTGAACCACATCGCGCATGCGAAAATATCAAAGCAGTGATCAGTAAAAACGTGTTTCCACCAGTTTCAGTCTTATAAAAAAAACCTCCCTCCGTCCTCTCTTTTTTATGCCCAAAAGGATGCTCACCAACTTTTTTTTTTTTAACGTATATGGCCTTATCACATTACCCTCACAAGAGCACACATTCCTGTCAGGGAAGAATGTACTGAAGAGTAAAAATTTTGAGATAATAAAATGAGAAGATATTTTTCATTTTAAGTTGTGGAACTTTTGACCCATTATGACAGGGAGCCAGGGAAGGTAAGAGGCCAAAATTGTACTTTTGAGTAACTAGTGGGCTTGATTAGTGAAACAAACTGTAAAATAAAAGTTTTTGGTTCTATTATTATAATACTCGCACCTGCATTGTGTCAATCTGGTGGCTGTTGCTCTATTGAGTTTGTACACGGATGAGTTTTGGTCACTGTGTCAGAAGAAAATGCAAAATCTTTTTCTGCTACTCAAAAAACAGTGTTTTCTCTCAACGTCAGAGATATTCTTAATAATTCTGAGGTTCAATACGCACAATTATGCTTGTATTCAAAAGTGGTTCAGAAACAGTGTGTACTTTGATTTGGGAAATTATAGCTCAAAAAGGGAGTGCTCCTTTAAAGCTTTAAGGTCATTTGAAGTTGTATTTGCATTTCTGTCTGAAATGAACCGCAAATTAAATAAAATGAAATAACTAAAGCTCTGGTGGAAGTTCAGTCAAAACGATTCTCCTTTTGCAAGCTTCCGCCAGTAGTTTTTTTTTCATTCAATATGCTTTCTCTTAATTTAGGATGTGATCATGTGGGGCTGCCAATTCTGACAGCAGCTGTCCTATCAGTTGATCTCATTAATCCAATATCACTGCGACACCGCTGCGTTGTCAACCTGTCATCTCGCTGCTGTCTTTTTAAATATGATTCTCCCTCTGCTTTGTTCCTGCTGCTGTTATGCGCAACTTCCACCTCTCCATCTCGGCTTCGTCTTCGCAGCTTCATCATTCATCATCCTCGTCAGCCAATCACGCAATCAGTCAGCAGAGTCATCAGCCACTGCAACCACCAGTATCTGGACTCCACGGGGGCTTTATCCTGCTGCAGCTCAGGGCAAATGCTCCTCAATTACAAAATCTCCCTGTTGAGTCCAAGCACCAAAGACTTCTTCAAGGCTATCATCACATCCATTAATCCTTTCATTTTTTAATCTCTAATAAACAATCACCTATGTATAATTCATTGGTCTCTCCGGATTGAATCGCCATCAGGCGACATTCTATTTCTTTGGTAATTTTAAGGCAAAAGTAAACTGAATAATAAAACAGACAAGAAGAAGAGAAGGAAAGAAAACACCAAACCAGTAGTTGTCCTGGCTTTTTATTCCAGGCTGTATGCAATCACCTCACATTCAAAGAGTGGCATTTCCATTTTTTTATGGAACCTTGAAAGAACTGCTTAGACAGACAACGTAGCATCCAAAGAGGAAATTGACGGGGTTGTAGTCATTTCATGAGTCACTTGAAGAAGCAGCAGCACAATTTATATAAAAAAATAAAAGCATAACTGTTGGAATATGGTTAATACATAACCACAAAGAAATATAAAAAAGTGGACTATAATTAAAGAAAATCAGCCCGGCTCCTTTAAAGTGAAAGACAACTTATTGACCAAACCAACGGTAAACACAGGTCAGTCAGGAAACATAAGTCAGATTTAACCACTTTTGACAGGACAACATGCATTTGAGTTTGGCAGTGACTCTGGTGGAGTGATGCTCTCGAACAATCTGGGCAATAATGATAAAGACAGTCCCTGAGATCACAAAACCCCCAGCAGAACTTGAAATTCTTTTAAATCTGAATAATGTTTACATTATTGAACCCAATATGAACAGATGCTGCTTGTGACAAACAATGTTACTTGGAGGGGAGATAAGTAGATTTAGTGGCCCAGAGTAGGAGCAGTGCAGAGAGCATGGAGGTAGGGAAATGAATGAATGCTGCCTTGGATATAAAAGCGCACCAGTTGGATGGCTGAAGCTAAAGTCAAGGATGGTTTGACAGAAACAAGGTTGTGACTAGCCTGACACTCTTGCCTCACTGGCCTTAGCTCGGTTACAGTTGACTTGCCTCAAATTGAACCATATTATTACAGGTTGACATGCATTTGAGTTTGGCAGTAACTCGAAAACAGACAGTCCCTGAGATCACAAATCCCCAAATTTGCACTCCCAAAGGGAACAGGCCTAAAAGAGTTACTACTTAAGAAAATCTGTGTATGGAAAGGAATTGAATGACTTAATGTGTCGCAGCCAGCATGTTCCATCACCTTTGAGCTCCAGCAAGTATTTTTTTTGCCGTTTCCCTGAACCAGTGGAATCAGCAGGGATGCTGAATGAAGACAGAGGAAAACCTGACCAGACACTTGATACATAGGACTTGATAAAAAGGAAATTGCTACATGACGTACAAACTATGAGTGGAGATAAACATGTCACATTTCCTTTGAATTTATGCAAGCTTACATGACCTTCTCCTCTGGGTGCAGGGATATCAGCAGGAATGATGAATTCAGCCCGAGAAAAGTCTGGCCAGACAGTCATGTGGCTTCATATTAAGGAAATATACTTTGTGAGATATGAGTGTATGGGCTCTATTTTACACCTGTTCTATTGCACCCCTTTATATAAATAAACTTGCTCAGTGCTTGTCCTGACCTCTTTAAAAGAAATGTCTAGGCTTCAAAGTGCTTTATTTCTCCAAACTCATTCCCATTTACATTCCCTAATTAGCAACTACGTGGTGATTCGTTCAGTTGCGAGGATCAATCAATTACTCTCCATTTCCCTTGGATTGTTGATTCTTGCAAAAGCTAACAAGCATTTTCCAATCCACATTTTTGGTGACATAAAACATCAATGACTTTCAAAGGTTTCGTAGCTTACAAAACGGTATATATATATTTTCTTTTTCTGCGTCAGTGTCTGGTGCCTTGACGTGCTTAAGAAAAAGTTTTCTAAAATGTAGTTTTGCCAACTCAGGTCTGTGTCTTAAGTTTCCTCATGTAGAAATGGAAGTCGGTCTACAGACAGTGGCATTACCATAATGCAGGTAAACTCTCAACATATTTCAAAAAAGGAATCATATCTAGTTTGAAAAAGACAAGATGGCACTAGTCAAAATGCCTAAATTAACAGATAAGTGATGACGTGGTGGCTCTGTCCATATTTTCAGTGGCGATCCTACACTCTTCGGGGAACTCTAAGCAAAGAAGGCCGTCGGCCCCCTAAGAAACGCATTCTATCAATTTGAGCATCAAACAGCTTGGACATATAATTTCAATGATGCAGAACACTTGTATCATTTGGAAATATAACTTAACTTCCATTTGTTTTTATATTTGTATTACTGTCCTGGTATCTTTTTCCCCTCCTCTTTTTGTGTCTAAATGGGTGTGTTCCCTTCATCATTTTGCTGGATGACAACTTACACTGGAGCCAATCCAGTGAAATTCCCACTTTTCCAGTTGAAACATTGCCATTTTTATTTGTAATGATTTATTCAAATATTGGCAATAAAAAATACATGTATGTGTAAATGTGAATAATTTCTCAAAAACTGAAATGTGCAACTCGGCCTAGCAGCATTGCAAACATCGGACGTCTTTGTGCACATCATGCGTCACTTAATTTGAAATGCAAAAAGAGTCGCCTCTAACCACAGTTTGTAGCTAACTACATTATGCAAGCCAGGGAATTGAGTGACCAACTCTGGCTTCAGCCTCTTGGTAAAGTTGCGGAGGTCCGAAATCGCTTACGTTTTCTAGCGCAGATCTACTTCGCTCCTAATTGCTCATTTTAATTAATGTGTACCCAATAATTAGAATTTTGCATGTATTAGTACAATCAGTACAATCAATGGGCTTGTTTTCGTTAGAATTCTAACCATTTGAACTTGAATAATAGGGTCCTAGAAAGGCTGTTTTCACTATACTGTAACTCATAATGTAAATTATATACTGTAACCCTGGAAGTCAGGGCCCATTTCCAATACAATGGTTGAAACCTAGGTCAGGCCGCCTATGCATGCATGTAGGTATTTGCACATTCTTCTGGAAAAATCCACTACTTCTTGATATTATCATGTTATGGCCCCAATTTGTTATTACATTTATAACACAACAGCAACAGCAAGGGATGACAAACACAGTTTTAACAACTAAAACACATTTAATTTTTAACAAAGACAAAGACTAATAACAACCTACAACTAAAGACCAAGATTGATAAATAAGAAAAAACAGAAATAATTACAGTCCCTTTTTGGTGGGGTGGCTTGGTGATGTCCTGGATGAAGAAAATGCTCAAACACAGGCAAAGAAATCCACAAAAGAAACGTCACAGGTCTTGAACAGAATGGCAGGTCTGGTCATCTTCTTGCAATTTCTCCTACTGCTTTACTGTCTCAATTCTTTTCCTTATATACTCTTTTGCAGACCCCACCCACATTTAGACCTGTTAAAGGAATTTTGATTTTATATTCCAAGTTTTACCTTCACGAGAGAAAACTCAAGACGACTCAGGAAAAAATCAGTCGGAGGCAGAGAAGTTAATATCCAAACCAAAGTCTGTTTACTTCTTTGCAAAGAAGGATCCCCACATACAGAAGTATAGGTCAAGACAGAGGATAAAGAGTTAGAAAGTGTTCTGGTATTTGTAGGAATTCTCCATGGCGTTCTCCTCCCCCCGTGCTGATTTACACATCATACAGTTTTTCTGGAATCTTCGCCCTCTCACGTGATGCGTCAAGCTGTCTACCCATGTACGTACACATCCGTTAGGGAGGAGAGCACCTGTCTCCTTCATCAGCCCTGGCTCCAGCTTATCTTGCCATGGATTCCGGGGCTTTCTGTAAACACATAAGCTTAGAGAAAGAGAAAGACATCTTGCCCTTGGCACAGACATTCAAGGATTCATGACTCTAGATAGGCTACTTGTTATGGCGCACTAGTTTAATTATGCAGGCCCCTGCTAAATCAGAAATATGTAAGCACACACACACTCTAGGCCTATGAAGTTGTGAACTAAAACAGAATATGAGCAAGCAAGGATAAGCAATTAATAATAATTAAATTAATCAATAAAAAATGTTTCCACATTTCCCCCCTGTTTATAATTGATTATCCGCCAGCATGCCACTTCTCTCAATTTTCAGCATGTGATTCATTCACGGGGAAGATGTTTCATCATATTACCATTACACTCCATCCTTTTGTTCAAACAAACCCTCCAACTCAATTACATCGTTGTATGATTCCTTAAGCTCCTCGGGCAGAGTATACATCTCATTGTTGTCCTGTAATAGAAACATCTGATACTGTGGATTAGTACTCAATACTCCTGATATCATTCCTTTAATTATGGGAATTCGACAGCAGCTGCAAAAGAGCAGTACTGCAAATTCCCCAACTACAAGACTCATTACAGATGTAATTCCCATTTCCCAACTCCCAGACAGAAGCCAGTCCCACCAAGAAATTGCCACTGCTGGTGCGAGATCTCGCTGTTGTGCATCAGACATGTCTTCCAAACGTTGCAAGGCTTGATCAATCACCCCTCCTACCTCATCATTAGCTGGTATATAGGTACACACACTGGCCCAATAAGCTGACAGATCCCCCCCTGTGCTGCTGTCCACAGATACAATAAGCAGAAGTAGCATCCTGCTATTCCAATTTGGACACATGTTTTTGACCACTTAGATCCTTTGAAAACTCCGATTCAGGGCGCAGTCCCCGGCTTGATCCCTTTCCACAGAGATCTCCACCCAGGCTCCCCCAGGTTCAGAACTCTGCCTTCTGCTTCCCGGTGTCTCCTTTTCAGAGCCCACCGATCACAAAAGCACCACTCGCTGACTGGCGCATTCGCTTTGACAGTTTCACCAGCCTCACCTGTTCACAGAGGTCATCTCCATCGCCCCTCTGCTAGGTGTGGGCTGTCGCCCACGTACCACGTGTTTCCCTCAACTTACATGCGACAAACACGTCGATTAGATAGTACCATGGCAATATGTCAATTCATACTTCACCAGACACTACTTCACCAGACACGGGGGTCTTCAGTCCTCTCCCCAGCACTAATTGCAACATTGTTGTAATCGGCTTGCGAGGGGGCAAATCTGCGAATTGCAACGCTTAGTAGATCGCTGGGGGTCCGGTTCCCAGAACCACCATCTGATCCCCGCAATCTCACCCTGTTCGTTTCCCTCGAACACGCGCATTGCCTCCCACATAGTAGGACCTGTAGGAACCACCCCGAGCCCCAGTTTAGACATTACGTCCCTCCCCAGGAGGTTTACTGGGCGCTGTGTGGACACCATTACAGAGCAGAGTGTAGCAAATCCCTCAGGATCCTCAAATTTGAGTTCCTCTGTTGCTACGCTGTCCCATTGCCCCACTTGCAGCACAAGTTTGTGTCATATTAGTGCTGAGCCGATGTGGAAAAATTGCACTTACTTTTCTGATAACAGTTCAACATGCCCCCGTGTCACATAGAAAAGAAATTGATGTATCATTTACAATTAGGGTTTTCCAAGCACTCGTCGGTGCAGCCTTTAATGCTAACAATTTAATTTCTTCATAGGGAAATGGCTCCCCAGATGCAAACCCTTCCCCCAGGGCGGTTAGTCATTCTGAATTGTTCCCGTCGCTTGTTTGTGGATACCCACACAAAATCAACAGTTTCCCCTGGCACCCCTAGGTTACCCCACAAACCCTCTGCCATTTCCTTTGAAACATCGACTATATTAAGTGGGGGTAAACTGGGGTCGATTGAAACTAATCCATTACGTGCAGTAGACACTGCCATAGCGCATTTAACTATACTGTTCACATTCATTGTAGGCGCAACATATGTTTAAGAATGAACAGGCACAGGGAGAGATAAGCCATTTTATTAAACCCTTTTTTTTTTTTTATGAATAAGTCCGGAGTCTCTACTGACTTGGAGTGTAAATAAACTCTTCACCGGGTTTGAGACGGACGGGCTCTATATGCCACGCCCCCCTTTGTTGCCGGACTCCCTCCAAGTCTATCCTGACTCACCCAGATGTACCTACACACCCGCTGGAGGAGGAGATACCACCTTACAATGTGACTGATGTATCCACGCCTCCCTCTCCTGGATTTTTACTGCAGTCGGTGTGGTCAGGAGCACTTGATATGGACCGTTCCATGCCGGCTCACTTCCGCTTTTTTCCGACACTCCGCACCAGGATCCAATCTCCAGGCTTTATCTCACGAGGCGGCGATTCCGCTACTGATCTAGGAGGAAGCATATTTTGTAGCTCACGTTTGTTAGTCAACATTCTATCCATATACTCTGCCAGAGTCGCTTCTTCTACCTGTGTTCTCTGCAGTAAATGTAATAACTCAAAAGATTTCCCGTGTACTACTTCATAAGGTGACAACCCCAATCCCCGCTTGTGGGGTTATCCTCATGCTAGTTAATACTTATGGCAGACATGCTACCCAGTTCCATTTAGTTTCTGCCATGGCTTTGCGCAGTTTTGCTTTCAGGGTTCTATTCGTCCTTTCTGCCAATCCCGCTAATTGTGGATGATATGCCTAATGTTTTTTCAATTCTATTTCCAATTTTACTCCCAAACAAGCCAGTTCTTCATTTCTAGATTCTGGCCCATTATCACTATAGAATGCTTTTAGAATCCCCACCTAGGAACAATTTCCCTACTCAGGATTTTTGCTACTGTGATTGCATCTATAGCTTCTACCTCATTTAGCAAAGGTCACATCAATAATAACACATCACTTCTTCTCGCTTCACACAGTGTTAAATGTATGAAATGTGTGGAATGGCCCAGGGGGTGTAGGGATTGCCCCCTTGTGTACTACTACGCTTACCCGTGTGTCCTGTGTGTTATAACTTCGTCATGTTGTATTTTGATCTATTGACCCCTTAGTCCCCCCTCTTGATACATGGCACTGCCCATGCACCAAATCTACAGCAATATGGAAGAGGGATGTTGGTAATATAGGCTTTCCATAGGGTCCTACCCACACTTACATCAGTATATTGTGTTCCATGTGATGTCCATTGACATTGTCTTGTGGGGGAGCATCCTGCTCTGCTCACAGCAGCTCACTTGAAATTGAGTCTTCAGATTGGTGTAATAGCCCCACAAGAGTGTGTTTGACTGCTGCCCTTGTTTCTATGTCAGCAAAGGCCTCAGCCAAACTGATCAACATGTTTGCGGTGCAGAGGGCCACAATCAACACAGCTATCATGAGTACAGACAGCAAATCCAACACATGGGTTGCCCTTATCCACTCTTGACGCCTAACCATCAACAAAGTATTCAATATCAGGATTTGATAGAGGGGTGTCCCTGAGTCCTGGACATGCAGTATTATTAGATAGGACTTCTTCAACACAATGGAGAATACATTTTTATATATTTTTTTCCTCTCAATGAATTGTGATAAAGCAATCCACCTCAGTCTAGGGTTCCGCTAAAAGCATGGAGGAAATACACAGTCAGGGCTTATTAGCCCCAACCATTCTTACATTTCCCCTCATCATCAGCAGAACCGGGTGGAATCACTTTAGACCATGTTACAATTAGCAAAACAATTTTAATATTTTTTATTCACAAAAATGGCTACATATATAATATTAGTTTTCACTTTGGGCTCCTGGCACATAAAGGTCCTTTCAGGCAGTACCTTTTATTTGACTCACTTAATCAAAAATAAATGTAGAAATCGCAAGCAAAGTAATATGTGATCACGTTACTAGTTGACTTTTGAATTTAGTCTCGTGTTACTACTTCAGATTGTATTTCCCCAAATCTATTTTAGAAGGTAAACTTTTAAGCTAAAACATATCCAGCTGGCCAGCTTTATCACTTTTACCCAGGGTTATTTTCATTTCTTCTCTTCTGCAGTGCTCTCTGTGGAAAAGTTCCAAGAGGAGTTAGAGACAAACAATAATGAACAATTTTGTTTTAATTCAACTCGTTCGGATACTTCCCTGTAAAAGTTAAATAAACAGATTAAGGTTATCAGTCCACTCCGTTCCTTTGCCATGGAGACACTCGATGACAATTCCTGTTCAAAATGGAGAGAAGATTTTTAATTGCATTTCTTTGGTCAGGGAAACTTTCAGTCACATTTGTTCCACTTAGTGTTTCCACTTCTAAAGATCCATGATTCTCTTATCCCACAATACTTCATTTGATTTTTTTTTTTTTTTATCAATTTAATATGTACCATTAAATTTCATATTATATTTTGTATTTACTGGCACTTTTCTGATCATTTTACCTTTTTTTTTTCACTTCAGATAGCAATTGCAATTTTTCAATGCTTGATAGAAAAACCTCTAAATTGAATTTGGCACACTCTTATTGTATACAGTGTTACACAGTATTTTGGCAAATTTTGAACATACTGTGTTATTCTTGTTTCCACTTCACTTCATTTTCTTTTCTGAGATATGCTTCTAGCACACCAATCTCACACAGCCTAATTATTTACAGAAAAGTGCTTAGATTTTCTTGCTCTTTAAAAATATCTCACAAATTCAAATAGTGTAATTACTTCATGCTTTAATAATTCACTTTGTCCTGCATCTTAAAGAAATTCAGTTAGCCACAACATTAGAAACACTTTTCCACTTTGGTGCAATTGCTGTGCACTTCTGCAACTTCGTCCCTCTACAACTCCACAGCCATTAAAATGGCTAAACTCCTGCTCTCTGTTTACCATCCAAATTAATGCCACTTACTTTAACCAACCACAGCCATTAAAATGGCTAAACTCGTGCTTTAACCGACTCTACTTACACCAACTTCACTTACTCGGACCAACTAATTTCACTTACTCTGATCAACTTCACTTTTTACCAATCCTACAATTACTCTAAGAATTCCATAAAATACTGTAAATATTAGCTAATCAACTGGCACCTTAACTTATTCTCAAATCCATGCTAATTTTATTGAAAACATCTATATGCACTTCATGGAATAGATTCAATCTAACAAAGACAGAACTAACAAATATGCCAGCAATGCAGTTGTTTACAGACACTGAGTTAGGTTCATTCACATTGATTTCCACATACGCACAGGCAGTCTGAGCTCAGGACACACACATACCTTAGTGCACTTTTCTCTCTCACATTCATTCACATTGGAAAAGATCCAAGGCTTAAATTTTCTTATGATCTGACACCATTGTTGCTTCGATAACATACACAAACAATGCTCTATTTCAACTGAAACCCAAATTCCTTTGCTCACAATGATTCCCAGAATCATTATGTCAACTTTCAACAAATTGACCAGTCTCAGTCACACTTCGTCATCATCAGTCCCAGAACAGCAGTCCTTACAACAACAACCACAGCAACCTCTTTACTGTTCATCAGTCCCATAATTGGCAATATTACTTTCTCTGCCTCACAACAACTAAGCCGAATTCAGTAATAAATTCCGTCACTCACCCGCACCTCCACTCCAATTTATTGGAGAACCTCCCGTACTGGCCTCCTATATACCCAAAAGGGCCCTCAATTGCCCCGGGCTGAGGTCTTTCCACAACGTCCCCTGGACGACCGTGCGCACGGATTTCAGTCGGCGCCGATTCTCCAGGGAGTGCAGGTGAGATATTGGAATCCCGGACGAAGCCCCCAATGTTAAAGGAATTTTGATTTTATATTCCAAGTTTTACCTTCACGAGAGAAAACTCAAGACGACTCAGGAAAAAATCAGTCGGAGGCAGAGAAGTTAATATCCAAACCAAAGTCTGTTTACTTCTTTGCAAAGAAGGATCCCCACATACAGAAGTATAGGTCAAGACAGAGGATAAAGAGTTAGAAAGTGTTCTGGTATTTGTAGGAATTCTCCATGGCGTTCTCCTCCCCCCGTGCTGATTTACACATCATACAGTTTTTCTGGAATCTTCGCCCTCTCACGTGATGCGTCAAGCTGTCTACCCATGTACGTACACATCCGTTAGGGAGGAGAGCACCTGTCTCCTTCATCAGCCCTGGCTCCAGCTTATCTTGCCATGGATTCCGGGGCTTTCTGTAAACACATAAGCTTAGAGAAAGAGAAAGACATCTTGCCCTTGGCACAGACATTCAAGGATTCATGACTCTAGATAGGCTACTTGTTATGGCGCACTAGTTTAATTATGCAGGCCCCTGCTAAATCAGAAATATGTAAGCACACACACACTCTAGGCCTATGAAGTTGTGAACTAAAACAGAATATGAGCAAGCAAGGATAAGCAATTAATAATAATTAAATTAATCAATAAAAAATGTTTCCACAGACCTCTTTTTTTTAATTTTCTGAGACTTGCCCCAGACACGTCCAGGACATGTCTAAACATGACTCCAGTCTGAGCTTAACAAAAAAAAGGTAAATACTGCCATCTAGTGGCCTATATTCACATTACACCTCCATTCCAAAAGGGAAAAATTTTGACTCATAAAGGCAAAATTTTTCTTTTCAATACAAAATGGTTAAGTGAACACTTGTCTATATATACATATCATACAATTTTCAAACACATGATATATATATATACACATTCAAACACGGGATAAGCAATCAGCAATTACATTGTCTGTACCCTTCACATGCTTAATTTCCAAGTCAAACTCCTGTAAAATCAAACTCCAATTCAACAATCTCCGATTCTTGTTTTTCATCTTACTCAAAAACATTAACGGATTGTGGTCAGTGTACACAATCATTGGCTTTTGCCCTGTACAAACATAAACCTCAAAGTGTTGTAAAGAAAGGACCAGAGTCAACAGTTCCTTCTCTATTGTGGAATAGTTCCTTTGGTGGTGATTGAACTTCCTGGAGAAGTATGCCACGGGATGCTCAATGTCATCAGAGTCACTTCTCTGAAGGAGCACAGATCCACAAGCTTGGTCGCTAGCATCGACCGCGATGGAGAACGGTTTGTTGAAGTCAGGAGATTTGAGCACGGGGAAGTGACACAGCAGAGACTTCAGGCGATCGAAGGCTCTCTGGCATGCATCATCCCAGGTGAACTTTACGCCTTTCTTCAGTTGGTTAGTTAGACTGAGAGCAATCTCAGCAAAGTTCTTGCAGAACTTGCGGTAGTACCCGATCATTCCAAGGAAGCGTCGCAAAGCTTTTTTGTTGTCAGGAACTGGAAAGTCCATGATGGCTTGGACTTTAGCATTTATGGGTGCCACCTTACCCTGGCCTATGACGTAGCCAAGATAGGTGACAGTAGCACAACCAAAGTCACTCTTGCTCAAGTTAACAGTCAGGTTAGCCTGGGTCAGGCGCTGGAACAACGTCTCTACATCTTTTAGATGTTCTTCCCAGGAGTCACTCCGTGTGATCAGGTCATCGATGTACGCACCCGTGTGTGGCAATCCGGCGATTGTAGACTGTATCATCCTTTGGAACGTGGCTGGGGCATTTTTCATGCCAAAGGGTAGGACTTCATACTGGTACAATCCAGATGGTGTGGCAAAAGCAGAGATGCTCTTGGCCCTCTCAGTTAAAGGCACACACCAATAACCCTTCAATAAATCAATCTTGGTCAGAAACTTTGCTTGCCCTACACTATCAATACAATCATCAATCCTAGGTATTGGAAACACATCAGTTCTAGTTACAGCATTGACTTTGCGATAATCTGTACAGAATCTAGTACTTCCATCAGGTTTTGGAACTAGCACACAGGGTGAACTCCAATCTGAGTTGGAGGGTCTGATAATATCATGTTTTAACATGTACTCAACCTCTTTCTCAGCAATCTTTCTCTTTTCAGGATTCATCCGGTATGGATGCTGTTTTATTGGTTTGGCATCACCAACATCTACATCATGAGAGGCTATAGAAACTCTTTTTGGAACATCAGGAAACAAATCCTCATATTTCTTGATCAACCTTTCAAACTGATCTCTCTGTGAGGGTTCTAAGTGCTGGAGTTTTACATCAAGATTTTGCAACACTTCAGTGTTTGACAATTTACATGAAAGAACTTCAGCTTTAATTCTTGGTTCATCATCTTGAAACTCCCCCTCATCTTCACACGTTTCGACCATTGGAGAATCTGAAGTGACAGCTGCAACCCTAGCATTTCTGTCATGATAAGGCTTTAGCATGTTAATATGACACAATTGTTTTGGTTTTCTCCTATCTGGAGTCTTCACAATGTAATTGAGATCATTGAGTTTTGTCAGAATTTCATAAGGACCATGAAATCTAGCCTGCAATGGATTGGACTGCAAGGGAAACAACACAAGGACCTTGTCTCCTGGTTTAAACTCACGGCTTCTAGCCTTATGATCATACCAAGTTTTCATTTTTTCCTGACATGATTTCAAGTTCTCTTTGGCAAGGTCACAAGCTGCACGCAATCTTTCCTTGAACTTGCTAACATAGTCTAACAGACTGATTTGCGGCTCTTCCTCTTGCCATTGTTCACTCAATAATAGCAAAGGTCCTCTCACTTCATGACCAAACACTAGCTCAAATGGACTGAATCCAGTAGACTCCTGCACTGCTTCTCTAGCTGCAAACAACAGCAAATGAACCCCTTCATCCCAGTCTTTCTCATGGTCATAACAATAAGTCCTCATCATTGTCTTGAGAGTGGAATGAAACCACTCTAAGGCACCCTGACTTTCTGGATGATAGGCACTAGAAAGAATCTGTTTTGCACCTAGTTCATACACAACCTGCTGAAACAATCCTGAAGTGAAATTGCTACCTTGGTCTGACTGAATTTCCCTGGGAAGACCAAACAACGTGAAGAACTTTATCAAAGCCTTCGAGATTGCAGTTGCCTTGATGTTACGTAGAGGTATGGCTTCGGGGAATCTGGTAGATGCACACATGATTGTCAACAAGTACTGATTTCCAGATCTAGTCTTGGGTAATGGACCAACGCAATCAACAATGACCCTAGAGAATGGCTCCCCAAATGCTGGGATAGGCTGCAATGGAGCTACAAGTGGGTCTAACTGGTGTTTTCCAACTACCTGACAAGTGTGACAGGTTTTGCAAAAGTTGGAAACGTCTTTCCGAAGCCCAGGCCAAAAGAAGTGTTTCATGATCTTATCAACAGTCTTGTTAACACCAAGATGACCTCCTAAAGGTAAACTATGAGCCATTGTTAAGATCTCATTCCTATAGACCTTCGGAACAACAATTTGCCTGACCACTGCCCAATCTGCATTGGTAGGGATATCAGGAGGTCGCCACTTCCGCATCAACACACCATCCTTGAGATAATACCCAACTGGAACTGCATCTATTTCTTTTTCAGGAAGGGCTCTCCTCTTTAGTACACCAATTTCAGGATCATTAGTTTGCTCCTCAATCAACCGCTTTCTGGACAGAGACAAGTCTCCAGACACATCAGAATCACCAGACCCATCCGGCTGGCTGAATAGAGAACTGATAAAAGTATCTGATAAGTCCTCAAACGGAGAAACCATAGTAGGCCAATCAGAGTCATGAGGCGAACCACCTGAGTCCTGACTATTCAATGTACTGGACGGCACCACAACATCATCTTCTTTAGCCTTCTTGGCCATAGCACGAGTCACTGCGCAAGAAGGATACAGAGATGGGTCCTCATCCCCATTTTCAGTGCTCGGCTGTGAAGTAAGATATTCAGGGGGAACTACTTTGCCCCCAGCCAGGTCATTGCCTAGCAACAGAGAAACACCCTTTATAGGTAGACTTGACATAAGTCCCACCTTTACCTGTCCTGTAACTAAATCTGACTTCAAGAATATAGAGCGCAGGGGTACAGATACAGTCCTCCCTTCAATACCTTGTACAAGTATGAAATCCCCTGAAGCGGTCTCATCACGTAACTCCAAGGAGTCCATCAACAAAAGTGACTGAGAAGCTCCGGTATCCCTTAGGATATATATGGGGACAGGAGTAGTATGCTCATTCAGAGCCACAAATCCCTCTGACACAAATGGAAGAAATTCCTCCCTCACAAAGTCAGCTGTATTAGGCTTTTTAGCCCCACAAGAAGCAGGCAATTTAGCAGATTGGTTATCTACTACAGGGGTTTCTAACCTTGTTTTCACAAAGGCATTTGGTTTGGTATCCTTTTCTTTTTCTTTCTTAGCTTTAAGGAACCAACAGTTAGTTGTAACATGACCAGATTTCTTGCAATAACTGCAAACTAGACCACTTTTGTCACTGTCAGCTTTCACACTTTGATCAGACCTGTTACTGGATTTCTGAGCACCATCACCAGATTTGTCTTTGTCTTTGGGTGAGGAATCTTGGGTATCACCGTAACCCTTTTTCTGAAATTGGGACCATTTATTGTTACTGCTAGACTGAAATTTGGACTTATGAGTGAGAACATATTCATCTGCAAATTTGGCAGCTGATTGCAAGTTCAGTGCTTGCTTCTCATTAAGGTAGGTCTTAACATCATCCTTAACACAGTTCTTGAATTCTTCAACTAACACCATCTCTTTTAGTGAGTTGAAATCATCCTTGACCTCCATAGAAGTACACCAGCGCTCAAAGCAAACCTGCTTCTCATTAGCAAATTCAACATAAGTCTGATTTTCAGATTTCTTCAGACCTCTGAATTTCTGTCGGTAAGCCTCTGGAACCAACTCATAAGCTCTCAAAATAACCTTTTTGACAACCTCATAATCAGAGGAATCATCTGCAGACAAAGCCGAACAGGCTTGTTGAGCTTTACCCTTGAGGACAGTTTGCAACATCAGAGGCCAGTGTTCCTTTGGCCACTGGCAACTCTTTGCTACCTTTTCAAAACACTGGAAATAGTTGTCAACATCCTTTTCAGAAAATGGAGGCACCAGTTTTACCTCCTGACTGGCACAAAATTTTTTTTTAGTTTCAATTTTAATTTTTAGTTTCTCCATTTGGAGTCTTTCTTCTCTATCCAACTTCTCTAATTCAAAATCTCTCTGTCTCTGTCTCTCTCTTTCTGCTCTTTCCTCTTTCTCTCTCTCAAATTCTCTTTGTTTTTCTTCTCTTGCTAATTTTTCTAACTCAAACTGCCTTTGTTTTTCTTTTTCTTCCCTCTCAAATTCTCTTTGTTTTTCTTTTTCCTCCCTTTCTTTTTCTCTTTCCTCCCTTTCAATTTCTAGCATTTTTAATTTAAGTTCCATTTCTATATTTGGATTTTCCACTGGAAACTGTTCCAGATCTCCTGGTGCAAACACATTTTCATCAATGTAATATTCAACTATCTCTCTAGCCAGTCTTGCTTTTCGCATGGCTGGTTTTACCTCTGTCAGCTCCAACTGTCTGCAAATTTCTAGCAGTTCTGTCTTTTTAAAAGACTTCAAAACCCCTACGGTTGGTGATGCCAAGAAATCATCCATTGCTGTTGTCAATATATATCTAGGAAAATTCACAAAAAAAATTTCACAATTTGGAATGTTAGATTTTCAATAAATTACTCACACAATGGTCTATCCCGGACCTTGAGCCCCCAATTTGTTATGGCCCCAATTTGTTATTACATTTATAACACAACAGCAACAGCAAGGGATGACAAACACAGTTTTAACAACTAAAACACATTTAATTTTTAACAAAGACAAAGACTAATAACAACCTACAACTAAAGACCAAGATTGATAAATAAGAAAAAACAGAAATAATTACAGTCCCTTTTTGGTGGGGTGGCTTGGTGATGTCCTGGATGAAGAAAATGCTCAAACACAGGCAAAGAAATCCACAAAAGAAACGTCACAGGTCTTGAACAGAATGGCAGGTCTGGTCATCTTCTTGCAATTTCTCCTACTGCTTTACTGTCTCAATTCTTTTCCTTATATACTCTTTTGCAGACCCCACCCACATTTAGACCTCTTTTTTTTAATTTTCTGAGACTTGCCCCAGACACGTCCAGGACATGTCTAAACATGACTCCAGTCTGAGCTTAACAAAAAAAAGGTAAATACTGCCATCTAGTGGCCTATATTCACATTAAATCAAGCTCTGTCATTCCTGCTGTTTTCTGGAAGATCCCTCCTGGGTGGTGGCTCTTGGGGGACAAGGGTTAGCCTATGTATTATATACAACATGTATAAAACAGCGCATGGATTATTGCTTTATCACAAAAAACAGAAACTGTTATGAGGAATGTTTGAAGTGCTGAAAATGCGTTTCAGATTGTAGGATAAGTTGTGCATGGGACGGCCCGTTATCCACAAATACCTGAAAAATCTATTTTGAATCCAATGTGATTCATTAACCCCTCTGTACAGATGACAACGGACATGGAGCTGCTCTATTTATGCACACATTTACACTATTCTATCACTAGATGGCACACCCGGATCTGTTACTGAATAATCACTAGCAAGCCAAGCTCAAACACGGTTTAAAATACGGGACGGGTTAAGTCCCATCCCTGTTTCTCAGCTCAACTCAACTTTATTTATATAGCACTTTAAAAACAACCACAGCTGAAACAAAGTGCCATACCCATCAAGTCTCTCTTCAAGAAGGCAGTAAAAATCTTTGACAAGAAACCTCTTAATTTTCATTACTGTGATATCATAAGAAAACATAATATTTTTAACCTTGACAGTTACCAAATTTTTGAAGATGCCTGTCTTGTTTTTAAAGTTTTAAATGGACTTGCCCCACCTCCGTTAAGTAATTTTATTCATAAAAAATGCAAAAATGCAATAACAACCAGAGCACAAACTAGGGGAGACTGCTATATGCCTCGGCGCAGAACTAAATTTAGTCAAGCGGTGGTGTCCGTCAGAGGTGCACAATCCTGGAACAATATACCAGTACATATCAGAAACTGTGACAGCTATGTAACCTTTAAAAAAGAGCTTAAACATTGGTTAAAATCATACCAGTTATGCATGCATGTATAATATCTGTATATTATCTGTTTATTCCTATGCCCGAACCCGGGGGCATCCCGTTCACTCCGAATTTTAACTACAATATACATGGTTGTGTTAATTATAATGTTGTGAATGTGTCTTGTGTGTAACAATACTGGTGTTTCCCCCCCCCCCCCCCCCCCGCCGTGTTATGTGCTTTTCTGTGAGGTGTTTTGTCATTTGGAAAACTTGTATGTTTTTTTTTTTTTTTTTTTTTTTGTGTGTGTAAGTGCCTGCCTTAGGACTGCGGATGAAATTTAGCTATTGTGCTAATTCCGGCATATTTACATTGACGCATCTTGCTGATATGTTGATTAATGTGCATTGTCCTAATTCAATAAACTCAATAATAATAATAATAATAACATAAATGGGAAAAACAATAGAAAAACGGTAAAATAATAAAAAAATGATAATAATAAAATGAAACAGGAATACACACTGAGATAATTGTTCTACCGTTTTTAAAAACAAAAACAATAAAACAATTAGACACAGCAAAACCATAAAAACACTAAAACAAGAGCAGTCTCATGCAGGGTTGAAAGCTAAGGATTAAAAATGGGTTTTAAGACGAGTTTTAAAAATGGGCAGCGACGAGGCTCCTCTAATTTGCAGCGGTAGCTCATTCCATTATGTAGGAGCCGCAACAGAGAAAGCTCTGTCCCCTCTGAGCTTTCGTTTCGACCTCGGCACCTCTAGAGAGGTAGGGAGGGACGAGACCATTTAAAGATTTAAAAACAAATAAAAGAATCTTAAAATGGACTCTAAAGTGCACAGGCAGCCAGTGAAGGGAGGCCAGGATGGGAGTTATGTGCTCCCTCTTACGAGCTCCAGTTAAGAGGTGAGCAGCTGAGTTTTGCACCAGCTGGAGACGCGCGAGGGAGGACAGATAAAGGCGAGATGATAAAGGCGTGGATTACTGTTTCAAAGTGCTTTTGTGCAAGGAAAGGCTTCATCTTTGCCAGCTGCCTAATCTGGAAAAAGATGGACTTCAGTACTGCAATAATTTGCCGATCCAATTTAAAATCACTGTCCATTTTAAAGCCCAAGTTTAAGACTGTTGGCTTTACATAGCCTGCCAAAGGTCCCAAATCAATGGGAGGGGGTTCACAAGAGCCACTGGGTCCAAACACCATCACTTCTGTTTTTCTCTCATTGAAATTTAAAAAGTTCAAGGCCATCCAGGCTTTGATGTCTTCAAGACATGACAGAAGTGGTGCGAGGGAGAAAGCATTTTTCTTTTTCAGCGGCACATAGATCTGACTGTCATCAGCGTAGCAATGAAAAGAGATGCCATGCTTTCTCAGGATGGAGCCCAGAGGCAATAAATACAAAGAGAAAAGCAGGGGCCCTAAAATCGACCCCTGTGGAACCCCATACAGCAGTGGAGCGGAGCCGGATGCTGAATTTCCAAGGCGTACACTCATACTCAAATACTCAAATCTACCAGATAAGATTTGAACCACTCCAGAGCAGTACCACAGATGCCCACAAGGTGATGTAACCGAGCCACCAGGAATTGTATGAATTAAACCCCTCAGCCAAGTTTGATGTGCAACCTACCTAATAGACTTGCCCATAGTAGTAGTAGCAGTTAATAAAAATGATCTCTTGGGACATAAAAAATCGTTGGACCTTGAACTGTTCCAACCAGTTCACCTATAGTGCGTCAACGGTATCCTTACAAGAAAGATCAGTTTTCTGAAGCAAAAGTTCAACATGGTATTGATACTGTGTCATTCTTCTAACAATTATAGTCATCCCCTTTCAAAAATGCGTAGTGCCCTACCATGGATTGACGTGTAGATTCCGCCTTTGATGAATTCAGCGCTCCTTTATTTCCTCCTGATACTCATGTTCATAAACAATCATTCAATCATTTACTACGGCTCATCTGCTCATCAGATAACACTACAAATCCATTCTTTCATTGATGAAGAATAAGCCACATAAGCTAATTTTGGACAAGAAGAACTCAAAGACAATATAAAGGTGTGCATGAGTTGGAAATTCCCCACAAAGCTACTTCTAACGGCAACCAAGTCCAGTCTTAAAGTTCTACAAGTACTCAAGTCCAGTTAGCCAATCATAGCATCTCTTAGAAAATAGCAGCTTGTGTAGCTTTCTTACCCAACTGAAATGGCTGACTCTACAGGCCCGAATGTGTGTGTGCGGACTCAACCCACAAGAGGCAAAAAAAAAAAGACCCAGGCAGCCGGACAATGGACTAAAAACAAGCGAAAAAGAAATCTGGCAAAAGATCTTTTTTTTTTTTTTTCCTGCTTATTCTTTGGCTTAACTTTCTAATTACCACATCCCTATCAATGACAAATGAAGTCTTTAAACCTGTGTGGATGGTGGCACTGCCAATTCATAATTTATGGAGATTGGTTTTTATTGCGACCTTTATTCAACTGCATTTACCATCCATTTCACTGTGTTTATCTTGCTTTCATCTTGTTCAAGATGTTTTTTGACATCCATGACTATAGTATACTGGTATGACTATATTTTATGTTTATTTTCATCAGAAAGTGGTGTGTTTTGTTTCCATGAAGATGCTCTGTTTCAGTATTCTGAAATTATAAAACTTAATGCTGTTAATTTTTTAAAAAAACAAGTTCAATTTTTGTTATTTTGAGGCATTTGCTTCGAAAAGTACTCAAGTCTGCAGACTGGTGATTGAAATATCTGGCTCAAGAGTCAAGACAGAGGCTAGAAGAACTCCTTATGTGTTTTAAGACATCTTCTCTGAAATTTCATTATGTTGTTATGAAATATTATCTTAATACATGTAACATCTTCCCCACAAGTTGTCAAATTCTTAAAATCTTAAAATCCTCTAAAAAGACGAGAACGGACTTGCGCACTTCTGGAAATCAACCCTTCATTGTTCAATGGGAATTATTCTGATTAAGACCGGGCTGGAGGTTTGCTTCAACAGAATATATCTATGTCTCTGGAGGAATTCAGTGAAAAGAGGTTTGTGCAATTTTATATATTTTGGCTGGCTAGCTGTTTTTTTATTTTCGGTTTACCAAAGCCATGATGATCTCAACGCTTGTTTGCCACTTTGATTAGTAAGAGTAACTATAACTCTTTGCTAAAACTACAGCATGTGGTGACATTTTTGGTTTTTCCTGAAAGAAAAATATTGGCAAATTTCTAAACTTCATCATGGAGAAAAGGCATGTTTTGAAGACGTTACTAGTGACCATTGAAATCCAACTGCACATATATTGATATACTCATGCTTCATTCAACCAGAAAATCCTGAATTCATATTGAATTTCATGCATCAGATGTTGATTTGTGTTAAATTTATGATTATTTTATGATTTGACAGTGTGCGATTTTGAAGGATCTTAGACTTTGGGGAGCCACCTGGAGTGCTGTTTTATTTGGCCCCTAGAGCATTGGTTATTTAGAATGCTCAGATGAATTGTTTTTATGGTCAAGGAGTTCATGATCCCAGAAATGTATAGTTTTAACCCCCAGCCATTTTTCAATTCTCAGTATTTTTTTTCAACAACTTCAATGCTGAATTTTCATGAAAATTGTTTATGTTTGCAGCCCCTTTTCTCCACCATAATCATAGAAATAAACTGAAATATGGTGGAATTCTAAATACTTCAAGTGTCTTGACTCAGTTGAGCCATTCCCTTCCTCTCTGGGAAGCTGCAATCTTGAATTATAAAACCTTAAATAAGGTAACTCATAAATAGCCAGATCTGGCTTCTGCACCAAGAGGTAAAGAAGCTTTCAGCTGGGGAAACGGTCATTTTCTCAAAGTTTCGAGAAGGGCCTTGTCATGGTTTGGGAGATTTGAGAGCTGTTTGTTGCTCTCGTCCGGGACGATATCGTTTGCTCCCAATCGGATTCCTGCGGCAGCTGTCATTGATTGGGGGCGTGGCCCAGACTCTATTTAAGCTGCTATTTTGCCTCGCTCCCGTTGCTAGAGTGTCAGTCCTTCTTTGGCGCTTTAGCCGGTAAGGTCTCTAGAGAAATATTGTCAGGCACTTAGTTGCTTATCAGGAACAGTGTTAGTGAGTAAGGGAATCTTTGGTTCATTTCCCTTTTCCTTTGTTTTCCTCAAGCTCCCCTGTTTGCTACCACGGGCGGTATCAGGTCCGTTTGTAGCGTGAGTCTCATTATTTTTATCTGCTTTTAGTCTCTCAGAGCGCAGTGAGTGTTGCCTTTTATTTCCGGCCGCTGCTCTTGCCGTCCAATTCCAGCAGCCATCACAGACCTTCCATCGCATTATTCAGGTGATTAATTTAATTTATTGTATAATTTTTTGCCGCCAACAATCACAGATGATGTAGATCAGTGCTTTTCAAATCTCTCCTGGAGTACCACTTTTTTCCTCTCCCCACTAGCGGAGGTGATTCTAATGATTTGCTCATTATCAAGCATTTTCATGGGAAACGCGCTGATCGTTAGACTAACCTATGCTGGAGCAGGCTGAGCTCTAAATCATGCAGCTGAAGTGGTACTCCAGGAGAGGTTTGACAAGCACTGATCTACATTATCTGTAATTGCTGAGGGCAAAAAATTATACAATAAATTAAATCAATCACCTGAATAATGAAAAGATAATGATAGATGTAGATGATAAGATAGCAATCATTCAATGTTGTTATGCACATGCAATAGACCTAAGCACTAGCAAGCTGCGCACTGGAAGTATGGTCGTCTCGGGAGCGCAAGAAATTTCGGAAAAAAGCTAGATCTAGCTATTTTTTGTGTATTGACGATTGCTCATATTGCAGACCCCGGGATGCTTCAGTGCAGAAGTCACAAAATGTCTATTTTGAGAAAACATGGTCTGAAAACTTAACAGATAGAATCTTTGTTCATAAATTCTGCCAATAAATGCTTTGATGTTTTTGAGCATTTCTTAATAATTCGTGATTTTTGAAATTTAAGCATACAGGTTTTCAGCATTTGAAAGCCGAGTGATTTTGTTTGGACCATTTTTTTTTGGACTTGGGTACATTTTGCACCTTGCTAGGACCTGGATATTTTTGGCTTGAAATCTACTTAAGAACTTTGTGAGGAAAAAGTGTTTTTGACAAAATGTACTGACTGAATGAATTTATTCCACTGCAGAAAAACAAGGCTGTCAACAGCAGTGAAAGCTCTGCAAATTGAAGGCATTCAAACATGTGGCCAAAAACATTATCATTGGTAGGTCAAAAACAGAACAAACAAAGAAACACTTAGGTTCATATTTTGTGCCTTGTGGTCCTTCAAGGATGCAAAGAATGTAATAATAATGCTTGCAGCTTCATCAGCTTAATGTATTATTTATAGTGCCAGCCAACAATATGCTGGGCTCTGGTCTGGTCTAAAATTATGATAGTCTGAAAAGACATGCATTCACCGATATGTCAAAAATCTAAGCAAATTTGTAAATCGATTAGATCCAAAGTCTATTGAAACTCAACCTCCAGCCTTCTTAATTGCAGTTGTCCTAGGCTTATAGATTAACATCTATTTTATACATAAAGATGAAAAGACAGAGAAAGAAGCAGATATATAGATACAAAGATAGATGCATATATAAGCAGTGGCGTAACAGCAGAGGGTGCAGCGAGTGCAAGGGTTCTAGATTCCAGTGGCAGGGGGTGCCCCTGCTCGGGATTCCCTGTGACAAGGTCGGGCCCCAGACGACATCAACATAAGTGTCTAAGTTGAAGTGCGTGTTCCAACCAAGGCCTACAATAGATATCATACTGTCATCATATCGATGTCATCATGGTACAGTATTCATCATTTTAATTGAACATAATTTGTTATAGCATGAAATAATTTAGATTTATTTTTGGAAAATACTTAATATAATAATGGCCCCGTTTACATGGGTCCAAAAATCCTATTTATAATCAGATTGAAAGGTCAATCAGATTCAAAATGTCGCATATAAACACATTAGCCAATCTGATTCACCCAGATCCGATTGTATTTCGGATCGGATTGTAAGAGGTAGTCTACGCCGATTGATAATCCGCTCCATCCTCCATGTAAACGACTGAGTGGAGCGGATTATGTTGATAAAGAGGATTGTTCGATCCGCGCATGTGCTCCTAGAACGTAAGAGGCTCGTAAGTGAAGTGACGTACGCAGAATGACGTAATGCGCAGGTAAAAAAACACAATACAATTGGATTCAGCTGGGGCCATGTCAACGCGGATTGAACGTGGATCTCTTTACTTAAACTTCATGTATACAGAACAAATCAGATTCACTTATTCCGATTGAATTCAATCAGACAGAGGAAAACTACCCATGTAAACGTGGCCAATGATAATTTTATTCTGCAGTTGATATCATCATTGAGACAGCAAGTGTTTCTGGGTAATGCCCAACATTCCACCAGAGTTTCCCAAAATGTGCGCCGTGAGAGCTTCCTAGGTGTGCCGCGAGAAAACACACTTACTGTTTTTTTTCCTGATAGCCGAATAATATAAAACGGCTGAACTTATAGGATATAAAAATAACAATTCATATCATTATTAATTCATTCAATTCAGTTTATTAAAATGCCTATTTAAAATTCCTTCTCGATATTTCCGCATCGTGTATTCTATTGTACAATTCCTTCTCGTGATTGGCCAATCACGCATCATCTAAAGCAAATTAAAATTAAACAATCACAGGTAAAACTCAGCTAAAACAACAGAATAGGCTAGTTGAAACGAAACAAAAAAATGGATAAATTCCTGACCAAAACCTTGAAAAGGCCGTTCGACTAAGACCCTGAACCACCTCGCTCTTGCTGCGCTGGCCAGAAAAAAGAAATCAAAGCAGTGAGCAGACTTTACAGAGAGGAATATCTGACTTATGGGTTTATATTCACCAGAGATCCCGCTACCCAAAGTACCACTGTGTCTTGCTGGCGGCAGAAAGCTGGTGAACGAAGCTATGGTGCCAAATAAATAAAAAAAAAGACACCTTTCAACCAAACACCCTTCTCTCGCAAAAAAAAAAAAAAAACTGTGAATATTTAATGCGGCTGAGAAGCCAGACAAACAAACAAGCTACTTTCATGATGAAAATCGCTAGTGTCAGAAAAAGCATTAGTAGCTAGCTACCTGGTCATAGAACTAGTAGCAAAATCAAAGACGTCTCACACAATTGCCGAATCTCTTATTCTGCCAGCATGCAAAGCTATCGTCGGGACCATGTTGGGTCAAAATGCTGCCAATGAAATATCAAAGGTTCCTTTCTCAAACAATACAACTGGCAGAAAAATAGGAGAAATGTTGGCAGATATAGAGGACGTTGTAATGGAGAAAATAAAAGGGAGTGGGAAATTTGCGCTGCAGGTGGATGAAACGACCAATGTCAGTGGATATGTCAATGGGGAGACAATTGAAGCACTGATTACTAAAACCCCACAAGTCAAGTCAAGTCAAGTGTGACTTGTTTGAGTAATTGGTGCTTCAATTAAAGAAAAATTTTTTTTTTTAATTAAATTTTGCCGGAGAAAACTACAGGTGAGGAAGTGTTTCGAGTGACATCTGAGTATCTGGAGAAGTGGGGGCTGAACTAGAAACAGTGCATAGAGCCATTTATTTTATGATTGCAGAAAAGCCTGAAACCTGGTTGGAAAGCTGGAGTGGTTATCTCGTCACTCGGTCACGCTGCGGGGTAGGTAGCGCGAGCAGAACACTATAATATCATAGCGGTGTGCTGTGAGATTTTTTCATAGTAAACAATGTGCCGTGAGAGAGAGAAATTTGGGAAACATGATCTCACGGTCCGATCGTTTAATCCAAGGACAGTCTATGGTTTAATCTTGTTGCTGTTTAAAAATGGGGGGGGGGGGAGTGTTGTCAGGTCTGCGCTCGGGCCCATACGGACCATGTTACGCCACTGTACATAAGGTATTTACATTGTGTATCAATATTGATCAAAATATTATGTCACATATGATAAATGTAGTGCACAAAAGACATATATGTATTAACACCTTTAATCTTTTTCCAATTAGCAGCTGTTCATCTTTCCTTTATGCCTCTTGGATAGGACCTGACAAGGCTTTAAATTGTCAGCCAGAAAGTCGCATATTTCAATTAATCTTTCCTGACTCGGGCACTTGTAGTCGTAAAGAGCCAGTCAAAGCGACTCTTGGACCAGTTGTCTGCATACTTGAGAAGAGACACCCGGGCAACTTTTCTGTCAACAATAGTTATGGGATGGCCTTGGCTAGAAAAATAGAACATGTTTCCTTGCTGAACTTGTATTATCCAAAAATGTGACTTGGGAACTTTCAGCACCCAGGTCTTCAATTGTTAATTAATTGCTGTGTGATTGTGTGCTTACGGCTTGGTGCTTCCACTATTGGTCGACTGTAAAGGAGAAATCAATTCTCAGAGAGTAGTGGGGCAGAAAGAGCCAGAAGGCTGCTTAAGAGTTAATGGCTCTGATCCAAATGGCGAAGGACACGCCTCAGAGTCGAGCATGCCGTAAGAATGAGAGTCGGGAAAGTGAGGACATAAAACTCATCTATAACTTAATGAACTTTTTATTTTATTATATTTTGTGCTCATTCAAGTGTCACCAGATGAAAAAAAAAATGGATAAATATCCACATGACTGAATAAAGCAGGCAAAGATTGATGTCTAAGTGTACAATTCATATTGTTTCAATTCCCACTGCATCCTGCTTATTGAACTACAATGACCGATGCCTTTTCACAGTATATGCTACTGTGAGTAATGCTTCATAGTTGTGACCGTGTGGGTGCGTGTGTGATAGTAGGGGCCTTATGGGCTTCAGGAATGTTGCGCCTGCTGGATGTCCTGTGCTATGCATCATGGGCGGTTAGTCTGTGGGGAAAAAAACCAAAGATGCTGCTTCTACCACCTGTGTGCTCTATTTTAATGAAAAATTAATTGCAGCTGAAAATAATTAATACAAATTGGATCATGCAAGTGAGGAACGGAGTGACAAATCATGATCCCCTAGTGAAACAATTCTTACTAAATAAAAAGAAAAAGAAAAAAAATACTGGAATTGAATTTGCTCATATTAATTAGAATTCTCACGCTGATTAAATATTTACAGTTTTTCTGCCTACGTTTTATGGAGATTTTGATGACTGAATGCACCTTTTGCTGATTTGAAATCATGAGTGAACACAACGAAGGTATGCAGCCTCAAGATCACGCAGCACCCTCTCAATAATAAACTTTGTGTGGCACCTTTCAGACAAAAAAAATGCAGATCAGAGCGCTTCACATTCAGCAATAAAATAAAAACAACGAGGAAGTGAAAAGTCAAGACAGTTAAAGAAGACATGATTTGAAAATATAAAAAATTGTTGTATTTGGTATCATCCAAAATGCTATACTCACTCTATCAACATTATCCATCCAGAGATGACAATGGAATAGAGTAATCATGGATGTAACACAGGCTTTTAGCAACCCCCAATATTGTCCTTGAACAGCACTGTGAACTTGGCCAAGGGCTGTGATGCCACTTGTAGGAGCAATTGTGACATGTGGGCTGTCATATGTGTATTTTACATTGCAAGCAAGATGTTGAAGTTTACTAAAAATGTCAGAATTTTTCCAACTGCTGCTAAAATCTGTTTTTTCAACCTTAAAATCAATCATGGATGAAATGGATGGCTAATTACTTGGATTTTACTAATCCGCAGCACACTCATTCACTTATTTGTGCCCGGAACTGCCTTCATTATTGCTCTGAAACATGAAAACTTAATCGTCAGATGGATGGTTTGGTTTTTCTGATTACATTTGTTAGGATTCAGTAACATTATGGGCACCATGACTAATGACCCTTTAGTATAGGAGGGCAAGGGACACCCCTGAAAACTTATTAAAACTTCCTGAGAAATGATGACTCTATCCCGGTCATGTAACTGGCTATTGGGCCCATACGTAAATGGAATTCACATCCTGTCAACATCATCTTCAATCATCAGCAAAATTGAGCAATAACTTTAAAAAAAAAAAAAAAAACCCAAAATCCCCTGAAAGCATTCTTCAACATCTGGGGGAAAAAAATAAGATGATGGTGCGAATTTACAGAGTATTACATATCAAAATTTTGAGCAGTTAGCAAGCCCAAATCCAGACAACTCTGATGCAAAATAGCCACCCACCAGTTCCACTCTCCAAGTTTGGGATTCAAATAAAGTACTCTGGGAATCCTGCAATATACCTAATACTTAAGATTTATGTTCATAGTTCTACGAACTACCACTTTATTATAGGTTTTAAGGACTTTTTGATTTCCATAAGGTAAAGTATGGTGGACTTTTACAACCTAGAACTTTGTCAAGGATAGTTTTACACTTTTTTGTCTTCCTTCTTCTTCTTTGGGGTTTTGTGGCGGTTTACATACCTAAGGTGTAGTACCGCCAACTACTGGTTCTATACTCTTAATTTATGTAACTTGAATTTCACAAAAATAATAACTTAAAAATAATACTAATAGTACTTCCTAGTCTGCAATTCTCGATTAATTAAAACTAAATATATAACTAAACTATCCAGTTGGTACCTGGCTTCCACTCCCACCGAACCCTTTTTCTATCTCATTTACCAATTTAAGGAACCTCAACCCGCAATCCTCCTTACCACACGTCCTATACCGTTTGACTCCTCTACAGACCGCAGCAACATGGCCGTATTCCTGACAGCAATTACATCGAAGGGGAGCTCTCATATGGCCTTACCCTGTAACTAACATTAATTGAGATATACTCTTTCCGGCAAATTTCCGTCAAAAGTCAAACACACGGGCTGCCGAATAGCTCACTCAGTAAAGCATCGCGTTGCAAAGCAGAAGTGACTATCACGTCACGTCACGAGTTCGAGCCCCGCTTTGTACCAGCCGGCAGTGGTTGGCAGGTTTTTCAGAGTAGCGCACAACTGACTATAGCGCTACAGGGTTGCAAGTAGGGAAGGGACTGCCGGGAAGGGAATATAATAGTTGCCTTGGTCGTTGTCCAGGTATCCTCCGCCCTCTTTCTGAACTTGCGAAGATTCAACCAATGAGTGTATGAGAAGCGGTGGCTGACACTCACTGACATTCGATAATTACCAATCCCGCTTTTAGTTATTCTAACTGACCGCACATCACCAAGCTTTTCCCCTCCAAACTTTCCGACCATTTGCGGGACTTTAAAAATCCCATCTTTACACTTCGTCTCATTGCACGGAAAACATGTGAAGATATTGCGGGGACGGGGATGCGTGCTCTGAGTCTTCAACAATAAAATACTTTTTGATGATCATAAATCTAATCTGTTAGAAATATAAAACAAAACGAGACCACGAAATTCACAACTTAAGAAAGGCAGACGATGGTCGACACACTCCACTTCCTTATTGTATGTCCCTGTCCCCCACAAATCGCATAATCAGAAAGGGGCTATTTTTGTTTGGTCTAATTGGGGATGTGGGCAAGTTGAAAGGTTTTAAAAATGCCTTATTACCTGTCCAGAAAGTGTTTTTTTCAGCATCTCCATAAGCTTTCCATTGAGGCATTATTTGCCCATTATTCAATGCGTGTCTACTTTAAAGAGAGAACATACAGAAAAACGTTTAAATTAATAAAACAGAATTGAAATAAAAACCCACAAAGAAAAAATTCAGACTACACTGATAAAAGTAAAATCAAAAAGATTAAAAATAGAATGCATACCTAGTTAAAGGCTGAAGTGAAGAGACAAGTTTTTAGTTCCTTTTAAAAATATTTAGTGTGCTGGCGTCCTGGATATCTCCAGGAAGTGTGTTCCGCAGCATTGGGGCCGAACTGACAAACGCCGCATCCCTGATTTTCTTTCAGCTGTTTATGGGTGTCTCCAATAAGCCAGCCGCAGATGATCACAGTGTTCTTGAAGGCAAGTAGGGAACAAAAGAACTAGTAATGCAACTTAGTCCTTTGTGTGTGAGGACAAGGACCTTACAATTCATTCTAAATGCTACATGAAGCCAGGGTAGAGCAGCTAGAACTGGACAATGTGTTCTCACCTTGAGTAACAGCCGAGCTCCAGAATTTTGGATCAGTTGAAAGTCTATCAGTGAAAGAAGAAAGAAAGTTTTCTTTCTTTCTTTTTAGTTTTGTTTTGGTCTATCTGTTCATGGGCAAAGCAAATATTAAATTCAGTCATTCACTGTACTTGCAAGGATCTTTACACATACAGTATTTACACAAATGAAACATCTTCAGTCAACATCTCAAAGCCAGATTAACCTGTTTTGTACAAAAGGATTTTTAATTAATAATAAATGAGCCATAATATTGAATTGCAATACTTATGAATTTCATTTCTTGAAAAATCATGGTAGGCTACAAACTACATGGCAGCCAAATGCAACATTAAATCAAAACATCTCTGGCAATCCCCATCTCGACCATTACACTGAGGTGTTGTGGATGGAGATTGTTTCTAGAAATTTCTGTATCTACAGTATGTCCACAAAGATTACTCTGTGTAATTTTGTGCTCCAGAATTTCTTTCTTTGACTGCCCAATATTATGCTTGTGCCGTGAGCCTGTTTGCTGCCACCGAGAGACTCAGCCACTTCTTGATGATTCCCCCTGAATCGTTTCCTCCCTCCATGTTTCTTCTAAGCTCATCCATCTCCATTGCTTTTCTGGCCTGTAGCGATCCCTAAACTTCAGTTCTCTGTTGCTTGACCCCCCCCTCCCCAGGGACTGGCGGTGCCAGCTGGTAACAAGCGGGTGATGAATTCCTGTCTACAAAGACAAAATTGATGTGCATCAGCGCTGCCGATTGCGCCCCCTGGTGGGTGATTAATTGAGCAGCTCTCAGGACAAACTGCACCACAGGCTTATTGTCTGCCACATCCTGTCAGATTGTTCGTCCCACATGAGAGTCCTCCCAGCTGAGTTTTTATTGTTTTAAAATAAACGCAAGGAGCACAGCTTGTTGCTGTGCTACTGCAGTTACATAGTTGGCATGTAAGATTCGCTTGGTAATCTCTCAGACCGATGAGCTGTATGGATGCCCAGAAATTGATGAAAATGGCATCTCAACCAACTGAAAAATGGCTGATGAAAGATGGAGGTGTGGGGGAGACACACCACTGAAAGTGGCAGTGCAGAGTGCAGGGGTATATCTTGCATATTTTTTGCAGCTACAGTGCAGTGAAAGAGTATTTGCCCCTCCCAGTTTCTTCTATTTTTGCTCATTTGTCATATTTAAATGTTTCACATCATCCAAATAATTTTACTACAAGACAAGGAAAAAATTAGTAAACATTAAATGCAGCTTTTAAATAATCATTTCATTTACTGACAGTGAAGAGTAATTCAAAAATTATATTACCAATGTGAAAAACTAAATGACGACCCCCCCCCCCAAACCTACCAACTAGTTTTTCCCACCCTTTCCACAACGACGATCAAACGTTTGCAATAACTGCCAATTAATGAGTTTTTCTCCATCACTTTGGAGCAATTTTCACCAACTCTTGTTTGCATAATTGTTTTCCTTCAGCCACATTGGAGTGTTTTGAGTATGAACTCAGATTTCAGTCACACTTTGAATAGGCCACTTCAAAACTTGGATTTTGTGTCTCTTGAGGCATTTAGAGGTGCACTTGCTTGTGTGTTTTGGATCTTTCTTTTGCTGCAGAACCCAACTTTGCTTGGGATTTAGTTCACAAGCTGCTGGCCAGACATTCTCTCTCAGGATTTCATGGTAGAGAGCATTACAGTTATCCAGGCCCTGAAGCAGCAAAGCAGTCCCAGGTCATGACACTGGTTGCCTGGTTGTGTCCAGTGAAATTAAGCCCAATTATCAATAAAATTGGGCTAATTACAGGACCTCAAGGTGCCTGTGTGAACCTTTTAAGGGTCTAAAAGGTATGTTTGTGTTCCAAAGCAAATAAGTACCCACTTCTGAGAGTACAACAACAGTACCTTTCAGGGTACCGCCCCAGCGACAAGCCTTTTACCACTAAAGGCACAAATAGTTACTTTTGTTTCTGAGAGTGTAGTTACTAAGGTGGCAGTAACTATTTCAAATAGCGCCAGGAAGGGTGGAAAAGCTTTTTTCCCCTTACATAAATTAAATCATCATTTAAAAACTGCATTTTGAGTTTACGTGGGCCATCTTTGTCTAGTATTAAACTTAGATTGACAATCTGAAACATTTAAGTGTGACAAATAAGCAAAAGTAAATGATATCAAGAAGGGGGGAAATAAGTCTTCACAGCACAGTAAATTGGTTCACCACAGATGCCATGTTAAACTGGGACTGAATAGCATCTAATTTGGTGTTGAGCTGGGACAATGAAGTAGAGTGCAATTATTGGTACGTTCATAAAAGTGAGGGAAAAGGCTGCATATACTCAGTTAATAAATCACATTTAAGTTCAAGCATACAGTAAAACTACATAGTTTAATTTCCATGAATTGTTCCTCATATTTATTGTTTATCATTACAGGACACTGGGACATTGTAGTCCAGTTTTTCCTCATTCGGACAGCAAGATTCTCATGAAGGAAAGGGCTGGGTTGGTTTGGGTGGAGTGGCCAGTTTAGCCCTCTAGCTGTGGAAGGAATAGTGAATATATTGACGCTCTGTATGCTCTCTTGGGGTCTGAAGGACTCTTGAAAAGGCACGTCCTCTTCATCATTAGCTGGAGGTCTCGGTAGCAGTGCATCTCCAGTTGGTTGACTTGTTAGAGGCAACTGCTTCTGTTATTTGGGGGATGCAATAGGCTTGTCCGCCTCTTTACATTACGGGCACCTTGGGCTGTCATATGTGGACTCATAGAGGGGCTGGTTCTTCATTGTGTGGAGGACTAATGAAAGAAAACTTCTTAGTCAGTTGCAGGAGTCATTAGAGGCAACTTTGTACTTAGAGAACAAGAAAACAAGTCGTGCTAGAGGACTTGCTCTGGTTTTTATTTGGAGGAACTATGAGGGCCTCCACCCATTGGCCCAGCTTTGACCCTTTCCTCACCCTGCACACAGTTTTCGCACTCCAAACCCGACGTGCCCCTTCCTTCACCCACTCGTCCTCCATGCCCTGATATATCCCTCACTTCCAGGCATATACTTTTAGTTCAGGCATGACCTTGCCCTACAGGCTATTTTGTACCTTTTGTAAGTTTTCTGGTAGGCAGTAAATGTCTTCAAACAAATAAGCCAAGTAAAGTAGCTGTTTTCACACATAGTGACTGTGGTTTAATTAGAAGACATGCTGGGCTTATGCTGCCATTTTTTGTTTTTTTTTTGTTATTCATGAACACTCAAAACATTGCCTTTGGCCAGTTTGCACACTGGCTGAGTTTCCGGTACCAAGTATTAGTAACTATGTGTAGAATTTCCATTTCAATTTTTTTTTTCTTTCACTGATGTAAATTCTTTGAAATACAGGGGAATTTATGTATCCTTTTTTTAGCGATTGCTTTCGAGTGTTAATGTCATGAGATCACCCTGGTGCGGCTCTTGAGTGTTATAGAAAAACCTAGCAAGTATAATTTTGGTTGAAACTAAGTTAGGACTATTTTTGTACTTGTTAGGCTTTGCCTCATCATATACAGTAAGATGCATGAAAAATAATAATTGATGTCCCATGTTTTCTTGTGGCAAAACCAAGCAAGTCATCTGTATTTAATCAGTTGTGAAGTAAAAATCAAGAAAGTTGATCTTCCTTGGTTCTTCTACGTAAAATTTTCTATTTTTTAATGATAAAACCTGGTCAGTGAATTAGCCAGTCATGAAGCAGCAGACCTATATCAGCTGATCTGTGAGGTAAGTCCCCATGCAGAACATTGGATGTGCTGGACATTCATGGTCAGAATTCGTAATTCACGCAATTCACGTGTTATTAATAGCTGAAAAATGGCTTGAAGAGGGAAGCAGATGGTGGAGTTAACACTGAAAAACTGTCAAATGTCACTGCAGCTGCATAATCATCAGGTTTTTGTCCATCATTTTGAGATTTGACATGTTATATCTTCTGATAGAAAACTTTCTTATGTCATATTGACAGGGATACTCATAAAAAAGAAAAAAAATTACACTGTAAATGTCTCTTAATATGTAATGAACAACCATGTCAGTTTCATTGTCGGAAAAGAGCGTAACCCCGGAGGGATACAACTTTCTTTTTCTCAGAATCAGCTTTTTGTTACTTACTAGGTTTTTCCATAACACTCAAGGGCTGTCTCTTCTGGTCAGGCTTTCAAATATCATGCAGAAGAGCTTAATCTCATCCTGACGCATCATATAGTGACGCTACCTGACCAAGCGCAGTTTAAAATTAACCCCACCCCTTTCCCCTAAACCTTTGCCCTCAGTGTCCAATAACGACGCCAAAAGCCTCCTTTTCCAAATATCGACGCTTGGTCAGGTAGTGTCACTACATGATGAGTCGGGATGAGAATGCGTTTTCCAGAATCCAGAGGACAGGTGGTCATATTGGGTCAGGATGCACCTTTTGGAATATAGGGTCAGGAAAGCTGTGTGTGTGTGTGGGTACTGTGTTAGGAATGCTGTTTCTCAGAAACTGTCAAGAATAGCATATCTAGCAAAAGCTACCATGGTGTGCGGAGTGTCAAGCGCAATGCTCAGATGTGTGGATTACATGGTCAAAAGCGTGGTGCGTGGCATACAGTGTTTGGAATATTGTGTGAAGATTGCGTATGTGGAAGGCAGTGCGTGAAATGCCCAGTACAATATAATGCCTGTGGTGTTGGTCTTAGGGAATGCCGTGTGACAGCAATCATGTTTTCCATTATCCAGGATTACCTGCTTGAGTGGTCTCAGTTCAAAGCTGACAGAGTTGACTCGTGAAGCAAGCAGCCCGTGAGTCTTTTTGTTTTATGACTCCCTCGTGATCGAAACATTGGAGCCAACATGCTGGCCTACTTCCTTTTTTACTTCTATTCTATCATAGCCTGCAATGCCTCTTTCAGTAATCACACAATGCTTGCAGGCAGTTGACAGACCTCTCTGTTCCTCTGTCTGCTCAGGGACCCTTTTTCTGGCAAATCTCCTAAACACTGATCCGGGATCAGATCTCCTGACAGGGATAGATCCACTTCAAGCCTTGGCTCAGGGCAATTGTAAAGCAGTCCACAGCCAGTGCTTTGGAGGGCCATCAATCAGCTCCTTGTTGTGTATTCTGACAGCTCTTGCAGCAGCAGGTAAGTCGCTGGGGTGCACGCGGCAGAAAATGAAGTCAATTACGTGAGTGCTGAGCAAAACCCCCCAGCGGCAGGGTTCCAATCCCACCAGTGGTCCCAGGGCTGCATACATGAGGGTCTGTCTATGCAGCTGTTCGTCTCCTCTCAAAGGGGAAAGCTTTTGCCTCCGTGAGCCTCCATCTGCACAGCTGTCAGTCCTGACACAGTGTTTGCATCAGTTTGCACAGCAGCTCTCCTGTCTCTAACGGAGTTGAGGCTCCTTTCCCCCCTCCAGCTGCTCGGAGCTTGCGCGATGTCGCATGCTATAAAGGAACGTCTGCACCCGCACCCAAAGAGAGGGAGAACGTCGCCCTTTCTTCTCCGTCTCGCCGTCAGACTGTCGAAGTGAATCGTGGGAATTCTTTTCTCCGCAGTTCCCCCAGGAGGGCAGGCTGCTCTAAAAGGCTCCCACCATGCTCCCTTTCTTCCACGCCTTTGTCGCGTGATCAAGGGCTTCCATATGGGATATGCTACTGAAGAATGCTGCGGCACAAGTGGGAATTGTGTTTTTACAGTTAATGCGAGAAAGAGCGTGATTAGCAGCGATTCTGGAGCCTGGGTATTACGACTGTGCTCTGTCTAGGATGTTTTTGGAAATTATGTCAGTTAGTTTTTATCCTGGTTAAATACACACAATGTAGAGATTGTGGGGCTGACAGTTGCTGGAGGACTGGAGCAATTCATTTCGGTTGCTTTGATTCCAGGGTAGTTGATTTGATGGGATGGTTGATTCAATAAGTCCGCTTTTAGGCAGGCTCGTGTCTGCATGTGGTGCAGGACTCTGTGTACATTTTTGGGGACAGCACCATGAGCATGCTGATGGTTCCAAACTGTTGGCCTGCAGACGAGCTAGGAGGACTGTTGGAAAGCTCATGGCTCAGAGACTGCTTACTTTGTATGGTGGGGCCGGAGTCGAGAGCACACACGGCCAATCAGGCAGGTAGTGTACTCCATTAGTAATCCAATCACAGTAAAACAATCTCTGTAGCCCCCTTACATACTGAACCACACTATCATTCACAACAACCTTATGTCACAACCTCTTTACTCCAATATCACACTCACTATATCTTAATATCACTTTTGTTGTGCCTCAGTATTACTCTGACAACTCTCATTATCAATATCTCTCTCTTCCTTAGTGACACTGTCCCTAGTTAACCCTTTGTTGCAAGTTGTCCAATATTTTGTACATAAGTTAAGTGGGGTTTATTTTCTCAAGGCTCATAGATACCCTGAAAACACAAAATGTACATCTTACTGGACATTTTCAGGGAAGAATTGCCTCAATAGGTGCCTCTCTGTTAGTCACATGATTTACCACAAACAACCACACTGGCTGCATCCACCAGTAAGAGGTAAGCTGACGAAAGTCAGAAATGAGTCTTATATTGTTCAAGACTTTTTTTCTGTTGGGGGATGGAAATACATTATATAGCACAAACTGAAAACACATAACCCATGTAATGCATGTCTATTTGTTGGAATACATCTGAGTCTGTGCTCTACCAAAAATATTGGACATAATTCATGCTGAGTAAATAGCTCAAATAAGCAATGTCCAGAATACAGATAGATCATCGTGCATATCAATGACCAGGTTTCTTCAACTTCACATTATTTCTGTCGCACCTCATGCATAATGTCCAAAATACTGGATGGCAGTGTGTATCCCACAAGCATAATGTCTAAAATAATGGACAGACTGACCACCCACCTGCCCCCCCGCCCCCCCAACACACACATACACACACACACCACACACAAAATATTGCACCAAATCCCAGCAAATGGTCCAAGGCATTTGTATGTACTCAATGCATCAAAGGGTAAAATATCATACTCACTCTCTATCTCAGTATCATTTTCCCAATACCTTACCTCAATATCACACTTATTGTCCCCCAACTATCAACTCACAAAATTTAAAAGTCACAACCTCTTTATTACAATGTTGCACCCACTGTACCCACATTACACTCATTGTGCACAAATATCGTGCTTACTATTCCCCAAATATCGCACTCAGTATCTGACAATCGCTCGCGCTGCACTCCAAAATCCCTCAGAACTCCACTTTACTTTATCACACTCACTGAACCCCACAATCGTTCTGTACACCCGAAAATGATGATGTCTTCACTAAAAAAAAAAAAAAAAAATTGCAATTTACAGATGCCGCTGCCCAATACACAGTCCTTGGCTCATTAACTTGCAAAGAAAAAATGTTATTTGCATTTCTGAAAGTTTGTATTTAGCAGGTCTTTCATTACGATGACTCAATGTCAATGACTCTGTCTGCTGTCTGCCACGGGAGGCAGGTAGGCCTGTAGAGGCCTGAGCGCAGACTCTAGATGTCTGCTTCACCGTAGGGTAGTTTGCGCACCCTGCTTTGTCCTGTTTCACCCACCGCCATCACTAGTTTTCATTAGATCATTATTTAATTTTATCGTTTTATGGAAATATTTTATCATGAATTACATAATAAATGGAAACAAGTGCATGTGGGGATGAAAGAGAGAGTCTCGATGTTGGGCGAAATGTATTCTAATGGAAACTTTGAAAGTCTACTTGGATTTCAGTCGGACAAATTTATCATCAGTTATATAATAAACAGAAACAAATGTAAGTGGGGGACGAAAGTGAGTGCCTAGCTCTAGGGAGAAATGTTTTTATAATGGAAACTTTGCAAGTTTTCCCATGTTCAAATTAAGCCTTGTGGTAGACTGAACACAGAGAGATGAGGATTAAGTATTCAAAATTTTCACCCATTCATTATCTAAACTGCCTCTTCTCTAGGGTCGTGGGGGAGCTGGAGCCTACCCCAGCTGATCATAGGCAAAATGCACACATCCCATCCACTGCAAAGCGCCAAATACTACAATAATACAATAGCTAGAGGCTAATGTTCGAGTTTCGAATTAGTCTGACATGGATGTTTGTGGACTGTTGCAAGACACCCACACGAACAAGGGAAAAATATGCAACCTCAACACAGAAAGGCCCTTGATGGGATTCAAACCCTCAACCTTCCTGTTGTTAGGCAACAATGCAACCAAGACCTATGACTAAACTTCCAACTGCGTAGATCAGCATGACCACTCTTGCTGAAGTGGTTGTGTGAGTGTGTGTGTGGATATCACTGTTTATTATCTTCCATTGGTCATGATAGTGTCTGACAGTTTTTAATGGGTCCACTTCTATTTTTTTTTGGTGAATAAAATACTAATGATCCACTCAGCTGTCAAAAAAAAGTAAACAAATAGTTTTCCAAATAAGCCTTACTACCTCAGCTGTACCTCACTTTACCCCAGCTGCATTATGCAAACTGTAGCTGAAACAAAACCTCAGATGGATAAGCAAAGTTGTGGCCAATATGCCAGTACAACATGTCTAAAACCACAATCAATATGATCTACCTCAATAATTGGCTTTAGCCCACTTAATTCCTGTTGATAAGTTAGCAACAAGTGCACAGGCCCACAAGCTTTGTGCCAATATTCGGGCCAGGTGCTCTCAACCTTATCCAGATGGGACCGTTGTGGATGCAAGCTTTCATTGCAGGTATGCATTTATACTCCTGATTTTACTAATCCTCATACAGTTCTTGAATTGTATCATTTTCAAGTGTTTAAATGTTTTGATTAGAATGTAATCCTGCCCACTGGCCCTTTCAAGAGAAGGTTGAGAACCTCTGCTTTAGGCATTCATTAGACCTGGCCTGGTTTTCCTTTGTAGTCAAGAAGTGCATGTTTGTGAATTCTAGGCACATTCTCTGTTCTGTTCCAGAGCAGGAAGACACAACTCAATTCAGATGGCACTGGCTTGGGTGCGAGGGGCATGCTCATGTCCAGCCAGTGGCAATCCAGGGCCGCTGCAAGATGAAGTGTACACTTCACCAGAGCAGAACTTTCAGATGGCCGGATCGGGGAGTTTAGCAGGAACACAGTCCCAATCCTGATTGTCCAAGGCATGGGAGGTATTCCTAATAAACTGGGAAGAGGAACAAACTGAAGGACTAGTAAAAGGATTGAGGTCCCAGTCCTAGAGACCAAGAGTGAGGCTTGGGAGCTCGTTCCCATTAATAGAACAAGGACGAGAACTTCCGTATTAAACTATCATCAAAGATTACGAATAAATTACGAAGAGGAATAACTTCTACAAGGAAATACTACAAGTTAATGGTTGAACAGGGTATACGGCAGGTGGCGCATTTGAGCTGGATACGATGGAGAGCAAAAAGCTGGCTTGATCCAGCTTTCTTTGGTCAGTTCAGAAGGATGGCCCTTTCCCTCTGCTGCAGGCCGCTTTTAAAAAATAATCATGACAGGTCTCGGCTTACATGGACAGTATTGTTCACACAATGTTTCTGAAATATGTCGTCAGTGTTGAAGCGTTGTCATAACATTTTGAGAACCTCTTATGTCAACTGAGAGCAACTAAAAGAGCAGTTAGCTGCCGCTATAGGAAGTGCAAGGTGATGAAGCATGACTCTGGAGCAAATCTCAAATCTGTGCTCACTGGTGCTGGTAATAAACTGAACAATTAGTGCTGCTGGTTGGCCAGATTGGCTCCTCGGGTAAAAGGAGGGTGGAAAACTAGTCCTCGAGGACCGTGATTTGGTCCCTGTAGGGTAACTACCGCCAGTGTTCACAGCTTAGTTCTCCGCTGCACTTCCCCATAATCCATCTCTTGCTCGTAAAATGGCCCCTGGGAATGCTGATAAGGTTGCAAATCTCCACGCATCATTGGCTGCACCCTCGAGAGCAATACACCCCTCCTCCCTCACCCCCTTCTCCGCCTCCTCACCCTCTGTGTGAGGAACGTTCTAGGGCTACTCTCAATGGTTTGATTGGTTATATTTAGGCACATAGAATCAGAACCACAATAAAAGATATTCCTGTCTTTCTTTGCAAAACTCCCTCGTAAGACTGACACATGAGGCTCCCTGCAATATACTGGGATAGAGACTCTATACCATCCCCTGTGGGAAATATCTCTTGCAGCATCAAGGATGCAGGTACAGAAAGAATATATCAGGAAGAACAAAAAACTGCCATTACATTTACATTTTTTTGTTTTTTATTTAGAATAGAGTCTCCTTCTTTTATTTGGGGGTGGGGGTGGGTACAACTGAAGTACAATTGTATTCAAAGCCGATTCAAGTGGGATCAAAAGAAAAAAAATGTTAAGTTATAGGAAAAATTTGTTATATTATTCCATTATTGACAACATTTGTGGTGAATCCAATGATTTATCGCCTCGATGAATATTACTTCTCCAAGGTGGATAAATCATTGGATTCAAAGATAACGGAAGTCAATAACTGGTTTATGGTATGACCCTACTTGAAATATAAAATAAGAGAAGGGCAACTACTTGACATGAAAACGACATGAAATATGGTCACTGTCAAGAGCCCCTGAGGGGAAGCCTTTAGCTTGGGTTGTCAGATTGTTATATTCACCTCTCGTGCACTTTCACGCAGTGAATATCACTGTTTACAGTGACTGGCAGTGCTCACTTGGACCAAGCAGGAGACAGGAAATCCTTACGTCAAATAATAAAACCGAATATAAAACTACACCAGTTCCATCGCGTCCAAAACTATATAGTCAGTGACACAGTTTTTGCTTTTAGGCTCTGTACTCAGGTACATTTTATTTGAAAACAATGAATATAACACTTAGGGTGAGATTGCCGTTTTTAACCTTGTGGCACGGTGCAAATACTTATGAACTGTACTGTGCACATCTCTCAATAGTTGTAGCAGGTCTTTTGAATCTTTGCTTCTATCTCTTGCTGAAAAGTGAATACTCCACTGCCTTTGAAGAGCAATAGCTTTTGGAAACTTGGCTGTCTTTGAGAAGCCAAGTTTCTTTGAGCCGAAAGGATGCACTATTTATCTAGTTTCCTCTGAAAATGTCACACCATGTTTGCGTTTTTAAGTCAGAAAAAAATTTCAAGCTTCAAATTCTGACAAGGTGCTTAACTGAGCTGCTTGCATGTTTCAGTCAGTTACAGAGCATTCAAGAAGAAACCTTAATACCTTTGCCTGTTTATTAGGAAAGTCTGCTCAAGTAATGTCTCAGGTAAACATTGTTCTAATTAACAGTTTCCTGATAAAGTTTCCCATAAAAGTAGCCATTTGATAAACTGCGTGTAGTAAAATGGCCACTGGGCACAAGGCCTTGTGGGAGGGGAGTCCTCAACAGAGCGCTTACTCTTTGTTACATCAGCTGCACCAGTGCTATTCTGCGGAGCGGAGAAATGACAGAGACAAGCAGGTCCATTTCACAGTTCACCTGCTCACGTGGCTCACATGTGCACTGTTGGACTGCCATGATTGGAGGGATGGCTTATTTCTTCATGTCTACATGTGATTTGCGTGGGGCATGTCCAAGCCGACACACAAGACACATGAGTGAAACTGTTCTGACCTCCACCATGACCACTTTGTGTGATTATGGCGAATTTGAGGGGAAATAGGCAAAAAAAAAATTTGTGTTTGCATTTTGACCAGTGTCTGGTAATATGATGTGATTGTAGCAAGTGGCTGACGGATGGTCAGTTTGAAGAGGGATCCATCCAGAGGAATGGGATGAGATTAATAACCGGCGCTGATCTGGTTTGAGCTCACCTGCCTCTGTAAGATTTTACAAGTGTTCACTTACTGATTCAGTCAAACACTTCAGCGTGAATTTTCAGGGTGTGAGAGGCAGTCAGACAGGCAATACTTTCCAACCTTTACGATTGTTGACATTTTTTCATCACCTACATCTGTGTTGAAGCTCTAGGCTTAATGTCAGAGATATTGAAGATGTGCTGCCTCCACCAGTTTTCTATCTGGGTCTAAATAGGTCTAAGGGGAGTAAAGTTCAAGTAAATAAAATTCCTCAATGTGCCAGTTGAGAACTGGCTCAGTTTGCCTTTAGAAATCTTTGATGCAAAGACGTGCCACTACTAAAATAATGAGGACAGATTAAAGACATGTTTGTCTCAACAGTGCTCACTTGGGGTATCAAAAAAATGTCAGAGATTGTCAGCATTCCTCTTTCAGTTTTAACATTTGTATTTATGTGACTTTTCCTTTCTGTTATTTGGGCAGTCTGTTTCAGTTTTAATTAATAACGCACATAATTTTGCTTTCCTTGCTTGGCATTTCCCTACCTTCCTCCTCATTTCCTAATTCTGCTAATTAGTTAATTAGCCAGTGCGTTTCTTTTCTTTTGGTTATTTTCTTGCTCTCATGTCACTTCAGTTCCGTGTTTATCTCTGTTTTTGTGTCCACATGGCTGTTTACCTTTCCCCTCTGTGTTCCATGCCTTCCATCTCTGATTAATTTTACTGTTTACTTGCAGTCCTGTCACTCCAGTCCTCACCTGATTCCTGTCTGTTTGTTTGTCTCTGTGTATTTATTCCCCCTCTTTCCTCTGTCCTTAAGCTAGTTTGTCTGTGTTGCTTCTGTTCCAGAGTAAAATATCCCTGTGCCAGACCACCTGACCACCCTGCCCCGCCTGTCTTGTCTGCCTGCCCTACCTTGCTTTTTTGACCTTGAGTAACAAACCGAGGGTGTGCACATTGTCCTCTCAGCTACAAAGACACATAATACTATGCACCCTTAAAATATCAGTTAAAAATTGACTATAGACTATAGACTGGATTTTTTTTTCCTAATCCTGTGCGCAAGAACTTTATGCTACCTCAAGACAGCAACACACCAGCTGAGCGCCTGACCACGCCTCATTTTAAGACCAACACGCCCATGGGCTCTCAATTTCGCGCAAATGCCCAATACAGTTTTAGTGTATTCTCCCCGTGGCAGCAATGTACTTCCATATCCTCACAATCATTGGTATGCAAATGTAAGAACCAGTCCTATTAATCAGTTTTCTAAAATTGATCAATTTCATAAATTACTGCAAACATAGATAAACTATTTTAACCAATGTCAATGTCAAATATTAACACGACCAATAATTTTAAAAGCTGTTGATTTTCTCAGGTGGTATGGTTAAACCTTTTCTTTTTTCCCCAAATTATAATCAGATCGAAGATGGTACTAATTAAACAGGCATACAGGGATGCCCCGGTGGCTCATTGGTCTAAGCACGCGTACCATATAGGCTGTGTCCTTGCCGCAGTGACCTGGGTTTGATTCTGGCTCGGGTCATTTGCTGCATGTCTTCCCCCATTCTTCTCCCCAACCCTCCTGTTGCTCTACGCTGTATGACTATCAAATAAAGGAAAAATTCCTGAAAAATACAAAAAAAAAAAAAGTATTCATCAAAAGGTGGAAAGGGAAATGGACTGTTGGTTTGTGTGCACAGGTGAGTATGTTCAGTGGCACACATGGTAGCAGAAATCAAAGGATATGGCAAAAGCCTGGTAGTGACAGCAAGATGCTATACAATACGTTAATATATAATATAATATTGTGTGTCGAAATATGTCAAAGAAAAATTCTTATTTACCACATCTGAATCCGTGAAAGAGCTTATATTTAATTGCTGTAATACATGAAGAAGAAATTGGACGCTCTGTATATTAGCAAAATACAGCAGTATGGTATTGTGTTGCTCCAAACACAACATAGTCAATTAATTCAATAATCATGCAAACAATATTCACTAAAATGAAATGATAAATGTCAATGATCCTACCTTGATGTTTGGGCCAGTCTTACTGCTGCTATTTGTGAAATGTCTGTGGAGACTTAGACTTGCCAGTATGGGCAGCTGGTTCCAGCTGATCTGATGCTGTGATTTTCATTGCCTGCTTGTCCCAGCTGTCCACGTTTCTGACCTTTCATGGATGGCACTGAAGCTGGTCCTTGCAGATTTTTGTGGGAAAGAGTGCAGGATTCATAGATTTACTTTCGAACTGATGGTACGCAGTAGGATGAAAACAACATGTGAGGCTTGTAAGTAACACTGATCTTGTGTGGAGCACAACTGGCTACAATATGCATTTTCTTTTGGGTGAAACCACATAGAGATGGCCCCAAGGGAGGAAAATGCACCCCCGCCCCCCAAATTGACCCCACCTGTGAGTGCCCCTATTTTTTCCCCAAATTCAGATATAACTTTTGGAATTGATAAACTATTACAACAATGACCGAAGGCATTATGCAGGCGAATTCATGCCACATAAAAGTTGAAAGTACAATAATAAAGGCAGAATAGGAGGGATATGATTTTTTTCTTCGAAAATTTTTTGAAACACAGCTGTGTGGCTGCGTTTTGTCATTATAATTACACTCATTTGTGAGCTAATGATTGAGTGTTAAGATACAGTCATTTCAGAAGATACATTTATTTTGGCTGAATTCCTGTCGCTCTAGCTCAGTGGTCCATTTGTAGTCAGCATAAAAGCATTTCTGCAAAATTTGACGGTAACAGATGAGCTCTCCCTTTCGAAACTGATGCAACTCAAAAACTCATTGAAGTTAATAATGGATCAGAATAGACTGAATGACGTTGCGTATTTGTTCACAAACAGCAAATTCTAGTGCTAATTTGATTTTATACTAGCCTTGCTAAGGACCTAACTGCAAGGAATGTAAGAAAAATCCCTGTGAAGGCCAAATATCACGCAGTTTTATTTTGTGCTTTGCCATGTTTTCTGTTGCATCTTTACTGATCTTTCTACTCTATGATATAGAGCCCATCGAAGTTTAATTGTGTATCGGTTGATTTGAGTACATTCACTATTATGGAACAAGAACAATGACTCTAAATTTTGGTATCAAAAATAAAATTTGTCAGTGAAAACAAACTCTGCACTGACAAAGGAAACATTAGCATTGAAATACTTGAATTGAAATACACAGGAATTAAAAATTATTTAATTTTATTTTGGTACTTTTTGGTTTTTTTGGTTTTATTTTGGTTTTTCAACAGCTGTCTTCTGAATTTCTCTCGTGCCGCTCTTTTTTCAATGACATTTTTACGATAAAGAGGTAGTGGTTATTGATTTCAACTGTCTGTCACTGTTTGGGCTTGGAGGAGAGCGCTTGAGGGGAGGGGAAAGGAGAATTTAAGTTACGTACGTATAATCTGCACACTAAGGACAGACCATCACTCCTGAGAACCTGCAGTCTGCTCAGAGGCCCCCAACATGATCTTGCAGCAATGGCTTCCACAAGTTCATCTGGAACTCCACCACCGCAATTTTGTTTCTCTCTGCATTTGTTTTCTTCCAAATGTAACTGGGCTAGATTAAAGTTAACTTTTAATGCACGCAATGCTGGTTTGGCAGAGGTCTACAAGAACTGCTGCTAATGTTGACGCAAGCTAATGTGTGTTAGTGAATGTACTTTACTAATTTTGCCCATGCCCTAGTTTCATCCACCCCTTTGAAGATTGCAAATCCAAACTTAGCTTGGCATGGGCAAGAATATAGACTAGAGTTGGCAATGTTGTGGGCAGGCGGGATGAGGGCATTGGCGAGATTAGGACACTTCATGTCAGCTGACCTGTTCTTTATAATTGCTAAGGGCTAATCACAATTCACCCTTTACCCATACCACTCAGCACCAACCCTCCATTTTCCACATTTATGCGTTGGGGTAGGGGTGTCCTGATTCTTGTTGAGACAGAAGGGAAGGGCAAAGTGCTAGGGCTATATGGCCCTCCAAACTGAGGTTTTTCAGAGGTACGCTCCAAATTTAGGGCTAGGCAAAATCTTCCTAAATACCTCACGTACCATTGGCAAGATGGCAGCAAAAGTTTTAGAAGCAACATAGGAAAACCACAAAGAGAAGTGTTTTCTTCAAAAATAACTTAAAATAACCACCGGATCATCTTAGTTTAATGCTGTTTCAATGTATTATAGACTATATCTTTATAATAAATATAACATAAATTGCTGTTTGTGCGTGGGTGCCAAATAGCTAACGTTATAACATTTTTTGGCTGATTTAGCACGAAACCACTATTAGCTTCATACAATTCATGAGAACAATATTCTTTCCCAACAGACCTGTGCACAGATTGTCACACAATCGACGCACAAATCAATAAAGTAAACGGCCATCGACTTTATTTGACATTGTGTGTTCCATACATGGGTCGTTCCAGCATCTACATTAGTGACAGCCAGGCACGGTCTGGCCTTTGAGAGCAACGGTACGTTTCACGCTGGCCTGACGGTAGCTATCCAGTCAGCTTGACCTGCAACAGGCTAATAACCGAATTAGGAATGAATTGATGGATCGCACAGAATCCGCGAATCAGGCGATCACTGTGAAAATGAAACCATGAAACCAGCGACGCACAGAGCAGCCGAACGTTACCTGCTGTTTTAGACGCACCTGGAATAATGGAGCAAACAAAACGGAAATGTGGAGCGGAGAGGGAGAGGATGAGAAACGTAAAGCTATGGCCACAGAAGCAGCGAAGGCTTTAAAAATTGCTGACATGTTCACCAGTAAGGGAGCAGGTCAGTCAAAAACACTTGCTAAAAAAGACACACACCCATCATAGTTAGATTTCACTTTAACCTCTTAAACTCCAGGGGACCCTGAGATTCACCGCAGCAAAATACCTACAACACCGCGCTAATTAAGTTGCAATATAGTCATATTACACATCAAATGAAACGGGAGAGCCTCTGCTACAAGCAGATATAAGTCATTTTTACATGCACCAAGCACAACTCAAACGCCAAGCATATTAATGTTCAAATATCAAAATCCGAGTAGCGTCAGAAAATCGACCCTCTCTCCACATTTCCATGTCTCCCTCTCTGATACTTCATGCTACACAAACAGAGATATACTCTATTCATTTTGGGTATGTCATTTTCAAACAGAAACCTAAAAAAGAGGCTGGGGCTTAAGAGCTTGAGGCAATCGATAAATTTTTAACTGGCAAGCTGGTAGCGCTATTATGGTTATTATATTGCTGTAGCTAGCCAGCGGATTCGGTCAGTCTGACAACAGAAAGCTAATAACCATTGATATTTTGTGTCTGTTCATTGATACTCATGTGAAGAAGTACATCTATCCAGTTGGGGCGACTGAATCGCGAGTCAGATAATGATGACCTGCCAACCTAATGAAAGAACTAGGACGGCGACTGACTAGCAATTGAAGCACTGATTACTAAAACCCCACAAGTCAAGTCAAGTCAAGTGTGACTTATGGGGTTTTAGTAATAGGTGCTTCAATTCATATACTGACCTGAATGAATATCAATGCATTGACAATATTATTGCCCTTTCTGTTGTCAGTCTGACCAAATCTGTCAGTTACAGCCTTATAACAACGCTACCTGGTTATCCAGTGGGATTTGACAGGTGGGGGAACCCTAAAATTTGGTGTTTCGGCGCTGCGGGGTAAAATTACAAAAATGATTGCAAATAAATGTATTTGCTTTATTTAAGGCCCATTGGAACTATGAAATCAAATTTCTATATTCACATAATCAGGAAGTGGGCATAACAAGAGAAAAGCAGTAATGGATTTGGCTGAAAACTTGCAGAATAATGGTAAGTATGACAGTGAAGATATTCTACTGTTACAGTATTTTTCATTTCCTAAAACTGTAAATCAAAACTATTACATAATTAACAAAATGAACAAGCAACAGAAATCTATGAATCTCTTTGTGATTCTGTCCTTACATTTACACATAAACCACATTCTACTTCCAAAATGTTCCAATGCAAAATTATGGCTAGATGTATCAAGATGGATCTCTCATAATTTTATGCTCTAATGCAGTTAGCGACTATGCATTTGGTAAAAGTATCCCTGGACAGTACAGGACGCTGTGATGCTGCCAGCATAATATGGCTTGCTTGCCAGCTACATAAAAAACGTGCTGCTCAGCGCAATGATTTTTCAAGCAGCGCTGCCAGTAACTAGCTAGCGACTGTAGATGTTGAAGAAAGATATGCACAATTAATTTTACTGCTGAGCCAGAAACACAATCCAACATTGCTCGCATAACTATCGGTGCAATGGAACCTTTGTCAGACTTTGACAGAATCGCTAATAATTGTATTAATGCACTAGCTAGCTGGTAAGCAGCTTTGTTAGCGTTTTGCACATAGCCTAAAGCAGCTAATGTTAACCTTTTTAAATTTAAATTCTTTTAGTTGGCCGGTTTGAATTGTTGAATGTACAAAACTTCACCATCGACTTCAACTTAAGTTAATGCACTTACTTTGGCTATAAATACCATTTCAAACATTGACAATTCCTCGCAGGCTGGTACGTGACCGATGCACTCACTCAAATGAAATACAGCTGCGTTTTAGTGAAGGCAGGGCTGGCAGAGACTGATGTTGCCCTCTGATTTGACGAGCATCTTGGTGCTTTTGAGAGAGTGGAAGGCAGGCTGTAATTGAAAGCAGCATGTGAAAATGATCTGTAGTCTGCGGGGCTACTGTTAATTTAAGGCGCTTTCACACTGGACGCAAAACAAATTTTTTGCATTCAAAGTCAATGCAAAGACGCGTCATCATTTTCGCATGCTGCTTTCAATTACAGCCTGCCTGCCACTCTCTTTGGATATGTGGATATTCTTGATGCTTGAAAATAAATATAAACATTTGAGCTAACTGTGTATCTCTCTGTAACTGTGTGAGTTTTTGAGAGTTTATAGCCATCGTATGAATTGAAAATTCTGTAGGCTAGTCAGATTTTTCCCAATCCAGTCCAGTCCCCTTAATGACACAAATATGATATCCAGAAAAAGCGTAGAAAGCATGTGTACATTTTACTCTGAATTTACGTAAAGACAGATTATGAAAGCATGAGGTAACCCGCCAATGCAACCACTGCAAAGCAGTTCCATATTGCTTTTTGTGAATCCATTGCTTTTTGTGGCATAAATTTTTATGTACTTTTCTAACTGCGAGCAGATTTGTCAACGCCCTACAAGTTATTTCTTATGAGCTTTTCTTAATTCAAAGGCAGTACCACATAACTTTCCCATTGGTGAACACGATTTGACAGGGTTACAGAATTGAACACAATAAGCGTATACAAACTGGTCGTGTCTGTCATGCCATTGATATCTACTGATGACGTTTGAAAGTCTTTCAGGGTTGTCCCATTTCAGTGGGGAATGTTTCAAGGGGCAAGGCAAGGGCATGGGGAAAGGGGTAGAAGTGGGGGTGAAAATGGGATTAGCCCCAAGTCTCCAGCTCTTTGATGTTTTTCTGTTGGAGTTTGGGCCCAGTGTAATTGCTGCTGCATGAGGCCTCATAAATGTACGGGCACAAGATATTCAGCGGCATCACATCCCAGCACAGCAGAATTCAGTTCAGTCACATCAGCAGCAGAATTGGCAGGCATAAACCCCCAGAATTGGGCTACTTCAGGTCACGGAAAGTGGAGAGAAATGGCAGCCTCTAATTACTGTCCCTTTCTTCTACCCTCTCTTCTTGTTTCACTCCGCATGCTTTCACAAGCATTAACCACATTCTTGGTTGTCGTCTTCTGTGTTAAAGCTCCTGGTCTTTGTGCCCTCTTTGTTCTGTTGCTGTTTTCCGTCCTCAGTGTTAGCTAAAGAAAAATAAGAATCTATTTTTGAGGGATACTCTTCCAGAGTCTGCTGCCTGGTAAATGGCTTTTTCTAGTCTCTCCCAAGCACTGTCCTCTTCCATCCAAGGAAACTGTCACTAGGTCTCTAATTAGTGAAATGCAAATTATTCTCAGGGTACAGATTGTGAAGCCTAGCCTATACACTAAGTTGGGCGATCTATGCCAGCGTGTAATTGATAGTTCCATGTGAAATTCAGTGTTGAAGAAGTATTTCAGCTTGCCACCCCACTGAAGATATTCTGGCAGTGCCACTGACCATGAAGTGTTCTTCAGCTCTCTCTCCATTTTAGAGGAATTCAGGCCTCAGTAGCCTATTTATCAGGAGTGTGTTGCACAGCTCCCGTCTATCACACAGCCATAGTGGAGAGAGTGAAGAGAGAGACATGGCTGACAAGGCAAAGGTTTATATCATGTCAGTTTCCTTAGTAGTGTCCAATTACAAGGAAGGAAGCCCTGCTCCAAATCTGGCATGACCCTCCAGTCAGTCAGATCTTAGTTGGTCTGAATTTGCAGCACAAGAACATCCCTGTGTTTGGAGCAGTGTCAATAATTGACCTGACAGCAGGGCTCGGGTAGTATATTTGGGTGAAAATTTGCAACTGTTACCCCTTAACCAACTTCACATCGCCACAGAGCTCTCCCACAACATTGATCGGTCAGACTGTACAGTGCTACCATCGCCACAGTGATGAATCCACCCTGGCTCCCTGAAATGGAAACTCGCGACACTTGGACGAAAAAATGTCGCAGAGGAAGGGGAAGGATTACATTTTAATGGCTGTTTAAGCGGTCACTTCATCAGGAGATGGATCGATCGCCATATTTACAGAGGAAATTGATAAATAGGTCACACCTCTTTTGTGAAAGTCAATTAAGACAAATAGGGTAGTAAAGAAGGCCAGAACATCTTAATAAAGAAGCCATTTGTCTGCTTGGCTGGAGCCTCTCATGATGGCGAAATGCTGGATTTACAGTGTGCGCTCATTTTTAGAGACGGGGTAGGAAGTTTTTCGGTCCCACTTTTCTTTGGAAAGTAACATCAAAGCTAACTCCGGAATAATACATGAACTCTTTAAAAATGTTCGTTTACCGCGACTGACCCTGTTAAAATGCATTGAGCCGTTGCGGCAGCGATAAAAGAAAGGTGTAATTGGTTTGCTACCTTATTCTGCTTCTCGGTGTGAAGAAAGGCTTGGGTTTGCATTGCCTTGCGCATGAGTGACAAAGATTATGCTCATGACTGCAGGCGCCGTGCGGTGGAAATTATTTCCATGGTTTCACTGCAAGAAATCTTTCAAAACCAATTTAGTTTAAGTTTATAAGGTATCCAGTTTTTACAGGCTTGTTATTGTCAAGATGTGATGCTTAACAAACGTGCTCTTTCATCGTTAGTCCTGTCTAGTTAGGCTGCTGCTTGAAAATGGCCACGGGCAGTTTTGGAGACATGATAATGTCTTGTGATTGAGAGTGCGCAGTTAAAGTATGAAACGAGGAAAGGGAAATGTCCGAAGATTAACTTCAGATATTAGTGGATTTCATGTCTCGGCCAAAATTCATTTTCTGCGGGTTACAGACCTCAATCAACCCCAAGGGTGGGCTTAAAAGGAAAGAGTTTATTTTTGGTTGATGCTTTCTCGTTTAATAAACCTCACTGTAGCCTACTACATTATCTGTGTACTCCAGCATTTACTTTTATTCCTTTGCTTTGCAAGGCTGATATTTTTTAGTTGGCTGAATTTAGCAGGTACAAAATCTGAATCCCAGATGGATTGTCAGGTGTCAGGCATTTGCTGTGATTTTGCTGGCACCCATCTTATTCCAGAGATGGACATTTGTGAATAATTTTGAATACAGCTGTTTTGCTGATGTACAATCCCAATTCCAAAATAGTTGGGACGTAGTGTAAATTGTGAATTAAAATCAAAATACAATGACCTTCAGATCACATGAGCCTATGTGTTATTTACAATAGAACATAGATAACATATCAAATGTTGAAACTAAGACATTTCTTATTTTTATCCACAAAATAAGCTCATTTCAAATTTTCTGGCTGCAACAGGTCTCAAAAAAGTTGGGATGCAGGAAAAAAAGGGCAGAAAAAGCTATTAATATGTAAATGAATCAGCGCAAAAAACATTTAGCAAGTCACTAAGTTAATTGGCATCAGATGTGTAACATGATTGGCTATAAAAGGAATGGCTTAGGCTGAGTCTCTCAGAAGTAAAGAAAAACAATGTTCCTCAACGTCAAATTGCAAAGGCTTTGAAGTTCTCATCATTGACAGTGCATAACAACATCAAAAGATTCAGGGAAACTGGAAAAATCTGTGTGAAAAGGACAAGGCCGAAGACCTTCACTGGGTGGCTGTGATCTTCGGGCTCTCAGATGCCACTGCATCTCTCACCGGCATGATTCTGTTATTGACATTCATGAATGGGCCCAGGAATACTTCAAGAAACCACTGTCTGTAAACACAGTCCACCATGCCATCCACAGTTTCCAACTAAAACTCTATCATGCAAAAAGGAAGCCATTGTTGAGCATGATCCAGAAATGCCGCCATGTTCTGTGGGCCAAGGCTCATTTAAAATGGACTGTAGGAAAGTGGCAAAGTGTCCTGTGGTCAGACGAGTCCAAATTTGACATTCTTGTTAGAAATCATAGGCGTCATGTCCTCTGGGCTAAAGAGGACAAAAGACCACCCCTCCTGTTATCAGCATTCAGTTCAAAAGCCAGCATCTCTGATGCCCTTTGTGGAGAACCACATGGAGATCAACAACATGGAGCCCGACATCTTCAACAAGAGGAGTTTATTCTGCTCGGGCAGATTTTCTCGCTGCTGCGGACGAGGCTATGGCACATTTAGTTCCTGTATGCACATACTTATATAGGCACAGAAATACACTGGTCAACACCAACCAACCACACACACACACACACACACACACACATATACACACTATATGCTGCATGTTGATTTGCAAACACATGTTCATCCTCACATGTTTGTGCACCCTCCATGCGCAAAAACTGTCGCAGAACGATTACTGGTGAAGCCATTCCCTTTAATGATAGACTATACGCTAGAGGGAACGTGATAAGAGGAACATTACTCTCTGTTTTGGAACAGCTACTGTCACCTCGCTGGCATATTGCATGCCTCTCAGGTCCACTGTCTCAACTTCTCCAGGATTTACCTCCTTGGTGGCATCTACAGCCCTTACGGGGATTAACCCCCCCGACCCTCATCAGGTCTCCACTTCTCATCCTCACTCCTTTTTCTGCAATTTTATATGGTCCGTTTGCAGTAAAGCGTATTAACTGTTTTATTATTTTTTTTGAAAGGGCATAATTAACATTGGAATTAACATTTGAAAATTAAACATACAGTGGACACCATAATTCACAGGACAGTGACACATTTTTTTATTTTTGGTCTGTTGCCAAATTCAATCACCAGATCTGAATCCAGAAAGTCTCTGAAACAGGCAGGAACAGTAGACTGCAGCAACACAGGCCTGGCGGAGTATCACAGGGGGACAAGCAGCATCTGGTGATGTCTGCATCACTGAGTTCAATTAATCATTGCATGCCAAGGATATGCAACCAAATATTTAAAAAATGATTACTTCATTCTATATTATGTTAAACTCAGGCAATATTTTTGATATGACTCAAAAATGGGAGTTACTATGTACAAAAGCTGCTTTAATTTCTAAACGCTTCATCTGATATGGACGAATACACCCTCAAGTTAAAGCTGACAGTCTGCCCTTCAGCCTCGTCGTCATTGCATCCTTTCAAACTCAAATGGCCAGAATACAAAATCATAAAGAAAAAAATGTATTGGTTAGTTTTGGTGTTCACTGTACATTTCGTAAAAAAAAAAAAAAAACTCGTTTTGTGTACATGAATGTGCCACATGTGATAGAATAGAGCCAAACGCAGAATCTCTGAATACACCTAAGTTGGCCTTTTATTGACAAAACTGAAGAACAAGTAGAGCATTCACAACTGGAGAGTGTTTACTGTTGATTGGCCCATAGGCAGGCAGAAGCAGACAAGAATATGAGGCAGGGGTGAGACGAAGGGACTGATCCCAGCTCAGTTACTGGGATATTAAGCTGAATAGACCAGAGCTCATTGGGAAGGTGGACGCTTTCGAAATAAGGTACTGATATGAATCTGCTCACTGGGACGGAAGGCTCAGGAGGGAATTCTCCTAATAAATAGATACTTGGTTTTCAGCAGAGATATAGCAATGACGGAGGACACAAGATGCAAAACAACAATCCAACAAAGGGTAAACGGATCACAGGAACTTAAATACTTGAGACAATCAACGAAATGGAGAATGCCGGTGAAGGCATGGCGAGTGATAAAAGGAGAGGAAAGGAACGAGATAATATTTAAGAAATGAGAATCGACAAGGCCAACGCTGATGCCCCCGACAGAAAAGAGTACATTGGCGAAAGCTTCCATGCAAAAGCTCCCCTAAATGTTAGCCTGGCTACAGTATTGCCCAGATAGCTTTATTAAAGTATCACAAACTGAGCCCATATTAGTGATATTTATGCTCAGATTGCCTAAATTTACTCATCAATAATGAAAAATACACTTGACTGTGTGGCCTTACGGACTGGTTAATAGGACACCATCACAGCTTAATCTGGGCCTCTCCCAGACAAACTTCCATACAGGCCAACACAGATGCGTGGTTTTGGTACAATTATATGCTTATCTATTTATTAGCAAGAACCAAAATAAGCAGAGTTGTAACATACAGGTCTTAAGGGCTAAAATGCCAAACAATACAAATTAATGTTGGTTCTGAGCCTAAGGGAGGAAAAAAACACATGAATTATACCAGTACTGTACCGACTATGGCAAAAGATGTTCAGAAGTAGCGACTTACCACTGAGGGGCAGACCCTAGAACACATCGTGCTCTGTCACACAGATTAGCAGATATTCCCTTTTACGTTACACACACACACACACGATCACTGCAATCATATATGTGCACAGCAATACTTGTCAGCGTGCCAGTGCCCACAACCAATGGCCAGCACCCCCAGCAGTTCAGTCAAGTTACTTCCTATATCAAAAGACACAAAAACAGCTTTACAGCACAAATTTGTTTCAACAACACAATATAGCCGAACACTCAGTATGCTGACCCGCAGTTAAAGCACAATGTATTGGTTTCACAAACAAGCACACAATAAGGCTAAATCTGAGATTAAAAGAGCAGAGTCACTTCGTTTTACAAGCGCAGTATAAAGTAACACTCAGTACAGCTAAACCCGCGGTTAAGAGCACAGTGGGTTCGTTTCACCAGCACAATATAAATAAACACTCAATACGGCAAAGCCTGCGATTGAGAGCACAGTTTATTCGTTTCACAAGCAGAAAACTAGAGGCACTCGTAGAATGCAAACCTCCGCCAAGGCAGCACAATCCAAATCTTCATGAGTGGGAGCAAAGTTGAGTTATCGCATGTCATACGATTTCAAGATGGCTGCTGTGGCGGCCATATTGTTTCACTGACCGCGGTGAAAATCAGTAGGGTCCCTCCTTGATGTAATAGCAATGCTCCCACAAAATTCAGTCAAATCCGTGCATCACTCTTTGAGTTATGTTCCTCACAAACAGACAGACAAACAGGGGCGAAAAAAAAAACGATTGCTGCAATTGAGAGCACAGTTGGTTTCTTTCACAAACACAATTTAAATAAACAGGACTAAAACCCGCGATTCACAAATAAAACAATTTGAGCGGTGCCAGACAACGCATACAATATTTTCTATGAGCAGAACAGTAGCAAACTCTCCTCTCCGATGATCATGCTAGCCAACACCAGCTCACTCCACAATATCCCCACATGGAACACCTCTCCCAGTGGGATCAATCCCTGTCTCCAATGCCAGTCACTCAAATTACTGGAGAAATAATTCACCGCGAATAGAATCTCATGTCTCCTATCTGCCGGCTACTTTGAATTTGCATGAAAATAGTTTATAAATTACACAGCCTTACAGAAGGACAGCTCTCTTATACGTGTTCCGTGGAGTTTTTATAGTAATCCTGCAATGGAGTAGGAACTTTGTCATCTTCCTCATATGGAAACTCCACGACCTGAACAGAAGATCATATGACTAACCCGGTAGAGTGGTTTAACAGGAAGCCCTGTCACAACTGTTTTTCATGTGGTCAGCAATAAATTTACCTCCTTAACTTAATCTATTGATATTTTTGCTGTAGTATTCATCAATAAGTGGTCATGAGTGACAGAATGAAAGGGTAAAATTTAAAAGTGATATTGCTTATATATCAGGCAATATGATTGAACTCGGGTGTTCCAGGAAAATAATCAGCTAATTCATTTATTATTAATAATAATACTAAGTCCAAAATTAACCAAGATCTTTGTCTTTATAAAATTTGAAAGAGTATGTATAAAATGGTTTTTGAGTTAACACAAAGGATCTGCGGCAGATGTGGCAGCTGCATACGCAGAGGCGATGATAATTCCATTATATCGACGAAGCATAGTTTCGCTGACATAATTAACGAAATGACACCCAACCTGACATGGACTGCTGGAATGCGAGGAAAACTAATTAGGGAAACACTCAGCAAAAGACAGAATGTGCTTGAGAGTGCATTTTGATATAGATTTCATGATTCGTTAATCCTGTCTTCAAACCCCTTCCAACAACAGCGCGAGACTGGCAGGGCAGACTCTGTTCTAACGGAGATCCCCTCCGAATGGTTTTCCTCCCTTTCTCCGTCCCAACCTCTCTAACGAGTTTTTTCCTTTTGTTTCTGTCTCCTGCTGTTCTCCATTCTCTCCCTCCTGCTCTCGTCCAAAAACTCTGCCCATTCTCTCATATCCCTCTAAACCCGGGCGTGCTTTCTTCCTTCTCTGCCGCTTTACCTTTTCTTCTTTCTCTCTCCTTTGAGTGAAAGGACAGAAATTTTCCCCCATAATGTGCTTCCCTTGTCTCACTCTCAACTCTTGTCTGTCTGTCTGTCTGTCTGTCTTCTCTCCAATGACTCTTTCTCTCTACTCTATCCCTCCTCTCTCCTTCTCTTCATCCCCCATCTTCCCCTCTCCGCCTCCCTGCTTCTTTGTCTCTCCTTTCATCCCTCTCTCCCCCACCCCTCCCTTCCTCTCTCCCCAGTCTCTCTTCCTCCCTGAACTATTCTGCTCACTCTTTTGCCTTTTCTTTCCAGTCTCTCGCGGACCCTCCAATCCCGTCTTTCGGATGAGACGTTAAACCGAGGTCCTGACTCACAGTGGTCATTAAAGATCCTATGACACTCTTCGATAAGAGTAGGGGGTTCCCCGGTGTCATGGCTAAAGTCCCAACCTGGCTCTTTCGATCTGCCGCCTAATCATCCCCTGATCTAATTGGCTGTGCAATTCCTCTGTCCCTCCCCACCTCTTCCCCCAGGGCTCCCTTGAAAAAGAGATTTCAATCTCAACGGGACTTCCCTGGTTAAATTAGGGTTAAATTAAATAAATAAGTTAAATCCTTCTCCCTCTCTTTCTGTTTCTCCCTCCCTGTCCTCCCTTCTTCCCACCCTCTCTGTCCCCCACTCTCTCTCTCAGTTACGATCTAGAGCGATTGAAAGCGATGTGCGAGAACGCCCTCTGTGTTAGCCTGTCCGTCGAGAACACCGCCAAGATCCTGATCCTCGCTGACCTGCAAAGCGCCAGCCACCATCATCTAGCGATGGCCAACCACCCGCACTGCCAGTGCTCCTTTTTTCATTTTTCTCTCCCCCAATGCCAATTCTTGTCCCAGTGCAGCAGTGGTCCTCAACCTCGTTCCTGGCGGCCCACTATGTATGGCGGTATTTGTACCAACCACTATTGCAAACTTAGAATTTTAACAAGCTACCGATTTGTCTGAATTAGCTGCATTCCGTTTTTAGCGCAGTTATTTACCATCTCAAGCCACATGTTGATGGACATATCCATTGTGCCATGAAGAATGAAAATCCTCAAACATAGTATGCTTAGTTTTTTTATATTGTGGTGATTTTCAGGTAAAAATATTTCTAGACAGATCAAATTACACTTTGAGAAAATCAGTAAGCTGCAAATAAGGTTGCTGAAACTAATTTACCTGAGCGTAATAAAATATGCATGCAACGAAATAGGTGTGACTCCATTGTTTGCCACATAAATTGTTAGTTTTTGCAACCATGTGTTGAGTCATGTGTTTCACCAATGAGGAACCTATTCATTGTTTGCGTCGATTAAATGTTTGGTTAAATTGTTTCCCAATATGGTTATTTATACAAGTTTTTAATAAATCTCAATGTGGATATGAAAATTCTTCATGGCATGTATAGATTTGTCAAATGTGGCTTAAGAGGATGAACAATTGCTTTAAACATAAATGTTTCCTGATTTAGACAAATCAACAGCTTGTTACAATCCGAAGATTACAATTGGGGTTGGAACAAAAACCAGCATAAACGTTAAGGCACTAGGACTGAGTGTGAGAACCACTGCACTACGGCAAAGACACTCTTCTCCGTCCCACTGACTTCATGGCCAAAAGCAAATCCCTTCTGAAAAGGGGGCCTTGACCAATGAGGTTATGACCTGAATTCCGTCATAAACTGGGCAAAGCACCGGCAATGATTAAGGCTGACTCTTAAAGCAAGCCTTACAGAAACCTACACTGTTAGAAATAGGGGTACAACAGGAGTCCATCTCTCTTCCCCAAGGTACATTCAGCACTTATGTACCCTTTAGGGCTAATTATAGGACCTCAAGATACCTGTTTGAACCTTTTTAGGGTTTAAAAGGTAGTTCTATGTTCCAAAACAAATAAAAACCCACTTCTAAGGTACAACAGCAGTACCTTTGAGGGTAATGCCCCAGTGACAAGCCTGTCACTGGGGCAGTACCCTCAAAGGTCTGTTGTACCTTAGAAGTGGGTTTTTATTTGTTTTGGAACATAAAAGAACCTTTTAAACCCTAAAAAGGTTCACAGATGTACCTTGAGGTCCTATAATTAGCACCAAAGGGTACATAGTACCTTGGGGAACAGTAATGGACTCCTGCTGTACCCCTATTTCTGAGAGCGTAGAGCAGTTCAGTGGAATCCCAGTATTATATATAATAATCTTTCCTGGTCTATGTTGTGAGGTAGTGTGTACGGGGTGAAAACATCGCCGGCTAGAAAGACGGCACGACAAACCTTGGCTGCTCCGGTGTTCCGGCGTCGGAGAGGAGGCGAAAAAACAACCACGTTTGATGCAGGCGAAGGGGTGGGGAGCGGGGTACGGCTTTAATAGGCAACTGTGCTTCAAACTGCTGGCTCTTAGACACACCTGAGCCTGCTGTGAAATGGGCGGAAAAATGAACTGCTCGCGACAGTAAGGTCCCTCTCTCTATCCCTTCCTCCCTTATATTCCTCCTTATTTTCTTCCTCCCTCTCAATCTCTCCCGCTGCCCCTGTAAAATTCCCCTGCTTATTGGCCGTTTGGAGCCCCTTGTGGGGTTTTTAAAGTGTTTTGTAATGCAGATTCCCCCTGTTGTAAAAAGCTTATCATTAATTGTGGCCGCAGTGTTATGACAGTTTAATTTGCTCCACTCCGACTGCTTTGGGGAGAATTGGCCTCAAGGGAGCGCCGCCGGAGCCGCTTCATCAGCCCTTCTTTTAGAAAGAAAGGAGAAAGAGAAGAAAAATCAATAAGGAAAAACAGCGCAGAAAACAAAGCACAGGATTTAACCCACATATTTGACCCCACCCTCCCTCCATAGGCCTGCGAGAGTAATTGGCTGGAAGTGGACTGCTCTGTGTTAATGACTGGGACAGCGGTGCAGACGAGCCTCACAAGACTCCAGGCTGCACCGCTCAGCTTCGGGCTGCACGCGTACAGCAGGAAACATGAAGCGATGCAGAAATCTGAGAGTGTTTCGGGCTGGAGAGCCAGAGGCGGGATGAGTGCATGCACACACACCTGCATACACTGCCCACATAGACACCTAAACAGGCACCTAGCACACACACACACACACACACACATGCACACCGTGCACAAGCACAAATGCTTACCCCTACTTCACACACACACACACACACACGCACGCGCGCGCGCGCGCGCACACGGACATACATACCCCACGTACGCTGGCAGCCATGCATACTCTGCCTACAAACACGCTCACAAGTACATACCCCCACCTACACACGCACACGCACGCATGGACGTACAGGCATACATACCAACCCACACACACATACATACCCTCACCTACACACGCGCATGTACAAACTGCCTTCACACACACGCTCACACACATACATCCCAGATGCATGCGCACGCCCATATGAATGCTGGCATTTGCAGGCAGGCATACATACAAATATTCACATGCGCACAGCCTCACTTATATTCTATGTGCTCAAGTGCACCAAGCAGCTCATCTTTGGGCACCGGCTTTTGGGTGAGTCTCAGTTTTACCTGCTGGGATGGTGCTTTCATAACAACCTGGGATGTGAACAAAAGGGCCCATGTCTCCACTGTTGACCTGAATAAACTTAGAGTGATAAGAATAGGAGCGATGTGATATACAATACAGCACATCGCCAGGTGGGTATGACGGCAGAAAATCACGGGTCAAATGTAAAAGTGTCGACGAGTGAACGCGGTCGAACGCTAGCTAATATAATGGCGATTTATAGCGTTTTGTTCCGAAACGTGGCCTTCGGCTTTGACTTGTTTATAGCGTTTATTTGAATTTTGCGGTATTTTCATGTTCATATCTGTGTATCCATATCTGGTATTTGATTGCGAAGCTGCGCAATGCTCATCGCATTTTGTCATGCATGCATTGGCTTGGCGAAGCTGGTCTTCTTACCGGAACTGCGGATGTCGACAAACAATCATACCCGTAAATGGGACATGAGATTTAACACTGGTAAATGTAAACTATCGAGCATTACAAGGAAGCAAATTCCCATTCTTCACCATTACACAATGAATGGTAATTTAATTGAAAAAGTCGACTGCATGCGTGATCTTGGGATTGTGGTGTCATCAAATTCATCATGGGATGCACATGCAAATGTTTTGGTCTGTATAGCAAATCGCATGCTTGGATTAATTCAAAGAACTTGCGGTCATTCATGTTCAGTTCAAATAAAACAAAAACTGTATATTTTTCTTAAAAGACCACTTTTAGAATACTCCGTCCGTTCTTGGGCTGTTTTATCAAAGAAAATCTCTCCTTCATATTGAAGGTGTGTAATGGAGAGCCACTAAGTACATTTTTGGTTATAATGACTGTGTTGTAAGTAATTACAAAGCCCAACTCATGAACCTTGATCTTTTCCCGCTGAGCTACAGACGTGATATATTTGATTGTGCATTCTTGTGCAAATGTTTGAAGGGGGGATATGACATCAAGTACAACCATTTTGTTTCATTTCAAAATGAGGATACATTTTTAATGAAAATTCAAAAATTTAGGACTGAAACTTTTTGCCATTCTTATTTTAACAGATTATTTTATTTGTGGAACGCCAGTCAGCTCTATTAAATTTCTGATACTTCAGCTGCTTTTAAACTGAAGGTATTTCATTTTTATACAGAAAAGTTTAACAACTATTTTTCTTCTGATGATTCCTGTACATGGGTTGGCAAATGTCATTCTTCACGTTGCCGAGTGTCCCTTTGATGTTACTTACACTTGCTAGTATACTGTCTTATTTTATTATTACTATTTTTTTTCTTCTCTTTGTTCAATTATCTGTACGTGTTGTGAGATGATTGCCTCACAATAGGTGCCTTACCACCTGTGCGATCATTTCCTGACTTCTGTCAAACCTTAATAAATAAAATAAATTAAAAAATCCCCTTCTCATCTCCCGATTTACGACAGTTTTGCGCTATATTAGATTGCTCCTATTGTACAGATGTCATGAGAACTCTTCAGAAAACTGCCAGAAAATAGAATTAAGGAAAGGTGTGTCGTAAAATGTATTTGGAGTTTGTTTCTGCCCGATACAGTTTGGTAATTAATGAAATCCTCATTGTGAAGCAACAAAGAAATTAAAAAATACTGCAAAAAAACAGATCATTGATTTGATGGAGTAAAGAACTGAACTGGAAGTTTTCAATAATTATATCCCCTCTCCTTTTCTTTCATAAACTTTGGCTGTCTCTCAAATGGAAAGCAGCGGCCATGCTCAAAACATCCTTATAGGTCAGGCCCCTCAATAGACTGATGGACAAGTGACCTCATTGGCTACAGATTTGGCACACGGCAGGAAAGTACCGCAAGATGAGAAAGAGAGTAGGGAGGGAGGGTTAGGGATGTGGAGACCAGAGAGAAAAAAGGGAGAAGAGAGATTGACTGAGGGGCAAATGGGACCGGAAGGGCTGTTTTTTTTTCTTTTCTTTTTTTTCAGATGGCTGGTTCATGAAAATGCCGCTTAGCATTAAAATATTGTTATCCCTGCCACAAATTATCCAGTTCAATATTTAATTGAACCACTCACTTTTAAACAAACTCCAACATTGCCATGCCATTGTTTGGAACTGCAAAGACCCATGGGATACCTTGCCTGGTGAAAAGTAACCATATGGCAGGCTGTAAGGATGTTTTTTGATTAGTTTTGTCTGAGAAATGCCAGCACAGAACAAATGAGAAAAACTGTGGAAATGCCGCAATCTGCCTTTTTAGGCAGATGACTTGATCTCACCAGCCTTTCCCCGATCAGTTGGTGTGACCAGACCACATAACTTCCTTACAGTTATGCTCGTCGCAAGGGACAGAGGGTCAGATACTTTCAGGAAAATCAATATGTGGCCATTTTAAAAAGCTATCTATTTTTTAAATATGCTTGTACATGGAGTGCAAAGAAACTTGGAAAGAATATCAAAACAAAATGTTCAGATGTATGTTAGGCTATACACAGTGAAAAAGGAGAAACAGCTGCACACAGCTGTCTTAAGTAACATCGAATTTTGGCCAGTTTGATTAATCAAATGAACTCGAGGGTGCTTTACACAATGATGTGCTACTGTTTCATTTTTTTCAGTGATGCTGCACTCAGATGAACTTGGCACATTTAGTTCAGGCACACAAAACAATAATAGATCTGGATGTATGAAGAAAGACAGAAGGATTCAATTCAGTTCAGAACTGCACTTGTTATTTTTACAGAGATGCTGTATGGAGGCAAAAATCAGGCCTGAATCCCCGTAAAGGTCAGCCAATATGGCAGCAAATAACTGCCCTGTGGGAAGAACAACACTCAAACTGTCATGAGAAAAAAATCTCAGGAGCGGATGGAAAAAAAAAAAAACAGAATAAGACAGAAATTTCAGGAAAAAAAACAGTTATATCCTACCTCTGCTGAATGGTCCAGTGCAATAAAAGGCTGCAGTGAATGATTCTGCCCTCTGCCTCTTAATAGAATGTTGATTAGACTAGTAGGATCCATACAGTACCAGTCAAAAGTTTGGACATATCCACATTTTTCTTACACGACATGTTAAATAAAGAAATGGGCACCATTTATTTGTGCAAAAAAAAAAAAATCTAATTTTTAAATCCATCACACTAACCAGCATTTTGCTGTCAGATTAACAAAGCATACTCACATTTTTTTTTTTTTGTTTTTTTTTTTACTAGAGCAGTTCTATGGCTATAATGAGTTTGCTGCTGAGTGGCCATCTAGGTTCCCAAAGATGTTCTGCACTTGTGGTTTGCTTTTCATCAAATTCTTTGCCAAATAAGTTCCAAAACAGCATGTCTTGAATTCGGCTGTTGGAAAATGGAAAGAGCTTGTTTTTCTGCTTAAAAAATATGGCTTCTTTGAGAATTCAAAAATTTTGGACACTATCCAAACAAGTAAATTATTTTCTTTTAGCATCTGACTGTTTACCTCCATTTGAGATTATATAGAGAAGTTAAGCCATTTAAATTTCTCTATAAACGGAGCGCTGTGACATCAGCAAAGTGTGTCCAAACTTTTGACTGGCACTGTAGGTTCACACACACAGACACACATACTTGGATGTTTACAGGCATTCAGTAACATTGTGACTATATGAATGCAACTACATGTATAGTTTGTTCCAAAAATATTTGAAGTGGCTAAATTGTCATAGTTTTGACATCACGTATAACCCCAATAAAACCATCACAATCAACAATCTGCTTGATGGGAAAAATTTCAACTTGAAAGTTTTTTTTTTATTTGAAAACATAATATGAACCATAGAGTAATTACTGTCTTTATACATGGACCTCTGATTGTGGGGGTTCAAAAATGATTGGGCATGCTACCATAATTATTAATAAAATTGGCATTTTCAATATTTAGTCAGATACCATTTGCAGTCACTGGCTGCCTGAAGACTGTAACCCACAGAAATCACCAGAGGCTGAGGTTCTTCCCTTGTGATGCTCTGACAGGCCTTCACAGCAGCAGCCTTCGGTTCCTGCTGGTTCTTGGGACATTTGGCCTTTGATTTGTCTGCAGTAGGTGCAGTAAATGCATGCTCTATGGGAGACAGATCAGATTATTGTCCTGTCCATTTGGAAAATTACCCTCCTTTACAATAGAAATGTCTTGGGCTGCTTAAGCAATATAATTTGGGTCAGTGTCCATCAGCAAAGCAGTATCATTCTCCAATCTTCCAGCACCAACCAATGAGTTTTGAAGCAATTGGCTGAATCTGAGCAGATAAAATAGCAAAGCATAAAACATGAGCCTTTCTGCTGCTTTTATCAGGAGTAACACCATCAATTAACGCAAGGAAAACATTTCCAGTAAAGACCATAGTTGCCCATACCATAGCATTACCAGCACAGTGACTCACAGATGAAGTGGTATGCTTGGGGATCAAGAACAGTTCCATCCCCTCACTGCAATCCTTCCTTCATTCCGGTGCCAGGTGATTCTTGTCTAATCAGAACCTGGTGTCCTATTCCTGGTGATCCTCTTGTTTTTAAAGTGCACAAATGGTTTACCTCTTGCGGAAAACCTACTGCATTTACATTTGTGACGTTATCTTTGGATTGTTGACATAGATGCAGATTCCGTTACTTCCTGAAGAGTTCTCTTCATCCGGCCAGCTGTTGTGAAGGAATTTTTGTCACCAGAGAAAGAACTATTCCATTATCTCACAGTTATCCATGGACTAATGGCCTTTTGGTGTTATTGAACTTACTTTTTTCTTAAAATTTTAAATTGTTGATTTGGCCACATTTAATGTTTTGTTATATCTATGCAGGTTTGGTTTTGGTCCTCTTGCCTAATAATAGCCTATTTAACTGGCGTTGACAGCTCATCGGGCTTCTGGCTCTTTAGTGTGATGAGTAACAGATTCAAAATGGAAAAGCCTCGCTCCAAATCAACCCTAGACCGTTCACCTGCTTATTTATGTACAGTATAAAATAATTATGGAATGACATGCACTTTGGCTTCGCAGCTGCAACATAGCAGTTGTCCAATTACTTTTCTTCCCTTAAAAAGGGAGAATCACAAATAAAAAAAAAAAAGCTTTAATTCTTATACTGTACCTGACTCCTCATTCTTATGTTAAATGCCCCCAAATTAAAGCTTAAAGTGTGGACTCATATTCTTTATTTAATTTCAGCTTACATAAAAACAATACCAACATTCTCAAAATTTATCTGTGGACCAGATTGCATAAGAGTGGTTCACGCTTGTCACTCAACTCCACTGATGTAGACTTAAGAGTTGCTTCATATCAAACATTTTAATCCAATGTTAATTTTGGTTTAGGCATAGAACTGAACAGAAGGTATAAAGGATTTGAAACTTTGCACAAGAGAAACTGAAAACACTGCATTATGAAGAATGGGGTGAGAACCTCATGGAGAGCGAACTGAGAAAATCTTGCCCAATGGAACGAAAGCACATACTTTGCGCAGCGATGGCCCAATATTGGTCTGGACTCTGGAGCCAATCATAAATCTTGTTCAGAGCCAAGTGAAATATCAAGCCATGTTCAATGAGAATGCGAGAAGCTTCACAGCAGCTGCTCAATTTTCTGTGCCGCACCACAACAAATAAGTTCTCACGAGACTCGTTGTGAGATCCCTAAATTCCATGCAATTACATGTCATTGGCAAAGTGGCAAACCTCAAACGATCTTGATGGTGAACCACTGCCCTAATTACCACTGTCTTGCCGCCTTTGTATCGCCACTCAACCGCCAGACTAACTTGTTGTTTCGCGAGATTAAGCTTTTTAACTGCTAACAGTGATCATGAGGCGGCGCCAGGTAAGAAAATATATATTGAGAGGCATTAAAAACGCATAATAAAATATACTGTTTTCAGTAGTGATAAATTGTTTATTTTGTTGTTGCACAGTGTCCCGAGACCGTGTTTTGCTTTTGGTAGTGAGACTTACCCTCAGTTATCGTTACATTGGCAGTAAATTCAGCAGTTCATGTGCATTATCTGACATGGCAGAGGCGTTTTATGGAATGTGTTTTTGTAGCGTCACAGATGATGCACTTCGTTGGGGACGACAGCTGACACATCTGGTCATTCTGTGTCATCCCTGCAGTCTGGATACAGTCATTTAATGGACATCAATGTGCCCAGAATCTTTTCTTTGAAACTGGCCATCATTCAGCATTGAAAATGTTTGATTCTTCTGAGATCCATTTGTTTGTGGCAATTTAAGTGAGAATGATGTGACATTGTTAAGGTGTTTTTTTTTTTTTTTTTTTGGTCTTGATCTCCAACTTTTCATGAGCAAAATAATTTCTCCCAATGTGATTAATGACCATGATCCAGGGAACTGTGCTGCATTTAGATAATCATAATGACGTGTTAAACCAAGAAAGGATTCGAACCCAGACAATTGACATTTTGCAATGCTTACCATACCCGATGGTCATCATGTCAATCAGCAAAAGTTTTCAAATTAGACAGTAAAAACCACTTTGTGTTTTTAATGCCTCTCAGTATAGTTCCTGACCACGTACGGTTTCCCTAACTGACCGACTCCACATGACCACACATCTTTACCGGTGGGAGGTATTCTTTGATCTAACTGCTTGTGGCAACTATAGGCATTCAGCCTTTCCTCTTGCACTTGAGCGGTGCTCAAACTTACACTACCCACTGTTCAGTAAGAATCACTCGATACAGGATATTTTAACATGACGGACATGTTATTATTATTATTAATCATTAACATCATGAGAAGTTAACAGAAAATTTATTGTAGTATATTTTCAGGTACACCAGTGTGAGGGAGTGAGGTGAGCTGAGAACAGGCATCGCTGAAAGTCCAACGGAGACGCCGGCTGATTTGTGTTGCTTTCTGTACCAACACTGTGCACCTAAAGCTGAAAGGTTACTGGCCAACCTCAAAATAATATGCACGGTCTTATATCGTTGCCTTTGTAATTTTGAGTGTGTCTGTATGAAATATGAAATGTGGAAATTAAACAGATAAAAAAATCTTCATTTATTTTCAATCTCGCAAAAAGTTGCAAAATTCCTTATAAATTCAGGCACACTTATCCAAAGGAAAGTGAAAATGGGTGTGGACACCACAGCACTCAAAAACAAAATGTCATTATTCTGTCTCACACAGAAAGTCAAAATATTGCCTTTCATAATGTTCGTTAATCTGCCAAGCTGAAGCAAGTCTGGATAACGAGAACTGGAACCCCAATAACCTATGTCAAAACTTCGAATGGGGATTCCCCTTTTTTGCATTTAGTGCTGACCTGCAAAAAAATATAACCTCAACTTTAAGTTTAAAATGAAATAAGATACACGCTGGACCACGTGTGATGTATATCGTGACTGGGTACTATATTTATCAATGCTTTGTATACCTGCACCGTTCTTTGTCAAACAACTACCACGTTTTTACCCTCGTGTTGCTCTGAAGTTACCGTTACCGTCTCCTGACCCTACCGTGCTAGAATTCTGTTTTGATGTGTTCTGTACTGTATTTTGAAAAAGTTGTGGACCATCACACTTATTCTATTGTGCTTATAACAAATGTAATTGTTATACATGGGACTGGTGTTAAATTGTACACAGGACTGACTCAAATGAACATGCGGGAGAGACAGTACAACTGTGGCACATGCCTGTTCAAATACTAAGTGCTGTCTTGGCCCAAATGTACGAGTGGAGGAATCAATACAACTGCAGCGTAAAGCCTGTTTAAACATGGTCACTGTTGGTCCAAATTAAAGTGTCACACAGACTATACTACTGCAGTGCAAAGCCTGTTAAAATGTTGTGCGGCGTTAAGCATCAGTCTGGTGGGAACTTTATTCGAACCCACAATTTCTTGTTTTCCAACTGCTTGGCAACCATTTCGCTTCAAGCAGGGAAGTAAAAAAAAGCACTGAACTGTCTAGCGTTTTTACTAGACATATTTATATTTTACTATTTACAGTAACATGTAGCAATGAAGCATCTAACATATCTGTGCCGATATCTGGCAGTAACTGCGACAGAAAAAGGCTGCATACTGCATTTGAACAGACATCTGGCAGTAGCTGTGACAGAAAAACACTGTGTACTGCATTTGAACAGATATCTGACAGTAATTGTGACAGAGAAACACTGCGTACTGCATTTGAACAGATATATAGCAGTAATTGTGACAGAAAAACACTGTATACTGCATTTGAACAGATATCAGGTACTATCTGTGACAGAAAAACGTTGCGTACTGCATTTGAACAGATATCTGGCAGTAATTGTGACAGAAAAACACTGCGTAATGCATTTGCACAGATATCTGGCAGTAATTCTTACAGAAAAACACTGCACACTGCATTTGAACAGATATCTGGTACTAACTGTGACAGAAAAATGTTGTGTACTGCATTTGAATAGATATCTGGTACTAACTGTGACAGAAAAACGTTGCGTACTGCATTTGAACAGATATCTGGCAGTAATTGTTACAGAAAAATACTGCATACTGCACTTGAACAGATATCTGGTACTAACTGTGACAGAAAAACGTTGCGTACTTCATTTGAACAGATATCTAGCAGTAATTGTGACAGAAAAACACTCCGTAATGCATTTGAACAGATATCTGGTACTAACTGTGACAGAAAAACGTTGCGTACTTCATTTGAACAGATATCTGGCAGTAATTGTGACAGAAAAACACTGCATACTGCATTTGAACAGATATTTGGTACTAACTGTGGCAGAAAAACGTTGCGTACTGCATTTGAACAGATATCTGGTACTAACTGTGACAGCAAAACGTTGCCTACTGTATTTGAAGAGATATCTGGCAGTAATTGTTACAGAAAAACACTGCATACTGCATTTGAACAGATATCAGGTACTAACTGTGACAAAAAAACACTGCATACTGCATTTGAACAGATATCTGGTACTATCTGTGACAGAAAAACGTTGCGTACTGCATTTGAACAGATATCTGGCAGTAATTGTGACAGAAAAACACTGCGTAATGCATTTGAACAGATATCTGGCAGTAATTCTTGCAGAAAAACACTGCACACTGCATTTGAACAGATATCTGGTACTAACTGTGACAGAAAAATGTTGTGTACTGCATTTGAATAGATATCTGGTACTAACTGTGACAGAAAAACGTTGCGTACTGCATTTGAACAGATATCTGGCAGTAATTGTTACAGAAAAACACTGCATACTGCACTTGAACAGATATCTGGTACTAACTGTGACAGTAAAACGTTGCGTACTTCATTTGAACAGATATCTGGCAGTAATTGTGACAGAAAAACACTCCGTAATGCATTTGAACAGATATCTGGCAGTAATTGTTACAGAAAAACACTGCATACTGCACTTGAACAGATATCTGGTACTAACTGTGACAGAAAAACGTTGCGTACTTCATTTGAACAGATATCTGGCAGTAATTGTGACAGAAAAACACTCCGTAATGCATTTGAACAGATACCTGGCAGTAATTGTTACAGAAAAACACTGCATACTGCATTTGAACAGATATCTGGTACTAACTGTTGCAGAAAAACGTTGCGTACTGCATTTGAACAGATATCTGGTACTAACTGTGACAGAAAAACGTTGCCTACTGCATTTGAAGAGATATCTGGCAGTAATTGTTACAGAAAAACACTGCATACTGCATTTGAACAGATATCTGGTACTAACTGTGACAAAAAAACACTGCATACTGCATTTGAACAGATATCTGGTACTATCTGTGACAGAAAAACGTTGCGTACTGCATTTGAACAGATATCTGGCAGTAATTCTTACAGAAAAATACTGCACACTGCATTTGAACAGATATCTGGTACTAACTGTGACAGAAAAACTTTGTGTACTGCATTTGAACAGATATCTGATACTAACTGTGACAGAAAAACGTTGCGTACTGCATTTGAACAGATATCTGGCTGTAATTGTTACAGAAAAACACTGCATACTGCATTTGAACAGATATCTGGTACTAACTGTGACAGAAAAACGTTGCGTACTTCATTTGAACAGATATCTGGCAGTAATTGTGACAGAAAAACACTCCGTAATGCATTTGAACAGATAACTGGCAGTAATTGTTACAGAAAAACACTGCATACTGCATTTGAACAGATATCTGGTACTAACTGTGACAGAAAAACGTTGCGTACTTCATTTGAACAGATATCTGGCAGTAATTGTGACAGAAAAACACTCCGTAATGCATTTGAACAGATATCTGGCAGTAATTGTTACAGAAAAACACTGCATACTGCATTTGAACAGATATCTGATACTAACTGTGACAGAAAAACGTTGCGTACTGCATTTGAAGAGATATCTGGCAGTAATTGTTCCAGAAAAACACTGCAAACTGCATTTGAACAGATATCTGGTACTAACTGTGACAAAAAAACACTGCATACTGCATTTGAACAGACATCTGGCAGTAACTGTGACAGAAAAATGTTGCGTACTGCATTTGAACAGATATCTGGCAGTAATTGTGACGGAAAAATACTGCGTACTGCATTTGAACAGATATCCGGCAGTAATTGTGACATAAAAACACTGCATACTGCATTTGAACAAATATCTGGTACTGTGACAGAAAAACGTTGTGCACTGCATTTGAACAGATATCTGGCAGTAATTGTGACAGAAAAACGCTGCAAACTGCATTTCAACAGATATTTGGCAGTGACTGTGACAGAAAAACACTGCACACTGCATTTGAACATATCTGACAGTGACTGTGACAGAAAAACACTGCATACTGCATTTGAACAGATATCTGGCAGTGACTGTGACAGAAAAACAGTGCGTACTGCATGTGAACAGGCTTTATGCAGCAGTTGTGAAGTCGCTCTTTCATGTGCATTTGCACTCATCTCACACAGTTTAAAATCCCTTTTGCCCACTTACATATGTCATACATTTAGCGACATTCAGGGATACTGGTAAAAAAAAAAAAAAAGGGATTCAATTCAATGTGTAAATCTTGCATTTTCCTTTATAGTTCCTTCGTATCAATCTTTATGGTGTATTTTATTCGTCTAAGCCTTCTGCAAAATATATCATTGTTATGAATAGCTGTCTACACGTATAATTTTGAGCAGCTGATATAACTTCACTTTTATGTGTGTAGGGTAGAAAAAAATGTAGCTTAGCATATAAAAATATGCTTCCTCCATATCTTTGGTTTTCACAGAGTACAGCTCTTAATTGTAAGAATATAGATGTCAATCATTGCCTAGTTACATATAATTCATTAGTAAGGGGTGGTGTAGCGTGATAAATGTATAAAAACCTGGAATAAAAGAAAGCTGTGTAGGAGTGACTGAAGTCAAAATGCCCTTAGCCCATAGCAGTCCAAACCATTAAAAAATCTGTACAAAAATTTGCACCCCTCTCCAGAATTATTCAATCTTTGCAAACTTTCACACTTAAAACTCTCTAGGAATACAGAATCAATCTTTAAAATATATTTCATATTTCTAAATCGACTTCTTTTCTGAAGCACCCACCAAAGTTTAAATGGAAAAAATGAACAAACCTATGATAAACTGAAGAGCCCAGTGCTAAATGTACTTAAAGGTGCACTATGCAAGTTTGTTTACTTTCACTTCTGTTGACAATCGAACTCAAACATACTCAAACATGACATTTGATCTCCCACCCATTTTTCCATAACTGTCAACTGTAATCGGTGACGGGCCGAAACGGTTTGTTATGTTATGGGGCACAGCCTGTGCCCCTTGTGTTTATTTGCAGTTTGTGATGCCTGAGCGGTCTCCAGAGGCCGGGTAGTTTTTTTACAGTTAATTTACGGGCAGGCAGCTAGCGGATCGTGGGGAGATGTTGGCGAATTGAGACAAAAGTATAATCGCGCAGAAAGTAAACAAACTTGCGTAGTGCACCTTTAAGTCACATTTTGTCATACTGTGGGGCAAGGATAGGAAGACATCTTTTATACTTATCGGAGTCGATTTTATCTATTTCTGCAGAATGAAAATTTTGTGACTTAAGTACCTTTAGCACCAGGGTTGCACAAAAAGAATTTCTGAAGAGACTCATGAGTGCTTTCTCATTGAAGATTCAGAGAGAGCGGGTGATTTACATTACCTCTGTGATTGGTTGAGCACCCATCTGATGAAATTTCATGGGTTATGCGGGCACAGCGTCATGTCACCACAGGACAGAAATGTTAACACCGATTTTAAAATCAGCAGCTGAGAAAATAAAATCCTTGGATCTGTTAATCTATTAAGGGAAAAGTGGTCATCTCATTTTTTTGTGTGTGTGTGAGTATTGTTTTTACCCACAAGGTCCAAAAAGACGGATAAAACAGAATTGAAGATTTAAGTCCCCATGGACTTCAGTGGAATGTAATACAAGAAAAAGATAACTTGAAAGTACACAAAATACTGTTGTATGAATACTTCATTCTTTGAAGGAAAAACAGCTGTCCAATGCCAGCTGACTCTCCACATCCCTGGTTCTGTTAACTGTGGGGATACAGATGTCGAAGTGATATCTTACACATTTTGTGATAATGCTACAAAAACCAGTGATATGAAAAGGATGCATAGGAATGTCTGAGAACAGGGTAGAAAATTCTTTGCAAAAAAAGGCAAGCCCTAACGTTTAATTGACTTATTTTGGCACAAGTGACTCTCACATGCAAAGAGCTTTGCTAACTCTCACAAAAATGACCTTTTGCTAAAGTACCTGCTGGCCTGTTACATCTTAGTGACCTTTCAGAGGAGTTTGTTGGCGTTATCACTGGACTTGTAGCTGCAGTAAGGTGTTCATTAGGGCACGGTTAAGGGTGAGGCCCTACGTCACTTGAGGCAAGTTTCCGCTCATCATTCTTTAATTTACCTGGAAAAACTCAGCTTCAATGGCCATAACTCATCACAGTCCTATCCTTGCGCAATTCTGTGAAAAAGTCCCACTCCCACTCCCCCACTCTGATTTTTTTATATATTTGCGGATTTTCATGATTAAACTCCTTGGGAGCACAGAATTAATTTTTAAAATTGATGTCATACCTTAAAATTGACATTCTTCTGTAACATCCACCAAAGCTTCAATGGAAAAAATGAGCATACGTGTGACAGAAAACCAGAAATTGTGGTACAGACTTATCAGAGTTCTGTACGGGCATGGTTGTAATGAGTTTTTCCGGGGGAAGTGGGATGATCTATTTTAACTCTGTGATGGGTTAGCTCCTAGTTGATCTGGTGAAATAAGGTGGATCACTTGATTATGACATGACACCATCTCAGCATGAAAAGGTTCAAGCCCAATCTAAATCCAACCACTGGAAAAGACAACATCTTTTTGAACACACCCAAAAGAACAAGTCCATCATCACTGTACACATCACAATTACACTACACATTCTTTCCACTCGTATCTCACTGGGAAAGCAATAAAAATCAATTGATTCTGCAATTCGCAGCACATACAGTACATACCTCATCTATACCTTTGTAATGGCTCCGAGTATGCATTTTTATTTTATTTCTTTGTTTTTATGTCAGTGCGGTACTGAATCCGCGTAAACAGATACGGGAAAGCAGACAGTCAAAATCATAGAGTTCCCGAAATGTGTTTTGCCTCGATCCAGCACAAAGTGAGCAGTCGATGAATGTTAACATCAGACGTTACTTTAGACTAACAAATGGTGTTAGCAGCTTTTTTTTTATTCTGTAGCTACGATAGAGAGTAGCGGTAGCTTGCCAGCCAGAGAGACTAACTTGAAAATATTCTATGACAAGATAAAGTTAACCTACTCTCTGAACTTGCTGCGTCAGAAAATTCACCATGATGTTTGTTCAATGGAAGTAATACTCAGTAGGCCGACATGACTTCGCTAGCTAACAAGATGGCGCTATTATGGGACAAATGCATGGAACGCTATTTAACGTTAATTTTCGATTCTCGATGGGTAGTTTTGCCTTTCTTTCCTCAGCAACCAAATGGCGTGGTGAGCACAATCCACGTTTGCTGTTAATAATCAATCACCCGACCCTAACAAGGGGTAAAGCTGTCTTTATTCACTTTTTTGCATCGTGGTCGCTCCCCAGACTGCAGAGATTGATGGTCAACAGCTGTATCTCAAAAATCTTGAAATCTTGCGCAATGCTTCCACAGCATTTCACAAAACAAAAGTCATACCAACAGTCAAACATGGTGGTGGATAGTGTTGATGCTGTGAGGATGCTTTACTGGCTCAGTGCCCAGGCTTTTTTCCAATAACTGAGGGAAACATTGAATTCTCCAATCAGTAAATCCTGCCAGTCTGCAATCTCATGCTTAAAGTGCATGTTCATCCAAGAATAAGATACAGTGGCTTCAATAAGTATTTGTACACTACTTGAAAATTCGACTACATAACAGCTTTTGTATATTCCGCTAAATACTTGCTATTGTGTGTAAAAGTGATTAAAATATTTGATAATCAATATGTTTTAAACAAATATTTAATGTCAAAATGGCATATTTGGTCAGAAAGGCGATTATCTGACCCAATAAGTATCTGTACAGTTCCATTAGTGAGTCACAAAACTTATAATACTCACCTAAAATTGACTTAAGATGTTTACAGGACATGGTTGACCCACTTGGTCTGATTTGGTCAAGCGTGACCATACTGGACACTCCCTCTGTACACAGACTGGCCTATGTAAATGGCCTGACCATGCCCATAATGTATTCCTGTGATATATGGCTAAGACAGGCGAGATATCCCGTCGAATGCGGGAGAAAATCATTCAGCTACATAAAGAAGGCCAAAGCACCAGAAAAATTTGAACTTGGCTATCGTTACGCCACACGACCGTGCAGTACATCATCAAGAAGTACATAACCCAAAACCAGTGAAGTTGGCACGTTATGTAAATCGTAGATAAAAACAGAATACAATGATTTGCAAATCCTTTTCAACTTATATTCAATTGAATACACTGCAAAGACAAGATGTTTAATTTTCAAACTGAGAAACTTTATAATTTTTTTGCAAATAATCATTAACTTAGAATTTAAAGACCGCAACACATTGCAAAAAAGTTGGCACAGGGGCCTTTTTACCACTGTGTTACATCGCCTTTCCTTTCAATGACACTCAGTAAACATTTGGGAACTGAGGAGACCAATTTTTGAAGTATTTCAGGCGGAACTCTTTCCCATTCTTGCTTGATGTACAGCTTAAGTTGTTCAACAGTCCGGGGTCTCCGTTGTCGTATTTTACGCTTCATAATGCGCTACACATTTTCAATGGGAGACAGGTCTGGACTACAGGCAGGCCAGTCTAGTACCCGCACTCTTTTACTACGGAGCCATGCTGTTGTGACACGTGCAGAATGTGGCTTGGCATTGTCTTGCTGAAATAAGCAGGGGCGTCCATGAAAAAGACGTTGCTTGGATGGCAACATATGTTGCTCCAAAACCTGTATGTACCTTTCAGCATTAATGGTGCCTTCACATATGTGTAAGTTGCCCATGCCTTGGGCACTAATGCACCCCCATACCATCACAGATGCTGGCTTTTGAACTTTGCGCCTATAACAGTCCGGATGGATCTTTTCCTCTTTGGTCCGGACACGACGTCCATAGTTTCCAAAAACAATCTGAAATATGGACTCGTCAGACCACAGAACATTTTTCCACTTTGCATCAGTCCATCTTAGATGAGCTCAGGCCCAGCAATGCCTGCGACATTTCTCGGTGCTGTTGATAAATGGCTTTCGCTTTGCATTGTAGAGTTTTAACTTGCACTTGCAGATGTAGCCACGAATTGTAGTTACTGACAGTGGTTTTCTGAAGTGTTCCTGAGCCCATGTGGTGATGTCCTTTACACACTGATGTGGGTTTTTGATGCAGTACCGCCTGAGGGATTGAAGGTCACGGGCATTCAATGTTGGTTTTCGGCCTTGTCGCTTACGTGCAGTGATTTCTCCAGATTCTCTGAACATTTTGACGATATTATGGACCGTAGATGATGAAATCCCTAAATTTCTTGCAATAGCTCGTTGAGGAATGTTGTTTTTAAATTGTTCAGCTCACGTATTTGTTCACTAAGTGGTGACCCTCACACCATCCTTGTTTGTGAATGACTGAGCATTTCAGGGAAGCTGCTTTTATACCCAATCATGGCACCCACCGGTTCCCAATTAGCCCGTTCACCTGTGGGATGTTCCAAATAAGTGTTTGATGAGCATTCCTCAACTCTCTCAGTCTTTTTTGCCACTTGTGTCAGCTTTTTTGAAACATGTTGCTGGCATCAAATTCCAAATGAGCTTATATTTGCAAAAAATTACAAAGTTTACCAGTTCAAACATGAAGTAACTTGTCTTTGCAGTGTATTCAATAGAATATAGGTTGAAAAAGATTTGCAAATCATTGTATTCTGTTTTTATTTATGATTTACACAACGTGCCAACTTCACTGGTTTTGGGTTTTGTACAAACGGTCTGAACGCATAGCCAATGCAGCCAGGAAAGGACGTCCCAGGAAGACCAGCCAGCCCACTGACCGGTACATCTCCCTGCTGGTACAGAGGGAGATACAGTCCTCGGCCTCCAGTCTTGCCACCAAAGTGGAGGAAGCAACTGGAAGCCATGTTTGTGCCCAGGCCATCCGTAACCGGCTCCATGAAGTACAGTAGTGTACAAATACTTATTGGAGCCACTGTAAATCCTTATTTTTTGAAGATTGGTATGAGAGGAATATATGGTCTATAGTTGACTTGATGGACACGAATGGCAATTTCTTAACATATGAACAATTCTGTATGAAATATACAGTGGCCTGTGATGAGAAAAAAAAAATTGTTTTCATAAATTTATGGAAATAAAAGTCTTTGACAACATCTTGTTTTCATATTGTTTCCAGCTTGACTTCTGCATTTGAAACACCCCCTCATATGTCACATCAGCTAATTGGCAAATTTGGGTCAATCTCCATTTAGTCTTTGGATACTGTTCCTGAACTGTTAGGTCAAATATAAACCAGATTTGTTTTTATTTGAAAAAAATTGATGAATTAGCTCTTTAACAGCAATGATTTGTCGCAGAGTGAGGCAAAAACAGGAAATCAGAAGTGTAGGGGCAAGCACTTTTTCACAAAACGGTTCCATCTCATAACACCTGTTGATCTGCTGGCCATTATTCGTGGTGGAGAAAAGAAATGAGGTTCGAGAAAACAGAAAATATACCCTCCCTCTGATGACCAGGTGTAACCAGGCTGAGCTAGGTGGGGCTCTGCTCCAGTCTTTGAAGTGCAGACTGACTGTTACAATATCGACCCAAGTAAAAATGTGTTCAGCAGATGGGAGTGCAAAATCTATGTCTGTGTTCGCATGTGCAGCCTAATTGGACTTGCATGAAGTGCACCCACTTTTGCCTTACTCTCTCTGTCTCTCATTGCTTTGTACTCATTTCTGCTTTCCCTCCTCCTGTCTGCCTCTTTCTAAATTCTGTTTTTTCAATTCTGAGCTCTTGATGAAATCGAAGAAAAAGCAAAAAAGTTTTGAATAATAATTATTGCTTACAAAATTTGTAGAATTGTTTTTTTTTTATGTCTATCGGTCTCATAGCCATGTTATATATTTGACATTGGTATGAACACTGGGATGAACAGGTCCAGCCTCTTCCTCAAAGACATAGGAGACCCTGTGCATAGTTGCTGTAGCACATGTAAGGGATGGTGCAAAGCAAATGCTCCACAAGAGCCAGCTTAACTAGGTCCTGTTTTTAATTCAGGTGACTTTGGGTCTCAGGGATGCTCAATTCCATTGCAGGAAACCAGGCGTTTTTTTTTTACACAGCAGCAGATACAAAAGTAGAAAATTAAAGATATAAAAATTGTAAAGGCACTTTTTATACACATTTTTGTCAGAGGGAGCTACCTGTCCAGTCGACATCTGTTAATGGAATAAACAGGATCTGAGATACCGCTTGTGAAGGCATCACAGAGATGAAACAACAAGCGTATTTCTCATGTTGGTACTCTCTCAAAATCTAGCATAGTCTTTCAGTGGGGCTGCGTAAAAGAAACCAATAAGTCCAAGGTGTGGGTGGCAAAAGCAATTAGCTGAATGTTGAAGGGACGGCCTGAAGAGTGTCTGCAAGTAGACGACATGACATTTTGGGATTTGAGACTTCTTTTGCCTTCACAAAAACAAGCTGCCTAAACAAGCTTTTCAGAGATAAAAAGGCAGAAAAGATAAGTTCTAATTGTTGCGATATCTTTTGTATTTTAATGTTTTTCACCAATATTAATGAAAATCAAAAGCACTGCTAAATCTAATGACAAAGTCATGATAAGCTGTTGGGCATGAACAGTTGCCCAGTGCCCGACTCATGGTCTGCTTTGATTTCTTACAAAAAAAAGGCGGCAGTGAATCTTTTCATAGATGCCTGTGTAATGTTACTGTCTTCCAAAGTAGCAAATAAGCTTTTTTCTGCAGGGAAATGAAATGTGTCTTCAGTCAAATGAACACATTATATTGTTGAAGATGGAAAACTCTTCTTCTAGTAAATAGGCCAAAAAATTTGAATTCTAGGGCTTCTGTATGAGCCAGTGTACATGAATTGGGTGGTGTTAATATAGATTTCAACCACTTCATGAGAGCTTATTTATAAAAATGTAAACCAGCGATGTCTATATTCTATGTTGTATTTTACCATGAATACTGCAGTTACAATGCAGGAATTTTTTACCCAGATCCTGGAGAGCTATTTTTATGCCTCGTTCTGGTAGCCATTTTTGTTCAAGGTGCCTTTATTAAGGCAACTTTTGAGCCAAATGCCGGATCCAAAACTGAGGTAACGTTGGATTCCTTGCATCAACTCGAATTCAACAAATTTTACCGTCACAGCCAATTAAAATTGTTGGCAAAGCCCCTAAATAGAAAATGAGGTCATATCTCAGCCAAGCTTTGACGCATTAAAAACCTTAGTCTTAATACGTAGACTGAAGACCTCATTTTGACCCAGCACCAAAAAGAAATGTTTGTAATTTGACCACAAGGGGCCCTGCAATAATCAAAAATGTGTTTTGAATAATAGCTGTTGATGTGTTTACCTTAAAAGAGGCTATGTTAATAGCTGAGCGTGCGCAGTTTGATTGCAGAACTATCAAAATAGGCGTGCAATGCACGGAATACCCCTCAGCCCGCTGTCAAAGTTTTTGGAGACGCCCACCCGCCCGCCCAACTGCACGAAGGATAGCAATACCCCGTCAGCCTTGAGGGCTGAGGGGAAAAAACGAATCCAGCTTTCTTTCATGTCATCTGTGCGATATATTTATGAAAGAAGAGTGCTGCATGATTAGGCAATGTCATGGGAAGGAAATTTTGGTTATTTTTATTTAAAGCCAAAATATAGCTTTGAGGAATCTAAATGTGAGACGGGACATAATCTGAAGGCCGATGCTCTCACCCAATCACCCTTTCAAAACCAGGGTGAGTGCAGAGACATTTCCATATGCAACCTCTTTTTCCAGCCTTATATTTGCTGCAACGATTTCAAAAGGGGGTACAGATCTTTCGGGGGTTTTATATGTGAAAAGCGGTTTAAAATATTAGTTAGAAATAACCAACATTTCCTTCCCATGACTTTGTCTAATAATGTAGCACTTTTTTCCATAAACAGTTAGCACAAATGGCATGTAAGTACGCTGGATTTGTTTAGATTGTCGCATTTCTTCTTTGAAATGGCAACTCTAGACTTTCCTGTGGCCCATGTAAAAGATAAGTTTTGCAACCAAACTGTGCATGCCCAGCTATTGACATAGCCCCTATAATAAACTAGAAAAGCACTCAGAGAGCGCAGAACCTCCGCCAGGGGGCAGCAAAGCCAAAAGCACGGCGACTGGAACTCCGGCCCATTGGAAAGACTTGAAATCTTGAACTTTGGCGAATATCTCAGCAGTACTTTGGCCTAGATATGCCAAAATTTAATCACCTCTTCCTTGACTTAATACCCACCTACCCTGAAAATTTTGTCAAAATCCGGCCATAAGTTTTTGAGTTATGTTGTACAGAAACAAACCAACAAACAAACCAACAAACAAACGGCACAAAAAATATATACCTCCTCGGCGGAGGTTAATAATTATTGTGTCTCACAATTCTATGGGGGGGTCCTAAGACCAAGACATTGTTACTTGTCATGTCCACCTAATTGCTGCGGCTGCCAGGCTAAATATCACCAAAAAGTTTAATTTTTTTTCATTGGCCATAAATGATGTCCAGTTTTCACCCATTTTGTTAAAGATGACCTTCAGACTAATTCTCAGAAAACTTATCTGAAGGATTTCAGATTTTCAAAACCATTACATTCAAATTGAAGGTGAATAACTTGCTATCAGTGTTTACAGCCAAGCTTTTAACATGACCACAAGTTGTCATGGCATCTCTGCCTCGCTGGACTGCTTGGAAAACAGATGGAGACAGTGGTATCTTGGTGGCCAATTACCTTGAAAGTTTAGCTGTGACTTCCGTCCAAAAACTCCGAAGCAGAGGGCAGGGCGAGGGGGTGTGGTGACAATTATCAGGGGAGTTCAGTTTGCACTGGATCCACCCCAGTGAATTAGTAAACCCCACTGTATACATTTTTTGAATTCTGAGATGGGTTTGAAGTACTACAATACCACGTTGCAGGTTTATATTTTTTGAATGATTGAAAGCAGATTGGAAAATTTGCGTCCAGAAGTTACCGTCGGAGTTGAAATTGTCGTCTTCTCCTCCATTGGTAATAATTATGCGGACTCTGTTGTTGATTGGATTTTGCACTGGCAATCATAGCAATGTATTCTATGTGTGATGACAATGGCAGGGGATTATTTATCATTTGATTTTTACTTTGATGGAGTACCTTGGTTACAATGGGAATGTAGATTTTTGTGTTTCCCCTAAATATCTGATTATCTCTCAAATTTCTCCTTAACTAGGGGAGAAAGTCAGAAATGTTTTTTTTTTTTCATGTTTTTTTTGACAGTTCCATTTACATATTCTGTATGCGCTGGTTGCTACAATACATTTTAAACAGTGAAGCTACAATACATTTAATTTGAGTGAGATATTTTAACCCAGGACACTAAATTGAACAAAAATACAGTATTCCCGCACACATCAGGATTATAATATCCAGGCATACACTGGAATATTATTTATTTATTATAAATATTCCATTGTGATTTATTCTGCGCCAGCTGGCACCCAGGGGAAAAGGACTGCCGCACGCAGGGTCGCTTCAGTTTTTGGACCAGGTCGGCATTTTATGGCAACTGCATTTAAAATATAAAATATCAGTATCATGAGCATCATTTTATACACTTTTCTCTGTAATTCAGTGGAAAATTTTTGGGATCTTTGGAAACCTTGGGATCTCCATGAGAATTTAAAATAGGTCGGAAGTTTTTCAACTGTTTTGAGCACTGCAGCAGCATTTGACAAACCCACAAATGGGATTGCAAAATTGATGTGGTCAACAGTTCTGCGGATAGAAGCATGTTGTCTGCAAATAAATAATGATGAAGTGTGAAAGCCCATCCCTTAAAGGAGGATAGAGCATTTTGGCAAAGTATATTTCAGCGGAAAGTAGAATTCTTGAAGTGTTTAAAATGCACAGTTTTATTAATTTTAATTCGGTAATAATCCAGTGAGACGCATTTTTAAACCGGAAGTCTTCAAATTGGCATCAATACCAGGGGGCAGACATTTTTACTTGGGGAATCTAAGGCTGCGTTTATATATTGTTTTCAATGTTGAGCATTCACTACACAGTGCCCTATATAGTGGGTGAGTGTGCATTTTGAATGCATTGTCCAATCAAACGCCAGTGCCGCAGCTCTTGTGCGTCAGTTATTCTCTTATGTGGTGTCAGTTGTTCTCTTTCCTTTCATCTGGGCAATGGAGTAGTTCAAAGGGCCTTCAGTAAGATCTCCCTTTATGGCTTGGCTGCCTGCAAGCTGTTTTTATTTAAGCTGCCCTGATTAACAATCAAACAATTTCTCGCCTGAGCGACTAAGACCAATACATGACTTATAATTAGAATTGGTAATGAAAGGTGAATTCCCATTGCCTACATTTATATAATTGATATGGCATTGTAAATCCAAAGCTTTCGCTGACCTTGCAGCATTTATTTTTGCCATCCTTGGGATTGTCACACAGCTGTGCAACCTTACAGCGCCTTTTAGCCATGATAACATTCAAAATAAAGAACGGATTCCTGCAGCCTCGCAAACAAATTTCTGGAAATCTGTGCTGCTTAACGAGCACTGAAATTATGAAGACAAATCGATATTTTACGTCATCATTTATGAGCAAAAGACACCTCATAATTTTTTGGTGCAATGCAAAACAATGCTATCAAAAGTAAATCAGACTGTCGTCGGTTTTTGCCAATTAGTTTGAGCAACTATGGCTAATCAGGGGATGTAAACTGCGAGAGGTTAAGCATTTTTAAAGGTGAGGTTTCCGAAGATCAAATTCAAAATCAGAAGATTCCCCAAGTAAAAATGTTCAAGAGGTTTTGAAGTCTTTAAAAAAGACAGAACTGCTAGAAATATGCAGACAGTTAGAGCTGACAGAGGTAAAACCACCCATGCAAAAAGCAAGATTAGCTAGAGAGATTGTTGCATATTACATTGATGAAAATGTGTTTGCACCCGGAGATCTGGAACAGTTTCCATTGGAAAATCCAAATGAAGAAATAGAACTTAAATAAAAAATGCTGGAGATTGAAAAAGAAAAACAAAGGCAGTTTGAGTTAGAAAAATTAGCAAGAGAGAGAGGAAGAGGAAAGAGCAGAAAGAGACAGAGAGATTTTGATTGACAAAAGGTAGATAGAGAAGAAAGGCTCCAAATGGAGCAACAAAAAATTAAAATGGAAGCGGAGAACGAATTTCGTGCTAGCCAGGAGGTAAAACTGGTGCCTCCATTCTCCAAGAAGGAGGCTGATAAGTATTTCCAGTGTTTTGAGAAGGTAGCTAAGAGTTGCCAGTGGCCAAAGGAAAACTGGCCTCTGATTTTGCAAACTGTCCTCAAGGGTAAAGCTCAACAAGCCTATTCGGCTTTGTTTGCAGATAATTCCTCTGATTATGAGGTTGTCAAAAAGGTTATTTTGACAGCTTATGAGTTGGTTCCAGAGGCTAACAGACAGAAATTTAGAGGTCTGAAGAAATCTGACAATCAGACTTATGTGGAATTTGCTAACGAGAAGAAGGTTTGCTTTGAGCGCTGGTGTACTTCAATTGAGGTCAAGGATGATTTCAACTCATTAAAAGAGATGGTGTTAGTTGAAGAATTCAAGAACTGCGTTAAGGATGATATTAAGACCTACCTTAATGAGAAGCAAGCACTGAATTTGCAATCAGCTGCCAAATTTGCAGACGAATATGTTCTCACACCTAAGTCCAAATTTCAGTCTAGCAGTAACAACAGATGGTTCCAATTTCAGAAAAAAGGTAACGGTGATACCCAAGATTCCTCACCCAAAGAATAAGACAAATCTGGTGATGGTGCTCAGAAATCCAGTCACAGGTCTGATCAAAGTGTGAAAGCTGACAGTGACAAAAGTGGTCTAGTTTGTAATTATTGCAAGAAATCTGGTCATGTTACGACTAACTGTTGGTTCCTAAAAGCTAAGAAAGAAAAAGAAAAGGATACCAAAACTAATGCCTTTGTGAAGACAAGGTTAGAAACCCCCGTTGTAGATGACCGATCTGCTAAATTACCTGCCCCCTGTTGGGCTAAGAAGCCTGATACTGCTGACTTTGTGAGGGAGGAATTTCTTACATTTGTGTCAGACAGATTTGTGGCTCTGAATGAGCATACTACTCCTGTCCCCATATTTATCCTAAGGGATACCGGAGCTTCTCAGTCACTTTTGTTGATGGACTCCTTGGAGTTACGTGATGAGACCGCTTCTGGGGATTTAATACTTGCACAACGTATTGAAGGGAGGACTGTATCTATACCCCTGCGGTCTGTATTCTTGAAGTCAGATTTAGTTACAGGACAGTTAAAGGTGGAACTTATGTCAAGTCTGCCTATCAAGGGTGTTTCACTGTTGCTAGGCAATGACCTGGCTGGGGGAAATGTAGTTCCCCCTGTTCATCTTTCTTCACAGCCGAGCACTGAAGATGGCGATGAAGACCCATCCCTGTATCCTTCCTGTGTAGTGACCCGTGCTATGGCCAAGAAGGCTCAAGAAGAAGATAATGTGGTGCCATCCAGCACTTTGAATAGTCATGACTCAGGTGGTTCGCCTCATGACTCTGTTCGCCCTATTATGGTTTCTCCATTTGAGGACTTATCAGACACGTTTATCAGTTCTTTGTTCATCCAACCAGATGGGTCTGATGATTCTGATGTGTCTGTAGACTTGTCTCAGTCCAGAAAGCGGTTGATTCAGGAGCAAACTAATGATCCTGAAATTTGTGTTCTAAAGAGGAGAGCCCTTCCTGATAAAGAAATGGACGCAGTTCCATTATCTCAAGGACATTGTGTTGATGCGGACGTGGCGCCCACCTGATATCCCTGCCAATGCAGATTGGGCAGTGATCAAGCAAATTGTTGTTCCGAAGGTCTTCAGGAATGAGATCTTAACAATAGCTCATAGTTTACCTTTAGGAGGTCATCTTGGTGTTAACAATACTGTTGATAAGATCATGAAACACTTCTTCTGGCCTGGGCAATGGAAAGACGTTTCCAACTATTGCAAAACTTGTCACACTTGACAGGTAGTTGGAAGACACCATTTCGACCCACCTGTAGCTCCACTGCAGCCTATCCCAGCATTTGGGGAGCCCTTCTCCAAGGTCATCATTGATTATGTTAGTCCATTACCCAAGACTAAATCTGGAAATCACTACTTGTTGACAATCATGTGTGCATCTACCAGATTACCTGAAGCCATACCTCTATGCAACATCAAGGCAACTGCAATCTCGAAGGCTTTGATAAAGTTCTTGATATTGTTTGGCCTTCCCAGGGAAATTCAGTGAGACTAAGGTAATTTCAATTTCACTTCCGGATTGTTTCAGCAGGTTGTGTATGAACTAGGTGCGAAGTAGATTTTTTTCTAGTGCCTATCATCCAGAGAGTCAGAGTGCCTTAGAGCGTTTTCATTCCACTCTCAAGACAATAATGAGGACTTATTGTTATAACCATGAGAAAGATTGGGATGAAGGTGTTCATTTGCCGTTGTTTGCAGCTAGAGAAGCAGTGCAGGAGTCTTCTGGATTCAGTCCGTTTGAGCTAGTGTTTGGCCATGAAGTGAGAGGACCTTTGCTATTGTTGAGTGAACAATGGTAAGAGAAAGAGCTGCATATCAGTCTGTTAGACTATGTTAGCAAGTTCAAAGAAAGATTGTGTGCAACTTGTGACCTAGCTAAAGAGAACTTGAAATCAAGTCAGGGAAAAATGAAAACTTGGTATGATCATAAGGCTAGAAGCTGTGAGTTTAAACCAGGAGACAAGGTCCTTGTGTTGTTTCCCTTGCAGTCCAATCCATTGCAGACTAGATTTAATGGTCCTTATGAAATTCTGACAAAACTCAATGATTTCAATAACATTGTGAAGACTCAAGATAGGAGAAAGCCAAAACAGTTGTGTCACATTAACATGCTGAAGCCTTATTATGATAGGAATGCTAGGGTTGCAGCTGTCACTTCAGATCCTCCTATGGCCGAGACTTGTGAAGATGAGGGGGAGTTTCAAGATGATGAACCTAGAATTAAAGCTGAAGTTCTTTCATGTAAGTTGTCAAGTTCTGAAGTGTTACAAAATCTTAATGTAAAACTCCAGCACTTGGCACCCTCTCAGAAAGATCAGTTTGAGAGGTTGATTAAGAAATATAAAGATCCATTTCCTGATGTTCCAAAGAGAGTTTCTATCGCCTCTCATGATGTAGATGTTGGTGATGCCAAACCAATAAAACAGCATCCGTACCGGATGAATCCTGAAAAGAGAAAGATTGCTGAGAAAGAGCTTGAGTACATGTTAGAACATGATATTATCAGACCCTCTAACTCAGATTGGAGTTCACCCTGTGTGCTAGCTCCAAAACCTGATGGAAGTACTATATTCTGTACAGATTATCGCAAAAACAATGCTGTAACTAGAACTGATGCGTTTCCAATACCTAGGATTGATGATTGTATCGATAGAGTAGGGCAAGCAAAGTTTCTGACCAAGATTGATTTATTGAAGGGTTATTGGTGTGTGCCTTTAACTGAGAAGGCCAAGAGCATCTCTGCTTTTGCCACACCATCTGGGTTGTACCAGTATGAAGTCCTACCCTTTGGCATGAAAAATGCCCCAGTCACATTTCAAAGGATGATACAGTCTAAAATTGCCGGATTGCCACACACGGGTGCGTACATCGATGACCTGATCACATGGAGTGACTCCTGGGAAGCCTTTCCTCGGTGAGTCGCATCTTAATGGAATTTGCTGTCAGATGGAGTAATCCGATGTGATACTAAATTTGATCTGCAACAGTTTAACGGTAGCACGACAGAAAACTATTTTCGTGTATGTACAAAGGACTGCTCACTAGTTTTGTGGTATTACTGCACAGAAGTTTGTCATTTAGTTCTGAACAGAATTATAAGATGGGCAGCTAAAGCCCCTAGAACGTTCTTATGCTTAATCATTTTTCTGCAAAAAGATTGGAAGCTAGAGAGCATCTTGAGAGCTTGTACCGTGAAATTGATACTTATTATGCATGCTCATTTTTCACATCTTTTCACGATCATGCTTTTCGATTGAAGGTTCACTCAGAAAATTTTTTGACGATTTTTTGAAGAAATGGATCATATGTAGCAGATTGATATGCATCACACATTTGTAAATGCTTTCTGTAACTTTTTATCATTATTTGAAAACTAAAATTTGGCTGATTTGTGCGGTCCTAAGCCCCACGGGTCAAAAAAGTCGTTGCACACAGACCGCGTAGTCATATGACCTGTGACGTGTGAAAAGTAAGTTGCAAACGTTCACAGCTGATCGACCAGTGGTTTGTTCTATACTGATAATTGATTTCGCCTTGATCAATCCTTGATTTAGCTGATTTTGAGATAACATTCATCAACATGCCAAATAAGTGTGTAGTGGTAGGCTGTAACAAGACCCCAAAGGATGGTCTGAGTTTACATCACTTCCCAAAAAAGAGATGCCAAGTCTCACGCATTCAGTAGAGTCTCTCGCCTCTTAGTGGCATTCACCTTCCTGTGCCGTAGTTCGAAATTTTCCAATCAGCGCGCACTGGAGAAATTCACTTGCGGAATTGAAGTCATTGTGCATTCAGTTAATCAGTTTCACGTGCATTACGGTGGATTTCCCCAGTGTCACGGAAATCGATTATGACTCGGGAACTCTCACGCTTGTCTTTACGGAGAGATTGAAAGCAATGGCATAAAGACGTTTCAGATGGTCTTGTTACATTAAAACAATTGTAACAATCATGAAACACGTGCATTGTTTTTTTCCCTGAGTAAAGAGAAACACGAGAAGTCCGGAGTCATAATCGCTTTCCATGTAGCTTGTGGTGAGGTCCACCTTTACGCAAGTGAAACGGAAACTTCAGTGCACAAGGATTTTAATTCCATGTGAGAATCTCATTAATAAGCTTTCATTGAATAATTGCAGACTACGGCGAATAAGCCTAAAAAATGCGTAGGACCAGTGTTGAATGTGTGAGACTTGGCATCTCTGACATCCGTTCTTGTGCTTACTCCTCACTTCCTCAGCTGGACCCCGCCGGGTCCGACGCGGATAGAACCACGGCCCATCGCCGCTGTACGGCTTCCGTGTTCATGTTTATTTAAGAGTGCTGTGAAGACGAGCTGACAAGTGAGCTTGTGTTTACCTTGCTGTGTTAGTATCTTAGTATCATTGATCATTGTTGTTGTTGATGATGACATTCAAACTTTGCATTTGTTTGTTTTTTAAAGACTGGTCATATCGTGATCCTAGTCACCGGGGACTACGAGGACTTCAGCACGGCACATATCCGAAAGCGAAACCCAAACATAAATACAAGCAACCGATCCATGGGAGCATGAAGTTGCCGTACATTTGCTTACTATGTTCGAAGTCCAAAATTAGCACTCATTTTGTATAGTATGCAATGCAAGAACGCGTAAAACGACTTTACGCGCGTTTACGACCAATGCAAACTTTTCGTTTTGCAATCCCAGATGACATCAGAGCTTCGTTCACGGAAAAGTTAAAAACCCACAAAATCTGGACCGTTTGTGTCAAATCATTTCATTGGGTATGTAGAAAATGTATCAATAAGAAAATTCGTCCCTAATAAGATAACTATAAATTGTCTTTCTTTTACAAATTGGCGGTTGAAATAAGGAGTGAAACAACTGATTTTCTGCACTAGCTCTGGTGCAACTTACTTCTCATACGTGGCAGCCGATTAGCTAATCGCTCGCGAGTTTTAAGGAGAGGTCTCCAAGTGTCTAGTTTCTTCATTTTTTTGCCAGTATGATGTACAATTTCAGAACTTAAATGCTGGATTTGTAAATAACAGGCAATAATACATGTGTAAGGCATTTTTTTTCTAACTTAGTAGACCTCTAAAGTGCGCAATAAATGCTTTACAGTGCATACTCTGTTCATTTCTTCATTTTTTCATGTGCACGAGTGCACAACAAATCAAGCCAACTCTAAGCGTTCAATTTCATGCGTTGATCATGCTTTCTTAGTGAAGTCCTGCAATATTCACGGCAATGTAGGTGTTGATTTAATAATTTTGATTTTATTTATTTGGCAGGGGTTGGGCGGATGAGATATTCTTGCCCAGTTCAGTTATGATGAAAAATCCTTATGTAACAAGGGAATTTGGTGCTTCTGCAACTCTGAGAAGGAAGATGACAATAACTTTTTTGAATTATTTTGTATGATGTAATTTTAAAAAGCGAATCCTTGAATTTTTTTTTTTCTAATATTTAAGGAGTAATATGGTTGTTTGCAAATTTATTTGCCATTAGGAAATAAAAAAATTATCCTTAATGATCAGAGTGAAAACATGCGGTATAGAGGCTAATTGCAGCTGATATAAATACAGGTGTGCCTTAATTCTGGCTTGACCTCTGGTGTGCCTAAGGCACTAAAAGTTTGACAACCACTGCGCTGAACAGTTGGAGCCTGTTGGCAGATCTATCTCCATCGCTGATCAGCGATGAGGATATATCGCATTTAGCAGAAAAACTTGCTTGGTGAAAAGCTGATTAATACCGATGTCCAAGCATGCTTAACACTGGGATATAGCGTGTTGCTAAGGGCTGAATTTGGGACGTCAACCGGCTTGTCAGAAATGATCTTGCAATGGTGGTTCAAAAATGTCCAAAGTGGCGATTTTTGCATTTTGTGATAGTTGTGAGTAGATAAAATGATGCAGGCAAGCTGTATGTGTTGTGTATGAGTTTTGGAAATGCATGGTCCCTTTTATTGTGACCATTCAGAATGATTCGACAGGGCGCTTATTCTCAGCTGTTGTAGAGTGTGTGTTTGCTTGTGTGTATGAGCGCAAAAATGTGTGAGTTATGTGCCAGAGAGATGTATATTGCCCTAGTGATAGCTGATATTTATTCTTTTTGGTGATGCAATGTCTGTATAATTGAATATATGTAAGCCTCTCTATGATAAAAGTATTTTGTGCTATAGTAGTCATGAATTGAAACTGCAGTTACAAGATATTTTTGATGCATTCTTGCATAGAAAGTGTTGCGCAGATGAAACAGGTCAGTAGTGTAATTGTGATGGTACTTGGCGCAGCGATGATGCAGGGGGGTCCTTGAAAAAGTGGTAGCCCCGAGGCCCATGGTTCTTTCATGCGGCCCTGTCCTAGGTATGTGATAATTCAAGTGGTTTTCATGTGTCTACTTCAAGAATCAGCATTCCATTTATTTCCATAAACTGGAAGGACTGTTGATTTGCTCTCGGTGATAGTAGTGTGATATCTTTGTAATGAGCTTTACAACTTTAACAAAGGATTCGGCTGGGTTTTGAAGGAATAAGATGATATTATTTGCATATGAACTTATTTTTTGATTTATGGTGGCTGCACAGACTTCAATGATATTGTTTCTCTTTCTAATTACTGCTGCTAATGAGTCTAAGGATAAGGCAAGAATAGCAGGGAAAGAGGGCAACTTTGTGGCTAGTATTGACTGTGGCTCTCGGTGAGTTGTATACATTGTATCCATTGAGCTACATCCTTTCCTAAAGGGCTACCACCAGGTCAACATCTATATTCCCAAATGCAATTACTCAAAACAGTTTGGATAGGAATCTGGTGAAAAAAGAAGGGGAGGGGGGCGGTCATTGATTGGGTGACCAATATCAAAATTCGCAGTGAACATTTCTGGAATTCATAGTGGTTCGCCTGCTGATTTTCCGGATCTTATACCATTTCCTGTTTCGCATCCACTAGGCCAAACTATGGACTATGAACCACGGGGAGAATGCAGTTAATATGGGCATAAACTACAGTAGAAGATGCTGTCGGTAGTGACAGCAAGGTATGGGAACAAATGCATAGATTTCCCCTGCTTGTTGCTCTGCAAGCGATTTCCTTTATTTGCTAGGAGGAAGTTATTAAATTTTGGTGAAGGTCAGACACATATTTTTGATCCAGGATATGAAAGAATTTCTATTCACGTAAAGACAACACTGTCGAGACTCCTTTGACAAATAATTCCTCCGCCAAAGGATTTCAAAACAACAGGGGTAATGCACTGTCGGAGTGCTTTCTACTTTTGTCATGGATTATTTTGTTATGGATTTGTCATTAGAGAAAATGTGACCTTGCCTGTGGTAACCCAGCTAAAGTCATTTTCTAGTGATGTAAAGTTTTTTTTTCAGTCATTTTACATCATGTCAGGAATATTCTGTGAAAAAATCTAACTGATATCTCTAATTTTGACCGAGAAAGGTAATTTCAAAGTTTTGGCAAATTTCAGGCGCAGAAAGAGTTTTTTTTTTTTTTTAAAGAAATTCCAATTTAAAAATAAGTACATTTTTAAAACCGCCATACTTTTCAACCATAATTTTCCTGTCTATGTGTCATATATCAAATTAAAGCTTGCATTCTCCTCTTTTCATGCATGTATGATACATTCATTGTAATATTCTAGTAGTTTGACAAAATCAGCCTTTTTATAAGGATGTGCATGACCAAAAAGCATAAATCCCATTGAAATGCATGGAAGGAAGGGGTATCATATAAACTTTACTGCAACAGCAGTAATAAACTTCACTGCAACAGCAATTACAAAAATAATTATATTTGAGATTGTTTGTACAGTATATTTTATTAGTAAAATTGCACGTCAGTATCAAAATCTCTTTCCACTCCAATGCTATGGCATAAAATTTTTGTTATATCCCAGACATCAAAGAAAAAAATGCCCTACCAGCAGTTAAGTGTAATATTTATATACATATAATATACATACTGTATATATAATTTATATTTATATCTTTGTAACATAGCAAACCACATATTCTGAAATGATCAAGATGCAGAGTATTTTACACACGTAGACACATATTTGAGACTTCAAACTAGGCTGGTTAGCTTCACAAGACGTTAATCTAGAAATGCTAACACTTAATGTCTGACATTTCCAAGGTGATACGCAATCCATGGAGAACTCTGCACCCTGCTTAGGTCGCAACTCTCCTGCCATACCATAAAGTGACCTTCTTTACGATGGTGCGCATTGATATTATGGTCTACATTCATTTTCAATGGTGGAAAAGGTGTTCCTAAACCGAATGACACCCAAACTATCGGGTGTTTATATCGAAGGTAAACTAAAAGCCGACAGAAACGTTTCTTGTGGAAACCAACTTCCGGTATTTCTCCGTTAGAAAATGTAAACGTAATGTCAATAAATGCATTCATTTTAATATGTATGATGTTAGAAATTAACTTTTGAACACTATATTTCAAAACCCCAATATGTAACCTATTTATACCAATAAACTCAAATGTCATATTTTTGACATTTTTTTAAATCATAGGGACTACTTGACGACCTTTATCTTAAAATCAGATCAGGCGAGTTTAGCCTGGTTTTCACGGGCGGGGTCACAAATCTTCAATCGTTGTTTGTTGTCCAAAATTGGCCACGACCATGCTTCTTGGAACAATTGATGACTGGAATGGTAGGAGTAGATATATACTCATAAATGAAAGGGAGTTTTCCAGAAAAAAACTGGGGACATGGTTTTTTGCCGCATGTTTAAATAAAATGATATAGTCCGCACACTGAAAGCCAATGCTCCCCAAAAATTTATTATGTCAACGTTTCGATCACAAAGTGATCTTCGTGATCGAAACGTTGACATAATAAATTTTTGGGGAGCATTGGCTTTCAGTGTGCGGACTTTATCATTTTATTTTTGCCTATTCCTACATTGTCCTGCATCTGTAATTGAGTGGATGTGCATGCTTTATTGTCTTAATCTTTGCAGCATGTTCCCATGCTGCCCCAGAGTTCCCAAACAAATCACATGGTCCCATTTTTCACTCTTTCCTGATCCACACAAGCCCAGCCACGTTATGACCTGGTAGCACCACAAGATGGTATTGCTGGATGACACTAGACCAGGCAAGTCTGACCCATTAAGTTTTCATGCTGATTTGTCTGTCCTCCTCAAGACACGCGTCATCGTTCCTACCCTTATTCGGGGAGACAGACATCAATCACTAAGACAGCGTGGCCAAAGTTGATTCTGTAATTTGGACAATTGCAGCCACAGACCATATTGGACAATAATACTTATCAAACCTAGGTCTGGGGAAGATGGTAATTCTCACTGCCTTCAGCTAACATTTTCACATATATGTCTACCCCAGTCATTGTCTTGCTGGATGCAATCCCGCAAAATTTCCTTCTCATACTTTCTCCTCTGATCGTGGCTGACTGACGTCTGACGTGGCAGCATGGTCTGTGGAAAGCATCGTACTGAAACTCACTCCAACATCCATATTCTAATTTAATCTGCACCGGTCTTACATTGCTGTGAAAATATGTTTGTCCCTTCCTGATTTATTTGAAAGAATAATTTGTTTCAGATCTCCAAACTTATTTTAATTTTAGACAAAGATAATCCGAGGAAACACAAAATGCAGTTTTTAAATGATGATTCCATTTATTGATGGAAAATGCTGCGAAACCTTTCCTGACCATATATGAAAAAGTAATTGCCCCTTTCATTACTAAATCAACCAGTTTAATTGATATTTGGGTTCAATTCCTCAAGAGACACCTTTAGCCATGATTACTGCCAGCACTGTTGAATATAAACATGACTTTGATGAAACCTGTCTGGCAAAGTGAGAAATTCATGAACTGATGAGAAACGAAGTCATTGACATCTATTAGCCTGCAAAGGGTGACAACACAATTTTTAAGACTTTTGGACTTCAGAGAAGCATGGTGAGGGCCCTTATCTACAAATGGAAAAAAACTTGAAATAGTAATAAACCTTCTCATAAGAGGCTGGCTGACTGAAATTCCTCCAAAAGTGCCCTGTAGATGTATCCAGGAGATCACAAAAGATTCCTGACTAACACCTAAAGAACTCCTGGCCTCACTTGTTACAGTTAAGGTCAGTGTTCATGATTCTACAATAAGAAAGAGACTGAGCAAAAATGAGATCCGTGGACGAGCTACTAGGTGAAAACCACTGCTGACCAAAAAGAACACAAAGGCTTGTCTCAGATTTGCCAAAAACATCTTCATGACCCCCAAGACTGACCCTCAAGACAGATGAGTCAAAAGTGGCAAATGTTTGAAGACAAAGGCTCTGTTACAGCTTGTGAAAAGTTAGGATAGCTTTCCACAATGAGAGCATCAAACCAACAGTCAAACACAGAGATCGTGATGCCTTGGGGTTTTTTTGTTTGTTAGGCAACTTGCCATAATTGATGGAACCATGAATTCTGCTCTCTACCAGAAAATCCTGAAGGAGAAGGTCTGGCCGTCATGACCTACAGCTCAAGCACAATCGGGTTATGCATTAGGTCAATGATCCAAAGCACACAAGCAAGTTCATCTCTGAATGGCTCAAAAAAAAAAAAAAAAAAAGGTATGGAGTAGCCTCGTCAAAGTCCTGACTTGAATTTAACTGAGGTGCTGCGGAATGGCCTTAAACAGGCAATTCATGCACGAAACAATCTGCCTGAAAAAAAAAACCCTCCAATGTGCCTGAATTAAAGAAATTCTTTGAATAATAGTGGGCCAAATTTTATCCACAGCAATGTATTAGACTCCTGGCCAGTTATCACGAAATTTGATTGCAGTTGTCACCATTAAGGGTGTCACAGCAAATCATGAGGTTTTGGGGAGGAAATATATGTTCAAATGGGTGATACAGGTTTTGAATAGCTCATTACCTTTCCCAACAACAACACAGGACATTTTATTTGATTTCAGCGCTGCCACTCCAGCCTTGAGGAAGAAGTACCTGAGTTCAACAAACCTGGTCATTGTTCATTTTGCGCTTAACTCCACTCCACTCACTATATCTATTTCTGAGCAGAGCATGTGCATGAGTATGTATTAGCTAGTAGACATCTTTTTTCAGAGACTAAATGGACCGTTGATGACTCACAAAAGAGAGGTTGAACTCACCCAGAGTCTCACTCCACCCACCATCTTATTTCGTCCGACCCTAGTCCAGTCTGTGCGACATCTGATTCCATCTGACTCCTCTGGCATTTCTTATAATGTAACATATTCAGAGATGTCAGCTGGTGGGGGATAGGCTTCCCTTCTGTAGTCAAGTTCCTGCTGAGATTCCTTCTCATTAGAAAGTTTTTCCTCGTCACTGTTTGAGGGTTTTTCCTTTCTATTGGGAGTTTTATCTCACTGGTCTTTGAGGATTTCCTTCCCATTGGGAGTTTTATCTCATTTCCTATCCTGAGGATTTAGGCTAGGTGCTTTGCCTAATGGTGAAGTGTTACGAATAAGGAATAAATTGACTAGAATTCAATACTGTCTTTATTCATTCGAGTAAACAATTCTGAGGTGAGGTCTCGAGTATTGAATCAGTTACGAAACCTTTCAGTGTAAGGGTCAAACCTGGGTCCTCGGTGCCTGTGTTTGTAGTGAAAAACATTGTAGCAATAAAGCTGAATTAAGAAGCTTAGTTTTTGATGTCCATGTCCTTGTCCATGTGAGCTTTGAGCCAAAATGGAGGAGAGTTCCATGCAAACTTCATTGAGTGTTTTTATGAGCAGAGTTTTGTTTCAGCTTTTGCACTTCTGCTTTGGCCTGTTGGTTCAAGGCCCATGAATAACAAAAGCAGATAAATAACTTGGGGTGAAGCACCATTTGTTGCACTACTCAAAGAAAAATAGCTGTTTACCAAAGTTAGCGCGACAACACGCATCCCTGGCAGTCGTGCACCCTTTGAGCTTTGTTTAAATCTATGACACCATTATCAAGGGCCTCACTGAAATAAAACAGCAGGCTTGTTTTTCCATGGTGCCTCCCTGATTTTATCCGCTCTTGCAGTGACTCTGCTGTAATACATGATGTACATCACAAGTCCCATAGGGCATGCCACAATATAAACTTGTTTCCAGATTACCATTCCTCACCTTTGGATCTCTGCCATACTGATCATAGAGTATGCATGCTTTGCTAGCAGTTTCTCTACCACTGCCTATTTTACGCAGACAGCACAAATTCAACATTTTTCTTCCCACTTTAGTTCTGTAATAGACATTTATATTTTAGCTGATACTCTGAATTTACTGAGCTCACTTTACTGGAATTTGCCAGACACTGTAATCCGGCTTACATGCTTTATATGCAGTCTATTTTTACAGCTGGATATTAACTGAAGCTGCTTGGATTAAGCATGGCGTTCGAGGTGCTCCCCGTGGGAATCATAGCAGTAACCTCAGGAGTTAGAGCAGTTTTGCTGCTCTGCTAGCTCTGCATTCATTACCTATTCACCCTCACTTCACAAGAGACTGAAAAGTCAGTTTGTTTGCCTATTGTGATCTCTACATTGGAAATTAAGTTCTGTCAGATTAAAAACAAACCATCTGGGCTTCTATGGTTTCGGAGTATACCAGTGCAGATTTTAGACACAATACCATGATCTTCTAAGCCTTTTTGTTCTTGGGTTTTCTTGTCCTGATTGGCAGTCCCACATTTTCTTATTGCCCAATACAGCATTGTGCAGAATCTTATGCACGTTTAGGACTTTTCTTTTCAGGAAGGATTCTTTATGAACAAAACTATATGTTTGTAAGTTAGGGAAGATTTTTATTGAAGAGCTGTAACAACTGTCAGCATGTAAATCAAATCAATATCTGGTGAATCTCTTTGTCAGAAAATTGCGTACACGGTCACGTACATCGGGCTCCAAAATTAGTGGCATCCATTACTGTCAATGCACAAACAATACAAAAACAATTTAATTATGGAGAAACAGAGTATACCTACATATGTGAAATACTTTATTAATTTCTCGATAGCAACATCCAAAATCATTACAATAATTTGCTACAAAATAAATTTCAACTAAATGAAGGTTTCATAGTAATTGACACCCTCAATTTAGTACGCAGTGCAACCACCTCTGGGAAGGATAACAGCATAAAGTCTTATCCTGTAATTTTTTGACAAGGTTAACTTGTCAAACATTTGGGGGGATTTTGACCATTTTTCTGAGCAGGTTCTTTCAAGATCCTTCATATTCTTGGGTTTGCGTTTATCAACTGCCCTCTTCAACTGGTCTTAAAATGGATTGAGGTCTGCTGACTGAGATGACCATCGCTTGACATTGATTTTGTTGAGGCAGAACCAGTGTGGATCTTGGGGCATGCTTCAGGAAACCAGATTGTCAGCCAAAATATCATGATAATTGGTGGAGGTCATCATGCCATGAATCTAATCCAGAGCCCCTAGACCTCATGAATTAAAACAGCCCCAAAAGATGACTGAGCCACCATCATGTTTTACCGTGGGAATAAAGTGCTTCTCCTTGTATGCATCTCTGTTTCAACGGTAAACACGTCGATGCTGTAGCTGACCTAAACATGCAATTTTGGTCTCACCTGTCCAAACCACCTTGTTCCAATCATAATTTAACTGATGTATGGCAAACTCCGAGGGTTTGCTTCTGTGTCTTCTGGCAACTTTTCCAAAAAGCCTGCAGCAGTGGAGGTGGCACCTCGTGATGCTTTTTGAAACCTGGTGACCCCAAGATGCCTCCAATGCCAGCAATTCCTTCTCAGTGATTTTTGAGAATTTTGTGGCTTCTCACACCATCCTAAATGCAATACCTTCTCTGTCCTTGGAGTTTTGAACAATTCTGTATGTTTGGAATTTTTTATCACGAGTCATGACAGTGCGCAGAGGTATATTCAGTTATTTTTGAATCTTCTCATAGCCATTGTAAGGTTTCTGCATTGCAGCCCCTCCCCCTCCGGCTGTCTTCGCCTCCACTTCAACGAGCCACTCCTGTTTGTTTTGTAATATTTATGAATAACCTTTGTTTTTTTTTTTCAGCGTGGACTGAGCGAGCGAATCGTGTACCCCCTTTGGAAACAAGTTTCCACCCAGAGTCACCTCCAAAAATAACAAGGGGAAAATAACAAAGCAAACAATAGAGAGGTATCCCGATGGAAGGATTATGAGATCCAGCTAGGACTACCTAGCTAACAAGAGTAACCGAACAGCGCACAGAAAAGGAGAGACGAGCGAGGTAGTCAGAGGAGTGAATCAAAGTCAAAAACCGGGCATCTACACCGAGCAACTAGGTAGAAGGGCAAAAGCAAAAATCAAAGTCACAGAGCGACAAGCCAAGGGTCAATCACAGGAATCCAAACGAACCAAAAACAGGGCAAGGCAAGAATCGTAGGTCAAAACACTGAAGGCCATCGAAATACTCACAAGTTCAGAAACGCTAATTGCAAATAGTCGAAGAGCTAGTCTTCTCTGGCACGTGCAAGTGGCGGCCTTAAGGCGAAATAAAGACTACAGAGCTCGTAACACCCCCACCCTTAAGAAAAAACCTGCAATCTAGGTTTTCAACTAGGAATGACAACGTGAAAGCGTGTCTGCTACAATGTTCTCTGAACCTTTTTTGTGCAGAACTCTTAAGTTGAATCCTTGGATAATCAAGGACCAATGCACAAGACGTTGGTTAGAGTTACACATGCCCTGTAGGAAAACAATTGGGTTATGATCAGTGTGCACTACAATGGGCTCTGGACTTGAGCCAAGGTACACCTCAAAGTGTTGTAGAGCTAACAAAAGTGCCAGTGCTTCCTTTTCTATTGTGTTGTAATTGCACTGATACTGGTTGAATTTTTTGGAAAAAAAAAACACACACATTGAGTGGGCCATTCCCAGCTTGTCTTCCTGAAACAGCACTGCACCAGCCCCAGTGCCACTGGCATCAACCTCCAACATACATGATCTCCTGAAATCGTGAGCGGACAAAACTGGGGCATTGCACAATAGACATTTGAGAGCTTCAAAAGCATGCTGACAATCAGCTGACCATAGAAATGGCTGAGAGGCACGCAATAGGTTTGTGAGAGGTGAAACAACAGATGAAAAGTTCTTACAAAAACTCCTGTAGGATCCAGCCATTCCTAAGAAACGCCTGAGTTCCCTTCTGGTCTTGGGAACAGGGAACGAATTGATTGCCTCAACCTTGGCGTCCACAGGACGAACTGACCCCTGGCCCACCTTTTTCCCCAAATAGGTAATTGTCCCATGACCAAATTGACATTTCTCACAGTTTAAAGTTAGCATCCTGAAGGCGCAAAATCACAGTTTCCAGCGTAAAAAGATGATGTTGCCAAGTTGAAGAATAAACAACTACATCATCAAGATAAGCTTCACAATTCTCAATATTTACAAGAACATGGTTCATTAACCTTTGGAATGTAGCAGGTGCATTTTTCAAACCAAAAAGCATTACAGTGTATTGCAAGAAGGCGTCTGGCGTGACAAAGGTCGACTGTTCTGAAGCACGTTCACTGAGAGGAACCTGCCAGTATCCCTTTAATAAATTGAGTTTGGAGACAAACTTTGCATTCCCCATTCTGTCCACACAATCCTCAATTCGCAGAAGGGGAAAAGAGTCAGATTTTGTCACACTGTTAAGTCTCCGGTAATCTGTACAAAAACAGGACATGCCATCAGATTTTGGTACCAACAGACAAGGGGAAGACCAAAGGCTAGAGCTAGGGACAGCAAAACCATTCTGCAAAAGGTATTCAACTTCCCTTTTCATAATAGTCCGTTTTGATGGGTTAACACGATACGCATTCTGTTTAATAGGCTTATGATCGCCCACATCAATATTATGTTCCAAAATAGTGGTTTTCGAAGGTGCGTCTGAGAACAGCTGCAAATATTTCTCAATAAGACCTCTGATATCAGCCTGAGCCATCTCAGGTAAGTGAGACAATATGGATGGGAGAGCACAAAGAGCTTCAGAGTTCAGCAAACGAACAGGCGGAAGACAGGCACTCGTCTGGCCAAGTCCATCCAGTTCAGGGGAGTATTCTGACATGGGCACATCTACATGAGGTGTTGCAATCAGGACCACAGATGGTGTTGAGAAAAGCTTTGCATCCTCTGAGCGTGACACGTAGGCTTTTAGCATGTTAATGTGGCAAACCTGAGACTTACGTTTTCTATCAGGTGTCTTTACAATGTAGTCTGTATCACTTAATTTTTTTTGGATTACATACGGCCCACAAAACTTTGCCTGAAGGGTAGATGCAGGGATAGGAAGAAGCACTAGGACTGCATCACCAGCCTCAAAAGAGCGTTGAACTGACTTCCGATCATAATATGCCTTCATCTGGACTTGTGCGGAACTTAAGGAGCGCTTGGCTAAGTCCCAAACCATGTGTTACCGTTCCTGGAAAGTGCTAACGTAGTCCAAAACATTGCGTGGAGCAGATAGGCTCTGGTCAGTCCCCAACCACTGCTCCTGCAGGATATTTAGTGGTCCACGTACTGCGTGCCCAAACACCAAGTCAGACGGACTAAAATCGAGGGATTCTTGCACAGTGTTCCGAATGGCAAACAACAAAAAGGGAACCGCTTCATCCCAGTCCCTCCCTTGGTCCATGCAATATGCTTGAAGCATGGCCATCAAAGTTTGATGGAACCTCTCTAATGCTCCCCGAGACTCTGGGTGGTAAGCACTGGAGGTTTGGTGAGTTATATTCAACTTTTTCATTGTCTTTGTAAACAACCCAGATGTGAAATTTGACCCCTTGTCCGATTGCACATACTTTGGCAAACCAAACCTTCACAACTGCTCGAGCTTTCAGAGTACGAAGAGGAATGGCTTCAGGGAACCTAGTTGCAGTACAAATGAGAGTCAACAGATAACAATTGCCAGATCTGGTTTTAGGGAGAGGTCCAACAGAATCAATTAATATCTTTTCCAAAGGTTCCCCCATGACAGGAATTGGCTTGAGGGGCGCAGGGGGAATTACTTGATTAGGTTTCCCCACAAGTTGACAAACATGGTAGGAACGACAATACCGTGACACATCAGATTTCATGGCAGGCCAAAAGAAATGGTTTAGAATGCAAGTGAATGTTTTCTTAACCCCAAGGTGACCAGAGAGTTCATGGTCATGAGCTACCACCAATACTTGTTGTCTGAATGGAGTGGGAACTAAATCTCTTGCTCGCAATTCAAGCTCCTTCAACTTGACCTGACGGTCAGTTTCCATGTCATAAGCTCGGAGTTGGAGCAACCGATTCTGATATTCCTGTTTACTGAGCTCCAGCTCCAGTTCTTTCTAACGCAAATTGAGCAGTGGGTCTCCCGTGGACGAGTGCAATTTACCGGGAGACGCACTATTCTCAGCTGTAGCCTCCGTCACGGTCGGATTCTGAAGCGCCGCAAAATCTGACTCAGCACTCGTGAGCGCCTCTTCGTCAGGTAAATATTCCTGTTCCACCAATTCCTTATACAGCACTTTCCTCATTTCCCGTTTCGCCTTACTTCGTGGCACGGTAATGTTGTAAAAGTCTGCTATGATTAATAAACCATTCTTTCTGCAATGGTCGAATTTCTCCTGAGTCGGAAAAATAGTAAATTTGTTATGACCCGGTCTAGGTAGTGCGGCCACAGGTAGATAAATGAAGGAAGCCCAGGGAGAGGGAACTGCACAAATACAAAAGAACCCGAACGCTGCCCAGCACTCCGGTCCCTATACTGCCTAACCAGAGCTAACTAAAACCTACCGCTAGTCTTCGAAGGTTTACCTGGCACGGGGCAGCTTTTAAACATGTAACTCCAGAATGCTCTGTCCAGAAGCGTGGACTGAGCGAGCGAATCGTGTACCCCCTTCAGAAACAAGTTTCCACCCAGAGTCACCTCTAAAAATAACAAAGGGAAAATAACAAAGCAAAACAATAGAGAGGTATCCCGATGGAAGGATTATGAGATCCAGCTGGGACTACCCTAGCTAACCAGACTAACGGAACAGCGCACAGAAAGGGAGAGACGAGCGAGGTAGTCAGAGGACCGAATCAAAGTAAAAAACCGGGCATCTATACCGAGCAACCAGGTAGAAGGGCAAAAGCAAAAATCAAAGTCACAGAGCGACAAGCCAAGGGTCAATCACAGGAATCCAAACAAACCAAAAACAGGGCAAGGCAAGAATCGTAGGTCAAAACAAACCGGTCCAACACAGAAGGCAATCGAAATACTCACAGTTCAGAAACGCTAATTGCAAATGGTCGAAGAGCTAGTCTTCTCTGGCACGTGCAAGTGGCGGCCTTAAAAAGCACCGCCCCCTCCGGAAGTGGAAACAATCAATTAAGAGCAAGGCGAAATAAAGACTACAGAGCTCGTAACATAAGTTTACAGGTAGCTATGTCATAAAGTGTTTGATGAGTGTGTATCAGATAAGCTGGTAGGAAGCAGAGGGCAGTAAGTCCCAGAATGTGGGTCACCTGTGGTATGATGAGGCTTTGTGTAGTGTAATGGTTTAATATGACACAAATGAAAAAATCAATTTTTCAGTGCTTGTGCAAATATATTTCAGTATCTGGTGTGTCAACCAACCGATAACCTAATAACCAGGGTCATTGGCAACGGAATTTATATGATTGGGGACCTATTATGCTTTTCGGAAGACACAAAGCAGCAGTGGCATCAAACTAGCTAGGTAAGTGCTCCAAATTATGTTTATACTTAAACTGAATTCAATACGTGACCTTAGTTAATTGACTGTGGATACGTGAAGGGGACAAATAAATATAGCTAGAATTATAGATCTGCATTCAAACTGTCCAAAAATACAGTCAAATATTTTAGGAGAATTTTTTTCTGAGGCCGGGTTTTTCTTTTAAAAAATGCCTCTCACATCACTTTGGGGCCGGACTTGGCGACCACCGTGACAGGAGGGTCGCCAAGCCTTCACTGATAAAATGCGGCACAGCGCCCACGTCGCTTCCGTAAAGTGAACAGCATACAGGGACCTGTCTGGATTTTCAGAGTATTTTAATGATGTCATGTGCTGTAGGTGATGAAATCCCCCAATTCTTGCAATTTAACTCTGAGAAATGTCATTCTTTAATTATTCAACTATTTACTCATTTAGTCTTTCACAGAGTGGTGAAGCCCCAAGCCATCTTTACTTCTGAAAGACTCAACCTCGCTGGGATGCTCTCTGTGTGCCCAATCATGCTACTGACCTGTTGCCAACTAATGTGATTAGCGGTGAGACGTTCCCCCAGGTGTGTTTTTTAAAATCCAGTCTTTTATTGCTCCTTGTCTAAATATTTTTGAAATGTGTTGCTGCCATCAAATTGAAAATGAGCAGATATTCTTCAATAAACAAAAACATTTCTCAGTTTCAACATTTGATATTTTGTTTTTGTACTATTTTCAATCAAATACGCAATCTAGCTAATTCGCAAATAATTGTTAAGTGTTTTTTTTATTCACATTTCACATAGCGTCCCAACTTTTTTTTGGAAATGGGGTTGTAACTTTTTTTCAGCAGAATCTCTGCGCAATGTTATCGTGGCATAGGAAAGATAGAACAGGTTGAAAATATCCTGGAAATGTTGTGGACCCTCAATAACAATAACAATTCTGCACAACAGTCAGATATAACAAAAATAATTATTTAATAAGAAACTACATTTGATGAAACTGACTGAAGGCTTGTGTGCAAAATATTAAATGATACCTTGTAGTTTATATCAATTAAGAATATTTAGAAAAAGACAGATTAATAAAGAAAAGTACCTGTTGTGTACAAATTTGACTTTTTAATCACTCCTCTGTTGAAAGACTAGTTGTTACCAGTTTTGAATGGAGATGCTCATTCTCATGGGTTGCTTCTTTAGGCAGCAAAGACATTCTTTCCTCCTGACAAACAACGTTCGCAAGCAACGTCCACAGATGCACCAGGTGACATTTCCCATTCAACGGTCTGAATATCGACTGGATGGAGAGAACATCAGGATCATGGACGTAGATAATTTCTAATCTGCGGTTGGCAGTAATGCATGTAGTTGCGTTAACACTTCCGAAAATCAGAAAGAAGATTGGTAGTGTTGTTGTTGATGGCAACGTGCAGTGAGGCTGTGATATCAATTCTTTTTCTTTTGTCTTTGTTCGTTTTCCTGGGATTTTTTATGTTTTCTGCTTCTTAGAAACTTAAGAAAATAACCGATAGAGATAGCAATTTCAACCCTTTGAAACTGTTTTAAAAATTCTGAAGCAACTGCTATTTTGAAACAACTTTTCTATCAGTAGTGTACAGCATCCTGGGGGAAATTTATCGCAGCTATTGTAAATGTTTTGAACTGAAAAAAGCACAGATAGCCACAGTTGAGCCTCAACAACAGATCGCTTTTACAAATAGTTTTGACTACCATCATTTATTATAATAGACTATATTAAGATACACAGTGTGGGTTAATTTTCTTAATTTATTTGATTTGAGATAAGCTGACATGCACATCATACAAAACCCAAAACCAGTGAAGTTGGCACGTTATGTAAATCGTAGATAAAAACAGATTTGATTTGCAAGTCCTTTTCAACTTATATTAAATTGAATACACAGCAAATACAAGATGTTTAATGTTCAAACTGAGAAACTTTATTTATTTTATTTTTTTTACAAATAATCATTAACTTAGAATTTAAAGGCAGCAACACATTGCATAAAAGTTGGCACAGGGGCCTTTTTACCACTGTGTTACATCGCCTTTCCTTTTAATGACACTCAGTAAGCGTTTGGGAACTAAGGAGGCCCATTTTTGAAGCTTTTCAGGTGGAACTCTTTCCCATTCTTGCTTGATGTACAGCTTAAGTTGTTCAACAGTCCGGAGTCTCCGTTGTCGTATTTTACGCTTCATAATCCGCCACAAACTTTCATTGGGAGACAGGTCTGGACTACAGGCAGGCCAGTCTAGTACCTGCACTCTTTTACTATGGAGCCATGCTGTTGTAACACGTGCAGAATGTGGCTTTGCATTGTCTTGCTGAAATAAGCAGGGGGGTCCATGGAAAAGACATTGCTTGGATGGCAACATATGTTGCTCCAAAACCTGTATGAACCTTTCAGCATTAATGGTGCCTTCACATATGTGTAAGTTGCCCATGCCTTGGGCACTAATGCACCCCCATACCATCACAGATGCTGGCTTTTGAACTTTGCGCCTATAACAGTCCGGATGGTTCTTTTCCTCTTTGGTCCGGAGGAACAATTTGAACAATTTGAAACAACAACCAAAACAATTTGAAATGTGGACTCGTCAGACCACAGAACACTCTTCCACTTTGCATCAGTCCATCTTAGATGAGCTTGGGCCCAACGAAGCCGGCGGCGTTTCTGGGTGCTGTTGATAAATGGCTTTCACTTTGCATTGTAGAGTTTTAACTTGCACTTGCAGATGTAGCGACGAAATGTAGTTACTGACAGTGGTTTTCTGAAGTGTTCCTGAGCCCATGTGGTGATGTCCTTTACACACTTATGTCGGTTTTTGATGCAGCACCGCCTGAAGGATCGAAGGTCACGGGTATTCAATGTTGGTTTTCGGCCTTGTCGCTCACGTGCAGTGATTTCTCCAGATTCTCTGAACCTTTTGAAGATACTACGGACCGTAGATGATGAAATCCCTAAATTTCTTGCAATAGCTTGTTGAGGAATGTTGTTTTTAAACTGTTTGACAATCAGTTCACGCATTTGCTCACTAAGTGGTGACCCTCGCCCCATCCTTATTTGTGAATGACTGAGCATTTCAGGGAAGCCGCTTCTATACCCAATCATGGCACCCACCTGTTCCCAATTAGCCCGTTCACCTGTGGGATGTTTCAAATAAGTGTTTGATGAGCATTCCTCAACTCTCTCAGTCCTTTTTGCCACTTATGCCAGCTTTTTTGAAACATGTTGCAGGCATCAAATTCCAAATGAGCTACTATTTGCAAAAAATTACAAAGTTTACCTGTTCGAACATGAAGTAACTTGTCTTTGCAGTGTATTCAATTGAATATAGGTTGAAAAGGATTTGCAAATCATTGTATTCTGTTTTTATTTACGATTTACACAACGTGCCAACTTCACCGGTTTTGGGTTTTGTACATCTTTTAATCCAACTGAAATGTCATTGTTAGTTTCAAACCATTTGCCTGTCAGGAATCAAACTCTTCTTAAACCATCACGAGTGAGCTGTTCAGTTAATTCATTATTTTATGGGAGGGATGATAATAATAAAGAATTTTATTTTTATAATACCTTTCATACAAGAAATACAGCCCAACGTACTTTACAAAGACGAGCAACAGGTGTGGCTCCTTGAAGTGGAGGCAAAGACAGCAGGAGGGGGAGAGACTGCAGGGCAGAACCATCACATAAATTGAGGATAATAGAACACTTTAAAGAGGGGCAGCAATGTGTAAGCGCAAAGCAAAATGCAAAGCAGTTATCGAACAATAAATCAAGTTTTGGAACTGCTGCACTGCTTGGAGGGACGAGATGACAAGTTATGGAACTTCTCTTAGTTTCCAAAGTAATTACTCCAAAATTTACCGTGGTGAAGTTGTTTTCATGGTAGAGGAACTATGGCGCCAAGAGATGTTCATTTTTCAAATGTCGTTCATTGGAGGAAAGCCTTTGGTCCAGTGCAGCAATGGATAAAGGTCATTTAAAAATGCTAACGTGTTTACATTTTGCCTACAGTATATAATATACAGCACGTGTATCTTCTATTATATTTGAAACAAAATCTCTATCTATTAAAAAAAAAATTAATGGTACATCTCAATTTTAATCGCCAATTACAAGCTGTTGTGGGTGCAAACTTGTGGACCAAGTGTTCTCCTAACCCTTGTAAATCTACTCTCAAGGAATGAACACATTCTCCGGAGTCTAATGCGATCAGGTTTATTGCAAGTCTCTCAAAGTGAAATACAAAACCCAGGCTGTTCTGTGCAAACCACACCGCATTCATTCATCATCAATCACCTGACACAGATTGACCACCACTTGTCCAAACCCTTATATTTATTGGCCTTTTGGGACATCCCTGTAGGTGGGATTAAATGTGACTCTGTCTACCTCATCCAACATTATTCATTCTGATTGGTACATTGTCCTATAGCAACCCTCCACCCTTAGTAACAAATTTGCCATTACATCATAGTGTAAATTCATTTTCTGCCTCCAGGGACACTCGAAGATCACATATGAGCCTCCCAAACCTTGGGTTCAATCGAAGGTCAGTGTGGATGCCCAAGTTGGCTGGGTTCCTGGATATTTCCAGAATAAACTGGACAGAGCCGGCTCATATAATGAAGCTGCTTATTGGTTGACTACCTTTATGGTCATTCCAGAAGATTAGCTCATCTAGCCAGCTTTGGTCAGCCTGCTAGGGGCTGTTCTTTCTTGGGCGTTTGACAGTTTTTGTTACTTCTCGGCTCCACATTCTTACAGAAGTTTTAAGGGGCCACAAGAACCTGACAGAGTTCTCTCTGTTGAACTGTGATTATAGTAATACTCTGATTTTAGAACATTTTGGGATATTTTTCCCACCACACTGTCTCTATCAAGCAATAACCCTATACACTCTCAACAATCATTCAAACCTTCCTCTATAGCCCTGGTCCTCAAATCATACCCCACGAGGTCCGAGGACTGCTGGTTTTCCACCCTCCCTTCACCTGGGAGTCAGGTGTTAACACAGTCTGGCCAATCAGAGGCACTAACTGTTCATTTACTTGCCTGGGATAACAGAAAACCTGTGCTGGGTTTGGATTCGAGGTCCAGATTTGAGGACCCCTGCTCTATAGGTTGTGGGTAGTTTTTTTTTTAACCTGGGACAGACACTACTGGGTCTCGTGACTGAGGTTCTAAACTGCGTGATAAACCCGTGTCGATACCCAAAGTTTTGAAGGTGTTCGAAACGTAATGAACTTGAGAGTAGAAATTTCCTTCACGATTAAAAACCACTTATTTATACTGACTTCTGCTGCCTGAAACATTGTTCTTTTCAACTTCTTTTTGCTCTCCTCTAGAACCAGCCAGTGGTGCTAAGATCTTTCTTGATAAATGTTCATTTGAGTGACTTCGCGCATAGCTCATATATAGTTAGGGTCCAAGGATTGCTTGTCCTCCAACACGGGAAACCAAGCTATTAGACCTTTGGGCACCGCATTTGTTTAATTACGAAGGAAGGAATCAGGTTGAATCTCAGAGTGTAAAGGGCAAGGCAGAAAATCACTTCTGAATGTGTGGGATCTTCGATTCCTCAGATGTCACAGTTTTAAGAACTAAACGGGCTTGGAAATACTTTGGTAAGGACTGAGGTTAGCTATAGTAAGTCGACAGCTTTTGCTGCTGCATTAACTGACGTAAGTTAAAGCTTAACTATGCAAAGCCAAAATCATACATCAACACTGTCAAATGTCATCTGTCATCAGTAACTCAGTGGAAGTGTTTTTTCTAGTGTGACAAGTGAACATTTTAAGTGGTTTTTGGAAAAGACAAGAAAAAAAAACCACTCCGATCTACAGACCAAAGACTACTAGCTATTCTCTGCCTCAGGGTCCAAAGCTAACGTCTGTCATGGTATTTAGGTGTGTCAGGGCAAATGTTATGGGTGACGTGAACATTTGCAAAGGCACCAAAAGCACAAACTTTGAAGCTATGCTACACTGACCAAAACTTCCAACACAACACTCGGGTTTATTGCAACACGTCATTTTCTTATGATAAATTTAACAATACATAACAAATATTAAGATTCAAATCAAAAAAACAGTTTTAGAGTCAGGAATGTCAGGATTTTTCCGGGTTTCCAATTCATTGCATCAGTTGAAGGGGCAATTCTAGATCACTGAAGTCAGTATCTTGTATGGCCTCCTCTGGCGTCACATGGAGTCTGGCGTCTGGATTCTGGAGTCAATCAAATGCCGAATTTCAGCCTGTGTGACGCGGTCCCATTCCTCCTGGAGTGCTTGACGCAACTGTTGGACTGTGGCTGGTTCTGGATCACGCCTTCTCACCCGGCGATCCAGAATATCCCATAGATGTTCTATAGGGTTTAAATCTGGGGGATACGCAGGCCAATCAAGACACTGAAATAATTTCTGCCACAGGTAGTCCTGACAGACTCTGGCAACATGTGGTCCCGCGTTATCCTGTTGCAGCGTTAGGCGATAGCGATGGACGAGTGGAACTGCGACAGGGGTAAGGATGTCGTCACGGTATCGGGCCAAGGTTTCCATCGATGAAAATGAGGTCTGTCTTGTGTCTACTGCTTATTCCAGCCCAAACCATCACACTGGGTCCACCCCAGCGGTCACGCTGCAGGATGGTAGTGTCAGTATAACGTTCCCGTCGCCTACGCCATACACGCAGTCTTCCGTCAGACATACTCAACTTGAACCTCGATTCATCGGAGAAGAGCACCCTGTTCACCCTGAGAGCATTCCAGCCCAAATATGTCCTTGACCATCGCAGACGGACATGCAGGAATCAACACCAAACCACGGCGGGGACGTCGGTTGTGCAAGTGGGCTTCACGCAGGCGATTGCGTACGGTTTGGTCGCTAATCCAGTTCTGGTGACGACCTCTGGTCTGAGCAGCAGTGACTGTAGCTGGCAGGAAGCGATTGCGCAGGTGCTGGAGGCGAATATGGCGATCCTGCTGAGGGGTGGTGACACGTGGTCTGGGGGCACGTGTTCGATCACTGTTGCTTCCTGTTTCATTATACCGGCTCCAGAGACGTGATACGGTCGACACGTTGACGCCCAGGTTCCTTTCAACCCGTCTTTGCAACATTCCACCAGTGAGCATACCAACAGCTCGCTGATTTTGACCTAGGCGCGGTATTGGTCACACGTTGACCCAGGATAATGCAAAGAAATATTTAAGTTTCCCATTGCTACGGCCGTTTATTGACCAAATTCTCGAAGGATTGGCTGGTTCTACTCAACCTGACGGGATAGGCAAAATTCTAAACAATGTGCAATCAAGCGGAACAAGCTGCCCACACGATAAAATCATAATTTTCTGAGCTTTAAAGTTTAAAGTTGTAGTTGATGTATCATGGTTCAAAACCAATATCCCATTTTATGTAAACCAAATATTTCAAAATTGAATGTGTTGCATTGGAAGTTTTGGTCAGTATACCATCTGGGCGTTGTTTGTTCCTTGGACATCCCTGCATATTCCAGCTAGACAACACCAAACCCTATTCCATCCGGATTAGTCCGTGACTGCCTGTATTACTGATCTGTCTTCAATTGAGAAAAAATATACGGTGCTTTATGCCTAGAAATGCATAGCAAAGAAGGCTTTGAGCAATTGCACAGCTGAACATGTGCACAATGGCGAAATAAGATTAAAATTGTTCTGCTAACTGGTTTCTTCAGAACTCAAATGCTAATGAGTATGATTGAATGTCATGATGTTATGTTACACAGTCATAAACAATAGACTGTACCAACTTTTGCAGACTCTGCTGCTGTCATCTCATCGTCTATTTTCAATACCCAATTACAATCAAGTTCAATTATCAAATAATGTGTCCTTGGATTCTTTTCAATATAGTAGAGGGTCAATGGACTTTTCAGGTCTTTTCTGTTTTTATGTGGATTTTTTATGAAGTGCCAACTTGAACTGGGGTTGTAACTGATAACTGAAAGCAAAGTGAAAATATTTATTCACACGTGATGGAAAAGTTATGAACTTCAGCAGTCCAATGTACGTAATCGCACAAATCATTTAGTGTCAATGTGTACTGATCCATTCCTTTTTAATCAGAATTCCAGTCCCATATGTGTATATAATATTGCCGCCCTCAGCTGCAAGCCCAAAGAGCAGTTCAGTCAGTGTCACTGTACGTAACAGCAACACTCGTGCAGGCCAAGTCTGATAGCTCACTTCTGACAGGACTGCTTTGTCAAAACAGTTTATATAAAGGCGTACAAGCATGCACCGATTTTGGTGACGTGGCTCTGTGTTGGGAGATTGCTGCCTGCCCTGTCATGGAAACGATGGCAAAGAGCGTATAGCAACCAGCAACAATGACATCAAAGAAGAGATATAGTTCTAGATCATTCTAACTCCATTAAACACAATTAATGTTTTACTAGCCAGGTGGAGCTGGGATAGTCAAGAGTTTGTGAAGTGAGCACGGCAAGAAGCTTCTTCTTCAGATGGCGAGCTTAAATAACTCCACAGGGTTGACAATGGTCTGACAAGTCGTAGTCAGGTGGCAGTCAAGAGCACTCAGGTGACTCGGAAACGCTGTTCTCCAGCTGATCCGGTAGCTTGACATCATGACCTGTCAGAGCCTACACAAAGCTTCACAGAGTTGAAATGTGGATTCAGCTACTGACATTATCAAACTGCCTTAGCCTTATTCAGTTTTTCCTTACTCTCTAATTCACCTGCATATTGATGTTGTTGTAGCTTTGCTTATTTGCAATTTTGTCTCCATTAAAACAGCACAATAATAACACAAAATCTTGCTATAGATATCATGTGAGTCTGGTTATTTCACCATTTTATTAGTATCTGTCACATGATTTCAGTAATGGCGTGCCTGTCTGAATGTGGCCTCAAAACCGTCACATGATGGAAATATGTGGGCAGAACTGGTCAGGAAGTGCCATTTGCCACTTGAGATGTTTCACTGATTTAAGGGCATTGATTGTGACCTCTTGGGGTTAAGGATTATTCAACCTTTGAAATATTTCAGTTATGTGGCTTTACCATTGATGACTGGAGTCTGTGAAAGGATTTCGCATTCGCTTCTCTTACCTGTCCTCTCTGATAAAGCATATATTTCGTAAGTTACTTTGTAATGAGCCACCTGTGGGAAAACAAGTACCGTCCTTTATACTACTTCATTAAATGCGGCCTTTTCTCCAGGCTTTGGAGGGAAATGGCTACTGGGAGTTTTACAGTGGAAGCCAGTTTCCTGTATACATACTGTATGTTATCGATGAGGAAGAGAAATCGTGGCGAGAAGAGGGGGGGTGCGAGCGAGATATGGAGTGAGAGTATTGGACTGAGGCAGCACTGTCGTGTGTGCTGCACCAGCCTGCTACCAATCACTCTGCTCACGGGACGCGGTGGCACAGCAGGTCAGAGCCGTAAGCTCACTGTCAGCCCCACGGTAACGAGGGACACACTTAGCTGGGCGTGATTGATAGGCGCCGCTTGTTGCTCCCTGGGGGGAAGGGAGAAGATTCCCTTTGATCTCACTGACAGGAAAATAAGTGCAGTCAGTCCCCTCTGTTATGCCGATCCAGCAGTATGACCCCACTCCCTGCTGTGATGGACAGCATGTGCAAAAGACAGCAGTGCAGTTCTAGCAACGCTATATGAATTCATGGTGGGTAAAGAGGCTCTAGCCCTGGTGGGTAAAGCAGTCTGGAGAGGTGAGAGGTACATCTCCCAGCAGCTGTATAGCACTGCCTCATCTCACGGATAGCTTTAGCATCTGTTCATTAACTGTAGGCTCCGAAGCTCTCTCTGCATTGGCTGCTGTTACTCAGCACCTGCGCTATTAGAGAAGCAAATCAAACTGCGATACGATCGAAGAACGCCACCCCAGCTGTCAGCGGGCCTCTGCCAATGGCTGCAGGGAAGAGAATTTCCAGCAGTGTTTCCAAGATGCTGGTAACACATCGCACGGCCTTTTGCTGGAACGCACATCCCAAAAGTGGGAAGCGGGCCATCGGTCGTTTTTCTTCCGTCTCGATTGTAATTGCTCACTTGAGTAACCGTGTCTGTCACATCCAGCTTTGAAAGGGGGATGAATGTTCCCTTCCAACTGAAAGACACACATCTGTGTCATCTTCCACATTTTATATTTGCTTATTTCTTCGAAAAAGGATACATTACTTGATTACTCCTTGGTCCCTCGTGCGACAGTTGTGGTGGGGAAAAATGGCACTGGGAGGGAAATGGCCTTCAGTGGAAGGAAAATTGCACTGGGGCCGACCTCCAGAGGAAATTGAGGGATTTCATTTGTTCTTGTCCCTGTATTCGCAAAAGGCGTCTCCAAGGAATTCTTTCCCTCAAAATAATGAACTAAAATGGAAAGCAGCAATGGAAGTCTAAATTACAGTGGGCTGAGGAATTAAGGGAGGGGTTGGAGAATATATGCGAGGTGCTAATTGCCTTGTGCTCTCAGATTCATTCAGCGATAAAACCTGAGGTAACATTGCAATACCGAGTGTTTTCCTTTTTAATAACCGCCGAATGGTTCTGGGAGACAGGCTCATATATTAAGATAACCCTGAAATGTAATGGAATCCTATTTCCCTGGCGGTTCAAATGACTTTTGGGGTTGTAAACTGATAGTGAATGAGATTCCGCTTTAATGAACCGAGACAGATTGTGCACAGTGTAACCAAAGAGAATGAGCCTGTGCATGCGCATAGGCGGGGGTTGCCGTGTTATAATAGAGGCATTTTTATTGCACGTCTTTGTCTCTCAAAACATGATATTTTATCTCTTGAAACAATTAAGGGGAGGAATTTCACGTTTCAGCGCAAGGGCTGATCCGGTTGCTTACCGAGCCGCTCCAGGCTGAACAGGTTTAATTTTCAGGACTGTCATTGTTTTGGTGTTTATAGAAACGTTCCCTCCGCTCTCGCCGGTTAATGAGACCGGTAACATTTTATAACGATCTCCCCGAGCCGAGGCATCGACAGAAACTGTTCATGCAGCGACGGGTGGGGGGGGAGACAGACCGGTCTCATAGTTCATTTGTTAGCTCTCTTGCTAAATGAAAATGTTTCCTCTCAGTCTTATTAGAGATGATTCACCGCCCGCTCGGCCGCGCCGCTGATTAAAAACGGACTCATCTCTCGTAACAGAACAAACAGGACTGAGCTCCGCCTGCCGATCCAGGGTTCATGGCCTTGAAACCAACCTTACATAAAAACTGCTATTCATTAGATGCATTTGCTGTGATTTTTTGGCGGAATTATGCATTTTTTTTTTTTTAGCAGTTTCTTTTTAACTGCTGTAATACTGCAGTTATACTCAGATTCAATAAAATTGAACTCCTCCATCCATTTTACATATTTGCTTAATATGAACTGCAATATTAATATTGTTGTAACCAGCTGTAGCTGAAGTGATTTTTGTCAGTCTAGGGAGGCATTCCGGCTTTAAGGGTGAAACTTTATGCACAAGCAAATTTATAACCATGAATTAATTTGCTAAAGTGTCTTGTCCAGATCACATGCCATGATGGCTTCATTCAGGGCAGATGCCACAATGGACCTGGATGATAAAGACAACAAGTGCTGAATTCCATTTAAATTCTGCAATTCCCGTTCCCAGCTCCTAATAAGCGTCCATATAAGTGTGATTTGAACGATGACCGGGGACCAACAGCAGTCTAGGTAAGCTAAATTTAGACTGCTGGGCTGGCCAACTCCGTTTTCACCTTGGTAATATATGAAAAATCTATTTGGTGAAGTGTTTCTGAGTGTGTGGATTCAATCCAAGGTGTGGGGATTTTGAGGAATAAATTCCGGGGATCTGGCAACATAATGCCATACGCCCATTCCCTTGGTGCTGAGATGGCAGGCTTTATGATGTGTGTTTTATGTAGAGACATTTTTTTTCTTCCTCTCTATTTTAGCATCTTCGGGTGTCATGTTTGCACAAAACAGGCTGACTATATTGCATATATGCAAATAGAGGATGTGTAAATGACAACTGTCAGACACATACTGGAGCTCTTTTTTCACCTTGCAGAAATAAGCAGTATGGAAAAACAGGAGGTAGGTATGTTAATGATGGTGTCAGGAGCCTCAAGGAAAAAACCCCACCGTGTCATCGCTGCTCTGTACTCCAGCTGTATTGATGGTTGATATGGTGTAAGTATGGAGCCAAAATGGCAATATTTAAAGGAACTTAAAGTTGCTAGGAGATGTAGGGAATGCAATAAACAGACAGAAATGTAGCTGTAAACAATTCTAGTCTCCATTAACTCAAAACAATTTTGTGATGATGTCCACGAAACAGTTTTTTTCTGGGATATCATGGGCTGTGTTTCAATAGTCGTTCAACATGCCCTCCTTGACTTCGCCCTCTCCACCTGCCCTCAGGAAAGTTCCCGCTGCCATCATAATTGTTTCATTTGTCTGAAAAACTGAAGTGAGCTTAGTGAGATTGACCCACAGAAGGCTCAGGGAGTGAGTCAACAATGGTGGTCACTCCAGTGATGTGTATCATCCACAATGTATTGCATTTGTGCAATCAGTGCAAGAAAATACATACTTGATTCGGTGGCAGTAAAGTACATTAATCTGCATTGTTTAATGCTAACTATTGATGAAGGAGGAGATATATCAAGTGAGCAAGGTGAATAAATTGCGTAATAAATTGAGCAATGAATTAATTACGCTGAACCTGTGGCATTTTACTTCGCCTAATTAGCAACCAAACATTTATTTTTGCAGTTGCTATGACTAATGGTTTGAATGAAAAGCCAATTAATTTATGATCGCCTTGTTTTACATTGTGTCCGAAAGTTATGAGGTGTTTTCCTATGCACCTAAATGACGACAAAAAATCTTTATTGGACCAAATGTAGCTCATGAAAGAGCTAAGATTTGTGTAAATTAGGGTGACAACCTTACTGTATTTTAATTAAAGCTTTCTTTCCAGTTTGGTGTGGTTCAACATTTAATCCTCATCAGGTGTATTCTTTTTTTGCTCCATGTGAAGCTTTACATTTTCAAATATAATGAGCCAAACAGGTTTGATGAGAATTATATCACAACTCTTGTGATTTCTGGTGCACAGAGAAAGGCTGTTATTGATGTCGGTCACCCTATGACCTTTGCTTTAAAAAAGCAACAGCTTTCATGTGAATCACGTCTAATCTGCTTTCAGCATTTCTGGTGCATAGAGGAAGTAGTTTTTGATTGCGGTGGCTTTAATATTTTCTGTAGCACGACCACTGGGTCAATGTTTACATCTCCAAATACAATAACTAAAACCATTTTGATGGGAAACATTCCGCACTTATTGTGATCATTTTTTAGAGCATAGACAACGGCTTACATTGATATCAGTCACCCAAAAACCTTTCCGTAGTACCACCAGCAGGCCAATGAATTATTTTAATCTTTAAAACTGCAATAACTAACAGCTTTAATGGAAATCATGCCAAATCTCCTTACAGCATTGCTGGAGCATAGCAGAAGAATTTTTTGATTATGGTGGCTTTGTAATGCTCCTTAGCACCACCGTCAAGTCTAATTTTACATTTCCTAATGCAATAACTTATGCAGTTTTTATGTGAATCATATCACACTTCTTGTGATTATATCTGGTGCATAGAGAAGGGCTGTCATTGATGTTGGTGACTCTATTACCTTTGCTTCAATAGTGCCACCGTCGTACCAAACTTTTAATTTTTAAAAAATGCAATAACGCAAGCAGCTTTGATAGGAATCCCGTCAAACCTGCTTTCAACATTCCTGGAGGAAGATAGTCATTGTGGTGGCTCTGTAATGTTTCCTGTAGCGCCGCGACTCTGCCGCAATGAGAACCATGTCAAATCTGCGGTGATTGTTCTTGATCTATACAGAGGATGTTGGTGATCTCATAACCTTCTCTGTACCACCATTACCAGGCCAAACTTTTCAGTTTTACAAATGCAGACACTCAGCCCTTTCTGCAGATGTAGACGCCCGCGTCCGTAAATTCCAAAATCTAATTCCTAAACAATTCTGTAATTGAATTTCCAAATGTCTAGCCTCACCTGAATAGTTTTCGAAAATCTCAGTGACACAAATCCTGAGTTCTAAAGCTTAAATAGGCTCTGCACAACAGGAAAAATTGGCAAAATTTTGTATTCTGCGCAAAGCGATTAATGCAAATCCTGTCAAATCTTCAGTCAAAATCCCTGGTGCATGGAGCAGGTACCTTATTGGTGAAGTGCCACCATTCAAATGCAGTAAGTCAAACTGCTAAAATCGAAGTCACATCATCTTAGCTGTGCACATCAGGCACATTAAAAAATCTTATTGTTCTGGAGACACAATGACTGTTCTTTGGGCATCACCTTCAGGCCAAACTTAGCCTTTTCAAAAATGCAATCAGTTGAACAGTTCTCATGGGAATCGGGTCTAAATTGCGGTGTTCATTCCCAAAACCTAGAGTCACTCCTCTCTAGATTTTTGGGACCTAATATCCTTTCCTGGAGTCCCACCACAAGGCCAAGCTACGAAACGATGCAATATATGTGCAACAAAACTCTCAAATCACAAACACTGACCACGTTATTATTCGTCAACAATTGGCACAGAGTGATTATCTCATTAAAGCGGAGATGTGATAGTGTATTTTTATCGGTTAATGATGCAAGATTTGGTCCAGTCAAGTTTCACCCCATAAGGTGAGACACCACAAGTAAATTTCGCAAATTTGAGTCAGACTATAAATGATATTGATATTTTCTCTTTAAGCTTACAAATACTATGGAACAAAATAATGACCAATGACACGTGAAATAGAAGATTAAAAAAAAAAAAAAAAATTGTTGAGTGAGCATGAGTTAGTATCTTTCATTATGATTTGCCTGTGGTATGTTTAAATAAACTTGGTTGTTTGGCACATCATACAAAAGCTAATTCTCAGGAGCACTTACCCATCAGGTCCACATACTGTATGTCTATTTCCTGCAATGTCATGGCAATATGGGAGAAAATGCATGCATAAATTACCATACATGTATTTGTTATTTTCTTAAAATGACATTTTGACTGCATTTTAAATGAAATATTTCATGTTTCTCAAAGATGTGGCCACTAAATTTTACATGCTGCTTTTTGAAGTATACGAATCAATATTCGCTGTAATTTTCCATGTTTTGCCAAGTACTGAGTCGCTAATCACAATAAAAATCGCATTGAAATATATTGTCTGATATATAAAGGGAAATATTAGTGCCTATCTGATGGAATTCTAACTCATTTGCACAATTAGAGAAAGTATATACCACCCTATCTCCATAAAGTTAATAGTATCTTTGGTGATTATTGAAAAAAATAAAAAATAAAAAATCTGCCAAATTGGACAGGAGGGTGAGTCAACACTCAAGCGCTGGGAGGATTTCAGTCTCACTGGCTTTAAGGTTCAGTACCACTTGAGCAGCATCTAGCATACAAGAAAGAATCCAAATCATTGTTAGAACATAGTAAGAATGCCAAATATAATGGAGAACAGAATTATATGTTAAAATCCATTCAAGGTAAAAAAAAAGAATCATCTAAATATACAGAGGGCAAGGTAATCTCAAAATAAAACTGTGAACTAAAAGAAACAGACCTTTAAAAAACGGCGTTAGGAATTACGAGGCTCGTAAGTCACGTTGAAAGGCAAAGTGAATGGGGAAAAGTGGGTGAATATAAGGGGAGAAACCAACCAGGAGTGAACTGTGAAATCAGGTGCGCTGCAGCGGGGAGGGGTACTGGGAATGTGGTTATCAATGAGGGAATGACTGGGAAATGATGAAGTACCAGAACAGGGAGGGCAAGGAGGCAGGGCAAACAAACACAAGGACAGTTGTAAACTGAAAAGAAAAGAAAATAAACTAAAAAAATGAATTGAATAACAGCAAAAACATGAAAATATAATGAAAAATAACCAAGCCAATCTCAAATACTGACAAAATTTAAACTAGGATCTAGACTAAACTAGACTTCTAAAAATTAGAAGTTAAAGTAACAGTTTGAAGTTACTATATTTTGCCATTGTATCACTTCCTGAATAGCTAGGGTCAAAAATTGAGGCAACATGCTTGAAAACTACCTTCTTCCAACCCCGAGAATTAAAATAATGGCAGTTGAAAATAGACTGTTGTGGCCCCCTAATAAATCTGACAAAAGAATTTTAAAAATATGGAAGAGTTGAAAACCCGACAGGCTGAGGATGCAGACAGCTTTTGCGCCCCAGGATTGGAAGGATGGTGTTATCAAAGCAAAAAAAAAAAAATCCTTGAAAATCGGTGCCTACATTTTGCAGAGAAGGATCCAGAAGCAGATCCACAAGAAGCTGCTCTTGGCCAATGAATTGCCTGGAACCGTATGGGTTGGGTGAGGGACAAACGGGATAAATGAGCACAAGCGAGCCACGTCGAAGGCAAGTCAAGGTCAGCACCAGGGAGGCAATCCAGAGGTACAAGGCACAGTGGGCAATTCTAACAAACTCCAAGGCTCAGAGGGACAGCCAGCAGGGCTGCACAGGGAAATAACCCAAATCAAAAGGTCACTAGTTTTGTTTCAATACCAGCGATGGAGGGTAAAGAACTTAGAACAGGTTCGGACACAGCTAAGAGATGCAGCAAAGGGGAGACGAAACACAGGAACTTCAAGACTTAGGAACAACAAGTTACAGGTGAGGGAAAGGGAGTGAGGAGGTGGGGAGAGATGTGAGTGCATAATTTAATTACAACGGTCAATTAGAGCACTAATGCAGCTCCAGACCATCACAGACATGGGCTTTTAAAATGTCCTAGATAACAGTCGTGATGGCCGTTCCCCTCTTTGGGCCTGAGAACGTGACATCCATTATTTCCAAAAAGTATCCGAAAGATTTGAGCACACCACATACCCAGAGGAATCTTTTCACCATATTATGAACTGTCAACGGTAAAATGCCTCAATTCATTCTGTGCAATCCCACAATGGGAAATGTAAAATCTCATTTTTTGTTCACACAACTTTTATAAAAGTGGCGGATATCAGATTTCATATTATCTTGCCGGTAAGCAGCCATGCTTTTTGTTCATTTTATTACCAGCCATAATTGATTAACCAGTTGCTAATCCACCTTTTTTTTCCAGTGGAATTTCATTTTAATATTCTTTTGGAATAGTGGCAGCAATTTCAGTGATCCAGAGGCACTGCTGAAGAACAACAGCTTATTGGATTCTGCCAAGTTTCAGACAATTTCGTCTGACAATCTGGTTGCCTCTACCAGTTAGATTTCACCGCAAGTTTGCTGTTCAGCAAGGCACTGAACCAAAGCACACCTCAATATCTGCACAAAAATGGTTTTGGGCCAACAAACTCAATTTCTGCAATGGCCATCTCAGTTGCTGAACCTCAACAAGCTCAAAACCCTGCAGCTTGGACCGAAGAGGGAAGTTATAAGTGCCTTCTACAGGTCAATCCACAGAAATTTTGTTTATCTCTGCAGTGTTATTATATGTTCTTTAATACATTTTTTGTTAATATTCAGTAAGGGTTGCCAATAAGTCTTGAGCCCACCATATTGAGTTCTGTGACGCATACTGTATATACTGGCCCAGTGGCAGGCCGTGCATTTTACACCAAGGCCTTCAGTAACCCTCACGCAATTAATATAAATTTAACCGTGACTCAACGGCAACAGCATGACGTCATAACGTAACACCCCACAAATTCCCAGTGACAGCATTCACACATAAAGCACTTTTCCATATTGCATTAATCAATCACTGCCTTTACCAAGAAACAAGAAAAAAATTCACAGCAACCAGTCCCATCTAAGTAGACTACCAAGGAAAGACTACTGGGACACCAGCCAAACTGCTGCGCATAAACACACCCGTGCCTCAGTGTGCAAGGGTACAGCCAGATATCATTCACATACCAGCAGTAACGATCTAAAACAAAATACAAAACTTACTATAAATAAAATGAAAAATTTATTAAACTCACAGCAACTGCTTGTTATTTGAAAATGAACTCCATCCTCCTCCCTTTCTTACAAAAATGATGAATGACGCCGCCATACAGCCTATCAGTCCATTTGAGCTCCAATGAAAAGTCTTTCAGGATTGCCACGGAGACCAGTGCTGATAGTAGAGCTGCCCAGTCGCATTTCGCGAGTTAGTTTTGATGCGTTTAAAGGGCTGAAAATGACCACTCGACAGAGGCAATAGATACTGGGATAGACATCACCAGATATGCCAGTGCGTGAAGTTGATGCATTCTCTCACATAGATCGCATCGTTACTCAGTTCACAGTGAATTTAAAAACAGCAGCTAGCTAACTGTTAGTTTAAACGCAAATGTCTCTGACTCAGGGACTGTTTGAGTACCAGTAAAGAAGTCAGCTCACCGCTAACTCAGAGTTAATTTTGGGTTTATAGCTCGCTAAAGCTGGAAAAAAACACAAAATTCACTGTAGTCGTTGCACTACTTTCATATGACACGCCCACTCATGTCAGATCTACTATACAGACTGTTCCGTTAGTTAATGTGACTAACCTGTTGTCAGCTCGTAACGCCCTGACGTAGGCAGAGGCCAACTAGAAGGCTCTGCTGTGTCAAAGATTGCGCCCCACTTGGCAAACTCGCAACCTGATTAGTTAAAAAAATGACAATCAGCAAAATCATCCCGCTCTTTTTCAAGGGAAGCAATCTACATTCTGAAGGCCTTGAGACTTGAGACCAGAGCCGTGTAGAGAGAGCAGCTTTGACCCGGAGGCAGCAGAGAAAAAATCTGATTGGATAAGACGAAGTTAGCCTTTATAAAAGCTGTCTGCTCTGTGAAAGCGGCACAACTCGTTAAGTTAAGCAATGAAATCTCTTAGATTTAATGATTGAGGATTTTGAATGGCTTTCTAAGATACATGTAGCTGTAATTAAGGTATTTACGAAGAAAAATAATTTTTCAAATTTCTCTAGGCCAGCAGAGAAGGACTTGCTGGCCCTGACGGCTCACCATTGTACTTCACCATTGTACTTGCCTACTGTGGTTTCTCAAAACCCTAATTAGTGACTCCACTTAGAGTTTCTAATTTTTTTTCCACTACATGGACCCTTTGTCAATAAAATCCATAACACACTGTGGTGATATTTGTAAATAAATAAATAAAAATAAAAAACTTTCAATGGAACATGGAAATCCTGTGGTCCGAACATAGTTACACCATTGTCTCCCTAAAGAATGAGTCCATGCCGAGCAATTTCATCAGGGAGCAACGACTGAAAGATTTTGTTCCAACCAATTCCTGTATATCAGTGGGTCCAATAAAATTATTTAATTAGCAATATGCAGCTTTCTAGGATACTCATTTACAGTAATGCTTGGCAAATATAATTATTGAGTAGTGAAATCAAATAAAGTCACCAGCTTTGACAAATAGTTTACTGAAATGTGTGGGTGTCACACAGAGGTATTAACATAGGAAAGACCATGCTTTAAATGTGCCCAAAACTCAAGATTCAAATGAAACCCCCTACCAACTTCTGGAAAGAAGTGTTTTTCCTTGTGAGAGGGTTGGAGTGATGGGGTTCTTCCTTTCTACACCAGAATTAACATGTATATGCATGTAAAACCCCAAAAGAGCAATAACCAAACGGCGGATATTGCCGGGGTGAAGGCCTCACGTGTTCTCTTAGTCTAACTTTAATTAGAGCATTCTTCTGGCTGGTGTGAATCACAATATAATGGATATTTTTTCACCGTCCGAGGACGGGGCATGAAAGCGCAATGGTTACGATTTATCTGACTCCATATAACAGTTAGAATACAAAATTTAGCTATAATCTCATTAAAAATCTGACTCCAAATTAGAATTAGAATTGAAACAGCATGCGTGAATCTCAGGGCAGTTACGCACCCGAACTCTATCTGCGAAAACCATTGTCACTAAGCAGATCACCCCCTAGGGTTAAAATAGGCATCTCTGCCTGGTCTAATTCGACGATAAATCCATTGGATAGAAGAGACTGTCATGGTAGCAACATCAGGCAAATGGCTCTGAGTATGAACGTACCACGAACCTTGGTTTATGTATATCAAAGGGCCCCTTAGAAAGATTAACCAATAGCTAAATCTTAAGAGCCGGTAATTTCATAACCCCTTAATAGGTAGAACCCAATCTCAATCTAACTTAGAAGTATCGCTACCTACACATGTCTTGGTAGGAGTCTCCCCTTAAGTCCCAATCGCAACAAGGCCAGAAAGAATATACAATGAGAACACGCAAGCTGGAAAAGGAATAACAATACTTTAATTCACCAGGTAGGCACAACTTGAATCAAAGAAATAAATGATAAGCCAATTACCGTTACATATAATTTAGAGGAATTTAGAGTATTTTCATACCTGGAAAAGATGAACGACCACGTGGAGCTAAAGTCGCCCCACGTGGTCGGGGAGAATTCACATGCCTCCCGGCTCCGGAACAAGGTGACATGTGACTTACCCCAAGAAGCCAGAAAAGAAGCCAAGAAAGAAGAGCCCGCCCCCTCAGGATCTCGTACCTTTAAAGACTCCAAACCACGCCTCCGAAAAGGTAGAGGGAAGGTTGGCCGAATCAGAGTTTTACTGGCCTAGGTGATAAGATAATTTGCACAGGGAGACTAGGGTAGTTGCTTGAATGAATCTTACAAACGAACCATAATTCCAAGGGAAATGAAACATGTTCCATTCAACTCCTTGGACTCCCCCGAGAATAAAGAGACCAAACATGATATGAATATGTATTAAAATGATGCAGTTGTCATGGAAAAGCCTTAAGATGGAATATTATAGCCCAATTGCGTTATCAATATATAACAGGTTCCTTCCTAGGATATTGAACAGAAATATATTATGAATTTGATAGAGGTTAAGATCGTTTTAAGCAGCTTAAAAGTAACTGATCCTGACTTTAATTGAGAAGAGGTCTGTGAGTTTCAGAGGGCCAGAGCAAATGGCTCCAAACCCCCTGCTGGGCAGAACAAAGGAGATTCGAGGCAGGCAACAGAGCATCCAGGTCGTATAAGCTTGCTGTTAAATCAACCAAATTTTACACATGGAATGTGCCTGTGTTCCAACAATATGAATTGACACGTATTTTGAGTAAAATCCAGCCAAATCAAACTTTCAGGTTCTACATGCAGGTTTTTTTAAATGCGGGGAGACGTGCTGGAAATGGGCGATTAACTCCTTTCTCATTGCCAGTAGAACAGTTTTCCTTTCTGTCTTTCTTTTTTTGGTGCATCTCATTCAACATCGCGAACATGTCTGAGAACAGGGTTAGCAAACAGAAAGCAGTATCAGGAGAATGTCTCACCTCACTGATCTTGCCAGTGTTGCACGTCCTTCCTAAACAATAAACAATCTTCCTGCCTGGCTATGAACGCATCGACGTCTGGCACTTCAAAGTGCACCGTAGCATTGCGACAGAAAAGTGTTGAAAATTAGCAGTGCATCATTTACGTCACTGCCGATCTGAACTGGAGGTGATAAATACCCGTGACTACTACAGAGTCGTTTGACCTACGAATGAATGTTGATTGTACCCTTTTTTCACTGAACAGAATAAGCAACTATTAGAGGGTGTTACAGGGTTTTTTTGCCCAGTTTGAAAGGGGGTTTAGTGTGAGGTGATGGTCAGTAGGGAGGAGTCTATGTGCTTCTTGAAGGAGCTCTATCCACTCTGTCCAATCAGCTGTCAGTTCAGGTAGCACAGGTAAAGAGCAAGCTTCTCGCACAGCCCCTGCATCTACCTGACTGAGGGGGAGTTGTATGTCAGAGTTGCTGGATGCGCCTTATTTGGAAGATGGCGTGTCTGACACTCAGACCTTTCCCTTGTGATGTGTTTTTGAGGCCCAGGCTATGCCCTGGACTTTTTTGCTTGTTCATGCGTTGTTTGGGAGGGCTGTGTGTTTCAATCAGGAATATGATTGTAATTAATGCTATTATCCAAAGCAACTTTCATTTGATTAAGGGGTCATTCCCCTGGGGCAATGCAATGATCTATCTGTGGCTTCACATTGTCACAAGACTATAGGCTGCCACTTCAGTGTTTTTGTTTATCGGTTGAGAGGATAAATGTCAGGAGTCTCTGAAAAAGAAACCAGTAGATTTAATTCCCAAGCTGCATGTCAGTTTACTGAATGTCCAAGTAAATGCAAATTTTCATGCCAAAAGTGTTTGCGCAGAGCAACAAAATGTATTGATCAGTTATTGACTAATACCTGGCATTGCTCACTCTTAATAAAAAAAAAACAAAAACAATTTTGACACAAAACCTGTAGTTCTTCATTTTGGTTCATTTTGTTTTTTTCTTGTGTTCCAGGCTTATCCTCTGTCTGCACCCTCTAATACCTAAGAGACGCCCTCAGACAAGCGTCTTCGATTGCGCCCCGACTGCATGTCGAAATATGATCTGGAGATATTGCTCTTTAGTGTGGGACTTGCTTTAATATGCTTGAATATGAATGATTTACTGTTTCGGGAAGCTCAATGCATTTAGGGTTCCTGTAGCAATGGTTTCTAACTATCTGGCCTGATTTCCAACTATCTAGCAGTGGACCTTCTATTCTGGGTGGACCTCACAAAGTAATAGATTTGACATATAATAAACAGATTCAATTAAATTGTATTTGTGTTGTGGTTTTTTTATGGAAGAACTGTCACATTGGCTCTTCACATGTGCTGACATCTATGCGCCGTCTGTTCCAGGAAAGTCACTGCATTTTATACAAGACATCGTCAAACCAAATTGTTCTTGCGTTGAAAGCGCATGGCTGTATATGCAGAGAGCGTGTGTGCTAGACTGGCCTGCCTGCAGTCCTGATCTGTCTCCTAAATTGAAAATGTCTGATGCATTATGAAGTGAAATATACAGCAATCAAGTTCTTGTACAATTGCACAGCTGACAACCTACATAATGGAGGAATGGAGGGAAATTCCATTTGCTAGACTTGATCAACTGGTGTCCTCAGTATCCAAAAACTTGATAGATCCTATTTTGATAACCTAAATGCTGTTAGGAAATGCGCGTGATGGCTGTATCACAGATTAAAACTGCGTTGAACTCCATTTCAGCCATTTCTTGACCAGAGGCGACAGTGCAGCAGCGGCGCAGTTGTCACAAGGATTGGACAAAGACAAATTTTAATTTCATCATAAAATTTTGTTAATTACTCATGGGTGTGGCGATGGTTTGATTCCATTAATGCCAATCAGATTACCTGCTGTCATTCCCTTTAAAACCACAGCATTAATGAAATAGTGTGCTGGATTTTTTTTATCTCGTGAAGAACAAGTGTCTAACCTGCATTACCACTGCCTCATTTCGTCCTCTGAGAATAGTGCTCCAATGTTCTACTGGCATGTGGGGGATAGAAAAGGCTGAATTACCTGGTAGTATATTTTGAAATGATATGGGCGATTTAAACCTTCGCTTATGCAAAATGGCATCTTTAGCATTAAAACAAGGACAAGACTGAAAGTAATTAAAGTCTTTCCCCCAAGACCAAGAAAATAGTCAAATGTCTAAAAATATACCTTCACCTCCCCTTCCCACTGCCATATTGTAGACACTATTTATATGGTACATAATGACAATGAAAACAAGAAGAAAAAGATACACTTTTATTTGCAAACAGCTCCACTGGCTGTTATTCTGTCCCATGAAAGTACCATAGAGCGACAGCATTCGCACTAATGGTGATTTGGTTGAGTTAAAACGCAAATGAGGTGTGCGACATGAAACTTGCACAGGGTCAGCTTTATGTATTACCAACCCTGCTATGCTCCATCCAACGCCTTGAGACCCGAAAACTTTAATATTAGAGCAGGAAACTGCCGAATAGAAGACATCGGGGTTGGCCAGCTATTGCGGAAGAGATGGTATATTACCCAAGATCCATTGGGCGTTACGTCACGCATTTTCGGCGGGGGGTATAAACTCCGCCGTATCTCATATAGATTTCCATTGACAACCACCTAAACAATGTTAATTCCTACCATTTATATATACGTATATTTGCACACTTTTGCCCGAAGTTGCAGAGCAATGATTCCATGTTGAACTGACCCATTTTCTGATCATTATTTTCAAGGGATGAACTGCACCTCACCAGTTCTCAATTCACCAACTGTCACTGGTTGAGAGGTATTTTTCTGAGACTCCGAATTTCCCTGAGTTCCAAGTCACAGATGCGTTCATATTTACAATGGTTTTCACCTTCCTATTTTCATGGTTTTTTCCCTATCAGTGACTGAATTTCACAGGAAAACCCTCTTCTGGTTCCCAGCACTGTTGTGTAGTATGCATCGTAAAGTTGATTCCAAAACTCTTTTGTTTCATTGACAAAAAAAAACAAAACCCTTGTCACAAACGATTCAAAGAATTCATCATCATAATAATTCTTTGGCAAGCATGAGCTTTGTATTTTGGAAGTCCCAGACCACTGGCTGTTTGTCTAAAATAAAAGTGAATTTTCCTGGAGTTTTTTGTGAGGGCTGGTTGGCTAAAACAATTACTCTTCCACTTACTGATCATTACAATAGCCGGTGAAATCACTTGTTTTGTCCCTAAGGGCTACTGTACAATCCACATCACTGCATCATAGTAAAAAATGTGAATTATACTGAAATTCAAAGACATGCAGCAAATATCTCTTTGTTAAAGTAGTTATTGTGATTTTTGTCCAAGCTTGCTAGTTTTGCAGATTAAAAGCTATATTGGATTTTGATCGCCGGACAATGACCAAATTATGAATGTCAATATGTACATATTGCGACAGATTTGAACATTGCCATAAAATTTAATCTATAGGACTGCATAATCTGGCTGATGGTGGTCGTTTTGACAGGTTGAAAAAGTATTTTTGCTACACTGTTTGCATCATAAAATGGCCCTAACCCTATGGATACAAACTGTTCTACATGGTGAGTCATATCATTAATGCCCTTTTCATCGTCCTGTCTCCCAGTATAACCATCTTATCCATCTTATTATAATTTCATAAGATGGAATTGCAGCTCTAATGAGGACTTTTACAACTAAACTAAAGTGCTTGAAAATCACTTAGAATAGGAGGATATAAAGAGGGGGGATTAAAGAGGATTTCTCACATTTTTTTAGCCAGTCAGAAACTGAATGCCTAGTACTAGACCTATAAGGAAACAGAAAACAGAGTTGGTTCTGCTATTCATTATTCACCTGCTTCCAAATGTTACTGTATTGTTGACATGGATCCAGTACGTAAGAAGTGTTTTCTCAGCCCGTTTGTGTGCTATATAAGAGACCACCAAGCCTGCGTGACATGATAGTGAGAACAGACCTTCCCCGTCAGCCACTCTCACATGTCCTCAGCTCTGTCTGGAAATGATCCATGACGTCATTGCCAGAAAAGCCATTTCACACGCAAAACTCACTCATTCAAACATTGATACACAGAAAGAAAATACAACTTTAAATGTGTCACTTCGTGATCTATTCCCATGACGTCTATTCCCATGACAACAACTTCAACAAAATTTCAAAGAGAATCGACAATGACAAGTTTAACAACAACATCAAAAACAAAGATCAACTCCAATCTCAGTACCGAGTGTGGCCGCCACGTGCCTGCAACAAAGCCATCCCTTGTCTTGGCATGGACAGCACCATTCTGTTGTGCTGTTGCTGGGAATGGCCTGCCACTCCTGGAGAAGGGCTTCTTGGAGCTCCGCCCTCGTCCTGGGCGCTGGAGTGCTTTGCCGAACGCGACAATCCAACAGGTCTCACACATGCTCGATGCTCCTCATGTCAGGGCTGAAAGGTGGGCATTCCATGACTCGTACACCATTCTGGGCCAGGAGCTGCTGGGTCACGTGCTGAGTGAGGTCCTGCGTTGTCTTGCATGAGCGTGACCTCAGGGGGGTCTGTGATGTAAAGCACAACATGCGATTTGATGGCAAGGTCACAGTAGCGGGCTGCATTAAGATTTCCATTGATTATTACCTGGTCGTACCTCCAGCTGCACTGAATAGCACCCCTGACCATCACTGAGCCTCTTCCAAAGCGATTTGTCTCAGCAATGCAGGGGGCATCTCTCACCACGTCGTCAGTAGACCCTCTGCCTTCCATCATGTCAGTAGAGACAAAATCTGGATTCATCACTGAAGACAAAATTCCTTTAGAATCAGTTGGGGGCTCATCTCTGACCCCAACTGATTCTTCAGCCCAGTGAAGCCTGGTAGTCCTGCGCCGTGCATCAAGCTGCATTCCAACACATGCCGTGTGGGCGCTGATCCCTTGCTCTGCAAGTTGGCGACTCACTGTTCTTCTGCTGATCCTTGGTCTGTGGATTCCTTGGGTCTCCTGAGCAGTCCTGGTGCAGGTTCGAAACAATCTCTCTGGTGGACGAGGCGGATCTGATTGTCCTGGGCTAGGGTCGTGACCCTAGGCTGACCAGGTCGGGGTCAATCATTGGTGCTTTCAGTCTCCTGGTAACGAGTCACAAGGTTAGAGATTGTGAGTTGGCTTACCACTAAACGCTGGGCGATGCGATTTTGGGATGTTTCAGCCATCCACAGCCGAATAGCTTGATCACGTTGGGGTCTGGAAAGGCGAGGCATGGCGTACTTGTGTCTTTGAACAAATAGAGCTCCGGGGGCTGGCATCATGCAATCAGAAATCGCCTTATTGGCAGGAAAGTGTGTGTTTAAAAATACTGGCAGGCATACGGCAAGCAGCTAAATTGCTGATTGTATTTATAAAAAGTGAATAATTTTATGTCTTAGCTAATGCCTTTAGACATTCATTCAAACTGTGAGAACGTGGTGACACAAGCTAGTTAACATACACGTTGAGCACAGCGAATAGCTAGTGACATTGTTCTGCCCTGTTGCTGATGCTGACGTAACTGTGATGAAGAGGCACTTAAGACCTGCGTCCACAGGCAGCGCTTTCAGAGCTGGAAGCGCCCGTGATCACATTTACAGAGTGCTACTCTCTAGCGCTGATTTTTGCTAAAAGTTGCGAAGACTGTCTGAGCATTTCCTCTATACATCGTTGTAAAAGCATTGTACAAGCATAGTGAAATGAAACCACAAATAACTGTTGCAACTAAGCTAATGAAGCAAGATCACCAGAAAAGGCAAATCTTACTGGTATTTATGTTTGCAGGAAGAAGGTAAAAACTTTGCTGGTATGTGCGCTCATGTCCAAAAAAAGACTATCAAGAAACTGCATCGTGAAGCACGATTCTAACAAAAAATTTAGGATTACTTTGTGGTGTAATTTTGCCTCTTACAGAACTTGAAGTGTGCAGTGCTGCCGGGAAAGGTACTGATGGCAAAAGTTAGAATTCTGGAATTCTGGTCCCCCCACATGATTTTCGTCCCTTAGTGCGCAACAACATGCGTCATGATTACGCCAACAAAATAAGGCTACAGTTTGCTTCCAGCCTTACTCGCTAGTTGGCTACCTAGCCAGCAATAGTTTAGCTAGCGCGTCAATGTACTTAGCTACATAGCCAATTGGCTAACGAGCTGAAAAGGCTGCAGTTCGCTCACAATGGAAGACTTGCGAGCAAGCTATTTGGCTAGCTAGCTCGCAAGATAAAGAGACATCGATATTTATGTTATAACTAGCATGCCAATGTTTTTAACACTGCTCATTAGTTCTGGCCACACACAAAATTTCATCCATGAAGGTGCAATAGTTGCCGAGAAAACTCGTCCCCATTGCAACTCCATACATCAAATCAACGAACAGAAAGAAGAACCATAACTGTTTAAAAATAAATGTTTTGGAATCAATTGTCAAACTCATTCAATAGGGTCATTAGTACTGGCCACACACAAAATTTCACCCATGAAGGTGCAATAGTTCCAGAGAAAACTAGTCCCCATTGCAAAACCCATACACAGAGTCAAGGGCCATAACTAAATAAATTTCTCGGAATCAATTGTCAAACTCATTTAGTCGGGTCATCAGTACTGGCCACATACAAAATTTCATTCACGTAGGTGCAATAGCTTCGAAGAAAACTTGTCCCCATTGAACCCGGACGAATGGACGGACGGACGGGTTCCCTTCCAATCTTCCCCGATCAACTTCATGGCGGGGATAAGAAGGCAACTTTCATACGCTGACCGGGAGTGTTTTTCAGAGGCGCCATGGCAAACATTGAGGGCACGACAGCATTTTGCCGTCTGTGCCGTCGGTTATGTCAATTCCTGTGTATACAGGCAATTGGGGTTGAAAAGCTTCAGGAGGAAAAAGCAGATGCACTCAAGCATGCGCTGCCACTATGTTAGCGAGCTGTGATACAGAGTTGACATAATTCCACATAAAACAATACCAGGGCCCTTGACTCACAGGGCCCAGAAGGAGATTATAATGTCACACTCACTAATGTTGCAGTGAACTGCCTGACTGCAACAACAAGCTGAATACAGGACTGATTAGCCAAATCTCCCTTCAAATACTGCAGATAGGGAAACTACTTCCTGCAGGAGCTGTGCATAGCGGTAAAAGAGAAGTGCATGCCTCCAGACAGTGTTCTGCCCTCATCTTTCTCCTCTACTTCACGCCCACTTTGGAAAGGTCACAGCGAAGAAAAATTCGTATCTCCGGCTGAGCCCTTTCTCCATCACTTATAAAGGATCCTGTTGTTCATCTTTCTTTCTTTTATGTCTCTCCCCTGCGCTCTCATCAGTTGCTTTTCACTCCTTCTTTTTCCCTCCATCCCTTGTTTCTGTTTATTTTTCTTGATTTTCTTTCTTTCTCTCATAAGCATTATCTGTTTCTCTCATTTTCTTCTTTTATCACACTCTATCCCTTTTAGATGCATTTATCACATCTCTCACGCTCTTTTCTTCCAAATGAGCGCAAGTGAATTGCGGGGGGTTTGAGGGTATTTCTGAACGGTCATTGCTCAATCCAGTTAATACATAGCCAGGGTTATGTCCTTCATCCAACATCATATGACCAGCATACAAAGTGTATTAGACAGCCAGAATTAATTCCTACATTTTTGATTGCAGTAAAGTGTGAGAAAATCATACTGATAGAATAATTTTATAAAATTTAGTTGCTTCTGTTTGCGTGACCACTCTGAATCAAGAAAATATGTGAATGATAAGAAGTTTTCTTGGCAACACAGGACCGTGTACATTGCCGTGAAAAAGCGGATGCCCCCTTCTGGATTGCTTTTATTTTTCATCCCCAAATTGTTTTGTTAAAATTTTTTAAACCCCAAATTAGTAAACCTATTGGTGGAATTTTCAAAATAGTGCTACACATCCCTGTAATACATTATCTTTAAGGTTAGTAGCCCTATTTTTCAAAACCAATGAGTAAACCTGGGTGGAAGGTGTCATGGTTTTGGTTTTTGGTCATGTTTATGTGCTGGTTTTGTGTTCATGATTATTGTCTTTCATTTATTCTTTTTGGTTGTTGTAATCCTCAGGTTTTAGTTCATTCCAATTCTCAGTTCCTTTGCACGTCTCCCCAGTCTTGTGATCTAGTTGGTTCAGTCCGTCTTCCCTGTCTGCGTGCTCACTGACTTCGGGTGATTTAAATTAAATCCGGTTTTAGAAATATTCCTTCGAAATCTCATTTTCTTCCGTTACCCTTCTGTTCTGATTACTAGCAAGACTAACATTTGGATTTTGTATCATAGTCCACTAACACTACTAATTCATGTATGTAAGATTACTAACTTACTAATGAGCACTCTAGTCTAATATGTAAAGTTGCACCGCTACTAATCTAGACTAATTTCCTCTCCCCAATCTCCCTGTTCTAGTCTACGCCTCTTACTGAGGCTGATGGGGTCGTTGTCGTCATGTTAGGTATCAAAATGTACCCTGGGTACAATTCAATATATCGAAATGTACTCTGTCCTGGACAAGTCTATCGAATTGTACCCAGGCTCCATCGAAATGTACCCAGGTTGGTGAAATCTCGCGCGAGGTGGAATCATTGTCGTAAAATTACAAGTCAGCCGGTTTCTGGCACCGGATGTTAGTCGTAAACAGCAAGTCCCGCCCGCGATATTTTTTTCCGTACCGCTAATGCGTTGCTATTCTGGAATTCTGGTCCCCCCACGTTACTTTCGTTCCTTAATGCGCGTCAATTTGCGTCATGATTACGCCGACAAAATAAGGCTACAGTTTGCTTCCAGTCTTACCCGCTAGCGAGCTAGTTGGCTAGCTAGCCAGCAATAGTATAGCTAGCGCGCCAATGTATTTAGCTACATAGCCAGCTGGCTAGCGAGCTAAAAAGGCTACAGTTCGCTCACAATGAAATTCTCGCGAGCTATTTGACTAGCTAGCTAGCTAAATGAAGAGACATCCATATCTATGTTATTGCTAGTTTGTCAATTATTTAGCATCCTAAAGTCGCTTTCACACCGGAGGCAAAACGATTTATTTGAAACTTAGTCCTATTTTGGACCTACAGTGCCATGATAAAGTATTTGCCCCACTTAAATGTTTCAGATCAACAAATAAATTTTAATATTAGACAAAGACAACTTAAGCAAATACAAAATGCAGTCTTTAAATGATGATTTCATTAATTAAGGGGAACCTAATCCAAATTACGGTGCTCTCACCGGACGCGATACGAGTTTTTCGTAGGACAGATTACATTGTAAGTCATTGCAAAGACGCGAATCCACGCGTTTTCGCGAGTATTCGCATCTTTGCATTGACTTACAATGTAATCTGTCCTACGAAAAAATCGTATCGCGTCCGGTGGGAAAGCGAGTTTAAAATGTTAAAAATATCGACATGCTAGCTATAACATAGATATCGATGTTTTCTTTATCTTGCTAGCTAGCTAGCCAAATAGCTCGATCGCAAATCCATTCCATTCCATTGTGAGCAGCCTTTTCAGCTCGCTAGCCAATTGGCTATGTAGCTAAATACATTGGCGCGCTAGCTATACTATTGCTGGCTAGATAGCCAACTAGCGAGTAAGGCTGGAAGCAAACTGTAGCCTTATTTTGTCGGCGTAATCATGACACAAATTGACTCGCACTAAGGGACGAAAATCACGTGGGGTGACCAGAATTCCAGAATAGCGACGCATTAACGGTACGGAAAAAAACATCACATCCTGCCCTCATGAACGAGATTTCACCAACCTTGGTACACTTCGATAGAGCCTGGGTACAATTCGATAGACTGCCCGAAGACAGGGTACATTTCGATATATCGAATTGTGCCCTGGATACATTTCGATACAAAACATGACGACAACGACCCCATCAGCCTTACTGAGCTATCCCTGTTCTTTGCTTTGTGTTCTGCGAGAAACTCTTGCACGTGCTTAATTACTCTCCTGCTCCTTCTCTGTGCACGTAGAACTCCTGGACCGGAGCTGTTTAAATGTAATAGGGTGTTTGTGTGATTCCCGTTCGTCTTTTGTCTCTCACCAATTTTCGTGGTTAGGGTTTCCCTCATGTGATTCTCCCGATGTAATTAGCCTCATTCCCTGCGTGTATATTAGAAGTCTTTTCACTCTCAGCTCTTGTCAGAACGTTGATCAATACTTCTTTGTGCAGAGCGTGTTGTATGCCATTGAATATTGTTTTGCGTCTACTGGATAGTCCGACCTAGATTCTTGCCATAGCCCTTTTTGGACTGTTTTTGTTTTTCTCGATTTTGACCTATTTTTGTGTGACCACAAGTTCTGTGTTTGAATGCCCTCAGTATGACCATTGGCTTTGCCCATCGACTACGACTTTTTGCCTGTCATTTTTCTACCTCTGCCCATCTGTCTTACGGGTTCTGGCCCCTGCCTGTCTAGGCGATGCTGTTTTTGGATTTCGTATTGTGGCTTGGTAATTCCTGTGTATTTTGGCTTTGACTCGGACTCCATTAAAGGCATACGTTTTCTGCATTTCCCTCTCTTGCGTGTGGTTCCTGAACGCACCGTAATTTAAATATCAGTGTTTTTGAAAGATGGAATAAAGGAGTCCAGATATCCCTGATGAATATTTAAATTATGGTGTGTGTGTGTGTGTGTGTGTGTGTGTGTGGGATCCCCCCCCCCCCCCCCCAGCTAAGACTATCACTGTCGCACTTTTGTTGGAGTGATTTTTACATAAGAATTTAGTATTTATTGTATTAAAGGTATCATTTCACACCTTTTTCCATACATTTTTTTTAATGGTCTCTTGAGTTATTGAATGACTTGCGAGCAGTTTTTGGAGAAAACAAAATGCTTTGGTTGGCCTACTTCACTCTGTTTTAGTTTGGTATGGAAAATGGCTCGGAAGAAACAACAGGATTGTGCCTCTTGCTCATGAATATTCAGTATGTAAATTAACTAGCCTCTGATTGGCTAACTGTGGCTCCCTCTCTGCAGCTGTATCGAGCTGTTTCTCCATCCTTTTGATTAGTTGTTATAGACATAAGTTCACAGTGCAGATTTCTGAATTGTTCTCAATGGCTTCAGAGATACAGCCCTTCGTGTTTGATCCTGAATCTGAGGAGGAATCAGAAGCAGCACAAGAACTGCTACTAGAATGTTTATCGATGAACGTTCCGGAATGGTAATATAGGTCAATTTCATACTTTTGTCATTCCAATTTATGAATGTGCATTCAAATTCTCATAGCGCACGCAAGAGAAAATATTACGGGCATTCAAATTTAAAATCCGTGCGATCAATTTCATTTATGCAAACTCTATTTTGTTTTCGGCAAATCAAATTCATGCATGTGCCTTCAATTTCCAAATGCGAGCATGGAATTTCCTACTTGAGCCTTCAGATTTGCGCGATAATCTCGATGAGCCTGTTTGGGGCATTCATTTTCAGGTGATCAATTTCCTACTTCGTGTTCTCAGTTTAGTGGAGAAGATGGGATAAATTTTTGAAGAAGGGGGCAAATGTTTTTCATAAAACGAACACACATACAGAGCCCACCAGCACGCCCTCCCCCCAACATACAAATGCAAAATTCATATTTCCAATTCCTCAGCCTTCTATGTGTATTTTTTAAGGTTCTGTATTGTTCTGTTATTGTATCTCCATGATATCACAGTGATATCATGTCCTTGTATATGCTCATGTATTCTCGCTGCTTCATTTCAAGACATTTTAAATGATAAGGCCAAGTCAGCAGTACATCCAAACAACACAATATGATTTTCTAACTTACACTCCTTGATAACACCACACATAACAAAGACAACATCCACACAATGCGTCAATCCGAAGACCAACTGATAAACATGATATCACAATCTCACCGGTGGAAAGTATCAATCAACAACAAATGTCAGTGTTATGACTTTTAATGAAAACATTTATTGCATAATTCTTTAAGATATTGAACTAAAACGAGAAACAAAACATTAACCCCTTTCTGCAGATGCAGACGCCCGCATGTATAGACCTGCAAATTTAAGCACGCTGTTACTGTACTCGATCACTAGATGGCACCCCCGGATAAGTTATTGAATGTTCACAAGCAAGCAGACCTCGAACGCGGTTCTGAATATGCGGAAGTTCACTCCACGCCCTGTTTTTCAAGAGCTGCATGAATTAAACTCCTCAGCTAAGCCTGATGTGCAAACGGGTCAGTATCCTTGCCCATAGTATCGATCCAGCAGTTTAAAAAAACGATATCTTGACACAGAAAAAATCGTTAATTTCATACTTTTGTCATTCCAATTTATGAATGTGCATTCAAATTCTCATAGCGCACGCAAGAGAAAATATTACGGGCATTCAAATTCAAAATCCGTGCGATCAATTTCATTTATGCGAACTCTATTTTGTTTTCGGCAAATCAAATTCATACATGTGCCTTCAATTTCCAAATGCGAGCATGGAATTTCCTACTTGAGCCTTCAGATTTGCGCGATAATCACGATGAGCCTGTTTGGGGCATTCATTTTCAGGTGATCAATTTCCTACTTCGTGTTCTCAGTTTAGTGGAGAAGATGGGATAAATTTTTGAAGAAGGGGGCAAATGTTTTTCATAAAACGAACACACATACAGAGCCCACCAGCACGCCCTCCCCCCAACATACAAATGCAAAATTCATATTTCCAATTCCTCAGCCTTCTATGTGTATTTTTTAAGGTTCTGTATTGTTCTGTTATTGTATCTCCATGATATCACAGTGATATCATGTCCTTGTATATGCTCATGTATTCTCGCTGCTTCATTTCAAGACATTTTAAATGATAAGGCCAAGTCAGCAGTACATCCAAACAACACAATATGATTTTCTAACTTACACTCCTTGATAACACCACACATAACAAAGACAACATCCACACAATGCGTCAATCCGAAGACCAACTGATAAACATGATATCACAATCTCACCGGTGGAAAGTATCAATCAACAACAAATGTCAGTGTTATGACTTTTAATGAAAACATTTATTGCATAATTCTTTAAGATATTGAACTAAAACGAGAAACAAAACATTAACCCCTTTCTGCAGATGCAGACGCCCGCATGTATAGACCTGCAAATTTAAGCACGCTGTTACTGTACTCGATCACTAGATGGCACCCCCGGATAAGTTATTGAATGTTCACAAGCAAGCAGACCTCGAACGCGGTTCTGAATATGCGGAAGTTCACTCCACGCCCTGTTTTTCAAGAGCTGCATGAATTAAACTCCTCAGCTAAGCCTGATGTGCAAACGGGTCAGTATCCTTGCCCATAGTATCGATCCAGCAGTTTAAAAAAACGATATCTTGACACAGAAAAAATCGTTAATTTCATACTTTTGTCATTCCAATTTATGAATGTGCATTCAAATTCTCATAGCGCACGCAAGAGAAAATATTACGGGCATTCAAATTCAAAATCCGTGCGATCAATTTCATTTATGCGAACTCTATTTTGTTTTCGGCAAATCAAATTCATACATGTGCCTTCAATTTCCAAATGCGAGCATGGAATTTCCTACTTGAGCCTTCAGATTTGCGCGATAATCACGATGAGCCTGTTTGGGGCATTCATTTTCAGGTGATCAATTTCCTACTTCGTGTTCTCAGTTTAGTGGAGAAGATGGGATAAATTTTTGAAGAAGGGGGCAAATGTTTTTCATAAAACGAACACACATACAGAGCCCACCAGCACGCCCTCCCCCCAACATACAAATGCAAAATTCATATTTCCAATTCCTCAGCCTTCTATGTGTATTTTTTAAGGTTCTGTATTGTTCTGTTATTGTATCTCCATGATATCACAGTGATATCATGTCCTTGTATATGCTCATGTATTCTCGCTGCTTCATTTCAAGACATTTTAAATGATAAGGCCAAGTCAGCAGTACATCCAAACAACACAATGTGATTTTCTAACTTACACTCCTTGATAACACCACACATAACAAAGACAACATCCACACAATGCGTCAATCCGAAGACCAACTGATAAACATGATATCACAATCTCACCGGTGGAAAGTATCAATCAACAACAAATGTCAGTGTTATGACTTTTAATGAAAACATTTATTGCATAATTCTTTCAGATATTGAACTAAAACAATAAATAAAACATTAACCCCTTTCTGCAGATGTAGACGCCGCATGTATAGACCTGCAAATTTAAGCACGCTGTTACTGTACTCGATCACTAGATGGCACCCCCGGATAAGTTATTGAATGTTCACAAGCAAGCAGACCTCGAACACGGTTCTGAATATGCGGAAGTTCACTCCACGCCCTGTTTTTCAAGAGCTGCATGAATTAAACTCCTCAGCTAAGCCTGATGTGCAAACCGGTCAGTATCATTGCCCATAGTATCGATCCAGCAGTTTAAAAAAACGATATCTTGACACAGAAAAAATCGTTATCCTCTTTAGCAACCAGTTAAGCCACAGTGAGCCAACAGTATTCCAAGTAATGGTTCAGAAAAATCAGTCTTCTGAGGCAAAAAAAATCGACATGGTATTAATTCTCTCACATTCTACAGTTAATTACAGTCGTCACATACAAAAAAATTCGTAGTTCCCTACCGTGGATTTTTCGCGCAGATTCATTCATTGACAAATCCAGCGCTTCCTTATCTCCACCCGAGTACTGGCGTTGATAGCCAATCACTTAATCATACGCTCAGACTCTTCTGCGTAATTATTGAGTTATGCTTCATGCCGTGGTGAAGTTACCCTGGTAACAATGTATTGATTGGCTCATTTCTTATCCAATTCCCGAGTGTTTAAACATTTTAGAGTAAGTGAAACACATTGATTGGACTAACAGAGAGCATACAAACCTATGTGTATCAGCAGGCTCGGTTGTATCCTGTCTACGTTATGCACATTATGCGGCTAAAATAGACGCGATTTATAGAAAACACGTTCGCAAAACTGGCCTTGAAGTGTTCAGTTACATTTACAGGATTTAAATGAGATAAGGATATGGTCAATTGGAATTATTTCGAATGAAACAGGACCAGAGGGTTCCTGCTACTGGATACATCGGTCTCTGGAGAAGGGATTCATGAAAAAGGTGAGGCTGCTACTTTGTTTTTTTGTTGTTGTTGTTGTTGTTGTTTTGTTTTTGGAATGTATACGTACTCAACAAAGTCGAATGTCGAGGTTTTTTTCCTGATAAAAACGCGAACTGCCCGTGCATTTGGGTTGACTCCCTGGTACGTTCATTGCACGTTTCTTTTGAATTCAGGGAGTCAATGGATTGTTCTCTGTAAGTGGAGTGTCTGTTCTGTTAAAATAAGGTATATTTCAGAATTCAGATATTACTGAGTTAGTGAGTTGCACTTGTTCCTTATAAGTGTTGAAATGAGTTTGTGAGCTTAGAAGAGGGGACTGGTAGCTTTCATTACAGGGTGAATGTTCTAACCATTTATTAAGAAGTTTATTTAATGCGTGTTTGTGCTGGCTTGGGGGACTTTGAGGTAAAATGGCCAAAACTCTAAACTTTATTATGGAGAAAAGGCATGTTTTGTGTTTGGAGAGGTTACTGGTGACCATTGATATTCAACTGCACTGAGATTGATAAATTCATACTAAACTCAACCAGAAAATCATTTGTTCATATTAAATTTCATGCCTTAAAACTTTATTTGTGTTATATGCATGATTTATTTATGATTTGACAGGACTTCATTTTGAGACTTCGGGGAGACACTTGGATAGCTGTATAATTTGGCTAAAAACATGTAGGTAATCTAGAATGTAATGTTGAAGATGAATTGTACTTGTGGTCAAGGAGTTTTTGATCCCAGAAATGTATAGTTTTAAGCCCCAGCAGTTTTTCAATCCTCAGAATTATTTTTTTTTTCAATTTCAATGGTGAATTGTCATAAAGATTTTTTATGTTTGCAGCTCATTTTCTCTACCATAATCATGAAAATTAACTGAAATACTATGAATTTCTAAATGCTGTAAGTGTCTTTTCAGAATTGAGCCACAATTTTCTCTTTATGAAGCTTAAATCTTGTATTATACAGCATTAAAGTGGGTAACCCATAAATAGCCAAATTTGGCTTCTGCACAAAGGGGTTAAGTATACACTGCTCAACATGTTCAGAGACGTCTCAAGCTTGTAACCCTCCTCTGAAGATACGAACTATCGACCCGGCCATTGCTCGATTTATTCCAAGGGTGTCTGCCAAAGCAATGTGGTCAAGATTGTCATTCTCGAAGGCGTTGTTCAACCTTCCCCTATCCTTGTTTGTAATGCACCTGTAGCGTACGCGTTGAGTTGCCATTGTACCCAAATGAGGTTACACTTGAGAATGAACAGGTATAGGCCCTACCCAAAGCAGCAGTATTGATGATGAAGCCAATTTATTCAAAATTAAATGAAAAAAAAAAAGCCACACATAGACCCAAAGCTCACTAAACGCAATGATTCTTTTAAATTGAATGCACTTATTTGGAACATGGTTGCCTTTTCACGAATATGCATGACCAACGAGGTTCCGCCGTCGGCTTGAAATTAATTTGAATGCTCATTGCTGAAATGCATGCTCCTATTTTGAATTTGAATGACGCTAATGAACAATTGATTGCTTGGATAGTGAATTTGAGTGACCAAATTGGGAATTCGAAAGCTGATTCACTGCTGCGAGTGTGAAATGCATGAAATTGAATCCTTGGAATATGAATTTGAATGACAAAATGATGAAATTAACCAAGAAAACCTACATTTGCATGTCATCTTCGATTTTCTTCAAGAGGCAAACGTTTGTCGCGATCGTCATCATGGCCTATCACGTTGCACTAAACTGTGCGAAACATTATTTACAAAGGCTTGTTTCTTTACACCATCAACAGTCATGGCAATCTTCCCGGTAGCATGTCTAGTGCTAGTCTATTACCAGATTACCTGAAGACACAGAATGCCGCTAGACGGAGTTGACCGAGATGCAGACATGTCAATTTGCTAGCCTTATGGCTTGAATTCCAGGCTACCATTGATCACGCGAAGATCATTAACTCATGCCATTGCCTACCAATTATAACATAGGCTTAAAAAACACACTCACCTCTATTTTGTCAAGTGCACATACGGTAATTGTGCCAGAATGGCCACAGAGGAGGAGAATGTGTGCCCCAAGAGACTCCGCCAGTAATTAAGACTAAAGCTGCATTCACACTGAACGCAAAATGAATTTTTCACACTGCAGATTACATTCAAAGTCAATGCAAAGAGCGGAATACACGCGTTTCTTATTTACGTCCTTGCTTGGACTTTGAATGTAATCTGTCCTGCAAAAAATATGTTTCGCGTTCGGTGTGAAAGCATGAATAGGCACGGCTTTGGTTGGCACATATTTGTTGCAATAGGTTATTGTTTATTGTTTATTGTGTTGTTTATTTTCACAAATGTGACTGTTCATGTGGTAAGAAGGGTGTATTGGTGTTGCCCATTTTTCTTACCACCTGAACAGTCACGTTCGCGAAAAAAAAAAAAACAATACTGAGTAACCTATTGCAACAAATATCAACCAAAGCCGCAGAGCTAAATGAGGAGCTGTAGTTCGCTGGTTGCGTACCAAAGATAAACTCCAACGATTTCTTCCTCAACTCCACATTCTTGGGCAAGGCAACGAGCAGTGCTATATATACTTGAGGCTCTATTGGTGTTTTTCCACTACATGGTACTGCCTCTACTCTACTCGGTACCGGGTACTTTTGTGGGGTTGGTTTTCCATTAGAGGATAGTACCACTACGGTGGTCCCTGCTTGACGCAGCATGTTACTGCCGCGACAGCGTCCTCAGTTATATCAAGTTTACTTTTATTCCATTGATTTTGTGAAATATTTTTGTGTTTAAATCAGGGCACATGCACTACCATCACCACGTTATGGCACAAAAGTTTGTGTGCGTTTAATTGTAATTTCTATTTGACATTGTCCTGATGCATAGGACAGCCGCTGATGTTGTGTCTGAGTACAACCTAAAAGCGCAAAGCAATGATATCCATAAAAGGCATAGAGTATTAATAGAAAAAGGCAATATATTCTCAAAGCATTTGTGTACTATTAGTATTCCATAATGCAACTACAACCCCAGGCAAAAAATATGGAATCACCACACCCCAAGGATGTTAATTTACCATTTTTCTTCATAACAAAGAAGCAAATAACACATGACAAAACAATTATTGTTTAGTATCTTGACATTCAGGCTTCACAAAACATTTCACTTTGAAATTGAAAGCAAAGCATGGATCAAATGCGCAAATGGCAGGAGATAGCAGAGAAGGCCATTAGAATTTATCGCTTTACTATGCCTCATCTCATCCAATATAATGTTCTGACAAAAATGATTCGTCAACACCTGTAGTTATTTTCTGTGCAATTTTCTTTAAACGGGGGTAGCATCACATAACTTTCTCAAAGTGAACTATTAAGGGGAACATATCTACCGTCACTTAATTTCGCCACGAAAGGGGTCAGAGGCAAAGAGAAACGCATTTCATGAATTTAGTAGCTTTGGTGACCAACTGAAACCGTGTTTGAAAGGTAAGACAATGCACAGCATATCAAACAAGTAGCTTAAAACGATATAACTCGATGATCATAATAACTACGCTCATCTTGAGACTCTACAGTCTAACTCAAATGAGATGTCCTGAGGCCTACTACAGAGTCGTCTTTCACAATGACGATTCCCTCTGACCAATCAGTGGGCAACAGTGTTGCATGTCCCATTTTCTTACCTAACTAGTACCCGGTCGACCATTTTTTTGGAACCCCAGGAGAGCAGGTACTATAAAAAGTATCTAGTACCTAGCACCAGGTAGTTTTTCCCTAGTGGAAAAGCAAAAAAGGCGAGTAGAATAGAGCTAGTACCATGAAGTGGAAAAGCGCCTTATGTTAGGATTTCAATATGCAGGTCTGGTCGTCAACTTGAGAAGTGCGTCAAATACAGCAAGGTGCAGCCAAGTGGCTGCTTTTTCCAAAAAATTTTTCTCTGAATGGCTGACCACTGTGTTGCCGTAAATTGCAGCCACAGGAGAGGGAAAGTTGTAGACTTAACATTTCACATGTAAATTATTTTCAGCTGGAACAATGGAGATTACTGGCTTTAAAACATCAAATTTAGCTATACGGTGTAAAGCTAGTCTTGACTAGCCGTTTCCCACTACCAGATCACCTGGTTCCCTCAGGGGTAACATCGCGGCTTATAGGGGTGGATCTGCCAGGTTATTTGGATGGGAAATAGGCATCTTATTCATGCGTGACTGCATAAATATTCGGCTTTATTGAATTCCACTGAATGCTATACTTGAAGTTCTAATGAGCGGAAATACCACAGTTCTTTGAATCACTTCCAACTTCAGCGTCAGGCACGTCCAAAAACCTATTGAAATCAGCAGCTGCTTTAGTTGTTTGGTTCAGTTGTTTGTCCTTCATAATGTTAGTGTCTGGGTCTGCACCATGCAGCTGTATTTCTATAAAATAAAAAATAGTCATTGATATGTGTCTGATCCAATTACGAACCAATATGTTTTTTTTTTTGTTGTTTTCCTTAAAAAAATAGGCATTTCCTCTGTGAAAGTTTCCTTGTAAACGAGTTTCCCCACTTGGCAGTTGTCACAATAAGACACTTGTTATCAAGATTCCCAGCATTTGCGATGATAAATTACAAGTGCCCAGTCCTAGATCGTACTGCTAGATACAATAAAATAAAACCCACCTGACAGAACGAGATTGGTCATAATAAAACCCCTTTGGTACGGTAATAAGATATACACCTAGTTAACCAGTGTATTTCCAAACAGACTCACTGGAAAAATATAAAATAATTTAATATATTTATATAAAATATCAATCGCTCAGGGGTGCATTTCCCGAAATCACAGATGTGAACTTGTGTGGTTGGAACCATTGACAATGAATGGACGAACAAAAGCAACTACACTTTTGGTAAATGCAATGGGCGGTAATAGACATAAATGGCACTACAAGCTTACTTTTCTCTCGCTATCAGTTAGGAAAAGGCCAGAAATCAAAATGCTGCTGAATGATTATTACTGATATTTACTGAAATATTATCCAAAGCATATTTGTTTACATTCGTTCCACCGGTAGGTACGCCCGTCATGATGATGATGACGGTGAGCACTGCACACATTGGCTGATCCGGAAGGAACAACGTAGCGCCTCTAGTTTATACCATGTTCGAAAGGCCACCCTCATCAGCTTTACAACCTCCCACTGCCATGACTGGCACCAACCACTGTCATGCCACAATTTAAGGCAGACGTCTCCACAATGGAGCCAACGGGGTCCATTGGTGGTCCTCTTTGCCATAAACGTTTCCCTTGCACGCATACGCGACTCCCATACGGTTGACTTGGATCAGGCAGTGACAGCGCAAATGCAAATTAGGTAGAGACTCACATCGGCTAATGTGACTCCACCCATAGTGTTAGCCTGCCGCCCGTCTCCCCATCTTCGAGACTGGCAATGTTTAACTGAGACACTGAGACGGTTGAGTCTGATTTGAGACAGGTCCGGCCGTTTCCAGCATTAAATTTCCTACATGTGAGACAGGCGGGCATTTGTGTAGATAACAATGGTAGTCCCAAAAATCTGTGCAGTTGATTTGACTTTAGTTAGAAAAAAAAAAAAGGCTGTAGGCATGTATTATTGCCTGTAATTCACTAATCCAGCATTTGACTTTCGTAATTGTACGTTATATTGGCAAAAAAAATGAAGAACTAGACACATTGAGACCTCCCCTTAAAACTCGCGAGCGATTGGCTAATTGGCTGCCACATATGAGAAGTTGGAGCTAGTGCAGAAAATGACTTGTTTCACTCCTTATTTCAACAGCCAATTTATGAAAGAAAGACAAGTTACAATTATCTTATTTGGGACGAATATTCTTATCAATACATTTTCTACATATCCAATGAAATGATTTGACACACACTGTCCAGATTTTGTGGGTTTTTAACTTTTCCACGAACAAATCGCTGATCTCACCTGTGATTGCAAAACGAAAAGTTTCCATTGGTTGTAAACGTGTGTACTGTCGCTTCACGCGTTCTTGCATTGCATACTACACAAAATGAGTGCTAATTTTGGACTTTGAACATTGTTGTCATGGTGTTGGCCTGCAGGCCCTTCCCCCTGCTGCATTCTTCGCCTCCACCTTAACGAGACACACCTATTGCTCGTTAAGGTGGAGGTGAAGTGTTTGTATTTAAGGGTTGGCAGCACTTTATTTTGCTGCAGCAGTATTCTGAGTTTGTTCCTTGAGCCCTGCTATTTTTCTGCATACTGCTGCTCCCCTCCATGGTTTTACTTTCTGTAAATTTAATTAAAGAGTTTTATTTTTACTCAGCCTGTGCATTTGGGTCCCTCATCTCTTTTTGGGTACGTGGTCCCTGTTTCCGCCGGCTTTTGTGTCTTTTGCCAGCGGGCTATAACCATGACCATTTTAAGCAGCTATACGGCAACTTCATACTCGCATGGACCGGTCGCTTGTATTTATGTTTGGGTTTCGCTTTCGGGTATGTGCCGTACCGAAGTCCTAGTAGTCCCCAGTGACTAGGATCACGATATGGCCAGTGTTTCAGAAACAAACATACATGCAAAATTTGAATGTCATTATCATCATGAAAAACAACAATCAACAATGCTAAGTTACTAAGAAAGCAAAGTAAACACAAGCTCACTTGTCAGCTCGTCTTCACAGCACTCTTACATAGACATTACCACTGAAGCCGAATAGCAGGGATGGGCCTTGGGCTACCCTCGCCAGGCCCGGCAGGGTAGCAGCTGAGCAAGTGGGGAGTAAGCACGACAACGGATCTCAGAGATGCCAAGTCTTGCACGTTCAACGTAGGTCCTACACATTTTTAGGCTTATTCACTGTAGTCTGCAATTATTCAATGAAAGCTTATTAATGAGGTGATCACCCAGAATTAAAATCCTTGTTCATTGAAGTTACAGTTTCACTTGTAAAGGTGGACCTCACCTCAAGCAACATGGAATCGCGATCGCGATTATGACTCCACTTATGACTTCTCGTGCTTCTGTTTACTCAGAGAAAAGAAACAATGCATGTGTTTCATGATCGTTTAAATTGTTTTAATGAAACAAGACCTTCTGAAAGGTTTTTATGCAATTCCATTGCTTTCAATCTCTCAGTAAAGACGAGCGTGAGAATTCCCAAGTCATAATTCCGTGACACAAGTGGGGGAATCCACCATAATGCATGTGAAACTGATTAACTTAATGCACAATGACTTCAATTCTGCGAGTGAATTTCTCCAGTGCGATTGGAAAATTGCAAAATACAGCACAGGTGGTGAATAAGGTGAATAAGAGGCGAGAGACTGTACTGAATGCATGAGACTTGGCATCTCTTTTTTGGGAAGTGATGAAAACTCATACCATCGTTTGGAGTCTTGTTACAGCCTACCACTACACATCTATTTGGCATGTTGATAATTGTTACCTCATAATCATCAAAATCTAGGATTGATCAAGGCGAAATCAATTGTCGGTGTAGAACAAACCACTGGTCGATCAGCTGGGAATGTTTGCAACTTACTTTTCACAAGTCACAGGTCATATGACTACGAGGACCGTGTGCAACCACTTTTTTGAGGGGTGGGGCTTAGGACCGTACGAACCAGCCAAATTTTTAATTTTAAATAATGATAGAAAGTTATAGAAAGCATTTACAAATGTGTGATGCATATTAATTTGCTACATGTGATACATTTCTTCGAACAATAGCCAAAAAATTTCCTAACTGAGTGAACCTTTAATTCAAATGAGGTTCTGTAGGCCGGGCTTGAAATTGGGGTCAAATATAAACTCATTAACATATGACAAATCCGCGCACTTCTGTCTTATCATACTACGAACCACCAGTAGTCACCAGTAGTGCTCGGTTTTCTGTGGATTTAAAGTCCGTTCAAACGAGAATGAGTGGCAAAGTCACTGCGTAAGCTTTAAGCAATAAGACCGCTGGCTATCTGCACTTGAGCTTGTCAACTATAAGCTCTTCAGCATATGCTTCACAAACTCAGGCTTGGGCAGGGGCATTTCTAGACTTTAAGGACAACCTGGGCTTAGCCCAGCTACATTTGAAGATGAGCCAAAGATTTTTTTTATTTTTTTTTTCATTTTTATACAGTACAGAGAAGGTGTTATTATATAGTAGACAACAGACTACATTAGACTGCCCAAATTATTTATTGTTTGATTTCCAGGTGCATACACGTTTGAATGGTGTGATGTGGTATGCTTATGGCTGAGGTCTCTTTGCCTTGGCCAAGCAATGACGCTACAATGACTGCAAGTAGCAGTTTTCAGGATTCAAATCAAATTTTGCTAATTCATTTGTTGGAGAATCAAATACCAAGGATGTGAAGTATTTTGCATTACTCTACAGAACATTTATAGCAAATATCAATATTGCAGAATTTTCTTACAAATGCTGTGATTATGATTTTGGGAAAATAAAAAAAAAAAAAAAACTCTTTGGTCACACTAAGAACTGATTCCATTGTTGAATTTTGAAATGGAAAGATATGACCTTTGAGTATAAAAACGTAGCCCATTTCATAAATCTCCATGACATGTTGTTTATCAAACCAGATAAAAGACCCTATAACTATTGTTAATAAATTACACCAAAATAAATAATTTTGATAAATAATTTCCTAATTCCCCCAATCCTAATCCTGTATTTTAAATGCTATTAGTGTTTTAAAGTGCTTCACTGATTAACTTTCTCAAACACAAATTAAAGTCGGCTACTCTGAATAATGGGTAGCCTGCCGATGTCCCTGTCTGATCCTGACACATCTGCTCCTGATGCTGCCTCCTCCTCTGTGTGTAGCTCATCTTTGCTGATACCCTCTACAAAATCATGAAATCAGATCAGTGTGTGGCAAAACAACAAAAACAAATAAGATATAATTATACAATGTAATACTGTGGACAACAATGCAGGATGCAAAGACCTTAAACTTGGTCTCCTTGAGCATTCTTAATGCTAATATGCTTTACAACCCTTTCAGATTGTCATTTTCAGCTCAAATTACATATGCTATTTGCATACATTTCAGAGGACATTTTAGTACATTCCCATGAAACATGTGCATTCATGTTCATTCCCCTGACACATCAATTCGTTTTGCTGTTTTGTGTTAATTTATCATCTTTGTAGTTATATTGATGGTTAAATTGCTCATCACAGGGTGAATGAAAGCTCTCGCCCCCCTCTTGTGACATTTGTTGATTTATAATTTGTCACAGTTAAAACATCTCTCTTCCAAAAAATCCTACATTGCAGGCCTACTGCGTATGAAAACTGAAATTTTTACCTTCGCCAAGGAGGTTATGTTTTAGGCAGCGTTTGTCTGTCGGTTTGTTAGTTAGCAAGATAACTCAAAAAGTAATGCACTAATTTTGATGAAATTTTTAGGGAAGGTGGGTATTAAGTCAAGGAACAGTTGATTAAATTTTGGCATATCTAGGCCAAAGTACAGCTGAGATATACGCCAAAGTTCAAGATTTCAAGTCTTTCCAATGGACCGGAGTTCCAATTGCTGTGCTTTTGGTTTTTGCTGCCCCCTAGTGGAGGTCTGCCCTCTCTGAGTGCTTTTCTCGTACTATAACGTTATGCTAGGTTGGGGTTATGTTCCTGGCGGCCACGGCAGCCCCGTTTGCCCGAAACGTTGTGAGCAGTGGGATCTTTTTTTTCCCCTCTGTTTTCAAGTTTTGGCAAGTTTTCTCACAGTCTTTCATGGTATCCATGGCTGTGGGGGGGAAAGGGACTGCTGAGACCTGGAGGCTCGTAGGCGCACTACAGTTCGGCCCGCGGACTACCACAAATACCGGTCCGTTCCCTCCCGGCCCGTCATGTTCTGATGGAGTCTCTCACCTTTCTCACGTTCTGATCAAGGTCTGACACATTTTTCACATTCTGTCAAGGCTTTCTACGTAAGAAACGTGGACGCCGGGCAGCTTTAGAGCACGTTAGAGCCCACGGTATAAAAAGAAGGCCTCCCAAGCAATAGCAATAATTCTGAGGTGTATAGTTACGGTACTTAAAGTTTTTTTGAGGATTTGTACTCAAGGTTTTTTTTTGGAAACTGGGACTTCTTCTTCTACTCTACTACACGTAGAAGATAAAAAAGTATACTTTTAGTTTTTACTTTGACACTGGCCACTTCGTTCCTCGTTACAAATTAAAATATGAATGTAATTCATCATTTAAGGATTATCTGGATGTGGCTTGTTCGAGAAGAACAAAGGTGCTCGGCAGGGTATCCTAAGTGCTCTATGCAGATGTGTCTGCCAGCGGACATGGAGCTGCAAATTTATGCACGCAGTTACAATAACATATCACTAAATGGCAGACACAGATCAGTTATTGAATATTCACAAGCAAACCAAGCTGGAACACGGTTTATAAATATGGATGAGTTAACTCCAATCCCTGTTTTTCAGGAGTTGCCTCAATTAAACTCCTCACCTAAGCCTGATGTGCAAACTTCTCGATATACTTGACTATAGTATTAATCCAGCAGTTCAAAAAATTACCTCTTGCTACAGAAAAATCGTTATAGAGGGTCATCATACACCCTCGCTTGCCGTGAGAACCATGGCAAAATGGGAGAAAACACGCACTAAACCCGGCAGAACATGATGAAAGTTAAAAGGACGATGAGATGCCGGGAATGCGTCCCGTCCCACTACGGACAGCCCCCATGTTCTATTACGTACTGTCATATTTTGTTGCGTTCACCCCGTTTTACTATGGTCTACTAAGTTTCTCTGGACCGTGGCAATTTTTTGACAGTTTAAAATTCTGACTCAGCATCCACAGCAATCTCAGCCCTTCACGTTCGCCCATCCGTCCCCCTGCTGCGTTGTCTCATGTCCATGGTGGCCTGAAAGGTGATCGCGGTGGCCGCCGGGAACATAATGTCAACCTAGCATTAGTATAACACCCTCGTCTGCTCCTCAGAACATCAATGAACACAAATGTTAATCAATGGGGGAAAAAGCATTTAGCCCTTCTTGCTAAATATAGCCCTTGTGGCCAGATTGAGCTATTCAGTGCTCAGCTGCGTGAGTAATAACGAGATAATATAGATTTCAGACTGAAAATACTGAATGGCTGGTGAATTTCGCCAGTTTATTTGTCAGCGGCTGGTAGATATTCACATTTCAAAAGTTACTTTTGATCTCTGCCTACTATAGTTTACTAAGGATAGCCAGCTAGTGATAGGATAGGTAAACTAAATGATGCCACACTGATAGCCAGCCTTTATGGAGTTGGTCAAACAATACTATTATTTCTTGGGGGGCAGGGAGGTTAGTGAGTGTTACACATGGGGAAATGCAGACTGCCCCGATGGAAGCTGACGACGTTACATGCACTATCAATGATTTACTTTTAAAGCAACAAAGTGTAGGGGGGGCTTGAGGCAGCGACCACATGGGGAATCAAGGGGGAAGAGCATTAGTAATAATCTGAAATGTTTTTATTTAAATGCAAGAAGCATAAAAGATACATTTCTAGAACTTGAGGCTGTAATGATTAGTGAGGGCTATGACATAGTTGGGATTACAGAGACATGGCTATGTGAAGAGGATGGAGATGAATGTAACATAAAAGGTTATAAGCTTTTTAGGAAGGATAGATGTAATAGGTGAGGAGGGGGCGTAGCACTCTATGTGAAAAAAAACATTAATGTACAGGAAATTCCCGAAATTGAACATTCCTTGTCCTGTGAAGATATCTGGGTCAGGCTCATTGGCAAATACGAGACAGGTTTAAACATAGGAGTATGCTATTGACCACCAGCTTTGGACAGTACAATCAATGAAATGCTTTTTAGGAGGATTACGCAAGAGGTGGTAGGACTATTATTATGGGAGACTTAAAGTATCCTGGTATCAATTGGGAAATGGTGAAAGGACAGGGTAGGGGGGAGGAAGAATTTCTAGATGTTACAATGATAATTTCTTGGTGCAGTATGTTAATAAAACTACCAGAGAGAAGGCAATTTTAGACTTAGTGCTCTGTAATGACCCTGATAGAATTAGCAATGTTGAGGTACTGGAGCCACTTGGGACAAGTGATCACTCTGCTGTTAATTTTGATGTTTCATGGGAAGTTGAAAAAGTGTATTCTAAAACAAGAATTTTAAATTTTAGGCTAGCAAACTTTGACAGGATGCGCTCATCTCTAGGTGAAGTAAAATGGGAGACACTCCTGGACTATGAGTAAATTAGATGTGGGAAAGATTTAAGGGGGTTATTCTTGAATCACAATGCAGATTCATTCCAAAGGTGTCCAAAAGTAAGCTGAAAACGCAGAATCCTCAGTGGATGACCAAAAGTATTTCTAGGATTTTGAGGGAAAAGAGGAATCTTTAAAAGATATGCATAAAGGATAACAATGAGAACACTAAGGCTGAATACTGTAAAATGGGGGCTGTGGTCAAAAAAGAGCTGAGGAATGCTAGAAGACTGTATGAAAGACAAATTGCAGAGGGGGCAAAAACTAACCCTAAGCGCTTCTTTCAGTACTGTAGCAGAAAAAGGAAAGCTAAAGAGCAGGTTAAGTGCATAACGAATAAAAACGAATCGCTGCTGTATGATAACAAGCATATTGCGGATGCCTTCAACAGTTACTTTGTTGAGAATTTTTCCTCAGAGGGGGTTTATTTGGCCAGAGGGCATGTCAAATGCTCAAGATTATTTAGCGGAAATTGAGGTTCGGGATAACGAAGTATTAGACAAGTTGCATAAACTAAAGGCAGATAAGGCGGCAGGTCCTGATGGCTTATATCCTAGAGTGCTCAGGGAAGTTGGTGAAATCATCTTTAAGCCGCTATCCGCCATCTTCAGACGGTCTTTAGAAACTGGAGAAATACCAAATGATTGGAAACAGGGCATTATAATACCAGATCAGGTATCATATACTTGGATTTTGAGAAAGCATTCAATACAGTACCGCAAAAGAGACTAATTTTAAAAATGAGCTCCATTGGAGTTACAGGAGGTATTCTGAAGTGGATACAGAACTGGTTACAAGACAGAACACAAAGAGTGGTGGTCAGTGGTATCTCATCTGAGCAAGGTATGGTGGGGAGTGGCGTCCTCCAGGGATCGGTGTTGGGACCCCTGCTGTTCCTCATCTACATTAATGATCTTGATAGGAATATTGAAAGCAGATTGGTTAAATTTGTAGATGATACTAAATTGGGGGGTTTGGCAAATAGTTTAGGGTCCACTGAAGTGATAAACGATTTTGATAGAATCCAGAATTGGGCAGAAATGTGGCAAATGAAATTTAATGTAGCAAAATGTAAAGTTGTGCATGTAGGTAATAAAAACATTTGACGGGATTACTTCATGGAAGGTTTAAAACTGGAATGTGCTGCACAACAGAAAGATCTGGGAGTGATTGTTGACCAAAAATGGTTTGATATGTCACTTTTTCAGTAACCTTACTTATAAATGTACTTGTAGTGGTTTGAAGTAGTGGTATTTTGTTCACTTTATATGATAAAGTTTAAAACATGTTTGTAAGAGATGAAGATGCAGTTGGATTTTAAATTGCATTGAGATGCTGTACGTCCAACACCAAAAAATCTACGTTCGAAACTGTGCTTTCTGGTTCATTACATGCTCATAATAAAAAGTATGGATTCCTTAATGTAACTTTGTTTCAGTATACTGTTTTGGGGAATCAGTCATGGATTAATATTTGGAAAGCAGCATCTCCTACACTATGATGAGGAGCTTTACCCCTGAAGACCAGATGATTGCCATTAGCAGGATGTGTAATCTGCCCAAATGACAGCCATCTCCTCACTTCACTGTGCTCTTAATTGACTTATGAAGTGTCTGAGTGTACGTTCAACACCATGGAACTGCCCATACGTGTCATAAGTGAAGTACAAAACATACCAAATACAAAAGAAATCGATCAAAAATTGCAGCCTGTGGAGTGTCCACAAGAAAGTGTCTACGGATGCAGACACGACGGTGGCGGAGACAACGTGAATCCATTGTAGCCGTCGACTTTGGGGGCCACAATTACGGAGGCATCTGGCTTAGCACCATTGAAAACATCAAAAGATGACTCCGTAACCTCTTACATAGAAGGCAATATCAGCATTCAAATTATTGCAAACATTTTTCGAGCTTGCGCACTGTGCGCGCTCGCAATACATACAGTATGTCCCTACCAACTCTCAGATTCACCCTATGCACTTACATATTCTAGGTTGCCTTGTCCCTAAGGATGCAAACAAAATTTGAGTGGTCTTGACCTGTCCTTTGAATCTTGTTCACTCAGCCCTCTGGATTCTAAACCTATCTTAGGGACTATTGGAATGTATTTGAAATTAAACGTCATTTCGAACGTAGAAAATAAAAAGACCCATACACTGATCAGCCAGAACATTAAAACTACCTGCCTAATATCATGTAGGTTCCCCTTATGTTGCCAAAATGGCCCTGCTAAACTGATGCCTACATGAATTCCCAGACTTAGAACACATCGCAGAACATATCTCAGAGCTTCACACTCCCTCCAGCAGCTTGCTTGCTGCCCACTGTGCATTCTGGTGCATAAGTAAATGGTGCCCATGTGCATAACCAATACACATGATGTAAGGGAAAACAAGTCAACATGGTCTACAGCATCAAGGTCTTTATCGTCTGAAGCTACACACCAAATTTTGTTCTCCTATCTGTAAGAGTTTCTGAGAAAAGTTGTCCCCTTTCTCTCGGACGGACGCACGCACACACGGACGAACGGTGGTCAAACCTATATCCCCATCCCACTTCGTGTTGGCGGGGGATAAAAAAGGTAGTTGGTGGTCCATGTGACCTTCTTCCATAGCTCCAAGGTTTCAGTTAGAGGCTCACATGACCATTGTACGAGCTTTCAGTGCTGAACCGGGGTGAAAGTGGACATTCCGACTGGTCTGCAACTATAAAGTTCCATACGCAGTTGGGTGCGATGCACTCTGTTGTGACATTCCTCACATGAGGATCATTAAAATTCTCTGTGACTTGTGCCACACGAGCACTTTTTTGATTTTTTTCTAATGTTAGGGTGAGGTTTAATAGGTTTTGTGGGGATTTAGTTTGCATTTGAGAAATGGGTCATGGGAAATGCATGCCTGAAGTATGGTGAGTAAGTTGGGAATACATGTGGTTTTCTCAATGCAGACGACAAGACGTGGCGTCTGTACCTTCATTTCAGGATATTTACTTTCATTTAGAGTCACTCATTTTGGAATTATAGCCTCAGTGTACATCCCCTTTTTACTGTGGCATGAAAGTCTGTCTCAGTAACAGTCTATTGCTACACAAGTATAATGTTAAATTGACTGTGTGGAGTTGAATGTTGCTATTGAACAACATGGGAAAATAAAACATAAAAATGAAAGAAAGTGATGAGATAAAAATAGACAGAAACACAACCACTCAATTTGGAATCGCTATTGATTTTCACATAGAATAAATGGCCGAACCTTTGTGTTACAACAAGGCGGCGGCCCTAAGCATAAATCCAAACTCTGCTGGGACTTTCTGGAAAGGAAGCAGTGTGAGGGGTAATAACAAAATATAAGTCACCTGATTTAAACTCCATAGAACTGTTGTGAAATTACCTGCATTGAAGAGCTCGTGAAGCATGCCAGCTTTTAACGATACACCGATGGGGATTATTGCAGTCCTCATGGAAATTTACTGAGAATGATACCTCCATGCTAATACCCTAAATGTGTAAAATTTGCAAAGCAATGATGAAATCTCATGGTGGATAGCCTGATGAGGAATCACAAGAATTATTTATTTAAAACTCATTTCCCAAATACTTAATATATCAAACATTGCTTAATGTAATTTGCAATCATAAAAATGCCTTTTTAAAAATAAAATAGCAAGAATTACTTGAATCACAAGTGATTCCAATTTTTTCAGTTGGAGTGTAAATTAAGCTCCCAGAATATTTGCCTTTTCCTCTCCTTTGTCTTTCTCAGTCTTTTTCTCTCTTACCTGGTGATGCCCTGACAAACCTCATATCTCAGAATGTAGACATTACCCATGATGCCATTCACCATCACCTTATACTGTTTGTGAAACACTCCAGTCTACACAAAGGGTCTGTGAAGCAGCCATTGCACTTTAAAGGACAGATTAGTAAAACTCTGAAAGTATCACACACTATCCCGGCAGTGTCTGCAGCGCCATGCTTGTCAGATTCCTTTACTTCCACAATTTTTCTACATTATATTGATGACGAATGTATCTTGGGTGGATGTAGCATATGGCCTGTACATGCTTTGACTACAAAATTGACACTGCGCTGTGTTGTGCATTAATTAGCTCCATAGTTGCTAGATTTCTTTTCCATCCAGTTCACAAATGCAGTGAAGTGAATATTGCTCATTATTACGCTGTCACTTTTTATAATGACAATTATGATGATTTATTGATAAATATGTGGCAGCCAAATATTGCAAAAGTTAAAGTGGAAACAGAATTATTCAGATTTGGCAACAATGAACTGAAAAACCCACACTGGGGAGGGGAGGATTTTACCTGGTAACAGTGTTGAACAAAACCCAGAATCTTTTTACTTTAAGGTCAGGTTCCAGATTTGGGAAAGCTCCAGGTTTTGCTCAGTGCACTTACTATTTTATTTGACTTGGTCATCCTTCCTTATGAATCAGGGCCCGTATTCACAAAGCATGTAGGTCTTAACGGCCGGATTTGGGAGACGCTCCTAAATAAATGAGCGTCAGTCGTAAATTTAGGACTCCTAATTATTTTTACTTAGAGTAATTCACAAAGCATTTTACGCCTAAAAGTAGCTCCTAAGTCTAGGAGAGAGCTTAAAAGTAGTCAAGAGGACTCCTAACTCGCTGTTACTGCTGTTGAAAGATGGAATGACTTGGAAATTCTAAATGATGCACCGCTGTTGAAAAGATATTGGATCGACCGTGAAGGGATTTAATTTGTTGTTGACTTGGTGAGGAAGAGAATAACGTCTCCAACCATGAGAAACAACCCAATAAGCCCCAGAATAAAATGTTTGACAACACTTTTTACTGGGCCACCGGAAAAATGCAACTTTGCAACGCGGACAGTTTTGGGATTTCAAAGTCATCTGTCAGTCGCTCAATTCACAATCAATCATTGCACTCAGTGAACCCCATATCGTCCGACAGGTTATCCGTTTTCCAATGGATATTCGCCGACAACACGGAATCAAACTTGAATTCATGCACATCTCAGGTATGCCCGGTATCATCGGTGTTATTGAGGAGACCCATATTTGAATTTTTTCTCTGATCCAAGATGAAGAGGTATTTAAAAATAGAAAAAAGTTCATTCCATCAGCACGCAGATAGTATTTGATGCCCAATACAATAATTTGGACATTGTTGCAAAATGGCCAGGATCCCTGCACGACTTGCTTTTTAATGGAAAGCAGCTTATGCCAATTATTTGACAGGCATTATGTGCCTGTGGGATGCCACTTGCTCGGGGGGGCTTTGGTGCTATACCTCCTCCTGCTATGCATGAATTATTTTATTAGGCTGTTAAGCGAGGGTTACATTTAATAGATCATCATAACAATACCAGCCAATATCAAATTTTGTAGACATATTTACTTTGTAGGCTATAATTTACAAACCAAGCTTAATTGGTATGCTTTCCTGTCCCCCCCCCCCCTATTAAACGATAGCCCGTTTAAAGGCTGCAATCTCGGACCTCCCCTGCGATTGCAGCCCATACCACCGCTTCCCACAATCGTCTGTGGTCCGAGGATTTGCTGTTCACCCCCGAGCCAAATTTCCCTTTCATTGCATGCTTTCGCTCTAGCACCAACTGGGCCTGCAGCAGTAACTGGTCGTATCTCCAGTTGGGCTTTCGCGTCCTTTTTGAATTTTCATCCATGACAGTTTAGGGCAAACAAACTTGAACGGCTCGAGATTTAAATGATCGAAACATTCTCATTGGGTTGGGGAAAATGATGCGTTTTATTACTGACTTCTTTTATGCTATTGGTGTTTTTACAACTATCTCTTTCCTATGTATGTTTATTTGCCTAGAGGGTGATATGTGGGGACTGCGCATAGTGCATTTTCAGGAGTGCTCAACATGTTATTATTTTATGGGAAAAACCAGCCGCGTTGACTTTTCCTCATTTTTTCCTCCATGGGTTGTATGTGGGATATTTTTTTCAATGGGCCGCCCTGTCACCAAACAACCGATCACCATTGTCCCAGGGCTCGTGCATGAGAATTGACATTATCCATAGCAATGGAGATATACTCCCACCTATCTCAGAGCTACTCCTATTCTAGAAGTTACCAGTTTTTGCGTCTTAGGAGTACTCCTAGCAGTAAGATGAGATGCTTTGTGAATACGGGCCCAGGGCTTTCTTTTTTATAATGCATGGAAGTCAATATGAAGATGTACAGTCTGCAATTATGGCTGTGTGTTCTACAACCTTAATTCTGGAAGATTTTAGACAATGTAAAGTGTACATAAAAACAGCAAGCAGTAACTTGCTATTTCAATCTGTATTCAGTTGGTTAAAGTACTAAAACAAAACAAGCAATGCTTTTTTTGATGCTAGTATTTATTAAGAAATATGTCTCTAGCGCGTTGAAGTGGGGACAGGAACATGTTCACCATTGGGAAACGTCACCTCTCCTCTAATGCACCAGTCAGAAGTTGTTTGGATCTGAGGACACTTATTGTTGGAATTCCAAAAGTAGAATTCATTCCCATTCTTGCCTGATTTAGGCAATCGGTCAACAGTGTGGGGTCTGGCTTGAGGTATTTTGAGCCTATTATCTGTCACAAGTTTTAAGTAGGAGACCGGTTCGGGCTGCAGGCAGGCCAGTTTATGACCTGGACACTATGATAACAAAGCCATGCTGTTTTATTACGAGCAGATTGCATCTTGGTGTAACAAGCACCCCTGAAAAAGGAGATGTCTTAAAAGCATATGTTGCCCCAAAATGCATGTGTATACCTCCGTTTCAATTGTGCCATTACAGATATGCAAGTTACCCATGCTGAGAGCACAAATGCAGCCCCAGACTTTGACATTCTCTGGTTTTTGAATATGCTGCTGATAACAGTGGAGATATTCCTTCTCTTTAGCTCTGAGACTTGACATACATCATTTCCTAAAAGAATTTGAAAAATGGCTCAGTGCGCTCAGAGTTTGAAACAGCAAGCTGTCAGTTGCAGGGTGAACATACTGACTGTTAAATAAGCAGTTCCTTAAATGAGTACGTTTGCTGGATGACAGGGCTCTAAAGAAAAATAGACAAAACACCAGAGAAATATATACCGGAGCATGTTTTTGGCTTTGGAGTCACTGGTGACCAGTATGTCCATCCGCGTCTATGTTGATAAATTCATGAAAATTCAGAAAGAAAATCATTAATTTATAAATGAATCAAAAGTGTATTTGTGCTAAAAATATGATTATTTTATGATTTGTGCTCAGTATTGAGGGCTCTGAGAGCGCGGGGAGCTACTTGGAGAGCTGTCTTATTTGGCTGAAAAATCATATTCAGATGAAGTACAGTTGCTGTCAAGGAGTTTATGATCCCAGAAATGTATTGTTCAACTCCCATCCATTTTTAAATTCTCAATATTTATTTATTTTTATAAATACATTACTAAATTTTCCCAAAGATTTTTTGTGTTTTTGGCTTTTTTTTCTGTCCCAAAATTATGAAAATAAAACTAAAATACGATGGGATTCTAAATGCGACAAGTGTCTTGTTTCATTTAAGCCATTTTACACCTCTCAGTGAAGCTTAAATCTTGAGCTATAAAGCCCTAAATAGGGTCAAAAGCGAGATTTGGCTTCTCCACAAAGGATTTAACTTGCATTTGATGATTCCGCAATGAACTGTATTCTCTGACACAGGTCTTTTAATGTATTCTCAAGCTCATATCATTCTGTATTTATAAATAAAATATACAAACATAAAATATGGTTATGTCCATTTTATAAGCAGGTCGGTTCTCCATGCAGTGCTCCCAGAGGGCTTAAAGGTCACATGTTCCCAACACTGGTATACGGCCATGTTTTCTACGCACAGAAAGAGCTCTGGTTTTTCCAGATCCTCACAATCTCTTCTATATATTACGCATAGTATTATAGTCGATGTGAAATCTCAAAATATCGATTGCATATTGAGAAATGTTCATGCAGTTTTTGACAAAGCTTAAACTATCTAGCTGGTAAACGACCTTGGGCCTGATTTACTAAGACCTTAAACACATGCAAAATCTTTTTGCTCGTGCAAAACCAATAACATTGCCCATGATTGGCCAGAGTATTTGCTTTGCACCAATCAGTGGCTAGGTTTCTGATTTTGCACGGGCAAAAAGATTTTGCAGGTGCTAAAGGTCTTAGTAAATCAGGCCCCATGTCTTTTGTTACTGCTCATTTTATAGCCGGCCATCAATGAAACGCCAGTTCCCTATTCACCTTTTCACTTCTGGAATGTTCCAAAAAGGCGTCTTTCTGGAGATTTTCCAACTCTCCCAGTTTTTCCATTCCCCTGTTCCAGCTGCTTTGAAATGTTTTAAAGGTATTGAAGGTATTAAATTCAAAATTTTTGAGTATTTATGAACATCAAATATAGTCGATAAAATAAAACTTTTGATATTTTTGCCGTTCGTTTGTCGTTACTAAATGTAGGTTGTCCGAACCCTTGTGTTAATCCCTTTTGTGTCTCCTCCCATTCAGCAGCTTTCTTGTCTTTTAGACATATTGTCTCTACTGATTGGTTCACGTCCTGCTTGTTTTTAGGAGAAACTGTCTTGCATTAGTGTTTCCAAATATAAGCATATATCCCTTATTTTCAAGATACTGGATTACCACTTGCTATATGCCCTACAGCAACAGTCAGTAAGTACTTTCTTGTGAAGTTTATTGTCTTCAGAAATTATTCATAATCTTTAATATTAGTGAATTACAGAGGTTCTCTTGCGAGTTTTATTAGGAGGAACAAGGTCCCAAGTCTTACTCTTGGTCTGAAAGATTGGGACCATGTTCCAATTAAAGCTGAAGTCTGTAAGGTTGCTCGAATGGGAGAACTTAGTCAGATTTTTGCACAAGTACAACTTTCAAGCCTCTCCCGTATTTGCACTAAGATCCAAACCAGTCCCTCCTTCGATTTTTCTTGCACATCCGTAGGTGTGCTAAAGATCTGATTGGTTAGTTGAGCCATGAGTGGTATAATTTCACAGATCGCAATACAGGCAGTGGGTGGAGATAAAGTCTCAGATTTTTTTCTAAAACCACCTGATTTATATTCGCATGTCTAAGCATAGTGACAGTTTCGGTAAATACGACCAAATATGACAGAGTTCTGCTTTAACACCCCTTTCCCCTGCCCAGACGCTGTCTCCACCAGGTTGTTCAGACCCACATGATATCAACAGTTACCAACCTTGTCCTCTTTTTCTCTTACTTGTCCTTTGCTCTCGCACTGGCCACTACCTCAGCTTGCTCAGTCTGGGCCTTGCTGCAGGAAATCCAGGGCTGTGTTCGAAATCACTCACTCATTCTCTATTTCCTACTCACTATAAAGGGACTCGCTATGTAGGTGACTGTGATGGTCCTGCCCTGCAGTCCCTCCCCCCTCCTGCTGTCTGCACCTCCACTTCAACGAGCCACACCTGTTGCTCCTTGAGGCGGAGGTGCAGTGAAGAATATTTAAGAGCTAGTGCAGCTGCATTCTGATCCCAGATGTTGTTGTTTTTGCCACTGCTCCTCTCAGTTTTATATTGTGTTTTTACTAGTCTGATTAAAAATTCTCTATTTTTGTACTCAGCCTGTGCGTGTGGGTCCCTAAAACTCTTTTTGGGTACATGGTCCCAGTGCCCGCTTTCTTCAGCCGGTGGGGGCAAAACCAGGACAGGTGACTATACAGTGCAGTCATAGGCAGAGGGAAGAAACGCTTTCAGACACGACCAGCTTGTTTTGTCACAACTGTTAATAGTGTCATTGCTGTCGCAAAATTAAATTGTACCTGTTAAACTTCAGCTGAAGGATTTGGACGTATTTATGTAATAAACGAAGAGAGTATATTTCCCACTTGAGCACCGCCACGGCAAAATAAAAGCCGCCACGCCTATGTAAAATGACTTTACATAGACTCCAAAAATCCTAAGGACAATCAGGTGTTGCCAGTTATCCTTATTAAGTTAAAATGAGTGCTAATAATTATTGACCTGTTGTCAATCATTTTGCTTCATGAACACATTTTCCGATGAATAAGAATTAGCCATTGCCTTTAAAACGTGCTGCTTTCTTCTTCTGCGGGGCGAGCCGTTACATGTAACGCTGAATGTGGTATTTTTGGCTGCATTTTCTCTGCCATTGTACCCTTATGAACTTATTCTCCTGGTATTTCTGCTGAGGAGTGTGCTGAATATTTCCGGCAATGGTAAAACGTGATGGCTGTGCACATGGGGAGGAGAGAGGGACAGAGGGGGGCGTGGACAGGATGAGACATGAAGGCATCTGATTGGTTCTTTCCACTCAGACCGAAAGGCTGGGATTGGTCAGAGTTTTTACAGTCCTGCAGCTGCCACAGAGGTCTGATTCTTGTCATTCCTTTTTCTGAATACATAATATATTGACTACTTTCAGGATGGAAGGACCATTTGACCAATTATAAAAAAAAAAAGTGTTTCTGAACAGGATTACCAACGATAGCTTTAATTAACCTTCAGCCTGTTTCTCTGCCAAATTTGTTAGTTACACACCCCCTGAAGCCTTCTGTGGTCATCAGGATTGAGACTGTGTTTCTGCTAAACTCTTCAGTCCTGCCATCAAACAATTCTGCTCTGTTAACTTGCACACTCCTTCTGACTGCTGTCCTGGATCGCCCCTTGCATAAAAGCCTGTGTCTGTACCATCTGAACTGAACTGCCTTATTCTGCTCTGGGTTCCGTTCCTCTGTCAATATCATTTTACTATCAATAAACCCTACTACTGGGTTATATTCGGACTCTAAATTTGGTTCCTGATCTGGATCATAACATTAGGTAAAAGAGAATTTTGGCAAATTGCTTGGTGCCCTTCTGAATTTCTGTTGCTCTTTAGAAAAAACAAAACAAAACGACATGTTAAAAAAATGTAACTTTTTTGTTTATCCTCATGATCCTTCAGAATATTCACAAATCTAATTGATAATTGAAGTAACATCATTGAAACATTACATTCTTATCACAAAATAAGCATTTTTATTATTCTCAAAAATAATCGTGCCACAATTATTGGCACCCCTTCATTTAATAGTTTGTGCAGATTCCCTTTGCTAAGATAACTCTGAGTCTTCTCCTATAATGCATGATGAGGTTGGCTGCCACATGCCATAGGATCTGGGACCATCCCTCCATAGAGAATTTCTCATAATCATTCTGCTTCTGAGGTAAAAGCTTGTGGACTGTCCTCCTCAGCTCATCCCACAAGTTATCTGGGAGGCTAGGTTGGGGGTCGGTGATGGTGATGGCAAAACCTTCATTCTGCAATCAATGATCCATTTTTGCGTAGATTTTCAGGTACACTCCAGATCATTGTCCAGCTGGCAGGTCAAACCTTAGCCCATGTTCAGCTTGCTGGTGGAGGCTGTTTGGTTTTCATTTAATATCTTCTGGTATTTGATGGAGTTAATGATTCCATGTATTCAAACAAGATGTCTGAGATTTTTCAATATACATTTCCTGATTTTCCCAGCTGTCTCATGTAGTCACTGTGTTCTTGCCAGTGGTGATGAATGACTAAGGGAATTTGACCTGTGTCACCTCATATTTGTACCACAATGAAACAGGTTGTTGTTGGATACTAAAGAGCTCCTAATCACACATGACCTTAAAAACGCAAAATATTTTGGGGAGTGTACTTCAGTTTGATTTTAATCATGGGATTTTCTATCAGTAGTAATAAATGAGACACTTTTTGGTGAAAAATAATTATTTGATGTCAACTTTTTTTCTCTTTCCCAAATTCACTTTAATGAGAAGGTAAGATTTTTGGGAATATTTTGAGTGAAAGAAGAAGGTGATAAATTGCCTGAGCACCCAATGTTGCTTCCATTGAGATCATCAAACTCTGTCCTCCATTCGTAAGAGGTCCAATGCTTAGCAGCAGAAATCTCAAATGCTGAACTCTGGAAAAATGCATTGGACAAGGGCTTGGAAAAAAGCAAGTGTTTGATAACTTCTGGCCAATCGATTAGCTTATTTTTTTGACTATTTGTATTCATTAGGCTTATCGGTTTCAGCTGATATTGACGCAAAAATTGAAAAGCATAATTTTGTCTACAATGTACAAAAATTCAGACCAAGAGGACATTTAAAGTTTTTCTTTTGTTAATGCTGACAATAGTTTTACCAGCTGTACAAGGGGCTACTTTCCTTTTTACAGGCATTTCCTGCTTTCTTATTTCACCATTTTAGCCCCCACAGAGATAGGACCTGAGATATAGACATGGGGGAATAGGGGAAGGCAGCTCAGTATCTTGTCTATCAGCCTTTCTTAACCCTTAGTGAAAGTACCAGAGAAGTAGATCTATCTTAATGTGATAAAAGTACCTTGAGCCCAAAGTGCTAATGAAATGGATCTATCATGATGTACAAAGGTTTCAGATTACAGCGTAGCTGCAGAACAGCTTGACTTGTACTGTGCAGTGGCACCATCAATGTAATCAAAACTTTCATGCCCATTCAACCCCAGGAGCTATGGCACTATGCTGCCTTTATGTGTACTTAAAAATGAACTGGGTGTTCATGAATACTTGATTTGATTTGGCTCCAGCAGACTGCCAATGGTAAGCGGACAGATGGAATGCCTGGGTTAGTTGTTATAATATATTTAATGCCCAATCATTATCTCTGGGGGGGAAAAAAAGTTTAAATGTTAAAATGGAAATAACATACAAAATCAATATGCATTGTTCTCAGTAAGTATTTAACCCCTTTGAATTACACAGTAACATGTATTTGAAATGAAGGACTCATTTCGAGGCAGGACATTGAAGCAGTGGCCAGCGATACTCCCACAGAGCAAGGAGGTTGCGAGTTTGTGTCAGGCCTGGGGCCTTTCTGTGTGGAGTTTGCATGTTCTCCCTGTGCTTCCTCTTACTACTCCGGTTTCCTCCTGCAGTCCAAAGATGGTGTGTGTGTGAATGGTGTGTGCTGCCTGTCCGGGTTGCATCCCTGCCTCCTGCCATAGTCAGTTAAGATTCTTGTAAAGTGTCATGGCTGGTGAGTTGAGACGCCGAACGCAGCGGCCAGAATAAAAGGGGGAACTGCAGATAAGAGAGAGACGCAAATAAAATGAGATGGCGAGACTCGCGCTTCCAACGGGCCTAGATGTCGTCCGAGGCAAGGATGCAAGCCGAGCTAGATAGGACAAAAAGAAAGGGAAGAAACAGAAAGATTCCCTTGCTATCTAGAACTTCTCCTCAAATACGCAGCTAAGCCCTAAACAACTCTCTTAGTAGAGACCTTACCAGCTAAAGTGCAAACATAACACTGACACTCTAGAAAGGGAAGTGAGGCGGAACTAGGGCTTAAATAGAATCCGGGCGACACCCCCAATTAATGTCAGCTGGTCCAGGAATCCAATTGAGAGCAAAACGACATCGTCCCGGACGAGAGCAACAAAGAAAGCTCTCAAAGCCTCCAAACCTAACATAGAGTCTCAAACTCACCCATGACCCTAGTGTCCTCAGAGGTGAAATAGATAATGGATGGATGATTCATTTATTGAAGTGCTGCACATACCAGTGATGGATTTGTGAGAAGTTATTTTTTTAATTTATTTAGTAGATATGCTATATTGCAATATATGGCTATAAAAATGGAAGCTCATAATAAAAGCTGACAGTATGTCCAATATAATGTCTGGCCTAATCGTCAGAAGTTCAAAATGGGAGTTGAATGTCTGTCCTATCAGGTCATAATTGCAATTTGTTTAAATGAAAATGTATGGTATTTAGAATAAAAAAGTCAACTTTCTATGTATGCCGATGAGGTTTCGGTGAAGTACTCATACAATTTTGGCTATATAGTGTAACATGTCAACAGAGGCATGTCAAAATTCAAGAATGTGTGATGGACTATCATCACCTTAAATTAGTCACATCTCGCCAATCTGAAAATCAAGGGTTGCATTATCCTCAGTCAGTGACGTGCGGTGGAGGTTGATTTGGTGACACAAAAACCTCCCCTTTGCTTGCTTAGCAGACGATTAACTAGTTTAGTCAGACTATTCGACAGAATGATGGGCCTGTTTAAGTTTCCGCGGCGTTATTACTCAGTACATCGAACCTGAAATGCTCAACAGCAGATTTGCGCTTACTAGCTTCCAGGAAGCCGAAGCAATGTCATCAAAAAATATTAACACAGTTCGACTTATGCAGAGTTCAATGCTTAATCAATAGCCTATAGTGTATTCTCCTTTAAATACTCGGTTTTACACCCAAACAAAAAGCGGGCGTTTATTTTCAGTCTTCTTTCATAATCAGATTAACAAAATGTTTAAAAACAGAATTACCGAGCCGAGAATTTTTCCTAATTGATTATTCAGATTTCCATCCTTGCAGTCTCGAATTGCAGCGTATACGTGAATTAAGTTATTATCTCCTCTATTAGCATCAGGCTTCCATAAGGCTTGGTCTTAATTGTTTTCATTGTCAATCAGGAATAGTACGTGGGAACAGGTTCACAAAATCCTGTGATAAAAGTTTGGGTCACTGCCTCACCTCACCGCACGTCTCTGGCTTCCTGTAAGCGAATACTCGCAAATCTGCAGTTTCGTGAGCATTTCAAGTTCCATGTAGCCTACTGAGTAATAACGCCGCGGAAACTGAAAATGGCCGTCATTCTGCCGAATAGTCTTACTAAACTAGTTAATAGTCTGATTGCGAATCAAGCAAAGGGAAGGTTTCTGCCTCACCAAACTAACCTCCGACTGCACGTCACTGTCCTCAGTCCACATTTTTTTGGAAGAAAAGACCATGCTGTCCTGCCAGTTTTAAAGTCAGTCAAACCATGAACTCTGACATGCTGGCAAAATACCTGGTATCTTTCCCCAGGGACCTCAGTCTATCCAAAAGAACAGACCAAATTATGTGAACACTTTTGAAAAATTCTGCATTGAGGAATGAATAAAGATCCTCCAGGGGATATTCACAGATCTCATAAAACACAACTGAAGATGACTCGGTGGTTTTATCTTCCACAAAGGGAGGGTGAACTGGAGTGTCGATAATTCTGATACCTATTTTGTGAGCCAAAGTGATTGCTTGTTAAAAAGACAAACAAACAAAAAAAACATTCCCCGGACATTCATTTTTATTAATAGAGAAGAATATTGTTTTCCCATACTTTTGAGCGTGCAGCATTACTCATTGTACAGGCTTTTTGCTTATCTTTATCAAGGCTGCCAATAATGCAGTGTTATATTACACTGTCGCACCACAGCCTTTTTGTTTTCAGCGCCCGGTGACATCCATATATTGAGAGTGATATTTTTCTTCAATTTTGCCTCAAGTATTTCCCTCATTTCATTGTATTTATCAATTTCTGTGCCAGGCCAAAACATAGATCCATTGAATTATAAAATGTCATGGCACGGAGTGCTTCTTCTCCATGTATCATTGGGAAAATGTGGTGTTGCTTAAAAGCAAATGCAGCCCTATTTTCTGAAGACATCATTGCTATTAATATGCCGAAATTGATTTTCGTTTTATCCAAGCTCTTGTCACTAATGGCATACGAGCACAGTCAATTTTATAGGTCCATCTCTTTTGATTTGTTAGTTGTGGATGCCTCTTCATAATGAAGGTCATGTTTCTATCAACTTTTTTTTTTCTTAGGAGTGGGGTGGGGGAAGGCATGTGACAAAACGTATCAAGGCAAACGGTCGAGAAAAAATATCAGATGTGCTGTTGTAGAGTATGCCTTTTTTTTTTTTTTCCTTGTCCATTTCCTGAGGGACTTATTTCTTCTTCATGTTTGGTGTGGGGCATTGTCTCACTGGCTGATGGATGCTGTTTTTTTCCCATATGTTTTTTATGTTTTCCATTTTCTCTGCCAGAGACGAACCATGTCACAACTTTGCTTCCTGCTTGCCTTGATGGGATTTAATGAATACTGTTTCCAGTTATAGAGGCTCGCCAGACCAAGGCTAGGAAACCCATATCCCTCCGCAAAAACAAATAAGTGTATGTCTGCGTCCTTGTGTATATGTGCGTATGGCTCTCTGTATGTCTCAGTGTGTGTCTGTGTGTCAGCATGTGTGTCTGGGTATGTGAAGGATTGGTTGTGTTTTTTATGTATGTGAGTATGTGTGTGTGTGTGTGTGTGTGTCTTAGTGCATTCTTCCAGCTCAGAATTCCCCCCATTATTTTGTGTTCTTGCATAAGCCAACCCAAGGCTATCTCCATGATTTGTACTTGCATCTGCTCTCAAGTCCAAAGTACTTATTTATTTCCCGTGGGAGAGACATGCAAGAGGCATCAGTATTCATCCATTCTCTGAGATATTTTGAAAAGGAAAAAGGCTGCTTTCTCTCAGTCATTCCAGCCGAACACCGTGTGATATTTTACATGCAGGTGAGCATGTTACAGAGCTCATATGAGCCTGCTGTTCCATATGGTGCACAAGCAATGAGGGAGAGAAAATTAGCTTGATTTGATAGAGAGAGAGAAATTTTGGAAAGATGAGTTAAGAGGGGGGAAGATCAGAATAGGGAAAAAAATGGATGAAAGGAGGGAGTTCATGAAAGCATTTGGAGAACATGGCATCAAAATGGCTGACAATGGCCGTTTCTCTCTGATGAGTAAAGAATGTATTTGATATTTTGCAAGAAGACAGAGTGTCTGTAGAACAGATAATGATGTGTGCTTGTGCCTGCACATGCTTAAAACAAGTGCATTTGTTTTTATGCATGAACAGATGCCTGCAGGCGTACATGCATGGGGGCGGGCGCAAGTGCATCTAAATGCAAGTGGAGTGTCGTTTTCTTTCTAGAAATAATTGTGTTAAAGGCTTGATTGTATTGATCATCAATTAATTTCATTTAGACTGAGTGACACAGGAGGGGTAATCACATTTTTACACCAGGCCGCTTTTAACATTAAAATGATGGAAAACGTCCTTCAATAAATTAAATGAACATTTAAATATTGAATTTTGTGTTGACTCAATTGTCTTTGTCTAACTTTTGTTTGAAGATCTGAGACAATACCGAGTGATAAATCTGCAAAAACACACTGAGCAATAAAAGGAATGGAAAATGAATAAGTAATATAACCATGGAATCAGATTTAGTTTATTTGACCATTTTGAAGAAAAGTCTTTGCACCAATGTTCATGATGTTGCCTTGTCCTGTTCAAGTACTGCTGTGAACATAGCATTCACTGCTGTATCTTGCAGTCATCACATTGCCTTGCATCATTTAGAAATGCCAGTGTTTTCTTGCAGTTGTAACACAAGGTGTTCTGGTTGAGGTTATATCCTGAGTGCCGCTGCTGACTTGAATCAAGCTCATTGACGACACTTTGTTGAAACAGCCCCCCAAAACACATGTGCAAAAACTCTTGAACAGCCCACAGCTTTCATTATCTGGTAACATTTCCACGGTATATTGGGTTTAATCTTGGCATTCCTGTTCTACATGTTTGTGTGCTTAGAGTACAAATGCGCACTGGCCTTTAGTTCAAGTTTACGGTGAATACTGCTTGCAAGGCCAAAAAAAAAACCAAAACTGATTATTCCTGATTTAAATTTTAAGGCAGTGCATGGAACTCACCTTCCATGCTTTCCTTGTGATTTTCTTCCAGACGCTATGCCGCCTCATATATGCTTCAAATTTTTGCTGTCATTCCATCTAGGGCGCTCAAAATTGGACCAAATACCAACTTCCTGTTAATTTATCTCTCTTTTGTTTTTGAAAAAAAAAAAATCAGGAAAAGTGACACTGGTGGAAATTAAGTAAAAATGTTAACCATTGTCCCAAGCCCCATACTTTGCCACAGTCAAAATAAATTCCAGAAGAAATGAGAAATTAATTTTAGAGTGCACTGAGGACGGGAAGTCACAAAAGAACCTCGACGGACATCAAAGGAACTGCAGGTCTTACTTGCCTCAGATTAGGTCCGTGTTCATGATCCTACCTTCTAGCAACTAAAATTGCCATATGGTGAGGCCAGTCCTTCAACTCTGCCATTCTGCTGATTTCAAATTGATTTTCCCCACAGTATGAACCCGTCGTTCATTGGCCGTGTCAAACCAACCGTCAAGTGCATGATGTGTCCGAGTTTTTTCATGTTGTGCTACCTTAGGTTAGCCACAAGATAAACAGCAATTAAGAATCCCCTGAAATGTTTGCTCAATGCCAAGTTGAGCACTTTTCCTTCAGAGTGGAGGCGGGAAATAAAACATTTTGGGAGTTGATCAGCCTACAGAGTCGGTATGTGCATGAATGTGAATATGTCCTGCACTCATCGTGGTGTTCAGGCGGCAGTGTATTGCATAGCCTGCATTTGGTATTTTGGAGCAAAGTGAGCAATGGGCTCACTTTGCTCGTGTGTCCCGGGCCAGTCCGGCAATGGGCCTCTTTACGTAATGATGTTTTTACACGATTCAATACATAGTAGTGCTGGAAAACAAAATGGCAGTTTGAAAGCGTGAACTCAATATGCCAGCTGTGACTGTGTAAGTGATGCAAACACTCCAGCACAATCACAATTTTTCTGAATTTTTTTAACGACAACCCTTATGCTGAATCGTGTAGTCCAACATGTTTGACTGCGTAGCATTGTCGAGATCTGTCGCCAAATGTAGACATCAATATACAGTATGTCTCAAGTCATGAACTGGAAGTGCATTCTTGGTAGAGTGAATAAATGTGCTGTAGGAGGAATGCAATAGTTTGCTCGCGAAGAATGCTGCCATGCCTTCGTCCAGATTTTTGGGTCGATGGCCGTTTCAGCAGTGCTTAGTCTTCACTAGTATTTGTCACATGTCGCTGCCTCATGTGTGATCAGAGTTTCTGTGATTACCTTTGACTTGTAGCATTTTATTGATATCCCTGAAATGGAGTGTTATATAAATGGAGTGGAGATATCATGGATTTGCCTTGGATGCCGTCACAAATCCTTCGCGATAACAAGAACAGTTTTTATGGTAACAGAATGAAACTTTCTGTGCTCATTCCTGGAGCTCAGAGGACAAACTCTATTTTTTAATATGACCTCATGACCTTTTCTGTAGTAACAACAGCAGGTCAAACTTCACATTTCCAATTGTCATAACTTAAGCAGTGTTGAAGGCTTACAAGACTTCGCACTGACTGAGTGCGGAGCTCTTGCTTATATAGAGCAAGTAATGGCTTATTGACGATGAGACACAATAAGGAACATTTGCGGTGGGGCATGGAATGCCGGCCGGGTCTTAACAGGCTGATGATTGGGGGCACTGGAGGTGTAGCATTACAGAAATAATAAATCAACTTATTTAATCATATCATTAAAGCATGTCTAAGTCATTGGTGTTATTAAGTGTCATTGATTTTACCACAAAGTAAATTTGTGATCAGACATTAGAAGTACAACTAAAAAAAAAGCTCTTTTGTTTGCTGATGTGAAATACTAATTTTATTTCGAAATAGGCATTTAAAGGAGAACATTCATTAATTTTAGGATTCTTCCTTCAAACATACTCTGAATTACAGCAAAAGTAGATCAGTTCAAATATGAAAAAAGCCATAGAGGGCAAATGTACATTTCCTTGGTTAAAAAAGAATACATAAATGAGGTATTTTTTTATAATTCTCGTGAATCCTTTCCCCTTGAAATGAATTACCCAAAAAAGTTCCAAAGCTACTAATTGCTTTTAAGCATAGATAAATCTAATGACAACAAAAATGACAGGGTATCAGTATTTTATGCAAAATATTTATACAGAGTGAGTTAAAAAAAAAACAAAAAAAACTATACACTTTTTAAAAGTCCAATCATTATATTATGTAGCAATGTAAACAACATATTTTTACATGTATGTTTTCAGCAGCTCTTTCTACTTCTTTTGATACCAGTTTGCACCTTGTTAGATTAAACCCATGACTGCTGTGGAACAATTTAAGGAGTTAAGGAAATTTAACTTGTGCCAACTGATCAGGCTCTGATACAAAGCGGACAAAACAGATTCCCTCTGTGAAGTTTCAAGTCAACATAAAACATTTATGGCCCGTTAGGAAACTGACGCCGAAAACTCCGCAGCACATTCGTAACGTTCCGTGTCCTATGATATTCGGTGACCAAGAAGGCCTTTGCCTGGGGGTAAACTGTGGACACACTATGCTTGGCAGTGCCAGGTCATGACAACCAATGCACAGGCAAGATTTACATGCCTGTTTTTAAGTTCAAATGACTATGCAATGCATTATGACATGCATGTTCAATTTCATATCCAGCCCTGGTCAGTTGGCACAAGTCAGATTTCACTTGAGTCCCTTAATTGTCCTCAGTGCAGTCGTGCCGGAAACCTAATGAGGTGTAACTGGTACCAATATCAGCGGAAAGATCGGAGGCAAAAGTACAAAATATGTTGTATACATGTTTATTGCTACACCATCACAAAATGGCTCATTAAAAAGTGTGTAGTTTTTTTTTTACTCACTCTATATAGTCAAAATTTCATTAAGCTTTAATTTATGTAGGTGAAGAATGTCAGTGAATGGGTTTTTGAGTAAAAACAAAGAATTGATTTCAAAAAATGAATTCAGGTTATAAGGATCTGCATTTGGAGAATTACTCAGGAATAGTTAATTAATACTTCTGGAAATGGGCACTAATTCGCTCTTTTGCCAGTTAAGAGCGAATTCTGAGTAAGAGCTGAAACCATTAATTAGTGACAGGAGTGGAGATATTGATGTCTCTGAGCTTGAAAATGTTATGATTCTGCTATGGAACGAAATTTGTTCCAACAGAAATTGAATTGAATTTTATCAGGTTTTGAATTGAATTTTGGGTTTGAATTGAATTTAATCAGCTTTGTATTGAATTTTATCGGTTTTGAAATTGAATTAACAAGTAATCTGAAACTGAATCCAATTATTTGTATTGAATTTTAAGATAAAATTTAAGGCATTTCATCCAGTTCGCACATTCAAATTCAGTTCATAAAATTCAAATTCAGTTCTGTGAATTCAAATTCAATTTGAGTAACATCACATGATCGCGCATCACGAGCTGCAGTCACGCCTCTGTCCCTCCTGGCTTGCCTTATTTGGAATAAGGTGACTATGTAATTTACGTGAAGCGCACCTCAGAACGAATTCTAAACCCACCCGACTATACACCGAAAATGTTTACCAAAACTTCGGCTCTTTATCAGTTTAATTGTTTTAGCTCATCATATTAATCTTCAGCAGTTAACCCGTAGTTACCATAAGATCATCAGTAAATGCACTCGTTAATTTCTATAGTTTCTTCGGCTAAGTAAATAATGCTAACGTTAGTTACGATTGAGTGTCTTTTCTCCCAGTCGGTATGTGTGAATGTATTTCGCTGGCGAGCCTACACGTTGAAGCTCCTGGGCTTCAAGTGTAACGTTATTTTCAGTCAAAATCAAAATAATTAGATAGAGCTGTTCAGAACTTAAACTTTAACTTCATGTGTCTTAATGGTTCAGAATACCTGGAGTCACAAAATGATGACATACGTGCAAGTAGAAGAGACTGCAATTAATCCAGTAGGGGTTGCAGCTGAAACTGGTCCAAGAAATATACCGTTTTTGGAGCAGTTCTTCACGCACATGCAAATTCACTCATGCACGAAAATATGCAGTTAAGAGTACGGGGACATGCTCTCTTCTGAAATACGGTGCCAACACAGAGTTACGTATTGCGTGCACGTGGTTTAAATCTCCCAGTGTGTCCGTCAGTGTAGTTTATTAGTTAGTTTATCCTCTCTTGGAGTGAGTATTTCTGTTTCCCCCTGCCTTTGGCAGAGTACTTTAGTTTTCCCAGTTGTTCAGTGCATGTGCGCGGCGTTTTATTTCTGGCGTGTCTGCCAAGTTTCTCTTAGTATTTGGTGTTCAATAAACACTTCTGGATCCTGCAACTGGTGTTCTCCTGACCTCTTCTTACAGAAAAATCTGAGAGGACATCCTTTGCAAAAAGAGTGAGATTTTGCGGGATCTCCTGTAGATCTACATGTAGGAGTCATCGCAGGGTTCTAACTATTACTGATTGCTAGTGGTACCACGACAATTGCAAACAAGTATGGGAAGAGAGGGCAACCCTGTCCAGTTCCAGAATGTATGTCAGTCGGTTGTGAGTTTTTATGGTTGGTAATAACTGATGCAACAAAATTTGAATAAATCACCTTGATCCATTTCCTAAACGAGGGCCCGAAACCAAATTCTTCCGGTGTGCACAGCATATATACTACAATTCAACCTGATCAAGGGCACCCCAGACATCCAGTGAAATAATACCTGCTTTTTATTTGTACTTTGCATACAGGATATTAAACAGGTAAAAAAAAGTCTTTCTGGCATAAATCCAGTCTGTCTTGAATGTATAATGGAACAAATAAATGTTTTTTAGTCTGTTTGTTGGTATCTTACCAATGATCTTAGGTTTTATTGGCAGCAGTGTATTAGGGCAGTATGACAAAAGCTTGAATCATGACCTTATTCACAAGTAATGAAATATTTACTTTACACAAAGAAGGTGGGAGTTCAGAAGCTTTCCTGGACTGGGAAAAAATATGGAGAAGAAAGGGTGTAACTGTGACATCTTATTTAAAAAAAAACAATGCCCATCAGGATCAGGGCCCATATTAGTGGGAAAGAAAAAGATGGCAATATCATGTATGAAGAATTATCTTCATCCACAGCCTTACCAGCTTCTTCAGAAAGTGACATCTATTGACATTCCCATCTACTACAACTAGGTTGCTTTATGCATCTGCATAGAGAACACACTTCATTCATTTTATCACAATATGTCAAGGTGGAGCCATTTAACACTATGGCCCTTGATTTAACACTATGAATGGCCCTAGAGGCTCATGCTTGTCTTAACTCTCTGGCCATGTGTTTTATGTCTCCGCTCAAAGTATTTTTGTCTAACTTGTGCGAGTACTTTTTAACCTTTTTTAAGAGTACAGTGTGATATTCATATTTGAGGGAAATAATCTTATTTGGCATAGCTGAGGTTTGCTTATCATTAGGTATAGTTTGAAAGCATGTCAATTCTTTTAATATTTTAGTCTTAACCTGCAACTTTTAACTTAACCTGCAAATTAACGGTGCCTTATACAACATTTACTACATGACCTCGAAGCAAAATTTTATAGTTTCCGAAAGTATGGCATCATTTACACCGCCCTGATCAGTTGCGCTCAAATATGTTGAACTTTGCTGAAAGGAATGTTCAAATTCTGCATTTGTTTTACCTGAGAGGTATTTGAATGCTACGTCACTCTCCCCAATGGCTACATTTTAACAATCTAAGTGCACGGATCAAAGGGCGTACGCAAACGCATTTAGGGCGAGTCCAATTCCACTTATTGCTAGTTTAATGGCAGATACTCTGAACACAAAGTTAGGTGCATGATGCAAACGGGATGTGCTTAATCTCTCAATTAACCATAGGTGTAAGCTATTGAACACCAAAAGAACGAAGTCAAGCATCACTGAGCATGTTTGCTATTACTGAAGTGTTCGGCAAGTTCAAGTAGCGCGGGTCAGGATTACAATTCTACGCACTTTCTTTATTTCCACTTGTATCTCCCTGGAAAAGCAATTAAATAGATTGATTCCTCAATTTGCAGAAAATTCTGTACATACTTCACCCGTGTGCTTTAATTGCTCTGAGTACACTATGGTTTTTTGGGGGGGCGGGGTCAGGACCTCAACAGTGTTTCACACACCGCTTCTGCAGAAATGGCCAGCGTGAGAAAACTCTAGTGTTTTTTTTTTTTAAACAATGACGCATTTAATTCTTTTATAGTAGACTTCAAGAATACAAGAATGACAACAGAAAAGTAACTTAATCCGTGCTCTTTAATTCTCCATCTAAATGAATTGTCTCAGAAGACAACATTTTTAACATTTCTGAGTTTTACTGACAAAGGCATTGCTTTTTTTCATGCTGGTCAAGAAAATTCTACTCATCAGTTGCAGGACTGAATGTAACACTGGCTACAGGCTTTGTCAACAAACCTGATGTCAGAGGTGGGTTTTCCCTGTAGTCAAGAAATTTCATCATTTTTAAGTGACAAACGCAATTTTGTTGTCTTGGGTATATCAACAGCATCATTGAGCTGACGGAGTGGATCCTTGCATGGTCAACAAAACCTTGTCATCAGGTCTAAATGGCCAAGGCACTGCGGACTTGTTTCGTAGACTGCCACGAGTGGGACTGCATCCGTTTGGTGAGGGTACTGGCACGATCTAACCACTCAAGGACTAGACTGACATAGTATTAAACATTACTCCTTGGTGTAGAGCCTGATTACGGCAATTTTTCTAGTAAATTTTTTTACAGGAACATAGACTGCAATGCCAGATACCACTTTGGCAGGACTGAAGCTAAGCTCTGCTGTTCTGAAAAGCTGCCATTAATGCAGTGATGACCCCTTCATTCCACTTTCTTCCTCAGTCTGGCCAATCTTTCCATTGCATGGACTCAGAGACTGAAGCCAATGTACCACAGCACCCAGTGACAGTAGCTGGCAATGGAAATCCGACCTGATACCTCCACATATTAGTCATTCCACAGGCCACTGCGGGCAACCAAGAAAGGCTGGCCACATCTGATAATGTTGAGAGTTATTGGAGTTTCTGTAATGTTAATTTAAATGAATGATTGAAAACAGGCCATGACCAATCATTGATTGGATTGTCTGAGCCTCCCCTATTGCCAGTTTACCAGCCGTCACTGATATATATATATATATATAATTTACAAAACCCAAAACCAGTGAAATTGGCACGTTATGTAAATCGTAGATAAAAACAGAATACAATGATTTGCAAATCTTTTTAAACTTATATTCAATTGAATACACTGCAAAGACAAGATGTTTAATGTTCAAACTGAGAAACTTTATAATTTTTTTTGCAAATAATCATTAACTTAGAATTTAAAGGCAGCAACACATTGCAAAAAAGTTGGCACAGGGGCCTTTTTACCACTGTGTTACATCGCCTTTCTTTTTAACGACACCCAGTAAACGTTTGGGAACTGAATAGACCAATTTTTGAAGCTTTTCAGGTGGAACTCTTTCCCATTCTTGCTTGATGTACAGCTTAAGTTGTTCAACAGTCCGGGGTCTCTGCTGTCATATTTTACGCTTCATAATGCGCCACACATTTTCAATGGGAGACAGGTCTGGATACAGGCAGGCCAGTCTAGCACCCGCACTCTTACTACGGAGCCATGCTGTTGTAACACAAGCAGAATGTGGCTTGGCATTGTCTTGCTGAAATAAGCAGGGGCGTCCATGAAAAAGACGTTGCTTGGATGGCAACATATGTTGCTCCAAAACCTGTATGTACCTTTCAGCATTAATGGTGCCTTCTCACATATGTGTAAGTTGCTCATGCCTTGGGCACCAATACACCCCCATACCATCACAGATGCTGGCTTTTGAACTTTGCGCCTATAACAGTCCGGATGGTTCTTTTCCTCTTTGGTCCGGAGGACACGACGTCCACAGTTTCCAAAAAAAATTTGAAATGTGGACTCGTCAGACCACAGAACACTTTTCCACTTTGCATCAGTCCATCTTAGATGAGCTTGGGCCCAGCGAAGCCGGCAGCGTTTCTGGGTGCTGCTGATAAATGGCTTTCGCTTTGCATTGTAGAGTTTTAACTTGCACTTGCAGATGTAGCGACGAACTGTAGTTACTGACAGTGGTCTTCTGAAGTGTTCCTGAGCCCATGTGGTGATGTCCTTTACACACTGATGTCGGTTTTTGATGCAGTACCGCCTGAAGGATTGAAGGTCACAGGCATTCAATGTTGGTATTCGGCCTTGTCGCTTACGTGCAGTGATTTCTCCAGATTCTCTGAACCTTTTGACGATATTACGGACCGTAGATGATGAAATCCCTAAATTTCTTGCAATAGCTCGTTGAGGAATGTTGTTTTTAAACTGTTTGACATTCAGCTCACGCATTTGTTCACTAAGTGGTGACCCTCGCCCCATCCTTGTTTGTGAATGACTGAGCATTTCAGGGAAGCTGCTTGTATACCCAATCATGGCACCCACCTGTTCCCAATTAGCCCGTTCACCTGTGGGATGTTCCAAATAAGTGTTTGATGAGCATTCCTCAACTCTCTCAGTCTTTTTTGCCACTTGTGCCAGCTTTTTTGAAACATGTTGCAGGCATCAAATTCCAAATGAGCTAATATTTGCAAAAGTTTACCTGTTCGAACATTAAATAACTTGTCTTTGCAGTGTATTCAATTGAATATAGGTTGAAAAGGATTTGCAAATCATTGTATTCTGTTTTTATTTACGATTTACACAACGTGCCAACTTCACTGGTTTTGGGTTTTGTATTTATTTATTTATTTTCTTTTCATTTCCTTTTTTTCCCCACCAGGGTGGTAAGGATGGATATTGAGATTTTTTTAATAATAGCTATATTTAGGCTCCAATTTTTAAGATTTTTGGTGGGGATTTTCTCCTTTATTTGATAGTGACACAGTAGAGAGAGACAGGAAAGTTGGGGAGAAGAATGGGGAAGACATGCGGCAAATGACCTGAGCCAGAATCAAGGCGGGTCGCCTCAGGAAGGCCACAGCCTTTATGCGCACGCTTAGACCGATGAGCCAACGGGGCGCCCCAGGCTCCAATTTTTAAGAAATGGGATCAGTCATCTCAATCCAAAAAAGCCTGCCATTTATTCATGTTTTGTTTCCAAATTCACTGACGGGCTGCATTAGAACAAGACAGGAATGGGGAAAATGTCACCTGTCCATGGCGGGTGACAATTACTGTGAATCTGAATGTCTATGAAGCAGTTCAGTGGTTCCGGTAAATTTTTTGTTTTTGTTGTCAATCAAATTTATCCAGGTAATCAAAGAAGTTATTGGGGCGAAACTTTAATTTGAGAATTTAAATCCCACTCCAAATTGAAATCCCTCTCCATTTTTGAATTTATCTTATAGACATTTCTCAATTATTTCAGAATTCACTTTGAGCCTATTGGCTTGATCACTGAAAATTAATTACAATAATAATGGTGACTTTAGGATGGGGAAGGATAAATGTGTTATGAGTCAGAAATATGTTACAACTTCAGCTGTGCATTTGTTTCCAAAGAAACAGTTTTATTCTGTCACTCAGTTAACAGCAAGTCTTCACTCAATAAACATCAAATAACCTATTCAAGTTTTACTGAAACCACACAAAATAGATGCTCAATATGCAAGATCTCTATATATTTTTGAAATGGCTCCAATCGTTACCATTGATATTCCTTATTTCAATCCTGGGTCAAATAATCTAAGTGAACCTTCCAAATCGACCCAAGAAATTCCTGGGTCATGTACAGGGTTGCAGCCCCAGGTTGAATATTCCAGGTCAACCTACTCACATTAATGGGCTACCAGGGACTGTTCTGGATCGTTGCTTCAGTTTGAAAGAGTAGCAAAGGTCAGTGACTTAATTATGCTCAGTTGGGATGTCCCTCTCAATGGACAGCAGCAGATCTCAGTGCCAGCCTGCCCCCTATCTGTTTTTGATTTGGGTCTCAGTCAGCTTTAGTTAAGAGAGAGCGTGAGTGCTTCAATGAAGCAGAAGTCACTTGTAATATGGCATATGTTGTAGTCAGCTTGGTCAGTGTTTAGAAAACTGTATCCTTGTTGTTGTCTTTAATACTTTAACTGCATTGATGGTACACACACAAAAAAAGAAAAGAATAATGATCTGATTTGATGCTGATACATCAGCAGGTAATTGTAAACAAGATTTAGTACAAAAGCAGCATCCTGGAAAACTAAGATTTGCCCAAGAATACGTGAGAACATCATTTAAAGGTTTAAAAGCAATGGTCCCCAAAAAAATAGAAAGGGCTTGGATATTTCACCATTTACTGTGAATAACATAGTTAAAATTTTTAAGGAACCTGAGAGAATTTTTGAGTATACAGCAAGGACCAAGGACCAGCATGAGATGATCGCCTGAGATTTTACTCCAGTGGTACTGCACCAAGAATCGCAAGTTATTTATGATTTTCTAAAATTTTGTGAAAAAGTAATTGACCCCACACCGATTTCCTCAATATTTGAATGTTTGCCGCACTTAAATCTTTGAGATCATCAAACTAATTTCATTATTTGAGTAAGCAAAAATTGCAAGAATGATAATTTTACGAACTGATAGGATCAGGTAGAGTTGGATAGATTTATGTGAAAAAGTAATTTCCGCCTAAAGGCTGGCACACATTTCAGGATTCTTCAAACCTTCACTGATTTAGAGACCACACACTTGATGATAACAAAAGACAGATCGTACAAAATCTCTCTTCAGATCTTATAGTGTGTGGTTGTGCAGTACGGAGCACACCACACACTTCAGGATTTCTAGTCGCAAGTATTTATCATGTTCATTATTGACGATCTCTCTTTCCGAGCAGATCGGATCGGACAAAATCACTCTGAACACACCCCACACCACAGGGAAATCGATTATCCTGTAGTGTGTACCAGGCATTAGTTACTAAATCAACCAGTTAACCAAATTTCATTGATAATTGGCCTCAATTTTGCTGCACACATTCAGACATGATTACTGCCTGCCCCACTGAATTTAAACAGCACCTCTTTGGCAATGTGAACTAGGTGAAAAGCAGCACTCAATGCTCAATTTCAAGAAATTCAAGAATGGATGGGAAACAAAGTTGTTGATATCTATCTATCTAGAAAGGGTTACAAAGCCAATTTTAAGGCTGTGAGAGTTCCGCAAACTACGGTAAGAGCCATTATCTACAAATGGAGAAAACTTGGAATAAAATCTTGAATTTTGTAATTGGTTTCTGATTTATCAATTTGCCCTTATCTTAAGTGTGTAATCATCACTGCACACTACTGTAGTCTCAGACATACCAGTGTATGACAGATCAAGGTCTTGTCACAGAGAGTGGCGAAAGCTACGGCAGTCTCAGAGAAGACAGATGAGGCAATATTCATGCATATTATACACTCAAAATCTATGCTTCTGGGCATGTACTAGCCTCCAGGCCATCATTGGGTCTTGAGTCTAGCGGATCACTCTTAGCCGTGTCCTAAAGCTGCAGCTCCTGGGCAGAATGGATCTTCTACAGTTCAGCTCACTCTGTATTTGGCAGCGTTTTCAGCTCATGGACTCTTTGGTCAGGCCACATAAACTGTGCTGCATTGGGTTTTGCTGATGGGGCTATGAGTCACCTCATCTCATTTTCTCCTGCATAGGGAAGGCTATAGAGCTCTCCGTCTCATTTTTTTCACCCATTAGGACACTTCATGATGTTTTCTCACTTTTAAGGTCATGCTTGAGGAGAATTAAGCATGCTGAAAAGGAAGGGCATCGATTAGGAAACCTAGTTTTTATGCCCCCGCCCTCCAAAGAGGAAAGAGGGCATTATGTCGACACCATCTCCGTCCGTCGTATGTCCGTTAACTTTTCGTTTCCGTGGGATAACTGAAGAATCCCTCGTCGGATTGATGCCATTTCTTAATGGCGTATTAGGAGTGGCTAGGGCAAGGTTCCTTTCGAAAAACCAGCGTCGTGCGATATCTAATATGGCCGCCACAGCAGTCATCTCAATATGCCCTTGATCAACATACAGGCAGGGGCATATGCCACGCTCTGCGTTGCTCTTGTCTTCATTGCAAAGGTTCTCTCGTGGGACTGCATCTTATGTTATCAACTGAAAGGGCACTCACCAGTGTGTTTCACCATGTTTTCTCCACTGGAATGCACCTTCCGGGGCAATTAATCACATTTTCTAGCATGTAGAGGAACCCAAGAGGGCATCATATTTTGTCGAATCAAAAGATAGCCATAAGTATCCTTTATCACATTCTCCCCAATGTAAGAGCATCTTACAGGGCAATTCATGACAATCTCTTGCATGTGGGGACACCCCAGAGGGCACTACATCATGTATAGTCCATCTGAAGAGCAGCTATCAGGGCACTTCATAAAATTTTCTTCACCGTAAGGGTGGCCTGAAGCGTACTTTTGCAGCATATTTTTGACCTTAGGGGCCGCACCACCTAAGTCTGCCAGTGATATCTACTGATGCAGTATTAAGTTTGCTCAGTTTTAGTCAGACTTGTTTATTTATTCACTTATTTAGTTTTGGTGCCTGTAAGTTTATCATTGTTGCGTAAGAAGATCAGGCAAATGGATTGACAGTTTCAGTTGCTTTTCATGAGTGTGCGTACTTAGAGAGTGTAGTGTCATTCTTGAATCTGTACCATATCTATCACAGCTCAACGGTAAATGCATTTTTCATTAACTGAATTGATTAGACAGGAGAATTTCGATGAGGAAAAACAGCCTCTTTAAAGCATTTTATTAAGAAATGTATTAAGCACCCTCAGGCTGTGAATATACATGGATATTCGCATTCCTAACTACTTCAGAAATACCGCAGAAAAGCAGGGCTTATCTTTCAAAGCTAGATACCTTCACTGAGTAAAATTCAGAACCCTTGCTGTTCCAGATTTTACTCTGTGCAGTTATCATGCTTATTCAGTGATCAAAGGCATAATACTTTGAAGGATTGTGAAACTGAATAAACTATTTTAATTAACTATTTTTATCTTTCAAAAAGGTTTAGTCTTTGTGTCCTGTCTTGACACTTCTGAGGTCTCAGGCAATTTCAGGACATCAAAACAAATGGCAGAAATGAAAATTTCTAGACACATAATACAATACAGGAAGCATCATTTTTTCATGCAAAGAATTTTTATTACAGTTTTATGTTGAAAGTCTGTAAATATCAGTTTTGGGAAGTAGACGCAATGCATTTTCTCGCAATGCAACTATTGAAGGTTCAATATTTAGATGCTTGACAGCAGCATAGTCCTTTCATAACAATGCAGCTATTCATGTTTTTCTCGACCTGTTTGCTGCATTGCTAACTGATAGTACATCAAATATACTTTTTGCTAATGTGTTAAGATCCAGACCAGGAATTAAGTGCGGAGGCAGTATACAACCCCAGATAAAAGAACCTCCGCTCCAGATCTGCACCGGCTCTGTGCCGATTCCAACTGATCCAGCTAGTATCTCATCTGGAGTTGCCTGCTATCTGGGATTCAACCAGTACTTTATTGACTTTTAATACAGTAATATTAGGGACGGGACCCCAGAGGAAGAGTAGGGGACGGTTTTAAGATTAAGATAATTAATTAATTAAGAATTAAGATAATCCGGGATTAAGATAGCGCAGTTCAGTACAAATGTTATAGATGAAGCTGAGCTGTCAATCGCATGCTAGTGGCCTCTGGGATCAGAGCCAGGTTGACTGCAGATTTTGCCTGCACCAAACTATCCCACAGGAGGATGGAGTAGCTTGAGGCAAACTCGGTTACAATCCTCATCGACGTAGAAGGATTGGGGGCTTGTTCCTAACAAACTGGGCAAAGAAAGCTCGTCAATCAACTTATCGTGACTTTCAAGATGGAGGCGACTGGAAACTACCTCAAGGTACTGTCTGCGTAAACAGTCTTTTTTAATAAACTACCTGTGCATTTTCAAAGTTCTCAGTGCCTTGCTTTAAATGTCAGGGCCCTCGGAATTCTGCCAATGAAGTATGGAGCTACTTTGAGCCTTGTTAATGATGAAAAAATAGTGATTTCTTTGCATGGCAACGCTATGCCCAAATCACTACCATTGTAACCCTGTTGGGAGCTTCGGCTAAAAAGCCATGTATTTCGAAATGCTGTGCGCGTACGGAGGTGGGGTAAGTTAGTACTCCTTATCATGTTTCAATACACCCCAAGTCAATTTTACACCTGCAGTTCCATTTTGCAGGACTCATCTGGGGTAACGTAATCGTGAATGCATGGGGCAGTGGCAGCGATAGCTAACAGATGTGACAACAAAGATTTCCCTTGTGGAATTATGAGAATAGGGTAATTAAGGTGGCCAAGTAACGAAAGCAGTTGCTGTTTGGTACAGCCTTGCGCGACAAAGAAATTGGAAATAAGAAGGGCGGTGACCTGGAGTTTGTCTAAAGGGAGGGAAGCTTGGAATAAGCATGAGTCGAGCGCGATACCTAGAAATTCGAGTGTGGGGAACGCCGAGTTCGGAAACAACTGACATTAAGGTCTCGAGACCTTAGTAGGGCGGAGAGGAAGGAGGCGTGACGATGAGGAAATCATTGAGGAGGTGCGTAATAAATGGCAATTTATGGTAAAAGTAAGTCGAACTGCGAAGTAATAACGCCCCTTCCAGGATACTCAAAAGAGCCCCCAAAAAAGTGGGTTGAGTGGAATGACCTTAAAAGCATTAGTAATGTCAGCTTTGGCTAACCAGGCACCACGGCCGGCGAGACGGATGAGAGTGATAGTGTGGTTGACAGAGGAATAGTGCATGGAGAAGTCATCACTGGGGATAAGGCTGTTGATACTAAGGACGGTGGAGCCGTGAGGGGACGGTAAGTTTATGATTAACCGATTTTCCCTGTATATTTGCGGGTAGCTATCCCGATGGGGCTGATGCGGAAGACGGAGAAGGGTGGCTTGGTGAAAGGTCCCATCATAAAACCTGCGTCAAGTTCATTTTGTATAAGCTTATCTACGATGCTCGCTCCGCTATAGCGGATTGCAAATTTGAGCACGTCAGAGAGAGATCAGGGATAGCAACTAGACCGGGGTGGAAGCCGTGGGTGAAACCGTGGATGAGGAAACGGACGAAATTGGGATCGGGATGTTAGATAGGGCAGAGGAGAGTAAATCCATTTGAATGGGAGTTTTGAGATATTCTAATAGTGATTTAGGCGGATTGTGTGGGCAACAGGATTGCGCGTGGGCGCCCCTGCAGAAGGAGCAAGAGCGGAGGTAACGACAGCTGGAGATATCGCAATCGGTCGTATTAAAATTGTTTCAAATCATCTTTCCCCCTTTGAAGAGCATAGGCCTCCCTCTCCTATCCGTTTCACCAGAGGAGGACATGGCGAGAAAGGGGTGAGGGGTGGAAGGGACAGGCGCTGAGGGAGGTGGGGGTGCGGCGGAGAAGGAACGAGAAAGTAATGGTACTGGTGGTTTGCTGGAAATAGCTTTCACCATCTTAGGTGCGAGGATTGAAATGGTACATGCGGTGGCGGGGTGGGAAGGGGCTCCACAGAGCTTGCATGCGAGCGAGGTTTGGGCAGCGAAAACACGAAAACAATACAATTCCGAGTCTAAAGTGCCCCAGTAAACTCCCTGGTTGTATTGTTGAATTGCGCCTGCTGCTTTAGAGGCAATGAGTACATGATATTGGTAGAACCCGGTGCCGCGGAAACATAAGGCAAGATCGAGAACAAGTGTAGGATAATCGTCCAGCTCTTGCCTCAGTTGAGGAAAGGACTGACAAATTGTGTCTCGATAGAGAGAAAACGCGAAAGCGAATTCGTGCAGGGTGACTCCCTTAAAACGAGCGGGGGTCGGGTGCTTGAGTTGGGCTGGGCCGAGGACGGTTTGGATTTTGCGACTGAAATGTAGATGCGGAAAAGATGGCTGGATGAGCTGGGCCAAATCAACGTACATACCTGACAAAATCTGTTGTTTGAGCGTGGAGGATAGCGGGGACGGGTTTGGAGTGTGCTGCATGGGGCGTATGGGGGGTAGGGCAGTGGATAGCGCGTATTGAGGGTAAGATGAGGGAAAGGAGGAACCAATCGGCGTAGCTGAAGGGAAGGACGGACCTGTGGATGGAAGCGCAGTATTAACGGCATTGGAGAAGGGGAGAGGGGGAGAGAGAGAAAGGGAGCAGAGTGAAAATGAGTAGCGGTCCGGGTGGGGGAGGGTAGACCCGGAAAGTGCTGGAAGCTTGTTGGGAAGAGTTAGGGGCTGAAGAAGCTCCAGCAGCCGGGATCCGACCAGCTGGAAACGAGGGGGGAGAGAAGGGGGAAAGGGACACGTGTGCGTGGGATAAAGGTGCAGCCTGCACACACAGGGACGAGACGAGGGAATAGAAGAGACTGAAGAGGTCATTCGGGGAGGGGACGGGCACTGGGGGGACTGGCTGGTTAGCGGGAGGCGTGGCTTCAGGGTTCATTAACCTACGTTTTTCGGGAACTCCCTGAAATAAAGGTATTTTAATAATCTGTGTGTGAGGATACGTAATGGATGAGAATTTACACCCAAGAGATAAAACAAATAATAACCTTTATATTCTGTCGTGCCGTGCACTGCGCAATCTTGAGAGTTCCTTTGTGTATCACTCTTTTTTAATTTGAAAAACAAATGACTGGCAGTTTCAGAATCTTGGCGAACAGTCTGTTCCACAGCAATGGCATGCTGGAGTAAGAAAAGATCCCATGAAGCGATGCATCCATCATGCATAGGGCCCTCTGTACAAGCCTCTGGAGGCAGTGCTATGAGCTGGAGTTGCTTCCCTTGCTCAGGTCTTGACTAAGAAACATTATGCAGCTTTAAAATCAAATCAGCAGAGTACCTGAATCTACGGAATGACCAGCCAATCCCATCAATGGATTTTCTAATCCCTGACAGCACTGGCATGTTGTAGGACGACAATGCCAAGATTCATTAGGCTCAAATTGGGAGAGCATTGTTCAGCGAGCAACAGGAACCATTTTCACACCGGAGCCGACCACCTCAAAGTCCTTACATTGACCAGTTGAAAGTTTGAGGGATGAGCTTACCCAATGTCAATACGAGATCTTTGTAAAAAATGAATGCAGCTGTGGTCGGAGAAAGATGCTGTAACATTGCCTGAGATTGTCCAAAAAATGCCGAGACAGATGCGTACCATGATCAAAGCTAAAAGCAGTCCTACAAAATGCCAAAGTGCGCATTTTCTTTTGGCTAGCAGTTCATGTCCACAGATAGACCACAGTGAATCATAGAGACTGAAAACATCACCCAATATTCTGTCATCTGCAACTCTTGACTCCATTGTTCTCCATAGCCTTGAAAATGATGATCTCACCATCATGCATGACTATTTATGACATAACGAAGCCTTCAATGTGTACATCATCCCTAAATAGATATTAAAACTGTCTTAAAAAGGTCAATTAACTACTTGCTTGGAGGTTGAAATTATGGTTATAGCAATAATCAGCAAACCTTGACCCTCTATAGATCAGGGAAAGCATCTGGATAAGGATTTTACCAGCAGAGAGCTAAATTGCAGCAAATTAAAATGCCATCACAGATAATCTTAGGCAATGCACGTTATATTATAAATATTGTCATGCTGCCACTGATACTTATTCTGCATAAATATTTTGAGGCAGTCCATTAACACCCCAGAAATTATTTCAGAGTGCTTGATTAAAATTATCCATACAATTATTCTAATTTAAGGACCTTTTAAAGGGATTGCTTGCTGTTAATTTTAGTTTTAGCATGATGTGAAATTTGTGCGCAGTGATGGAAATATACCAAAGAGTGCCCTCCATAAACACTGGCACCCTTTTTAAAAAAAATAATTCTGCTGAGTTTAGATTCGCCCCCTGATTCCAAATTCCTTTGATACTCGGAAGCTACCGTTACTCACATTTTAGTGTATTGTAAAATCTTTCCACAACTATCAATTGGCTTCCACATTACCTGTTCAATCTTTTAAGCGATAATAAAAATGTTCCTTACCACATGCTGACATGCATGTCAGCCCACTTGATATCTTTTGAAATTTTTCTATTCTTATGGATTTTGCTCATCTGCGAATGGGTCCGAGATGCCGATTTGCATGGGTCTAATAATATGACCTCATAGTTCAGCAAAATATGGTTGGTTATTTGCGGTAGAATTCTTACTTTACAAATCTCAGACATGGCAGATTTGCATGAGATTAAGGATTAAAATCAGTGAGGACCTCCTGAATTATTGCTAATTACTCGAGATCCCCAGCTAATACCAGTCCCGTGTGAAGAGAGCTCAAATAATCGGAATGGAATTGACAGCTTGAGCTAAGCAAATCCACATGAAGCGAGTGGCACTGAGTAGCCTTAACAATGCCGATGGGAATAATTACAGCTTTAGATACTGGGGAGGTCCACATGGTATAGGTATTAGTGGCTAGTGTTAAGTAAATCTGTGCGGCAACAGTAGCCTTAACATTGTAAGTGGGTCTAGTTGAAGCCATAGTCACTTAGGAGGTCCACATGAAATTATTGGCTTTTGTTAAATAAACCAACTGTATATGAAACCATTGACACTGAACATGAGTCAGCTGTGCTTATGGGGTTATTTACTACCCTAGTAACAGCACAGGGCCAAACAGTACTGGTTTATTGCGCAAGGTGAACTGGAGGCACGTTAGTTATACATGTTGGAGCAAGAAGAGGGAATTTGAGGAACAAAAGGTGGATGAAGGGGGGTAGTCTGATTCAAGACTGCATGATCTTGGCTAGCTGTTTCAAGTGTGAGCTGGAAGTTGAAAGAAGTCTACAGTTTACTCAGTGTGTTGTTGATTTAAACAGAGCCTAAACTCCTTTTTCTTAGTGTCTTTTTTTCGGGGCTCCACCCCCTCCATTACCCCAAGTCCATGGACCACTCCAGAACTGTTCTTCACCATGTAAGCAGCTGCTGCCCTGATCTGGCTCTATCGCTGATCAGGAGTTGGAAAAGTTTGATCATACAGGAACTTTTTCTAAAGATTGTGAACGTTGCCATTAGACCATTCATAATAATTTCAATGTTTTTTATTCAAAACAAATCATCTTTTCATGATGATCATTTGCATAATTTGGCAGGCAATAGAGGGTAGCATTTGGACATCTATTTCAAGAACATAAACTTGGCAAAGGCAAATATCAGCACTGACATGGATCAAGAAGGCCTGGCCAAAGCTGTTAATACTGCTAGCGGCACACGCAATGTGACTGTTGGTATTTTACCATGTAAAGTGCAAAAATTTACACTTATTTAAATCGTCTTAATCCCCCTTCTACATCTGTTTAATGCCACTTTCAATTCGTCAATCAGACAAAAACAGAAATGAAAATAGTGCCATTATAAAATCCTAAAATCCTAGTTCAGCGTGAGCATGACGTACATTGGCATTACCCGACTGTCTAGCATTCTTCTTAAACATCCATAGTTTGTACCTGATTCATTGCTGTGTTATAACTGCAAGCATTTGTTTCCGCCAAAAAGACAGATTTAAAAAAAACTGTTTTCAAATAGGAATAGGAGTATATTCTGAAGATAGTCTTTCACGGCTGACGGTAAACTGGTCAGTCATTTGAGCTGATAATTGAATTAAGAGACCATCTGTTTTCTCATGGAATCCTGATAATTATGATGTGATTTCCATGCTCCTGGCAGCTGTCTTTTTAATATCCGCAAGCAGAAGCTTCCAATAAAAAGCAGGTGGTTAGAGAGACTTCTGTTTCTACTAATAAAATCATAGTCTGCAAAACCTCCATCTTCCTGGAGATTTAAGCATGTTGCCAGGCGACTGTTGCTTGGTTCTGGTCCTGCAGGCCACAAAATGAGACACTGCTAATAAATGGCTTGGCGTGTGACACTTTCTAAGAGCCTTGTTTGTGCCAAGACATCAACAGTTGCTGGAGATGTCATCCTTAACTTGGATGGTGACAAATACTCCTTGTTGCATTTTTATGCGCCGGCTTAATGTGTAAAGGAGAAGTTGTGTTCATTGGTTATTTTACTTTTTTCCCCTCTTTAGCACTGTTTTCTGGAACCTTCGCTCTGTAACGCTTGTGATTTGGTTCTGTTTGTTTTTGTTTTCAAATGGACATGGTAATGGGGTACCAGTGTTTGCTCTCAGTGGTTTTTACGGGTCCTGACTGGTTGCAATATGTTGACAAAATCAGCAAATATTTCGGATACAGATTCTATTAGGATATTGCTTGATTCTAGAGTTTTTCAGTGTGTCTGTACAGCTCTTGTGTTTCCATATGTCTGTTAAGGTAGGCTTGCATGAGGGCAATCTGTGCTTTAGCCAAAAAGCTGATGGTTCTCTGTTGATTTTCCTTGGGAAAAACATGTAAATCAAAAGGGCATCCGAGGATAGTCACCATTGTTTTGCTAAGCTACCCTGACATTTCTGAAAGGAGAATGATTTGCACATTGTTCAAGGTGCTCAGGTGGCTCATCCTGCGAGGGGATCATTTGGACTTGAGCTGCCTATTGATATTGAGAAAGAGGAGCCATCTTCTTGGGCCAGCCAAGACTGTAGACTGTCTGTTCAAGTGTTAATTTTCACAGATTTACATCATATAAATGGTCTTTTTTACCCTTTTGTTCAGGATGTGATGTTGACCTCTCTGAGCATGACTGTCATCCACTGCATTAAAACTTGTAATAAAGTGTTTCATGGCTGTGTACGAAAAGTCTTTTCTGTTGATTAAAGTTCCTAACTTCCTGGAAATGACCCAGAACTATTTATGTGTCAGCCACGATAAGTGCTGTTCGACTTCTCTAAATGTTAAGAGAGGAGCTTCTATGCTTTCTTTCTTGCTTCCTTCAGCGTACATTGGATTGTTCTTCACAAAGAACAGTGACGTCACCCCATATTTCCTTACGGCAGGGATATTTATAGCAACGCAGTAGTCATCTAGCCGTTCAAGAAAACAAACGAATGTGACGGACAATGGGCACATGATGAGGTCACCTATAAGTGCAGTCAGATTCTTTTAGCACTGCGGTCGTCTTTTTGAAAGTCCTTATGAATTCTTTACACCTTTCCTGAACCCCATGACATTTTCCTTTGAAGTTAAGGAAAAGTGGTGAGGATTGAGACAATAGGACATAACTTTTTAAATATTTGACAGCAGCCCATTAACATTGGCTCTGTCTTCAAGTAACTTCCATTTTTAAGTTAAATGGTGCATTGTTAACTCTTGTCAGACTCGCCACAAAGAACTTCACCTCCCCATCTTTCCTCTCCTCTCTCTCTGCCCCCTCCCTCTCAGCCCCTCAGAGAATAATGAATGTGCACAGATGCAGGACTGTACAGGTTGCCGAGAGTTCCTGCTCTTTAACTCCTTCTCAGTGGTAATAGCCCAGTGAAAAATAAAATATTTCTAGATGAAAACTTTAGCAGTGGAAATAACAGTTTACTGCGATCAGGTACAGGATTATAGGTGACTTTAGTTAAGGAATGAGAATGCTATTGATAGTTTGTATATTTTTAGCAATAGCAAGTCCAAACTGGCTCACATTGGCTCACTACTAATTTTAAAAAGTAACTGATAATGTAAAGGAGCCTTAATCTCACACTAGTTGCCTGCCTCCCGGCAGTCTCAATGGGGTGAAACAGATGAAAGTCTCTAGATAAAGTTTATGTTCACTTGATCACTCCCTTGGCTATGATGTTGGTTAGAACGAGACACTTAATTAATATGCTGAAACACTGGCTCGCTTACAGTAACTACAGTACCCCCCAGTAATATTGGCACCCTTGGAAAATATGAACAAATATGGTTATTAATAAATGCTTTTAATGTTTGATCTCCTGACTTTTAATTCAAAATATTTTCAAAAATTATAACCCTTAATTGTAATATAACAATTGAAAAAAATATTAATGATGAAGAAAAAAATATATTTCTCAAAGACATTTGAGCCACAGATATTGAATTCATCTAATAGTCTGTGTTGCCTGCCTTTGCCATGGTATAGCTCTTAGTCCTCTCCTATAGAGTGTAATGAATTTGGAGAAGGAACAGATAGGGACCATCTGTCCATGCAGAATCTCTGTAGATACTTACAATTTATGTGTCCACATTCATGGAGTTCTCTCTTCAGCTCATCCAGTAGAATTTATATTGGGTTTAGGTCAGGGGACTGGGATGGCCATGGTGAAACCTTGACTCTGTGGTTGGTCAACCTCTTTTGTGTTGATTTCGATGTATGCTTTCGATAATTTTCCTGTTGGATCATCCAACCTTTTCCCAATTTTTCAGGTGGAGACAGTAAGGCTGGTTTTCATTTAATATCTTGTGGTACTTGACGGAATTCAGGATTCCAAAAATACTATCAAGGCATCCAGGACTCTTGGAACTTTGGAGGAAAAACAAGCTTCAGAACATGAAAGATCCATCACCACACTTCACAATGAGGATGGGGTTCCCCATGGAATGGCTCTCTTTGTTTTTATGCCAAACCCACCACCAGTGCTTACTGCCAAAGAGCTCTTTTTCTGTCATCTGACAATAGAATCCGGCCTCAGAGAACATTCTTGTACTGTTGCCAGATGTAGATTCATGAGTTTGTTTTTTGATGACAACATTGGCATTTTTATAGCAACCTCCCAGACTAGACAGTGTTTGATCTAAATTTATGAAAATTTTTTACCCCAAGAAATAATTAATGTTTACAGCTCCCCGGCAGTGATCTTTGGAGTATCCGTTACTGCGTCCTGTATGCTTTATCCTTTACCTTCTCAGAGTTTGGTCCTACGAGACCAGGCAGATTTTCTCTTCCAAGCATATTTTTCACAAACTGAATGGTTTACACTCCTTAATCATTCTGTTGCTCAACATTTTGATATTCCTACGACTTTTGTCGACTTACTCTGTGCCACTTCATATTTATATCCCAGGGAAACAGGAGGTCATTGTAAACTGCTTATTTTTTCAAAATTGTTATGATGAACTTAAAAAGAATAATATGAATGGGAATATGCATTGCATTAATTATATTATTTACAAGGTTTACCAGAGCTGGCAATGCAGGAAATACTCAAGTACTCTTTCTTTTTTGGGAGGGGGGGGGGGGGTATGGTAAGACATGGTTTTTCCCTTCAATTGGGGGCTAGATTTTTGTTAGTAGTTCTAATAAAAAAACATGAAGGTTAGGAGAAGCAATATTTTCTCATAGCCTCTTTAGCTAATCAGGCTCACCCTGGCATCAACTGGGCCCAGGCTTGGTCCCCCTATTCCCTTGCCTAACCACCCCAGGCTGGGCGATTGTGAACCAACCATTAATAGCTTGTACTTAAACTGGCTATAACACCCTAGTTTCAGCCTCATGCCTACACCCTACCAAACACAATGGACAGGCCTTTTCCACCAGCCATGAAGCGCAAGCCACACTCGCACACGGAATAATGTCTTGCACCAAGTCTATTTCATGCCCTTGCCAAACAAAGTGCACCCGGCACTTGGGCAGTGAGTTTTGAGGTCAGACTTCCACACCCAAGTACAGCCTTACTACCTATAAAGTTGGGATGCGGTATAAAATGTAAATAAAAAAAGAATGCAGTCATTTGCAAATAATCCATCCTCCAGGCCTCCTTTGTTATAGGTTTCATTGAATAATCCCTCAAATGTTTTCAGTGAGGGGCAGGTCAGGACTGAAAGCAGGCAAGGTCAGTGCCCGGGCTCTTATACAGCAAAGCCATGTTCTGTAGTGTATGCAGAAAGTGATTTGGCATTGTTATGCTCAGATCAGCAAGGCCTTCCCTGAAAAAGACGTCTGGATGGCAGCATACGTCGCCCCAAAAGCTACTAATATTGTTCAGCATTTCTGATGTCATCACAGATGTGCGAGTTACTCCTGGCTTGTGCACTGATGCACCCCCTACCATTATGGATGCTGACTTTTGAAGTGTATGTTGATAACTAGCCAAATGGTCCCTCCCCTCTTCAGCCCGGAGGACATGGCATCCATGGTTTTCAAAAAAAATTTCACAATTTGATTGGACAGACCACAGGCCAGTTTTCAATTTCATCTCAGTCCATTTAAAATTAGTTTGGGCCAAGGGAAGTGGCCCTTCTGGAACTTGTTTGTATATGATTTTATCTTAACATGGTAGAGTTTTAACTTGCATTTATGGATAGTGTGATGAACTGTGTTCATTGACAATGGTTTTCAGAAGTTTTCCAGAGTCAATGCAACGACTTCCACAACAGAATCCTACCAGGTCTTAATGCTGTGCTCCCTGAGAACCTGAAGATCATGGCCACGCAAAATTAGTTTTCAACTTTGTCCCTTTGTACAGACATTTCTCCGAATTTTCTGAATCTTTTCATGATATCCACCATGGACGGAGACGCAGTAGCACTGTGGTCAAGTAGGCTTGACTTGAGATCGTAAGGTCCTGTGCCCAAGCCCCAGCCATGGCCTTCACGGTGTGTTCTTGGGCCAAAACACTTCACTCCCGCACTCCACACCTCACTCCACCCAGGTGTATAAATGGGTACAAGCAAATAGTCAAGGGAACCTGACTAAGAGCTGGGGGGAGTATCGGTGATGGACTGGCATCCCGTCCAGGGGGAGTAGTAATACTCCTAGTCGCTTCATGCCACAGAAACCGGGGTTAAGCACCGGGCCGATGGGCCACTGGCTCAAAACAGGCTTACTATGCACCATGGATATTGAAATCCTCTAACTCATTGCAGTTTTATGTTGAGATGTTATTCTTAAATTGCTGAATTATTTGCCCATGCAGTCTCTCACGAAGTAGTCACAATCTGTAATTCTGAAAGACTCAGCCTCTCTGGGATGCTGTTCTTATACCCAATCATGAATGCCCCTGTTCCAGCTTCTCTGAATTGTGTTGCTGGAATCAAATTCAAACTTAGCAGATATCTTTCAAAAAAAAAAAAAATCTTTGTTTCAACATTTGATATGCTTTGTACAACTTTAAATAAATATAGGGTTTAAATTATTTGAAAATCATAGTATTCCATTCTTATTAACATTAAGTAGTGTTCCATCTTTTTGGGAAACGGGGTTGTACAACCCCATTTTTGAAAAATTTGGGAAGGTATGGAAAATGCACATAAAAATCAAAAGCAGTGATTACCATGACTTGTATTTTCTTGTAAACACTATAAAGACTAGATATTTAATGTTTCGTCGGGATTATTTAATCTTGTTTGTAACTATACATCCATCCATTCAGGCTTGCAACAAATTCCAAAGAAATTTGGGACAGGGGCAATTAAAAACTATTAATGCCACAGCCCTTGTGTGAATTTCTTGTATATCTCTTCTCAATTCAGCAACTTGCAGGTGTATGTCCCTTGTGATTGGTTTGCCTCTTGCGCATCTTTCCTTTTTCACCTTTGGCTGTATCTTATTAGGTGGTTATTTTCTAATAGCCATGTGACGGGTAAGTCCACTGCTCTGTGTTGAAAGTTGCTGGATTGTCAATTGCCAGTTTTGCTTAAAGACCAGTTAGTATTGCCAGGAAAAACTCTTTATCTTCGGCAAATGCAATATGTACTTTAATGAGAGTAGTTCCTGAAATTCTTTCTATTACTAAATTAATTCAAACAAGCGTTCAATCCTAACCAGGGTCAAAGATTGCATTCAGGTTAACCCAGCAGAAGTCAGTTTGTCTGTTCTGTTTAATGGGAACAAGCTCTTACGCCTAAGCAGGGTCCAGGATTGGGACCGTGTTCTTGTTAACCCTTTCAAGTCTGTTCCTTGTCTAGTTTGTTAGGGACAAGCTCCCAATCTTTCAACAGTCATCAGGATTGGAACCAAGCTCGAGTTAAGTTACTCCATCCTCCAGTGGGACAATTCAGCGCTGGGAAAGTACTCCATCTGGCTGTTATGCTGGAAGCCACTGGCAAGTGATTGACAGCGCAGCTTTGTTTATAACATCTGGACTGAACTACGTTATCTTTGTCTGGAGCTCTGTCTCCACCGCCTCCTCAGGGGTTACATCCCCTAAATTACCATGAAAGCTGTCAATAAACTACCAGTTGGATTGTGCTTTGCCTTCGCACTTGATTCCTGGTCTGAACTGTAACAATTAATGTGGTAAAAAGGAGGTTTTGCAGGGTATAGGCAAATTTTCCCCCAGCCCAATTTGAACCATCTTCTGGTTCTTGTGGGACTGTCCAGAAAATCGAATTTGAAATGTTAAATTTGCATACAGGAAGTGAACTGTGACCCATTTAGTTATTTCAAGATTTTTGTGGGGCAAGACCTTAAAGTCCAAGACTAGATGATTTTTAATGGCTACACAACAACATGATGGACATTTTGATACCAAACATAAGTATATATGTGAAGTTTCAGACAATTTTCCTTTGAAAAATGCATCTGTCTTGACCAAAATTAATGCAAAAAATTGAAGCATCTTGAACAACAACCAGGTTCCTATGAAAACACACCTAAGATATTTTCACAAAAGTTGCCTTACATAGTTGGCTAAATAATGTGCGAGAATCGTTAAATTGCGAGACAGGTAACTTGGATCGGGATTGCGAAAATCTCGGCCAGACCCAACTGCTGTGGGGGATCTGGCAACAGGATGTTGGGCACCCAAAGCTCATTGATGTACAAGGGCAAAGGACATGTCCTATCTGGTATGAACCTACAGAAGAGCAACTATGGCACTGAGAATTTTGTTGCAGAGCATTTTAATACTTGCATGAGGAATGTGTCACAGCACACAGTGCATGAGACTTCACTGCATATAAGACATAATTGCTGCAGACCAGTCGCAGGGGCCATCCCAAACCTGTCCACCACCAACAGCCCCTACAATGGCCAGGTAGGAAATGGACCTTTGAAGCAATTTAAGAGGGTCCTGTGAGTCCCATTTTCATGTACATCATGTGCATCAGCTTGGTACATGTGCACCATTTATGCGGTGAAGAGATGGCATCAAGATGCACCGTGCGAAAAAGACAACCAGGTGGAAGGACCTGGAAAATATTCTATGGAGCATCCCTCTCTCTCTCTCTCTCAAGTGCCATATCAAGTGACGGTGGCGACCATGAAATGCCAATCTTTCCTGTCCGTTGCCAATCTCAAAAGCTCCATCTTCTCCATTCCAGTCCATGCTGCGATGCTCTGCAAAAATGTTGTCCTCTGGCGCCCTCGATCCGTTTTTCCAGCTATCTTCCCTGTGAGAAACAAACTCTCCAAATCTCCCTTCCTCAGACAGTGGCCTAAAAATTCCAGCTGCTGTTTCCTAACTGCCTTCAATAACATCAGTTTTCTGCCAGCCCTTTCTAAAACGGTTGTTTTAGCATCCCTAGGTCTGGAAATTCAAGTGCCAACAGTCTGATGGAGCTATTTTGAGGGTGCAAGGGGGACCGACACAATATTAGGCTGCTGGTTTTAATGCTGTGGCTAATTATGTAGGCTGGCTTTGAGTTTTGAAGTGTTGGTATTGAGCATTAGTTCTAAAGTTGACCCAACCTCTTTACATAAATCGCCACTCTTTTTATGACACCCACTTGCTGAAAACGTATAACCCATGCACGTATTTAAATCTCCACGCAAGTGCCTCCCCCATTGATAGATCATGGAAGAGGTTGTGATGGTACTTCCATGTATCTCATAAGATGGGAAAATTCAGTGCAAAATGTCGCCTCCCCATGTTTCTCATATTTTATCCCCTCTGTACTCCCCCCATCTTTCTCTCTTGCATCAATTCCCCACTGTATCAATGGGCAGTCATGGTCCGCCCCTAACAGTAGGTGATTTGTGTTTCAGCCTCAGGAGCACTTCCCTGTTTACAGGCTACTGTTGTCGGAGCTAAACGGGGAGAAAGGGACAGATTGAAAGAGGTGCCTTTAATGCGCTTTATAATTTCAGGCAGCGCTGCCTCCCTCCTACGCGTCTCTGCCTTCATAAACAGCCTTGGATGGAGAATTTAATTTAGACCAGGACTATCCAGTGCCCTCAGTGCAAGAGGGTGGAAAAATTGCATCAATAAAGGATACATCGTTTAAGCCAGGCTTCTGTAGTTGTTTTTCCTATTTTTTCCACAAAATTGTATTTGACAGCTCAACTTTAGCCTGTCCACCATCTCTGCAGCGGCCAAAGCAGAATGCCATTTGTCACTCAGTGGGGAGAAAACAAATAAACAAACCTAGAAAAGCTAATAAGCCAAATCTGTCTGCCTGTTTACAAAATTTAAGCAGGCTTAGTTCATCGCAGTTCCCTCTGCTCGCTTTTTTATTGAAGGAGCTGAAGACCACGTTGAAGACATGGTTATTCTTTTAAATTTGTGTTTAAAATTACGTTTACTTGCATAATACACGTATAGAGCCTTTAGCATATGGATGACAAGCTGATCCAATAATATTTGCACAATGACAAGGTTAATGTTATTATAGCTGTCTACTATAGCAAATTGGAGTTAAAATTAAATGGTCAGTAATCGGAGGTCAGTTTATTTATTTATTTTTTTTATTTTACTTCCAGTTTAATGTACAGCGCCCTCAATAATTATTGCCACCCCTGATTGAGATGTGTTAAAAGCCTTAAAATAAATTAAATTTTTATTGCAGAAGCATACTCTCACACTGAAAATTGTAGGAAAATGTAACCTTCGACTCAAGTGAATTTTAAGGGGGAAAAAAAATCCCTGACTAAGAAATTATTATTTTTCGTAAAACCACCTGGTCCACAATTATTGGCACCCCTAACAATTCCTAGAAAATAAATGTAATTGAAGTATTTCTGTCATTTCTACAGTAGTTTACAAAGTTGATCAGAGTATCTTGGAACATTTAATTAGTAACTGATCACTCCCTGTTTCCCTGTGGTATAAATATGACGTGACACAGAGGCCATTTCTCTTATCCACTCTTAAACATGGGAAAGACAATGGAACACACCATTCAAGTAAGGCAGATGTGTGACAACCTTCACAAGTCAGGCAATGGCTACAAGAAAATAGCCACTCGCCTGCACCTGCCCATATCTACTGTCAGAGGAATCATTAAGAAGTTTAAACAACTGGAACAGTGGTAAACAAGCCTGGACAAGGATGCTAGGTTATTTTGCCACCACGCACAGTGATGAGGTCGGTAAGAGAAATAAAAAGTTCTCCGAAGCTCACGGTTAAAGAATTGCAACAAATGGTAGCATCTTGGGGTCACAAAGTCTCCAAAACAACCAGTAGGCGCTATCTACATGCCAACAAGCTGTTTGAGAGGCATGCACGGAAACAACCTTTTCTCACTCACAATCATAAATGCAAACGTCTGGAGTTAGCTAAGCGGTACTGGGACTTCAACTGGGACCGTGTGCTTTGGTCAGATGAGACTAAGATAGAGCTTTTTGGCAACAAACACTAAGTGGATCTGGCGGAACACAAAAGATGAGTATGCAGAAAAGCACCTCATGCTCACTGTGAAGTATGGGGGAGGGTCGTTGATGCTGTGGGTCTGTTTCTCTTCCAGAGGCCCTGGGAACCTTGTTAGGGTGCATGGCATCATGGACACTTTGAAATACCAGGACATTTTAAATCAAAATCTGGTGGCCTCTGTCTGAAAGCTGAAGATGGGTCGTCACTGGGTCTTCCAGCAAGAAAATAACTCTAAACATGTGGCCAGTTCTACACAGAAATGGTTCACCAGACACAGAATCAAGCTCCTCCCATGGCCATCTCAGTCCCCAGACCTCATCTCCATTGAAAACCTGTGGAGTGAGCTGAAGAGGAGAGTGCAGAGGAGAGGACCCAGGTCGCTGGATGATTTAGAGAGATTGTGCAAAGAGGAATGGTCGAAGATCCCTCTTTCTGTATTCTCCCATCTTGTGAAACATTATAGGAGAAGATTAGGTGCTGTTTTGTTGGCAAAAGGGGGTTGTGCAAAGTATTAACATTAGGGGTGCTAATAATTGTGGCACACATGATTTGATGTAAAAGAATTACTTCTTAATGTGGGATTTTTTTCCTACTGAATAAATGCACTTGAATTAAAGGTTGGATTTTCCTTTTTTTTCATTTATTGCATTCTTTTACATTTAAAATACCCCACTCAGTGTCCACTTTACAGAAACTGGGTGCTAGTTAGGTACTAACATCCAATTGCCTACTGTCTTGAGTATGCAAAATGGATGAGCTGGGAAATATAAATCTGGGGCATGTAAAAAAAAGTCCAGCGTTAGAGTGCAAGCAAAAATGAAGCCGGTCTCAGCAGCTGGTAAACAGTTATTCAGCTGACTATCTAGCTAGATAGCACCTTAAGGTAGCTAAGGTAATGCCATCTGTTGTTATTCAGGTGTTCAACTGCTGTATATCACGAGAAGACAAATAAATAAAAAAAAAACAAAAAAAAAAATTAGGCACTTCGGTCCTTGCCTCCTTTTCCTCTCTGCTTTTCTTGCTCCCATTCTTGTGTTTGTTTTTTGATGGCAGCATATTCTCTGTCCAGGTGTACCCACAGAACCACTTCATCATGCAGCCACTGACGGCTGTCACTGCTGTGAAAGAGCTGTCAGGGTGATGGGGAGGATGGACAATGATTTTGATTCCATTAATCATACTACTCCTTTTCGGACATGTCAACTTATAATCCTCGTGCAATATGTATAAATCAGTGGCGTGCACAAATAGACGGTAGGTTGTGCTGCAGCACTTGCCTCTTTGCCCTTTATCCATGAAAGTGCCCTTTTGAAACTGAGTTTTTTTTTTTTTTATTATTATTATTATTATTATTATTATTAACACTTTAGTGGGGCCAATTTTGAAATGATCTTTTAGAAAAGCTGTGTGATTAAAAACTACTGAAAAAATGCTCCGAAATGGGCCACCTCCTCACGCACTTCCGACCTCTCCTCCTTTGTCATGTGAACACGCGTGCAGTACATATAGATGCGCTGCAGGAGCATATCAGCTGAGCGACTGAAAGCCAGTCTTGTGCCCCGCCAGCCAGGTAACACACCGATCAAGTGAAATCGTACAGCCCAACCTGTAATCATTTTGTTGTGCAGTAGCATGTCTCATACACAGTGACGGTCCGTCGGCAGAAACACAGTGCCAGCAATAACCTCACCTTTCACTTCTTAATGACAGACACCTCTCGCAGTTTACCTCCCCGATTAGCAACCGTGGCTCAGACTGATTGGAAGGACCGACGAGAATCTAACTTGTTTTTGAAAGCCGTGTTATACATTGCAGTACGAAATTATACGCCGTTTAACTTACTTCCGCACACCAATGGCGACGGAAAAAATATCAATAGCCTACGTCTTTATAATTTATGAATTTGCGTAAATTAATTCGCGACATTCATTGACCAATTAGCCATGACAGCTAAAGTGCGTTGTTAGGTAAGAAGCACAGTTGAGTGAAGACGAAAATAATTGCGAAAGTATAAGTCCGCGAAAGTTTCGGATTTTTTGCAGATTGTCATCCTTGCGGATTCACATCAATTATATCAACATAGGCAACAGGCAATCGCTTCGTAATTAGCATTTCTTATTCATTACGTGTCACGCATTGGTGGTAGCTATTCTGTTAATCAATCAAATCTGATCGCAAACAGTTTAAGAGCAATTATCAGGGAAAGGGTGATGTTACTGAAGGCCTTCCTGGCATCAGACGGTATGCCACTGCTCATACAGCACCAAACAACTGAGCATTTTTTAGCCGACTGGTCACCTGATTAGCTAGTTTAATGCTATAGCCCAAATCAATGAAAGATGACGTGAGGACGACCACCACAAACAATGTCGGTCGACTTTGCAAATCTATCTGTTAAGTGGAACGTTTTCTTTTGTGTTGGTTTGGTTAGGCAACATAAATGAACACAAAGAAGAATCAGGCAGTTCCCCATTGCCTGAGAGAAATATCCCCATAAAGGCTACCCATGTGCCCTCTTGTAATGAATGACAGTAGTCATGAATTGCATTGCACATGTGCATGTAATGTTTATTTTATTTTTTTAATCTCACACTATAATAACATGTTCCACGAGTGCAAAAAAGTGCCCTCCCCCTCCCCCTGAGCACTTGCCCCCCATAATGTCTGTGCATGCCACTGGTATAAATATTGTATCGTGGCGAACCAACAGAAAAGCAGGCACAGACAAGGCAATAAGTTGGCGAGTATCCAGCCCACTGGGCAGTAATTTCATTTACTTGAGTTAAACCAAAAGACTTCTGGAGCCTTAAGACCCTTAGAGGAATTTAGCCGCTATCATGCGGTCGAGTAGCGGCCACAGCGAGACTTTCCGGAGGGAGCATAAACTCGGGAACCCTGGTCTATTCGCGATCGGACTCTGATAGAGAAAGCAGAGAAAGAACAGTGGTTAGTAGCGCACTTGCGAAAGGCACTCTCAGCCAACCTGTCCCCGCCTGCTGCCTTGCTGGCTTTATATTGCTCCTTATTACCTAATGCTGATGGGATCAGGTGCGTGGCCTTGTGCAGAATGCGAACTTCCCGTGGGCCCTTCTCGTGGGCCCGGCGGGCACTGGTGGGAGCTGTCCAGCGTAAAGCGGTGCCCAGGAGTGCTAAAGAGGCCTGACTGACACACGCTGTCCATGGCTCTGCCGGAAGGAGACGGTAAGGGGAGGAGAATTGACTGTCCCGGGTAGCGTCATGTGGTTGGTGGGCGTGTCTGTTGCCCTGGTCGCTACAGTATATACAAATATATAAATAGTTTTTACAATTTTTTCTGACACCATGTTGTCAATGGCATGAAAATTGTGAGTTTATGCAGATACTTTATATATTATATAGCTAGTTTATTTAAAATGTTCATAAAGTGTGCATGCTTCTCTTGACACTGACACTGACACTGGGCGAATATAATGGTATGCAGAAAATTGAGCTGAAAGAAAAAAAAAGAACTAGTTTCACTAAGTAGGACTGAGTGCAGTGATTGGCTCTGTTTTTACAAATCAGATACTGTTCGACAGCCCTCATATCATGGAGCTTAATGGTGCACAATCAGTTCAGCTTTTCCAGTCATTAAGCTGCGTGCCTCAGTCTAATGGCCAAACTGGGACAGTCGCAGACTGGATGGGAAATTCTTTGCTTTGCAGTTATTTATGGAAGTACCCTTCAGACTTCAGCTTCTTCTGTTTTTGCAAACCTTCCTGTGCTTCCCAATCATTTAGCCTTTGATGAAGCTTTCACAGCTTAAATTTTTTTTGTTTCAATATCTAAATCTTGTTTCCCATCCAACTTCCCCACCCCCTTTCTCTCTCTCTCCATCGCCTTCTACTGCCTCTTTGAAATGTTTCAAAGCTCAGGAATGTGGAATAGTGGCTAGGGAATTGAACTGAGTTCTGTGCTGTTGAGCAGGGTGTTTAACCTGAATTGCCCTAGTTAGAACTAATGCAGAGAATACACAGTATCATGGAATATATGGGAAAATGTAAAATATTGTCTAATAATATCTAAATGGCACACATTACACGAGGCATCTGGTAACTATATTTATTATGAACTTTTTGGACGCCACTAACATGATAAAAATCAGGCAATTGAGTGCAGCTTGTCAATCTACTACAGGCAGACAACCGTCCTTCTCTTGGGCACTCTGATGCATAGCTGTCCAGCTGTTCTCTTGCTCAGACCCTATGGCAAATGCATGCCTCTGGCTCCTGCTGTGCTGCATGAATCTCTGCTGTTGCAAGGTGCATATTTTTATGCCCGGCCCATATTAAAATGTAGAATTTGACAAAGGAGTGCACTTACTCCAACACTAACCGCAAAGTTGCAAATCGAAGCTTTCTCCAGGCAGTTCACAAATGAAAACCCGAACTCCTCTCTCAGCATTGGGGTATTTGACCTTAACCCAGAAAGGATTGATACTACTAATCATTCCCTGGTGTCTTTGCAAAAGACCTTGATTAGCAGTATCAGGTGAATAACAAATTGGATTAAATGAAAGCCTGCACCCACACCAGTCCTTTCTCTATCAGACTAAATATCCCTGCTCTTGGTTATTCAGTTTTTCGCAATGCACAATTCCACAATCCTGCTGGTCAGGGTGAATGACTTCGTAGAACAGACATTGTAAATTCCTTTAAAATCATGCCAGTACATGGCATTGGAACAAATGCTAGCAGTGACTGCGGTCAGCAGGCTCATGAGACCGGAGCATAATTACCTCGGCTAAGGAGCTTATGTTAACAGGACAACTCAATAAGGCAGAAAATTTGGTAAGATGGTAGGTGGTAGTCCAAGCATGATTCAATTTTTGAAGTGATCCAGAACATATTCTGGATTCAAGATCTGGAAGATGTTTTGATTATCCCTTATGAAATGAACAGATTTTCATAAAATCTCAGTGTTGAATAGAATTTACACTAATATAAAATTGATGATAGTAGTTGATGATCTGGATAATACTATCGTGGCTCCAGAACCAATAATACTGACATATGGCATGACGGAAGTATATGGTCTACCGAGTGCCCTTCTAGTCAGCTCTGCGATGTTTTGGGAGATGGGAGGGAAATAGAAGGTTGATGTCAACATTATTCTTTGCTGCAGTGCCTCCTACTGGCCATCTGGGCATTTGTCAGTTAAATTCTGAGCAGGCCGATGTTTGGGTTTCCTCCACCATCATTCTGAGCTTGTGAGGTTCGAAGCTGCTTGTGAGAAGAGGCGCAGGCTGATCGGCGCATGTATGTAGGAGGAGTGCAAATTTTCGGCACTCTCCTGAGATGGCAGTGCCTCTCATTTGGCATGGGAGTTGTCCTTTTATTTTAATTAGGCTTCTGAGGGTCCTTGCTGGATAATTCAATACTGAGTTTGAATTTATTCTTTTTCAAATTTATGCCATCCAAACAAAGTTTTGCGATGGACGTTGTCCCCTAGGATCACTCACTCCATTCCTGACTGCCAGAGGAGGCTTCGACTAAGCCCAGTTTTCTGCTGAATAAATTTTGCCTCTGCAAATTGAACCTTTGGCCTGGTTTGCTTTATCAGTGTTACCCTTTCTGTGATAAATTAGTACATCTCTGAATTTTTAACATTTTTTTTTTTCACAGATGCTGCACCCTCTGTGGTCTTTGAGGGTATTTTAAGAGTCCACCAGCAAATAGCCTCATTCATTCTTCAAGCTTGATTACATCGCTGGACTGCATCAGATTTATCCCATTTAAGTACCTTCTTGTGGGGGGAATTAGGGCTCTATCTTATACCCCGTGCAAAGCAGGGGATGAATTTGGCCCATGTATAGTTTTTCACAATTGGGAAAATTCTCCACATGCACTCATTGATAAAAAAATTTGTTAAATATATAACTATTCCTTATTTTGGATGATATTCGGACGGGGATGTTGTGATATGTAAAAAAAAAAATATTCATTTTGATTGGCTGTTTATTTTCGCAAGTCGCGCGTCAGTGCAGTTTTCCTAAGGCAGCGGGAACTGCATTTGTTTTTAAGCTACAACTTTGGCCACAGTCAAAACTCAAACCCTGGGTTCCCGGTCATGCTCGTCACGATCGTCATTCACAAACGTAATCCATCATTAGGAGAAAAATACTAGCAGTAGTCACAGTGGCAAATATAATCTTTCTGACGAATAAAAATTCAATGATAAACAGTGACATCGCCTGCCAGGGCATTTGAGGCTGTGGCCCGGAAGATTTTTTCTTAAGCCTCGAATAATTCTTCACCATGAGAAGTTTGTCTCAATGTAACTGAGCATCAGTAAACCAAGATTTATTTTTTTTGTCTCCAATGAACTAAGGCAAGAGCGACCAATCAGAGCAGGTTTATTACCGGAAAATACACCCAAACACTCAAACACTGTCTTATTGGCTGACAGGTCTCTGTGGAGTTACTATGCCCAAGGTTGTTCTCACGTACTCAGTGTGCAAAAATTAATGTGAGTCCTTTTCTTTTTTAATCTGTAAAACGGATGAAGCTGGTACACGAACGTCCTGTCATGTTGAACAAGGTATCTAAATGTCTATGAGTCTTAAGTTACCTGAACTTGATATGAGCTGAGCATAAGTTACATAGCTAATGTATGGTGTGCCTCCCCTTGGCTAGCAACAATAGACTGGCCCAGTCTTGCGTTCATAAAGAATTTGGTATCAAAACCCATAGCTAAACTAGGCTTATGCCATCGGAGGCGACAGCTTGGGGTATATACCCGAATACCCCTAATTCTCCAATTCCCCAATACTTGAATAGACTTTCATTTGAACTTAATTTCAGGTCAATCGGTCAAATGGTTCTGAAGATATGGCCAAAATGGTAATTTTAATGTGACAAAGCTCCACCTTGTGTCAAGATTTTGAACCAAACAGGTATAATGTCATCGTGGGACACATCCTCAGGTCATGACCTTTCATTTGCACTTGATTTGAGGTCACTCGGACGAATATTTCCAGAGATATGATAAAAGAGTGATCTTTTCAGTTTTTGGCCCCTGGTGGCCAATCTAGAAATTGTAAATTTTCCAAAATCGAATCAGTTCTTCCTCTTTATGATACTTACTTAAATGCAAAACTTGGAATTTATAATTGAAATATAACTGCAGTTATCGCGTTAACATGTAAATCGGTTTTTGGCCCCTGGTGGCCAATCTAGAGATGGTAAATTGTCCAAAATCGAATCAGTTCTCCGTCTTTATGATACTTACTTATGTGCAAAACTTGAAATTTGTAATTGAAATATTACTGGAGTTATTGCGGAACAGTGATTTTTTCAGGTTTTGGCCCCTGGTGGCCAATCCAGATATAGTAAATAGTCCAAAATCGAATCAGTTCTTCCTCTTTATGATACTTACTTATATGCAAAACTTGGAATTTCTAATTGAAATATTACTGCAGTTATCGCGTTAACAGTGAAATCAGTTTTTGGCCCCTGGTGGCCAATCTAGAGATCGTAAATTGTCCAAAATCGAATCAGTTCTTCCTTTTTATGATACTTACTTATGTGCAAAATTTGGAATTTGTATATATTTGATATAATTACTTCATTTCATGACTTAACAAGCTCCATTTTATGAATGGGCTACCTTAAAAGTCTTCAGGATCTTCGACTGGTTTTCCTGTATTGTTATAACGAAAACCAAAAAATAAGTAAATGTTTCCATGAGAACTGCAAATATGTCACCCATTATTCGAGGATTTGTGTTCACTGGTCCTACATTTTTATTCTGGTAATTGCCCAACTATCTATATGAGCTACAGTAATACGTCAGTTTCCAACTGTGTGGATTATGCGAATCAGTGGTATAAAACTCACTATCTAATTACCTCCGCCTAGGAGGTTATGTTTTTACCCGCGTCTGTCTGTCTGTCTTTTTGTTTACAAGATAAAAAGTAATGAACAGATATCTCTGAAATTTAGTGGGTTGATTGCTATTACATCAGGGATGGACCATATTGATTTTGACCGCAATCGGTCAAACAATATAGCCGCCATGGCAGCCATCTTGAAATCCCATGACAGGTGATAACTGAACTTCACTCCCAGATATATTCTCAATAGTATAAAGAAACTGCGAGCCTAGTTGGGCTGAACGGCCTGTTCTTGCCTTTCATGTTATGTTATGTTATGTTATGTTATGTTATATCACTCTGTGGGTCTCGCATCAGGGACGGAAGCTATCCTTACAATTCTTATAAGCCATGTTCACTGTGCAAGATTTTGACTGTGCTGCCTTGGCAGAGGTTTGCTCTCTCGGAGTGCCTCTAGTTTCATAGTTGCAAACACATGCCCTACTGAGACAGGTAGACCCTAGAAATCAATATAAGCAAGACGGTACGTAGAGCTGAAAATTCCTGCTTGTCTCCATGTTGCCTTCAAAGCAAAGACCATATCACTTGACTAGGGGTGTCCAATCTTATCTGTGAAGGACCTGTGTGGTTGCAGGTTTTTGTTACAACCCAAGGCAACAACACCTCATTCCACTAATTAACTGATTGGGAGTTCAATTAAGACCTTGGTAAGCAGTATTAGTGTTTGGCTGTCACAGAAACCAGCAACCACACTGGCCCTTTATGGATATGACTGGACATCCATACTGTCAGCAATATTGTGAATAGACAACGCAGTGTACTGCACTCTCTCTTGTTAAAAGGTAATCTAGCTCACCCAGCAGTCAATTTCATTCCGCCTGAAATAATCTGAAATAAATAATCCAGCCAGGTTATCCGAACAAGACGGCTGTTCTTTAGAAAGAATTGAAATCTCAGGGGTCTACTTCAGTGGTTCTCAAACTCTGCCATGACACCCCACTGTGTATGCTGGTTTTTGTTCCAACAACAATTTATATTGCAGATTTTTACAAAGCTTTTTATTTGTCCTAATTAGGGGCATTCCATGTTTAGAGCAGTTATTTACCATCTTATGCCACACTTTGATGGACATCCATTTTGCCATAAAAATTAAAAACCCTTGAACATATTGTGAGTATTTTTATATATTTGTGAGGATTTCCAGGTTAAACCATTTTAAACAGATCAAATTAGACTCTGAGGAATGCAACCTCTCTTTCTTAATGCAATGTTGCTTTGATTGAAGAGAAAATGTTTTATTCACCTTACGAAAAAGATAAACTGCAATATTTACTTCTGTGTTTACTTTATGCACATCCGGCTGTATTTGATCTTAGCTTTATGATTGTTTAAAGGGGACCTATTATGCTGATCCTTCTTTTAATACATATTAGTAATGTTGTAATGTTGGTTGTCCATACTCAACCTCTGAAAAGTTCCTAAACATAAGATACAGAGGTTTTGCCATAATCCAAGAACGTGATTTCATGAACATGGTTTCCTCTCTAAACAGCTCCTCCCGAGATTTTCGCGAGATCTGGGAAAAACCTGACATCAGGTTGTGCTGTCCAACTAGTACAGACCTAACCAGAGCCAATCACGGCGCTGGACCTGCCCACATCGGAAACTATTCTAGCAGGCGCTAACAACGGCAGATCATACTATGCCTTAGTAGCGTCTACACTTTTGGAAATACAAAAGAAGAACCGCAGATCATTTGAGGTGCATTTTACTACTTATCCGCTTATTTTTGGATACAAAGAAATACACCTATTTCTCTTCCAAAAGAGGATTACACCAGAAATCAGTGGGTAGCTTTTTTGTTTCCTACGCAGCAAACAGCCACGGCCAAAAGGAACGTTAGCCGTTTGTGCTCAACATTTCACCAAAGACAGCTTTGTCAATAAAGGATAATTCGACACAGGATAAGAGTTTCAGCTGCTTCTCAACCCTGAAGCATTTGCATCGATCAAGCACTCGGAGCCACTAGCTGTAAATAACGATATAACAGCAAATAATGTAAGTGAAGCTAACGTGTTTCCTAAAAGGCCGTTTAGCCTGGAGCTTTAGCTACTTCGTCATACACCAGTGCAGAGGCTGTTCGTTACTCCAGGCTAACAACACACTACAGCCATGCACACGAACCAGCAGGTCCTTATAATACACACCAAAGCAGTCCATAAGTTGTTGGTCCACTTTTTGCTGCTCCTCACTGTCCATGTTCCCTATAAACTCAGACCCATCGGATTTCTACGGTCTCTGGTCTTCACTTGGGTTTGTCGACCCGTTCTACAAATGTGTCTACATGGGGTGGATTCTAGCTTTCCCTCAATCCTAGTTATAGAGTGGAAACACCGGTGTACACACCATAGTAGCCTTAGTTAGACGGCAAATTCGAGCTTGAGCTGCCAGACATTCGCTCTGCGCTCTCCACTTTCGCCGTTGCGTTTATTAGAACAAGTTAATTTCATTAGATCTATACACACGTACTGCGTTTGATAGCAGAATATGCCCGTCTATTCCTTCGGGAGACGGGTCTCAGTTTCATGCTGGGAAAGCGGAACCGGAAAACTGCGTTCTGCTGCCTCGACCCGCCTAGATCCGCCCTCCACAGAGCTGGCCAGTCAGAAGAAAGTTGGCACACGGGGAGTGGGGGCCATAGCGGAAGAGCCACCCCAACGATTCGTTTTAGGTAGAGACTACAATGGACTACAAATGTGTGTTTTTTTTTTTTGAGGATGGCAGTATCAGCTAAATAAGGACCTTGTTTAGGACTTTGAACTATCAGGAGTACTCCAAGATCAAAATATAACCTTGGAAATATAGCAAAATAAGTCTCCTTTAATGACAACAAAAGAAGCGAAAATTGATTACAAATATCCATAATAATTAATGTTGATAGAAGTGAAATTTCTAAATGAAATTGAAATGAAATGATTCATTTTCTTTCTCGTCTTACCTTATTGAGGAAAACTTGCCACACTAGATAATGTTAAGTGTTTTCAGAGTTCACACAATTTTCATTTAAATGAATGGTTGATTGGTCTTGACCTGTTTTCATTGTTTCAAAGAGCAATCATTATCATTATGTATATGAAATCAGCCATCACTGATTTTAGAGCCCTGATAGTTGCAGGTTGTGCTCTACGGACCAAAGATGACAAGGATAACCCACGCTGTTTCTGGTGTCAGATCCAATAGCCAGCACCTGTGATGGTATGGGGCTGTCTGAGTACACATGACCTTTAACCCTCTCCAGCCCAATTTATTATTTTGATATTTGAAAAATCTTTCATTCTTGGAGAATAGTTCTCATATGCTAGTGGCTGCTGGTAGAACTAACATTGTATTTTTTCAATACTGAGCTGGAAAGCTAACTTTATCAAACCATTTCCCATGTGGTCTTCATATTTTATAATCAGTCATCAGCTGATTTATTGTTGCAAATTTGCAACATGAGCCTGGAGAGGGTTAATGCAGAAAGACATTTTTTGAGTTTTGAAACAATATATGCAATCATCTTATGTTGTCTGTTCCATGAAGTTCCCTGCATTTTCCACCAATACAATGCCAAACTATATTCTGCACAGATTAGAAGTGAAAGGCTGCGTAAGCAGAGAGTTGGGGTGACAGATTGGCCTGCCTGCCGTTCTGATTTGAGGGAGATTGTATGGCCTTTAATGAAGCAAAACATATGGCAATGAAGGCCCTGTACAACTGTGCAACTGAAGACCAGCATAATTCAAGAATTGCAGAAAGTTCGAATACGTTTGACCAAGTGATGTCTTCAGTGCCCAAATGAGTGTGATTAAAAGAAATGGCAATGTTACACAGCGGTCAACAGTCGACTCTGAAAACTCTTTTGGACTCTTTTGTTGTAGTCATCACATTAATTTTATTGCGTCTTAAAAATATATAATGTTAGACCATCAAATAATGTGTCATACTGTTTTCAATACAGTAGAGGAAATTTTGTACTCATAATCAGTTCTATTTTTTCATCAGTTGGAGAAGCATAAAGCATTGTTTTTTCCCTCCCAGCAGATGTCTTCTCCAGCCTCATTTATTAAATATTAAATACTTTCACTTCAGACTCTCCAGGGACTTCATAATAGCAATTACAACAAAAAGCATAACAGTGTTATATCTCACACATGCTGTGCCCCTGTTGTATCCACAAGCAGAATAATCGCAGTGTTCCTCTATTAAAACAAGACCACAGTATAGTGATTCTTTGTGCTTATAAAATTAATTGAGCACCAAACATACACTACTTAGCCAAAATTATGTGGACACCTGACATCCAATGTCATCCAAAATTATGGAAATTCCCTTCTGAAAAATTACCACATTAGTTTTCTATAGTAACTCTGTAGTTTACTCTTGTGATGCTAAGTAAATCACAAAAGTCAAACTCTACCATAGTAAACTATAGCAATGATTTTCAATTACTATTTGCAACAAACTATAGTTTACATCAATTTTAATGTAGTAAACTGTAGTTACTATAGTAAATTAAAGGGTTAGTATGCAGTAGGTCCACCCATTGTTGCTAAGACAGCCTCCACTTTTCTGGGAAGGCTATGTACCAGATTTTGAATCATTGATGTATGTAGGAAATAATTGCCATTCAGGTGCAAGAGCATTTGTGACAATGGGCAATGATGTTGGGCATAAGGCCTAGCTTGCAGTTGGCTTTCCAAATTACCCGAGCGGTGTTGGGTGAGGTTGAGGTCACGGCACTGTGAAGGCCTGTCAAGTTCTTCTGCATTGTTGTCAACCACACAATTACTATACAGATCTTGTTGTGTAACACGGATATTGTCATTCTGAAACATTCAAGGCCCCATCCCAATCTGTAGCGGAAGCACTGAAATGTCTAGAAAAGTAGTTCTCAACACTGGTTCTGGTGTTAATTTTTCTGAATTTCACCATTCTATTTACCATTTTATGTGACATGATGTCAGAAATAGCCACACTTGCCCTGAAGAGTTTGAAAGATATTATATCATATTGCATGATTTTTTTATGGAATAAAAGAGGGGGAATTTGTTAAGAATCATTTGGCTTCCAAATGGGGAGAGCATGGATGCACAGTCTCCAAAAAATGGCCATTTGGTAATTCATGACACATTAACAGACAAGGCAAATCATTACTGAAACGTACAGGTCTAAAACACTGTTATAAAATGACTGAATTTAACACTTAAATTAACACATTGTCTCCCAGTTATTCTAACTGCAAGTAGAGTCCTGCAAGCATTTAACTGTGGTTTACAGTTAACACGCACGTAACCTCTCTTATAGACTGATTGTAAAATTGCAGTTGAAATAACTGCCCAAAAAAGGTGACATTTAAAATAACTGGCCGAAAATATGCCAGTTTATAACAGTGAAGGAAAAAAATTCCCTCGAAGTAATTGGGACGCTGTTGATTCAGTCTTGAAGTTGGTCAGTTTTTACAAATGTTTGCACAACTTTTATCCAATGTGGCATATTGCTATAGCTATTATAGACATGACTACAGAGGGAAAACAATTCATTTGAATATGAAAAGGAGCCAATTAGGAAAAATTTGCGGCTGTTTAAAATTGTGATTGAGGTTTCAGCAGGAAAAGACAGCAAACAGAGGGGGCCCGAGAACCACTGGTCTCAAATATAATTGCATGCTGTAGCATGAATATTTCCCTTCAATCGAACTTAGGAGTCTAGCCCAAACCCTGAAACACTGTCCAAAACCAAATACTCTTGTTCGTATAGGTTTATATGATGGACAGATTTATTCAACTGGCAGTTTAAGTCACACACGGGAGAATATTTTGTATGCAATATGCAGAATGTATTAAACCCAGTCTGATTGCACCGCTCACATGTGTGAATATTCTATTAAGGCCCATTACTCAAAATGGAGGGTGGCTGAATGGTTCTAATGCGAGGGCTAAATGGAGCTCTAATGTGAATGATGATCTCGCTTTCATCTGATATGTGTTCATCTTTATGAAGAGGGAGATGATGATGGCTGCACTGGGGTAGTGGAGTACTGCCTGCGCTTCATGCATAATGAACTGCGCTCCGTGGTGGGTTTACCGCGGACCACAAAAATACAGAAGGAAATTCTTTCATACTGATGGTCTCTATTCTTGTCTCTGTACAAACTGATACTCTCACACTGTCCTCACAGACTGAGACTCATACTGTCACTGTACATATAGATATTCTCTCACTGTTCACACGCATTGGCACAGTCACTTTTCCTGGATACAAATTGAAACTCAAACTCTCATCTCAGCACACACTGATATTCGCTCACACTGTCTCTATTCACACTGATACCCTATTTGAAAACGCACTGGAACAGAGTCTGTCCCCATAGTTCATGGATGTTTCTAAACACATAGATACTTTCACGTTGTCCCTACACACACACACACACACCAATATTTTCCTGTCTTTATACATGCTCACTCACACACAGAGTATTCCTTTCTCACAGTTTGCCTCCTTTATCAGTAATATTTATGTTCTCATCAAAAAAAAAAAAAAAAAAACTCAGGGTATCCTTTTTCACATTCCTTTGTTTCACTGAAGAAATACAATTTGCATCCCAGGCAGGTTGCCTTTCAGTTCATTTCCTTGTTCTTGCCATTGATAATATCTGCTATTATAATTCTGTGTATTATTAATGTTGGAGAGGAGCCCAGCTGAGTGAGGGATGAGCTGGCGCATCAGACAGACAGCAACGCCAGCGACCATCTAATAAAGGGCTATGATTTAATGAAGGCTCTCAGTGTGGCCGAGTGCAGGGCCCTCGCCTGGGCGCAGTGCTGTCACTGGGCTCAGATCTCACACGTGGTGGGTTTCTCTGCGGGCGGCTGTGGTAAATTTGGTTTGATTTTTATTGAATGGAAGTGCAATAATACATTTTGTATGGTGTTCTGTAATGGGGCGGCGATGTTCCACTCGGTGTACATTTATAGACTGGTATTAATGCAAATTGCACATGCTCTGGGGGCATGCTTATTTGGCGTTCATTTTTGGGAAGGTGTTGAGTTGTAATATTTGGTGAATCATTATAGTTGGAGGTAGTATTATATTAATATTAGTATTATAAGTTTGTTTCTGTCTTGTAGGAGCAGAGGGCAGCATGAAGTTTTAAGAGTTTTTTTAGAGGGCGATATCGTTAAATTTGGTGTGTGCTTTCTGTTGACAGTGGGAACATTTGGTTTGTTTCTTTTTTTCGGGAGGAGACGATGCTGTAAAATCTGGTGTATGGTTTCTAGGAGGGGATATTGGCATTAATCTGATTTTTGGGGTATATAGTAGTGTTATAGTGGAAACAATGTGCACTGAAGACTTCAGGACAACCTGAATAAATATAAAATATCTGATTAGTTCTTAAGAGGAAGGGAGCCTTATGAGTGCACAGGATGGTTTCTTCCAGATTCTGCGGCAGATTTGCTGAGGATGGTGCTAATTAGTGTTTTCGATTTAACAGGGTATTTACTAATGGCGACACAAATTAACACAATTGCAGCATGTTCATTTGAATTGCGTCATAAAATGAAAGTGTTATTTTGAGCATGGCAGCGGGCCAAAATTGAATATGGAGCATTGGAGGAAATTATATTGCATTGCTGTACGTAAGTATAACGAACATGAGCCGAAGGTCTCGGCTGAGGTCTTGTTTGACCGATTTTAATTTAGCTGGATTGCAACAGCACTGGTTTTTGCCTGTCCCTTTGAAATAAAACAAAAATAAAAACAGTGCTGGTCCATTCCGAACGTCAATCTGTCGATGTCATACAAGGGAATGTTTTCATGTTCATAAGACCAAAGTTTGAAGCCTGGAATTTGGGAGAAACCAGCTGCTTATGCTGCCGTGGATTGTATGATTAATGAAATAATGCATACGTGGCATGGTAACATGCTGCAACCGGCTGCAGGCCATCCGAGAGCAGATTAAGTTTGGCAATTGTGGCGCAGCGTGTTCTAATTGTTTTCTTGGACACCGCAACTGCTTTATCCACGGAGGGAGAAGATTTCTATTCCTAACATCGATAAATGCTACCATTCTAAGATGCTCAAATCAGGCCTACACCTGCATTCCCCAGGCCTCAACTAATGGACCTAGTTAAGAAACAATTGCGACCAACCCTGATTAATGAATCATATAGACATATTCTACATTCCCTCCACCCACATTTCTTGCAGGCCTGGATTTTGAACTCTAATTACACATGCATTATGACAAATTGAGAGAGTTGCAATTCCACAGGCGGTTAGAGCCCTGTGGCACTGTATGGCTGTGATGAATTTACCCTTCAGCGTATTGGCAACTTTACTGATGGTTTTGATTCACTGCAGGGAACAAAGGGCCTTTACTGAAGGGATCCCCAACTGAAATCCTGACCAGGTTCATTCCTTTTGTTGTTCAGGTTGATGGTTGATATCTCCCACTGCTCAGCCATGATAAATCAAGAACACACACTCAGAGCTTCTGTTGCTGTTGTAAAAAAAGGCTAAAAGAAACTAAACTAACAACAAATGCAACTCGAATCCCTGCTGAGGGAACTGCAGGGAGAAGAGGGCAGCCGGCAAATGTGCAGTCAAGTGGCGGTCCTTGCCGGAACAAATGTACGAAGCACACAGTCGGGCGCAGGTGGCACAGAGGCGGAACCGCGGAGCAGGAGGCGGCTTGTGAACAAACCGCAGGTGTCCCACCGCATCTCCCGAGCAAGTCATTCACGGAAAGAATTGAAGAAAAAGTAAAGAGAACAGCAAGTGTGCATGGTGTGTTATTTGAGAGTGTTACTGACACCAGTGGATGGGCGGCAGGAACAAGGAGAAATGATGTCTGAGGTGCTTGGCGTGTTGAAGTAAACTGTTGTTGTGTTGTGCCTCCATTAGGCCAGAATTCAGTGACCCCCACCAGACACAGACCTCGAAAGAAGACAATGTACCCTGCTTGACAGAGACATTTTTGACTATTTTCGGTTTTTGATGCCCTTAATTTTGACCCAAGAGGGTCCAAAATCGAATCAGTTGATCCTTGCACCACTGCAAACCTTTTCAGAGAATAGTGTGTAATTTCATTAAACAGATTTTGCACTAAATTCCTGACATACAGAATAATGGATGCCACTGAGAACAGCACCCTTCAGGCAGGGTAATGAGTAAATAGAGGCCAATGTGAGATCTTACTATGGGGTCCAAAATGCCAAGTAGTACTTCTGGCACCTACACCCACTCATTTACACCACCCACATGACTGAGAACACAGCAGTATTGTACCGTATAGAAAAAGAATGCTGAGACCTGAATGAGCCTTGTTCATTGACGACCTATTCCTTCATTTAGGTATACAGACACTAAATCAACAGACACCAACAAGTTATGTTTGCTTTGAGGGAAATGAATACACACTAAAGGTATCGAACTCCTCAACATTAATCAAATGCTGCCTTCAATTTGTGGGTATTCGAGGTGCAGCAGGGCTGGCTTAAGAGCTCATCATTTATCACAGAGATGTTTCAGCTGCTGAGTAATTTATTTAACTGGATTGTATTTCCATTTGTATCTTTGGGAGCAGGCTCACCGGCACTCCTGGTTGTTCACAGGTTGATCTCTGCGGCTTAGACTGATGCTTTATAAATCCTCTCTTGATTTTCCTGGGAAACACACAGCGCGGAGAAGCCAGATCCAGTGGTATTGATGCCTCAGATGATCTCCTGTCTGGGAGATTTGGACTCCAGTGTATCTCAAATGAGGGAATGATGATGCCCGTATCATGATCTGATTAACAATTTTACACAATTGGGTAGCACAAATAAATGGTCGCACACACAGGCACACGCGCGCACACACACACACCCATTCACACTCAAATGCACAAACTCAGACATGTGCTTCCATGAATACATACATGCACACATGCAAATAAACACTGAATCATGCAATACACAAAATCATATTAACTGTATCTCTCTCTCTTTCTCTCTCTCTCTCTCACTCACACACACACACACATACACACACACACAGCACTGTCTCCAGCACACTGTCTTTCTGTCAAACACCCCCTGAGACTCTTGCTCACAGACATAAACATACCCTCATACAAGCTCTCTCTAACTCACAGCCAGCTGTGCGGATGGAAGCCCTCTGCCTGCCTCAGGCGGTGCGGAGCACCACAGGTCAGGGCAGTCGTTTCTTAACAGCATCTCATCTGTGTGTATTCTCTTGCTTGCGGGAGACTCAGATTCACACAGCCATTTCTCCTGCTGTGCTCTCAGTTTTCTTAGGAGGGCCATCTGGGAGGAGAGGTGAGCCATAGACCATATGGCTATGAGATGGAAAACAGGAGCTCTAACCCATACTTCTTAACTTCCCTCTCCTACTGATCCTGTGGCGTCCGCAGCAACTTCACAACCACTCGTCCAGTCTGCATTCCTTCTTCTTTTCTCGGTCAAAGATATTCTATCAATGTGTTGTTGGCATTATAGTTTTCCTGAACCTGTCTCATTACTGTTCCCAGCTGCAATCATGCACAGTGTTTAATGTAAATACTGGCTGTAACTTCCAGATTTAGCGTGTTATCTTTTTCTATTGCAGTTTTGAGAGGAAAATGTGACTAGTGGTCAATCGATATAGGTTTTGTGATGGCTGGTGTTTTGAGACGCCAAACGCAGTGGCCGGAACAAAAGTGAGCACAGGAATGCAAGACAGACAAACGCAGACAAAATAGGAAAGAGAGACTCGCGCTTCCAAAGGACATAAATCGAGTCCGAGGGAAACAAGGAAGCAGAGCGAGCAAGAAAGTACAAAAAAAGGAAACATCTCGGGAAACGAGATAAAACGACAAAGCACCAGACAGTGCATAGAGAGAGGAAAGGAAAGAGAAAGATTCCCTTTTCTAACTAACACTTTCCTTTTTTGCAGCTAATTCCTCAACACTTCTCTTGCTAGAGATCTTGCAGGCTAAAGTGCAATGGCAGCACTGACACTCTAGCAAAGGCGGCGAGGCGGAAATTTTTGTTTAAATAGAGTCCGGGTGCGGCCCACAATTCATGCCAGCTGGCCAAAGAATCCGATTGTCAGCAAAACGATATCGTCCTAGACGATCCTCCAAAAACTCGCCAGCCTCCAAAAACCATGACAGGTTTCTCCTATGCCCAATATAAAGCTGATGAAATTGGATTTTTTAAAATCTGCTAAAATTCACAAATGCTGAAATTCTAGGAATATTTATTTGTATTCTGGAGCTTCAACAGTCTACTTATTGTAAATTAACAATGTGTCAGAAACAATTCAAATTGTACAAAAGTAAAAATAATTCAAATTGTACAAAAGTAAAAATAAATTAAACTTTGTGAAAACTTACATAAATTGAATATAAAAGTTTGTGGAGCAGTTAACAGTAGCATCTAAGTGAGCAGATCACAGCATCTGCGGTCAATTATTTGCAGATATCAAATCACTAAAATTTTCAAAAACCTAGAAAAAAAAAACATTGAAAGTGGACACAGTAGCTGCAGGGTCTCTTCATTTATCGTCAGAAGTCACAGCTGCAAGTTGTAATGCAGAAAACAGAGTTTTTTGGCATTTTCTCAAGTAACCCTGCTCCTTTTATTATAAATATAGTTGCAGACAAACCATTGCAGAAACTACCCACTCAAACTTCACTTGACGTTGCATTGTCATTAACCCGAGCAAAAAATTTGTTTCGCGTCCAGTGTGCACGCGGCTTAATACTAAACTACTATTATTCTCACTTAGGTTTTATTGTTTCTAGTGGGGGAAAGGAATACAGCCTGATTGCTATGATCTCGTACTGAGTTAAGATCACATATTGAAAATAAATGTGTGACGTATCTTGCATTGTTGTCCATGCATGTTAATCCCAAAATTTTAAGCGGCAACAGGCTTTAATAATAGGAACACGCTATCTATCGTTTCTCTTGCCAATGAGTAATATTTGACTCGGCTTTGTTATACCCAAACACGTCTTCTTTGCCAACTTGCGCTGGAAGGAGGGACAGAGGCGGGACAGAGGAGTACTTGCGCCAGGCTACGCCGGGCAGGAAATTGCAACATACGCCTGGACACACCCCGCCTGGTCTACGAAATTAGAGCCCCATATCTTCATAATCACACCTTGAAGTTTCAACAGGATAACTTCACTCCTGTTACTTCCATTAGATATTCTGTATTGACTGCTTTCTGTGTCCTCAATAATGCACTTTTCTCATAGGCCTATATCAACATATAATCGGAAAGAAAACTTTTATTGCTGCCAAAAATATTACTGGCTAATTCGGTGTTAACGTCAAATAGACAAAGATGGCTGCAGGTGGTGGAATTGGGCCTGCCGAAAGCTTAATTGACCTCCTGTGCTCATTAATTGGGTGAAGCCAATCATCTAAAAATGGCAAAAGTCCGCTTAATTATCTGCCGGTCAATGCATGGGTCAGTCACTAAATTTGACACAACAATGACAATTAGAGACATTATCCTGTGGTAAAAAAAAATACCATATGAATTCCTCAGCGACACACACATTCGTACTTAACTTATATTTGCCTAAATTAAATTATGTGCAATCATTTAAACAATTTTATTTGGAGACGAACAATATGCCAATAAAACCAGCCTTCTCCCCGTCTCAGCCATTGGTATAGTTTAACACTTGCTACAACATTTGCAGATCCTATCATTTGCGCTCTCTCTGCAAAAGACAAAATACTATCAAACAAACACATTTAATGTCCTGTCTCTTTCCCCGCAATGTAATTAGAGCATCTGGAGCGAAGGGACAGATTTCATAAAAATGTGTTCAATGAAAAAAATTTTTTCAACTATGTGAACCGATATTGCATTAATGCTAAATTTTATATTTTGTCTCAAAACAGAGGGGAAGCCATTATTTTTATGATAGCCATGATAAAGATCACAGTGGTTAATTCAGTAGTCCTGTTCATATAACTTTATAACTTTCTAATGCGACTGTAATCGTTTCAGCATCACAGTGATTTTACATAAAATATGGCTGTGATAATTGTTACTGATATTCTATATATGGTTTAAATGGGAGTTAATTGCCCATGTGGTGGACTACAGCCCTGGCAAACATTAAAATCCCACTCTCACACTGACAAATCACTATTATTGGAATCCTGCTACCTTGTTATTGGTGCAGCTACTGCAGTAAAGAGCAATGCCAGTATTCCAGAAGCGCTTCACAGTAGACATGCCAATTTTCAGTTCTTAACTTTTCTGCTCCTGATTGATTATGTGAGGAAAAGACCAGGGGAAACTGATCCCATATCTGTACCATTAGACACTTCAAGAATATAGCTTTTGTAAAGAACAAATTGGGGTGTCTGCTGAGATATGGGAAGTCCACTGAGATGTGTCAATAAAAGATCTGCTTGGATGATTGGGTCAGATTCCTCTGGAAAGGGTTCTCCCATTCTCTTGTTCAGTTTGCAAATGAAAATGTCTCGTTTTGCAGTGGATCTGGGTTTGATCCGGACAATGCTCAGCCTGGCTTCATGTGAAAAAGAGCTTCTTCCTCTGATGCAGTTTTTGCTAAGGCTCATGATCTCAAATAATTGATTAGAATGTTCATAATTGAACTGCAGATGTAACAATCTTGTAATTCAGTTTGCCATCATATCTAACCACGATCAAATGAATATGATAGAGTTCAAGAACAATGACTGGGAATTTTATATGTAAATTAAAGGGGGAAAAACTTTTTTAAGGGTTAAGCGGATTATGATAAAGGCAGGGAACAGACAAGTGGAAACTGATCCTAGATGAACACTCTACTTAATGAATTTTGTTCAGTTTTTGCCTTTGGCACACAAAGGATGAGGCGACTATATGGTACGGGGAGACCTGATCCTAGATCAGCATGCAAATAAGGGCTACCATACACAGAAGCCTCACCCATGAGGGCTACGGGTGACCAAACAGTACAGATGTGCAGAGATTGAAAGATGGCTTCAAAAACAGGTAGATGGGTAATGGCAAGGAAAGGTGCGAGTGCACAGTCTGCTGGCTAGATGTAAATGGGAATTATCCGACATTACTTGCATGATAGTCAAAGACTGAGAGGTGTATTTTGTAAACCCACCAAGTCAACGATTCAGAGCTACATTGTATCATCCCTCCACCCCAGAATATGTCAGAGGGCAGTGGGATTTTAATTTACTTCGAGCCAGAAGCTCTGTGTTTTGATTAAATCAGAGCTCTTTATTACTTTTTCTCCCACCTAGGAGTCCAAACAGACAGGGGTGCTCAGGCATTTTTTTAGGTTGGGGTTTTGGTGGGTTTGGATGTTGGAGTTTGGCTGAGGGGGGTGTACTGGTTAAGACAGTTTGTTCATTGGGTTAGGGTGCCACAGGATTTGGGTCTAATGCGCTACGCAGTAATGAGACACCCCATGTTAGCTGCCATATTATCAACTAATGGTCTATAAAGTTTCAGTTGACTGTCTGCTGAATAATTTTAATTGACTGCTAGGGACCATCTGGAATCAAACCAGCTGCGACGCCAGACACTGCCTGAAGCAGGGCTCGATTTGAAGATGTAAAATGATGATAAACGTAATCTATTGTATCTATCATACCCGACTTTAAACTTAAAGTGTCTTTTTATCCCAGATAGTGACGTACAATGTCTGACGGTTGTATCAAAAACAGGTCAGATAGTATTTTGTTAACACTGACAGCAGACAGAATTTATGATTCCAAAACCAGCTACGTTTTGCAGCTGGTCAACTGAAAATTGGAGGACTTGTTATATTTCAGTTGGCAACCATCATGCTGTATATTCATAAACTTGTAAGAGCTCCAATCAAAACTATATTGAAACTAATTCAATATAATCCAATCCAACGGTCAATAAAAAAAAAGTACGGACGCTTTGTTGATGGTATTTACCCTGTTTGTTTATCGATTTATTTATGGATGACAGGAATTTAAATTACGGCAGCGCGATGCATTTCAAAAGCTCTGTGTCACGGCTGAGACCTGCCCGTAACATGCCAGTGGCTCTTTTTCTCTCTCCTGTGCCACATGCCATTCCATTTTCTTGTGGCAGTAGCATTTTTTTTTTTTTTTGGCTTTATGAAGGCTATTAACCACACCCAAATAAACAAGTCAAGTATCACTGTACACATCACAAACAGCTCAATGTTTGTTGTTAATGAAGTGCTTGGCACGTTCATGTGGTGCGCGGTGGATTACAATACCACATGCTTTTCATTATTTCCTCTCATGCCTCAATGGAAAAGCAATAAAAATTAATTGATTGCCGCAAATAGAGTACATACCTCACCGTTGCGTTTTTAATTAATGGCTATAAGTATACTTATTTTGCTTTATCACGTAACTGTATTACTTTTCCCATCGCCCAGCTTATGACATATTTTTGATATTACTCTGGGTACATATCACTTTTACGAAATTTTTATTTGGTGAGAGTGAGGGAAAAGAATCACTCTGCCTTACGCCATGCTATTGATATTCAGCCGAATTGAATACCAAGTGTAATTTTGATTAAATTGTCAAGGAACAGTACCGTAGCAAGCTAGCTGAGTGCCACGCACATAACTGTGGTCACGCTACATAGCCAGCTATTTAGCATGCACGCATTCCATTTTTGTAACCAGTACATAAAATCAGTTTGTTAGCTAGTGAGCTAACATTAGTTAGCCACTGAATTTAAAAACTGTTGCTAGTTCAAATGCAAATGTCGGTTACTCAGTGACTAAGCACAGTGATGTATTTTTGAAAAGTTCCAGTCTGGTTTTGGCTATGACATATCACAGATTCTGCCCTTTTTTAGAGTGTTTAAAGATCTTATTTTAACTGTTGATTCTAGGTGGGCTTCTCTCATGGTGACATTAGATTTAACAGCTGCTTTGGACAGGGTTGATCACGGGACCCTGCCGTCACGCTTGGAGCAGTGTGTTGGTATCAATGGTGCTGCCCTCATGCTGCTCTAGTCCTATTTGACTGACAGGAGTTTCTTGGTTCATGTGGGAGTCTTTTCTTCTAGTGTGACCCCTCTTACTTGTGGGGTGCCTCAAGAGTCTATTTTGGGCCCTTCATTGTTTTCATTGTACATGTTGCCTTTTAGATCCATTCTCCACAAACAAATTGTGTCATTTCATTACTATTCTGATGATGTCCAGATTTATCTCCCCTTACAAATGAATTGTAGAGACTTTGTACAAACTCTGCTTGCCTGCATAACTGACATCAAGATTTGGATGAGTCTCAGTTTCCTAAATTTAAATGACAGTAACAGAAGTCACTGTGTTTGGGTGTCATGATCGCTACAGTGATTGTGCTGATGCTCTGCCCCCCTCCCTGGGTTCAAAAAACTGTTCTGTCATTAAGAGCCTTGGTGTCATGTTTGACAGTGAGTTTAAATTTGACAAGCAAATTGGCTGAAGTTCAGAAGTTCTGGCCTCTCTGCATTAACTTCCTGTCCGGGTCAGGATTGATTTTAAGATCTTGATGTTTGTTTTCAAAATTTTAAACAGTATGGCCCCCTGTTTACTTGGCTGAACTCTTACATGTTCACAGACCAATCAGAGCTCTGAGGTCTGCAAATGAGCTGAACCTCGATGTGTCTAAATGCAGGCTAAAAACTAGAGCCGATCAAGCATTTGCAGTGATTACCCCGAAGCTGTGGAACAATTTACCGCTGCATATCCGGTCTTCAGAGACTCTGGAGGTTTTTTTTTTTTTTTTTTTTCTTTTCTATCCCGCCACCACCCCCCCACTTTGGAGGACAACTTTATTCATTTAATCAGTTATATAATTAAGTATGAATCCTCCTACCATCACCCAACAAAACACACACCCATGAAAAAAAATAAATAAAATACAATACAATAAGGATTACATTCACAGAGTTTTATATTTTTGGCATTTGTAACTATTAGCTCATCCATTCCATCTCTTTGTTATTCCCAACCTTCAGCCTCCCGAATTTTATCCCATCTTTTGGCATAAATTACAAGACCTGTCTCATAGGCCATCGCACACTCAATTCTACTGTAATACATGACAAAATTCTTGAATCTCTCAAGTCTTAACTCCCCAACAGATGTCAACCTGAAAATAAATATTTTTGCAAGATATACAATTATATTACATATTTGATGTTTTTCTTTAGTTACATCACCCAGTAATACCTTAAATAAATCTAGTTGTATACTATTATACTGAGATATCCAATTTTGCACCTTTATCCAAAAAAGGGCTGTTACAGGACAGTACCAAAACAAATGGACCACTGACTCCGCTTCCTCTTGACTCTGGAGGTTTTTAAGTCCTCTCTTAAAACCCATTTTTTCTCCCAAGTTGTTGTACCTGTGTGAGATGAAGGTTGTTTTGTGTGGTAAATGTATCTGTATTTATCTCTGTCATTGCAGAAATTGTTTTTTGTTTTATTGTCCTTTATTTTATGTAAAGCACCTAGGCTGTTTATAAGGTGCTCTATAAATTAAAATGACCTTGACCCTTAACCCTTACAGTTTTGGAATGGCCTTGTCAAGTCTTGACTTGAATTGGATTGAGATGCAGTGGCATGAACTTAAGGATGAACTGACATTTCGTCAAAAATTTACCCAATTAGCAATAAATCATGGCCCACTGGGATAAATAACTTAAGTATCCCGGTTTTGAGGCTTATCTTGGCTTTGAGCGTATCTGGGATATGATGTTTACATGGAACACAGAGGAAACAGAGAAACCCGGTTTTTCAGATCCCTGTACACATGAGAAATACCAGTAACCCGTTTTCTGATCACTGCATCCTATCTGCGCAGGTGTGTGTTACGTCTGGTAGGCAGTCGTCAGAGACCGGGATAAGGCGTATACATGCTCTAGTATCCCAGCTTCTATTGGAGTACTCCAGGTGGCAAAACTGGGTTTCTTGAAACCGGGATATGGGCATAACCCCGTTTCTGAATTCGGGATATGGTGTTTACATGCACAAACACAAAAATGGGATACTTAAAAAACCCAATCAAAACTGGGACATGAAAGACCTTGTAAACACAGTCACCGATAGTGTACTTATTAGGGATAAGTACAAGTCAGCTAAGGGCACTGTTCCAAACATTCCTAATAAGTTTGGTGTTCATTACTGTTGTCAATTTCGTTTTATGAGAATTTTCCATAAAATTTAGACTAAATATAAAAGTTTGAAACTTTACACGTCCAAAACAAATGGATTTACCAAAGTTCTTTTGAGAACTTTTGTTATCAAGACTGTAAGACTGTACACGGCCTTTGGATTTGGCCTTAGGTCATGGTCATATCATGGTTTACAAGGGGTTAAAGCCCTTTTTTTCATAATGTTGGATGCTTACCTCAGGATTTCATTGATGGACACCCATATTGATGTAATTATAACTGATTTTATACAGCTTGGTCAACTGATTTAATCTTGTTTTGATCTAGTTTCCGGACTTTGGACAAAAGCCAAAAAAGGGTCTTCTTTTTTCATATAGCACATTCATATAGAAAGAGGTTGAATAAAAGTTTTTATTTCAGTAAATGAATGCTTAAATATGTATATTTATCTGGTACAAAAGCTATTACCATCATCCAGTGCCCACGTGATCATCTGGTTGTCTGAAGTCCAGGGTCTGAAAGGATCATTTTAGCCCAAAGTGGTTTTCAGACCCCCACAAGTCCCTCACCAATGGAACTATAATCCTAAAACTTAGTTTGGTGGAGGGAAAGTTCCCAAATATGAGGGAAAACCACATTTCCAACAGTAACATTCACTGAACTGAACCCCAGGAGCCCCTCGAAAGTGCAATATCACTTGCCGCCTTAAAAAAATTAGGATTTTGGGGGCCCTCTCACCCCTCTGATGTCTCATGGCGATTCTGGCTTCAGAATCCTGATATATGGGCCAGAGCACACCAGCACATCAATATTTAGCTTCCTATCTCCATTATTTGAGTAATTATGGTGCTTCAAAAATGCTACAAAACAAAATGACCAATTCACATGAGTCAAAAAAGGGCGTGGCACCCAAATTTCAAGAAGGTGCCTCATGAAAACCGTCAGAGATATTGGCATGAAACTTGGGATTCTTTTGTTTAGATCATTGAAGTATTTTTAGAAAAAGTTTGAGCAACATCTGAGGTGTCACGTAGAAAGCACATCAATACTGGCTGTTTTGATGTTGAATGACCCTTGTATACGACTCAAAAGAAGTTAGGGGTCAAAAATATTTGTGTATTTACATATACGCTAGCAACCTAAAATGATTATTTCTAAAGACAAAATTATTTTTTGATGGCTCAAGAACAGAAAACGCAAAACAAAAATTGAATAGATATTAGTTTATTAAACTGAAAAAAAAATGTGATGAAGTGAGTGAGAGTGATGAGACAAAAGCTATGTAGTCATCATTAGCATTCACACATTCTTGACAAGGTTGGGTCGTGCTGTTCACCAGGCATTAGAAATAATGTTGAGGGATCGCTCGCCATTCTGTGCCTCATTGCTGAGCCAGTTGCCGGAGGCTGACGGCAGGCACGCGATGTGATTGAACACGCAACCCTACATTGTCTCATGTACGCTCAATGGGTGACCAGTTGGTTTGAATATACAGACGAGTCATATGCTGAACGTTCTGCCGCTGCAGGACATTGGTCACCACCCAGGCAGAATGAGGTCTAGTGCTGTCGTCCTGAAACCAAGCTCCTGGTCCAATCCACTGCAGAAGTGGCATTACCAGAGGTTGAACAATCTATGAGATATTGCTGACCAGTCAAATTTCCATTGACAACGTACATGGGGGTTCTGATGATAGACATTGAGCAGCACTGACATGAGCAAATCGCTCACCATGATGACAATATACATAAGTCTCGCCATAATTGTACTGGAGTGCCCTGACACCCACTAGGTTGTCACAGCCAGCAGCAGTACCAGATTGTCAAAGATTTGTTTCATTCTGACAGCAGCAGTACCACTGTACCACAGTTAACAGATTGGCAAGACTACTTTCATTCTGACACAATGGGAAGTTAGTGACGAGTGACATTTATTAATTTGTTATTTAAATATTCCCTGATGTCATATAGTTTTTCTGTAAAATGATTTGCCTTCAGCATTAGACATGAGATATACCAGTCCATTTTCATAATTTAATCTTGAAAGAAGGATCATTATAAAATCTTCACACAGAGCAAATGGTATACTGTTTATAAACAACGTCACATGATTCCTATCTCACGCAGACACACCTGCCTCACTGACAATGAATTACATTGTTGTGGCCCTACAGACTACATTTGAACACTTAATAATGTTAATTTCCTTCTTGGCTAGCAATAACATTCGACAGGATGATGTATTTTAAATTCTGGGTCCCGTATAATCAGCTACAGCTCCAACAATTCAACCAGATTTGTATGCATGACCTCGGATGAGCTGCTGATAAAATTAGCATAACAATGATAATGTATGCAGACATGCCGGCAAAATGTCAGAAAATCTCATTGTATTTCAGAGATTCCAAGTCTCACGCATTCAGCGTGAGTTTCTCGCCTCTTTGTGGCATTCCCATTCCTGTGCTGTAGTCAGCAATTATTCAATAAAAGTGCAATGAAGAAATTCACTCGTGGAATCTAGGTCATTGTGAATTAAGTTAATCAGTTTCACGTGCATTACAGTGCATTTCCCCACTAGTGACACGGAAATCGATTGTGACTCGGGAATTCTCACGCTTGTCTATACTGAAGGATTGAAAGCAGTGGAACTGCATAAAGACATTTCAAATGGTCTTATTTCATTTAAACAATCATGAAACACATGCATTGTTTCCAATCCCTGAGTAAAGAGAAGCACGAGAGGACCGGAGTCATAATAACTTTGCATAGCGAGGTCCAGCTTAATGCAAGTGAAACTGAAACTTCAATGCCCAAGAATTTTAATTCCGTGTGAGAATGTCATTAATAGGCGTTCATTGAATAATTGGGGACAACAATGAATAAGCCTAAAAAATGTGTGAGACCTACGCCGAATGCGTGAGACTTGGCATCTTTGGTACGTATGTCTTTTTGCTTGAAAAAACGATCTCAAGAGCCGCCATCTGGCACTTCCTTTCGTTTTTTTTTTGGTCTGCTACATACAGTATGTAGAACTGATTTTATTGTGGCTTTTGCTAGTTTTTTGTGGTCTTCCACGGTGTCCCGGCATTATTAAAGCACCATTTGCAATCAGGAAATTCTAGAACCATCCTTGGTCGGCGTGAGAATCGAAATACATTGGAGCAGTACACGCGAGTACATCCAAACTAGCGGGTGACAAGGTTGGGAGAATACTGCAGTTTTGCGCGAGCCATGGAAACTGCCCGAGAGAAATATCAGAGTGCTCTCGGGTTTCTAGGCGGTATTTCTGGCCGAATAGTTTGTGTAATATGGGATTAGTAACATGCTTCATTTTTTTTTTGTGACCATTATTGATTTTGGGAGCGTTTCCCATAATGTGGGCGGTTTTTTTTTGCCAATTCTCATTTTGGACGCAGGCCAAATTAGCGGCGATGCAATTGAGAGCCATGCTGCGATGGTCAATTAGCTGTGGTCAGATTGCAGGATGCCAGCATGGCAAATCTCAGTCTCGCAGGCGATTTCTAATGGTCTGTTTGGACGCTTTGGTGCCTCCGGCAGCGCTGAATTGATCCTGAAGATGTTGTGCAGTCATAAATTGCTATTGCGACTCCAATCACATCAGGATGTGGTCTTCTAGAGCTGTTGTTCATCGGGGTCTTCCAGAGTGGGGGTGATGCTGGACATCATTAGCTGTCCTGAACTTCTGCAAGAGTCTACCGATAAGGTTTTGGCTTACATTTAGATGCTGCACCACAGTTCACTGAGTGTGTCCATCTTGCAGCCAGCCAATGGTCCTTCCCCTGTCTTGGATGCTGAGTAGTCTTGGAACCATCTTCAAATTTCAAGTGTTGATGAATGGACAATGAATGGAATGGAAAATGATGAATGGAAAAAGATAAGTGCAATGACCGCATGTCCCATAATAATGTGATGTCTATTGTCCAAATAACAACACAAGGGGGGATATTCTAACCCTGTCTGCCTAAAAAAGACAAAAATGATCAAAAGATTTCCTTCTACCTATAACTTCTTATCAGTCACTGAATTGTTCTCATGCTCTGCATTGGCCACTACGGAAATTAAAGGGTATGAAATTGTGCCAGGTAGTACTTTGGTCTATGCTGAGCATGACTTCGTCAAACTTCTTTCCATTGTTTTCCAACATTCGCCCAACACCTACCCATGAGTGCTGCCACTGTGGCTACAGTCATAATAATTTGCCAACATTTGCGTATATTTTACAGGCGAATCATGAGAATTATGTTGTCATCTTCTGTGGCCTTGGAATCCACCATTATCTTCCTACTGTCTTCTCCTATGCAACAGCTGTTTAAGACTTGCACAGATGTGCGTCAGTAGAAAACGTATTCAAAACTGCTCTTTATTGGCCAGCTGTGGCATTTAGTGTGTAATGAGACACCATTATTATGTCCAGCATGCCCCTCATCCACAGAGAGAGCCCAGCACCATTTATGTATCAGCCATCGTCCCTACTTTCATGGTCCAGATTTAATACTGGCTCAAGCACCCAGTTAGACATGAGAATCAGAGCCCGAACACGCATCGGAACCACACTGCCATTTATATAATGATTGCATAACCTCTATCCTTACCTCTACCATCTACTGATTTTGTCCAGTCATGCACTTAAACTTTTCTCCCATCTTGCACATTTTTATTTAGAGTCTGAATAGTCATTTTTTTGGAGAGCGGAGGAAATATTTTATTTTAGGTGCTAGCTATCACCATCTTAAATTGACATTCTATATTCAGTTTCTTTTACTGTACATCAGTCTTATTTCATATCTATGTGTGGAATGATACTTCACAAATTTACAAGACATTCAGAGATATGAGGTTGAAAGTAAAAAGTTACCCCCGAACCAGCTTGACCATATACATTATGTATCCACAGATGGAGTTTAATTTTATTCCTTATTCACAGTCCTGAACATAAAAATCAGATTTTATATTCAGCTGGAACATCTCCTTTTTCAATTTTTTGGAGCAATAAAAGCTCTTAAGCACCAAGGACTGCAATTGTATTATTGATATGATATGCCCCGCAATAACTTTTTTTGAATGCAGGTCACATGGTCACTGGAAATAAATCTTTGAAGAACTGCATAACATCTGTATACACATTCAGTGCATTGCCTCCTTTATGAGCTGCTTTGAAGTCACAGATAAGACTTTCCTGGTCTATACAAGATGCAAAATGCATTGATGTTTACAGCTATAAAAAGCCATCACGTTGTGAGTGAATGTCTATATTAAGTATCAAAGATATCTTGGCACAAAAACAATCTGGGCCAGTCAGACATATAACAAAATCCATGAAAACAGAAACTGTCAATAATTCCCTTCAAAGGTTACAGTCAAACGTCATGATTATTAACGAGAGACGTTACATGGTAAAATAGCCAAAATCTGTGATTGGTCACAATGCAGTTTATTGAAAAACACTTTAACTCACAATAAAACTTTGATAAGATTAGTTTTTTTCAGAATTCATAGATGACAGATCTTATTTTCTGGGGAAGAGCTTGAATAAGTGATACAATTTAACTATAATGATAACCTGACAAAAGGTTTAGATATTTTGATTTTTGACATGGCAGTTCAAGAGTGGGGAAAACAATTAGTTTTAAGTGTTTATGAACTTGTATTTATTTTGTACTTGCATCCATTATTCATTTATTTTTATTTTCATGCCCCCTGCCAAGGGTGGAGAACCGATAATTTACTGAATGAAAAGAGACAGGTAGAAGTTCAACCATAAGTACAGGGTCACTGTATAAACCCTGATAGTGTGGTGAACTCAAGCATTTTGTGAAAGCGGATTACCTCAAAAAAATAGTGTTGGCCAACTTAATTGCCTTTTGTGGAAGGAACTTAAAGAAAATACAGTTAAGTTATTTTTTACATGTTTTTTTTACATCGCTGTGAACACAATTTCATTAAGTTGGCATAGTAAATTTTTTTGGGGTCTCCACAAAACATTTGAGTTCACCACACTTGTCAGGGTTTACAGTGCATGTTTTAATTGAACCACTAGGCTTCAATCAGCTTGTAATGGTACAGTCCAGATTGGGGGTTGAGAATTTCAAGTCGTGATAATGAAAATGACAAGGAGAAGTTTAATCTTTTGCTGTTTTAGCAGTTAAAATTAATTACAATTTTATGATTTTACTCCCAGGCAAATTACATGACTGCGGAAAAAAACCCATTTATTTCGCGGTCTCCAGTTCATCACATATTTGCAAAATAATTAAATGATGAGCTGTGAAATCCTGTGGTGGGGGGGCGGCGTCAGGAGCCCTAGTTTGAGAAGAATCCAAAACAAAGTGAGGTATAAACAGAAACAGAAAATAATTGGAAAAATATTGAAATCAAACCAACACAGTGCTCATGCATCATTGTGCTGTTTTGTACCATTTAAAAACAACTAACACGGAAGCCCTGCAAATTTTTTTCTCCCAAGAAATATTGGTCACATCACGTATGCACAAAATGCTATCTTGCATATAGTACAGGAGTAAATCATAAGTAGGAGATACTTTTGGACAACATTGCCAGCTATTTTTTTCTCCTTTTCAAGGGTGGTGTGTTCCAATTATTTTGGACTGGGACTTTTTTCACCCTGTAGTAAATTAAAGTCTCTGCTTTATCTAGCAAAGGTTTAATGTTGACTGGGTTATAGATTTTCAACTGATTTCATTACGACTTAGAACAAGCCTTCGCCGAGAATTACATTTTCCAGACAGTGAAAGCTATTGCTCATCCTTGATTTGACTTAGTGTTTAATGTCTCCTGTGCCATCTGTTCTGCAGGAGATACTGCCAATGTATTCACATTCACGTTTGGTTTCCAAGAAAAAGGGTGATTTATGAAATGAACAAAAACAGTATTATGCGATCATCAACACATTAAAGTCATGTTTCAGTCACAAATAACTAACACAAACAGATACAACACAAATAAATAGACATTCTACAACCCTATATCAGAAAAAGGTTTGTGCGGCACACAAAGAACAACAAACTAATTTTTAATTACCTCTGCATACAAAGATGGGTGTAGATTCTGTATTCACCCTTGAATGTCTGTCACTTGGCGAAATTGACAATTTGCATTATACGTTACTGTGTTTCATAAGAATGTTTGTTTTCTTGTCTGAGTCCCACATTTAATTGATTTTTAACTTTTTAATTTAATTTTTTATACCATCTTTTTCAGCTACATGCTGGCCAGAAACCTATAATTTTTGATGTTGCTAGGTTGAAGGTTGAGGTCAAGTTAATCCAAAATGCCAAAAACACATTTTGGGTCACAACTTACTACTCTGATTTACAGCATCTTCAAACCAATGCCTAATTTTTCCTCTAATAGTGGTCGTCCCAGTGGTTGTGAGCCGAACAAACTATGAAAGAAGACATGGCAGCAATTAGCCAATAAAATTTGTAGGTTTTTCCTTTCAGTGTAACATGGTTCTGCGTTGAACCGATGCCGTCGTGATGCAGAGCCTCTGCGGCAACATGAACCCCCACCGCAGAGCCTCTGCGTCGCCTGCCGTGCACCTCGAAAATTTTCTAACTGCACGTCAAAGTGACACAGACCAAAAGAGCACTGATTGGTCCACTCTACCGCATCACTTCCGGCGCTTCGTTTTTCCAGTTTGTTCCTTCTACTAGACCGCCATTTTTAAATTGTTGGAGTTGCAGACGAGCCAAGAAGATTTGTCAAGTTGGGGAAGATTGATTGAGGAAGTTTGAAAGTACAACCACCTGTATAACTCCTCTTCCAAACACTATAAAGACTGCCTGATGTCCAAAAACTGGAGGGAAATTTGAGAGAACGTTGGGTTGGATGTGACTGACTGTATGAAGCGGTGGAAGAACCTCCAAGACTAGTACATTCCTTACTACTAGAAGCCAGCCATGAGGAGGAGAGATCCAGGCGGAAAGAAGGTCCCTGCTTTCTTCCATTTTATGTCCTGGCTGGCACCACACGTGAAACACCTTGAGGCGGAGTCAAATTATGGTAAATATGGTTCTAAGGTAAATATTGGTCGCTCTTTATTATCAGTAGTTCTGTTTAGACGAGATAGCTTACTGACTAGCAAGCTACAAGGCTATTTTGTAAACACTCGTGACACCCAGCCTAGTGCATGCGGTTTGTGCTAGGTACAAAAAATACTAAGTAAATATTTGGCGAAACATATGGCATGTAGCCTTTATATATATATATATATATATATATATATATATATATATATATATATATATATATATATGTATATAACATCAGTGCTTTGTGCTTTGGGTTTGTGCTAAAGTAAATACAAGATAAATGCTTGGTACATTTACCTACACTGGTAATAAATACAGCTGCCTTTACAAACGTGGACGTTATAGCCTATTGTTTTCGTAGCGCCGCAAACCCATGCTTTGCTCGTCTTTTAAGCATATAAAGATCTGTTTGGATAAATACCAACTGTTTGCCTTTTTCTTAACAGGAGGAACTGACATCACAGAGCTCATCTGAATCAGACTATCAGCAAGCTTCCTCAGAGCCATCTCCTGAACCATCTCCTTTGTTTCTCCTGCCATCCACTCCAGAGCCAATGTTTGCCTCCCCCCAGCCAGGGACTTCATCAATGCCCAATGCACCTCTGCCCCTTGCCTCATCTTCTCCCTCAGTGCTGGCGGCATCTCCTGTGTCCAGAATGGCCAGGCACAAGTGGAGGGACCAGGATGACGTACTGCAGATGGCGCAGCTGGAAGAATGTCGGCTGGAGCTGCGGCAAAAGCTGGCACAGGACAATGATGAATGTTCACGGTTTGGGCAGACAGTAGCTGACATGCTCAGGAAGATGCCAGAGGACAAGCGGGCTGATATGATGTTCATTGTATACAGAACACTGTATGAAAACAGACAGTAGCAAGCAAGAACCTGCAGCCACTTAAGCAATCCTGTGCCTTCTGATTGACTTGCACTTTTTGAATACTGTATACAGTTGTTTTTACAGTTAAAAGTATTTACTACAGAATTTAAGTTTTGTGTTTGTGTTAAATGTAAACTAATTTGTACATATTTATTTTACACTTTTTTTACTTATACTTTTACTTATTTTGTGCTTATATTTTTGCTTCACGTGTAAAACAGAACTTGGTATTAAAATATTTGTCTTGCCCTTTTTCATTGCACATTGTTTGCTACTTAATAGCATAAAAAACAAAGTTTGCTTTGAAAGAGTTTTTGTTCATTTACACACACATCATCATACCGTATTTACATCAGGTCTTTTCACTTCAATGCCCAAGTGTGCCACGACACACTCGCTCTGCCATCAGCATCATGTTCTGACTGAAAGAAAGATTAAGTCAGTTCTCACAGCCATGGTAGCTCTGGTAGAACGGCTCCTGGTCATCTGATATGGATCTGTGGGATCCACAAGATTCGAGTCCCCTGCCACCACTCTTCGCCTCTCACATGGCTGTGTAGACCCAGCACTGTCAGTGTCAACAAACTTGGGTGGTATGTCGCGAAACCCTGGGGTGTTCACCTCGTCGGTGTACGCCGACTCGTACAAGGAGCGTACAAACCACCAAGTACGCCTCTTTCGTTTACGGTGCTACATTTGCAATAAAAGCATTTGTTGTTCAACATCAATCAGCTCCAGCTCCAACAATGTCCTTTTGCTCAGTCGCCATTGTTATCTGTGACCTGGAAAACGAGAACATAAACGAGAACATGAACACTCTACCAACGAGTCTCAAGTCATTTCCCGACAGGTCCTTCGGAAGCCTGACGCCACCTAGCAGTTTGGTGGTGAATTGCTTTGCGGCACATCACGACACAAACAACCTCAATGCAGAACTTCGAAAGGTCCACGACGGCGTGCCCTCTGCGAGTCGACGCAGAACCATAAATAGAGCTTTTGTAATATAATGAGCTATAATTCCTGAATGCAGTGTCAAATCATCACCACACTTGAAAATATACCAAATTTGGGGTGAATCCATCCATAGGTGGTGCTATAGAAAACAAATGATCATAACTCTTAAACCAATTGTCCCATCACCTTCAAATTTTGCATGCTACATGTTTGTCTACAAGGCAGCAATGGATATCATAAAAAAACAATGTGCTAGCTCAAACGAGGGGGCAGCCATCAGCAAATCAAAGTTCAATACTGTATATACTCACTTCAGCCATCCTCTATCATTGTGAAGCTTTATTGTTATCATCTGTTTTTTTTTTTTTTTTTTTACAATGTCGATTCAAAGTACATTGATTGGCCAAATGATGGTGCTATAGAGAGCCAAAGGGCTTTCAAACTCTTTGGGCTTAACCCCCCCCCCCCGATGTGCTGGCTCCAGTGCATAAAAAAAATGCCTCTTTGCCATATTGAATATTCTGCCATTTAGAATTTTTTGTGAAACCTTTAAAATCGATCTCCTCCAGGATGGTGCAACCGTTTGGCATTTGGTACAGAGCATCTTCTGACTAAGCATCTTCTGTAATCCCAGCATAAAAAATGGTGCGCATTAAAACACGTGGCTGCAGTAAGCAAATTAGGTCTGTGGGTTTGGCCTCTATTAATACATTGGGATGCCACTCCTGCAATGTTTAATCATGACAGCACATAGAATTTTTGACTATGTGTGTGAGGGAGGGGTATTTCTAGAACCAGACGCGAAAAGAAACCGCGTCTAAGAGCCGAAAGGTTGATGGCCACTAAAATCCCTAAGGATGCAATACAAACCAAACAAGTAGACATGGTCAACAACATCCCCCTCTGAATCGGGCGCACCTCATTTTCGAACTCCATCAAGGCCTAGATGGTCTGAAGCTACACACCGAGTTTGGTTGTCCTATCCCTAATAGTTTCTGAGAAAAGCCGTCCACTTTTCGGACGGACAGACGGACGGACGGAGCTCAAACCTATATCCCCCTCACACTTCTTGGCAAGGGATAATAACAATAAATCAAAACATCCCTGGCCAAAATGCTGGGCAAATAGGAGAATGCAAAAGAAGCTCCACCTCTAAATGGAGCAAGAAAGGTAAACAACGCACAAAAAAAATCCTATTACTTTGACAGGCGACGTAACCCCGGAAGTTTGCCCTATAGCGTATCTCAAGAGAAAGGAAATAAACTCAAAACAAAACTCCCCCTCAGAACGGAGCAAAACACTCACCAAAATTGGCAAAGAAGCTCAAAATGATAGCTTGTAAAAACTATACAATATTCCCAGTAAAAGTACCCTCAAGGTAAAAATGTAAGAAGAAAAACATACTTCTGGTACAAAGAACTCAAATACACCCGGAAGCTGAGGGACAACCACAGATAATGGTGAAAGAAAATAATAATAATAATAATTGAAAGGGAGATTTCACCCTATATGACCTACACAATGAGGCCAGGTAACTGAACAACCAGAAGTAGAAATTCAGCACTTGTCCAAAGGTGCTAATAGGTATGTAGAATGCTCAGTAAGCCAAAGGTCTGCGGACTGCAGTTCCGGGGTATGAAAGTACTGCAGCAGACACACAAGGAGCGAGATGCAGCTCAAAAAAAAAAACCAAAACAAAAGCCCAAAACCCCATCGCAGTCGGGAATAAACCCCCACTAGGACACCCTAGTGAAAGAAACCACCCTCCGAAATTCCCCGCTGGGTCGCAGCCCTGTAAAACTAGAGGAACTTTAATTGGAATCGAAAAGAAACCAGAGAGGGCGGTAAGTCAGAATATTCTATGAAGAATTGAACTGGAGAATACCTGAGGTAACTGAGCGGACACAGAATCATACAAATATTTCTTTCAGAAACATTCTGTAAATACTATCCTCACTGTGCTATACCATACCAGCTCTGTGTAAGGCTTAACAGACACAGAAGCACTGACTACACGAAAGTCAGAGCTTAAATAGAGGCGCATCCCAGAATAGCTGCCGTGGATGAATGCAATCATGATCTTAATAGGCCCCAAGTGGCAGCACCTGGCCACTATACCCAGAACCATGACAGTATGACTAGAAATTGGAGATGACAAAATTTAAAGTTTTCATATATAGGAGCTGTGGCACTGTAGGAAATAAAAATGTAAAATTGCCTTTATCTTTTCAAATAATTGAACAAAATGGACTTACTGTATCTCTGAATAAGTATCAAATAGTCATAGCAATGTACAAAATAAAATCTTTCAAACTATGGCTGCCAGGAGCCAAACAATTAAAGCAATTCTTACCTTTTTGGCATTTTTACACTTTTCTTTTGTAATCTTAAAATGCTCCTAATAAGCGTATGGCACACTAAAATTTAAAAGAAATCCATCTGGTTTTGAAACTCATCAATATTCAATTCTCATATATTTCTGCAAAAAGACTGACCAATCATTTTCTTATGTCTGAATAAAATGATTTGCCGAGCTTCCTGTCTGTCATCCGTCGCCGCGTCCCTTCCAGTTGCCTACTGCTGTCAGCGCCTGCGAGTCGCGTGCCTCTCTGGCAGAGCAGCAGAGCGGTAGAGACAAAACAGGTACTTAACTAAGTTAGCCTGCAAATAAAACAGCTGCAACTGCTCCTAATTTAATGACTGACATTACTGGGACAATTCTGGTGAGGTAAGACGTATTGACAGCAGTTTATGTATGAATTCTGCCCAAAAACGACGCATCTGACTGTAAATAAACAGGCCCTGAAATGCTATAATTACTATAATGATGATAATGGTAGTTCGTCAGACGTTACAAGGTCATTTTATTTTATGCCCCATATAGAAGTGAATATTATGTAATTACTGTTGGTTAGTTTTCACTAACCGGTGCCTCTGAATCTGATTCCATTTGCCCGTTTCAAGATGCTTTCACACCGGACACGAAACAAATTTTTCGTACGACGGATTACATTCAAAGTCAATGCAAAGACGCGAATGCAAGATTCGCGCCTTTGCATTGACTTTGAATGTAATCTGTCGTTTTAAAAATTTGTTTTGTGTCCGGTGTGAAAGCAGCTTCATTTGCACTGCTCACTTTCTCACCACACGCGTCAGGGGAGGAGAGGAGCCTCAGAGGTCAGGCAGGGGGAAGAGGGTGGGACTTTGAAGGGAGGCGGAGTTGTTCATGTTCAAATTTTCACTAAGTGCTGTGCCGCATGTGTTACGGGCCTCACGCAGGAACGGTCCGTGAGCAGAAGAAAGTTTGTTAATTGTCCTGTTTTCGTGCAAGAAATCAGAGACGAGAGACATTAGTTGCGTTCTCCTTGCAAGCAGTCTTCAATCTTTATTTAACAAATTTCTTTGTTGACAAACATCTTTTTTTTTCCCCCGTTTGTACAATCTTTCTTTTACCAGGTTCACATTTCACTCATTAATACGCGGGCTTCAACTAATCTGCTGGGATAAAGTAGATTACTACATTTACATACATAGATCTGCCACTTGGAAGCAGAGACCGTTGAAATATCACAATTTTCCTTTGTGATGCTCACCATGTATTAAAGCTGATTTTAAGCCATTAAAACACATTTAACCAGTACTTTAATACTGTAGTTTAGCTTGCTTTTTCCCGGAATAACACGCGTACAATATCGTCAAATCGAAAACAAATGCATAGGGCTATTTTACACAAACGTATTTAGCCATATATCACTTGCAATACATCGTCTCAGTTACAATTTTATCACAGTCAACATTTATAATTTCTTACAGTAACCACATTTTACTCAAAACCTGGATAAAACAACTGCAGTAATAAAAGAAGACGCGTCACGGAGCTTCCATAGAAAAGAATGAAAACTTTTAACATGAGGCCGCCATGTTATCACATTGTTCTAATGGAAACAAAATTATAAGTTTCTCGAGTGATAAAACTCGTGATTTATCCATTGGAATTAATTCAAACAATGACGGGATCGTTTCCTTTTAAACCTCAGATGTGCTTTGCGAAGAGAACTCACTTTACTAACCTGTTTTCGTGCAAGAAATCAGAGACGAGAGACATTAGTTGCGTTCTCCTTGCAAGCAGTCTTCAATCTGAGGAACGAAAGCCTAACGCAACTCCAACAAAACTAGAGTCTGCTTAAAAAACTGCTCCCTCTTGAGGAAGGATTATTGAACTGCACCTTCAGATGATAACACTGAAACCCATTAATACAATTAATTGATAAGGGCCCCTTTTTTTCTTTTTCCACATAATAAATTAACAATTGTGACAATACAATTGTGGTGTCACACACTCCCCAACAAAAAGAAATGGCTCCGGACGTTTTAACTCTGAACTCATACTTTACCTTACCGCAAAAATTCCCATCTCAACATACCCTTCTCAGCTTTCTAAAATGCGTAAATAGGCCTGTTATAAAGTATTGGCAGAGTGTGAGGGTGTCGTAAATATGAGAAGTTATACGGCACTGGAAAAGGTAACGCTGTGAGGTGGTATGGTAGTAGACCCCAAGGTGCCATATTTGGTACTTCTTGAACCTCTACACTACTAACTGATGGAAGTACCTGAACAGAGGGCTGGCCTAGTGCATTGTAAGTGAATATTGTTGCTGGACGCCTGTCTCTAGTAGACCGTCTGGGCATATATTCATCAGTGTCCTGGATCAAGTCAGTACGTGTCCCCTCTGGGCAAGGCTGCTCTATTTCACTTTCACTCCCAGTGGTTGGTGCGTGTAAGACCCGAGGCTCCTCAGTCCTTGCGTGTTCCTCTTCTCCACCGTCTCTATTCAGGTCTATGGCTTCATATTCACCATGCTGTACTGGTTCCATTTCTCTTTGTCTTCTGGCTACTTCTATAGGTGTCTTCTCCATGGGTACTGACCCTCTTCTCCTCGAGGGCTGCCCGCAGTCGGAGGTTTGTCTGGACTCAATGAGAGCTGGACTCCTGAAAGGAGCGCTAATAAGTTCCTGGTTAAGTGGAACGTCTCTTTGGCCTTCACTTCTCTGGTTATATCTTAGTTCATAGTAGGTAGAGTTGTCATCGTCATCAGAACTCGTCTCGGGGTCGATGGATTTCGACTTTCCCCTTTTCTCGGATGGTGTTTTAGTTCCCTTTTTCACGGCTGGTAGGTCAACAGGAAGGTCATTCACAAGATGCAGCAGATTGCGATGCAGGACACGTGACTTTCTCCCATCCATTTCTGTGACCACTTTGTAGACTGGGCTGTCGCCGATCTGTTCTTTCACAACATAGATAGTGTTTTCCCAATATGACCTTAATTTTCCCGGGCCGCCCCTTTCAGTCAAGTTTCGTACCAGTACTCGATCACCTTGATGCAACATGACTCCTTTTGCGTGTCGGTCATAATATTTCTTACCATGAGCACTCGACCTCCTACTGTTCTCTGATGCTATCCGGTAAGCCTCTGCCATCCGCTCTGCCCACTTTTCGGCATAACCCCTTGCTGTCAGTGGTTCCTCATCGCTAGTCATCCTGAACAACAAATCCACTGGCAACCGTGGATGCCAGCCAAAGAGCAGGAAAAAAGGTGAGTAACCAGTCGCTTCATGGCGGGTACAGTTGTACGCATGGATGATTTGAGGGAGGTAATCCTTCCATTTGTCCTTTTTCTCCTCACTCAGGGTCCGCAGCATCTGTAACATCGTACGGTTAAACCGTTCAGCTGGATTGCCCTGAGGATGATAAGGAGTCGTGCGCGAGTGTCCTACTCTGCTCAGTTGTTGCAAAGTCCGAAAAAGTTCATTCTCGAACTCGCGCCCTTGGTCGTGATGCAGCTTTAAGGGGTAGCCAAACCTGGGAATATAATCATTAAAAATCTTCTCCGCTGCCGTTTTCCCACTCTTATTGCGGGTTGGGTAGGCCTGAGCATACCTAGTGAAGTGGTCTACTACAACTAGTATGTACTTGTACCCTCCTCTACTTGGTTCTAAATGCAAATAGTCGATGGAAACAAGCTCCATGGGGGAACTGGTGGCTATGCTAGACATTGGGGCTCGTGTGTGAGTCACTGGCTTCTTTTGCTTGATGCAAGGACACTGTCTTGTCACATAAGCCTCAATCTCTCGCCTCATGTAGGGCCAGTAAAACCTTTGCCGTGCCAAATGGAGGACTCTTTCAGCCCCAACGTGGCCCATATCGTCATGCAAATGCCTGAGAACTAGAGACTTGAAACAAGTAGGCAAGACTAACTGGCGTCTGTCTGCTGTCTTTCGGTAAAGAACCCCATCCTCAATGTGAAGCCTTGTCCATTCATGCATCATTTTCCTGCTAGTGCCTCTCACACTACGTTTCATGTCATCTGTGACTGTTTTGTTCAACTCTTTCATTTTCAGGATTTCACCTATCACTGGATCTGTTCTCTGAGCTTTTTGCAGGTCAGCTAGATCTATGGGTACTACCACTTCTCTACCACTTAGTTCAAGCTGATCCCCTTGCACCAGAGCCAGGGCAGCAACCCAAGCAACATCTCCACACTTACCTGCACCACAGCCTTCCCATACGGCAGTGACAGCCTCTTTAGGGAGTTCCTGTGTGCACTCAGTGACATATTTGTTTACCTCAAGGGGGCACCTTGAAAGAGTGTCAGCGTCAACATTCACTCTACCGGGTCGGTACCGAATGTCAAATCTAAAATCAGACAGTTCTGCCACCCACCTGAAGCCCACTGCATTTAACTTGGCGGTACTCATGACATACGTTAAGGGATTATTGTCTGTGTAGATTGTAAACTGTGGCGCATAGAACAAATAATCCCGAAATTTCTCACAAACGGCCCACTTTAAGGCGAGAAATTCAAGTTTGCCAGAGTGGAGTCTGTAATTCTGTTCAGCTGGTGTGAGGGTTCTCGAGCCATATCCAATGACCCTCAGCTTCCCACTTTGTTTCTGGTAAAGGACAGCTCCAAGTCCCTTATCTGAAGCATCCGTGTGTAGTACAAAAGGGAGCTCAAAGTCGGGATAGGCGAGAACAGGGGGATTTGCCAGCATGTCAATCAGCTTACACAGTGTCTCCCGGTGTTTCTCAGTCCATTCAACTGGAGTTCTGGATGGTAACTGTGCACCTTTACCCTTCTGCCTCCCCTGCTTCCCCTGAAGCGCTTTGTTTTTCTTGGGCTGCAGAAGCTCATAGATGGGTGATGCCATCCTGGAGAAATCTTGGATGTAAGAGCGGTAATAGCCCAAAAATCCCACAATCCTCCGAACATCTCCAACAGTGGCAGGTGTCTCATCCTTCAGAGCATATACTGCCTCTAGATCTTTGGGGTCGATGCGCACGCCCTCAGCTGAAACCAGACGGCCTACGTATCTCACCTCTCGCTTAAACAGGTCACATTTTGTGGGCCTGAGTTTAACTCCATGACTCTGTAGAGCCCTCAGGACCCTTCTCAGCCCTTCAACGTGGTCTTCAAATGTCCTGGCATAACACAGTATATCATCCAGGTATGGTATACAACATTCATCACGAAGGGGAGCTAGCATCTCCTCCATACTGCGTTGAAACGCAGCGGGAGCATTAGTCAATCCAAAGGGGATACGCACCCACTCATATAAACCCCAGGGGGTGATGAATGCCGTCAGGTGGCGAGACCCCTCCGCTATGAACCCCTGGTGATACGCCTTCCCCTGATCTAGAATGGAGAACCAGCTGTACCCACCTAAGGTATCTGTGAGATCTTGGATTCTTGGCAATGGGTGTCGGTCAGGGACAGTACGCTGATTTAAGAGACGATAATCGACACAGAGTCGGAGTGTTCCATCTTTTTTCCGCACGCATACAACGGGTGCTGAGTAAGAAGATTTGGACTTTACAATCCACCCTCTCGCCAGAAGATCCTCAATATACTCTTTTACCTCCTTGTAAAGGGGTTTTGGGATGGAAGTATAAGATTTCTGAATTGGAGTATAGTCTTTGAGGGTGATAGACATTTCCAAACTAGATATACAGCCCATATCGTCGTCATCTCGAGCAAATACTCTCGACTCCTCTCGCAACATTTTCCTCACAATTTTCTGCTGATCGTCACTCAAATGGTAAAGATCTACTGGTGGGTCCCACTCCTGGGCCATACTACACACTTGGTCCTGCTGAATGTCAGCAGATCCTTCCCAGTTGACTGCCAGGGGAGCGCTCAACTTTGTCAAGTTCGGTTCGTCTGTCTGTACAATTTTAGATATTGGCTCCACGCTCCCAAGAGCGGTCTTACAGAACAGGGTCACATCATGTTTGGTGTGGTTACCAATTGGGACTTTTACAAAGGGAACTTTCGACTGACATATCTCTAGGAGACTGTCGCCAACATCCAGCTGTTGTAACTGTGGATTACTCTCACTGGGTTCAAAAAGCACAAGTGGATTAGCCAAGTCAAGGGAAGACGGTACTCTACACCTGATGTGTCTCACCTGACCAGCTGGAATGATGACATTGTGCACGCCTACTTTCAGCACTCCTTGACTAACATCATTATTACTGGTAAGTTTTGTCTGAATAAAATTTACTAATGCCGTGGCTTTGTCATCCTGCAGATTCATTGCACCACGAAGGAGGTTCACAATGGTGGGTATGAGATCTGTGCTCTCCGTTGGTCCCAATACCAGCTGCTCAATCACATTGAAACCAAGCAAAGGACAGTCCATGGGCATAGTACTCACTAGAAAGGGCACCTGTATCGACAGGTTTGGGTCGCTGTTGTCTGGAAGACTCACCATCACTCCTACCCAACCATCAAATGGTAGTGGCTGACCATTCACAGCCAGCACACTGAGGCCCTTTGGTCCTATAAGCTCAGCCAACGGCCGTAGTTTCTGGTCAGGAAGGTACGTCTTTACCCACTGTTGATCCAGAAGACTCACTTGGGCACCAGTGTCCAATAAACAGTCCACTGCAAAACCATGAATGTAACATTTTATCTTGCATCTCCTCCCCACTAGCTGAGCAACCCTTTCATCAGCTTCAGCCGGTGTGGCCGTCACATAATTAGTCTTTACATCGGCAGGTTTTTCCGTATGCATCTCTGACTTTGTGGAGACCTGCTGTCCGCTGTTGCTTAATGACTGGTTATCAGCAGACAGCTGACTAACGTTGCTTGATTGCCCCCGCTTCAGACATCCAACTGCCCTGTGACCCAACTCCCCACAAATGAAGCAATGATTGCATGAGCTAGCATTCTTTTCAATACACATAGGACAGCCATATTGTTTTGTTGGTTTGGGCTTTCGGGTGGTGTGGCTACACTGACAAGCCTGTTCTGGGACCTTAAGGGCTGTGATAGACTCCACCACTTTAGCCAGAGCATCGAGCTTGGCACTCAGTTCTTCTATGCCTTTATTTTTATTCTTGGCTTTGTGATCAGATGGTGTCTCGGTACCTACATTAGAATCAAGTTGAACACTGTGAGCATGTGTTACCTTTTGTCGCGAACAATGTCCGAGTCTCCGCAGTCTCTCACTCTCCTCGCTTGACACTTTATTTACCCGTCTAATCAGTGCTTCATCTGAAATGGTATAATCACCAAGGAGAGGCTTGAGTTCATTGCGAATATCACTGAACTTGGGGAGTAGGCCCTGTTGGATTGTTCGCAAAAACACATTCTGTATCGTACGAGGCTCATACTCAATGTCCATGCTATCTTGTCTAGATGCAAAAATTACTTTTTGTTTTAGTCCTATCATCCTGTACAGGAACTGTTGGGGACTCTCAAAATCATATTGCTTGGTGCTCATTAACTCCTGAAATAACTCACTACCACTCTTTTCACTCAGGTGTGAACGCATAAAACTTTTAAGCTCACTGAGGGTCAAGTCGTCTTTGTTGATCAGCATGTCCTTGAACTGTCCTGGTTTGACGATGCGGAGCACACCCTGAATTATCTCGCCCTCTGTGTGGTTCACTTTGAGCCCCTCTTCAATCTGCTTACAAAGTCCGTGGTAACTGATATCAGATGCATTGTCCCCCACCTGACCCCCATATACTTTGAATTCTCTACGCTGGAGGAATGATAGATCTCTCAGAGAAACCATTTTATCAGGTGTTATGTGGTTTGGTTCTGTTGTCGAGTGATTATGAGCCATGCCCACAGCTCTAGAGCCTGGCGCGTGTATAGCACGGGGGGAAGGAGTGTGTTGAGCTTGAGGTGGTGTTCTGAACTCAGCTAACCTCCTACCCAAAGCCTCATAGTTAGACCTCAGCGTTTCGTACTCAACAGCTTGTGGATCAGCAGAGTCAATACAAAACGCATCTATAGGATTACTCTCAACACATTTTTGTTCAACCTCAACAGTAGGGGTGAGTTTTGGAGTCATAGTAATAACATCATCATCTGACACTATAGGCTGACTCACTCCAGTGCCTCGGTTAGCGATAAATCCAGTCATTGCATCCCTCAAAGACAGTAAATGAGAAAATCCTTGGTCCTCTAAGTCAAGTAATGTTTTACAATTTAGATAAGTGTAAATGTAATCATAACAGCTTTCCTCATCGCCCTGAGTCACCTTCAACGGATCAAGGTCAGGCACTGGTGTGATATTCTCAACCACCCAAAAAAGCTCCTCAGCTGTCAAAGTGTGAAGAGTTTTCTTTATCTCCCAGGTCAGCTGCTTTCTGTCACAATCCGCCATGTTCTTTCGTTTGGTCAGCAGTATCTCACAGTACAGTCACCTCGAGCAAGCAGGACAGCGCTCCTCCAGTTGGGGTCCCTCTCACAACCTGTGGTCCCCAAGCTGCCTCAACCGCCCATCTGCCGCTCCATTCCGCCGGTCCTGTGATGGCTGTCTTGGGTTCGTAGATTTTAGGATCAGCATCAACGCGCACCAGACGCCGATCCCAGCGGTGCCTCCAAAATTCTGTTACGGGCCTCACGCAGGAACGGTCCGTGAGCAGAAGAAAGTTTGTTAATTGTCCTGTTTTCGTGCAAGAAATCAGAGACGAGAGACATTAGTTGCGTTCTCCTTGCAAGCAGTCTTCAATCTTTATTTAACAAATTTCTTTGTTGACAAACATCTTTTTTTTTCCCCCGTTTGTACAATCTTTCTTTTACCAGGTTCACATTTCACTCATTAATACGCGGGCTTCAACTAATCTGCTGGGATAAAGTAGATTACTACATTTACATACATAGATCTGCCACTTGGAAGCAGAGACCGTTGAAATATCACAATTTTCCTTTGTGATGCTCACCATGTATTAAAGCTGATTTTAAGCCATTAAAACACATTTAACCAGTACTTTAATACTGTAGTTTAGCTTGCTTTTTCCCGGAATAACACGCGTACAATATCGTCAAATCGAAAACAAATGCATAGGGCTATTTTACACAAACGTATTTAGCCATATATCACTTGCAATACATCGTCTCAGTTACAATTTTATCACAGTCAACATTTATAATTTCTTACAGTAACCACATTTTACTCAAAACCTGGATAAAACAACTGCAGTAATAAAAGAAGACGCGTCACGGAGCTTCCATAGAAAAGAATGAAAACTTTTAACATGAGGCCGCCATGTTATCACATTGTTCTAATGGAAACAAAATTATAAGTTTCTCGAGTGATAAAACTCGTGATTTATCCATTGGAATTAATTCAAACAATGACGGGATCGTTTCCTTTTAAACCTCAGATGTGCTTTGCGAAGAGAACTCACTTTACTAACCTGTTTTCGTGCAAGAAATCAGAGACGAGAGACATTAGTTGCGTTCTCCTTGCAAGCAGTCTTCAATCTGAGGAACGAAAGCCTAACGCAACTCCAACAAAACTAGAGTCTGCTTAAAAAACTGCTCCCTCTTGAGGAAGGATTATTGAACTGCACCTTCAGATGATAACACTGAAACCCATTAATACAATTAATTGATAAGGGCCCCTTTTTTTCTTTTTCCACATAATAAATTAACAATTGTGACAATACAATTGTGGTGTCACACATGCTAGAAAGGTAAGAATTGCGTTAATGGCTACTGTGACAGGCCTATCAATGACCAGTCAAAAGGAAATTTGCAGAGTGTGGTATAATGTACAATTATGCCATGAAAGGAACTTGTTTCAAAGAATCATGCAATGTGTGTCTTCATTGCTTCAAAATTAAGAATTGCCTCATGTTGTTTTGACCTCATCACCGCTTGAGGTAATATTTAGGGCCCAAGCACTGACTGGTGCTACGGCTCGGAACGGGTCCTGGCACTGAAGGTGCAAAGAACCAATTGTTTTTGTCATGATTATTATTTAGACCAGAGTGCCAAATGGTGCCAGGACCTGTTCCAAACGGGTCCTGACACTGAAGGTGCAAGGAACCTATTGTCGTTGTAGGCATTATTATTATTATTAGGGCTCAAGCAGGGGTGTAATGGTCGGGGGACATGGGGGCTTTTTTTTTTATTTGTCTAATTAATATTTTTTTTAAAACATTGCCTCTGTTATCATTTTCACCATTGTATAGTTTCTAATAAATTAATAATACATACTGAAATATACAAATATTATTAACAGGGCCCTCAAGTCTCACGCATTGAGCGTGAGAGACACGCGTTTCAATTAGTTCACACGCCACACTTGACATTTCTCACACAGAGAAGTGATAAAACTCGCCGCACATTAGTAACATAGACTGTATATAAAAGAGATTAGTAATCTATGAATGGATGAGGCGAAGGCAGACTGCTCTGTACAATAGCTTCTTATTATAGTCGAGGAAATATGCAGGACATTTGCTTTATGGATAATTTTTCACCTCAATTTATCAGCTTTGGACGGTTATGGTTAGATGAATTGACGTGTAACTTGTCACAGGGAGAGTGGGGGCTCTCTGCCCTCCATGTAGTGTATTTTGGCTGAAAACAAACCCTGCTCCGATCTGGTGCCTGCCTACTTGAGCTGCCACTCCTGACAACAAGATGCGACGGATAACCTGGTCAGCATTCATTCTGCTAATAGCCTGCAACGCGCTTAATCTTCCGCGACCGCCCCCACGTAGGAGACAGGAGTTTACTGGCAGTTGTGAATATTCAATAACTGATCCTGGTGAGCTATCTAGTGATAAAATATTGTAACTGCGTGTATAAATTTGCAGCTCCACGTCCCTTGGCGGACACATCTGAACAGAGATACACCGTTGTTCTTCTCGAACACGCCAAATCCAGATAATCCGTAAATGATGAATTAAATTAATGTTTTAATTTGAAACGAGTTACTAAGTTCCCAGTGTCAAAGTAACAAAGTGAAAGTATACTTATCCAAGTTATCATTATATGGCTTAGGCATTTGCAACTTGGGTCTATCCGGGTGACTAACATGTTTTTTTTTTTGGAAAATTCCCCCCGTGATAAAATCCCCACTACACCACTGGGCTCAAGCACCCACCAGTGTTAAAACTCACAAAATTTGGCACGCATCTTAGAAAGCACATATTTCATTGCCTGATATGGGTCATGTGTTTAGGATTGTGGGAAAATGGCTCCCTATTGGCCCTTTAATATTCAAACGAAGAAGCCCTAGCTGTACTTTTCACGTAGACTCAGGAAATTTGGTGGGCACCTCTAACATGTCAAGACTAAAAAAAAGTCTCTAGGTGCCATGACCTAAATCTGCTGCGGTGCTAGAACTGGGAATTGGGTGGACACAGACACGTCTCTTTATGACAAGAATTAGTCCTGGGGAGTTTGCAATCATTTTCCCTTATTGACGCATTTTCCAATGATTGTAATTGGCATCTGAAGACACGGTTTCTCTCCATATGTGATCTAACTGTGTTGAAATCATGGGCAAAATTTTGACTATCTTGCCAATGGGATAAGTAAAGTTTCACTTGTCAAGCAAATCTGAACTTGTTTTAGGAAAAAACAAGTGAGAAGTGTAATGTGAATATAGGCCACTAGATGGCAGTATTTACCTTTTTTTTGTTAAGCTCAGACTGGAGTCATGTTTGGACATGTCCTGGACATGTCTGGGGCAAGTCTCAGAAAATTAAAAAAAAGAGGTCTAAATGTGGGTGGGGTCTGCAAAAGAGTATATAAGGAAAAGAATTGAGACAGTAAAGTAGTAGGAGAAATTGCAAGAAGATGACCAGACCTGCCATTCTGTTCAAGACCTGTGACGTTTCTTTTGTGGATTTCTTTGCCTGTGTTTGAGCATTTTCGTTATCCAGGACATCACCAAGCCACCCCACAAAAAGGGACTGTAAATATTTCTTTTTTTTTCTATTCAATCTTGGTCAGTAGTTTAGTTATTGTCTTTGTTGTTAAAAATTAAATGTTTTTTAGTTGTTAAAACTGTGTCTGTCATCCCTTGCTGTTGCTGTTGCTGTTGTGTTGTAATCTAATAACAAATTGGGGCCATAACAAATTGGGGGCTCAAGGTCCGGGATAGACCATTTTGTGAGTCATTTATTAAAAATCTAACATTTCAAATTGTAAAATTGATTTTTTTAATTGAATACATATATATTGACAACAGCAATGGATGATTTCTTGGCATCACCAACCGTAGGGGTTTTGAAGTCTTTTAAAAAGACAGAACTGCTAGAAATTTGCAGACATTTAGAGCTGACAGAGGTGAAACCAGCCATGCGAAAAGCAAGACTGACTAGAGAGATAGTTGAATATTACATTGATGAAAATGTGTTTGCACCAGGAGATCTGGAACAGTTTCCAGTGGAAAATCCAAATATAGAAATGGAACTTAAATTAAAAATGATAGAGATTGAAAGGGAAGAAAAAGAAAAACAAAGGCAGTTTGAGTTGGAAAAATTAGCAAGAGAAGAGAAAAAAGAAAGGGAGGAAAAAGAGAAAGAAAGGGAGGACAGAGAAAAAGAAAGGGAGGAAAAAGAGAAAGAAAGGGAGGAAAGAGAAAAAGAAAGGGAGGAAAAAGAGAAACAAAGAGAATTTGAGAGGGAAGAAAAAGAAAAACAAAGAGAATTTGAGTTAGAAAAATTTGCAAGACAGAGAGATTTTGAATTAGAGAAATTCGATAGAGAAGAAAGACTCCAAATGGAGCAACTAAAAATAAAAATTCAAACTGAAAATAAATTTCGGGCTAGCCAGGAGGTAAAACTGGTGCCTCCATTTTCGGAAAAGGATGTTGACAACTATTTCCAGTGTTTTGAAAAGGTAGCAAAGAGTTGCCAGTGGCCAAAGGAACACTGGCCTCGCATGTTGCAAACTGTCCTCAAGGGTAAAGCTCAACAAGCCTATTCGGCTTTGTCTGCAGATGATTCCTCTGATTATGAGGTTGTCAAAAAGGTTATTTTGAGAGCTTATGAGTTGGTTCCAGAGGCTTACCGACAGAAATTCAGAGGTCTGAAGAAATCTGAAAATCAGACTTATGTTGAATTTGCTAATGAAAAGCAGGTTTGCTTTGAGCGCTGGTGTACTTCTATGGAGGTCAAGGATGATTTCAACTCACTAAAAGAGATGGTGTTAGTTGAAGAATTCAAGAACTGTGTTAAAGATGATGTTAAGACCTACCTTAATGAGAAGCAAGCACTGAATTTGCAATCAGCTGCCAAATTTGCAGATGAATATGTTCTCACACATAAGTCCAAATTTCAGTCTAGCAGTAATAATAGATGGTCCCAATTTCAGAAAAAGGGTTATGGTGATACCCAAGATTCCTCACCCAAAGACAAAGACAAATCTGGTGATGGTGCTCAGAAATCCAGTAACAGGTCTGATCAAAGTGTGAAAGCTGACAGTGACAAAAGTGGTCTAGTTTGCAGTTATTGCAAGAAATCTGGTCATGTTACAACTAACTGTTGGTTCCTTAAAGCTAAGAAAGAAAAAGAAAAGGATACCAAACCAAATGCCTTTGTGAAAACAAGGTTAGAAACCCCTGTAGTAGATAACCGATCTGCTAAATTGCCTGCTTCTTGTGGGGCTAAAAAGCCTGATACAGCTGACTTCGTGAGGGAGGAATTTCTTCCATTTGTGTCAGAGGGATTTGTGGCTCTGAATGAGCATACTACTCCTGTCCCCATATATATCCTAAGGGATACCGGAGCTTCTCAGTCACTTTTGTTGATGGACTCTTTGGAGTTACGTGATGAGACCGCTTCAGGGGATTTCATACTTGTACAAGGTATTGAAGGGAGGACTGTATCTGTACCCCTGCGCTCTATATTCTTGAAGTCAGATTTAGTTACAGGACAGGTAAAGGTGGGACTTATGTCAAGTCTACCTATAAAGGGTGTTTCTCTGTTGCTAGGCAATGACCTGGCTGGGGGCAAAGTAGTTCCCCCTGTACATCTTACTTCACAGCCGAGCACTGAAGATGGGGATGAGGACCCATCTCTGTATCCTTCTTGCGCAGTGACTCGTGCTATGGCCAAGAAGGCTAAAGAAGAAGATGATGTGGTGCCGTCCAGTACATTGAATAGTCAGGACTCAGGTGGTTCGCCTCATGACTCTGATTGGCCTACTATGGTTTCTCCGTTTGAGGACTTATCAGATACTTTTATCAGTTCTCTATTCAGCCAGCCGGATGGGTCTGGTGATTCTGATGTGTCTGGAGACTTGTCTCTGTCCAGAAAGCGGTTGATTGAGGAGCAAACTAATGATCCTGAAATTTGTGTACTAAAGAGGAGAGCCCTTCCTGATAAAGAAATAGACGCAGTTCCAGTTGGGTATTATCTCAAGGATGGTGTGTTGATGCGGAAGTGGCGCCCTCCTGATATCCCTGCCAATGCAGATTGGGCAGTGGTCAGGCAAATTGTTGTTCCGAAGGTCTATAGGAATGAGATCTTAACAATGGCTCATAATTTACCTTTAGGAGGTCATCTTGGTGTTAACAAGACTGTTGATAAGATCATGAAACACTTCTTTTGGCCTGGGCTTCGGAAAGACGTTTCCAACTTTTGCAAAACCTGTCATACTTGTCAGGTAGTTGGAAAACACCAGTTAGACCCACCTGTAGCTCCATTGCAGCCTATCCCAGCATTTGGGGAGCCATTCTCTAAGGTCATTGTTGATTGTGTTGGTCCATTACCCAAGACTAGATCTGGAAATCAGTACTTGTTGACAATCATGTGTGCATCTACCAGATTCCCCGAAGCCATACCTCTACGTAACATCAAGGCAACTGCAATCTCGAAGGCTTTGATAAAGTTCTTCACGTTGTTTGGCCTTCCCAGGGAAATTCAGTCAGACCAGGGTAGCAATTTCACTTCAGGATTGTTTCAGCAGGTTGTGTATGAACTAGGTGCAAAGCAGATTCTTTCTAGTGCCTATCATCCAGAAAGTCAGGGTGCCTTAGAGCGGTTTCATTCCACTCTCAAGACAATGATGAGGACTTATTGTTATGACCATGAGAAAGACTGGGATGAAGGTGTTCATTTGCTGTTGTTTGCAGCTAGAGAAGCAGTGCAGGAGTCTACTGGATTCAGTCCATTTGAGCTAGTGTTTGGTCATGAAGTGAGAGGACCTTTGCTATTATTGAGTGAACAATGGCAAGAGAAAGAGCCGCATATCAGTCTGTTAGACTATGTTGGCAAGTTCAAGGAAAGATTGCGTGCAGCTTGTGACCTTGCCAAAGAGAACTTGAAATCAAGTCAGGGAAAAATGAAAACTTGGTATGATCCTAAGGCTAGAAGCCGTGAGTTTAAACCAGGAGAAAAGGTCCTTGTGTTGTTTCCCTTGCAGTCAAATCCATTGCAGGCTAGATTTCATGGTCCTTATGAAATTCTGACAAAACTCAATGATCTCAATTACATTGTGAAGACTCCAGATAGGAGAAAACCAAAACAATTGTGTCATATTAACATGCTAAAGCCTTATCATGACAGAAATGCTAGGGTTGCAGCTGTCACTTCAGATTCTCCAATGGTCGAAACGTGTGAAGATGAGGGGGAGTTTCAAGATGATGAACCAAGAATTAAAGCTGAAGTTCTTTCATGTAAATTGTCAAACACTGAAGTGTTGCAAAATCTTGATGTAAAACTCCAGCACTTAGAACCCTCACAGAGAGATCAGTTTGAAAGGTTGATCAAGAAATATGAGGATTTGTTTCCTGATGTTCCAAAGAGAGTTACTATAGCCTCTCATGATGTAGATGTTGGTGATGCCAAACCAATAAAACAGCATCCATACCGGATGAATCCTGAAAAGAGAAAGATTGCTGAGAAAGAGGTTGAGTACATGTTAAAACATGATATTATCAGACCCTCCAACTCCGATTGGAGTTCACCCTGTGTGCTAGTTCCAAAACCTGATGGAAGTACTAGATTCTGTACAGATTATCGCAAAGTCAATGCTGTAACTAGAACTGATGGGTTTCCAATACCTAGGATTGATGATTGTATTGATAGTGTAGGGCAAGCAAAGTTTCTGACCAAGATTGATTTATTGAAGGGTTATTGGTGTGTGCCTTTAACTGAGAGGGCCAAGAGCATCTCTGCTTTTGCCACACCATCTGGATTGTACCAGTATGAAGTCCTACCCTTTGGCATGAAAAATGCCCCAGCCACGTTCCAAAGGATGATACAGTCTACAATCGCCGGATTGCCACACACGGGTGCGTACATCGATGACCTGATCACATGGAGTGACTCCTGGGAAGAACATCTAAAAGATGTAGAGACGTTGTTCCAGCGCCTGACCCAGGCTAACCTGACTGTTAACCTGAGCAAGAGTGACTTTGGTTGTGCTACTGTCACCTATCTTGGCTACGTCATAGGCCAGGGTAAGGTGGCACCCATAAACGCTAAAGTCCAAGCCATCATGGACTTTCCAGTTCCTGACAACAAAAAAGCTTTGCGCCGCTTCCTTGGAATGATCGGGTACTACCGCAAGTTCTGCAAGAACTTTGCTGAGATTGCTCTCAGTCTAACTAACCAACTGAAGAAAGGCGTAAAGTTCACCTGGGATGATGCATGCCAGAGAGCCTTCGATCACCTGAAGTCTCTGCTGTGTCACTTCCCCGTGCTCAAATCTCCTGACTTCAACAAACCGTTCTCCATCGCGGTCGATGCTAGCGACCAAGCTTGTGGATCTGTGCTCCTACAGAGAAGTGACTCTGATGACATTGAGCATCCCGTGGCATACTTCTCCAGGAAGTTCAATCGCCACCAAAGGAACTATTCCACAATAGAGAAGGAACTGTTGCCTCTGATCCTTTCTTTACAACACTTTGAGGTTTATGTTTGTACAGGACAAAAGCCAATGATTGTGTACACTGACCACAATCCGTTAATGTTTTTGAGTAAGATGAAAAACAAGAATCGGAGATTGTTGAATTGGAGTTTGATTTTACAGGAGTTTGACTTGGAAATTAAGCATGTGAAGGGTACAGACAATGTAATTGCTGATTGCTTATCCCGTGTTTGAATGTGTATATATATATCGTGTTTGAATATTGTATGATATGTATATATAGACAAGTGTTCACTTAACCATTTTGTATTGAAAAGAAAAATTTTGCCTTTATGAGTCAAAATTTTTCCCTTTTGGAATGGAGGTGTAATGTGAATATAGGCCACTAGATGGCAGTATTTACCTTTTTTTTGTTAAGCTCAGACTGGAGTCATGTTTGGACATGTCCTGGACATGTCTGGGGCAAGTCTCAGAAAATTAAAAAAAAGAGGTCTAAATGTGGGTGGGGTCTGCAAAAGAGTATATAAGGAAAAGAATTGAGACAGTAAAGTAGTAGGAGAAATTGCAAGAAGATGACCAGACCTGCCATTCTGTTCAAGACCTGTGACGTTTCTTTTGTGGATTTCTTTGCCTGTGTTTGAGCATTTTCGTTATCCAGGACATCACCAAGCCACCCCACAAAAAGGGACTGTAAATATTTCTTTTTTTTTCTATTCAATCTTGGTCAGTAGTTTAGTTATTGTCTTTGTTGTTAAAAATTAAATGTGTTTTAGTTGTTAAAACTGTGTCTGTCATCCCTTGCTGTTGCTGTTGCTGTTGTGTTGTAATCTAATAACAAATTGGGGCCATAACAAATGTCACTGAACCTGCGTCACTGCGCGAGTGTTATGTAAAAGTTTGCTTTGGTGAATAAAATTTGCATTGATTAAGTGATGGTTAATTGTTAGGATGATGATGACGATGATGATGATGATCGATAGATGCAGCTATATAGAAAAGATAAACTGGAAAGGATTTTGGCATAGCACATTCAACTTCAATAATGACCTGCCTTGGGTCAGCCACTTATTTTGCGAGTTATCTCGATAACGTTGTTTGGTGGCCATCTTGGATTTTGAGGTTGTGATATCATTTTCAAAAAGAACATGCAATAGGTCAAGATGCACCACCATACCAAAGTAAAAGTTCCCAGGCCACTTATTTTTTGCGATAACGTCGTTAACGTCTTATTATCTCGATAACATCGTTTATATAAACACGGCGGTGGCCATCTTGGATATGGATGCAGCGCTACCATTTTCAATAGTGACCTGCCTTAGATCAAGATACATTAGCATACCAAATCAGAACTTCCAAAGACACATATTTTCGTGTTCTCCCGATTACCTTCTTTTTACAAAAATGGCAGCGGTCATCTTAGATTTTGACGCAGCGCGCCCATTTTCCATGGAAAACTGCCTTAGATCAAAATACATCAACCTACTAAATTAGAACTGGCTACGACACTTACTTTTTGCGCTCTCTCGATAACGTCGTTTTTACAAAAATGGCAGCAGCCATCTTGTATTTTGACGCAGCGCGCCCATTTTCAATAGCAGCCTGCCTTGGGTCAAGATACGTCATCATACCAAATTACAAATTCCTGGGCCGATTATTTTTCGAGTTATCTCGATAACATTGTTACTTCGGACAGACGGACGGACAGTGGACAACAAAAATTCACCCACTCTCTTTGATGAGTTTGGTGCTCTCTCAAGAGGTTTTTGTCCTCCGAGAATTTTTCTGAGTTCGGCTACGCAAGTGAAAAAGCCATTCTTAGACCTGCTGCCTTTGGCGACGCAGGTAAAAAACTTAAAACAAGTTACTATTTGCTTGACAAGTGAAATTTACCTATCCCACTGGCAAACTAGTGAAAATTACCATAAAACAAGGATAAATCTTTTGCCTTACTAATAAAAATGGTGATATAAATAAGTGTCTTAAGTCTTAAAATAAGCACATTCATCTTACCTTACCTAAAAAGTAGTTAATATTTGGAACGGATAACGTGCGTGACATTAATTTCATTATCATTTAGCGATAAGTCTTTTACCAATATTGTAATATTGAGCACTCAAGAGAGAAAGAGAAAATGTATTATTATGTTTATTATTGACATGTATTGTTGATTTGAATTTGCAATCCTCTGTAAGTAAATGCCATTTAGTGTTGTAATTTATGAAAATAATATTCAGTGTATAACCTGATTGTTCTATGTTTTGTATGTTTCCCTTGTAGACCACACTAATATCCATCCCAATGATCTGCCAATAAACTGGTAAAAGGCACTTGGTTTCTTCAGTGTATGATCAACACTCTGTGGCGACGGCTAGCGATCCAGAACCATTAATTCTCAGCTACAATAGTCAAGGTGCAAATAAGGAAAAACTAATTTTAAACATCTACAACAAAAACTTGCACTATTATTCCTCAATCAAAATTCACAATAAAGAGGTGGCAAAGCATTTTGTCAGGATGGCGATTGCCACCGTTAACCATTCCAGTAGATCCATGCATGTATCCAATACAGTCTGTGGGGGCCTCTGAATATGTGTCGAATACATCTGTGAATAACAACTTTGGTTTGATTCCTACTACTCTGTTATAATGGCAGACAGCATTATGAAGGTATCAGCTATTCAGGAGGAGATAAAAACCATTGCATGTTGCTAAGAAACATTTGGTCATTTTGATTTCAAGTCAGCCGCAGACAACACACTTGGCATGAGGTGAAGGGTCATTTAAAAACTTCTATGCTGTCAGCACAGCGTATTTTTTAATTTGTCAGAGTTTTTCATTTCCAAGATATTAGTGCAATAACCTAAAATGCACATATGCATAACCTGACATCTAATTATTTGAACACATACATGTCACGAAAGGCCTGTGATCCCACTTTTGAACAATTAATCAATCAGAACATGCAATAGTTTCCTTGGCCTAATTAGCAACAAAACATCATACATGCCAACTCTACCGCTTTTGAGGTGTTTTTTTTTTTTTTTTTTTTTTTTCCAGAATGAAATGCCCTGCAAGTGGTAGTCTACCGCCAAAAGCAGTACTGTTGGCATGTATGAAACATTGATTTGGGTAGATGCAAAAATTAGTTTGCTGAATGGATAGTAAATGTATTTTGAGAGCATTATTCAAGTTGTGAGGCAGTTTTATACCAACATTAATTATGGCAAATAATGTCAATGTGTCTTTCGAGGATTCTGAACTGATGTAGCAGATCAAATGGTACAGATTTGCACAAATCTGTACGCGAGTCATATTGTGCAGTGTAAATCCACGAATATCCAAATATTTGTTCAGTTCAATTCAATTTTAATTGTATAGCACTTCTCACTGAGGGACAGCCCTACTGATGCTTTACAGAGTAGAAAAAGAACAGGGCCTGGCCTTATCCCCAAAGTAACATATGAGCTAAAATTCCCATGGTTAAGAAGAAATCTCAGAAGAGACCCCGCTATAACAAAGGAGCCCATCCTCTTCTGGACAGCTAATTAATGAAAATTAAGTAAAAGTTTGATAAGAAATGTGGTAAGAGATCCTGGATTTGGTGATGAATAGCAGGGGGGTAGATCCAGATCCAGATGGCACCAGCCAATAGCCACACGGTGAGAGACAGGGCTTGCAGGTCCACTGACGTAGGGTTAGGGAGGGAAAGGACCCGATAAAGACAAAAAGATGGAGGTTAGGCACTGTGCAAATCAACAGTACATGAAATAATATTTCTGGTGCCAGGTTCCGACTAACACTTAAAAGTTATAATCCTAAAGCAACTAGCCATTATTATACAGTCTAGACACAGATGACCCTCCTCCATCCACTTACAGTACCTCAGGCGCCTTGCACTCACTTCAAACTATATCACTGTGGCCCTGGCTGTATTTTGTCCCATTTTACTTAATGTGCCCAGCCTTGATATGTCACAATGAAGATATAAGATAAAAATTTGTATCAATATTGTCTGCCATTGTAATTTTTTGACACAACATGACTTTTTGATTGAAATAAATGGCCGATGTTCACTCCAAGAGCATTCGTAAGTCCGCTCATTGAAATTGAAAAAGAGAATGTTAACTCAGTTACAGATTTTGCTCGCAAATTTTATTGACACATAGGCAGAGGTATTTCTTGAACAATACTATTCCTTAAAAGGGTTTGGGACACAAAATGATCTTGTGTCACAGATGGTGACTTGTGTGTCACATTTACTGAGAAAATAAATTTTTGAACTGTAATGAACTGCAAACTCGCCCCAGCAGAGCATTTATATATCATCACTGACTAATTTATTATTTTCATTTCAGCCTTTTTTCCCAAAAAGTTGGGAAAATTTTAATGACAGAATACAATGTTTAACAAATCATTTGACTTCCTAAAGCCCAACGTGTTAACGCCGGTGTTACTGGGTTTTCAAATGACCTGCCGTGAGCCTCTGACCCTTAAACGCATAATTGCTTTCAAGCTGTTCCTGTTTAAGATCACCTGATTCATAATCACTGAGTAATCTTTACTGAATCTTCTTTACTGAACAATCAAGACTAATGTATGAGCCTGCAATTATGAAGAAAGTATTCAGAAATGACGGATCACTGGAAGTCTACATTGACTACGTACTTAATAATGATATTGTTTGGATGAAAAAAAAACAAATATAAATGTCATGGTTATGGTTTTTGTTCATGTTTATGTTCATGTTTATTGTTCATGATTTTGTCTTTTATTAATTCTATTTTGTTATTGTAATTCTCAGGTTTTAGTTAAGTCCATTTTCAGTTCCATTGCACTTGTCTCCCCTGTCTTGTGATCTAGTTGGTTCAGTCCGTCTTCCCGGTCTGTGTGCTCACTGACTTCAGGTGATTTAAATGAATTCTGGTGTTTAATAATATTCTTTCAATTCTCGTTTATTCCCTTCACTTTGCTGTTCTTGATTACTAACAAGACTAACATTTGTATTTTGTATTATAGTCAACTAACCCAACTAATCCATGTGTATATATATTACTAACTCACTAACGAGCACTCGAGTTAAATCTGTAAAGTTGCACCACTACTAATTAACTCTAATTCACTCTCAGCAATCGCCCTGTTCTAGTCTCCGCCTCTTGCTCAGCTTTACCTGTCTCCCCCTGCGTTTCTGTGAGATCTCTCGCACGTGCTTAATGACTTGCCTGCACTCATTACCTGTGCACTTAGAACTCCCTGACTGGATCTGTTTAAATGTCATAGGCTGTTTGTGTGATTCCCGTCCGTGTCTTGGCTTTTGCAAATTTTCGTCATTAGGGTTTCCCTCTTGTGTTCCTCCCATTGTGATTAGCCTGATCCAGCTCACCTGTTCCCTGCATAGCATGTGACTTCCCTCCCGTCTATTTAAGAGTCCTCACTGCTGTTCTGACTTTGAACGTTGATCAATATTTCTTTGTGCAGAGCGCCTCGTATGCCATTGAGGTTTTTTTCTTTCGACTGTTTCGCCCGACTAAGATTCTTGCCATTTCCCTTTTTTGCATTGTTTTGTCTTTCTGGATTTCGACCTGTTTTTGTATGACCACGATTCTTGTGTTTGGATGCCCTGTGTATGACCCACTGCTTTGTTCACCGACTACGACTTTTTGCCTACTGTCTATGTACCTTTGCTCATCTGATTTTCTGGTTCTGACCCCTGCCTGTCTAGTCGACTCTGTTTTTGGATTTCGTATTGTGGCTTGGCAATTCTTGTGTTTTTTGGCATTGACCCAGATCTCAATAAAGGCATACATTTTTTGGATTTCCCTCTCTTGCGTGTGGTTCCTGAACGCACCGCCACAATAAATAAAAGCTAATGAATTAACCCAGTGTTTTTCTTGAATTCCATCTCCTGTTCTAGGATTTTTTAGCAGTGTAACTTAATTTATTTTATGATTACAGTGAAAATGTTTTCATTGTTTAAAAGTATAGGGTGTATTTCCGGGGAAGCAGAGTTGCACACTGGTTGTTGTGCAAAATGGTAATAATTAGTTCATTAAACAACATTTCCTCCGTCAAAGCGTTGGAAATTGGATAATTTAGAAAATTGGTCATTAGTGCACTGTGACAGTTCGATGCAAGGCATGCATTTAAAATTATTTAAAATTAGGCAGATTTGGGGGTGTTTGGGGGATATCTGTACCATGTCTGACTGTCCACAGTTTATAGGCTAAGAGGTAAATCAAAGAATCAAGGTCTATCCAAATGAGTCTATCCAGGTTACACAAGTGTATGATCACAAGCATTGGCGAAGGGAGGGGAGGGGCCACTGGGGCCATGGCCCCTGCTAGTATCTGATTGGCCCCCTCTCGGCCCCCCCAGAGAAATAATGTCTTGTCATTGCGTAATTTGTTTTCCGTCAGAGGAGTGTTAGCTGGTTGTTACAACACAGCTTTATGAGGGCGGGGTGAGGGGGAAACACAATTGTGGTCAGTGTTGCGAGATTGGGCTGGGCTGGTTTCGATTAAATTGTGCGGACAAAAACCACCTTGGGCAGGTGGACACATTTTGGGCTGGTTTGGGATGAACTCGGCAGTTTTATTTTGGTAACATCCATAATTTGCGTTTGTTAAGTGGGCAGGTAAAACATTTATTGGCTTTGAGAACATTGATTGACGTACATTTTGGCCACTCTCATTGAGAGGAGGTAGCCAGGGCCATGTGGTCACGCCCAGAGCCATGGTCACAGTGAGCTACGTGCCCTCCTCCCCTCTGGACCCCACAACATTAGTGGAAAATGTTACCCCTGAAGACAAGCGCACCTGTGCAGTCACAGCCCCCAGCCTTTAGCCAGCTAAGCCTCCTACCCCGCCCATATAACGGCCATTATCGTATTATTGTAATCATACAAGTGTGGCGAAAAGAGTTAAATGTATTGGAAAGTGTGGTTGGTTTATTTCAACTGATGCTGTCTGTCAGCAAATTTGGAGCACCTGGCTAGCCAATTTAGCTAAGCCCCGTTCCAACTGTAAAAACGATACTGTGCCAGTGACCGGATCAGGGACATCACTGACGAGCATCTGAAACGTTGTGAACTCCGAAAAGCCTCATTACTTATGTTGCAGTTCTTGAGTCAATAAATCCTGTAATTATTTATTGGGCATGTGAAACATGTGAAACTTCAGGGCAATTTTTATATTTTTGCTGTTTGAGATCCCAAGGTTTCCAAAGATTCCAATTTTTTTTTTTTTTTTTTGACTAACAGGGAAATGTGAATAAAATGATATGCTAGATATTCCATTTGATGCAATGTCGTGGCTGTAAAATCATGGCGTCCTGGACATGAATATTTCCCTCAATCTTAGTGTGATGTGGCCTCACTGAAGCACTGCCGTAAGCGGATACACAACACGTATGTGATATTTTCCTATGGTTTGAAAATAATTGAAGCACTGATTACTAAAACCCCACAAGTCAAGTCAAATCAAGTGTGACTTATGGGGTTTTAGTAATAGGTGCTTCAATTCTTTTTCTGACTTTGAACCTATTTATGGGAACTTGGGAAGTTAGAGTAAAGAAAAGCGCTAGTCAGAAAACGTGAAAACTTTGCCAACAGTCTTGACTTTTAACTTTTAAATACATACATGAAGTGTCGCCCAAAAACACAGAAGCAAAAGAAGGGGCGAGTTGGCTTGTTCGTTTCTGACTGCTGTTTTCTCCCTTGAGGGTTTGTCATCATCAGTGATTTCGGTATAATGGACCTTTTGACTGTATAACTACAGTAGATTTCCTGAAAATCTGTAATTACTGTATATCGCTTTTGACTGGTTAACATTAGTTGCAATTGTGTTCTCTGTATGTGTTTGCGCTTCTGTGGATACGTGTAGTGAGGGAATTTGTTTTTCGTGGGTTTCAGAGATATTGTTTACTCCCATAAAGATACATGAGAAATTATTGCTTGCGTTTACTGATACAATTTGCCACTCAGCATGGAAACAGGAGACTCATGCTATTGTAAATCATGCAAATTGTAAAGCTCTGTAAATATTAACAAAGGTAAACAAAAATCTTCAAAAATGTGTCACTTTTAGCCCTGTTCCCTGTCTTATAGCAAAGATACAATGACTTTAAAATTACCTGTATTCTATTTCTGTACATAAAACCCTGCCTTTGGTAACATCAGTGGCTGCACTTCATAATTGAGGCTCAACACCTCTCCAGATCATTTGGACAGACAAGATAATGTAAAGTCCTTCTATCTTACTTTATGCATTTGGTGAGGCATAATTTTCTATTCTTTAAGCTGTGGATTCACGAGCAACTCTTCACTGTTCAAAGTAGCCAAATGAATGCTTTATTGTGAATCAATTTGAGTGTCGTGAGTTGCTTTTGAAAGTTGCAATTATTGTATGTTCCAATTTGTACAAGTATGTCCTGACCAGAAACCTCTTCCAGATCATGTTTATTTTGTTAGACGTATTTAATTAGGAAAGGTCTTTAAGTTATACAATGAGTACAAGTAAAGAAAACTTCTCAAGAAATTGCTACAGGCTACATCTGCAAATAACACAGTAATTGGGTGCCCCCTAAACTATAGCATTGGCCCCCCTAAAAATAAATCCTAGAATCCCCACTGATGACAAGCAACCAATCACTCAAACAGCTCGCCAAGGCGATATTTAAGAGAATCAACTGTCTGAATCCACAGGCAGAGGTGGGATGTAACAACCCCATTTGAGCCCATTTTCACCCTACATCACTCAGCAGCGAGGACAACAAAATCAGATTGATGTTTCTAATGATCAAACTGGACATAGACCAGATGATTTAGATTTAGATTTCTTGCCTCTAGTTTGGAGTAACCCTTGCTTTTAAACTTTAGTGCAGTGGTGTCCTTGGTGAAAATAGGTTCATGTGAGGTTTATCCTGCCACTTTTGCAGCTGTTAGGCGACTTGTAACTGTGGATCCGGACACTCGTCCCCTGTGACATCACCTTGGTGAGCTGTTTTAGTCATTGATTGGCTGTGACCACGCACGTATCACCCAGATGGACTGAATTTGAATGATCTTGATTCTTTGACAATTCACACTGTGGCTGGCAAACTTTGGACAGTCAGGCACTAGAGAGATACCCCCAAACCTTTGGTCAACAGACACACATGCGCGCTCACAACTTCCTAATAGTGTGCTTCAGCTCACTTTCATCAAGTTTATCAACTGACTTCCAGTGGCTTTTGCCATGCCACCGTTTGACAGACCAGATTTCATGAACAGACCCAGATAAGACATCATTGCATTTTGTCCTGGTGACAAAAATCTTGATTTCAGCTTTTTCAGCCTGAAATGACATTAAAATGTGCCAAAGACCTAATTTAGCATTTTGCCATCTTATCAGGAGGCTTAATACACTTTGATAACAATTACTCATCACAAACATGTATAATTTGTATTCTGGCCATGAAATTAGGGTGGTGCATTTTTAAATGCTGGTTAGTATTTTTGAACCATCTCTGCTCTAGTAATTTAATTTCACAATATATGGAATCAACAAATTAAATTTTAAATAAGACTGCTAGCTTACTATAGTATATACAGGAGGACTAGTTTTCCTGCTGTATCTAGTGCAAAATGAACGTTAATTTCCATTGTTTGGTGCAAAATAAATGTCAGGTCCATTTACTGTAGCTGTACGATTTCCATTTGCGCCAATCAGTGGAGTGGAATTAAATGTTGCCATGTTTCTTTGCAATAAAAACACAAATTAATTGTTTGTGAACATTATATTTACTGTTTGTTGACAGGATGCAATATTATTGACTTATTATTAATTAGTCTTGCTAGCATAACGTTTACTTTCTCATAGCTGAGCAAAAGGGTTCAATGAGCTGAACAGACTAGATTATCCCTGGAAAAATGGACCTATTTCTTCAGAAAATCTTAAGATTTTGATTGCAAAATGCATGAGCATATAAATGCTCTAATTGTTTTCTTTAGCAAGTGACCATGATATAAGCGGGATAATGCTCTTTGAGGTGTGTATTATCAGAAAATAGACTTTGCAGAGGGTGAGACAAATGAGGGCTAAAAGTTGTTGAGGGCTGAGCCTCTGGTTCAGCTGAACTGCACCAATACTGCCTGCTTGTGCTATCCCTCTGATGTTAATAGCAACGAGAGCATATTTGAGTGACGTGATCAGAGAGGTAGATGTAAATTAATCATTATTTGCCTGCGCCCTGAGAAATAGATTGAGCATCTAGATGAGCTGTCTATATGAACTCCATTTTATAATAGTTTTTTGAACTAATATTTAGGTAGAATTTCAGTGTTGTCATCATCTTTTTTTTTTATTCCATATTCATTTTCAATATATGAGATTAGGTTCCAGGAGCTATAACAAAGGAATGTCCACCTTAATTCAGTAAATATGTCTTTTCAGAATATTATCGAGTTCAGTCATGAATGTGTTTGGTAAAAATGTTCACCTGTTTTGACTATAAAATATAGTTCCCAGACAAACAAGCCAATGAAGTAGTTAAAGTCATAAATTAGTCAGTGATCATAAATAAATACTCTGCTATGGTGAGTTTTCAGTTTGTCACAGTTCAAAGATTGCCTTTCTGAAGAAATGTGACACACAAGCCACCATCTGTCATACAAAATGGGCATTTTGAGTCTGTTGAACAGTTAATTCCAGTTTAGTTCAAGAAATGCTCTGCCTGAGTCCATAGAATGTGGAATCAAAATCTGTAACTTTTGTCATTCTCTTTTTGGATATCAATGACTTTTGAATGCTCCCAGAGAAACCATTGGCCATTTTTTCCCTGAAAAATCATAGTCAGAAATAATCATTGCACCAATTAATAATACAAATTGTGAAGGAAATTTAATCTTAAAATTCATCATTTGACATAGGGTGGCTGGGAACATTCAACAGAGTGAGGGGGGGAAAATATGTTTTTAAAAAATATTTGGACACCAATAAAATTTCTTCATAACGTTTTTACCCTCTTTCTATTATCATTGGGTAGCTGTTTTCCATTTTCAAGAGATTGCACAAAATAATTTAAGGTCTGGCTTGTTAAGAGGTCTACTTTTTCAAAATAAGTATTTGAAGTCCACTAATTTCTCTCAATTGTGTTGAATGTAATGTATTTTTAAAGTAAAAAAAATGTTAAGTAAATGTGATTATAACTGAGGAGAAAGATAAGTTTCAGGAATGTGATGGTTGTGCAAAATCAAAATGGTCCTCATGCAGATTTTTCAACATGCCACAAATTATTTTAATTAACCGAAACAAATAACATCCATGAACTGTAAATATTGAGGAGTAAAGCCATTTCTTTCGGCTCTTCATATAAAGGCGCATTGAATACTCACTGACAATTGTCCCAAAATCAAGCATTTCAAAAACAGCAGCTTCATTTATAAAAAACTAATGCAAGATTAATGTCATACCAAGACAAAATGCAGACTTTTTTTCCTTGACATACTCAAATTCTTCTAAAGCTGATGAAGGCCATCTATTAATAGAAAAATATTGAGGCACCAAGCCATTTTATTTCTGCTCCTCTTTAAAAAGATCATTATGAGTTACTGTGAAGAGTTTAAGCTTAAGATAAACCATAAGGGGTAGATTTGTTTTGTGTGAGCTCCAATCTGATGTCATTGTTTCAATGTTGTCTTCACAATGTGGACTCAAATTCCATTAGACATAGATTACCGCTGCTTGTCGCAGTGGTGCGAATTTTACCTCTGCATTTACCTTCAGGCGTGTTGTTGTTCTTGGTCCGCTGGTGGGAATGTTGCTGTACATGATTTTTCAGGCTTCTCCACACAATCGACTTGATTTTCCCAAGTGGTGCTCACCATTTTTACCCCTTGCTCGTGCCTTTCAGGCATCATGTCGTAACGGTGCAAAGTTGGGGTGTCATAGAACATATCAGTAATGAACTGATTATGAGTCATTTCCACCGTCCTACGGATGAGTAGGGCCTTTCAGTTTGCGACTGGCGTAGTTAAATGGTCAAGGTAAGTGAGTGTACAGTCATGGTGTGAAATTCTTTCTGTCTCTCTGACCTTTACTTTTCTTGTCTTTTTGGACCCTTGACCCTGTGTCAGGATTTCTCCTCCATTTACAGTTTTAATTACCGGCTCATCAATTATTGATCCCCCTGGGGTGAAATGGGCCCAGATCTGAACAGTTAGGAAGGAAGAGTTAACATGTACATTTTTTTCCATCTCTCTGCTTGAGAATCCCAATCCGCAGCATCATCACTTTTGGCAAATCTCACACAGCAATTTGTGTAGCGGCGCCATTATTTTTTTCTTCTTTTTATGCCCACCAAGGATACATTGCAAGCCCTGGCCCTGCAGGACAGTGGCACTAATGCAGACAAATAGCCAACTGTTAAATCATCAACTCCTCAGACAGCAATTCCAGTCAATATCAGTCTGCTCAATTAAGGGGGTGATTTGTGTCATACAAAAATCATTTGCCACGAATACTTGAACCGCGAGCGGCCCTTGTGGGACTCCAGTCCTATTGATTGAACAAGCAGCTCGCTCAGATTGATCAATAAATGCGGTGTGTTCCCAGGCGGATTGGTACAGGACTTTTTTGTTTCCATGGGAACTGGTCCGGTCACACGTAGGACAAGATGCTGATCTATCGCTGGCCAAATACACGGTGCAGCGATGACATTTTTCAATCTTTCTCATTGCCATGTAAAGAATATGCCATCACTATTTTTCTAATTCTCCTGCAGTAGCCTTCTCAGTTGACAAAGATGGATACTTTTGAAGCATGCCAGTGAAGTACAAATAAAATCTGGTTTTCAATAGGCAAGGAGAAAAGTAATTCTAGGTATGCACTCATTTTGACTCGAACCAGCGGTTCAGTGACTGCAGTTTGTATTATTGCAGGTTATCCAAGGAGTACACAATGTGAGCTATGTGGGAATTTAAGAAGTATGTTTAACACCTGCTTCATGAATTTCTCCGGTGTTAGTGTCACCTCTTCCATTCCACCAGATTAATAGATGGGGTGGGTAAATGGAGGGGATGTGCTGGCTGGGGTTTGTGAGGAGCTGGATATTTTGCCAAAGAAATGTGAGAGATGGGTGTAACCGGGCCCCTCCTGGTCGATACGACTCTCTGCCGGCAGGACACAGTAATAAAGTGCGCCACTCTCTGTTGGAGCCATAAAACCAAATTAAAATATTAAATCTGTCATCCTCCCTCCTCGTAAATACATGTATATATTACTTCCCGTCCATAAAAAGGAAAAAGGTCCATGTTTTATAGCGATGAGCTATGCTGGCCTATTTGAGCTGTGATTGCCACTCTCTGTACAGGGAAGGAAGCTAATTATTCAGCTGCGAGGAAGGGGGACAGGGTGCTGGGCTACAGTGATTAGGTAAGCCCCCCCGTGAGAGGCTCTTTGTTCTGACACTGCCATAAACCACATGTGCTTGAACCCCATCTCCAATATCCTTACACTCTTCGCAATGTTCCAACCCCCACGCAAATTTGCTCATTCAATATTATAGACCGCTCTCCAGTATTTCCAACCACTGGTGAATGTCCCCATTCCTCTCAAGCATTCCCAAAAACTCTAAAGTACCCCATGGCAAATATCCTCACCCCCTTTCCCGTTTTCACATGCTCTCCAAAATGAGTTTGTTGCTGATTTATAATTCATCAGGGCCTCTACATTGCCTATTCCTAAACCAGGTGCCATTCAGGCCAATGGGCTCACTACTAGTAGGGAAACTGCATCATCATATTTAGCCAGTTAATGATTTGATTAGCAGTGGTCGCCTCCAGATCGGTCTATAGGTCATTAGAGTTATGTCATTCGGACTCTGTGTACCAATTTGAGGACCCTGAAATATCAATAATACCCACGATGTGGGACCGCAGTTCGGGCAGCTTATACCACAGCTTATTTGAGTCACAGGCTGTGAACGCAGAGGGTGCCTGAGATCGGCCTTCAATCTCTGTCAGCCCCAGCCAACAGTGCTAAACCCTCTTTTTCTGACTGGAAAATGCTGCCAGATGAGGATCATATTAGTGAATCATTCATCCCTATAATTACTCAGTGTGGGACATTGGACCAGTAGCAAGAATGCTTCCCCACGGTGTACAGGCTGTTGCATTGTAGGCTTTACAGGATTACTTGGTGCATGTAGTAGCCCACTTACCTGCATGTAATGACCTCAAGTGCACTCTGAACCACTACTCTGACATGAGAGGAGGGAGGGATAGTTGCACATGAAGAAGAGAAAAACTCACATCCAAAACAAAGAGGAGCAGGCGCTGATTAAAAAAGTAAGCAAATAAAATAACAAACAAATGACTCACACACTGCAGGGCTCTAATTTCCACTTATTTATTCCACCAAAAAAGTGACGTTTGGAGCGCAACAGCTCTTCATCAGGCTCACATTAACAATGCACAGCACCGTCTTAAATACACATGGCAGAAATCATGTGATCCAGACGTGTGACCGAATTATCTACATTGTCATGGAAAAAGACAAAAGTCAAAATGTTAAATATAAAACATAGATGGACACACATATGCATAAATAAACATGAATACAGATGGTTACCCAAATATGTAGTGCATATCAGTAAAATAAATTAAAAAAATGTGACAATGACAGAAACAACATACACGGTGGAGGCACATTATTATGACCATCTGCTACTTTTAATGTCGGCAGTGTAGCCAATGAAAACAAGTTATTGTCATTAACGTGACTGTGTCCCCCAGCACAAGCACAATGTTTTGAGAAAAAATTCTCTAGCCACGCCCAATATGCCATTAATAAATGGCATCAATCTGACGAGGGATTCTATAGTTATCCCACGAAAACGAAAAGTTAACAGACAGACGACGGACGGACATGGTGTCGACATAATGCCCCCTTTCCTCTTTGGAGGGCAGGGGGAATAAAAATTGCAAGCATCGCTTTTCCTACATCCATCTGGTAGAGAAAGAAGAGCGATCAATTTCACGGTAACAAGATTTACAAAGGCAAAATCTCTGTAATGCGCTGTCACCTTGAAAATGAGGTCAAGGTCACCAAAATTGACTGGCGTCATGCAAAATTGGGCCACTATTTCTTGAGATATAGCATTAACAAGGTTTACAAAGGCAAATGACCTTGTAAATGGCCTCAAGGAAAATTGAGAAATGGTTGGAGTGTATAATTCTTATTCCTACCTACAAATGCTAATTAACCCCTTTGCACAGAATACAAATATTGCCATTTTTTCCTGTTATGAATGAGCTTATCTCAGTATTTGTGTCACAGGGACTTTGGACTTTCGCTAAACTTCATTTTCCAATCAGTAAGACTCTCTTGCGCACTTCAACTCTGTTCATTTTCCTATCAGTCACATGCATGCTCACTCGTAAATCTCATTAGTCATTGTTTGGGGCTGTCATTTGTGCTGTCAGCTGGTGTAGCGGCTGATCTCCTCTATCCAACCGTGGCACACCACATTCGCATCTCTAGCCAATCGTTCTGCTACTATTTCTTTAAAATATGTCATTTCTCCCTTCCCTAGTTCGCTCATGCTGCCGTTCGCTGGCCCTCCTCCTCCCCAACGCCACCCTGCTCTCGTCAGACCTTCTGCACTGCCGCTCCAGCTTCATCGACCTTCAGCCATCACTGCAACCAGCATCTGGACTCTGCGGGGGATTTTCCTGCTGCTGCTCCGAGCCGTGCTCCTGCTCCACGAGTCTTCCCGAAGAGTCCAAGTGCCAGAGACTTGTCTGATTCTAAACATGTTTCATCCACTTATGCTCAACGCATTATAAATATTCCCTGATTTCACTTGAGTCTCTTCTGATTGAAATTATTCCAGTGAAGCAAGACATTTGGAAATTCAATTACTGAATTATTTAGAAATTAAATTTCTGAATTTACGGACGCTGGCGTCTATACCTGTACTAAGGGGTAAAAGGTCTACAAAAACAAGAACCCTCCACACCATCCAAATGCCTAACAGCCGACCTCCTCTCTCATTGCAGTCAGACACTACGCTCAGGGTACTCCCCTCCCACTACAGATGCAACTCTAGAATGCATGTACCTGTTCGCCCTCTTCAATTTTTTGAGATGTCAGAGTTCACTTCACATACAACATGTTACAATCCCTCTCGTCACGCGAGCCTAAGCAACATTTCATGCCACTCCACTGACTACCTCATGTTTAATATTAAGCAAAGCAAAGTGGATCAATTCAGCTTTTCTCACTCCATTTTCATCTTCCACCTAGACTCAAACCTCAGTCCATTAAAGCACACTTGTCAACCCTCCTGTTTTTCCTGGGATTCTCCCATATTTTACATAAGACTGCCTATAAAATGTTTTGGATACATTCCCCTCTGGTAAAGCAGGTGGCATTATGTAGCCTAACATCTAGTGATGGAAGTAATTTGATTAAGAAGAAGAAGAGAGATGGCGGTGTGGGATTCAATGATGGATGAAGTGCCTGCCAACAAGGCTTAAAGTTTGTGCAAGTATCTCACCAAAAAGTAGACTTGTATTTAAGGGAGAGCTACATTAGTCAAAGCTATGCTTTTTACGAAACTACAATTTTAATAAAATGAGCAGGGGGTGGGGGAGAATTATTGGTGGTAGTTTAGGAGAAGTTGGGCAGTTGTAGGGGTAGTGGGACAGTCTGGAGCGGGGTGCCGGAAAATTTCCCTTATTTTCAAATCCCAATTTTGACAGGTTTGCATTAGAGCCCATTGTACAATACATCAATTCAAGATATGCCCACCATGCTTCCCCCCACAATGCACTATTAACGACTGACATGATATCAGCAGTTTTATCAGAAATAGACTCAATTTCTTCATTAAAAGTGGAGCAAAGAACGTCAAAGAGCTTTTCTGACGGGAAACAATGCTCTTCTCCCGACCGGTTTCGGTAAGAGTTTGATCCACCAGCGGGCTCCTCTGGTCGTGAAAAAGATGGGAAGGACTCCAAAACCCATTGTGATAATCGTGTCTCCGCTCGCTGCCCTCATGGACAATCAAATCAGGGAAGCTGGGAAACTGGGAGAGAATGCGGAAATCCTCCATGGGCAATGCCAGTTATTCTATGGTAGCCCGGAGTCATGGTTACTCAACGATACCAGGAGAAATCTGCTCCCCTCATAAGTTTACCGGGAGAACGTGGTGGGAATTGTCGTCAACAAGGTTCATGTCATATATGTGGTGAGTGATACATCTGTGTGGTATAATTTAATGTAAGATGATAGTCTAAGGACTGAAACGTAGTTCAAGCTAACGGCTAACAACAGGGTCTAGCTGCTTGTATTGAGTCCAGTTTGGTGCAGATTGTGTCATGGTTTGGGAGCTGTGAGAGCTGTTTGTGGCTCTCGTCCAGGACGATATCGTTTTGCTCCCTATCGAATTCCTGGACCATCTGGCATTGATTGGGGGCGTGGCCCGGACTCTATTTAAGGTCATATGTCGCCTCGCTTCTGTTGCTAGTGTCAGTTCTGCTTTGGCGCTTTAGCCGATAAGGTTCTCTAGAGAGATTTTGTCAAGGACTTAGTTGCTTATCAGGAATTGTGTTAGTGAGTAAGGCAGTCTTTGGTTTATTTCCCTTTTCTTTTACCTTCCTCGAGCTTGTTTTTTCGACCACGGACGACGGCAGGTCCGTTGGTAGCGCGAGCCTCGTTATTTTTATCTGCTTTTAGTCTCTCAGCACACTGTGTTGCCTTTTATTTCTGGCCGCTGCTCTTGGCGTCCACTGCCAGTACCCATCACAGACTGTGTCACAACATCCCACGTGCCCATGTATTAAGGATAGTATTGCTCGACAGACTGTATTTTTTAACACCGAAAACTACCCATGTATATTGTTAAACAAACCTTTTGATTTGAAGCCATTTGTACTGTTAATAAAAGCTTAAACCTGTTGAGTCTGTGAATGGTACATGCCCGACAAATCCGGATGGATCTCGAGTTGTCATTTTTAAAGTTAAACCCACTCCTTGCAATCGTTCGGAAACAGTTTGCTCATTAAGCGCCTTGTTTGATTCAAATAGCTTCTTTGTACTTGTCAGCATCTCCTTGATTCTCAAATTTACTTTACAATATAGGCAAAATTCGTGTAACGCCATTATCACAGCTGTTTATCAAGCTCCCATTTCTATTGCTTCTCAGCAGCGGTGCACATCTACTACGTCATACTGTGGCTTAATGTGGATTGGTCGGTGATGAGTGTGATGAGAAGAACCATCCTCCAATCAGCAGCCGCAGATATTTTTTGAAGGGTCCTCCTCTGAAAATTTTTTGAACGATTTTCCCAGATGGACTTGTGAAATATTTCCATGGCGGATATATGGAACAGTCCATCTGGCGTGTCAGGTTACTGATTTAATGTATCAACCAAACTGTCTCTGATTTGGTGATGCAGAAAGTTTTCAGCTTGTGAGACAAGGCTAAATAAAGCTTTGAAATTTTGAATGTGAAAAGAATAATTTTATAGTCACTCCAATTGGATTTCATCCATGAGCAGTATCTTTTGATGAATTTCTTAAGCCATTTGATTTTGAAACTGGTGAACCAGAAACATGCATTACTAATTTCTGAATAAAAGTGCACAGAAATTATAGCAATCTGTCAAATCTGAAGGTTAAGAGGTGCCGACCCTACACAGACTTCAGATATGGCCAGTGCAAAAGACTCAAATGCATTCGTATATCAACGGAGATACATGCAGAGAGGAAATATAGTGTAGAGTGTTTAGTTCACCTGTACCATGGTTTCCACTGAGTCTAACAGCCAAATGAATGTTGCATTTTATGACACCCCAATTTTTCAGTGAATGCCCCTTTTTCCATGTCAATATTTGAACCACAAAGACTGGCATTTCTGCCGTTTTCTACATTGCAGACAGACCTACTTTGCACATGTACCAGCTCCTTCCCACTGCTTTAATGCAGGCGTTTTTTCCCTCTACAGTGTATGTACCTCCGTTCTTATACATAAATGCATAACCCCAATCAAAAAGTTTGCATGTTTTGGAAAATAAATAATTTTAAAAAAGGAACATTTTAGAAAGTATATCGCCCTCTACTGTATTGCAAACATTACAAAAACACACTATTGATGCTTTAACTTGAAATTTTTTTTTAATTTATTGAAATATGCTTATTTTAAATCAGATGACTGCAACAGCCTCCAAAAAAGTTGGCAAAGGGGTAATTAATGACTAATAATGATGTGACAATTTGTAATGATAAGGTTATATGAAACAGCTGATGTTAAACAGGCAAGCTAATCGTGTTATAGTGTAAAAGGAGTCTCCAAAAAAGGCCTAGTCCTCCAAGAGCAAAAGTTTTTGAGCAGATGCCCATGTTCATTAATAAACCAATAACATTCCCCAAAAATTAATTAATTGAATTTGGAATACTTCACCATCCTCTGCGTGCAATATAATCAAAAGATGGAATAAATCAGGTTGAATCTTGGTAAATAAAGACCAAGGCCAAAAAACTTTTCTGAACATGTATGACTGGTTACCAAGGAGTTCTTGGGTCAAGCCCCCGGTTGGGCTTGGGATTCTGATTTGATCTGGTGAGATGAAGTTGGGAAGAACTCTACCATTGAGCCCTTGAGCAAGCCTCAGTAATGCTCCAGGGGCTCTATCCCTGTTTTTCTCTATCCCTCCATTCATTTAACTGTTCTATCTGGCATTTCTCCCTCAGCATCCTTGAAAAGAGAAACTTGTAAACTTTTGAACTTTCCCTGGTTAAAATAAAAGTAAAAAAAAAATGCCAATGGATGGTACAAACTTTGAAGTAACATATGATGCCATCTAGATGTTATTTATTCCAGGAACTTCCCATCATTTGCCTGCAGAACAATGACAAACCACATTCTGCATGGATTACAAGTGCATGATTACATAAACTGAGAGCCCAGGTGCTAGATTGGCCTAACTGCAACTCTTTCAAATTGCAAATGTATGATACATTATGTGGCAGGGTATCCAGCAATGAGGGGCCTGTGCAATTGCACAGCTAAAGAACTGAATAATGGGGGATTGAGAGAAAACTAGATGATGCGCACTCTATGGAGATGCTAACCCACGCCTCCTGTTGACCTTGACCTTTGACCTTTGGACCTCAAAATGCTAATTTGGACAGGGTACCCTAGGATCATCTACCCCACTAAGTTTAGTCACCCTAGCTTCAGTGGTGGCCGAGCTGTCGCGCGGACAGACAGACAGACAGACACACACACACACACACACACACACACACACACACGCACACACACACACACACACACAGACACAGATAGACAGTGCTAAACTAATTGTGCTTGCTTGACATCACGTGTCTTCAGTGCCTTAACACTAATTGAGTGTGATTAAAAGACAATTGTACAGCCTTAGGTTTAGAATTAAATGGACATGTGTGGAGAAAGAACTACCAACAGTTTGACACACAGAGATATACAGTAGATCCCACTCTAGTTTCCCAAGGAGCAGATTTGACCACACCCTCACTTTTCCTCTACTGGTCCTTAGGCACTTTTTAAAACACTTCCTGAGATCCCTGCCTTTCAGCATAAACCACAAGCTTTCCTCAAATTTATTTAAAAAAAATTTTTAAAGATTGCAGAATTATTGTTTCTTAACCCCTTTGTGCAGAAGCCAAATCTGGCTATTTATGTGTTACCCTATTTAAGGCTTAATAATTCAAGATTGCACCTTCACAGAGAGGAAGGGAATGGCTCAACTAAGTCAAGATACTTGTAGCATCTAGAATTACATCTTATTTCAGTTTATTTTCATGATTTAGGTGAAGAAAAAGGGCTGCAAACATAAAAAAATCTTCATGAAAATTCAGCATTGAAATTGTCAAAAATTATACTGAAAAATTATAAATGAAAAATGGCTGGGGGTTAACACTATACATTTCTGGGATCATAAACACCTTGACCATAAGTATAATGAATCTCAGTATTAAATTCTAAATTACCAACTCCCTTGGAGCCAAATAAGACAGCTCTCCAGGTGGCTTCCCAAACTCTTACATCCCCCAAAATGGTGCACTGCCACATCATAAAATAATCATATATTTAACACAAATCAACTTTTGAAGCATGAAATTCAATATGAAGTAATGATTTTCTTTAGATTTAGATTAAGATGAATTTATTGTCATTGTTACCTGTAGTTGATACAGGTCAAAGTGTATTGTGTATCAAATCACTGCAGTATGGGGCTCTGCTGATATCTTGGTGTATTGCCTATTGGGTACAATGAGAGCAGACTGATGCTGTATCACAGAGGATGCAAAATTTTTAGGAATGAAAGCATAACTTTGCTTCCCTTCAAATAAATCCATTGCCCTATTCATGATTAAACGGTTATTGCATATTCATGATTAAACAGAGTTTAAAACCCACTATGAGAGAAAAGTGGGGGAGAGGAATCCCCTTGGTTGCACTGTATAGTGTTTTGGATAAACATCTTTCTCTTGTTTGATTCTTTGCTTGGAGTCTCTGATGATTGCAGAGATACGATATCATGAGGTATGTCACTCATTGCTTTGAAAATGCTATTCTGCATTGCTGCACTTAAGGAGCTTGTGAATATTCATTAGACAAGCGGCCGGTGCCAGATTTAATTTTATCACGATCATCCTATGTAGAATTATCGCACCTTTCAATTATTCAGTGTCAAAATATGTTCCTGACTGCTTATGAATATTCAGATGTACAGTAACATTGTTAGCTGTTACATACGTTTTATTGCAGGTACATTCGGGACCATAGACTGCCGTCTATCAGCAGTGATAAATTGACTTTTTCTTAGCCCTGTTGTAACCTAGTGCTCAGTATTTGAGCTGGGGAAGCATACTGTAATCAAGGAAAGAAGAACGGGATTTTTTTTTAGAAGGTGAACTTTGGATCAGAACATCCATTGTGGAATAATTTTTAATATTTGATTCATTTGCTTTATTATTAATTGTTTATCCTTCCTTGCTCGGGCTCAATTCTTCTTCGGCCTCAGGGTGCAGTCTTGCGTGTTTCTGATGAGCCAGGGCCTGCATTACTGTACTTATCCATGAATCTGACCAGTGTGTCATGGCATATACTGTAGTTTATCTGGAGCCATGCAGTCCTGACAGGGCCACGGTGTTCTCTTTCTTTCCCAAGTTTATGGCCATGTGGTGGCCGACTTTACGTGGGCTGTGTGTGTCTGCAACATTCCTGTTGATACCATGATGCGTAAATCAGCTTGGGGGGGGGGCTACAGTGCACACTCCAAACACCAAAAAATGACTGTTCCATACTGAGTGGGTAGAACAAATATAATCAAGCAAACATATCATTCTGAATATTTTCCTGTATATAAATCTACGGTAGGGTGAAATTGGTTGTGAGAAATAGCACGCAACCTACACATTTAAGTTTCATTCTTGTCAATGCCAAATGTAGACTGTCTGCAAGTATTAGAAATTGCTGATACATTTAAACACAATGCAATCATGCTACGCAACTTATTATACCATTAAATGCAGACAGTGAATGCCCAATGAAGTTGGAGGAGGTTATGTGATCATTACCGTTTGTCTGTTGTTTGGTTTGTTGGTTTGTTTGTAAGCAGGATTACGCAAAAAGTTATGGATTGATTTTCCTCAAATTTGGTGGATTGATTAAGTACTGTTCAGGGAAGAGGTGATTCGATTTTGGGAGGTCAAGGTCAAACGTCAAGGTTAATGGCATGCAAAAGGTCAAAAACGCGTTAAAAACATTATTGTGCAAAAACTGCAAGACCGCATAAACACAGGGATTGCTAGCTAATACTGGCAAAAATAACACTGAGTACATTGGGGGACGTCCTTGCCCTCTCTGGGTCACATTCATGGAACATCAGTAAATTTGTGCGTAGATTTGCACACAAAAGCCCACGCTAGTAAAAACCTACTCCGGATTCATGAACACTGTGGGGAACTCAGATCTGATTGTAAAGACGTGTGTGTGATCATGAATGCAATCCAAGTGACAGCATGCTCCCAGTAATCAGCTATTGGCATAAATCCCTGCCCATGAATTGCCAATAACCACAGAGGAGGTGTACAAGGAGGTGTAGACGCATCCAGTCGACCTGTCAGTCATGGCGTAAACAAAGAAATAGAGGGAAAGAAAAAAGAATTATTCCGAAGCAGAGATATAAATAATTTTGGGTAAAGTTGAGTTAAGAAAAAAGATGTTATTTTCATCTGTTAGCAGTGGTGTGACAGGGAGAGGCAAAGCGAAGGCCTGGAGGGAGGTGACAGATGCCGTTAATGTTGTCTCTGTAGTCCAAAGAACCATGTCCAAGGTGAAGCGCAAATGGTTTGACATGAAACTGGAGGCAAAGAAATGCATAACTGCACACAAAATAATACATCAGCCACGGGAGGAGGAGGGTCACAGTCACAATTTGTCCTATGGATAACAAAAGGGCGCAAGTGACATTCCTGATGAAACCTGTTTTTCTGCACCACGAGGTCCTAGGGCAGAAAAACAGATTTCATCAGGAATGTCACTTGCGCCCTTTTGTTATTCATGGGACGAACTAAGAACTGCAGACGAGTGCATCGATTGCATAATTGGGGAGACCTCTCTGTCAAGAATTAAACCTGACAGAGACAGCGACTTGCCTCCGCTTTTATTTTTTTATTATCATCATTCAAAATGTAGAAAGAACGCGTAATCTATTGAGTCGATTCACATAGATAACTCACAACCTAATCTGGATTTTAAACCTGCCAATTGCCAACTGATGAACTAAATGTGTTATACTTTTAATCGTTTGTCATGTTTAGGCTATATCACACGTTTCAAAGGCATCTGCGTATCGTGTACATTACAGAGCCCAATATGAATTAAATTGTAATTTCCAATTGTGACAAGCATTATTTATGTGGATTATTAAATTTACTACGCTTGGTTGTTAGTAGCTACGAAAAGATCGAAGCTACTGAAATATTGATGACTGCACATAAATTTCCGTCTGTGAACTGTTTACATACACATTGGTTCTGCTCACGTTTCATGAATGAGACCCTCTGAATGCAGCTCTAGTTCTATTTGTCGACACATTCTCTTAAAATTAGAAATAGGTTCTGCCTCAGTTAAGATGTAGTTCTGGCAAGTCACATGTGGTCTGCTATATATATAAGAAAGATACCGCAAATTGCTGTGAGCAGCCTCATTTAGATAATATTTTCACTGACGTCATCTAATTTGCATGGAAAGCATCCTCTGTAATGTAAGTACAACCTCCATACTTATCTCTCCATTCACTTGTGTGTTGGCCTGAAGGAAAAATACCTGGAAGTCCTTGTAGCTGGAGGAAAACAGAAATAGGTGTAGTGATGGGTCTATGCACGTGTCGTCAGATATAGCGCATGCAGAAAAATCTGGCCCTGAATCTCAGGAATTGTGAAATACTGAGTTTAAATGTGTTTGGCCAAGATTTACGTACGGTAAATTTCTGACTTAAAATGAAGGAGAAATGGATCTACATTTACTACATTTCCATGCAGTCAACAGGAAACACTGTAGTACTAGGTCTTTCGACTCCACCCTCGGCACAATATCGAGGGCTGACTGCAATAAACAGCCCTTAACATTACAGATGTTATGCATTGAACATAATTGTTTATTGCAGTAAGCCCTCGATATGCAGTTACTGTAGGCCAATGCACTGTACCTGGAAATGCAATGACTGCAGTGAAACAAACCATAAATAAAATTTAAAAAAAAAGAATTTTACTCTTTGCTCTCTCAGCTTGTAACTTCCTTGGCTCTACGCTTAATCTACTGGAATGCTATTATCCTGACTTGTCATTCGGTGCTCACACAGGAACAAGCTTAACCTCTGACTTCAACTGTTGGTGCAATGGAACGACATTCCCATGCAGTAGAAAGCGTTTTCCAAGTCCAACTGAAAGTGGGTGGTCTGTTTGTCCATTATTTTGGACATTATGCTTGTGGGATACACACTGCCATCCAGTATTTTGGACATTATGCAGGTGGAGTGACAGAAATAATGTGAAGTTGAAGATACCTGGTCATTGATGTGCATGGTGATCTATCTGTATTCTGGACATTGCTTATTTGAGCTATTTACTGGGCATGAATATCGTCCAATATTTTTGATAGAGCACAGACTCAGATGTATTCCAACAAATAGACATGCATTACATGGTTCATGTGTTTTCAGTTTGAGCTACTGTATATAATGTACACTTAAAAATATAAATGCCCCATTTGACGCTTTTAAACTTTAATTAGCATGAAGGGTTTTACAATATATTAAGTCACACACAATTCATTTTATTGTTCAGAATGCCACAGATTACTGTGCATTAAAGCGAGATGGTGGCGTATGGCAATCAGGGATACTCGAAGAGACCGATCACGATGAGGACGACGAGCGTGTGGATTCGCTTCTCTCAGTAGGTCCTGGGCAGTTTGAGGTGTGATCCGTCTGTTGTGCCGACCAACTGTTTCATCTGCTGTGCGTATTGATGTCTGAGGCAATCCTGCAAGTGGAGAAGCCAGATGTGACGATCTTGTGCTCTTGTGGTCACACGTGGATGACGCGGGTGAGGTCGATTTGCTGTACTGCCAGTCTGTCTAAAACACACTCTAAAGCACCCAGTTGTCCCATAGTGATCATTCATCTGTGCAGCACCCGCTCTGGTGGACATTCCTGCATACAGCTTTCCTATGGAGCGTTCCCGCATGATTTGGGACATTTGTGGCATGGTTACTTTTGATGAAATTTTACACTTTGGGGTGGCCTTTTATTGCCCCAAGTTTTAGGGAGTGTCAGAGTTCTGTTCACGCTGTTTGAGCAGCGTCTGCACATGCCACACCTGTGTTGTGGGTGGAATCAATGCATCACTGAGCAGGTGCTCACTGGTAGAGATGAACACAAATGTTGTTTACAAATCAGCACAATTAAGAAATTATCAGCTCATTTAAGTTAACACATTTCATGTTACATGAATAATTTATATGGAGCGTTTATATTTTTGTTAAGTGTATTTCCATCCCCCAACTGAAAAAAGTCTGATCAAAACTTGAACACTTTATGACTATTTCTGACTTTCGTCAACTTACCTCTTACTTGAGGATGCAGCCATTGTAACTGTTTGTGGTAAATCATGTGACTAATCAGAGAGGCACCTATTGAGGAAATTATTATCTGGAAATGTCCAGTAAAATGTACATTTTGTAATTTCAGGTTATATATGAGCCTAGAGAAAATAAACCCCACTTATGTCCAAAATATTGGACAACATGCAACAAAGGGTTAACATTCTCGGCTCCAACCAAATATAACTGGAACACCAGTCTCCTGACCTATCAGTTCACACAGGAACAAGGACCTCGTATCATACACAGGACAGGGCCCTGACTCACACAGCATTAAGGAAGAGACCCCATCTCACCAGAAGACCATCCACCAATTATAGTGGGGTGCATTTGGGCACCCCTGGTTTAAATGTCTGTTACAATATGCAAGGGATTGAAAGCAAACCTGAAAACTAAATGCTACTAAGTTGAACATGACACATTTCATCACCTTTTAAAGCAAGAGTAATTTTTATTTTTATCTTTTTACAGTTTCAAAATAATAAAACAAGCAAAAAGTACTTGTGCAAAAGTTTGGGAACCCTGTCTGCTAGAACTCTGTAACTCCTCCTTGGGCAGCTAACAGCTTGCAAATGCTTCCTGTAGCCAGCTAAGAGTTTTTCAATTCTTGTCTTTGGAATTTTCCACCATTCTTCCTGACAGAATACCTCTAGCTCAAAAATACTCTTCGGCCTTCTTGCATGCACGGCATGTTTGAGGTCTCTCCACAGATTAGCAATAATATTCAAGTCTGGGGACTGTGAAAGCCATTCCGAAACCTTCATCCGTCTTTTCTGGAGGTACTTCACGGTGGATTTTGAGGTATGCTTCGGGTCATTGTCTTGCTGGAATACCCAGCGTCTCTTCAACTTCAATTTCTGGAATGAGCTTTGAACATTGGCCTCTAGAATGTCTTGACATTTGGAGGAATCCATTCTTCCCTCCACCAGCACAATATTGCCTGTGCTCCCAGCTGCTACACAACCCCAAAGCATTATGGATCCACCTCTATGTTTAATAGTTGGCAACGTGTTCTCTACAAATGCTTCATCCTTTTTTCTCCAAACATACTCTACCTTCTTTAGTTGTGGCCAAAAAGTTCAATTTTGCATTTGTCAGTCCAAAGCAGATTGTTCCAATAGGCTTGAGGTTTCTCAAGGTTTTCTTTTACATACTTCAGACGTTAAATTGTGTGTTGAGGTCGTAGGAAAGACTTCTTTCTTGCAATGTAGGACTTTGTTGTTAAAGGTACGTTGTATTGTTGTCCTGTGAACAACCAGACCTGTGTCTGCTACTCTTTTATGCAACTCTTTTGCAGTGATGTGCAGGTTCATCTAAGCATTTCTCACCAGATCTCGGACCATTCTACCTGAAATTTTTCTTGGACTTCCAGATCTTGCCTTGACTTCAATTGTTCCATTTATTTTCCATTTTCTTTCGATGTTTCTGACAGTGGAAATGGATAGTTTATTTACTTATTTTTTACCTTAATTAGTGCTCATAGGTTTGCACATTGTTGAAACATGATGTATAACATACCTATTACTATGTGAAATACAAAAAGAGAAAGGAAAAGAAAAACATAGAGAATAACAGAAATAAACAGAGTAATAATGAAAATAAAAAATAACCAAAGGGTAAATGAACAAAAACAAATACAGGACATTACATGACAAGAATAAATGGATAAAACTTAACAAGACACAAGGCAAGACTAGGCAGACAGGACAAATATGGACAAACAGGACATGATTGGACAGATGGAACAAAATTTGGACAGACGCCCGACGCCCTGTCTGTCAAAAGTTGGACAGACAGGAAGAGACTTAATAGGCAGGATAATGCAAACAGTTCAAGTTTAAAATATTGAAGCTGCATATTGTAAAAACATGGGGTTTGTTATCAGTCGTAGTAAGATACAATAATGATTGAGATTGGTCAATCAGAGAGAAAATAAAGTAAAATAAAATTCAACCAGTACAAAGAAGAGACATTGCATGGGTAAAAGTAAACCTATTAATGATCACAAATAAATGGGCAGATTATGTCGATGCTTCCTAATTAGCAACTTAACATTCATTCCTTCAGTTGCGAGGATCAATCAGTGAAATTAGTGTACGTTTCCCCTCAGCTTACAGTATTGTTCAGTGCAATAGTAATCAAGCATTTTCCTATCCACATTAGTGGTGACATAAACACCAACGTCTTTCAAAGCTAATGAATTCCTGTAACTCATGAAACAATTTATATTTTTTTCTGCGCCAGTGTCCAATCAGCTTTTTGCCCGAGAAAACCTTTTTAAAAATATGTTTTCCTGACTCAGGTCCACATGTTAAGGCTGCTAATGTAAAAATAAAACTCTGTCTACAACTGGTGACATTACAATTATGCAGGTTAACATTCAACCTGTTTCAGATTAATAATCTGACAATTAACTGAATATATTTACTGAGCAAACAGACAACCAATCAGCTACATTGTCTTTTATTATTAAGACATATGGCTTTGCGTCAAAGAGAAAAGCTGCAATAGGAGATTACATGGACGGTAATAACTGAAATTTCTCAAAATTTCATCTAAAAGTTGAATGTTATGTTGAAATGCCGTAAATGCTGAAGATGGTATTTCCATTAGGTTTAGATTTCATTTCTTATTCATTAATCAGATAATTGCCATTCTCACAATCTCATCTTGTGGCCTTCCTACAACTTTCCCAGAAGCAAGAAAATAAAGACCTAATCAATGATTTTGCGACTGTGAAAGTTTGATGCATGACATGCATTTTAGGTTTCGTGATGCACTAATAACTAATTTACTAAATTAATCAATTACCAATGCTTCAATATAAATCTTAAACAGGAACAGCTTGAAAGCAATTATGCATTGAAGGGTCAGAGGCTCAAAGCACGCCATTGAAAATCCTGTTATGCCAGCGTTACTGCTAGGGGAACGTTAGGCTTTACGGAGTCAGGCAGCCCAAATTACAGCATGTGTCAATCACTTCTGCTATGCATTTCTAAAATATTTTGACAATAATCTTTGACGTTGTAATCTTTTGTATTAAATTGTTTGCATGTACGGTCGCTGCTGCTCGTCCCCGTGTAGTATGTACTAAGCAGAGGGTCTGTGCTACGCAGTTGCCCCCAAAGGCGCATAATACTACCTGACTATGCACCCTTAAATTCACTGTCAAAAACTGACAACTGACTTCAGACTAGGTTTTTGTCAGTCAATTGTGCAATTTCGGATGCAGGATAGTTGCCACAGTGTAAATATCTGTCCTCGCCATTTCATATTTTTGTTGAGGCATTTTCGCCACAGAAATTGATATGCTGAGATGATCGTTGGTATCAACTGAAGTATTTCAAAATAATTTTTTTCATTTTTGCCATCTTTAATCAAAACCAGGGTCATCAAAACCAGCCTGTCATCAGCATTTTATTCATGCCACAGAGAATGACACAATGCTAATTACTTATTTGTGTAATGGAGCATATAAATAGGGTAGCATGTTTGTTATGTTTCTCCGATCTTTTATTGAAATCTTTCCTTCACTTTGCCTCCCATCTGCATGTCACTGCTGGCCTCTGATCATGTTGATCAATAAATAGGCATTTTGAGGAATTCACTGGAGTGTGGCATGTTTGGGGGGGGGGGGGTGGGATGAATAAAAGAGTCTATCCACACTGCAACAATGCTGGTTGGCTGAGCTCTCAGAATTTACTCTGTGATCAGACTCCTTTGAAGAACACTAATAACTCCCCACTGCATCAAATGAGCCTGGCTTCTCTTTAATAAACTGTTTTTCACTGGGGAAGGGTTGATTACAAAATTGTTGGGGGTGTTGGCATTGATTCAGACTGTGCTAGTAACAACTTTGGGCTTGTTGGGCTGATGCTGTTGACCTCAAATGGCTTAGTTTTTTTCTTGGTTTGTGGGTAAATTATAGTGCATGAAGAGAAATAGCCGTCAAAGAAGTTGTTCGACTGCCTCAGACATCTTGCCACATGATGTGCACGTGATGAATGCATATGCCTCTGAAGTTGGATAGGCCACTGAGCGGAACCCCACAGAGATTACTGCTGCAGAGTGGCTGACAATGTGAACTCACCTTTGTTTGTTTGAAGCTCAAGCCTAAAAAAACTCTCTAGAAAAATAGCCACTCAGTTTTACAAAGATGTTCGACGTTATTAAGATGTTTAGGTTATACACTCTAATTTTGAATCAATGTTTACCGAAGCCATCTGTTTTTTTTGGCTGCACTGTGTGAGTTACTAGGTGGAAAGGTTCCCCATTTCTATCTTTCACTCCATAAGAAAAATAGAATATCTGAGTAGTGCAAATGGAGTCAAGTTTTATGGCTGCCCTAGAATGAACTCAATTCAAAAAAGAAAAAACAAACAAAAAATTCCAGGTTAAAATCTGGTTCTAGAACTCATTAGTTTTATAGTCATTGCTCATTTTTGTAAGGCCACGCCTCCAGCCTACGAACTCACCGCTCTATTAAGACTCAGACCATATTCTTCAGTCCTGCAATCATTGTTTGCATCCGCTGTTCATTTCCTCAGTGTGGTGGTTTTCATCTATTTAAGACTGAGACTGGCGCTTAGTCTTTACAAAGTCTCATAAACAGCGTAAGCCACATGCTGGTGTTGTGACTCTAGTCTTGTATTATTAATTCTCCCACATAAAGCATTAACTGTGTATGTATTCTAACTCTTGAAAGCAGTGCTGTTTGTTGTTCACGTCAGCACTTTAAGTTCGTGTACAGCTTCCAGAGTTGGATTCAAGTACTTTCAAGAATTGGATGAAAATTTTTTTTAAAATACCAAAGTGTTTGCTCTTGCATCAGTGTACTTCCTTTTAATACCTAAAGTACTTGTACTTGTATTCAAGTACTTTTCAAAGTTCTTGAGCAATCTGTCTTCTAAGTGCTGGCAGAGATCCGTCAAGTACTTGAAAAGTACTTGGATACAAGTACATATACTAATGACCAGGTATTATTAGGCATTAGGCCTCATAATATTACTCATAGTTTTACTCAGATACAAATACAAGCACTATGCTATGTAAAAAACTAGAGTGTTCAGGTGAACACGTGTCGCCTGCAAAGCACTTATGTGAAAGTGTGACTACCATCTGAAAGTGTGACTACTGGACAGACAGACGGACGGACGGAAAGACAGACGCCGGACAGAGTGATCCCTATTTTCCGCTATGCTTCGCAGGCGACACAAAAATGCTGGCATACAATTTTCAAAAGTACTTGAAAGTACTTGGACCCAACTGACAGCTTCATCTGAATGTAGTGCTGTTTGTTTACATCAGCACTTTAACTTCATGCATTGCTTCGTGTGTTCCTTCCTGCTGCGCAGGAGGCATACTAAATACAATCAAGTTCATCCTTGCACCAGAGTCCAGCCCTCAACTTCCTGTCCTCTGTGCACATCACTGGTGTGTGAAGCACAACCCTTATAATTTTAGACAAATACCGCATTTATTATGTTCATTTCCTTCCTGCTTCATACTTGCACTTATCATTCACACATATTCATTCCATGCCAAAAGTGCCAGACTACTGTCTGTTCTGCTTCAGCAAGTAAATCAATATTTGAAAACTGTTTGAGACTGCACTGTTAATTGCAGCAAATAATGCAATAACACAAAAACATGGTCCACTGAGGGGGGAGTTAAGCTCAAGTGTGCTGATGGAGGGGCCTAATTCTACAACAAAAGAGGTAAAAGTCAGAAGTGTAGCAAATAAAGATTGATTGAGGCGTAAACTCAGGCACCAAGCCAGAGTACCTGACTCAGCATGTCTAAATCCATTCAAAGATACTGATAATGACCAGCAGAAACTCAAATAGGGGAGCTGGCACCTACATGTCAGTGGAAGCTGGATATGAGTGAAGTGGATGAAGCCGGCCAGGCAATGCATTTGCTTTTCATGGCGGTAGTTCTGAGCTTATTGTTTACACTTGATCTTAACTATCGTTGACTGTTATATCCTGTTTAAGCAGTTCGTGTTTTAACTTCATTGTCTCACACACAAATACACTCTGCAGTAGCTATCCCATCGCTACGGATGACTGGGTAACTATCTAACTAAAATAAAAAAAAAAAAACAAAGAAAAAATCCACTTCTAAGGTACAACAGCAGTACCTTTGAGGGTACTGTCCCTTTGACAACCGAGGCTTGTCACTGGGTCAGTACCCTCAAAGGTACTGCTGCTGTACCTTAGAAGTGGGTTTTTATTTGTTTTGGAACTTAAAATCACCCTTTAGACCCTAAAAAGGTTCACATAGGTACCTTGAGGTCCTATAATTAGCTCTGAAGGGTACATAAGTGCTGAATGTACCTTGGGGAACAGAAATAGACTCCTGCTGTACCTCTATTTCTGAGAGTGTAATGCACGGTTTCATGCAATTTACCCCTTTGTGCATCATCTTTAAGTTGGGAAGTTGGTTTTCCGTGTTTACTTTACTGTCCCAACTTGTTTCCACAAAGACAGAAGATACCATCAGACTTGATGGTGAGGCAGAATGGGAAAGAAAACATTTCCTTGGTGGATAAACGATAGTCAGCTTACCGTTGAGTATGAATTTATATATTATCCTCATGAGATAATGGTTGTTATCAAAGCAGCATCGTTATTATAGTTTCAGTGTCACAGCCAATTTGGCATTTGGAAGAAAAAGCATCACTGTGACAATTTCAGCATCATAGCTTTATTCTGGCTAAAGGAATGCCACACGTGATAGGTACAGTATTTCCATTGCACTGAGCAATTTATTGACTAGCTGATGAGCAGTGATTTGGTGCTTTTGAGCACTATAAATTCTGGCATAATTTGCTTCGTCCCCAAGTTGGAGTTTTTCCACAACTGGTTTTCCCTGCAGTCCAACTGCCTGGGTCAGTTTTTGGGACCTTACTGTCTCATTTCATTTCTCTCCCTCCCTCCTTGTTTCTCTACTCATGCCTTTGCGGGGATTTTCCATTTTGTTGATTGTTGTCCTGTGTATTTAAGTTCTTGTTCTGTGTCTAACCTTTACTGAATTGATGTTTTGTGTCTAGTCTCATTGCTGTATCTCGACTTTATGCCTAGAGTCTATTAGGAATATACTTTCCTGAGTTTTTGGTCCTGGAGACTAGTTTCTATGAAACACCTTCTTCGTTCCTGTTCAAAGGTGTCCACCTTTCCAGTGTGCCCTGGTTCATATACCTTGGCATCCCAGTTATTGACCTCGGACCACTCCATTTGACTCCACTTTGCCAAATACTCTAAGTCGGTGTTTCCCAAACCTCTCCTGGCGTACCCCTTGTCCTGCATGCTTTAGATCTCACCCTGCTCCAGCCCAGGTGATTCAAATGATTTGCTTATTATCAAGCAGCTTCTGGGGTCAATTATGACCTGATGATTTGAATCACCTGTGCTGGAGCGGAGAGAGATCTAAAGCATGCAGGACAAGGGGTACGCCTGGAGAGGTTTGGGAAGCACTGCTCTAAGTTCCTGATTGCTCCTGGACCAGTCTGCAGGAAACTCACTACAGCACTGCATGCTCATTTGTGTTCTTCTGTTTTGTTATTAAAGGCCAGCGTTGAGGAATAATTGATCCTGTTTTGGCTATGTTTTGTAAAGTATGAGATTATACAGTAGTATGTTTGTGGTATCGCTTGGACTTCTTTGCCACTATGGTTTGAAAGGAGATGGCTGTCGGAGAAACTGGGCTGTGTGCCAACGTTCAAAAGATGGAACTCAAACCATATTTTTGTCCGCAAAAATCCAAGTGCATGAGAAACAGCTACTGGCGCTGCTGGTACAAGGTAATTAATTGAATGTTGCAGCAAGTGAATGAAATTACAGATGACACAGAAACAAGACCCAAATTGCACATTATGAAGTACAACGTAAAATGAAGCAGTCAGTGGTGTGCATACTGTAAGCCCTAAATGCCGAATGTTTGGACAATTTTGTCACAGAAATTCAGCTTGATCTACAACAAGCTTTGAGAGCATCCAAGCAATTGCTTATGCTATTGTGGTTTTAAAGGAGTTGTAATAAAGTTGTAATAAATTTGTATTTACAGAGACAATTCTGGACTATTCTATGTTTGGCGCAGAACAATAGGAAGAGCACAAGCTTATGCATATCAATGTAATATATAGGTAATTGGTAACTGTTCATCATATCTTAATTTAGGACAGGTAAAAAACCGCTGAATTCCTTGAGAGACAAATTAAGGCGTAAAACAATGGTGGGAAATCACATGTTTTTTATATCTGATGACATAATATCAATACCAAGTTGAATATTTGATTCAGAAAACACTTTTTTTTTTTTAATGGTATTAAATTAGAATACAGTTGGCTTATTAGAGCTGAAGGGGTTGCAACCAAGGACAATGATTTTTTTCCTGTTTCAAGAAATTATTTTCATTAACTGCTGGATAGAAACTATGGGCAAGTAAATTAGGCAGTTTGCACATCAGACTTGGCTGAGGAGTTTAATTCATACAATTCCAGGTAAACAGGGATGGGGCTTAACTCATCCACACTCTTAATCACTAATAGGCAAGGCTTTGTCGTGAATATTCGATAAACTGTTTGGGTGTGCCATCTATAGATTTAATAGTGTAACTGCATGCATAAATAGAGCAGCTCCATGTCTGCTGGCACCAATATCTGTTCAGAGGGGTTAAATTATTGAGCTGGTTTAACCAACTCAGGTCTGTTATGGCCCCAATTTGTTATGACATTAACGACAGCAAAGGATGACAGAAAAATTTTAAAACTAAAACACATTTAATTAAACAAAGGCAACTAACAACAAGCTACTCTACTCTACAGACCAAGATTGATTATATACATAAACAGAAATATTTACAGTCCCTTTGGTGGGTTGCTTAGTGATGTCCTGGGTGAGGAAAATGCTCTAACACAGGCAAAAATCCACTAAAAGCTTCACAGGTCTTGAACAGAATGACAGGTCTGGTCACATGTATCCTTCTCCTTGCAATTTCTCCTACTACTTCACTGTCTCAATTCTCCCCCTTATACACTCTTTTGCAGACCCCTCCCACCTTTTAGGCTTTTTTTATTTTTCCCTGGGACTTGTCCCAGACATGCCTAAAACATGCCCAAACCTATCTCCAGTCTGGGCTGAACAAAAAAAAAGGTAAATACTGCCATCTAGTGGCCTCTATTCACATTACAGGTCAAGCTTAATCTTACAAATAATGAGAATTCAAACTTTTATGGGAATTCTCCGTACAAATCTCAATATCATCCAGGACTGAGCTTTATTCTTGTCTGTCTGCATAGGCAAGCATAAACTAGGTGATTTTCTTATTAGGGTAATCCGGGGTAACCTAACAACAATGCAGGGGAAATTAGTTAGACTGCCAGAGACCACAGATATTTATTGGCTAGGAATGCCAGTTTGATGAGATAAGGTGAGGGAGATGTATTGTTGTCAGAGATGAGTATGAGATAGATAAGAAATGAGAGCAAGGTAGTTCCAAATTGCCAGAGCATGAGGACATAATAGTCAGGGTGAAGAATGCACATTGGCAGTCAAAGTTGACAGAGTTGAGTGAATAAATAATCTATATTGCACTTCATAAAAGAAAAAATTTATCTAGCGAAAAATTATGCGCTCACTGCTGAAACCAGGACATTGCAATTTGAAGCATTAAATGAATCAATTTATTTATTTGTATAAAATTGAGTTGATTGTGGAAGGTAGGCTTTTGGCTTTTATTTTCATTTCACGCATCTTTGTCATTGTTTGGTTGAACGTAATTCACCGATATACACTGCTGAAAGTAACACGTAATGGTGTCTGAACAAAACCGTATGGCCATTCTGCCGTATAAAGTACTTGAACTATTGCATTGTTGGATTCAGTAAGGCTTATTTCGGAACAGTAGCCGCCAAAAATGAAGACTTACCTTTTGATATTTTAAAGAACACACTGCTTACCAGATCACTCATAACTCACTCATAGTAATGGAATGTATTATACTTGAATCGAAAAATTTTCACCAAGCATGAAATAATTGAGCAACTTGAGCTAGAATAGTAGATTTACTGGAAATAGGCTCTATTTTTTGTGTTTCACATCATAAATGCATTACTTAATGGTTTCAACCATCTTGTTTAGCTTGGCTTGCTGATGCTTAGCCTCAAAAGAGATAAGATTGGTGTTCATCCATTCTGATATCTGTACTCCAATCTGTTCTCAGCCATGCTTGGGGTACAGGAGCTCCCTTTATAGCAAGCCTACTTCTCCTTACTTGTAAAATTAAACATGTATGTACTTCCATTAAAGCCACAGTTGGTCTGCCCTACACCATACTGAACTTGTTCCAAATTATTCTCTAATTTTTAATACAAAGGGGCTTTGTCTCGTACAAGCATTTCATTTCTCTCAAAAACCATTTAAATGTCTGCTAGTGAAAGTCATTCAAAACACTTAACAAGAACACCAGTGATCTGACTATCTCGTAGGTGTTTGAAATCGAATGGCAAAAAACTATATCTTGCTGCTGAATTCAGATAAAACTGAAGTCATACTTGGCCCACAGTTAGTCTTGGGTAAAATTCAATCATTTCTGAGACAACCTTCTTCAAAACATTAGGCTTCTTTCTTGAAATCTTGGCATGATTTTTGATCTCATTCTTAATTTTCAGCAATGGGGCAGACCGATAATTTTGAGCTAGAAACACGGCGGCTTGGTTGGGCGTGCAGGAAGGTTGTGGGTTTTAATCTGACTTGGGGCCTTTCTAAGTGGAGTTTGCATGTTCTCCTCGCATTAACCTAGGTTATCCCCAGGTTTACAACTTCTTTCCTGCAGCCCCATAACATGCATACTAGGTTAATTGAAGACTCAGAATTGTCTATAGGTGTGATGTAATGGGGTGTTTGAGGCCTGCTCTGCATTAGTGGGCTGTCCAGGGACTGCTCCTGCCTTTCACCCTCATTCTTGGGCCACAATGCCGGCCTTAGCAGTGTGTGGGCATCGCAGAACTTCTTGCTTCTCATGTCAACACTCATATAGCAGGTTGACGAGCAACTGCAGCAGCTCCTCATCTTGAGATGGGCCCTCTTGCCTATTTTTTCCTTGACACGCGTGCGGTTCTCAGCAAAAATAGACAGTGTAAATGATCTGTGATAGTCCTGTTGCTGTTGTCAACATGTACACCTTTCAGTAAAGTTTCAATGTCTATGGAATATGACAGAAAAATGGGGGAAAAAAAATCACTCAAGACTTCCTATATCCTATTCAAAGTAAAAGACCAATCTAGTGTTTCGGTGGAAAAAAATGCCTTCATTTGTTAACCAGACTGTAATTCAGAGAATTCTTTGACTTACACAATCCTATAATGGAGTCTCTACTCATTAACATTTGAGTAAAAATGGCAGTCATGAGAGGGAACTTTTTTTTTTGCATTAGGCCGTTTTCTTTTAAATGTTATTTCAATTAACTGAAAGCTGGCCAAGGATGCACAAATTTTAGTTTGTAGTTTTTTCTTTTTTTTTTTCAAATATAACATCATTGTGCTTTAAACCCCATACAAAATAATCAACAACCATTGCCAAGTTTGGCAAACCTTGTCTACTACAAATATTTTAGCTGTTCATTAAATTGATCCACTGCTCTGATATCTGTGATCTTGGGTTTGACCTTTCAAGGTCACCCAAAGTTAAAGATTATGATGTCATTTTAATCTTCATACATGACTTGATCAATAGTAAGCAAATGTCTATCTGAAGTGACGGAGTCCACCAATGTTTGATTCTTTAGAGTTACAGTTGGGCCTAAAAACACACTCCTCGCCGAGATCATGTTCAGCATTTACAGAGAGACGAAGGACATGCGAAAGCGAAAAAAGAACACAGCCAGAAAGTAATCTGCTTAAATTGTCTACATACAACAATTTTTTCTTAAGTTGTTTTCTGAAAATGTCTAACCTGCACCTCTGCAACCAATTAAATTTTCAGTCAGTGCTGACTGAGGTATTTAAATAAGCATTTTCATTCCGTTTGGGCTTTTTAAAACCTATGGACTCATATATGGGTCCGTCAAAGGTAGCTCCTATATTCAAAACCGTGGAACTTAAGTCCTATATTAAATTCATGGAGGAGAGCCACAGATTTCTAAGATTCCAAATATGCCCTGTTGAATTCCAGGGAAATGTATATAAAATGATGTACAAGATCTAGATATTTTCCTTTTGAAGTTATGATGTGGCCATCAAAAAACATGTCATTCTGGGCCTGAATATTTCCCTCAATATAAGTGTGATGTAGCTGCAGTTTAAGTACTGCAACCAGCAGACAGAGAATATATATCAGACATTAAATGAAGGAACAGACTGGAGCACTCGAATCACTTGCATCAGTTTATTGAGATGCCAAGACTAACATTTCGACGCACAGCGTCTTCCTCAGAGTCAAACTAGTATTGGTGAAATTGGGACAGTTAAATAACTTCCTCCACACAGAGAATGACTTCCTATTGGAAAACATTAAGTTGGGAGGTATCCATAATGAACCAATACTGTGATAGTGCTCAGTGAGTAGGTGTAATCTTAAATACCATCATTTCCTCCCATTAACTCAAATTAAAGCCATAATAATTACACATATATACATTTGCAGAAAACAGGAAAGATTTAATTCTTCATTCAATCAATGCGGTTCCATAGTGTTCAATGTGTAAATGTAATATGCTTCTCTTTTGAGCAGTCGGTCAATAATATACCCGCCCCTTTGGGAGGGAACAATTTTCTCAATCCCTCAAACTTCAAGAGATGCTGCCGAACCATGATTTGCTTGTTTATAGTGCTTTGCTATTGCGTAGTCCATATTCTGATTATGAATAGCCACCTTGTGTTCGGCAAAACGGAGTTTGAGGACATGTTTCGTTTGGCCTACGTAGACCAACCCACACGAACATTTGAGAATGTAAATGTTATGAGTTGCGTTACAGTTTATAAATGAATTAATTTTGTATTTCATGGCTATATGTGGATGAGAAAAATAACGTGAGCCTATCAGAGGGCAATGCGCACCCTTCAGGCCCGCCTCCTGGACAAGACTAGGGTTTGTTTTTCCACTGAGTATTTCCCCATAGCGGGTGAAATCAAATATATTATTAAGAGACATTGACATATTTTACAGAGTGACCCAGCCCTCAAACAAATATGTATTGATCCTCCCTCCACCGATAGGTTTTTACCCCTCGGCCGACTCTGGCCGGAGGGGTATTGTCATCACCTGCGTGTCTGTCTGTCATCTGTCTTGGTTGTCTGTCGTCCATCCATGACATTGTCCGGGCCAGTACTCGGCAACTAATGATCGCAGCTTCACCAAATTTGGTATGGTAACTCAGTATGACCCATAGACGTGCAATGTCAGGTTTTTTGCTGGATTTGTCCTTTGACCTTAGCGCTGTGATCTTGACCCTGGAAATGTTGTCTGGGTCAGTACTTGGCAACTAATTATTGCAGCTTCACCAAATTTGTTATAGTAACTCAATATGACCCATAGATGTGCATCGTCAGGCGTTTAGCTGGATTTGATCTTTGACCTTAGTGCTGTGACCTTGACCCTGGAAATCTTGTCCGGGTGACATTGTCCAGGCCAGTACTCAGCAACTGATGATCGCAGCTTCACCAAATTTGTTATGATAACTCACTATGACCTATGCATGTGCAATTACAGTTTTTTTTTTGCTGGATTTGACCTTTGACCATAGCTCTGTGACCTTGACCCTGGAAATCTTGTATGGGTCTTTACTCGTCAACTAAATATAGGAGCTTCACCAATTTTGGAAAGCTAACTCACTCTGACACATAGATGTGTAACGTCATGTTTTTTTGCTGGATTTCACCGTTTGACCTTATCGCTGTGACCTTGAGGCAGGAAATATTGTCCGGGTCAGTACTCAGCAACTACTGATCACTGCTTCACAAAATTTGGTATGGCAACTCACTGTGACTCATGGATGTGCAAGGTCATGTTTTTGCTGGATTTCACCTTTGACCTTAGTGCTGTGACCTTGAGGCAGGAAATCTTGTCCTAGCCGAGGGGTATTCAGCAACGTGTTATGTTTATAGATGTGGGCACTGCACTCACTGCTCCAATTCCTTGGACTCAAAATATTTTTCTCATCCACATACAGTCATGAAATACAAAATTCATTGAGATAATTGTTCCCTCCCAGAGGGGCGGGGATATTATTGACAGACTGCTCAAGAGAGAAGCATATTGGATTCACACATTTAACACTGTGGAACCACATGGATTGAATGTTTTGTAAATCTTTCCTGTTTTCTGTAAATGTATACATGTGTAATTTATGTCCTGTATATACATTATGGCTTTAATTTGTGTTAATGGGAGGAAATTATGGTATTTAAGATTACCCCTACTCACTGAGCGCCATCACAGTATTGGTTCATTATGGATACCACCCATCTTAACGTTTTCAAATAGGAAGTTACTCTGCGTGGAGGAAGTTATTTAACTGTCCCAGTTTCACCAGCACTAGTTTGACTCTGAGGAAGACGCTGTGCGTCGAAATGTTAGTCTTGGCATCTCAATAAACTGATGCAAGTGATTTGAGTGCTCCAGTCTGTTCCTTCATTTGTTCTGAATTTGTCCCTTTCTGTGAGCACCGACCTCAGACAAGAGAGGGGCTGAAGCACAAGGGGTTCCTTTATTTTAAAATATGAGACATTGTCTTATATTGCAAAAAATAAGAACTTTTTCTGACTTTTTCCCAAGGTTAGGGAAAACTTCAGCGAAAAGTCAGAATTTATAGGGTTAAACTGAAAATAATCATTATATACTGAGTACAAATGAAAACTCACCACTTGAAAAAAGTCAATATTTAAGTTCAAATGAACTTCAATATAATTTTTATACAACAAAAACACTACAGTGACGTCACCAGACATGCCAGGTGCAAGAAATGCGAGAATTTCAAGTTAACTGTAACGCTAGGCAATTTTTTGCAAAAACGCAACATTTTGCACGCACACCACGGGAAAAATGAAATTCACTCTGAATTTGTGCACACATTGCCTTTAAAAGCATGTGAATCTGAATAAAATTTCACTTCTTCACTGACACTTGTGAAACGTCGACACTATGCCGCGACTTACAGCCCCTGAACGGGAACGTGCCTTAGACATGCTTCAAATTGGCGCCAGCACCAGGGAAATTGCCAGACGACTACACTGCGCACACACAACGATCGCAAGACTCCATCAAAGGTTTCTGCAAACGGGGAGCACTCGGGACCGTCCTCGACCGGGTCAACAACGTGTGACAACGGCACGTCAGGACCGTCAGATCGCACGGGATCATGTCCGAGACCGAACACTACCAGCGACAAGAACGGCTGCTCAAGTCCAAGGACAACGTGGATTCATTCACCCTAACACCGTACGGAACCGTCTGCGAGCTGCAGGCCTGCGTGCACGACGTCCTTATTTCGGCCTCATATTGACGGATCGTCACCGAAACCAGCGTCTACAGTGGGCAAACAGGCACCAGTATTGGCGACTACAACAATGGCACGGTGTCATCTTTTCTGACGAGTCACGATTTCACTTAAGGAACGCAGATGGCCGTACACGTGTTTGGCGGAGACGTGGTGAACGTTTTAACGCCGATTGTGTCGTTCAAACGGACCATTGGGGTGGTGGCAGCGTTATGGTGTGGGGTGGAATTAGCTACCGTCACAGAACCCCTCTCCATATCTGCAGAGGAAGGATGAACGGCGTCTACTACCGGGACCAGGTGCTGCAGAACCATGTTGTGCCGTTCTTCAACCAACACCACGATGTCCACACGTTCCAACAGGACAACGCTAGGGCACACACTGCAAGGGTGTCCATGCAGTACCTTGCACAACAGAACATCCCCGTGCTTCAGTGGCCAGCTCTGTCACCCGACCTCTCCCCTATCAAGCACTTATGGGATGAAATTGGACAGCGTCTTTCACGTCGACGCCAGATGGACAACATCCGAGAACTTGAGGTTGCCCTTGTTCAGGAGTGGAATGCTATCCCACAGAACACTATCCAGAGACTGATCAACTCCATGCGACGACGATGCACCGCATGAGTCAATGCAAATGGCGGTCACACTCGTTATTGACTTTCCTGTTTGACCCCTACACCAGTTAAACCTCTCTCGCGCATTAACATTATCGTGAATGAAATTGAATGATGTTTACATGTCTTCTTAAATCATTCATTATCTCAAATGCATCATACGTATATACTTCACATATCAATCCGTGGAGCTATTCCAGATTTCGTGAGTGGTGCGTTTTCATTTGTACTCAGTATATTTGGCTCCATGACAACATACCAAGTAGTGGAAAGATAGTGCTGGCAGTAGCAACAGGTTAGGTGTTTGTGTGGAAACCTCATGCATAAGAGACATGCAGTTCAGCGACCAATGCTAAGGCATGCAGTGTGGCCCAGGCGTTAGTTGGCAGGGATAGGTCACATCTCCCCTGTGACCCTAGTGAGAAAAAAGGGTAAAGATAATGGATGGATGGATGGATGGACAGTCTAATGTGGTCAGTACGGGGAAATGGACATTTTCTCTGTTTTATCGAATAAGAAAAAGGTCTCACAAATCTGAGCCATCCCCTGCGACCACAGTGAGGAAGAAGTGGGTTAGATAATGGTTTGATGGATATTAAGAAGCATGTATAGTCATCCTATGTGTGACTCAGAAATATAGCTAAAATTAGATCTGATTTGTCCTTTATTGACCCTGAAAAGTCAAAGTAATGTAACTTCTTATTCACTTGTTTAAAAAAGAAAACCGAGGCCAAACTGCATCTAATTCAAAATTCAGCAGCAAGGCAGCTGAGCAAGACAAAATGAAGAGCCAATATTGCCCCAACTTTAGTATCTCAGCACCGGCTGCCAATTCATTTTAGAATTGATTTTTAAATTTTATCGATTACCTACAAGGCACTTCATGGTCTGGCCACTGGGTTTATCAGTCTGCTAACTCCGTACAGACCTCAGAGATTGCTCAGGTCCTCATAGCAAGGATGATTACCTGTTCCAGAGTCTAAGAAGGAAACAAAGGGGGATCTAACCTATTCTGATTGGCTGTTGGCTGTACAAGATTTTCTGATATATGAACACCTATTAAGTAGTTCAGGAAAAATGTCTCTTCACCATTCGGAATTCATTAGACCGTGGGCTGAGGGTCAAATTTTTTTCTTTTCGCGACCAACAATAAGAAACTAATTACTTTTGAATTGATAATGTTCAGAAACATATTTGAAAGCATACCATATAACTCGGCGAGCTCAGAAATCCACCATTATTTCAAAAAGATGAAAAAACTTCACTAGTTTTGAAGAGAAACTCAAAAAAATGACCCAATCACAGCGGCCTTTTTATGAACGTGTCAAAATATCCTGTAAACAACAACCCATCAGACACTTTGTTTTAACAAAGCAATACTCAGGTATCAGGTATGTCATGGGATTCTGTGACAACAGTGTATTAATTATTGATTAAGCATGTAACAAGGAATTGGGTGCTTCTGTAACTGTGAGAAGAAAGAAGACTAGAGGGTTTTTTTTAAGATGGATTTTTATTTAGAAATTGAGTGCGCTTAATTGTGTTGCTGCGTTGCCGCAATCAATTGAGCATCCAACACTCCAACTGAAGAGTTTTCGATTTGAGATCAGCCTGGTTTGAACGGCTGTATTGCTGCTTTGATGCAATTTTACAATGTGAATCCTTGAATCATTTTATAATTAATATTTCATTAATAATATACAGAAGTTGTTTACACATTTTATTTAGCATAATTACATAAAAATAGATATTCACAGAATGATAAAAGTGAAACACGAGTGATATAGTTCATTTTCCACAAATATGAAACAGGTGTGCCTTGAAGTTTTGGCTTGTCCTTTGGTGAGCCTTGGGCATGAAAAATTTGAAAACCAGTGCGCCAGGAAATACTGTAACACGAGGTCAAATTAAGGCTTTTTCACACCAAGGACGAACAAAAAACTTAGGGAAAATGCGGGTTTCATGCATTCCCAGCTGAAAAAACTAGCATGAACCAGCATTAACCAGCATGATTTTATGCTGGTCCATGTTGGTTTCTGCAACACCTGTTAATGTTGGGAGTTTTCTGAGTTTCTGTAATGGCAATTTAAATGAACAATTGAAAAGAGGTCAAGAATAAGGCCATTTGTGCTCAATTTAACTTAACAAGGAGAACTGGCAACACTTGATGATCCTTAGGATTTTTGGAGTCAAATGAAGTCAATTTTATTAAGATTGAAAACAGATCATGACCAATCATTATTTTTAAGGGATGGTTTGTGCCTCCCCTACTGGCCGTTCACCAGCCACCACTGCCAACAACTTAGTGAACTTATGAGCTAACGAGACATGGGCCTGAATTATGACACTGTGAGTTATTTTGTGATGCATCGAACTGAAAATAGCTCTGGACATGGATGTATTCAACAACAATTACAAGTGTCCATTCACTTCAAGGGCAGGCTCTCCAACCAGTAACAGACATGGACATGCCTGAGGAAGCCAATGGCGGATCACAGCTTGCAGTGGCGGGTACACTCTCAGAAATAGGGGTACAGCAGGAGTCCATTTCTGTTCCCCAAGGTATTATGTACCCTTTGGTGCTAATTATAGGACTTCAAGGTACTTGTGAACCTTTTAGGGTCTAAAAGGTACTTTTATGTTACAAAACAAATAAAAACTCACTTCTAAGGTACAACAGCAGTACCTTTGAGGGCACTGCCCCAGTGACAAGCCTTAGTTGTGCTTTCGCTGTTAAAACAGAGGGCATATTTATATGGGGAGGTGGACCCTAACATGACAATGGAATATGAATTGGATACAACTATCTTGAAGAGAAAAAAAAATCTGTTACAAACTTGGTGAAAAAAAGAATTTAAAAAACATGGGAGGAAATGGGCTTTTCTGATGTGTGGCAGGACCAGCATCCTCTGCGGAAGGACTACACCAATTTTTCAGAAATACGTTTCGTTTACTCCAAAATTCATTACTTTTCATGCAGAAAGGGAATCGGGCTATAATCCAAGAATGCTAAATTGGGGTGTCTGAGGTTTCTGATCATAGTACCACTTACCTGAGGGTTAAGTTATATAAGTGACATAAAGATACAATACGGAGATTGAATGTAGGAATATTAAACAACCCAGTAAGCACATGTACGTTGCCGCGATGTAACGAGAATGTGTAGGGAAGATGTCGTATTTACGTCGTTTGCTCATTGGCCCTACGTCGCCGAGACATCGGCATTTGTTAAAATGCATTTTATACGTCACTGCGAGGTAATGAGAATGAGTAGGGAGGATGTGGTATTTACTTTGTTTGCTCATTGGCCCTACGTTGCCAAGGCATTTTTTAAAATTCATTTTACCTAATGCTGATGTCTCGGTGACGTAGGGCCAATGAGCAAACAACGTAAATACGACATCTTCCCTACACACTCATTACATCGCCAATACGTTGCGGCGAAGTATATGTGCTTACTGGGAATAAGTTGATAGTGAAGTGAATCAAAAAAGATGTCTAAAATAATCTGGAGGATGATAATAATGGGGAGTCGGAGTCAGCGTATAAAAGGTGGCCATAAGGGGAAAATTGAACAAGCAACCTTAGAGAAAGTCAAACCATATAAAGTACTCTGAACTGAACCCAGACTATTGGAACTAAAACATAAAAGAAAGACCAACTGCAAGACAGGACAACAAATGAAAGATTTGAGAAAGAAATTAATGATACACTGCAGCGGAAAATAAAATCGAGATATTTAAAACAAAATTACTCTGATTCAGGCCCCGAAACAACAGACAGAAACCAGGATCCATAAAACATAAAGCAAATCAGCTCAAATATGAACCAAAATACTTTTGTAGGTTGAAAACAATTCAGTGACCATGACAAAAACTCAATCATCAGCCCCAATCCAAAATTATTTTAAATTATTTCTCCTTGACACAGATTTACCTTTTATAGGTATGGAATAAAACAAGTGCACAACAACAGAGAAAACTATAGATGAGACACAGAAAGCAATAACAGAAAAACAAAAAAGGTTTCAGGTAGACAAAGATATCCAGCATTGTAAAAGCGCTGATTTTAGTTTTCCAGAAAACCTGAAATAGATTGGGACAACCTTGCCAACTTACAAAGTAATCAGACTACCAAAAATCCCGGCAGTTGTTTTAGGGTCTGTTTCCAGCTGTTTTGGCGCTGACCGAGTGAATTTTCTATATAAATTATATGTAATTCAGTTTAGGCTTCAACAGAAGATCATCCACAGCATGAGTAAAAGTAAATGGATCTCTCTCAGAAGGGGTCATATTAGAGAGGGGAGCCAGACAGGGCTGTTGCCTTACTCATACTCTATTCACTCTTTATATTGAACCATTGGCACAAATGATCAGACACGACTCTCCAATTACAGGAGTAGACATGAACGGACATAAAAACTGTAATGAGTCTCTCCGCAGGTGATACCAGGATCCACCTAAATGATCCAGTTAACACCTTTATGCACCAAAGGAAAATTTGGCACCTATTCGGCGCATATTTGGTTATAAATTGCATGTAATTGAGGATCAAGTTCTCGTATTTACTGCTTGCCATTTAATAAACTAAAAAAATGAAGTGAGAAGCAAAATCACTTATGTACCTGGGATTAAAAATACCTAAAAATCAAAACAACTTATATAAATGCAACTATTAACATATTGATCTCAACATAAAGAAATATATAGAAAGATGGTCCACGTATTCAATGTAAGGAAAATGACTTTAACCATGTCGATTATATTTGTTTCAAACTCTTCCTGTGAGTATACCACAGGTGGAAAGGTAAAAGAGCAAGATTATTATTACTCTAGATCTAATCTATTGGCAAACAACTTAACCTGGGAAATAAACTTGGTAAATTAAGGTGGATAGCATTAGATGATAAATTCAAATCTGGAACAACAGACACCGGATTCAAGCAGAAAGGGGAATAGCAGTTTAACGTAATCAGGGAGGGCAAAATAAAAAGCTATCAAGAATTGAAAACACATATCAGTTCGTGAATCAAGATTTATTTACTTACAAATGAGGCATTATTACAACAAAAAGATCAAAAAAAGAGGAAAGGAAATTCAGAATTTTAAAGGGATTATAACAAGCGTATGAGTCTTTTCACAATACTGGGTAACATAAGTGTGACACAAACATAAAAATTTTAAAATCATTCAGGGAACAGAGAACCAACTTTATTTGATTCTTCACTGGTATAAAACTGGCATATAACTGCAAGAAAAGAAGTCTTTTCACAGCAAGTATGAGAAAATGGCATCAGAATACAGCATATACTAGAATACATACAGAATACAAGATCCTGTCAAAGTATTCCAAAGGAAAATTCTTCAATATTTACAAAATGGATAAAAAAGGTTCCTTTCAAAGCCCAAATTCGAATTTTTGTACTGTCGTTTTATAGGTTTTATTGGCTACATTGTATTTATATTACGGTTTTATACATAACACAATTGGTATGGCTGCACAAACTCACTCGATATACTGCGTCTGTGCGTCTGTTAGTAACTCTCTAAACAAAGATGGTGCGTGTTGCAAAGTAAGCAGTGTTGCTCTATTTTCTTTTCATTTAAAATCGTGCATTTTAAAAACTGCAAAGTATCAGTCTTTTTTAAATCACATTTAGTGGTTTGGACTTCTGCAATAACTTAACAGTGAGATTTGTTTCATTCTCTTGTACGGTAATTCAGCTTGTACAGCGGATCATTTGTGTTCTACACTGCCTGTCCAAAAGTAGTTGCCATTTGGATTCAAATAAACAAAAACTATGGCCGGATCATTACTGAAGCAATTAAAAGCCCATGTTCCAGATAACAATAATTATTTTAACCCAAACAGATTCAGTGCAGAGCTTCTCATTTATTTAAATGGTCATGTCGCAAGATGCATCGGAGATTCATTCATCCGTAGCTGATATTCAGATGGGGCAAATTATAGGCCTTCACCATTATTTATAAGTTATCATAAATGTTATCAATCAGCAAAAAAAAATCCACATAACAATGGGTTACAACTGTTTTGTTAAGATAAGGAAACACATCATACCACTATGGAAATCTGAGAAGTTTAGTTTGTTTGGTGAACGATCTATTGAACTTTGACCTGTTTAATCACACACATTCTGCTTTATTTTTGAAGACATCCTACAAAACCACGCATAGTCATGATGTCCTGTCTAATTGTAATAAAACAACAAACAATCAAAACTGATTCAAACTGCTTTACAAGGAGCCGTTGTTTGTGGTCCAAAATATGAATAGATCACAGAGATTCTGCGCTGATTCAATACAATACAGCAAGCCGGGTGTTGGGCTGGCTGGGTGTGTATTGGCAAGGGTGGCAGCGGCAGAGGATGTGCATCGTTGAGCCCGAGAGGAGGGGCTTGGTTTGAATATTGTGTTTACAAACAGCAAAGGACAAAACTCCAGACTCAACCTTGAAAAGACATATTAAAATACTTGCATAATAGGGTTACATTGTATTCAATACACTTTACGCAGCTCAGACTGACATGGTTGCATGGGGACAAAAAATCTGCAGAACTGAGCCTGGAGAGCTGAGCTTATTTGCAGGATGGAAATGTGATTCTGAGATGGAAAATAGCAGTTTTTCTGAATGGAACAGACAGGAGGGCTGACAGCACTGGTACTTTTGAGGAGCTCAATAATTCTATTGAAAAGTGTGTAAAGCTGTCTTTGTATGGTGTAGCTCTATCTTACTTTTAGCCTGCTAGCTAACTAGCCAGCTATTTCTTATTTTTGGTTTACCACCGTGATCACAGAGCTAGTTTGTCACATTGGGTAACAAAAGAGTACTCGATTATTGCAGTGTGCTGGCATTTTTCTGAACTAGGTGATCAGTTTTAGAATTTATACCACATTGAATATAAAACAATGCCTTGCATTTTCGCTCTTTTAAAGTGCGAACAGCTATTACTGTGACCTGAGCTATACTTGTGAAAAGCGTTGTTACAAGCTTGCGTTTCCCTGGGATGATCGGAATTGTAAGCAACAAGCTTACCCCCTGCATAAGCATTCCGACTGTAAAATATTCAGGTCCTCTAAGGAGTCTGTGTGCTTGCTGATGCGGCTTTGTAAATAAATGGACAAGACTTTGAACTTTATCGTGGAGAAAAGGCATGTTTTCGGTTTGGAGAGGTCAGTGGTGACCATTGATGTCCAGCTGCGCCTATATTGATAAATATATGCTAAATTCAACCAGAAAAAAAGTTGATTTGTGTAAAAAATATGATTATTTTATGAATTGAAAGTGTGCCGTTTTCAAGGCTTTAGGAGTTTGGAGAGCCAAGGATAGCTATCTCATTTGGCTTATAAAAAGTGGATAATTTAATATTTCATGTTCAGATGAGGAGTACTTGCGGTCTAGGAGTTCATTATCCCAGAAAAGTATTGTTTTAACCCTCAGCCATTTTTCAATCCTCTGAATTATTCTTTTTACAGTTTCAATGGTGAATTCTCAAAAAGATTTTTTTTATGTTTGCAGCCCATTTTCTCTACCAAAATCATGGAAATAAACTGAAATATGATGTACTTCTAAATGCTGTAAGTGTCATTTCTGAGTTGAGCCGCATTGGTCCTCTTTATGAAGCTGAAATCTTGAATTATAAAGCATTAAATAGGGTAGCCCCTTTTGATTCCTCCCCTCTCTTAATTTGTTGTTGCACCAATTTTGGTGCTTTGTCTTTCTCGGTTCTCGAGATATTTCCTTATTGCTCTCCCTGTTTGTCTCTCCTCTCTCGCTATGCTTCCTGGTTCGGATTGTTGGGCGTCCTTTTTGGAACCAGGTGAGCTGTTTCAGTTGCCTCGTTTCTATTTCTCCCTGTGGGTATTTTAGTCCTCGCTGGTCTCGTTTTCTCCCACTGCTCCATTTGGCCTCCCTACTCCTTCGACCATTACACTTTCAGTGAAAAACCGATTTTTTTATGTCATTTTGGTGTCCTCTTTGAGCCAAAAATAATTTTAATTAATTAATTTAAAAAAAAAAAATACTTGGGTCCAAATTTTATCCTGAACAGGGCACCATCACAGGGATGGAGAGAATTTATTTGAAAGAACCAGATTTGGTATGACACGTAAAATTAAAATTAAACAAAGATTCAACAACCATGCCGTAGACTATGCAACCATATGGAACCGAACCGCGCACAGATTTTCTGGAGCTGCATGAAAATACTATCTTTCTTGAGATAGTATTGTAATGTGAATACGAGGCACTAGATGGCAGTATTGACCTTTCTTTTGTTAAGCCCAGACTGGAGCTAGGTTTGGACATGTCCTGGGCATGTCTGAAACAGAATTTCCCAGAGAATGTTAAAAAAGTCGAAAAGGTGGGAGGGGTCTGAAAAAGAGCATACTGTATAAGGAGGAAAATTGAGAGAGCAAAGTAGTAGGAGAAATTGCAAGCATTAGGATACATTTGACCAGACCTGTCACTCTTTTCATGACCTGTTAAGCTTTTTGTGGATTTTTACCTGTGTTGGAGTATTTTCCTCACCCAGGACATCACTAAACAACCCCACCAAAAGGAATGTAAATATTTTTGTTCTTGTCTTTATCAATCTTGGTCAGTAGAGTAGATAGTAGATTATTTAAAAGTCTTTGTTTAATTAAATGTGTTTAAATTTTAAAATTGTGTCTGTCATCCCTTGCTGTCATATATATTATAACAAATTGGGGCCATAACAAATTGGGGGCTCAAGTCCGGGATAAACCATTGTGTGACTCATTTATTGAAAATCTAGCATTTCAAATTGTAAAATTGTTTTTTGAATTTTCCTATATATATATATATATATATATATATATATATATTGACAGATCAACAGCAATGGATGATTTCTTGGCATCACCAACCGTGGAGGTTTTGAAGTCTTTTAAAAAGACAGAACTGCTAGAAATATGCAGACATTTAGAGCTGACAGAGCCAGCCAAGCGAAAAGCAAGACTGGCTAAAGAGATTGTTGAATATTACATTGATGAAAATGTGTTTGCGCCAGGAGATCTGGGACAGTTTCCAGTGGAAAATCCAAATATAGAAATGGAATTTAAATTAGAAATGCTAGAGATTGAAAGGGCGGAAAAAGAAAAACAGAGAATTTGAGAGAGAAAGAGGAAAGAGCAGAAAGAGAGACACAGAGAGATTTTGAATTCGAGAAGTTAGATAGAGAAACAAGGCTCCAAATGGAGCAACTAAAAATCAAAATTGAAACTAAAAATAATTTTTGTGTTAGCCAGGAGGTAAAACTGGTGCCTCCATTTTCAGAAAAGGATGTTGGCAACAATTTCCAGTGTTTTTAAAAGGTATAGCAAAGAGTTGCCAGTGGCCAAGCCAAAGGAACACTGGCCTCTGATGTTGCAAACTATCCTCAAGGGTAAAGCTCAACAAGCTTATTCAGCTTTGTCTGCAGATGATTCCTCTGATTATGAGGTTGTCAGAAAGGTTATTTTGAGAGCTTATGAGTTGGTTCCAGAGGCTTACCGACAGAAATTCAGAGATCTGAAGAAATTTGACAATCAGACTTATGCGGAATTCGCTAACGAGAAGAAGGACTGCTTTGAGCGCTGGTGTACTTCTATGGAGGTCAAGGATGATTTCAACTCACTAAAAGAGATGATGTTAGTTGAAGAATTTGGTGTTAGTTGAAGAATTTAAGAACTGTGTTAAGGATGATATTAAGACCCACCTTAATGAGAAGCAAGCGCTGAATTTGAAATCAGCTGCCAAATTTGCAGACGAATATGTTCTCACACATAAGTCTAAATTTCAGTCTAGCAGTAACAATAGATGGTCCCAATTTCAGAAAAAAGGTAATGGTGATACCCAAGATTCCTCACCCAAAACCAAAGACAAATCTGGTGATGGTGCTCAGAAATCCAGGAACAGGTCTGCTCAAAGTGTAAAAGCTGACAGTGACAAAAGTGGTCTAGTTTGCAGTTATTTCAAAAAAATCTGGTCATGTTACAACTAACTGTTGGTTCCTTAAAGCTAAGAAAGAAAAAGAAAAGGATACCAAACCAAATGCCTTTGTGAAAACAAGGTTAGAAACCCCTGTAGTAGATAACCGATCTGCTAAATTGCCTGCTCCTTGTGGGGCTAAAAAGCCTGATACTGCTGACTTTGTGAGGGAGGAATTTCTTCCATTTGTGTCAGAGGGATTTGTGGCTCTGAATGAGCATTCTCCTCCTGTCCCCATATATATCCTAAGGGATACCGGAGCTTCTCAGTCACTTTTGTTGATGGACTCCTTGGAGTTACGTGATGAGACCGCTTCTGGGGATTTCATACTTGTACAAGGTATTGAAGGGAGGACTGTATCTGTACCCCTGCGCTCTGTATTCTTGAAGTCAGATTTAGTTACAGGACAGGCAAAGGTGGGACTTATGTCAAGTCTACCTATAAAGGGTATTTCTCTGTTGCAAGGCAATGACCTGGCTGGGGGCAATGTAGTTCCCCCTGTACATCTTACTCCACAGCCGAGCACTGAAGATGGCGATCAAGACCCATCTCTGTATCCTTTCTGTGCAGTGACTCGTGCTATGGCCAAGAAGGGTCAAGAAGAAGGTGATGTGGTGCCGTCCAGCACATTGAATAGTCAGGTCTCAGGTGGTTTGCCTCATGACTCTGTTCGGCCTACTATGGTTTCTCCGTTTGAGAACTTATCAGATACTTTTATCAGTTCTTTGTTCAGAGCCAGATGGCTTTGTTGATTCTGTTATGTCTGGAGACTTGTCTCTGTCCAGAAAGCGGTTGATTAAGGAGCAAACTAATGATCCTGAAATTTGTGTACTAAAGAGGAGAGCCCTTTCTGATAAACAAATAGACGCAGTTCCAGTTGGGTATTATCTCAAGGATGGTGTGTTGCTGCGGAAGTAGCGCCCTCCTGATATCCCTGCCAATGCTGGTTGGGCAGTGGTCAAGCAAATAGTTGTTACGAAGGTCTACAGGAATGAGATCTTTAAAATGGCTCATAGTTTACCTTTAGGAGGTCATCTTGGTGTTAACAAGACTGTAATAAGATCATAAAACACTTCTTCTGGCCTGGGCTTCAGAAAGATGTTTCCAAATTTTGCAAAACCTGTCACACTTGTCAGGTAGTTGGAAAACACCAGTTAGATCCACCTGTAGCTCCATTGCAGCCTATCCCAGCATTTGGGGAGCCCTTCTCTAAGGTCATTGTTGATTGTGTTAGTCCATTACCCAAGACTAGATCTGGAAATCAGTACTTTTTGACAATCATGTGTGCATCTACCAGATTCCCTGAAGTCATACCTCTACGCAACAACAAGGGCACTGCAATCTCAAAGGCTTTGATAAAGTTCTTCACGTTGTTTGGCCTTCCCAGGTAAATTCATTCAGACTAAGGTAGCAAGTTCACTTCCGGATTGTTTTAGCAGGTTGTAGTGCCTATCATCCAGAGAGTCATGGTGCCTTATAGCGGTTTCATTCCACTCTCAAGACAATGATGAGGACTTATTGTTATGACCATGAGAAAGACTGGGATGAAGGTGTTCATTTGCTGTTGTTTGCAGCTAGAGAAGCAGTGCAGGAGTCTACTGGATTCAGTCCGTTTGAGCTAGTGTTTGACCATGAAGTGAGAGGACCTTTGCTATTGTTGAGTGAACAATGGCAAGAGAAAGAGCTGCATATCAGTCTGTTAGACTATGTTAGCAGGTTCAAGGAAAGATTGCCTTCAGCTTGTGACCGAGCCAAAGAGAACTTGAAATCAAGTCAGGGAAAAATGAAAACTTGTTATGATCATAAGGCTAGAAGCCGTGAGTTTAAACCAGGAGACAAGGTTCTTGTGTTGTTTCCCTTGGAGTCCAATCCATTGCAGCCTAGATTTCATGTTCCGTATGAAATTCTAACAAAACTCAATGATCTCAATTACATTGTGAAGACTTCAGATTGGAGAAAGCCAAAACAGTTGTGTCACATTAACATGCTGAAGCCTTATCATGACAGAAATGCTATGGTTGCAGCTGTGACTTCAGATTCTCCAATGGTCGAGATGTGTGAAGATGAGGGGGAGTTTCAAGATGATGAACCTAGAATTAAAGCTGAAGTTCTTTCATGTAAATTGTCAAATTCTGAAGTGTTGCAAAATCTTGATATAAAACTCCAGCACTTAGAACCCTTACAGAAAGATCAGTTTGAGAGGTTGATCAAGAAATATACAGATCTATTTCCTGATATTCCAAAGAGAGTTTCTATATCCTCTCATGATGTAGATGTTGGTGATGCCAAACCAATAAAACAGCATCCGTACTGGATGAATCCTGAAAAGAGAAAGATTGCTGAGAAAGAGGTTGAGTACATGTTAGAACATGATATTATCAGACCCTCCAACTCAGATTGGAGTTCACCCTGTGTGCTAGTTCCAAAACCTGATGGAAGTACTAGATTCTGTACAGATTATCGCAAAGTTAGTGCTGTAACTAGAACCGATGTGTTTCCAATACCTAGGATTGATGATTGTATCGATAGAGTAGGGCAAGCAAAGTTTCTGACCAAGATTGATTTATTGAAGGGTTATTGGTGTGCCTTTAACTGAGAGGGCCAAGAGCATCTCTTGTTCCAGCGCCTGACCCAGGCTAACCTGACTGTTAACCTCAACAAGAGTGACTTTGGTTGTGCTACTGTAACCTGTCACCTATCTTGGCTACGTCATGGGCCAGGATAAGGTGGCACCCATAAATGCTAAAGTCCAAACCATCATGGACTTTTCAGTTCCTGACAACAAAAAAGCTGTGCACTGCTTCCTTGGAATGATCGGGTATTACCGCAAGTTCTGCAAGAACTTTGCTGAGATTGCTCTCAGTCTCACCAACCAACTGAAAAAAGGCGTAAAGTTCACTTGGGATGAAGCATGCCAAAGAGCCTTCGATCGCCTGAAGTCTCTGCGGTGTCATTTCCCCGTGCTCAAATCTCCTGACTTCAACAAACCGTTCTCCATCGCGGCCGACGCTAGCGACCAAGCTTGTGGATCGGTGCTCCTACAGAGAAGTGACTCTGTTGATATTGAGCATCCCGTGGCATACTTCTCCAGGAAGTTCAATCACCACCAAAAGAACTATTCCACGATAGAGAAGGAGCTGTTGGCTCTGGTTCGATCTTTACAACACTTTGAGGTTTATGTTTGTACAGGGCAAAAGCCAATGATTGTGTACACTGACCACAATCCGTTAATGTTTTTGGAGTAAGATGAAAAACAAGAATCGGAGATTGTTGAATTGGAGTTTGATTTTACAGGAGTTTGACTTGGAAATTAAGCATGTAAAGGGTACTGACAATGTAGTTGCTGACTGCTTATCCCGTGTTTGAGTATGTGTATATATCACGTTTAGTACCATATTGTATCATATGCATATATACCATAACCATAACGACCATAACGGTATACATTATGTTTTTTGAAAGGTCTTTGGTAATGTCACGGTTTTGCTCCCGCTGGATACCAATATCAATCCGGCAGGAGCTAGGACCATGGGCCTAAAAGGGAAAACAGGACCCAAATGCCAAGCTGGAAACCACTAAGAACTTTAATAAATAACACAAAAAACACAGTTAAAAATGGGAAGCAGCTTCACACTAACACAGAGAATAAAAGCAAAATGCAGTGACAAACAGCACTGGCAACTGCCAGCGCTACATAACCTGATAATCACCTGCACCCTAATGAGCAACAGATGCAGCTCGTCAGGGCGGAGTTGAGAGCAAGCCACAGGGGAGGGACTGCAGGGCAAGACCCTGACAGGTTATAAAATTCCGCTAACATGTCTAGTGTTATACTTGGGACTCATGGAAGGAACTATGCACAAGAGAGACCAATATTTGGTCAAGATCCTCCTTGCTCCTGGAAAGAATGTAATCCCAAAGAACTGGCTGAAGATAGACGCTCCAAATCACAAGCAATGGCTGACAATCATTTACAATATTCAAGTGAGGAAACCAGCCAGTAATTTGATAACGTATATGGGCATTCATTGACGTTTCTTATAACGACGAGAACTTCCAAGCAATTATCTTATCTGAGGGTCATTAAAAGCCTTTGTCACGTTAACTTTAAAACTTTTCGGCATGCACTTAAACGTTGACACCGAGTCACATTTCGATCTTCCCAAGTTGCAAGTTTGCCGCTTTCCATCCACCAAAAAGCACATACTTAGGGAGACAAAATGTTGCCCTGCACAGCGATACCAAAATAACACCAATTCACTCGCAAGTGTTTTAGGAAATGTAATTTAAATGTAGGCAAAAATGAATGGGAGTCTATAGGCGAATTTTTCTTCCTGGAATGGATGCTTCACTTGAGTGAACCCTATCAGCAATCTAGTGTTATATACACATATTTAGAGGGCTTAGAACCAGATGTGGCTATGTCCAAATTCCTTCCATAGCCAGTTCTGGTTCTAAGCCCTCGATATATGGTTGAGAGCCACCAGAGATGAAGAGAGTTTGCAGTGACCTATATGTCACGTGATTATGAGCGTCGCCGTTTATTCCCTACATCTGTCTCCAGAGCACTTATTTGCATTTTCCTTTACTGATACACCAACTTTTCCACCTCCCCCAAGCGTAAAAACTTCTTTTGCGATATTTGGAAATTTTTTCGAATTTTCAGTGTTTCCATTCGGGTTTTTAATGCGCCAATTGAAAATTCAAATTAAAACTGGTGGATGGAAACCCAACTAGTGATAGTGCTGATAATGCTGTCAAGATAGAAGTTAGACTCGTTTACTCCAGCAGGTTCTGTAAATTTTTTCTCGTATCTTTTGAAGTTTTTTTTATTTTGTATATATATAGTTTTATGCATGTTCTGCTGCAAATGGTTTTGCTTTCTCACCTACATGTGGTTCACCCAGAATAAATATCAAGGGCTAAGAAGTAAATGGGGGACTGACAGTTGAAACCATAAGACTAGGTAAACCACACCCAGGACAGTTTATTTGGTATAAGTGCAGATACTTGTGCGATCTCATGGTTTGTTTTGGATATCTTACCTGACCGTTATCACCCTCCACTTAACCCATGCAGCTGGAAGTTAGTATTATTCATTTATTTTTCACCATTCATTGATTGAGCACTCTAAAAGGAAGCTATAGCAGGTACTGCGGAACAACAATTTGAATATGATAAACCCCTTTGTGCCGATATAGATGCCAGCTTCTGTAAATTCCGATATTTAATTCCTAAATAATTCTGTAATATAATTTCCAAATGTCTTGCTTCACTGGAATAATTTTCCACAGTCTTTGTGACACACACAAAAAAAAAGTTATAAAGCCTAAATGGGCTGATGCATATGAGGAAAACTTGGCATTATTTGTATTCGGTTAAGGCAGACAAAATGGTCTGTGCTTATATCTACTGTATCTATGTGGGTAAACGTAGGGTTAAAAAAAGAATTCAAAATAATCTTATGCCATTCTGCCCATTTGTTTATCATGCCTTCATCAGTCTCAATCATGCACAGTACCTTCATAAACATCAAACAGTAGCATAGACCTTGAGTACACACTGGTTTTAATTATAACATCACACTGTGAACTACAGGATTTGATTTTGCATGGCCCCTTGATTTCCGATGAAGATTTTTGTTCATGTATGACATGCACTCTTTCTGAGCAGTAGTTTCAACCGTTACTTGGAATTAATTGATTTTTACACTTGGATTTACACATCGTAAACACTGAAGATAGTGTTTTACCACTTGATACTTCTGTCAGTCAGTTTGAGCGTCACCTCTGCTGTAGAATCACACTTTTGTGTCATTTGCTGATGCGCTTATTTGCACTTGCAAGGCTGTGTTGATTTCTTGCAGTGACTTGTTTATTTATTGCACCCACCCCGTGAAAGGCTTTTTTACATTTTCATGAAAAGAAGATTTTATCCTATTGGACCCACAGGATTTCCTATCATGCGTGTGTTCAGTTGCTCTGATAGGCCCCAAAAAGTCTGAGGATGGTAGATAAGGTGTGTGCAAAAGTACAGTATGTCCACAAACAAATACATGCTCAAACACACACTAACTTACACTGAAGACAAACAAAAAATGTATATATTTAAATATATACATTTTTTGCCCCTGCTTGGTAATAACAGCTAATAGAATAAGGGGTGGATCAAACGGAGTTGGTGGTATGCTAAGAAGACACCAATACTTTCAAGATGTGTGTTGGGCCATTGTTGGTTTTATGCAAATTGTGCAATTTTGCAAATTGGGAGGAAGACCCTTCTCCTGGGTCTCATTGTACTCCTTGATTGTATTTGGTTTGGAAATTCACCTTCTGAAGGGAAAGAAATTAAAATGCTAAAACGCAAAAATGTCCTTCACGTCTGGACATATTGTGTGGCTTCTTTAAAACATGCATTTAAAGAAATAAGGATTTCAAACATGGCAGTAATCAATTTGCATGGATATATTAACATCCATCTCCCTGGCCTTGTGGTTTCCAGGTAACCAGTGGCTAATTGCTTTTTCATTGGAGCATTATTCTTATTTTAATTATTCAAATATTTCCTTGTGGATGGTTAACAATCCTCCACGCCAGATGAGGAAAGCAGATTGAAAAATGAACAAAGATCAACTAGTGTGCTATAATTAATGATAATGAGATCTTGATGAGGGCAGACTAAATGGATGGATGGGAAGCTGTAGAATGACTTGAAATTTCAGTTGTAGATGATATATTAAATAGCGAAAAAAAAAAAATAACTGGAGCCCTATTCACTGGCACAAAATCTTCCCTCTCCAAATCTGCTGAGTTCCCCCTCACCATGGACAACACCATTCTCCTTATTTCTTCCCATGTCATCAATCTTAGCGTCTCCCCAGACAACACCCTCTCCGTTGAATCGCGCATAAAGAGCATCTATTTTTGTGCCTTCGCAAACAGAAACGCACATGGCGGTAACGTAATGTGCAGTTTCATCCGAGCATATTTATTGCCTTTGCCCAGTTTGAAAATCTCTTGCTCTAAAAATAATAGCGTTTGCATCTGAAGGGGTTGGACAATGCAAAAGGTGGTGTGTCATCGCATAAAGCTGGTCCTATGCAATTTTCATGTCACAGATCTTGTTCGTTTTTTGACTCAACCAAACAAGCTTTTAACGCAGATGCTGTTGCTCTATTGTAGTTTCATGCGACTGAATTGCAGCCAGCGGAGCTGTTTTCAAATAAATCCACATTATTTCCCTCCCATTTTCATATTTGTTATGTACCCTATAAATACTGCCTCAGAATGGGGTCTAATATGAAAGGAAGGGCGAAGGAGAATTTGCATACATGAGAAAATGTTCTTTTTGTGTGGGAAAAATGTAATAAACGTTACTATTGGCCTTTTTTAATACCATAAATGTTATTTTGCATGTGGTTTGTATTGTCCACATCTTTTCATACAAAACGCATTACCTGGTGAATCAACATCTATTCCCTAAAATGGCTCTATGCATCACTGCATTGGTGCACAGTTCTCAGAAAGCTGATGGAGGTGGTGGTAATGCAAGTTAGGTGCTTGTTCTTCAATGAGGAAATTGCCTGTTTGACATGCCTTAAACACACTGGTTTTACAGGGAGTGACAATGGATGATCTGATTGACCTTAATGGAACCAAACCCCCACCACACCCACAGGTTCTTTCATTTGTTTTGGTCTACCCTTTGGACAATGGCACCACAGTTGCACTTTGCCATGTCTAAAAATGACCAGAGTGGTGTTAGACAGGGGCGGATCTAGGATGGTTGGAGATCCGGGGCTTAGCCCAGAGGGAGGAAAAAAGTGTCTGCGTGACCTGCGATACAGAAACTCTCAACGTACCACCAAATTAAAGCGGAAAAATGACACCGGAGAACACTTGTGAATTCACACTCTTTAACGAAGGGAAAAAATGTCTAAAATCACTCAAGATACAGTCAGTCTCTTCAGAATTTTTTTTCTGCAGGTCGGTTGGTACCATTCCATCAGCCAATCACAGCTCTGGTACAGGTTGTGGTACCATTGTACATGCCAACAGCCAATCACAGCACAGCTGTACTCATGCATCAGAGAAAATGGCAACGCATTCAAGCTTTTTTCTGTCAGCTGAGTTGCGCACGCGGCAGACTTTGTAAATGCCCTTCTGACAATCACGATTCAAGTGCTCCACAATACACTAAATAGCAAGTAAACTAGGTCTGCTGCAGTGGTCCAACAGTCTATTTTTTAGAACTTGGCTTCGGGGACTAATACTGTGGATCTGAGAGCAAATTTTGTGATGTGAGAAAGTGAGGACGATGAGCGACGTTATTAGCCCAAAGACACAGGCTGCTCTCTGACTGTAGACTTTGTGATGCAGGCTCCTAGTTGAGGCATTGTGCTGATGAGCATATGATTGTCACTGGAGTATATTGGGGAAGCGTAGTTCGTTTCTGAACCAGTATTTTGAGGATCTGCTGCTATCGACAAAATACTTTTCAACTGACCACCGGCGAATTATTAGAACCCCAAAGAAAATAGAAAGTAAATCTAAGAACTGCAGGTTTTCTTATCTTTATCGCACTCTAATGAAAATAAATCACCTTGCATCCAGACCACCGACTAAATACAGTATATGCTTCGCGAATAATCATGTGCATGCGAGACTTCAGACCAGAGTGGAAAAGCGCATCCAATGTAATCCATTAGGATAGAAGGTTAGTGATTGATGTTGATACGAGCTAGCCAAATAAAACCATTTGCCACTGAATGCATGCATGCTTGGCTCGTATCAACATCAATCTCTTATCTTCTATCATGAAGGATTAGATGGCATACTCCCTTCCACTCTGCTCTGAAGTCCCGTATGTTGAGGATTATTCACGCAGCATGTATGAAATCGGTGACTGCTTGGTCCAGGTGCAAAATTATTCATTTAGAGTAAAATAAATATGAGAGAAGTGTGATGGGTTTTGAATTTTAGACACCAAATGCAGCAGCCAGAATTAAAAGGCAAAAACAGCTGAAAATGGGGTGACTCAGAGTAAAAAAGCGAGATTCGCGCTACCAACGGACCTGGAAGTTGCCCGAGGTAGAAAGCAAGGGAGCTCAAAGGTACAAAAAGAAAAGGGAAAATAAAACAAAGATTCCCTTACTAACTACCACTAAACCTCAAATATGCAGCTAATGTCCCAAACAATTCTCTATCTAGAGACCTTACCGGCTAAAGCGCAAATGTAACACTGACACTCTAGCAACGGAAGCAAGGCAGAACTAGCGCTTAAATAAGATGCGGGTAACGCCCCCAATTGATGCCAGCTGGCCCAGGAATCCAATTGGGAGCAAAACGATATCGTCCCGGACAAGAGTTGCAAAAAGAGCTCTCAACGCTTCCAAACCATGACAAGAAGCTGCAGTTATAGACTTACACTAGTCTATTTTCTTTGGGGTCCTTATAATTGGCCAGCGGTCAGTTGAACATTGTTTTGCTAGCTGATGTCGCGTTGGATAGCCACGATGAGAAAAAGTTTGCGGTTCACTTTGCCAGATGCAAGTGACATGACGTATTAATTTTATCAACAATGGAAGGCATATATCTTATAAATAAATGTTACCTTTATCGTTTTATGTTTTTCCCAGATCCTTTTTTTTTTGTTGCACTACTAGCTCGCTCCTAAATGTCACGTTTTAGGCATCATGGACTTTGTGGGTGCAAACATAGATATATAGACCCATTTACAGTCGATGTCATCAGAAAGATGCGTGCGCATCTTGGCAACGGAAGTAGCAGTCTCCCCAATTCAATCTGACGAGTTATGAATCTGCAAACATCAAATTAGATATTTTACCAGCACCAAAATGTCTGGTTGTTGCGTGTACGGCTGTCAGAATTGATCTTCCATTGGTGGTCTCAAGTTCTACAGGATTCCGAGAGGATCACATCCGTATAACGCCCACTTATAAACGTCCACTGAAAGCGTCAGCCGCATCAACATTGACAGCTGTCAATAAGACCGAGAAGCCATGGGTGTCACTCTCAAAATGTTCAACAAGATAACGTTTAATTTTGAAAACACCTACTGATAAAGCTTATTTGAAGTGATGAAAAAGTGCGACGTTCAGGTACTGCACACTATGTTATATACAGGCATAATTTTCCTCCTTAATGTAGCTGTCTTGTAAATTAAGATGATGATTCACTTTACTTCACCCAGCAGCAAATTAGCTAGCTAACTAACTTAGCAGTGTTAAATTCTTACCAGTGTACCTTGAGTTAGGTTCTGTCTACCTGTAGATCGCTTGATAACTTAAATGCACAAAAAAATAACGGATTTCCTCACAAAACTGCAACTTGGTTAAAAAGCAGGTATATCGGTTTCGACAACTGCATGTGAGGTTTCCGTGTGTGCCACCAACCATGACAAGGCGAAATAGTTAAATAGCTAACCTAAAAGACAAATGCGTTTCAATTGAGTTTGATGCTCACGAAATTGAGCAGAGGCGAAAAGTAAAAATCTGACGCGTCACACGCTGCCAGTGGGCTTTGCTCCATTGAAATTAATGTAACCAATTTTTTGACGCGCGTCTCACGGTTACAGACATTAAATGAAATATTTGAGAATAATGGTAAACTGAAACAGATTTCATGTTTGCATGACAACGACGCAGTTAAACTCACTCGCTAGCAAGCCTACAATACAAAAGAAGCCTGCCATGCAGGTACAATTAGCTATCAGGACGTAGTTTTCTGTTTATTCATTCTTATATTATAAACCATGCATCATACGCCGCGATTTTATGCCCTTGTGTTTGAATAGGAGGGACCTCTGATTTTGAGACACAAAACTCCAAGTCCCTGTAGTGACCCTGTAGTAGGTCTTTCCTTTAATGAATTTCCTTTTTCGTGCGTTTTAATTTGGCGTTTTTCACGATGACCCATTTGTCACAAAATCAAAACGCACGAAAAAAGAAATTTATTGAAGGGAAGACCTGCTACAGGGTCACTAAAATGCTATGTTGAAACCATGTGAAAGTTGCAACAATAGCCATGAATATTTCCCACTTTACAGTACCGATGCAGATGACGCCCTATATCCGTCATTTTTCAATGGATGTTTAGTGCAGATATTTCTATTACAAAGTGTCATGGTCTTATGGTGTGGTTGTGTCTGAACTGCAGGAATTGACTCAGAATGAAGAGCTGAACGCCTTCACACAGACTATCATAAGAGGATGGAATCTGGTCCAGAGATGATAGTTAAGAGCAGTGTTTCTCAACTCCAGTCCTGGGAGCCCCCAGCCCTACACATTTGAGTGCCAGCTCAGCAATAGCATTATTCAGTCAATCAACAAATCCGAATCATGAGTGTTTTGATGAATTGAATCAGGTGTGATAAACCAAGGCTGGGACAATCATGCATAATAATTCAACTACTTTTTGAGTTAAGCAACACTGTTGAAGTGGATTTGCACAGGGAAAAACTTAAATATTAATATGAAAGGGACAAATATTAATTTAAGTACTGATTTTCATAATTATCTTAGGCAGGGGACCAAATATTAAACATTTTCTGTTTATTTTTTATTCTGCTATTCAGATTTCATGGATCATGCAACTTCTGAAATACAAATTACCCACAAGGTAATTTTACTTTTCTTTTTAGTTTAAATGCAGCTTTTTCTGTTTGCTGAGCAATTGATACATCAATGATAAATTACTTCATCAAGGTATTGTTTTCACCATGTTCTAGTAGATCCATAAATCCAGCAATCACTTAATTGTAAAACACTGTTCTTCAAGGTGCACTATGCAAGTTTGTTTATTTTGACTTCTCTTGTCATTCGAACTCTAACAAAACAGAAGTAGCCCGCCCCTCCCTCCCATAGTTTTTTTCCTTCCCATGTTTCCATAACTGTCAGCTCTTGTCGGCGATTGGCCGGCACGGTTTGTTATGTTACGGGGCACAGCCTGTGCCCTTTTTGTTTATTTGCAGTTTGTGCGGTCTCAAGAGCCCAGATTTTTTTTTCAGTGAATTTAGGGGCAGGCAGCTAGCCGATCGTGGAGAGATGTTGGCGAATTGAGACAAAAAATATAATCGCGCAGAAAGTAAACAAACTTGCATTTGTGCACCTTTGATTATGAGGTTTAATGTCTGAAGGCAGTGTTTCTTAGCTCCTATCCTGGGGACCCAAAGTATTATGTATGTTCATACTAGCTCTGTTTTGGGACGCCTGATTCACTGATCCAAGGGGTTGATGATGAGGATTAGCTGATTAACTGAATCATGCCATTGGTGAGCAGGAACACAAATGTTTGGGGGTGTGGGTCCTCAGGACTGGAGTTAAAAAACAGTTTCAGGTGCATGATGTTTGATAATCTAGGCCCCTTTCCATCGCATACAGGCCTGAATTATACACGAGAATTTTCTCAATCTGTCTTTTGCATATTGCACACTAAATCCAAGCACTAAAGCAGGATTCCTCAAATATGATCCGTAAATGCAAAAGGTTTTCTTTCCTCCTAGGGGAATTTATTGTACAATAAGTTACAATAATTAGCCAGACTGGATCATACCTGACATCCTGATATAGGAAGAGAGGAAAACCAGCAGTTCTCTGCCCTAGAAGGCCATAAATTTACCCACAGGATGCTGAAGGCTATAATTCTGAAAAATATAAAGCTTTCTGTGATCCATGGCAATAAACGATTCCCCCAACATTAGCAGAATGTGGCATGTTGCTTTGGTTTTTGGAAGAATCCCACCTTTAATGTGTAGCTCAGTCCTTCTGTTTGTTATGCGTCTCTCTCCCCTTTCATCAGTGTGCACGAAGGTTTCTCAAGGCAGTCTTAATGGGAGCACAGAGGCAGGGAGACAGCCGGCAGCCTGGTCATAATGGATCTTGTTTAAAAGTAATGCTGTGAGCTGAACTCGTCTCCTCATTAGCAGGTGTCTGGGATTTAATTACGAAGCCGCACAGAATTAACGTCAGTTACATTTCTAAAAACGCTGAGGATACAGTAGGAAATAATGTAAATGTAGTGTACACACCTAATTAATGGACTGTAAGCAGAACTGCTCTGCACATGACTCTGCCGCTTTCAAAGGATAAAGCTTCTGTCATGTTACACCTACAATTTGCCCCGAGCACTAGGATATCTGTATGCAAATACGGACAATCGACGCCTCAATGGCATTTTCAAATTCTCTTCCTGGGTGTTAACCGAATGAAATGAGAAAGAGTTGATGAGATAAGAATGAAAGCCATGTGGCGGTTTGTGCCCTGAATCTAAATTGCGGAAACAGCTAGATTAGAGTTGGAGCCACAATGGTGCGTGCACAGCAGAACTTCAACAAAACTGTGTGTAAAAAAAAGAAAACACACACACACACACACACACACACACACACACACAAAAAAAACCACTCAAGAGTGTGATCAACATATAAATACAACTTTATTTTGAACCAAGGACAAGGGCTGATGAGGATGAAATTTGACAATGTTTAAATATTATTCTACCATCAGTAAAACATTATTCATAAGGTGTAGTATTGCACCGCACTGCCCAGCTATCCCCAAGCCCTCTGGATGGCTCAGTGTCTGCAAGCCGTTCAGATGTGGATACAGTGACTACATCACCCCCTCCTACAAGGCCCGGATAAAATCTGATAGGATGTGGACGGAGGGGTTGGTGATGTGTCTCTTAAATTCATTCTCCAGTCAGGCAGTCCTGAGATGGGGTACATACGTGCTTCACTGCTGGGCTTTGGGCATTGTTCCAGAATTGGTGGTATGTAGCTGATTCCATCATATCTGCCCTATACGGCTCAGTATACTACACATGCCTCAGGGCACCATTGAGAGGGGCCATCCACTGGAATGGAGTGGGACAAAGGCAGTCACAGGTAGGGGATGTTTCAAAGCTCGACCCTGTCGATGACTGGCTGAGGACAGGGTGTACAGTGGCCTGTCAAGATGCACCCAGAGGGGTAAGTATGACTTTCTTGGGGCAAATACTGAGGAGAGGGGGCACATACTGAGGGTTTAGGAACATTCATTAAGTCACAGATCCAGTTACACAGAGCATAGACACACAACTGTAAAAGCAAAGAAAAGCCTGACCCTTGTACTGTATAATGATGTGTCTTGTGTTTGGCTGAGGAGTTGTCTTGCTCCTATGTACTACATCCTTCAAGTCGGGATCTCACATCGAAGATGGAAGCAGTGTCTGCTGGTTTTTCGTGTTTTTCTCCATTTACTTGTAAATAATTGAAGGCTCCGATTGGCTAAACTGTGGCCACACCTTGTTCCACACACTGAAATTGGAGGCTGATTGAAAGGAAATCACAAAAAAAAAAAAAAACAGCTAAGACCAGCCTTCAGAACTTCACCATTAGAGCCCTGCCTTATGTTTTCCTGATGTCACGGTGAAGTGACCAAGCACTGGGACTCCCTTGCAATCAGACACTGTCATTAGCGCTTTAATCCACCCATGAAGAAGTGAGCAAACACACGAGGGCCGTTATTGCTGCTATATGCCTCTTACCGGCTGTGATTTATATGTCTCGCACACTTAATAAATTAAAATGAGAATAACAGCACTGGATGATCCAGAAACATGAGATATCTTACAGTTGTTGTCACTTTAATGGCCTCAATATATCCAAGCTAAAGGCCCGTACTGTCTCAAGACACAATTAACGTGGCCGGTGCTGTTTCTTAACTGTGTATGTAATCTTTGCCTCTCAAAAGCTGTCAAAGTGAATGCAAACTTGAATCAATACTTGCTTAAATTTTACAGGTTGAACACTGGTTCATGTCCACTGGAGCACTGTGAATGGTGTTGAGCTTTGTTAGTTTTCCCCATTCATTACCTCTGCCAAGGAGGTAATGCTTTCAATTCAGGTTGTTGCTTGCAAAAAGTTTAAATTTCATAGATTTCCATGGATTTAATTTCAAAACCAACCCTCACTTAACTTCACACACTAGTAGGCCTTGGGCCTACAATTGATTTTCAACAAAGGTATAAGCCGAAATCCCCCTCTCCCCCCCACCTTTTTTTGAAATAACCTCTATCAGAATGTTCCAATTCAGTTGAAACTAAGCTAATTCAATTCTTTTCAACACCGCATCATATGATGTGGGACTTACTTGACCGACTTGATCTCAAGAGGGTTCAGAAGTGCATGTGATCATCATATTACTGTCATGTAGCCAGATGTCCAAGGAAATTGGACAACTCAGCCATCTCCCTTCATGCACCGTAATTGTACCCACAGCCATTGTACGTCAACTACCTCAGCTAATTGAGCCTTAAGAAGATAGTTTGACACAGAAGATGAGTAAAATATTGAGAATATGCCCATGACACCAGGGGATTAATATGCCATTTTTATGTTCGGAACTTGATTAAACAAGTTGGGATGCAGCAAGAAGCGCTGCCAGGCAGCAAAAGGCAATACAATTGGAAAAAAAAAAAAAAACACTCCAGTGGACATGTTGACAACTCTGCTGACCATAGAAAACAACTGCAATGCTCATCAAGGGGAAATTAGTGAACCGTCACCTTAATGAATTTCTGACATAATTTCCAGATACCGGGATGAACGCTCAAATTAGCAGAGACTCACGCTGTCAAACGAAAAATATGAAATGCACTGCGGATTCATATGCATCAATAAACAGCTTTATTTCAGAATATGCACACGAATTAATGAGGATTAACATGAAATTCCGCGGTGTTGGAATGACGGTAGCTGTGATATTTTCACAGATGGTAGGATATTCTGTTATGAGCCCATGAAATAGGACTGTAAAGAATCAGTCATTCTTAAAGTCATGAATTGGCACTATTTTGCATCTTCTACAGTTTCATGCACTGTGTACTCCCACTCCTTTCCTCTCTAAAAGAAATGTATTAAAAGCAAAAGTTTTATAGCGGTCTTAAATGCCACATTTATGGGACATGCTTACTGTGCGTGAGCTATGAGCTGGCAAGCATGGTCAGAGCAGAAGTATTTATTAAAACTGCAAACTGCTCCCAGACCTCCACATTAGGGATCCAATTTGTAATAAAACATTCAAGATTCCATAGTTTATGTTGCTTTTCATTTTTTAAAATCTAATTAAAACACCCCATTGGAAATTTTTTAAATGAGATGTCTGGGGAAATTCTTAAGTTACAGCCCTCGATTACTCCAATTTAGATGTGAGAAATAGCATATAATAAACAGAAGAACACCTAATTTTCTAATTGTTTGTTTGCCTGCTGCTGGTGGATCCTTACAAAATGATTCTTTAAAAATGCTAAATTATCTGACATACGGCGCCTCAGAGAAGTAAACCTTATAAAGTGCTTTGATTGGCTATATAGCCATGTCATCATCAAGCAATTGCAATGCATCAAGATTCTACTGAAAGTTATATTATATTATATATATATAACAGGAGAATATTTTGTATCAGATCATACACTGTGGCATGAGTGTGCAAATGCACATGTTGAGTGCAGTGAAAATGTACTTGTCCCCTTCCTGATTTATGCTTATTTTACATCTTTAAATGTTTCAGATCATCCGACAAATTTTTATATAATACAAAGACAACAAGTGTAGACTGAAAGTATACAGTACCTGTCAAAATTTTGGACACCCTTTGCTAATGTCACAGCACTGTTTTTAGAGAAATTTAAACGGCTTATCTTCTCTATATTATCTCAAATGGAATCTTGTAAAAGTTAAAACAGTCAGAAGTGAAAAGAGAATAATTTACTTGTTTGAATTGTGTCCATAACTTTGGAATTCTCAAAGAAGCCATATTTTGAAATGTAAACAGACAAATAAACTCCTTCTATTTTCCAATAGCCCAATTAAAGTCAAGTGGTTTTGGGACTTATTTGGCAAAAAAGTTGATGAAAAGCCACCTCAAGTGCAGCATGTTTTTGGGAAGTTGGACAGCCGTGCAACTGCAAATTCATTATGTTTATATGACTGCCCTTGTTTAAAAAAACGTGAGAGTGCTCTGCAAATATGACAACAAATGGTGGTTAGTTTGATGGATTTAAGAATTAGAATTAGATAAAGGCTGCTTATTGCTTTACTTAACATGTATTGTAAGGAAAATGTGGGTGTGTCCAAACTTTTGACAGGTACGGTAGCTTTTAATGAACTACTGAAGATAAAGAGCTATTCAAAACCTCTATCGTTCATGTGAAAAACAAATTTCCTCCCTAAAGCTAATAACTGGTTGTGCTACCCTTGGTGGCAGCAACTAAAATCAAATGTTGCAATAACTGGCAATGATGCTTATTAATTGATGTGGTGAAATTTCGGCTCGCTGTTCTTTGTAGAATTGTTTTAATTCAGCCACCTTGGAAGGTTTTTGGGCATGAACAGCCTGCTCAAAGTGTTGTCAGTACATCTTTATCGCAGTCACTGTAACTCCACCTTTGTTTCCTTTGAGCCATTCAGAGGTGGACTTTCTTGCGTTCTTCGAGTCATTGCCCTCCTATACAACCCAACTGTGTTGGAGCTTTAGGTCATGAACTGATGGCTGGCCATTCTTCCTCAGGATTTTCTAGTATAAAGCAAAATTCATGTTCTCAACATTTATGCAAGTCACTCAGGTCCTAAAGCAGCAAAGCAGCCCCATACCATCTCACTACCACCACCATTTCCTGTCTGTTGGTTATTGTGGACTGCTGTGTTAGCTTATTATGCCAGATTCAATGTGACCGTTGTCTCCCAAAAATTCCAGTTTTGAATCATCAGTTTACAGAATATTGTCCGAAAAGTCAGTTCGATTTTTTTTGGCAATGCAGGACAAGTCTTTGGGCTCTAAATTCGGAGACCAGGCGCAGGCGCGGGGAATGGGGGGAGTGCCATGCCAATGGGGTGTATCCAGGTGTATTTTGCAATTTTGTGCCCGGTGCAGCACGGCGCAAGTACTCCTCTGTCCCGCCTCTGTCCCTTCTGCCAGCGCAAGTGGCAAAGAGTAAGGAGAGAAGGCGTCAGTGGGTTTAACACAGCTGAGTCAAATCTTTACCAATCAAAAGAGCTCCTCCCCTCACCTTTAAAATTGGAATAAAGAAGCTTCTGTCTTATATCTACATGATGCGTGAATGTTGCATTTTACTTTGCTGCTTCAGGCAAGTTTTCTGCTCCACTTACATCTATATTAAGCATTACGAATATGAGTTAGCTGGATAGCTAGGGCATTCGCGAATTATTACCATTAGCGAACTTGAATGGAATTTCAAAACGAAACTACGCCAGATCATTCAAACTGGAAGTTGGAATGAAATACAATGGTTGCTCATTTATTTCTTCTGCCTGCATCACTGGGAAGAGAAGCAATGGATAGCCTGTTCCTATTATTATATCCTATTGCTGCTTAAAATTTTGGGATTAACATGCATGGACAACAATGCAAGATATGTTACACATTTATTTTCAATATGTGATCTTGACTTAATACAAGATCATAGCAATCAGGCTGTATTCCTTTCCCCACTAAAAACGATAAAACCTAAGTGACAATAATAGCATTAAGCCGCTTGCACACTGCACGCGAAACAAATTTTTCGAACGACACAGATTGCATTCAAAGTCAATGCAAAGACGCGAATACACGCATTGACTTTGAATGTATTCAGTCATGCGAAAAATTTGTTTTGCGCCCGGTATGAAAGCAGCTGAAGGACACATACCCACGAAATTGTCACTGTGTCTCGATGAATATATGACACCTCCCCCTACTACGCCGCCACACCCATCTACCAAATTGTGCACGTCCGTCTATCAAATTGCCAAAGTGGCTTTGCACGGTGTTGCACCGCACAAAATTACCTCTGTGCGGGCTGCACTGCACGAAATTACCACTGCATGGGCTACGCCACGCTGCACCACCCTGCGCTGCGCCAAGAAATTAGAGCCCTTTGTGTTCTTTTTGGTCACTTCTCCAACGGCGAATAAACAAAATCTTACCAAGCATTTCAATTTCAATGCATTTTAAATTATTACCAAACATTTCAAATTATTCCTATGACCTTTTTTCTCAGGAAAAAAAAAATTTGGCATTGATGTGAGAAAACAACTTCTTTATAGGTTTGTCCATGGGGTATGATGATTTCACTTATCCTATGGACAAAGCTAATCAAAATTATCTCAACCAAGTCACATAATTTTTCGTAAGAAAAAAGACAGTAGAAATAAATGATTTACATTTAACCACAAGATTGAAATGTTTGGATAGATTTTGTTTTTGCTCAGTGTGGATGCAATTTTTGCCCACTCTCTTTTTTTGTGGAATCACAAACACTGGCCTTAACTGATGAAAGTGAAGCCAGCAGTTCTTTGGATGTTAATGTGCCTTCTTTTGTGAGCACCTGGATGAGTCGTTGTGCTCATGGAGGAATTTTCATTGGCTGGCTCACTCCTGGCTAGGTTTACATCTGTTCCAAGATTTTCTCATTTGTTGATTTTGGCTCTGAATGTGATTCACAAGAGTCCCAGAGGCTTAGGTGGCTTCGTAAACCATTACAGAATGGTGGATGTCAGTGACTTTGTTTCTCATCTTTTCTGAAGTTTCTTGAAAATTGTGGCATCATTTTATGCATTATGACTATTCAGATTGCCAAACAGGTTCTGCTTAATTAATATTTAGATTCAACAAGGCTGACAGCAATCATGAAAATGCAATGCAATCTGGTGAAATTGAACTCAATTAACCATAAAATTTGTTTAATCCTAATCAGTAAAACGTGGGTCAGAAATGACCCGGAGCATGAAAAAACATTCAGAGTTTTCACAAATCTCAATTTATTGATTGCAATTATTATTATTTTTTTTTAATCAAATTTTGTTGTTTTATGATGTGTTAGAAAATTTTAGGATCACTTGAGTGGTTTTAATGCATTAATAAAATTGTCAACCGGTCTGTACTGACCCAAGCGAATGTTGTCACTTACTACATGCTGAAGTTATGATTTTGTCAGCTAATATTGGTTTTGTTTTGCAGGAATGCAAAGAAATGAACTATGGCAAGTAAAAGAACAAGATATACAACCCAAAATAATAGTCATGCTTTATCTAACTGTACTTGCAATTATAAAGCTATTTGTGTCAATCAGTTACTATTGATTCGTATTCAGCGGATATTATCTTGCTTATTACCTCATTTCATTCAAGCTGAGAAAGGATTGTTAAAATATGAAAAATAGAAAAACAAACTTTTTGTTTACCTTGTATAAATCGTAATTTTCATACAATGGTTTGACTGGTTTGAGACGTTACTTTACATTACTTAAAAATTCAGAAAAAAGAAAATACTTGTAATACTTCTTTTATATTTGGTATATAAATGAATTATTAGTGTACCAAGCATGAAATAGTGTCAACAAGATTGTAATTTCAATGTTTGAGTTATTAAGGAAAACAAATTTTCAGTTTCACATTTTCACTGTTAAAAAAAAAAAAAAAAGTTGTCTCAACTGAAAAAAGTTAGTGTCCAGGCTGCCTTAAAATTTCAAGTTAGCTAAATTTAAGATTATATGTTGAAGATTACCTCAACTTGTCATCTCAAGTTCAATGAGCTTTTTTCAATGAAATTTTAAGGCAGCCCGGACACTAACTTTTTTCAGTTGAGACAACTTTTTTATTTTTATTTATTTTTTTTTACAGTGTTTCTACATATACGGAGAAATGTGAAACTTCCATATGGTTTTAATCTCATTTATTTCAAGCATACATAAAAGTAGAGAGTTTATCCTTGTAAATGAGCTATTGATCATTAAAATAGGAGCAGTATTAGATATTTTGTGAATTTTTAAAAATTCGGGTCAGTTCTGACCTAGATTTTACGCCAACAGGTTTTACTGATGATGATTAAATGTTACAGTAACACTTTACTTGAAGGTATCGTCATAAGAGTGACTTGACACAGTCATGAACATGTCATAAACATTATGTAAATGTCATAAACGTTGTCATTAAGTGTCATTCGGTTTTTGAGATGACAAGTTGACATTTTTTGGGTCGTCTTGATTATGACCACTACGTCATAAGAGTGACATGACACTGTCATAACTGTTGCATGACACATGTAACAGTTATGACAGTGTCATGTCACTCTTATGAGGGTACCTTCAAGTAAAGTGTAACCAATGTTTGATTTATTAACTAAAGGGGCAATGTCTTTTTCACATGGGCAGTTCAATAGCTTTTTTCCCATGATTGTTAAATGAAATTGTCATTTAACTCTGCATTCACTGTTTACTCAGATTATTTGTCTAATCTCAAAATTAGTTTGATGATCTGAAACATGAATGTGTTACAAAGTTGGAAAAATTGGAGAAATCTGGATGGGGGCAAATACTTTTTCCTCATCGCTGTAAACAAATGATTTCATTTTCTTTTTAATTCTGAAGTTGGTTGAAGAAGAACTTTGTCTCTGTATCTTAAAATGTTCGACTCCCCGCTGTACCTTAATATGTATTACTATATCATATCAGGAGTTCTGATGGTAACAAAGTCTGACATTTTTTTAATAGACTCCAGGTTGCCAATTGCTAAAAATCATGAAATAAAGGGAACAACGGACTCAGGATGCATCCTAATGAACACTCTTTTCTCCTCCTCCATTTTAATTCAAATCACCCTGAATCCCATTCAGGTGTGGAGAGTGAGAGAGAGAGAGAGAGTAATGAATAGCCTCCCCATTGTTCAGTCCAGATACATTTTGTCATTTTTCGTTGAACCAGGGCTTTGGCCCAAAAGAATGGAAGCCTAATTGCAATATTTCTGTCATCTTTCATATGGATGTGGAGCAGCTTAATTTTGCTCATTTTTAATTTATTATATCTGAGATGAGATGGGAAGATCTCCCTTTAGTGGGAATAATAAAACAAAAAACCAGGAACATATCCCAGATAGCAGAGATGAAAATACACATGCAGCCTTCTTTCCTGCATCCAATAAACACTACCGCATCCAGCCTAATGTCCCTGACAGAAATGCAACATACAGTAATATATTATAGACGGGTTTGCTTTTTGGAAAATAATGATATTACGCCACAGCAGTTATCTTACAGTATTTGTAAGTAGCATTTTTTTATGCATATGCTGTGAAGTGTTGCAATATTATGATTTATTTTATTTCATTTTATATGTATTCAAATTACAATGGGAATCTAGAGCCCCCTCAATGCTAGTTGATAAACATTGAGCTCAAGGCATTAAATCCGGGAGAATTCTAAAGCTATTTACAACTGGGAACTGGTTGGCTGAGCAGCGTGTGTTTGTGTGTCACTGTGTGGAAACCTGCATTCTATATTTATGCATTTACACTTTTAAAAACTTTTTTCAACAACTGAAAATGAAAACAATTGCTATATTTTTACACATTTTTATATTTGATCTATATACTGTGAGGGCAAAATAATATTTTTGCAATACCATTCAAATTTTTTTCAGTAAAATTTTGATATATTGCACTATACTGCACTTCCGTAAAGGTATTTCCATAAGGGTTTTTGTTTTGTAAGAGTGTTGAGGAAAACAGTCTTGCTGACAAGCTCACTTTTGAGCACAGTTCCCAGGACTGTAAATGCTCCCCTTACTCCAGTGCTTTCTTGCCCTCACCCATTAATACCCAGTTTCCGCCCCTACCCTGAGGGTAGATAAGGCATCTCGTTGTGATAGTTGTAGTCGGGGCAGACCTTCTGGACTAGGCGGTAGTCCGTACTGTAGAAGGAGATGTAGATGCAGATGACCTTGAATGGTTTCGAACAGATCCAAGAGACGTGGCTCTGGGTTTGCTCCTGGAAGCAGGTCTTAGATGGGTCATAATTGCACAATGAGGTCTTCTTGTTGCGGTCCACCTTCTCGTAGTCCACGCGGCAGTTGAAGATCTTAGAGTCCTTCGGGTAGACCACGCTCTGACGCTCCAAGTCAAACTCCACCGCTTTGACAGGCGGGACCAGGCTGACAGAGATGTTTCCTTGGCCTGTAGAGTTGTGTCGAAAGTACACGCTGAAGGTGCCATTGCCATGGTCCACAATCTTGCCGGTGATCAGCAGATTGAGGCGCACTGTTTTTATGTTGGAATAGAAGTCGCCCCAGCCGAACATCTTTTTAAATTTCCCGGTCTTGACGATGGGGTGGCGTTTCGCTCGTGAGCCGCCGCTGTTTGGCTGTGAATCACCTCCCAGGGTGTCCCAGAAGTCCTGCTTGGAGAGGGGTAAGGGGGCGCGGTATTGCAGCTCCAGCCTCGTGGCATTTGCAGCACGGCTCTTCTTCTGCAACATCCAGCGGCCCAGGGGTGAGAGGCCCTGCCCATCGAGGACGCCCGCTGACTTAGGCTGCTCGCCAGTGCCTGCCTTGTGGCTGGAGGAATGGTCTTCCTGCCGCAAAGCCAGCTGTGATTGAAAACAAAGAGCAAAGAGTTGCAGAGAAGAGAAAGAGAAATATAACTTGAGAATTGCTGACCATGACTCAACAGCGATCTCAAGCTCTCGGTCCTATTTCTTGAAGCTGGATTATGATCTTAGTTGGATGACTGCACTAAGTAAAACCAGGGATGTTCCCAAATCCAGAAAAAGTCAAAAAATAACTTTTCTGTGTTTTACTTCACTCAGTTATCCATCCAACTCCATAATCCTTTAATGAAATACTTTCCAACGGAATGAGCAGAATAACAGCACCCCTGGGAACCTATGCTTTTATGTTCACTAGCCATGAATGACTGCACAGAAATACATGGACCAGGCATATCTAAGTTAGTTCTATCCCCACAAATCTTCTTTGGGTCGCTCAGTTATGAGCCAGTATTTCTTCACAACTTTGAAATTTGATCACTTTTATTTTTTATTACATTGACCCCCTCCCCCATCAACACCACCGCCAGCAGCCCAGCACACAAGAACTCAATGTACAATGCAATTTGCAATGACTCAGTCCCTGCCATCTGTACCTCAGTGGGAGAAACGATAACCTCGCACTGAAAAGGTGGAAGGCGACAGCGAAGCTGTGTGCGAATAAACCTTTTGATGATGTAACTCCGAAACAATCCCACTAAACTTGCGCGCAAAGCTGTTAGGTCTCGAGGAGAAAAATAGAGATGGTGAAGTTAACAAGCAGGAACAATTAGGACTTGCTGGACAGTAATGGCCTATTAGCTGGTAATTGTTCTTAGGACTCGGGGTCTACATGATTCAGTTCGGAGGGACGCGTGGAATAGGGGGCTTGTGTATATTAAACTTCATTTATTGGGACCTGTAAGTGCAAGCCGTCACCTTCAGGGCCTGTATGTTACAATGTGTAACATATTCACACTACAAAAAATATATTAAGCAAATATAGTAATGCTATGCTATATTTAGAGATAAAATATTATTCCCATTGCTTTGCTAAAGAAGGTGAAAATGTCAATGAGGTGAGATAGTCAGTCATTTCAAGATTTACCAATTGGGGTAATAAAGTCTTGTTCAAAGAGTTGTTTCAGGAAGTATAATACTAGCTTTATTCCTTCATTTACCTGGCGGTTACGCAGCAGAGTGCATATGATGCCAGAGCTTCTTTTTAACATCAGAGCTGTGCTAACATTCACTGGTGCGACGGTGAGGTGAGACACTGAGGGAATTCAACTAGCTCGAAGAAAGCTTTCTTTTGTGATCTCCAGATGTGTGCTTGTGTGATAACCCTGCCTATCGTTTACTGGACTTCCGTGGAGTAATACGGAGAATTATTGAAGGGGTTTACATTAATGAAAATCCATGTATTTGAACCCACAACTTAGTATGCAGGCTGACAGTGGCTTTTGTTCATAAGGTTTCAACCAGACTTATTTTGATAGATCACTTGGTTCACTTGATTTACTTACCTTCTTCTTTTGCCAAATGCTGGCTTTCGCAAGCAATCCTATGGAAATTTTTTGATATTTTAATATCTTCACAGCGAGGCCTTTCTCTTTTGTAATGAATAAAAAATCAGAAGTTGCAGACTTACCGATTTTAATCTATTCAGGCATTCATATTTCAGATTCCCTGCCCCGCATTGAAACTGCTCTGACAAGCAAATTGTCCCTATTTCATCTCCACACACCCAGCATGCAATAGTTTCCAGTCCCTCCCCCTGCTCCACTTTCTGCCCTCGCTCGCTGTACCCCCAAAGGCAGTGCCCTCAGCCTGGGCACCATATGCTTCTTGGCCCTGACACAATAAAGGCCACTCTGTCTCATTGGTCCACCAGTTAAATGAATCATTTCCATGTTGAAAGTTAAAATTTGAAAGAGTTTTTGAGGAAACTTACTCAACTTTAAGAAAACTGATATCCTATATATGCAAATACTCGGAACAACCTAAAAGGACAGCTGTGCTCCAAGTGGTCTGACTGAATTTAGATGAGTTTTGCATGCCAATCAAACTAGTTTCAGGGAGTTTGATAACTTCTGACCTCAAACCAAGAAAAGGTCAGAAGTTTATATCGTTGACCATGCACTTGCATGGAGGTTGAGATGCCAGGACAACGGGCTTCAGGGCATTGGCACAGCTCATGCCAGCAGTTGGGATGTGGAGTGAAAAGAAATCATATGTAGTTCCGATATAATTGACAACATAGGTGAAGTTGCAGATGATATGCGGCTGTGGTTTTCAAACCGCTCTCTGGGAAAGCATGCTGGTTCCTGTTGCTAGGATAATCCATAATTTTAACAGGACTTCTTTCTTTTATACTTTTACACTCAAATATTATGGCTTACTTGCATCTTTGAACTCTTCATTATTAAAAGCCAAAACTGCCTTGTTATTACTTTACCAAATTTCCCGTTTCCATGTTATGGTGTTTAATCTTCCACCAATTAGCCCCTCATTCTTTTATCTTTCTAGAAATTCTCACTTCTTTATACATCATTGATTTCAAAATAGCACAACATCCCCATTAAGAATAAGGGATTTCTTTCTTCATTGCATGCAAAGCTATGTCAGAGAAAATGTGACAGGCCCAATAACCCTTCAAACATGAAAAGAGTCTAATTTTTAAAAAGTCGCTGCTTATTAAAATTCTTGGATCGCAGCACTGGTAGGGACGATAACCAATATACGCAGGTGTCATGCGGACTGAGTTTGAAGTAGGAGGATCAATAAACCTCAAGAAAAAAGTATATGACCTGGTCATAGTATTGGCAGGAGTTTCAGGCTTTGGAATGCAGAGTGAGGATGAGAAGTAAAGTTATCATTCCCCAAACGGTTCAAATTTAGGTAAAACTCTTCGGCACAGTTTGAACCATTTGAGGCACTTTTCCTCTTTTCTATTCTGGGTCATTTGCGCTGCTGGGCCGGCACAGGGTCTGTATATTTAATCATCTGGAAATTGATATAGCCTCACAGAAGTTCCTGGCAAGCCTGCAGAATGACGGGATTAATTAGCATGGAAATCCTCTGATGTTCTGACAGTACTTAAAGGTAACTGGGTGAGACGAAGCACAGGGCAGAACTGAATGAACAGCAAGGTAAAACCCCTGGGGGGGTTCTTCAGTTCTTAACCTATCAAGACTGCCCTTGAGAAGAAAAGTGGCCAATGGGAAAGCTGGACTGTGGGACGGAACTGCAGCCCGCAGTAATCCCCATTATGGATGATCAGATACATTTCATTGAACCCCATGAGGCAATTCGTTCTCTGCATTTGACCCATTATAGTTACCTAGGTGCAGTGGGCAGCAACATTGCAGCGCCTAGCTAGAAACTCCAGTTCTAAAGCCAGAGCATGGGTCAGCAAGTACAGCAGGTCTGTTCCTATACAGTTTGTACTTCTAGGTAGGAAGAAATCATAGTGCCTCGAGGAAACCCAGATGAACACAGAGGAACGAGCAAACTCTGAGACATCCTGGCTGGCCGGGACTCAAACGTAGAAACTACTAATTGTGAGGAAACAGCCCTATTGTGAGGATTCATAAGTTTATGAACCTCAACAAGCTGATGAGATTATTATTGTCATATGTTTATGAGCAACTTAGTCTTGCTCACTGCACAGCAATTATTCAAACATCCTAATAATGCTCAAATGACTAAGGTTCTGAGCAACCTGGTCAGTTTCAAAATACCACATTGCAATGCAATTATTCTCTTGGTCAAACTCATGACACTGCGAGCCTGAGAGGAGAGGTTTTCTATTGTACGAAATTCTGAATTGGTGACGGCATCAGATTAGAGGGAACTCAGCTGTTTGTCTATGTGAGAGCCCACAGGCTTTGACTGGGCCATCTGCAGTCACTGGGATTGTGATTCATCCCTTTCTGCCTAATGACTATCACCGAAATCCATGCAATGGGGGCAAATTGAAGCTATAAATCCTTGTCGTTAATCCTAAATTGACAGGTGAACACTGACAGGTATATATATTAGCTAGCCATATGTGCCACAAAAATTAATTTGCTTGCATTACTTTTATAGTGGGATTTCCTCTGCACTGATTAGTCAAGTTCGAACAGAACTATCATTTCCTCCCACTAAATCCAAAGGTTGTTCATGCTTATTGAAAACATCCAATTTAATCGCGATCTGGCATCAAGCAGAAAAATGATTTTGCTCTACCTGTGTGTGAATCTAATACAAAATAGGTTGCTTTCCTGAGCTGAGATGTTAAATCACACTCATTTTTAAAAGAACATTTTCATTCCTGATATAGCATACATTTTTAATTAAAAGATCAAATTGCTCACAGTCTGTACACCTACTTGATGTTCCTCAAGTAGCAGCCAAGCTCATCGTGTCGTTGGTGGCAGACCTCGTCTTTTATTGCATGATTAAAACTGCCCTTTATCTGCTCATTCCACTGCCTAACCGGCAGAGTGGAAGGTAATTTCACACCAAACAAGAGCATTGACTGAAATGAATAATTTACAGGGACCTGAAGAGGAAGATTGGAGGGGGATGATTGAGCGCTCTCTCCAGTCGTTTGGGACCTCTGCTGGCCCAGATTTGCAAACTCTCCTCGGTTTTAGGTGTCCTGACCAGATGTACAACCCTGAACAGGCTGTTTGGTTTTCTGTCTTGTCAGCAAGACTCCACTTTGCGGACAACAAGAACTGTAATGGGGGTTGAGAAAGTGGTAGGAAGGAAGGATCCTGAGAGAGAGGAGAAGGCTAATTTGTGATTATCTACCACGACGGGGCATGATCACGACTGAGCCAAGCCAGGTATAAAACTAAGCTAAGATTTCCTCACCTGCTAATTTTAAACCTACCTGAAACGTTACTGTGAATGCTCTTTCTTGATATACAATGTACACATTCATGGATACTATGCAGCCAGAAGTCTGTGGATACTTCAGTGAAACCAAATTGAGAAATTGAAGAGCCTGGTGCTAGAAGTACTTAAGGAACATTTTCACATACTGTGAGGTAAGGATAGGAAAACGTTCATTAAAGTAACCGAATTCGATTTTCTCAATTTATTCAAAACAAACATTTTGTGACTTAAGTACTTTTAGCAGAAGGGTCTTCAGTTTGGATGGAATTTAAAATAAATTTGTCAGTATGACCGAACAGAACAAGCATTCAGCTTCCACATGAGGGTATAGCATTTCAAATCTGCTTTACCAGTAGAATTTGTGGCACTTTGGGTACGCTATGATCCCCTCCCTTACTGAAGGCTCGATTGAACTAACTTGGGTTGTTAGGGGGGTAGACATTCAGAGAGGGCGGGGTCTATTCAGATATATTCAACGTCCAAATTTAATGTATGATACTCAGTAAGTGGACTTTTCTTTAATATGTGACATATGACTTGTCATATCTGACATATGACTTGTCTCGACTGAAATACCCTTGAATGAAAGCTGGAAGTCCGTCCTACCAGCCCACACTGAACAATTATACTCTTCCAAAAAAAAACTATACAAATATTGAATTATTGATTACACTTTCTTTTCTATATGTTTTCCACATTTGTCAAAACATTTCATGTATAATAAATTGATGCTAACAACAATGTATTGTTTCTTTTTTGGAAGAGTATACTTCAATATTCAATTAAAATGTCAGACGTTTAGAATTTATAAAAATGTTTTTTTTCTATGTATGTCAATGAGGTTTCCATTAAGTGTCCACATATTTTTGGATATATAGAGTGTCGGTGCAGCGTGAAAACATCTCTCTGAGGCTCTTTTTTTGCAGAAAAGGCTGCTGAGTTGTATATGAAAGGGCACAGTGTGATATATAGCCTAACGAGTGGCTTCTGGAAGACATTGTGCACCCCATACCTGCATATCACCAATATCCCAGCATGCCGATGGGCTGCAGTGAATCGGGGCTAAGGAGGGGTGGGGCTGGGCTGATGGCGCAGTAAAGAGAAATATACTCTCCTGTCTGGCACTGAAGAATACTAAAATGTGCATTTTATGTGTTTTTTAATTATACAAGGATGATACAGCACAGCAGTATGCTGGGATGTGCGAGCGTCACGTGGACTTATGTGCGACCAGTGTCTTGTAGAGCTATGGCAGTGCAAATGAGGCTGTTTCCCAGCTCCTTTCTGTCTGATGGCGATTTTATACTTCTGCATAGTTCTTATGAAAGTGGGTTTGCATAGGGGTTGTGCGGGATGTGGGGTGTGTGTGACAATGGCAAACCAGGTCCGCATGGATGTAGCGCACCTCCTGAAAATTTCAGCCTCTTAGACTGACTTTTTTCTACATTTTCACTTACATTGAGAGAAATATTCATGGAATATATCCAGATCTTATACATCATTTGATACACATGCTCCTATAATTTAGCTGGTCAGATTTGGGATTGTTGGAAACTTGAAATCTCAATTAAAATATAAAATTGAAATTGGGCTCCACAGGTTTGAATAGTTATCAACCTGTAGCCGCTTTCTCTACACAGATTTCTTGCTTGGTGATTTGGCATTAGAAAATAGTCACTCCTGTAACCCTAAAATGGAAGATATCAGTCTGTTCTATCACACCATACTCAACATACATTCATTATCTAAACCGCTGCTTCCTCATTAGCCTTGTGGGGGACTAGAGCCGATCCCTGCTTAACTACTGGGGAATGATACGCACGCATGCTGAAAAGCTCATCAATCTATTGCAGGGTGCACACACATTCATCATTCATACACCATACACTCACACACTCATACCCATGAGAATTTTAAAGTCTGCAGTTGGCGTGATATACGTACTTGTCTTTGGACAATGTGAGGAAACCGCAGTACCCAGAGAAAAACCATGTAAACACTGGGAGAACTTGCAAACTCTACATCAAAAGGCTCCAGGCCAGTTTTGAACCTGAAAACTTCTTGCTGTGTGGTGACAGTGTAATCAGTGAACCACTTCACTGTCCCCATACTAACCAATTACTTTCAAATTTCTTTTAAATGAAAGATATTTAGAATTTTTAAAATGCTCATTGTGCATTAATGAGGTTTCAGTGAACTACCTACCCACTCTTGGCCTCATGGAATTCAAGGGCAGATTTATAAATGCTCAGCTTGATTGCAAATACCGCAGAAAACACGAATCACGTGAATCACGTGGATGACGGAAAGCATTAAATAACTGTAACTCTCTGTCTCTCGCTCTTGCTATTGCATCTGTCGTTAAGTCAGAGGGTTCATATTGCTGTTACTGAATGAGTTTTCTTCTGAGAGTTTGTTACTCTGGAGTACTGTGGATTTGAGTCCATGTTTTTAATTATTACTAATGAAGGGCTACTGAAAATCTTGTGGACTCTCTCTCCCCTTTCACTTTTCTCTCTTTCATCAGAGTTTTGCTGGTGGTTGGAGTGAATAACTGTTTCCTCGTGACCTGAGAACACTCCCCATGAGCTCACAAACTGTCTTATTACTCTTTCTTAGCATGTCATTGCCTTGATTTCCTTAGGTGTGTTTGAATTTTAATATTGATGAGCATCTGTAAGAAACATGGTGATCTCATAACAGCAATGAGCTGAGAAAATAAATACGAACCGTCGCATATTGGGGACGTTTTCTGTAGATTACCAGAAATGTATAGTGCAATGCTGTAAGCACAAGGCTAGAACACACAAAAAAAGGTATTTATCAATTATATGGTCAACATTGCATTCAGTGGAAATTGTGTAAGGTAAACCTAAACACCTGCTTTTAAAAGTAAATATCTAATCGGCTAAAAAATGCGGCAATACCTTTAAGTGTCAAAGCGCGCAAACACGGTCAAGCGGTTCGGTTGTTGTTCTGACGGAACAGCAGAAAGGGGAAGAAATGTGATCTAAGAGACTGAGTGATCTTTGGTGCCCAACAGGATGGTTTGAGGATATCGGAAACCGCTGATGTCCCAAGATTTTTATGCACAATAGTCCAGACTTTACAGAGAATGGTGTGGAAAAAAAAAAAACAGTGAGCAGCAGTTCAGAGGGTGAAAATTCTTGTTACTAAGGAAGGTTAGAGTAGAATGGCCACGCTGGTTTAAGCCAACAGGAAGTCAACAGTAACTCAAATAAACATGCTTTACAGCAGCACTATAGGAAGGATCATCTCTAAACACACAGTGTGGAACCTTGAAATGGATGGGCTGCAGAACAAAATACCAGACCAGGTTCTATTCTTGTCAGCTGAAAACAGGGAACCTGAGACATCAGTGGGCAAATGCTTTCCAAAACAGCAGAGTAGGAGATTAGGAAAATGTCACCTGGTCTGACAAATGTCGATTTCACCTGTGATGAGCAGATGGTAGGGATTGAATTTGGCATAAACATGAATCCATGGATTCATCGTGCCATATCAATGATTCTGGCTGATTGTGGACGTATAATAATGCTCATAATATTTTTTGTCACAAATCCGCCCCCCCATACCAACTACAAATCATTTAAAATGCCACAGCCCACCTCAGTACCATGCACACATCTTTGTGGCTGCAGTCTACCCATCATAAAATGGCTATTTCTCGGAGGATATTGCATCGCATCACAATTCACACATCATCTTATTGTATTCTTCAAGCATGATAATGAGTACAGTGTACCCCAATGGTCCCTCAGTCTAAAAGAGCACCTTTTAGAAATGGTTCAATAGGAGATGTGCAGCATTAATACCCGGCCAACAAAAAAGCAGAAACTATGAGAACTGATCATGTCAACATGACCAGAATCTCTAGCATCTTTTGAATCTATGCAATGAAGATTTCAGACTGTTCTGAGGGCAAAGGATGCTCCCAACTAGTAATGGAGCAGCGATCAGTTGATCAGTGAGGGTATATTATAAAATATTATAATTCAACTACTACACAGAGTACACTTTAAAAATACTGGATTAAATATAAAGATGTTGGGGTTTGATGTTTCAGTGGTGAGAAATGGCCTTTCCTCAGTTCAAACAATGAATTTTTGTCAGTATCATTCGAATTATATCAATTTCCAGTCATTGTTGCTGAAAAAAATACCAGATCATGAAACCAGCTCCAGTTTAGAAGGCAAATGCAATCAATGCAATGTCTGGTTGTATGTTTTCAAACTGCAAAGTGGGAAATAATCAGATCCAAATTAGCTTGCCAGTAAAATCATTTTCTGTAAAATTCCCCTTTTAATATGGATTTCTGCGCAATGGATCACTGCTTATGGATAATAGCTCGAAACGTCTTTTTTTTTATAGCTTCACTTAGCCCCTCTCTGAAACCTAAGGGTGCTTCTCAAAGCAAAGTACGAAAACGGAAAGACTTAAAACAGAAGGTACACAATACAAGGATACCATGAATTAGCAAGTATATAAAATAAAGCAAAACTTATCGGAAGAGCTGGAAGCCGAGACTAGGAAAGGACAATAGGACTATAGAGTGGGAAGATAATGAGTGTAATAGTTTTGGGGGAAGAGAGAATTTTAAACTTAATTAGGATTGCAGAATATATGTGCATTCGGGGGGCGGGGCACAGTTGATGAGGATTCAGGCTCCCTAAATTTAAGGTCACAGTTTACACTTAAACCTCATTGCATCATTTTTTGGTCTGTCTGAATGTTCCCATGTATACCATTGCACAAGCATTCCTGTTGATGCAGTATTTGGAATTCAGCCCTCTGTACTTCAGATCTATGGCATCCATTCCTAAATCTATTTTTCTTTTTTCAAATTCAGCGCATAGTGGTACAGGTCAGGAATTAGAAAAGTAGAAAAAACTCCTGCACACTTGCCATTCCGCCTGACGAAGGTCTGTTGACCGAAACGTTGTGATATAAAATAACTGCATACGGAATGGACAGAGTGCAGGAGTTTTTTTTCTACTTTTCTGATTTGCGACCCTTTTCGGGCTCCCTCCTACGCACCTGCCCCAAAAAAGAGGTGAGTGAAAGCCTTCCCTTTTTTACAGGTCAGGAATTAAAAATGGTTCAAGCATCAAAAAACGAAGCCCGGAAATGAGCAAACTGCTGGGAATAACGTAATCAAAAACAGGAACTAAAACAATTACTGATATTGTTTTATATGAAGTGAAAACACTGTTCTCATTTTTATTTTAATTTTAGATAATCATTCCAATTATATTTTCTTGCATAATCATTGGCAATACATTTTAAAAGGAAACTCTATCCTGGTTGTGGTTTAATTTTTACCTGTGCAAGTTTTCTTCTGAAGGCTTTTAGGCTAACATCAGATTTTATCAGCCTGCACATCCTCTTAGCCCAACATACTTCCGCAAGGTGGTAAGATAGATTATCCAATATTAGCTAAAGCCCACCTTATCCAAATTATATAAATTACTGAAACAGCATAATATCCTCCCACAGACACTTAGAAAATTTTATATTGTGTCATGGAATGACTGTCAACAGTTAGCCTTCATATCTGATAAGCTTTGATTTAAAACGTTTCATTTTAAACTTTAATTAATTCAGAAAGAGAGCTTATTGCACAATCTGCCATAAGTTAAAATGAACAGCAATAATGCATGTTTAACAATAAGGATTGCCCGATCGCCTGGCACAAGTACTAAGCCACGTCAGGCTAAAGAAACTAGCGACACGCTGGCCCGAAAAAAAAAAAACCATTTCTGAATTAAATCCATCTTTTTTTTCTGAACTGATGAAGGAAGTACCTAACATGGCTTGTGGTTTGAAGGGATCCGACTTCCATAAATTGTGATGTTTTCTTTCTCTTTATCTCCCTCTTGCTGTGAAGGAAAGTAGGGTAGCGTCAAGCTAAATTGCTTTGTTGAGTTTGCGTTTGCTGGCTGAACAAAAATTTGACATAACTGTCATAATAATTTCTTTTCACATTTAAATTACTGCAAGTAGCTAGCTAGCAGGCTATTTGTCATCAGTTATCCATAAACTTTAGTTAGCATTACTGCCTCACAGCAAGAAGGTCGTGGGTTTGAATCCAGCCTGGGGCCTTTCTGCGTGGAGTTTGCATGTTCTCCTCGTGTTCGCGTGGGTTTCCTCCGGGTATTACGGTTTCCCCCACCCACAAAACATGCAATATAGGAACACTGTGTGGCTGTGTGTGAATGTTTGGTGGTGGTTGGAGGGGCCATAGGTGCATACTGGCCGCCACGCTTCCGTCCGTCTGCCCCAGGGCAGCGGTGGCTACAAAAACGTAGTTTACCACGATCAGAGCGTGAATGTGTGAGTGAAGGAATAATGTATCCATTGTGAAGCGTCTTTGAGTGCCCAGAAAAGCGCTATATAAAACTGATGCATTATTATTATTTATGATTTTGAATAAATCAGTTAACATTATAGATTCAAGAGTCTTGTCCATTAAGGTCATTTTTACACCTGTGAAATACTCCAAGTATGTTGTAGTACACGATGATTCTTGAGCTGATCAGCTCAACTATAATACAGCAGGCATGAGCCTTATTCTGGTCATATTCTACTATCTTGCCCAATATGAATATTAGTTGACCAGAAACTTCAATTTGAATCCTCAGTAAAACTGATATGGACAGTTACTGCACCAGAGAGGAGGCAATATGAGTAACATGCTGTTGATTCTTTAGTTTAAGACGTAGATGTTATTAAATAAAGTAATGGCAAACCAGAGAAGGCGTCTGTGTAAAGCATTGCTTAATCATGTTTTTAAGGCCATGGTTGTGTTTAAATGGCACAGCCTGAATTTAAAGTGTTCCTGACTGTCAGAAAGGAATATTTTGTAAGGAAACAAATGAAATGTGCAAAATCATTCTTGAATTAATGTAATTTTTTTCATTTAAAAGTTGAAGGCTAACCCAGAAGGCCCGTTTCCAAAGCTGAGAAACAATGCATTACATTTACATCCATACTCACACCCATCTTATTAGTGTTGCTCAATGACAGCTGGAGCGCAATCATGTCTGAATAGTTTCTTTGCATGAATAGCAATTTTTTGAGTTCCCCCTCCTCAACTGTTTGGATTGTGGTGAGGGTTGGTGGAGGGGCAGTCACACCACATAAGTAAGCCTGTTACGAGCCTAGTGCCCCATCGGGCCGGTGCTTAACCCCGGTTTCTGTGGCATGAAGCGACTAGGAGTATCACTACTCTCCCTGGACAGGATGCCAGTCCATCGCAGGTACTCCCCCAGCTTTTAGTCAGAATTCATTGACTATTTGCTGGTACCCATTTATTCACATGGGTGGAGTGAGGCGTGGAGTGTGAGAGTTAAGTGTTTTGGCCAAGAACACACCGCGATTCCAAGTCAATCCTACTTGACCACTGCGCTATCACGTCTCTTTCTGTGTATTTATTTTATCCTATTGATATATTAAACATTTTGCAAAGTTGGTGTCCTTTTTAAAAGACTGTAATCAACTCATATAACATTCTATCTGATTATTAATTAGAGGAGAGTGCTGGAATGGGAATGTAAAAATAATGTTTCTGCTCAGAAGGAAGTGAAATTAAAAACGATTTGTATGTAATCACTGGTGAGATGGTAGGCAAGGGTAACTGATTGGAGATCAGCGATCCTGCTTTGTGGCTGAAAACCTAGTAGCTTTAGGTTCTGTTTGTAGTCATTTTGGTCTTAGCAAATCATGGTCAGGAATCTTGATAAATGACTGAGCCTCAATGGCTCAAATTTTGCTCTAACTTTGAATACTTCCTGAACATGGCTGATGCAACCTTTGTAAACGCGCTAGTGAAACATGAAAATCAATTTTTACAATGTTCCCTCTATTTGTCATTGTATAAACAACAATATATTGTTTGGCCGCAATCCAGTGTGAATGGCTGCTTAACAAAGACAAACAGAACGTTAAGCACCTGGACGTAAACACAAACAGGTGATGTAGGAAAAACCCTGAATAAAAGTGTGGACAAACATAACAAATGCAGATGCTTCTGTTCAATTTCCTGGCATTGTGTGGACCCACTCATCCCTACACAGTCTGAAGTAACACTGTTAAGCACTGCAGATTCATTCAGAGAGATATCTTTATATCCTGTAATGAAGCATTCCTATTAAGATGATGGTGACCTTTTTTTGACTGACAGTGGCCCAAGCCCTACAGGGGCACAATGGGTCACAGAATGGTTCGATGAGCACAAAAATGATCCAACACATTTGCCACCCCCTTCAAAGTCGCCAGATCTCAAACCAACTCAACTCATAAGGGAAATGAGTCAGACAGCGCACTCCGTCACCATCATCAAAACACCATATGAGGATGTATCTGTTGGGAGAAAGGTACTCTATCCCTTCAGCAATGTTTTACATATTTTACACTTGAGGACTCTAAGCTGACGTGTAATAATCTCATCTGAAAGCTTCTTAGAGGCCCAACACCTTTCTAAGACTATGTATGTTGATTTTTCCATTAATTTGTCATCTATCTGTATGTATAACGGATGCATCCAGGCTACAAAATTAACTGTTTTGTCCATCAGGCAAATGGCCAGTGTATGTTCAAATTTTACCAGCCACTTAATAGGTTACCATTATTTTTTTGGCTGGTGAGTGAAGCAAATCTACCTGCCACCAGCATATTTTACCAGCATTTGGCTGGTGCTAATTTAGGCCCCTGGATGCATCCATTTTAAAGTTAAATCAGCTATTATGTTAATATGTTATGTTATTTTTTGTCGATCTGAGTGACTGTAGCGTAAGAGGTGGACTGCTCTCCTTTAGGATATATTGCCACCACACCCCCCCCCCTCCCCCCCACCCCCCCCCTCTCCCCTGGATCATACATTTAAAACTGCTGAATTTGTCAGGTGACACAGCTAGAGCCTGCCTAGTGCTTGCGGCAGTTTTTTCTCTGTCTGTCATTTTTGGTAGTATGGTGTAGTGGTGTAGGCCAACATGAATCAGTCACGCACAGTCACAGAGCTCAAATGGAGCATTAGCCACCAGAACCCTCTGCCAAAATGTCTTGTAGCCAATTGTGGACTTGCGACATCACTTTGAGAAATTTTCCCTCCAGCTTCTCATTAGAACAAAGTGAACTCATATCCACATGACAGGTGTATGTGTGCTTTCATTTGTTGGGGTGGGCCGGGGGGGAATGTTGCCATGCCTTTGCAGCTGTGGGTTGCAGAGTGCTTCCAGGTGTATAGGCTTGTGGCAATTCGTACATGAGTCATTCATCACTGACGGGGATAAACATCCAAAATTAGCACTGTTTAATGGGTCCATTTGTCACGTGTTGTTGATACTGAAAGAACTGCTTTGATACTGGGAAGAGGTGCTGGAGATAATGTCTCTGACTAATACGGTCGAACACTTGCTCTCGATCACGAGGCTCAAGGGCCATACAAGAGAAGCCACTTGATGACCTGTCCCATACGCAGGCCCAAAAAGGCTGTGCAGTTGATCTCTGCAATGTTTTCTCTGTGTCTGGTTTGCAATTATCATTTCATCTGCATTTCATCTGCATGTCTAATCAGAGCGTGAAATTAGTTTTGCGGCGTCTAGAAATTAAATATCAGTGAGAATTCAAAAAGGAACCCAATGGGAATTCGCTTATTTGGATATCTCAACAAGTCAACGGGCTTTGCCCTCAGGTGCCCTAGGACAGAAAACAATATTTCTAAATGTTTAGATGTCATTTAACTTCTTTGCGCAGGTTAAACTCTTCCTAGTATAAACAGCACCTGCCCTTGCTGAACTCTACATGGTCTGTTTTGCAACCTGCCATACTCATCCCCTCATCCATCATTCAGTGCTCTTCTTTTTTGCATGAGGGAAGTGGTTTTTTGAGCTAGTTGGGAATCAGGAGTCATGATATATTCAATGCATGTGTTTGTGAGCTCTCAGAGCAAGATAGTCTACATAGTCCTGCTCAGGGTTTTGATATTTTGCATGAAACTACACTTAAGTCACCCTACTTCCAAATGAAGTTATCCCCTTTTCCTAGACCTCTCTTTTCTGGCTCAGCAGAATTGTAGGGTAGCAAATGGTAGCCTACATCGCTGATCGAGAAGGCTGTAGTTCCTATCGGGATGAACAATGCAGGATACTTTAGGATCAAGATTTTTCTTGCAGCTTTAAATGGCTGTCTTGTATCTCTTAAGGATGGTCCGCATGCCGCACGACAGTCCCCCTAAAAAAAACTATCGCGTATGTGACACATATTTAACAATGGCCGTTTTTTTTTCAATTCTACATTTTAAAGCGAAATGTGCTTTGTCATCACGATTTACCATCGCACAGAAAACGATGGCAGAAATTAAGAGATGGACCAACTAATAAAGGCTAAATTGGCCAGGTGGTGCAGACTGAAAGCACTTTTTTTCATTTACTCCAGTTATTAGCGCTGCACTTTTTCCCAACTATAAGTCAATCAAGCATTTCGCACAAATTACCTATCCAGTCATCGGTTTTTATTACATCTTCACTTGCACCGCTTAATTTACATTTTTTATTTAATGCCAAGAACAAATTGATAATTAAGAACAGATTCTCGAGTAGGTTATTAATCACAGATTTCAAAGTGGAATACAGAAGTTGGATGACTTCTACATCACTGAGAAATTTATCACTGTCCCACGATTGATGAATTATCGATGACTCCCTAATTCGACCGCATATTGGTCTGAGAGGTGTGACAATACAATGCAAATACACAGAGACACAATGGCAGGCTGCATAAAAAATAAGAACATTATTATTCGCGTTTGTTCACTGTTGTGTCAAAAACACCAACCCAAGCGGTCGGGCTATTAGAAAATGCTTTGGACAAGTTTTTCATTCAGATTATAGCCCAAAAAATATTGTTTGTCTGAACGCGAGATTTGTCATTTTCATTGTTTAAAATGTCAAGTGTAAATAGCCCTCAGTCAGAAAGAAAGTGGGAGCTTTGTCCGACAGTCCTCAGCCCAAACCTGTTTTTCAGTGGCCAATTTAAGCAAATTTCGTGCCTTAGTATTTGACAACAGCACAGGCGTTGCCTAAATGAGTAAATTGGCAATGAAGTGATGTAATAAACGACATAGCCTAAAGCCGGGGAGACCAATAGAATCGTTGCCGAAAAGTAAAGTTACAACTTAGGCCCTACATCATATAATTAATCCTATCAAGTAATTTTTTTACATGTACTAATAATAACTGTTTCATGTGTTCCAACAGCTCGAAATTCCTGTTCTGCGATTACATCGGCGGTATTGTGTAATGTGCTTATAAACACTATTCATATCAACATAATAAATGTAGGCCTATAGATACAATCAAGTTCGGGAAATTACTCAATGCCTTTAAACATTCATCTGATTTGAACGTTTGAATGTGGGCAGGTATCCGCTTAAGTTCTTGACATGCTCTCGAAATCCAAGGGTCAGTTTTGAGAGGACTGTAGCTACCCGCGGACCGTCCACTACGAACCCATTGAAACAATCGCCTATTCTACTAAAGTATTGATGGCAGTTAATGTAGCGGATTTGGCCTGCATGAGATTTTAGGAGTTTGAAGTGTTGAGTACACGGTAGTCTGGAGAGGATTTGTTGTGCATAACTATTAGATGTGTTATTTCAGAGCTAAATTATTACGGCTGAACTCTAATATTTTCGATAAGGGAGACTGGATTGATTGGCACTAGAGGCTGGTTTGACATTATGAATATCCAAGGCCCCAGGGGAAGTTGTCAAAAAAAAATAAATGAAATAAAAATAACAATTGAAATATTTTCGCCCTTGTACTCTATTCATTGATGCCATGTTTACATTGGAAACTCACATTCTATGGAAGTGACGAGGAAGTTAACCCCTTAAACTATGATTTTTGCTCGAATTTCCCTTTCAGTTGGTTTGAAGTCACAAGCAGCATGTTTTAATATTGCAGGACAATATCACATAGCTTAGGCTACATGTTCGACATGCTGTGCTTCACTGAAGCTACATCACACTGAATGAAACATTGAAACCAGGACGCCATCTATTATGGCCGCAGCATCACATCAAATAGAAAATATCTGTATTTTGTCCTCCGTATATTATATACATTTCCGTGTACAACAGTTAGCAGTCTTTGGTATCTATTAGAAGCTGCGGGATCTCTAGATTTGAAAATAGGCCCTAGGTTGGTTGAATAGCTGCATTTGATGAACCCATGTCTGGGATTACAGAGTTGAGGTGGGTAAACATTTTCTAGGGAAAAAAAATACCATACGTAACTGAAACATCCGCTTATAATATTATTTAAATAATTATGAGCTATTTATTATATTGAATAGACATGGGAAATAGTGATGCTTTGATAAAATATTTGAAAGCCTTGGATGCTACAAAACTAATATCATTAAAGAGTAAGAACGAGTTTATTGGCGCATTTTTCCCCTGAAGGTTGGCACATATACAGAATCGGCCTCAATTTCATGAAGTAGCGATTAAAATACAAAACTGGTGAGGTCACATGTTTCTTTTACATATTTATGCAAGTTTTTAACATATTTTATATAGTTTCATTATATTTAATCATTAATATATGCCTACAATGTCATGACAATGAAATGCATATGGAATATCAAATTACATGAGACTCGGTTTTATGGCTATTAGTAGCTATTACAGACTATAATATCATTATGCAATAATATTAAAATGTTTTCAGGGATAAAAGAGGCTGCTCATCAGAAAGGCCGTCAAGGGCAGGATTCCGGCAAATGTATAAGACACCGAAGCTGGTTAAAATAGGCCTACTATCAGAGCAATAAGGCTGCATCTCGGAACGCTTGTGGTTTTTATTGCATACAGCTGTCATATAAATATTCAAATTTATAACTCAAAAAGTAGTAATAAACAGGTTACAATTCATTGGAAAAATATTTAGATTTCTTGCCGACAAACCACGTCTCTTGAAAAGCAATTCTGACATGGGTTGTTGACACAAAGTTTCAGGCTATCCTTAAGAGTTTCGTTTTCGGTAAATAAAGCAAGAGGACGAAAGGTATACACAGCCTTACATGACGCACAAAGATATGTATTTGTGTTGAAATGATTATGTTGCATGACGTCAATTTGAGTAAAACATATCAGAGCGAAATATGTGCCTACCAACCCAAGTCTCACGGCATAACTCGTTTTACATGTCACAAATCAGGGAATCCAGTCAGGCACTGTACAGGATTGACAGAGTTATCCGCAAATATGGTCCTGTTTTAAATAATATGCATATCTCGTCGCAAAACTTGATTCAACTTTTGCTTACCACAGTCAGAATTAGGCTACAAGGCGTTCTTAAACACTTGCCCCCAACCCGTTGGTCCGTTTTACGCACCTCATAATTGATAGACTGGGGAAGAAACCAAAGCAATAACTTGTGCGGAGGTACTGACCATAGGCTGGATAACCCGCTAACTTATTTTCTTGACGAGAAACAAAAGAATCATAAAAGTCGGGTTTCGGGACTTGCGATGAGGATAGTTTATCTAGTGTTAGCTCGACCTAAAAAAGAGAAGAAATCGGAAGAATATTATCATTCTTCCGATTTAAAATAAAGACTTCCATCACAAGATATCACTCATCTCTCAAAAGATTAGAGCAAGGCAAAATATAATAGCGTAGTGGCATCAAATGCTCGCGATCGGTGCGTTCGTGCATAATGGATCACCAGCGCTTGTGAGGTTAAAATGTTTTATCATGAAAATAAGATGAAAACGTATTCGGCCTTTATAACATGGAGTAGAATACGATTGGGAGATCCGGTCTCTCCAGTCCCACCTACCAAACATGCTGTCCCATTCAGAAGAAGCAAGATGAAGCAGTGTTTATAACACATCTTCTCGGCGCGCATCTTTTCAGCTCCAGTCAAAAGAGAGAGAGAAAAAAAGAAACAGTTCCTTCCGAACAGAATCCCTCAGTCCCAAAACAGGGTCCCATGTCCAGGGCGTCACATTACCTGCGGAAATCACCTGCTAAGTTTATTCCCAGTTTTCAATAAAAGCGTGAGAATGCTGGATATCCATTGGCCGCTCCTTGAAGAAATAATGCGAACAATCCGCATCTGAATAATATCCTTCCAGTCGGCGAATCACTAATTTCGAGTAAGAGTACCCTAAAATTACAATAACTGCGATAATGGAAATAGAACACATCCCTTTTCGATTGATATTAATGTAGTTCCATTTCGCACATGACTAGGTGAAGCGCACGCTTCCAATAGTGCGCGCCAGCCCAGTGCGTGTCATTGTGACAGCAATACACGGACTCGCACCCGTTAAAAAACCTCCCTCACTTTCTCTCTCCTCTGCAACGCCAGGGACTGCTGCATCAGTTACTCGCGTGTCAAGACTTTCCGCTTCTACCGCTTTTGAAGTTACGTCAAACCAATATTTTATCTCCTTGCGCCGGAAAATATACGCATACAATGCACACATCTCCCAGATTTATCGCAGGAAGTAGGATCATGTGTTTCACCTTCTTATGGTTGATATCACAGGAAAAAGACAGGGTCTTTTGAAGTGTAATTTTACTTTGTAACAAATTGTTCTAAAATCACCATGTTCTCTCAAGGAGATGTGAAGTAGGCTGTCTTTGGTCTTTATTTGTATTAACTTTCACGATTCTCCTGATTTGTTCCTGTTAAATCTGACTAAATTCCTTTTATCCGAATTCTGCGTTTCACAGTTCGTAAGCGATAAAGTCCGCACTTGTTTTAAATTTTTCTACCACCTAATGACGGTATTGTCTGAAGATATAGCAGAATAGATTTAGAAAATAATGTAATCTATTCTGCTATCTCATTCAACAATGCCTTGAATGGATGCTCAAAGTGTGAAAGACCTAAATGTGCAACGTATGAAATGAATCTATATTTTAATAGGTTGTGATGGCAGTTTTAAATCCAATAAATCTTTCAAGTCGGCTAATCTTTTCTGGTTCATAAGCTAGAACAAGCAGCACATCCGGGAAATGAATTTGAAACTAGTTGGCTACAATTTTTGAGGGACTATTGCGCAACATAGTACCAAGCATATATATATATATATTTTTTTTTTGATTAATTTGAATGTTCAATAAATTGCATTGCGGCCAAATTGAATGCATTTAATGTCCTATTCTGGGGATATTAGACAGGGCAGTATGCACCAGCTGTTTGTAAGGTTGGACAATGATGACAGGTTGCAGCAAATCACACCTTTGACTGCATTTGTCTGTTGTCCATTCTGGGAGTAAAATCAAGCCATTTACGTTCAAATAGGTTGACATCTTCCTTGTCCAGGAGTGCAGATGGATTGTCAGGCTGTTCTCTTGGAGCATGTTGATGGGAAGATATCTAATTCAGACAGTTGTTTACTTTAAAGCTTAGTGTGTTCTCTCTTAGGAGCTTAGGAGGCTGCAAATGTTTTTTTCCCTTTTATTTTTCATCTATTCCCTCAGTCTCAGTGCCTCTCTGTCAGAGTCAATATTTTCATTCCTCTCCATCTGTAAGGTCTCTTTCTCTTATTTTAGGTAAAAAACACTCTATCAATCAGCCCATATCCAATATGAATGTGTTGCAGACAGTAGTCAAGCCAGGTATTGCTTTTCTGCAGCTATGAAACCAAATTTAAACCAGATCAAAAGGGCGAATCTGAATACAGGGAGAGTTCAGAGGTTAATTACCGATGTGTGCATTTAATAGTCCTGTAGGGTCAGGGGTCAAAGGTCAGCCAACATATCCCCTGCCCCATCAAACCTCTCCCTGGATATCACCCTGCCCAATGGTGGGCCGCTGTGGGTACTGCACTGCCCACAAGCGTACATACACACACACTCACACGCATACACACACACATGCACACGCACGTGCACGCACACACACATGCACACACACACGTGCACGCGCTCAGACACACACACACATATACACACACACACACACACATGCACTAAAATGCAGAAATATTGAGCCAGATAAAATGACAATGTTGTTTAGTTTCATTTACAGAATAAATTTTCTCTCCCAAAATATAATTTGCTGTATTTTTTCATTTTCATCTCTATTATCTGTGTGTTATGTTCGGATATAGAATATGTGTGATGTATGTGAGTTTCTTTATAGGAATGTGAGTGTATGTTTGTGAGCGTGAGTGTGCAGGTGTGTGAATGTGTGCCTGTGTCAGCATTTGAATGTGCTTGTATGCACGCATCTGCATGTGAGCGTTTGTGTGCATGAGTGCCTGTGTGTGCATTCAAGGGTATGTGTGTGTGTGCATGTGTGCATGTGTGTGTGTCTGTGTGTGTGCGTGCGCACGTGTGTGCGTGTGTGTGTGTGTGTGTGTGTGCGTGCGTGCGCATGTGTGTGCGTATGTGATGCATTTGCGCTGCATGTGTGTGAGCCAGCATTCTATGCTTGGACATTTTTTTCACCTGGCTGGTTGGTTGTAATCTAATTTCCAGACTTAATTTAATTGAATCGGCCAGCACTGTGAAACATTTTTTTTATATTGTCTGCCATCAAGGTAATGAATTTGAGGACATCACCCTCTAGTGGCGAGTCCTGAATTCTACAATCTGGGAAAAGAACCCTACTTCACTGAGATGTGATATATGTGTATGGAATATACTGAGTATGATTTAAAAAATACACAATATATTTTCCTGGCAAGAATGAAAATTTGTCTGAATGCTGTTGAACAAACGTAATAAAGCCTGCAGGCTTGTCAGGAGGTATTCAATGACAACCTCAGACAACCAGGATGTTCAATGAATCTCCAAAGCTTTATTTAAGGCATTCATTCTAGCCGTTGTCACGTCACCACTTGGTGCCTCACACAAGTAATAAAGTCAAGGAGGAAAAAAATTCTACTTTGATAGGCTTTATCTTTGCTAAAATAAAAAATTCTATGCAAGTATAATATTGATCAGTGTCACAGCCCTAGTGTGAATGCCTTCCATTTTCCCTCCAATCCAGCTGCTTGCATGTCTTTTGGAAGTATTCTCTCTTTTGATTGGTTTACGTCTTACTTGCTCCTTTCACCCGCTTTATCCCTCTTGTTTATCCCCTCCTCACGTGTGCGTTGACAAATTATTACCCCTACTTTGGGTTCGCAAGTAGCAGCATTGCCACTTGCCACATGCAATTTAGCACCAGTCAGCATTTGATAGTAAAGTCTTTTGATATTTATTCATAACCTTTATTAATAGTTATATATGGTAGTTCTCTTCCTAGTTCAGTTCATAGGAACAAGCTCCCAAGCCTTTCTCTTTGTCTTCAGGATTGGGACCACATTCCTGTCAAATTACTCTCAGTCTGTTATTCTACTCTTAGTATTTTTACTCTGCCCAGTTTATTAGGAACAAGCTCTCAAGCCTTCCACAGTCATCAGGAGTGGGACCACGTTCCTGCTAAACTTCTCCATCCTTCCATCTGACAGTTAGGCGCTGGCAAAGTATGCACTTTATCTGACAGTCGTGCTGAAAAGCCACTGCTGGGCACAGGCTATGCGCCACACAGCTCAACATGTGACATCCGAACTGAGATGTGCTCTTCTCCTCTGAGTTCCACCCCACTCTCAATTGTATAACCATCAATTAACCCCACTTTTGGATTTTACTCTGCCTCTGCATTTGATTCCTGGCATGGATTATCCCAGATCAGAACTGGAAACCTGGTTTGTGATATCTGTTACTCAAAAAGTCAAGGACGTTTCAACTGTAAACTGCAAAAATGAAAAAGACTTAAAAAAAAACAGTGAAAATACGCATGTTATTCCTCAGTAATGAAGAATGAGAACAGGTCAGCAGTCCTGCGCTGGGAAAGCTTCGCTATTAGTTTTCTCAGTATTATTAGTATCAGCTTTCAGTATTATTGGATTCTACTGATTTTAATAATTTACAGAGTGAATAACTAAACAAAGCTTGGAAGCACCCATAGCTCTCTTGCCAAGGACTGACGACCCCACATTGCACAATTATGGCCCACTAGTCCAAGGTTTTGTGCATATCTGAAATCAGTTGTCCCAGTAATGACCTGCTTGCTGTGCACGTCAAGGGTATAGATAGCCAGTTTCTAATTTTTGTGTTAAAATTTTTAGTTGAAGAACTGTTACGCCCAAATGAGCCAGAATTTCTTCATTTACCATTTAAAGAATACTATTGAGTAATCTACCATTATTCAGTATAGCACATTCTACCTACACATTAATTGTTTCTGGTCTTATACCTTAATGAGTTAAATATCCTGTTGCGTAATTGAATCACAATTTAAATGTCCAGTCAGGTCCATAAAAATTTTGACCAGGGATTAAAAATGAACAAATAAAGAAAGAATACTGTAAACAAATTAAATTTTGGGTCAAACGTTATTGAAAGCAGGAACAAAACAATTTCTGTTGATCCGGAGTGAAACGCGATTCTCAATTTCAGATAATCTGTAGATAATGTTATTTGTTATTTTAATCTTGAAATGTTATTGGCAATACATTTTCAAAGGAAACTCTCCTCCTGAAAGGGATTTACCTGTTGCCCACGCAAGTGTTCCCCAGATAGCTAGAAGGCTAACATCAGATTTTATGACTCAGCACATCTTCTTAGCCTTGCATGCTACTGCGAGGTGGTCAGGTGGATTATCTACCCAACATTAGCTTACCTAATTGAAATGACATAAATTACTGTAACAGTGTATGAAATAACCTACCAGAAACACTTTGAAAATACGTTGTGTCGTGCAATAGGCAGCTCCAGTCGAGTAAGGCTTTCAAGGAATAACCTTCATATCTAAAAAAATGTGATTAAAACCTTTAGTTTTAACCTTTATTTTGCTCAGAAAAAAAGCTGACTGTGCCACCTGCCATAAATAAATGGACAGCGATAATGCATGGTTCATCAATAAGAACTGGACAAAATGTCCAGGTCAAGTAAAATGCTATGCCAATTAAAAAAGTCTAGCGACTCGCTTGCCTTGAAAACCATAAAAAAAAACTCTCTGAATCAACCATTAAAAAACCTTCTCCTTAATCATTTAAAAAAATTGTCTGAATTAAAGGAGCAGAAGGTAACTTTTATAAAATTAACTTTTTTCATACTCGCTGAAACTGCCATGACGTATATAATGACTGTAGTTCACTGTAAACTCAGATAGTGTGGCAAACTTAGATGCTTTGTGGAAACTTATTACCTCAAAAAGTTATGTAAGCCAACTTAATTGCATTATGTGGACAGTACTGAAAGAACATAAGGTATAAGTTATTCTTACCACATTTTTACGTGCTGTGAACACAAGATTACTTAGTTTTTTTTTTGAGGTCATCAATTTCCTCAGAACAACTGAGTGCACCACACTATCTGGGTTAACAGTGTACATATGACAGGTAGTTTGTAAAAACAAAAGAAGTTACATTTGGCTCTTCCCAAATGCTTCTCATTGCCCAATCAAAATTTACCAAGAGTCAGTCATTTGTTCAGCCCCCATCCTTCTTGCATGCTCTGTTCCTGGTTCAAGGAGGCACTTCAAGTTGTAGTAAGTAACTATATTTTTCTTTTATTTTTTAAAAACATCATATTACCCTCAGGCTATTGAGGTGGTCTGACCGTAAATGTTGATTGCTGAATGGTCAACCCCGGACAGTGAAATCCAGAAACATCAAAACTTTGCCTACACTTCCGGTGCTTCTTTTGTCAACAGCTGCATAACTGCTATAGTAGCGGGGAAAAAACAAAAAATCCTAACAGAACAGCAGTCAATCAAGAAAGGGGCGAAGTTTGCCTGGAATAATTTCAACCAGCATAAACTTTGCATAAGTGTTTGGAAGATCTGCTGGTATTGTGTTGATAAGTAGCCTGTCAGGCTGCTTCTACATTAGCACTGGTATACACATTTATTTAGCTACAGCAACTGGGCTACAGTTGTAATAATATAAGAGCAATTTGTCTGTAGCAGAATAATCGACGGCATGCAATAATTAGAAACTGTAGCTCTAATGACCGGCGATTACATGTGTTTGATAACCTAGTGTAGCGTCATTGCTTTGCTTTGCCTAGCTCAATGAGACGGTTAAAATGGTGCACAAAAAGCAAAATCAGTCAGTAGCTAGCGAGCGAGCAGTTAGGAAGTGTACTTTACTCTGGTGCACAGGGATGCAAACTTGTTCTTCTTTTCTTTTCCAGTGGTAGGACCTGAGTTTAATTAAATATCACTGCTGCCTCACAACAAGAAGGCTGTTGGTTCGAATCTGGTCTGGAGTCCTTCTGTGTGGAGTTTGCACGTCCTCCCCGTGTTCACGTGGGTATCCTCTGGGTACTCTGATTTCTTCCCACAGTCCAAAGACATGCATGCCAGGCTAATTGGAGACTCTATTGCCCATAAGCATGAATGTGTGGGTGAATGATGTGTGAGTGGTATGTGCGCCCTGCGATGGTTTGGCACGCTGTCCAGAGTGTGTCCCTGCCTTTTACCCATAGTCGGCTGGGGTAGGCGCCAGCGCCCTCAAGACCCTACTGAGGAAGAAGCGGTACTGATAATGGATGGATGCATGGTTGAAGTTTCTTTGAATTAACATCCCATAACTGATGATCAATTAAGATTAAATTACTCATGAGAAGTCATAGTGACTACGTCATTTGTTAATTATGTGCAACAGGAATTCAGGATACGTCCTGCATTAATTGATTGATTAAATAATTATGAATCATGCATTAGTTCCAGTGGCAAAACCAGAACTGAAAATTTGGGGGGTGGAGAACATTCCTTTTGTCCTGACTTGTTCTAAATCACTTTTCCTCATTAACAATTCAACAACAACACAATACACGATCAGGAGTTCCTAGTTTTCTCAGTTAGACGACAATTATTCCTTTGGATGTGCAATTTTGTACATTTCAATCTTTATTCAAAATTATGTAAAGGCATTTCTAAGGTCAAACATTCCCACGCTGGAAATGGCGCAGATTAATTCCACCAGTTGTACACTCTGATGCTGTTAGGGCGCATTAAAATGAAACTATCAGACATAAATCAGAGACGAGCTGTCGGAAGTATGTAAGGGCCGGCGCAATCCACACCTTTTAACTCATGATTACTGTCAAGCTGTTCCTGTTCAGTACGCTTGATTATCAATCAAACGAGTCATTTGCTCCATAAACAAGACTGACTGGCAAAAAAAAAACAAAAAAAAAAAAACTTTATATTTATATAAATAATATATAATTTATAGTTCGGAAGCATTATTACGTCCATGAAATGCTGATGAAAAGGCACAGATTTGCGTCCGCGAGGCTTTCTGCTTTATATGTTGCATTCAACTCTGCTTTGCAGGACGACATAGCCCAAGATTTTTCCACCCAAAAGCAAACAAAATCAACCCTTCAAAACAATATCTCATATTTTTAAACATATATTATTTAATTTATGACTGAAAATGAAATTCAGAGAAAGAGCAGATTTTATTTTTAATTAGGGGCCCAAGCCGCAAAGCTGCAAGAACAATATTTTTTTTGCTTTGATTTTTACAGCCCAAGCACAGGTCTTGCTGTAACATGGGGAATTATTATTTTTCTTTTTCCTCCAAATGAATCATATTTATGTGGGGCTAGAAATACTTGAAAACTTACAAAACTTTGCACATGCATCAAAAGTGTTGAAAAATTATATATTTTATGGGTGTTGTGCATGAAAACACCTAAAAATGTCAGCAACGCAGCCCTTATGGTATGTTTCACTTAGATGTACAGACTTTGGGAGGCACATGTACCCCAAGACTAAAAAAGTCTCTTGTTGCCATAATCTAAACCCAACTGAATATTCTGAATAATGTTAATAAACATGTTAATAAAAATGCCTTTATGACCCCTTCAGATCCCATTCCCGGTCATTTTGTGCACCTATTTAACAATGTGTAAAAATAAATAAAAGAAATCTGTTTATGTATCTCCCAACTTTTCCTAAGCATATTGCAGTCCCAAAATTCATTATTTCCATATATATACATTTAAAGACAATAAATACTGTATGTAGTTAAATATGTTGTCTTTGCAGTCTTTTTGATTTAATACAGGTCAAGAATTCAAGGATCATTTACAAATTACTGTTTTCTTTTTTATTGCCATTTTTCTATCATTCCAACTTTCTCAGAAATAATCTTGTTTAACAACCTTGTTTCTAGTCCCCTTTTCTTTTCACACATAACCTGTGGTTGGATTTCGTCATTTCAAACGTTTCCTGCTCCTGAAAAACTTCTCACATGAGCAAAACACATTCCAGGCAGACGGCAGTTTCATTATTTGTTTGGTTTCTATCATGACAGAGCAGTTGTAACTCACCTTTTCTGGTTATTTGATTCTGAATAAGAATTTTGGGACTGATATGATATTGAAGACCTGCACGCAAGTCATATTTTACAAAAAAATGAGCACACACCAGTAGTAAACACCACAATGGCCTGATACCAAAGATTTCTTAAAAGAAGTACTCAAGTCCTGTGTATTGGGGGTGTAGCCACTGTCAAATTCACTGAACTTTCGTGCAAGAAATACCTGAAACCATAATGTCTGAGCAAGACGTACCTAACTGTCAGGACTGTCCAATCAAAATGCTTGTATGAATCACATGACTAGCTGTGAAAATGGCAACCATGGAGGCTAGACAGTTGGCTTCATCTGTTAAACGTACTCAGGTTCAACCATTTAGAGGTAAATGTTCGGTAGTTCTAGCAGGAAAAAAAAGTTCAGTCCAAAACTGGAAACCGCAATAGGCTCCATAGTATGCAACCATGACAAAAAATACATGCAACATGCTTTGAAAACTTTGACACTCAAAATTTCAAAAGTGTTATTTTAGATACCGCTTGCATACAGATCTTCCATTAAAAATGAAAAAACCAAAAGAGCTTGTGGATTTCCAGGAGCCATGCTTCAAGTGGCTCAGATGAGTGGCTGAACACAGTACATGGCCAAACTTCAAATGACTTCTTTTGGCTCTGGGGATTTTTTTTTTCATTTTTTTAGGCTAGAGCTGTCCGATCTACCTAAGGAAAATCTTGATACTTTTGCACACAAGGACATTCAAGATGATTCTGTTCTTCCAACAATTATGGGAAAGCGCTTAACTGTTTCAGCATGACAGTGCTCCCTGCATGCACAGAGTGAAGTCCGTACATCATATCTTGAAAGTTTGCATTGAAGCACTTGTCTGTCCTGTAAAGAGCACTGACCTCTACTCCATCAAACATCTGGATGTCAATTTGCAGAGTAATGTTCCAATATCTACAGAGGGTTTTTAATTCAGTATTTTAATGTCAAATGAAACATTTTTTCATTGGTTATTTTCTGAGTAAATGTTGCATTTTAGTATAACAAAACCTGCCTTAAAAGTCCAAAGAGATAAATATCTGTAAAGATAATCCCAATATAAGCCATTGAAACTCCCACAGCAGCCTTAAATATGAATTGAAGTAATTAATTCCCGATGGCTCTTTTTTTCTTAAAGATTTTTTTTTTTTGGAGCTTTCTTCTTTATTTGACAGTACAGTAGAGATAGACAGGAAAGGCGTGGAGAAGAGTAGAGAAGACAGGCAGTCAGTGGCCTGGGCTGGATTTGAACCCAGGCTGCTCCAAAAGGTCTCAGCTTTAATGTGGTATCCTCACTTAACCATTGTGCCACCCGGCGCCGGATGGCTCATAAAGCACTCTGGCATACAAAATATTCTCTGCACCCCACTGTGTTCTGTTTTTCTCGTTGAATCTAGTTGTATACAATTTGATTCCTTAGCTGTTGCACTTGTGTGTTTATTGTTCTTTGGAATATTAACTTTTCATCAAGCCACTGATGATCTCTTGTGGATACATAAACACCCAATCTCTATTGCTAGTGAGTGTAATTTTTCTGCCTTTGAGAAGCACTTAACATAAAAATTTCACATAGATGAATGGGTTCTGCATGTTATGCTTCACCATTTCCTCCCAATGACTGAAAAAGAAAAAAAATCTGAAAAATAATCATGCTCCGAAATGACATCTCAGCCTATCAGAAATGGTTTGTTGTAAGTCGAATGAATTCCGCAATTAATTCTTGGTAATCTGACTGCTGAGTTTGGTTTGCCTAGATCGGAATAAGCTGTGACCGCAATAACTAATTGGAAACAGACAGTATACTTCCAGCTCAATGTCCAGTCTTTTGCCAAAAACATCTGGGATTTGAATCAGAAACACTATGAATGCACTACAAGCTCAATGTACTGTTTTGGCTCTGATCTATAGCTCTGACAGAACATGTTATGGCAGCAAAATGAGCAGTTTGCTCAATAAAACATGAGAGAAAAACAGTTCAGTCTGAAGCAGCTGCACTCAATCTCCTCCGTTGAGCTGTTGTAGGCTACTTCAGGAGGGGTGGCCATCACTCAGTCTACCTGAGCTTTTTCAAAGTTAATGTTAACAAGAGTTCTTGTTATTGATGTGCAAAATGCACAGTTTGCTGTTGACTCTAATACAACAGCTCATTCGAATGCCTAAACTGCAACTTCACCAAAGAGAGGAGGAAGTATTACCAGGGAATAAGGAGGTAGCATTGAGAAGTCAAACACACCAACGAATATGCTCGCTGTAGTATAGATTCTAGTGGATTTATAACCAGATTAGTTGCTCAAATGACTTATGAGCAGAAACTAGATTCTCCTCTTGGCACTCCATTGTGGCTTAACTGAGTTATCCAATCAATTATAGGTCATCCTATATATATTGACTAGCTGCAACCCGCTACCCGGAGTGAAATTGCCTTTTTTTTGCATGCATGACCGTTTTTCAAAAATCGGGCAACGTCCTTCCTGGTGTCCAAGTGGATATTCACACCAAATTTGGTGATAATCAGTTGGAAAATGTAGGAGAAAAATGTGTACATACACACAGACAGACAGACTGTTCCTTCGTATCTGAAAGATACCACAGATTTTTTGAATAAGGTGAATGATATTGGGAGTATCCAAGAGAATGACATATTGTGCACCATGGATGTAACTAGTTTATATGCACAGGTGCCTCATGTAGAAGGGCTTTTGGCCTCGAGACATTTCTTGGACAGACGACAGGAACAGGCACCCTCCACTGACTTTTTAATAAATGTTGCTGAATTCATTCTTAATCACAGTTATTTTAAGTGTGAGGAGTCTTATTGTTAACACTGTCAAGGGGTAAGCATGGGTAGCCCCTGTTCACCCAACTACGCAAATTTATTCATGGGCAAATTTGAACAAGATTTCATTTTTAACAATAACCCCTTTGGGTCTTACTTGCAGTGCTGGTATCGATTTATCGACGACGTGTTTTTTATTTTTACAGGGTCCAGTGAACAGTTACAGGAGTTCAAAATCTTTGTGAATTCTAGATTACCCTCAATGAAATTCTCTTTAGATAGCAGTTGGGATGCAGTAACATTTTTAGATGTATATGTTAATAAGACAAATTCTTTGGAAACTAAGGTATATAGGAAAAAACAGATGGAAATACTTTCCTTGATTTTTCTAGTTATCACCCAGCGGATTTGAAAACAAGTTTGCCTTTCAGACAACTTTTTAAGAGTTAGAAGAATTTGCAATACTGATAGAGCTTTTGAAGAACAGGCTGCAGAATTATGTGCTCGGTTTAGAGCTAAAGGTTATGATCATAATATTTTGGAGGCCAATCTAAACAAAGTAAGGCAGATATCTAGGAATTGTTGTGATTCTGCATTTCAGCCATGTCTTTTGTCTAGCCTCCATGTTTAAGTTCTGTGCCTGGCTTGCCATGTATGCCTTTTGTGTTTTAGTGACCACTGCCTGCCTCTGACCATCCCTAGGATTATGTATTGTGTTTTGGTTGTTTGATTTCATGTTTTATTATTTTTTCTTGTTTTGTTATTATTTACGTCTTTGCCATGTTTCATAGCCGTGCCATGTTTCATAGTCTTGTTTTTGGTTCTAGTCCTGCACTTCGTTTTCCCCTGTCTTGTCTGGTGTAGGTCTTTGCCCACGGTCCCTTGTCTGACGTGCCACTCATTCGGGTGATTTCCTGGTTTCTGGGATTTCAATCTTTCTTCATATCTCGTTTTCTTCCTTCCTCTCTCTTTATGCTATCTACTAACCCTACTAACAGTTTATTGTTTTCGATAATTACTAACCCCGATTAACATTGTATATTCATACTAACTGACTAACTTGCACTCGGGATTGTATAGCTGCACATACTAATAGACTAACGATCTCTCAGCATTCGCCCAATCTGTATCTCCGCCCTCCTTGCCTATCACTAATTATCTCTACTGCAGTTTCCATTTATATCTCAGGCTTTATCTTTTCTTTAGACTATACACTTTAGTACTCCTTAACCGGAGCTGTTATTCGTTCATAGGAATGTCTCGTTATCCCTGTCTGCGTTTCGGCATTCGCCAAATTCATGTAATTAGTTTTCCTCATGTGTCACTCCCATGTCATTGATTACACCTGTTTACCCTAGTCATGTGTTCACCCCGGATGTGTATATAAGGTGTCTGCACTTTTAGTTCCTTGTCAGATCGTCTTTACTCCTTTGTCTTGTGCTACGTTCCTCGCCTTGCTCATCGTGATATTTTCTTTCTGACTGGATTGCCCGACACTTGTTTTTTGGTTTGCCCTTTTGGATCTGATTGCCTTCGTGAGTTTTGACCTATTTTTGCCCGACCACGTCTATTGTCTTTGCTGCCCTGGTATTTGGATTCGGACTGTTTACGGCTTATGAGTTTGTCTCTCCACCAAACCCACGCCTGTGTACCGAACCATTTTTGCCTGACCTTGAGTTTTGTTATTGGTGCCCTGGTTACAGTTTTGGACTTTGCCCTTTGGATTCTGTTTGTGGATTGTGGACATTGTACTGTTGCCAGCTCTGTTGGGGGGTTTCCCCCTTCAGAAATAAAGCCTCCATTTTGCATTTATCTGGTTTTCGCTCTTGGCTCATTTCGTAAAACCTCACTTTACGATCTGACCATGACGGAGCCAGCGTCAGACCAGTCTCTGCAGGAGGCAGTGCACCAGCAGGGCACTCAGTTGGAGTTTCAGGAACGTCAGCTCCGTGCTCTGATGCAGCACATGCAAACCATGAGCCTCCAGATGGCGGACCTCACTCGCTCAGTACAGGAGGCGCAGCAACTACAGTCACCCCAGCCTACCGCCTATACTCCTCCTGCTCCCGCTTCCGCTCCGCCCCTACCCAGCTGCGAGCCACGTCTACCACCGCCGGAGAGGTACGACGGGAACCCGGGAGCATGTCGGGCGTTTCTCACCCAGTGCGAGCTCATCTTCAGCCTGCAGCCTTCGTCCTTCCCCACCGAAAGAGCGCGAGTTGCTTTCATTATCACGCAACTGACGGGAAGAGCTAAGCAGTGGGCTACAGCGGCTTGGGAAGCTGATCTCCCCTGTGTACAGACTTTTCGTCTACTGGGTGAAGAGATGAGGCGGATCTTTGATCGCACCAAGTTGGGTCACGAGGCAGGACGAGAGATCCTGCACATGCGACAAGGTGGGCGTCCCGTAGCCGACTACGCCATTGATTTTCAGACGTTGGCCACCAACAGCAGATGGGGACAGAGAGCTCTGTACGATGCCTTCTTCGACGGATTATCGGAAGCACTTAAGGATGAGCTAGTGTCGCGGGATTTACCGGAGAACTTGGACGACCTTGTCGACCTGGCTATTCGCGTGGATTCGCGATTGGAGGAGCGCCGACGCCTCGCTTCCCGCAGACGACCATATCCAGCTCCCCAGAGTACTCCGCCTCGATCACCCCCTACTGGCAGCCGCTCCCCTGAGCCTGAACCCATGCAATTGGGACGTACGCGCATTCCTGTGGAGGAGAGGGATCGCCGCCGCCGTGATGGGGCCTGCTTCTACTGTGGCAAGGGAGGACACCTTATCGCTCAGTGCCCTAACAGGGAAAAAAAGAAAGAAGAGAAGAGGTCCTCCTGGTGCCCGCATAGCGACAGTAATAGGGGTGACGCCGGGACAGGAAACTAACAATCGCACATGTGTTCCTGTAACTTTGGAATGGGGGGGCGAGAGCAGATCCACCGAGGCTCTCGTGGACACCGGAGCGGAGGAAAACTTAATTGATGTGGAGCTGGCCCGGAAATGGGGCGTTCCCACAGAGAAGATCTTCCCTGATCGAGTGGCCAATTCGCTCAGCGGCCAGAGGATCGGCCAAATAACCCATACGACCAGCCCCGTCAAACTCAAGGTGTCAGGAAACCACCACGAAACCATTCAGTTCCTCCTGTTACACTCTCCCCATGCTCCTATCGTCCTGGGCCATCCATGGATGGCCAAACACCTACCAGAGATCGACTGGCGCAAGAATGAAATTAAGGGATGGAGCTCCAACTGCTCCCTGACATGCCTCCGCAACGCCCTCGACCCTCTACACAACCCATCTCCTCCGGAGATTCCAGACCTGGAAAAGGTTCCTCTTGAATTCCATGACCTCAAGGAGGTTTTCTCAAAGTCTCGGGCCACCAGCTTACCACCTCACCGACCCTATGACTGCACCATAAACCTGAAGCCAGGTACTATGCCCCCTAGAGGCCGACTCTACTCACTCTCCAGACCAGAAAACCAAGCTATGGAGAAGTATCTCTCAGAGTCTCTCGCTGCTGGCCTTATACGCCCGTCATCATCCCCTGCTGGTGCGGGTTTTTTCTTCGTAGCCAAGAAGGATGGATCATTAAGACCCTGTATTGATTACCGGGGCCTCAACGAGATAACTATTAAGAACCGCTACCCACTTCCCCTCATGAACACCGCTTTTGATCTCCTGCAAGGAGCCAAGATCTTCACTAAGCTCGACCTCCGGAATGCATACCACTTAGTGCGAATCAGAGAGGGGGACGAATGGAAGACCGCCTTTAACACTCCCACGGGGCACTGGGAATATTTGGTTCTTCCTTTCGGGCTTACCAACGCTCCAGCAGTGTTTCAAAACCTCGTCAATGACGTCTTAAGAGACATGTTAAACAAGTTTGTTTTTGTCTATCTTGACGATATTCTGATTTTTTCTGAATCCCAGGAGGACCATGTTCAGCATGTTCGTCAAGTGCTCCGTCGCCTCTTGGAGAACCGCCTTTTCGTAAAGGCCGAGAAGTGTGAGTTTTTTGTTGAAACCACCACCTTTTTGGGTTACATTATTTCTCCTGGCACCATTCGCATGGACCCAGTAAAGGTGGAGGCAGTTACCAAGTGGCCCCGACCAGAGGACCGTAAGTCACTCCAACGTTTCCTAGGATTTGCCAACTTCTACCGGCGGTTCATCAGGAACTATAGTTCTGTTGCGGCTCCTCTTACTGCTCTCACCTCCTCCAAATTCAAGTTTCGTTGGTCGGAGAAAGCAGAGGACGCCTTTAAAGAATTAAAGACCAGATTCACATCTGCACCCATCCTCACTATTCCCAACCCAGAGCTCCAGTTCATCGTCGAGGTGGACGCCTCCAATATTGGAGCTGGAGCCATTCTGTCTCAGAGGTCCACGGAGGATGGGAAAATCCATCCATGTGCCTTCTTCTCTCGCCGCCTCAGCTCAGCGGAGAGAAATTACGACATCGGCAACCGGGAGCTGTTGGCGGTGAAGTTGGCCTTGGAAGAATGGAGGCAATGGCTGGAAGGATCCAAGGTTCCCTTTATTGTCTGGACTGACCACAAGAATTTGGAGTACCTGCAGACAGCCAAAAGACTCAATCCGCGGCAAGCCAGGTGGGCGTTATTCTTCTCCCGCTTTAACTTCCACATTGCCTACCGGCCTGGAAGTAAGAATGTGAAGCCTGATGCCCTATCCCGATGTTTTGAGATCCAGGAGGAGGAACTTAACAAGGATACTATCCTCCCTAAGGAAGCGTTTTTCAATGCCATATGTTTTGACATAGAGAGAGAGGTTAAGAATGCCCAGACCAATGCTGCTACCCCTAGTGCGTGTCCCACTAACTGCTTATTTGTTCCAGCTGCCCTGCGCCCCAAGGTCCTGGAATGGGGACACGCATCTAGACTGTCCTGCCACCCTGGGATTCGCCGCACTAAGAGCTTCATCCTCCAGAGGTTTTGGTGGCCAGAACTTAGCCAAGATGTCCAGGGTTTCGTTACAGCTTGCTCGGTCTGTGCCCAGGCTAAGTCCTCTCACCAACCACCACAAGGTTTACTCCAGCCCCTTCCGACACCACATCGTCCCTGGTCCCACATTGCACTAGACTTCATCACAGGTCTTCCCCCATCCAACCACCACACCACCATTCTCACTATTGTTGACAGATTTTCCAAAGCCGTTCACTTAGTTCCCCTCACTAAACTTCCCTCCGCTCAAGACACCACCAATCTGGTCATTCAACATGTCATTAGGCTTCATGGCATACCCACCGACATCACTTCTGATCGTGGTCCCCAGTTCACAGCACTTTTTTGGAAAGCGTTTTTTAAAGCCCTAGGCACGTCAGTCAGTTTATCCTCAGGTTTCCATCCCCAGACCAATGGCCAGACCGAGCGAGCTAACCAATGTGTGGAAAGTGTTCTGCGTTGTCTCTGCATTAGGAACCCCTCCTCCTGGAGTTATCAGTTGCCATGGGTAGAGTACGCCTTGAACAGCCACACCTCTGCTGCCTCCGGCGTCTCCCCCTTCAAGGCCTGCCTGGGCTACCAGCCTCCGTTGTTCCCGTCCCAGGAGGAGGAGGTAGCTGTTCCATCTGCCAGCGAGTTCGTCCGTAGGTGCAGACGCACCTGGGTCACCACCCGCCAGGTCCTGCTCAGATCGGTCGCCCGGATGAAGGAACTGGCCGACAAGAAACGCACAGCGGCTCCGGCGTACCGACCTGGGCAACGGGTCTGGCTGTCTTCTAGGGACATCCCCCTCAGAGGTAACGGGGGTAAGCTTTTCCCCAAATACCTGGGCCCTTTCACTATCGAGAGGGTCCTTAGTCCCACTGCCATTCGCCTCCGTCTCCCCCTATCCATGCGACGTATACACCCAACTTTCCATGTGTCACAAGTAAAACCTGCTGTAACCCACCACCTGTCCTCTGGACCTGATCCCCCTCCACCCGCCCGGATCATCGACGGAGGCGAAGCCTACACGGTCCGTGCCCTCCTGGACTCTCGTCGACGAGGCAGAGGTCTACAGTACCTCGTCGACTGGGAGGGTTACGGACCAGAACACCGCAGTTGGGTTCCTGCCCGACACATTCTGGATAAGACTTTAATAAGAGACTATCATGCTGCATCACGCTCTTCGAATTGAACGCCAGGAGGCGTTCGTTGGGGGGGGGGTTCTGTTGTGATTCTGCATTTCAGCCATGTCTTTTGTCTAGCCTCCATGTTTAAGTTCTGTGCCTGGCTTGCCATGTATGCCTTTTGTGTTTTAGTGACCACTGCCTGCCTCTGACCATCCCTAGGATTATGTATTGTGTTTTGGTTGTTTGATTTCATGTTTTATTATTTTTTCTTGTTTTGTTATTATTTACGTCTTTGCCATGTTTCATAGCCTTGCCATGTTTCATAGTCTTGTTTTTGGTTCTAGTCCTGCACTTCGTTTTCCCCTGTCTTGTCTGGTGTAGGTCTTTGCCCACGGTCCCTTGTCTGACGTGCCACTCATTCGGGTGATTTCCTGGTTTCTGGGATTTCAATCTTTCTTCATATCTCGTTTTCTTCCTTCCTCTCTCTTTATGCTATCTACTAACCCTACTAACAGTTTATTGTTTTCGATAATTACTAACCCCGATTAACATTGTATATTCATACTAACTGACTAACTTGCACTCGGGATTGTATAGCTGCACATACTAATAGACTAACGATCTCTCAGCATTCGCCCAATCTGTATCTCCGCCCTCCTTGCCTATCACTAATTATCTCTACTGCAGTTTCCATTTATATCTCAGGCTTTCTCTTTTCTTTAGACTATACACTTTAGTACTCCTTAACCGGAGCTGTTATTCGTTCATAGGAATGTCTCGTTATCCCTGTCTGCGTTTCGGCATTCGCCAAATTCATGTAATTAGTTTTCCTCATGTGTCACTCCCATGTCATTGATTACACCTGTTTACCCTAGTCATGTGTTCACCCCGGATGTGTATATAAGGTGTCTGCACTTTTAGTTCCTTGTCAGATCGTCTTTACTCCTTTGTCTTGTGCTACGTTCCTCGCCTTGCTCATCGTGATATTTTCTTTCTGACTGGATTGCCCGACACTTGTTTTTTGGTTTGCCCTTTTGGATCTGATTGCCTTCGTGAGTTTTGACCTATTTTTGCCCGACCACGTCTATTGTCTTTGCTGCCCTGGTATTTGGATTCGGACTGTTTACGGCTTATGAGTTTGTCTCTCCACCAAACCCACGCCTGTGTACCGAACCATTTTTGCCTGACCTTGAGTTTTGTTATTGGTGCCCTGGTTACAGTTTTGGACTTTGCCCTTTGGATTCTGTTTGTGGATTGTGGACATTGTACTGTTGCCAGCTCTGTTGGGGGGTTTCCCCCTTCAGAAATAAAGCCTCCATTTTGCATTTATCTGGTTTTCGCTCTTGGCTCATTTCGTAAAACCTCACAGGAATGATTTGCTCATTACCAAAGCTTCTAAAAAGAAAAATTATCATTTGATTTTTTAAAAACAGGGCCTAAATGGTGCATTCTAGTGCATTCTGAAGACAAAATATAACATTTCAGCACAAGACATTGGTTTAGTGTTTTTTCTTCATTACATTAATATATTGTTATATTTTCTATTGTTGTCATTGCATTCTACACCTTTTCTAGCTTTGGCGAAAAAAAGATGGATTGAGCCAAAATTAGCAACTGACAAGGTGAGAGACAAATTATTCAATAAAGGAATAAATCCCGAAAAGCAGTGGGTCACAGTGATTTTATAATGGCGGAGCTGCATTCTCTCAGTGCCCCTCCGCCGTTATAAAATCACTGTAACCCACTGCTTCAAGGGGCTTATTCCTTTTTTGAAACGGGTACCCTACATATAACTAGCCCATTAAATAAACGCACAGGAAAAAAAATCGACAATTTATTTGTAATAATGCAACAATAAAATTGAGAACTTCTTCCACCAAGCAAGATAGAGTGGACAGAATGGTTGGCCAGCAACACAGACGCTAAGATTACTTTTTCATCTAGTGCCACTGTCATGTCACATCAGGCTATTTGGGCTCACTACTATACTATTCTATGAAAGCAGGCTATTTTGAATGTCTCCTTTGTTCGTTTCTGTTATTGAGTTTCCTTGTTCTCAACTTGCGCTGATCGGCCAAATCATTACAACCAGCAGCGAGAGTAGGGGATGATTGACTTTTTTCCTCCACACTTGCCGGGACCCAGGAAAATATGTTGAATTGTACATTAGTTGGCTAGCCGGCTTGTCAACTAGCTAGCGTTCACTACAATGGATGTGGTTACACATAGCGCATAAAATAAACACACAGGAAAAAGTTAGCAACATAGCTTGCAACACAAAAGTGATATCAAGCTCTGTAATGCAATAGCTAGCTAGGTAGAGAGTCAACTGGTTATCGGGTTAAAAGGCTAAATATCGCTGACACTGAAATCGCAAAATAAAAGTCTTAAAAAAATCGTAACCTAACGAGTCAGTTGAGTGCAGAGAAGTTTGTTGCGCGCAGGGATATTTCGTGCTGCGGCCTGCCACAGTGGGTCACAGTCATTTTATACCGGCATGGAACGCGGCTCAGCCAATCACATTTAAGGATGGGAAGCACCCGTTTTACTATACATATTTAGCACGGCTTTGGTCAAGCCCTGCACCATTTTTTTGGCCGTGTTTTTTGAAAATTAGCCTTGCAAATCACGGCTGTCCGGCTCGCTAGCTAAAACTAAGGTTAGAGCAGATTGTTATGAACGTCCTCAACATTTTTTAAGTGAAATGCCAAAGGGCAATTTCCCTTGTTCTAAATGTTTACATTGCAATGCCATGATAAAAGGTAATTTTTTTCATCATCCACATTCTGGTAAGACGATTGAGATTAAGAGTACAATCACATGCAAAACAAAATATGTTGTATACCTTGTGAAATGTCCTTGTGGGTATTACTATGTTGGTAAAACTAAAAGAGAACTTAATATTCGTATTGGTGAACATAAGAGTAACATTAAAAATAAGGATGAGAAATCATCGGTAGCAAGACATTTCAATCTGTTGGGGCATGATGTATGTAAACTAAGGTTTCAAGGTATTGAGGTAGTTCCTCCACTGAGGAGGGAGGGCAACAGGGATAGGGTTTTACTCCAGAGGGAGGTGTTTTGCCTTCATTCTTTACAGACCGAATATCCGCGGGATCTAAATGAAGAATTATTGTTAAGTTGGTTCCTTTAACATGTTTATTGTGTTCGCTATATAACTGGATCGTTGATATATATAGATGATTGTGTGAGCTTGAACTTTATATATTAATTAGTTAATCTCTCCACTGGTATGGCTGCAAATCTTGTTATTGGTAGGTGGATTATAGATCAATACACCGTATTTGATTTCTCAAGAAAATGTACCATGCAAAGGGCAGTTCCGGTGATTGTCATAAAAGAGATCTATATGTATCTCACTTTCATCTTATTATATATTGACACTATGTCTGTGACATTACAATTGTAAAAGGATTTTCAATAACATTGGATTTATTTATTTATTTATTCTTTTTGTTTTTGTTCAATGAGTTTAATTATAAATGTAATAGTGATCTCCGGCACATGATATCCGGATTACGCCTATAAAACATGTCGGAATATCCGCCTACATTCGCAACCTGATGAAAGGTTTGTGCTGAAACGTTGTTGTATTTTTGGACCTGCTGGCTTGGCACAATAAATAGAAAAAGGACATTTGAGTGCTGGTCTTTCCTTCTCTTAATTGACTGCATTCAGGACCCTGCACTCGGAGAGTTTTGGTTTTTGCGAAGTGTGCACGCTGTTTGGATTTTTTGATTATTGAGAACAGAGCCACACAAGAAACAGGTAACGCTAACCATCTGGCTATAGTTAGAAAATAGAGTGCAAATTGACTGTCAGCACAACTTCAATTTTGTACATGGCATTTAGTAAATTAGCAGTAATACATACAATTGTGACAGACAAACTATGTTTCCCTGAAAACAAAAGGTAAAATTATAGCAAAAGCAAAAACCATCATTTTGACATGGACAAAAAATACCAGGCTGCATAATTCGATCAGGTGACTGCTGATACCAGGGATAAAAACCCTTCAGTAAATTCTCCCCATAATGCCTTATTATGCCAAACCAGTCTCATTGAGTTTTCTTTATTATAAACCAAATATTTATTTACTCCCTAGCCAAAATGAATAGATAGAATTAATGGCCAATTTGTTTTTAAGGGGCATTATTGTACATTGTATCACATAGGCTAGTTAAGCATTTTGTTGTCCACAATAATGATGTCATAAAATGGAAGAATGTTTTTGAAGATTCTGAAATCCTTCAGCAGCAGTTTCTGACAGGCCTGGGGTTTCATGGGCCGAAGTAAACGCCGTACACGCATTTTAAATGATCAGAGTCACATTTTCACATTGTGGAGAAATGATGAATGAAAAATTAAAAATGATCTTAAAGAAACAAAATACTGGATAAAATATTATAAAAATATATATTATTATATTTAATTTCAGACACCTATCACCCTTGTCCGAGTGAAGCAATAATAACAATAATAATAATAATAATAATAATAATAATTATATGTATATAAAAAATAATTATATGTAACAGTAAGTATACGATTTAGCACACAGGGCTTACAGTATATTGTATATGGATTAGTTTTACAAGACCTGAATTGCCACATTGCTTTATCTGCAAAAATGAATTACATGATGAATTCCCCTTTATTTTATCCCTTGCATTAATATAGACTACAATGATGACATCAACCCTGATTTTTACCTGACAGACGCCTGCTCTGCTTGTAGATTTCAGCCTTCCCCTTACTCTACTGTCCTACTTGATACTGCTATATTTCAGCATCTGGCTTCATCGGTTATGTTGGCTAATGTATGCCGAGACGACATAGCACTGCAAGGAGCTTGTATTCACCAAAGTCTACAGTTCTCCTGCCAGCTATGCCTTCGTCAGCTTCCCGAAAATGCCTCATCCCTGTATATCAGAATTCGCAACACAGCTTGTTCACCCTATTTTTGTGCGACATCTTAATTCATGGTAAATGTTAGAGATTTTTGGTGCAAAAAAGCCAGACCCCTGAGCAGCGTTTTTCCAGAGTTTGGATGCGATCGGCGCAGCGGTGTGCCTCGCGACCCTGAACAAACAGACAGACGGTTAGGAGAGAGGCCCGTTTCAGTCCTAGGAGTAACTGTAAGATTCACTGCGGCCATGTTGCAGTGGAGCACAATGAGAAGAGAGAGGTCATAGTTCAAGTTCACTACTATGGTTGGTGTGCGTGTGTGTGTGTGTGTGCGCGTGTGCCTATTCATGCGTACGTTTGCATGCGCGTGTGGTTGTGCGTACATGTAATTGGTAAGCCGACAAATGAACAGTATTTAAAAGCCATCCCTACCAATTCTAAAGCTAAGCCAATACCTTTGGGAGCCCCAGTGAGCAGTATGAGGCAGTAGCTATTAAAAGTATGGGTCTGGTTACCGCACTGATAGATATGCTATAATATCCAGGGTTCATACTGAGCAAATACACAATGTAATTTCACGGCTGTGGGATGATGAATGCTCTTCGGTGGCTCGGCTAAGTGCTGGATGGGAGGGGTAGCGGGTTGGAGATGAGAGGGAGAGGAGTGGGGGGGAGGGGCAGGTGTAGAACAGTGAGGGGATGTAAAACTCACGACTCGCATAAGACAGTCAGGCTCAGCCTCATTAATCACTAATACATCTCTCTTTATTGCTCTCTTTCCTTTACTGCTTTCCTCCCAAAGAGGAGAATAAATCTCATGCAGTCTTGTCTCTTTCAAGCAATGGCTAACTGCCTGTGTTTATGACATAGCTGTTCCACCTGTAGCCCTGCAGTCGTATTCAATGTGGTCGTCATTTGTATGGTGTGTCTGTCAAAGCTGTATTTCATTGGCTATGAAAGCCTCCTCTGCCACCATCCCCCCCCACAAGTCCTAATAGAAAGTTAATTGGGGGTGTAATGGCCGATTGTTCCGCTGTGGTCACAGTAGGGAGGAAAGTGGGTCTTGGCGTATCGCTTGCTGAGATACCGGTGCTTTCTTGCTGCCAGTCAGGGAGTGCGGTTTGGCTGTGTACCTCCTTAGTCTTAGTGGATGGGATATACAGAGTCCCAACTCATCAAATCTGAGGTGTTTCAAAAATGTACATTCTGGGACTCTGTAGTGATTGTGAAAGCTGGATTCAGAGGATTTGCAGAACAGAGGAAACAGTAGACGAGCAAAAAAAAACTGTTCATACTGATGCCACTGTCAGCCTGCTTCACTGCCTTGATGCAGACGTCCAGCTCAAATTTTGGTTGAGTTGAAGAAGTACAGTTTAACTGGGACTGGTAAGTGGGAATTTCTGGATAATGCTTGCTTGTTTCTGGTGCTATGTCATTAATTTGAACACTAGGGGGTACTGTTGAAGCACTTACTTGGCCCTTTTTCAGTGGTAAACACTCTGTTCCTGGAAATCTACCTTTCTGAAGGTTTTCATTCCAACGCAAATAAAGCATACATCTATCAAAGGCTGGAGACCTTGTAGAGCCGCTAATTACTTCGGTGTGAATTAGGATTGAAATAAAGATGACAGGAACACAGTTAGTTTTCCCTCGCTGTTTGTCCCCCAGCTTGCCATGCTGCCTGATTCCCTGCTTACCCTCTCATGAGCTAATTAATGGGATGCACTTTCACATGAGGTACCATAGTAAGGAAAAAATAGCTTAGTAATTGAATTATAAGCACTTGAATATACTGCACAAAATGGGGAAAAAACTGGTGATGTCCAGGTGGAACCAAGTGTGATATACTGATCAGAATTCTTCTGTGTGTCACGTGATCTGAGCACAGTTTCAAAATGGCGGACATGCTTCAAAGACCCTCTGTGGCAGACAATCCTAAAAAACAAAAGAAAGAGGGAAGAAAAAGGGAACTTGAGAAGATCATATCATGAAGTAGGTGATGTTTGTGACTGCAAGCGTCTTCACTGTTTTGATACAACAGCAGAGGAGAGAGCAGTACTGATAGCTCACTTTAACTCACTGGCATCAAAAGATGAGCAAGATGGTAACTTGTCTGGCCTGATCAGAATTATGGATGTGAAGAGATGCCGCATCAGATTAGATGAGGCCAATGTACAGCTATATGGCCATTCTTACAACTATGCAGAGAATATTGCGAGGGATGTAAAACCTAAGAACCTAGATTTCTGCATCAAAGTTTTCACCTCATATTTCGGCATCAAGAAGAGGCGAGTAAAAATGAATATTTTTACAAATCCATTTTCTGTGTTTTTTCCATCAGCCATTTTTCATTAGCCATTCATTTATGGAATGAAAGAGATCTCTGAAAAATGTAAATTTTGAGTGATCAGTCAATTTCTGGAATTTTAGTAAAAGAAAGTCTAACCATTGCTGGAAAAAAGGGAAAAACCGGTGAAAGCAGCTGAAGGACACTTACCCACATAGCCTATATACGCACTCACGCGCCCACATGTACATCTCTCTCTCTGTCTCTCTCTCTCTTTCTTTTTTTGATCTGACATCAGGACAATCGATGCATATACTGTAATTTATGTCCTGATTCAGATAGTTACATTAAATAGTGGTTGCTGTAATTATTTATTGCATTGAAATGTGCCTGACATTCTGTAAACCTCCCTGTGAGGTTTCGGTGATGTGTGCGCACTGTGCGCCAGTCAGCCAAATTATCACTGCACAGAGAGTAAACCAGGTTGGAGCTGGCGAGCTTTCTGCGCAACTTCAGCGGAGACTTTTGCTACAAAATTGTCACTGCCTCTCGATGTATATGTGACAGCTCCACCCTACTATGCCGCCACACCCATCTCGGCGCACGTCTGTCTACCAAATTGCAAAAATGGCTGCGCACAGCCTATGTGAGGGCTAGGGCTACCACACAATGAAAATGAGAAACAGGTGCAGGTAATGATTGAATGATGTGAGGAATGCAGTCCGGGTCTTAGTAGACCAGTGAGCTGGACGGCTGGAGGCGTGGTTGTACACTCAACATAAAGCTGTGGTAAATAGATATCGTTTTTCTGTCAATAACTGTCACAGGCTACCAGTTAGTTACAAGGAGCCTGGAGACTGATGAGGTTGAAACTGAAAAAGAATGAATCCCTAAGCACTTTATCAGTCATTGAATTTATAAAAACTATAAAAATGTATTTTTAATCACTGCTATATTTTGTGAGACACAGCTCTTAGCTGTAATCCCAAGCTAATGGGCACAGGAGGAACATGAGCTCTGAGCTCCTGAGCCAATTAGAGAAAACCTCTTAGCATTTTTAAAGTCTGCAATCAGTGGTCTTGCATACCACCCAAACATAAATGCTTTGCTTCAAAAATTATGTTAATTTCCACAAATTATACAAATAAAAACACTTGTACTACTTGACTTTCACCATTGATATAGATTAAGCCAAAGAGGACATACTCCCTTTTCCTTCCCCATTTCAAACTTGGAAATGTATCCTTTATTGCCAGCAAACCCATATTATGGTTATCGATTTTTCAGTAAGGAATTAAAAGGGTCTGGTTATTACTTCACATGCGTCTCTGGTACTACGAACTTAACTGTTTTAACTTTCTGCTGTCACTCAAGCTCAGTGTTAGCACTAATGAGCACTGACCAAAGCACACATACTGCAGTCCACAGCAGCCCTGTGATCTCTGCGCAGTGGGTGGATCAGAGATAGTGGGCGGGAAATTGGCTGTGGCAGGCCAGGGAGACACAGGCATAACCATATGCTTTTATCAGATGTTGTGTATACATTCCCCCAGCTGGGAGTGCTGTTAAGCAGCCAGGGTGTGCACTATTACTCTGTTAGTCGGAATTATATAAGCAGTAATAACAGTCATCATGAATATAGCCACAAGCAGCAGTGATGGTCGCTAGCATATTATCATGAACATGAATGACAAGGAGAATAAAGTATTTTTTCCCATGTTAGTGAGGTTGGAAGAAAACTGGATGAATTTCATGCAGCAGCAAGGTATTATTTATCTGTCTGTGGAGTACTGCAGGGAGAAACGGTACTGTCCAGCCACCTTTTTTATTCAGTCAAAAGTTTTTGCGCACCCTAAGATCTTGTCATGTCGCTATCTTACATGTATGTGAATGTGGCAGGCCAAAAGAGGGCCCGGGCGGGCAATTGAACCCCAGACTGTCGGGTAAGAGACAAATGCGCTGACCACATCGCCAAAAAGCCAGGCTCCTTGGCAAGGTAGCCAGGGCGCGTACTTATTAGGAGGCATTTCTAGTGACAGGACCCATCAACTGTCGCATTTACAACGAAGAAATCACTGAAACCCCATAGTTGTTTATTACAAATAATAAATTTACAATAAAAATCCACGTGGAATCCAGCACAGGTGACTGGCCTGATCAGCGCGCTACCAACCCCTTGAAGCTGCTTGATAATGAGTAGATCATTTGAATCACCTGTACTGGAGCAGAAAGAGATCTCAAACATTCAGGACAAGCGGCACTCCTGGAGAGCTTTGAGAAGCATTGGTTTAGACCATCGTTACTGATCTACATAAATAGTGACAAAATAACTGATCCTAGTTTTTCTGAATTTGTTTTGTTATATACAAACCCCCTATTCCAATGAAGTTGCGACGCTGTGTAAAACGTGAATAAAAACAGAATACAATGATTTGCAAATCCTTTTCAACCTGTATTCAACTGAGTACACTACAAAGACATGATTTTAATGTTCAAACTGTTAAATTTCATATTTTTTTTGAAAATATTCACTCATTTTGAATTTGATGCCTGTAACACATTCCAGAAAAGCTGGGACAGGGGCATGTTTACCATTGTGTAACATCACCTTTCCTTTTAACAACACTCAGTAAGTGTTTGGGAACTGAGGACCCTAACTGTTGAAGCTTTGTAGGTGGATCTCTTACCCATTCTTGCTTGATAAGCGACTTCAGTTGCTCAACAATCTGGGGGGGGTCTCCGTTGTCATATTTTGTGCTTCATAATGCACCACGCATTTTCAATGGGATACATGTTTTGACTGTAGGCAGGCCAGTCTATTAGCCACACTCTTTCACAACGAAGCCAAGCTGTTGTAACACGTGCAGAATGTGGCTTGGCATTGTTTTGCTGAAATAAGCAGGGACGTCCCTGAAAAAGTTACCCAGGCCATGGGGACGAACACATCCACACACCATCACAAATGCCGGCTTTTTAAAACGTGGACTCGTCAGACCACAGCACACTCTTCCACTTTGCGTCAGTCCATCTCAGATGAGCTTAGGCCCAGAGAAGTCGGCGGCATTTCTGGGTGTTGTTGATGTGTGGCCTTCGCTTTGCATGGTAGAATTTTAACTTGAACTTGTAGATGTACAGTTAACTGTGCTAACTGACAATGGTTTTCCGAAGCGTTCCTGAGCCCACATGGTAATATCCTTTACAGAATGATCTTGGTTTTTAATGCAATGCCGCTTGAGGGACTGACGGTCACACAGTTGGTTTTCAGCCTTTCTGCTTACTTTCAGAGATGTCTCTGGATTCTTTGAGTCTTTTGATGACATTATGGACTATAGATAATGAAATCCCTAAATTCCTTGCAACTGCACGTTGAAAAACGTTATTCTTAAATTGTCGGACTATTTGCTCACGCGGTTGTTCACAAAGTGGTGAACCTCGCCCCATCTTTGCTTGTGAACGACTGAGCCTTTCAGGAATGCTCCTTTCATACCTAATCATGTTTGATTGAAATGATTGAAATGCTGTGGCGTTTAAGAAAGCAGTGCGTAAGCTAAAGCCCTCAAACATCAATGAACTGAAGCAATGTTGTACAGAAGAGTGGGCCAAAATTTTTCCACCACATTGTGAGAGGCTGATGAAATCATATAGAAAACAATCACTTCACATTATTGCAGCTAAAGGTGGTTCTACAAGTTATTGAATCATGAAGAGTACTCAGGTTTTCACACATGGCTTTTGGCTTTTGCATCTTGGCTGATTTTTGTTTAAAGGAAAAGTAAACGGATGGTAAACCTACATTGCCAGCTAAAGTACATAATCTCTGCTATAAAAAATGATAAGTCATTTTTAAAAAATATTTTTTCACCAAGAAATCTATAAATGTCTGATATAAGACCGCTCAAGCAAGCCACCATGTTCCTTTGGCGAGAAGAGAATGCCTACGTCACTCGGGCTGGTAGCTCACATCAGTCAGGCTTGGATCGCCTGTTTCATTGGAACACCCAACAGCCATACAATCTGTTTCGTCGTATCCTGAGTGACAAATCAATCAATTTGAACTTTTTATAATCAAACAATTAAGATCTGTAGCCTGTAATGATTAAGAGGCGACAGAAAGATTCATTTACGTTTATGCTTTGATTCGAGACTGCAAGGATGGAAATCTTAATAATGTGGGTAATTAGAAAAAAAATTTAGACTCTCTCGGTAATTCGTGTATCGTTTTGACCTTTTGCATATCAGATTATGAAAGAGGACTGATAATAAACTCCCAATATATTATTTTTGAATGGCATCAAAAATACCTATTTAATGGGGGAAACATTATCATAAAACATATTGACCACATTTAATGCGACAGGTTTTACTTTTTGTTAAAGGCGTTGCATTAGCTTCCTCTTAGCAAATATGAACAAACTTGCCGTCTCGTGGGCATTTTAAGTTCCATCCTCTGAGCAATAATGTCATGGATGAAATTGGCACGCCACTCTGCCGTTTAGTCTTGTAAAATAGTCATTCAATCCTCTGATTATTAATCAAGCAAAGTAATAGGGAGTTATTGTTTGTTTAATGGTGAGGATTCTGCCGTACCTAACTGAGGTTTGTTGGCACGTCACTGCTCTTAATCTTCGACTCATAATTATGTACCTTATCTGGCAATGTAGGTTTACCGTACGTTTACTTTTCCTTTAATAAATAATGGCACGGTGGAATCTGCTGTGTGCGGTTTTACACTTGAGGTTATGTTTACCTAATTTTAGGACCTAATAAGGACCATCTGATTTTTAAAATTATGTTCTTATATGTAAAACCATAGAACTGAAAGAGGGTGTACTTTCTTTTGCTCATGACTGTAGAAGCACTTCAGATTATCAACTAACCATTTTTATTATTAGTGACAGGCAAAATGCTTTTTTTGTCTGCACTGTACATGTTATTGTTTCATAATCTGAGGGCAAACAGTGTTCAAGTGCACTAAGAAGAAATGGATACAACCATATATTCCTGAATTCTGACTGCACTACAAAAGGGGGCAGCATTGCTCTGTACAAAATAACTAGGCTTTGTATAGTGAGCATGAAGTGAGAATGTCATTGGCACATCCTGCCTGAATGGCACAGATATTATGGGCCGCAGAAATCTACACAATTAAAACTCAAATTCTAGAATAGTAAAGTGATTTTATAATATGATTGAAACCAGACCATCTACATATAAGCCTGCTTTTTCAAAATTAAAATGATCACAAATAAAGGTTATTGTTCTATGTGTTCTGCATATACTTGGGAAAACTTCAAGGTCCCATAATACCCAAAATTTAAAGTTCTGCAGTACTTTTGCCACATGAATTTGAATCTAATTTACAACAAATTTATTGTTTTTCCACTCATGAGAAGTGTAAAATGCAAATAAAAACAAGGCTTGGGAATGCCCCTTGAAACTTGCTAAATCACTCTGTGCAATTATGTAATCCGTGAGATGTCAACTCTAGAAGGAAAGTGGGTCTTGCATGCAGTACCCCGTACATTCGCCTATGACTGAATGTATGTATTTTTCACTCTCAAATTCAATACAAATCATGTGAAAATTTCCAAAAACAGTATGAGGATGAGAGAGAAAATTCTTTGTTTTCAGAGTGCGCTGAAATATAAGATTTGTCAGAAGAATGTGGAATTCAGCTGGAATAGGTTGGCGGCAGTATTATGAGCCTGTGGTAGAAGCGGGTTTTAGAAAGTCAGTGCAATATCAATATGATGTGAAATAAATAATTACAGTCATTGTTGAGGCTACAGTTGGCAAAAGTGGGGGCTTCAACTTGTATAACAATGGGCTTTGGTGAACTGCAAATCAGACTATTCCTTGAAAATAATTGTTCCATGTTTAATGTTTAATTAAATTGACTTTTCATGAACTGCGAAAACAGTTGGGACCATCAGGTGTAGCCAGTTTTGCTCGTTAAGATAAGACGAGCTCATAAGCCTCGACCTGTTTTCAATCATTTTCCTTGATGAAGACATTTTCCATTTATAAATATAGGCCTTCAGCATTTAAATGAGTTAAATGCACGGCTTCCTTTTAAATACAATGTTGCAATAATTAAAGAGAAAAGGTTTTATTCACTTTGCAAAAATGAAAAAACTTTTTGTGAAATGCTAACTTTTGTATTTGCTTTACGTACATCCAGCTCAAACAAATCTCAGCTCCATGATTGCTTCATTACAAAAAAGAAAGTGAAAATTTGTCAAAAAAAATCTGAAAATGAATGATTTAGATTGAAATGGAATTACATGTCAAAATGGCCCATTTTCTTTGTGTTAAATTACTGAGGGAAACTCCTGAAATCTGATCATGTTGAGTGTTTTTGGAGTTAACGTAATGTTAAAATAAATTAATGATTGAAAGCAGTTCAAGACCCAAAAAATTATTTTCAAGGGATGTTCAGCGCCTCACCAATTTTTATTTCACCATCCGTCACGAGTGTACAGTACTTGTATGACCACAGCCATGTCTGTGGCATAGCTTTCTGCAGCTTGCTTAGATTTACAAGGTTACATTATGGACATTTGACATTGTTTCTTCTTGCTGACTGACATATGATGGCACATATTTTGAATAGCAAAGTTGCATCAACCTTAGCTATTACATGTAGACTGCTTTGCACGCCAGCTGCCTCTCACTGCCCAGTAATACAAAACAAATGTTTAAGTACAGTATGCAGCAATGAGATGGTAGTTTCAGGCCATAATCTATGCAGCAATTAAGCATGAAATGGCTACCTGTTATGCTCTACAAGAAAGAATGAAATATATATCTAGATGTACTTTTTCCAATACGCTGACTTTGCCTCACATTCATGATAAGTGAACTTTTTTAAGAGGCGGCACGAAGGAAGTTAAAAAGTACACACAAACTCTATTGAAATTTCTGTTTTATTCTCAAAATAGTGATTTCATGGACAAAGCATGCAAAAAAATCAACATATTTACACGTAAAAATGAGCAAAAATATTTTGATTACATGCGACCTTTAATTATTCCATGATTAAATATTTACTTATTTCTTTTACTACCACATTTCCAAATAAGTTGTGACGATGCAGAAAATGTGAAGAGAAAAGGAAAATATTCAGTTGTTCATCATCCTTGAGTTGTGATAAATTTAACTCAGTGCAAAGACAAGATGGTATACTAATTTGGAATTTTACACTTGTCACACATTCCAGAAAAATTGGGACATGGGTGTATTTATACATCTGTTTACATAACATTTCCTTTTAACAGCCCTCTTTGTTATTGTTTAGGTAACTGAGGACCTTAATTGAAGATGTCACCAAGGAGTGAGCACATGTTGGTCCAAGATGCATAGTATAAGTCCTTCGGTATCAATGATACCGGAACAGATTTTCAAGTTACCCATGCCATGGGCACTAATACACTCCCATACCATTACAGACTCTGGCTTTAAACCATACTTCAGAAACAACCAGAAGCGTCCTTTTCTTTTTCAGCCTGGTAAACATACCTTCATTATGACTAATAAATAATCTGGAGGGTTGCAAAAAAGTAAAACTTTCCTTGACAAAGTTCTGAGTCATTAAAGTCCGCCTTACTTCTCCTCATGGAAACTAAAAAGTCCTCAATATCTATAATTAAGTGGTAGTTCATATAATTATCAACATATATGTAAAGTTTTTTGTACATTGGACAATTCCCAGAGTACTTCATTCGAATGCCAAAGTCGGACGGTGGAATTGGTGGGCGGATATTTTGCATCTGGGCTTGCTAACTGCCGAAAATTTTACTACGTACTGTATATTCGATGTCCAAGTCATGCAGGGGTTGAAAAAATCCTGACATTTTTAGTGAATTTCATGCTTGCAATGTAAAATACACATTTGATAGCCAATGTGTCTCAACTGATCCCACGATTGATGTCACAGCTCTTGGCTGGATTCACAGTGCTGTTCAAGGGCGATATTGGGGGTTGCTAAAATCCCGTTTTACATCCATGATTACTCTTTTCTCCCAGAAATAGTGTTGACAGAGCGAGTATTGCATGCCCTTGCGGATGGTACCAAATACGACAATTCTTTTCATAAAGTTTCAAATTGATGCATGTCTACTTTAACTCAAAAAGTAGCCAAATTATCATGTATGATTGTACCTGGATTATCACCTAATTCACATTTCACCCAATTTAATTATGCTAATTCAACGAACGAAGAGACTCTTTATTAGGGTTTGTTGTTTAACTGAATCATGCTCAATCATGCTCATCTGGCAGGGTCTCTAGGACTGGAGTTGAGAAACACTGTTCTCCAGTTTCCAAGTCAATGACCTAATGTGAATCACATTGAGCATTGAATTTCAACTGTTGAAGGTAAAATGTCCCAAGAACATGGAGTAACTAAGGCGAACTGAAGTGACCGCCTGGCAGAGCAATGCAACGGAATAAACTCTGTGTATCGTGATGTCGGTCAGTTCCAGACTTCATGCAGTTATTAACTGTGTCTGGATCTGTAGCCCAGTTTTAAAAAAATGACTGTGTCTTTTATTATTATGCTAGGTTGTCCATTTGCTTTTGAGCCCCAAAGATTATTTAAAAATGCCATAATCCCATAGTTTACGAAATATTTTTGGCAAAAACTGAAAATGATGTGTAAAAGAATGCAGTTTATGCAGCTCTTACATAATTTCTCATCCATTGTGATGGCATACAGAGCCAAAATTATGAAAATTGTGTCAGTGTTCAAATACTTGAATACGGACCTGTCTGCGTGCTTTGAATCATTATATATGACAGGAAATGTTCATGTGAGATGTTTTTTTTTGGCCGTGCAGTAGTGTTTACCACCCGCTGTAACCCTGTGAAAACACACTGTGGAATGTTTAGCGTAGCGCGTGTTCAGCGCATGTATGTTCTCAGCTTGATTGACACATTTCAGCACACATTTCTCGCTGCTCTAATCTCACAGGGAGTGACACCATTTCAGGCACTCGGTTCTCACTGCAGTCCTCTGGGAAGGCAGACCTTTCTGCCCAAGGCTCCAAGAAGTAAAAGAACTGAATGCGCTTAACTTGACCCTGTGAGTAACATGACTATGCATTTCCATCGAGCACCTCTGTTACTTGGATTCTCTCTCACTGCAGTATATCAATTTCATGCTTGTGTAATGGAGAGAAAGCACTTCATGTCTGCTTTTAAACTTTTCACCTGCTAATGTTTTTGTTTGTGCAGAGCCAGACAGTTTTTTTTCTTCTTGAAGACTGAGGCCCGTATTCAGAAACGACACTCACACTCACCCTCCACTCACCATATAGTGAGTTCGATTGAAATGTCACTGGAGTGTGTGTGAGAGAGAGAGAAAGAGAGACCTACCACTAACCGAGGGAGCGGTCCCACTCCTCGCCAGTTGATATTCACAAACGCCACTCGAGCATAACTGACAGTAGTGGGCACTGGGTACCACAGGCGGTGCGTCAGCTGCTGCAAAGGGACGCTCAATCCTCACCCTTCAGTGCTGAATGACCTAAACCTGTCGCAGTTTACTTTTCTTGATTAGAAGGTTTCTCAGACTAATTGGTAAAATGACAAAGCAATTTATTTTTAATAGCGTTTTAATACATTACTTCACAAAATAGACGCGTTTCTTTCGCACATAAATGACGACGTAAATACCTGCTTGTCTTCATAAATTCTGTGGTCGAGTGCCTCGTGAAAGGCGCAGGACAGCCCGCGAGGCTCACTAAGTAACAAGCTGTGAAACGTGCCAGACATTTCCTTTTACATTCAGCAATTAAGAATTTAGAAAAGAATGGATTCTCGTGACTTACAGCTACATGAGCCTCGCAGACCAATCCACACGCCCCCATGAGCCGCTGAGCGCAGAATTTTCCAACCCATGAGTAAAGAAAAGCACGAGAAATCCAAATGCGTGAGAGTTGACCGATATGCGTCATTAATGAAAACTGGCCTCACCTGTTAATGTTGAGAGTTTTCAGAGTTTCTGCAATGGTAATTTAATGAAATGAAAACAGGGCAAAAATGATCAGTGTTCATTCTAACTTAACCAGTAGAACTGGCAACACATGATAATCCTACGGATTTTTGGAGTACAAGTAAATAAAATTTTATTAAATGATTGGATATGACCTTTTTTCAATCATTATTTTTAAGGGATGGTTTTGAGCTTCCCCTATTGCCAGTTCACCAGTAGGTACTGGTGGGAACACAAATGCTAACCTCGAGTTCACCATAGTGCAGTTCGTAAACACTGAAACCAGGTGGTCAGTTAGTAAGTTACCGGCATCGTTATCATCATTTGAGTTAAAATTTGCATAGTTGCGATTGCGTTGAGCACGTGGCTGTAAATGATCCAGAGTTTCTACTGTTTGTAACCATCTGAAAGCCATGACAACGAAATACCGGCGCAAGTTAGTGCGGCTCAAGGGAGGTGTTCCCTGCACTCAACCTTCACTCAGAAAGAGATGCTATTTTCAGTGTGAGTGAGGTCTCTGAAAGCAAATGAGGATTAGGACAACCTCTAACTCATTTAGTGTAACCTGATACTAACTAAGTTTTAGTACTCACTTGCACTCAATTAGTGTGAGTGTTGTTTCTGAATACGGGCCTGAATGTTGTGATTATGTGGACCCTGTACCAAATGAGGTTGGGTGTTGGCTGTGTTTTATGTCTCTGGAAGCCAATGGAGCAGCGGGCGGTCAGAGCATCAGACATTCCAGACATTTCATCAGTTGGTTAATTGATGAGTGGTGAAATTATGAACACCCAAAACATGACGGAAGGTACTCCCCCCCCCCGATTTTGAGACAGCGCAGAGAAAAAGAGAAAAACTTCTCTTGTGGTGCATAACCTTCATTTATTTAGGCAAATGTTCTGCAACAAAGCTATCCTGGCTCTTCAAAGTTTAGGACTTGACTTAAAATGATTTGAATCAAATTAAAACTCATGCTAGATTTTCTGTTTCTACCGAGTTAAAACCTGCTCCCAATTTTACTCAGCTTTGCATAGTCTCCACCTCCTTTTCTTCTCTCACTGTATTTCACTGTCTTCTAATGTTTATTATTGGATGTTGGATGTTCATATCCAGGGGCCATTTTAGGATTCAAGATCATCAGGTGCTAAGGGGAAAGGAACAGGGGCTGTTGTTGCGCACGCGCGGGCCCCGTACGGCGGGGGGTCCCTGTCGCACTACGGTGGAGTAGCTCGCCAGCGTATCTTTGCACCATGCAAAAAGACATATAGGTCTACACTGTCAAGACTCTACAGCTCATCCAGACTGCAAAGTAAACTACAAATTACACAAAATACTTGTGTAGTGAGTGTGTAGTTGTATTCTTTGCCACTTACATTTGTGCATATCAAACAGACGCCATCTAACACCACAGCACCTCTGCTCTGCCAATCTCGCTTAAACACTTCATTATCATAAGATTAGAAAACCCTCATGTAAATATGAATAAGAATCAAGCTACATTAATAGAGCAGAATCAAAATGTACTCATTATCTGTTAAAACTTAAAATAAAATCAAGCATACGGTTTGTCTCTGGTGGTCCCTGTCTCTCTCTCTCTGCTCTCCTCCCTTGCTCCTCTCTAACTCAGGTGGTCCCTCTCTTTCTCTGCTTTCGTCTCTGGCTCCTCAAAAGCTGTGATGGTCCAGCTTTCCCTGACTCGTCTTGGGGCCCAGTGCCCCCCCTCTCTCCTCTCTTCTCCCTCCCTGCTTTCCCGGCATTAGTATCGCAGCATTGGTCTGGCCTCATGGGGGTGGAGTGGGCGGGAGGGGCTGTAGCTATGAGAGTTGTGACCAGAGTCATCTCTGGCTGTGACTACCTGAAGTGGGCGATTTTGACGTGTCTATTTCTGCATTAAAAACACCGTCCGGGGCTAGGTTTAAAACATTTTGGGCCAAAGCCCCGGAAGCCCAGGGCCAACGATGCCACTGTTCATATCTATGTGTGTGTGTCTACATATATTCACATTTGATCTGAGAACGGGGAACTGGCCTCCCACCAAAAATGCAGAGTTGGAAAGTGCATTGTGTTTACTTAAGAGTTTAATTGGCTTTCTCTGAAGGGGCTTTTTAGTTTCCGTAGGTCCTCAAGCCCCCAGACAACAGCTACGGGCTCAGCACCTACGGTTAAAGGAATGGTCCTATCTGACATTAGCAGTGACTTTAGAGCTTGCTTCCTTCAGTCTGCCCGAGACTATAAAATTGTATCCCTTTTCTGATCAGATTTGAGGACGCAGATTGGCTAAATTTACGTTCTTGAATCCGTAATTGGCAAAACGTGTACTTCCCATCCTGCGGGAAATTTCTAAACAGTCAAGGTATGCAGAGCTAACATGCACAAAACAGGCAAATATTTTGCGAAGATGATTTTCTATCACATTTTGCTCATATTACTAGATGCATTGCATATTGTAAACAAACAAATACAAAAACATATTGTAATACTCTTTTATTTTCCTTCTTTTGTTCAGGATGGTTGGGGGCCCTAGTGCCCTTGATTGGCCAACGCATCTTACAATGACCTTACAATGCAAGAGTAATATAAATGCTACGCGTTTCCATATTTGCGCGGTAAATTCTTCACACACGTTAAGATATGCCCTAGGATCAGCTACTAAGTGATAAATCAACTCTTCAGCTGTCAGACGGGTCACTGACAGCAGCGTTTGCTTGGTCCTCAAATGCTGCTTGCAGCTTTAATTAGATGGTCTGAAGGGCGTACCTATTGTAGGTTTACCCTGGTTTCCCATAATTGTGGCGTAAGCTTAACACTTTTTTCTCCGGCCGAGATCTCAGCAACTGCTTGGCACAATAACTCCATACTTTCGAAATTCGTCTGTACGAGTGTCCAGCTGTGCATCTACCATGTTAGTTTCACCGGGATCTAAGGTCACAGGATAAATGCATCGACTTTGGGCGACCTCTTCTTCTTTGATCAGCAAAAAATTCATTTCCTTATATATATATATATATATATATGGAAGACATGCATAAAATGCCTCAAGAATATCTGTAAATATTGTCATAAGCTGAGCTTTGAACCGTATTTTATTGTCATAGAATGACAAAAGGAGGGAGCTCTGGTGGAAAATTATTATTGCTCATTTATTTTCTGTGTGACCAGTTCAAAATCACAGTGTTGTGCTTGACACTGTTGAATGGAGAGGCATTGGGGTACAGACTGTGTCTTATCAGTGGAAGATACTGAGAAGTCGAGATCAAGCATCACAATGGAGGTATGTGTGCCAGTGTATGTGGTGCTTGTTTACAAAGAGTGAAAGTAAACTTCTGGGACATTCACTGCAGAATGAAGGCACAGAGCATATTGTGGCTAACATAAAGAGACCAGACATTAGCCTTTAGACAGATAATGAGAAACTGGAAAATGTACAAACCAACGACCCCCCCCCCCCCCCCCCCCCCCCCCCGGTGTATAAGCAAGCTTCAAGGAGAGAGGCCTTCCTGATTTCTTTGTGAGTCAAATGACACTCTCCATTCTTCATAGCTGTTAACCCTTATCCTTCCATGTGGGGTCCGATCAGACCTCAAACATGTTCTTTTGTGTGCTACTCAAATACCATGTCATACCAGGCTGAGATTTTAAAAAAATTTGTCAGTCTATCCTTCTACCACATGTAACTTGCAAAATGAGTTTTGTAAGTGAAGTGACTTGAAAGTTATTGAAACTTTTATTCCAATGTTAACACCCCATTTAACTACTTTTATAACTTTCAGCTACTTCTATCAAGTGTATATCAGTGAAATTATGTGTACTTCTTTTGGATAAATTTGGCTTGCACTGAGAATTATTTTATAAGACTATTATTATTTTATAATATTCATACCAAAACAGCAGTTCAATGTGCTTTACAGAAAATTGAGGCAAAGGCCTCACCAGAGCAGTCTATTGCATCATTCCTCATAATACAGTTAAGTAATATTGACAGCAGACAGGGCAAGATTTAGATTAAAACAAACAGACAAAAATTAAATAATAATAATAATAATAAGAATATGATAGTTATAAGACAGATACGTAGAAGAGAGATATTAAAAAACAAAGTTCAGGATAAAAACAAAGGCAGGTAGTGTGAGATATGTGTATACATTTATGCATATATATAAAAACAAATATCAGAGAAATGTGTTCTTTTCTTTTTGTTTTAGTGAGAACCCTAGCCGCTGCATTCTGAATCAACTGGAGCTGTTTAATGGTGATCTTAGGAAGCCCTGCAAAGAGGCAATTGCTGTAATCAAGCCTGCTGGAAATAAAAGCATTAATGAGCTTTTCAAGATCGTTCTGTAACATGAGATCACGCAATTTAGTGAGGTTCTTGAGGTGATAAAATCCTGATTTTGTTACTGCTTTAATGCGGCTGTTAAAATTCAGATCACTGTCAATCATCACACCAAGGTTTCTGACTGAAACTTTAGATTTTAGCCCCATGGTGTCAAGAAGTTTAGCAACCCTAAGCCTTTGTTCTTTCCGACCAAATAGAATAACTTCTGTCTTGTCTGCATTCAATTGAAGGAAGTTACGAGCCATCCACTTATTAATTTGGTCAAGGGACCTGAATCCTCAGTTGCCCGGAGATGATCTGGTGGTATAGCAAAATAAATCTGGGTGTTGTCTGCATAACTGTGATTGAGTAGTTCTTCATAATTTGTCCCAGAGGTAGCATGTAAAGGTTGAATAATAGGGGTCCTAGTATTGATCCCTGGGGGACTCCACAGGTCAGGGTTTCTGGTTCCGAGGAACAGTTGCCAGACTTTGAGGACTCAGACATTTCTGGAGATGAAGTGGATCACTTGTCAGAACAGTCTCACTCTGGGTCAGAGTTTGTACCACCTCAGCCTGATGAAAATAAAGTGTGACTCTGTCCCCGAAACGTTGACAAAGTCAGACAGGAAGGTTCCACCCGTGAGAAGCCAGTGTGCTCTGCCCACAGTGAGCCGCTTGTTACTTGAAATAGAGGTTCTAGGATATCTAGTTCTAAATATTCATTGATGCAAAAAAAAAAAGAATCCAGCATCCTCAGCGAGTAAAAATAAGCTACTGATTTACAAAAAAACAGTAATATTCTCCCATTTTTGTTTTGTTTGTGTGATTGGGAAGACATTTTCTGTTATAATATTTGCAGAGGTGGCCAATAAATACAGCACAGTTGCCGTTAGCACCGTTACCTTGGACATTTCGCCCTTCTAACCCATTTCTAACCACAATCTAATGCGCGATAAAGCAATACTTCATACTGCCAGGAATAACCACATGTGGCTCCGCGGAACTGAATGTAGTACCGCGTGTAAGTTCTAGAATAGAGGGCATTTTGATTGTTAGAATTATGTTTGTGTTTACCGTTATGTATTTTAACATTTTTTTATTTTCTCTAGCAGTGAAAGTGAAAGTGAGAGCTTATGCAACCTCTGGAAAGCGTGTGGCTGATCATTTCCTCTGTTTAAAATGCCGAGCATGGACAAAAAAAAATATATATATATATTATGATAAATTCGACAGTGTATAGCTAATATAAGCAATTGTATTCTTGAAAGATTTTTTTTGGTATTTTAAATATATGTCCTTTTATTGCAGAAACTGTGATTCTGAGAGTTTGTGGGTAGACCTGCAGCGAAGAGTGCCGCAATTGATTTACTGGTTTTGAAAAGCCAACCGCAAGATGAATAAACAAAATGGCGATATACAACTTAATTGCCTGTGAGCTTATGCTCACGTTATCCTATGAAATTATGGGTTTTTGGATCTGCCGAGGTGTGAGGTTGTCTCTCGCCAAGGAGTCAATCTTCGTCCAAAACTGTGGGGAAATGCGTTGTATCGTGATAGGTTCCATAGTTGTGAATGTGATGTCAGTTTATGGTTGGGCATTCTATAGAAAATTTCTGCCACGCGCTAAGCAGGTCATTAATTCTTTAATAGGCTAAGGGATTATTAAGGTGACAATGAGTGATAAATAGAGATGACTTGAATTGAGCTGTATTGAATCAGTGCCAGGTGTATCTGCTTTTCATTCCCCGAATTCAGTTTAGGAAAGAGCCATTCAGTTTTAAGTGTTATTGTTCTTTAGAGATAAGATATTGTACACCTTACCGGTGTAAGGTTCCGCAAATAGTTTATTTTGCTTGTTTTTTTTTTAGTGCATTCAAAAGTCGTTATGGTTGAACTAAATTGCTATTGTAAACAATTCTTTTCTAGTTGCAAGCTTTGCGAACATTATATTTGCACATCTGAATGGTTATGAGAAATCATTAAAACAAATACGGACGATGCAAAATGTTTTGTCATGAAAAATTGGTTAAAAATTGCCTATTTAGCATTTTAAAACGAAACAGTATATTAATCGAAAAACATTCAAGTTCTTCCAGTAAATGAATTTTACTGAGACAGGGTGCGAGTAATCTTCGATATATGAATGGATATAAGCTACTAAATTGCAGGTTTTGCAACAGGAAAAATCATTTATTCGGCACTTGAGCATAAAATAGGCCTAATAGTACATAAAAGCATACATTATCTCCGAACATAAAATATTGCAGAAATGATACCTGACAAACAAAATCCTCACCAAAAATAGCGTGATATTTAGCAGGAAGTGGCTATATCTACGGCACCATACACGGTGATTCGGAGCTATATTTTACGGCGCGCATGCGCATTGACTTTTCTTCACTTATGTTGGCAGCTTCCAAGCTCAGCACGCTTATCTGCGGTTTCAGCGACGTGTTTATTTTTTAATACAATCTCTCAGACCGCTTTCGCACAAGGTACAATTGATCGGTACCGTGCCACAGTGCGATTGGGTAATATGTTTTGGGGGATTTTATTATTGAGAAGGGGCTTTAGAATATTAATATCATAAATGCATGCTGCGCGTGCCCTAGCAACTCGGTGTGTCATCACTCAGTAACATGGATTACCATGTATAGCAGCACAAGAAATAAAACTCGAAATTTTCTTGACTGAATTTCAGTGGTTAAATCATCAAAATTGCACCTCACAACTGTTAAACGTGAGTCCGTCATCTTGGGTTTGCCCGAAGACGCCACCCGGCGCATGCCCACCGTAAATATAGCCCCGAATCACCGTTTACAGAGCCGTAGATATAGCCACTGCCTATTTAATAATCCAATTGCGTATTATACTGCACTAAAGTTTTAAATAGTAGCATAGGTTGAGCAAACTGTATAGTCTAAAGTAAAAAGGTTTGCAGAAATAATTTCCGGCAACATCCCCCCCCGCCAAAGCAAATTAATATTTTATGGAGGCTAACGTAACTCTTGAATTCCTATATGAAAATTAATCGCCAAAAAGCTGTTTTACATGTACGGATTATAGTCAATACGACCGCCAGCAACTGCCCTTGTGGCTCAGTTATGATTAAACAAACACCCGGCTCACGGGCTAACGCCCAGCTACTGCGTGTGTGGTAGGCGGCGGGAGGTCTTCTTTTGTCTTCGTGCGCGTCAAGATGCCTATCCCACCGCACAGCTAACCACGAGATTTCCCAGTCCTACCGACTGCCTAACGACCGCCTACTGTCGAATTAATTACCTTTTCTTTGGTTTTAACGGCGACTGTACTGCATATTTGCATTGTTCGGTCTACAAAATATTGCCTTATTTGCACTTAATAAGTAAAAATTTACCAGCGGTCCAATCCAACCCCACACGGTAAGATTAACATGCAAAATAGCGTAGTAAGATGAAGGTTAATATAAATGGGGTGGTGACAAAAATTAGTAAAAATTTAATTCTGAATAAGTGGAGCAGAACCCAGTATCATCTCACTGATTTTAGCACTTTAGCCATTCTGACTTGGAAGGGTGGACATGCTCTCATCTGTGGTCCATTGATGTGTTGACTTGGAAATGTTTTCTCCCGTTTCTCACTTGCACTTTTGCCCTTACCTTACTCTCTCTTCCTCTCACTGGCAGCCAGTTTCGCTCTCTCTGTTTCAGATTCTCTGTCCCTGGGTCATTCTCTGTCCCTGGGTTCAAATTCATAAATCATAATCCTCTTTCATTCTAAATTCCCTCAATTAGTCAGGTTCCTTGTGGTACCTTGATGAATTTATTTCTCAGGATGATTTTGGATATCGTAATGTCACTGCCCATGGCATGGTATACCTTGCCTCACAGGTATAGCTTGCATCTAATTTAATGAATAGCTGTGGTCAGCCGTTGGACAGCTTGTAACCTGCAATGTGAAGAGGGAGTAATTATGTCTTTGGGAAGCAGTATTAGATCCATACAGTGTATGCATGGGTAGTAAAACCAGCTTCTCTTTCTTCCGCCTTGTCAACATTATATACATTCAGGGGTGACTGAGTGTCTGACCTGGTTTGCTTTCATGTTTTGAAAAGGCTATCACTTGGGAACTGGACCAATTTATTTATTTAGGTTTCTGAGGAAATGTTTATTTGGCAGTGTACTGCTGTGTATTTACGTGGTCTCAGGTGAAATCATCCAAGTGAAAAAGAGGAAATGAAGAGCAACAAGGGAACCGATTTCCGATGTGTCACTTGGGAAATGCTGTAATCAGTTGAATACCACCCACATCACATCGTCGTGTGTGTGTGTACGTGTGCGTGTGTGTGTGTGTGTGTGTGTGTGTGTGGGGGGGGGGGGGGTCCGGCCCTCTACATGGAAATAACATGGGAATATTTCAGTATTTCAAACACACATATCTAAACTGTACATTCACTTTTTTCATCATTAGGAAGTCACTTTTTGATGTTCCTTTCTCTCATCTGAGGAGTTTTTACGTGGTACATGATTAATTTAAATATTTTTGTTGTTGGGGTGTTACATATTTGATTCAATTAATTATTGGCTCCAAAGTATGTAATACAAATCTTAATATATATCCTAATATATTTTTTATTTGATCTATAGACAGTAACTGTAATTTTTCAATACACAACCTTAAGTATCATTGAACATACAGAGAAAATGCAAGGCCCACAAAATTGAATAACTGATAATGAATAGGTCCAACGAATAGGTCCATTCTTTGCCTTCAAAACAGTCTTTCAAAGAATGCTATTGTATAATTTACGAACCATGTGTGGAGGGACACTGGCCCATTCTTCAGGGAGAACTTTGACGGATGAAGTCTGTGGAAATCTAGTTAATTCTACGAAATTCAGAACTTCCCAAACTTGAGTTATGTCTAGAATTAGTGATTGTGCAGGCCATGAACGGTATCTGACTTTATCCCCGTGCTCTTGGACAGTTTTTGGGGAAAAAAAATAGCACCAAGGGCCACACCTGGTCTTGTAAATCGATTTCATACTTTTTGCGTGTTACATGTCATTGGAGAGCAATTATTGGATCCAATAAGTTCCATGAAATGGCTGCCCATACCATTTAAGAACCACTGCCATACTTAACAGTAGGCAACAGACATTGTGGATTAAGTGCCTCCTTGGCTTTCTCCATATATAATCCCAACCAGATGAGTAAAATATGCCTCATCAGACAGCATTACTTTTCCCCATTACTCAGGGATCCAGGTTTTGCGTTCCCACACCGGTATGTGTTTCTGTGCATTAGCATCAGATACAAGTGGTTTCCAGCTGGCAGCCCAAAAATTAATACCGGCTTTGCAATGCTCACAACATACTGATTTCCTAGTACTGTGTCAGATAAGGATTGATGGAACTCTAAAGGTACGTACAGATTTCCAGCATGTGTTCATCTATGTTTGTTGGAGAGCTTTGAATTGTGGCCCCAGGTTTACTTTCGCTGTTTTTTTTAATTGGGCAAAGGTGGTTGTCCTTTTTGATAATAATAAACCCCTTGCCACTTAATTGAACGAGCAATTTGTTCATCAATTATTTCACACTTTGAAATCTGCTCCTATCCTCTTGTCCTCTTGTCACTTTGGGGGAGTTAGAAAAATGCTGCTGGATAGACCTCTTTTAAGGAGACAGATTCAGGTTCTGAATAAAATACAAAAAGAATACATATCTATTAAAATACATTACATCTTTTTCTGAAATAAAATCTCCATGAATTAATTTTGAAAAAAGGGTACCTCTTTTCTGACTCTACCTTTCTTTTTTTTTACCTAAGTTAAGACATCTCCCACCCAACTAGCTCCCCTTTTTATAACACAGGCAATATTTTGACAAAAAGCTATTTTTAACTTACAGCCAAGTTCAACAGTTCTTAGTCCACCATATTCTCTAAATTTATAAGGCAACTCTCTTTTTGTTACCTCTATATTTGTACCCCATATATGTACCCCATATCTGACTTAGAGAAGGTCATCCATGCTTTTATCTCTTCCAGACCTGACGACTGCAATGCACTATATTCCGGTATTAGTAAACGCAAAATTCATAGACTGCAATTAATTCAAAATGCTGCTGCCAGGCTGTTAACCCACACTAAGAGGAGTGACCACATTACACCTGTCCTCGCTGCCCTTTTCTGGTTGCCAGTAAGGTTTAGAATTGATTTAAAAATTTTATTGTTGGTTTTTAAAGCATTAAATGGCCAGGCCCCAGCTTATATCTGTGAGCTGCTAACTCCCTCTGAGCCAGAGCGCTGCCTGCGATCCTCTGGCAGAGCCCTACTTGTGGTACCCAAATCTCGTCTGGTCTCAAAAGGTGACAGAGCCTTTGCAGTACGAGACCCTCATCTGTGGGACTCCCTGCCTGAAGATGTCCGGCAAGCAAACTCTGTTTCCTCTTTTAAATCTCTTATTAAAACTCATTCTTATCGTTTGCCTTTTTCTTAACCGTTCATTTTTATATTATTTTTTAATTTAAAAAATTTTTTTTTTACTCTGCTCTGAGAATTCCATGTATTGTTTTTATTGCTGCCTCACTAATTTTACTGCCTTATTTTTGTCTCTACCTGTTTTCTTGTTCATTGTTTTTGTTTTTAATTGTAAAGCACTTTGTCACTTGCTTAGAAAAGTGCTATATGAATAAATTCATTATTATTATTATACTCAGCAACAAAAGTTTCTGTGACACCATTTATGTGTATGTTATAAATGACACGCAAAGATCTCAATGCAATCAATATGTTTATTTAACAGGAGAAACACTGACTTTTCAGTGCCAACGTCACTCAAAACGAAAAATGTCATTTTCATGCGTCATGAAGCACTTGTCTGACGTCTAACCAATTGTGACCTTCACACTTCAATACCGGGTGTGACTTCCTCGTGCCATGATGCAAGCAATGCATCTCCGGCGCATGGACCGAATCAGATGTGCCAGAAATTGCTGTGGGATGTCATTCCAAATCTGATTCCAAAAATTCTCCTCTTTTATTGCCATCCACAAGCATGATTTACGCACATTTTCACGTGCAAAGTCATTTTCTCGCATTTTCATGATTTCCATTTCAATGTTGTGTTTACGTGTACTGTTTCAGTCTGATATCACCATGTATGACAATTTCATAATTGCGTTATGAAAAATAATTAACAATATTGATGTCACAGAAACTTTTGTTGCTGAGTATATATTGACTGTATACACATTTAATTCAATCTACTTATGCATTTAGCGGAGGGAGGAAAATAATGGGTGAGAAAATAAGTCAAAAAAAATTTTCATAATGCATGCCTGTGTGCACTAACACCACTAATTACTTCCCCACTCCCTCTGTTTTCCCTTTACATGGCAGCAGTTTTTTTTAGTTAGTTTGTTTGCCTTTAAGAAAGCACTATCAGCCTTTGTCATTCCTGAGAGTTTCCTGGTTTGATGCTGTTTAGTTCCAAGGTTTATCAAGTTTGCGTCCACGTATTGAGATTTTCTGCTTTTTGGATTGATGATTCTGCTCTCCCTTGACTCTGATAATCCTTCAGTTTGGCTTTTGTCCAGTGGGCTGTCCTGTAACTTTGATTTGGATGATCCTTCTTGTGCTGCATGTCCTCTCATTGGCTTCGAACGGGACTGTCTGACTTGCCAAAGAGCGAACTGAACTGATTCTCAGCCCGCGCCTGTGCTGTAAGATTGTTCCTTGTCACCCTGGTCCAGTGCTGGGCAATGAGATAACAGTGCTGGCCTCATCAATTTCTATATTTGAAAGGACCATCAGAATGTGTCAGGATCGACCTGCTTTCATCCAGCGCCGGGTATTATTCTGCATAAATTCCAAATCCCAGCTGCATTGCTGTTTGTTTCCGTCCATCATCCCAGCTCTGTTCTATATATTTTCGATTTCTCTCAGAATCCCAGGTATGGGTAGGCATCATGGAGTGCCATTAGCTGTAATGTTAATGATCTGTATTATGATAAATGTTGCCACATTATGACAAGAAGGCTGTGGTCATCTGGTTTTGCATGAATTCTGGAAAAGATTAGTTTAGTTGAGCGCCTTATTTTTACCCACAATTCCCTCAGGGAAAAGACTGGCTTTTAGCAAAATACTGAGCTGTAGTGGAACTCACAAATATTTGGTGTATCTCCTCCAAGTGAAGACTGTGGGATGTACCATAACACCTGTGGGATTGCATATTGTGTGGGACACCTGCAGAGAATTCCAGTTTAAGCCAGCATAGCAAAGTTGGTCACATTGGTTTCAGAAATCTTTGATCTGAACACAAGATGAAAAATGGCTTTTTCTTACAATACTGTGAGTAATTTTTGTAATTTCCACAGTAATTTGATCACAGAGCTACAGTACTGCGCAAAACTTGTCAACATTCTAGATTTGTTTTTTTTTTTTAATTTAAATTAGATCTTAGAAGTTTTTTTTAAAGTCCCACATTAGTGTTGCTGAAGAAAAAAAGCACATTTCAGACAAAAACATGTTAATTAAAAAAGTAATCTCCCTAAAAGAAGTTTGTGTTTCATTGTAGACAGCAGATACAGATAATAAGAGCCATGACAGAGCCCTCATCTCAAAATGATCAAAGCTGTCTGATGTTACTGGGAGAGACAGACACAAGTGAGGCTGAGCCTGCAGAGGAACTGTGGCAAGTTCTCCAATATGCTTGGAACAAACAGCCAACTGAAAATTATGAAATGGCAGGACACTGCTCCTAATTTTTATGCAAAAGGTAGTCTTACCAAATATTTTGATTTAATTTTTAAAAGGTCAAAGCTACATACTGCACATGCTCAGGTGAATGTTCAGTTCAGGGATCTTATTAAGAGAATTGGAAAGCAAGAAAAAATGCCTCTGCTTGTTGCTGAACTGCATCAATCTTTGCTGTTTCTAGTAACATTACCTGCCGCTGCATCACACCTGCGGGTAGTTAAACTATGGGTAACCTGCAGGCAACCTTCTGCATTTAGCTGGTCTAGACCCAGCCACCCTTGTATGCATGTGGGCTGTGGCTAACTGTTTCTCCAGGCAGTTGTACACACTATAACGGGAAATTTTGCAATTTATCCAGTCTTTCTTTTCCGAGCTTTCTCAAGCCACAAAAAGCTGGTGATCCATCAAAGTTTAGCCTCAAAAGCTTGTTAGTTCAATGAGATCATTCCCAAACTGCCCATCCGGCCTGGAAGCCTCATTGTGGAGCCCTGTGTTGCTCACTGCACAAACGAAGGATGCTACATTAGGAGAAAAAATTATGGAATCATCAACAAAAAAATCATAATTAGTACTTAATTGCTCCTCCTCAGGCTCGCATGACAGCCTGAATTATATATTTGAGGCATGGACTTCACTAATGAAAAACAATATTCTCCATCAAGCTCGGTTCACCTTTCTTGAATATTGGTTGACAGATCAGCTTTGTCGGATGGGGCCTTGTCATGGACTATTTTTCTTTATTTCCACCATAAACTTTTAATTCGGTTGAGACCTGGACTGTTTGCTGGCCATGTCACAGAGTTGACAAGCTCTCCGCTCTGTGGCGAGATGCACTGTCATCCTGAAAAGTGACTTCATCATCACCAGTCCTATTTTATACTGATGGAATAAGAAAATGGTCCAAAATTTCAATGAAACTTGCTAGCAAATGGAAGAAGACAACAACAGTGAAAAGCAAGCTAAAATGAAAGGAATTAATCAAAGAAGAAAGAACTTAAAAAGTAAAAACTGTAGGAAAGAAGTGTAATGGTGACTTTGGCTCCATTGACTTTCTCAGCTGGTAATTTTTGGTCACAGGGCAACAGGGCCAGAAGCAAATGTTTTATCTTTTTCAACCAGACTTACTTTTGTACATTGCCAGCCATGTAACTCAGTTTTGAATAATATTCTTAAAAATATTTGAACAGTCATCTCCTGAGGTTTTTGTCTTTGTCTTTCAGAAGAAACCATAATGATGTTTGTATTCATAGTGGCTTTAGAATGGTAAGCTCTCTATTTCTGATAGATCGTAGCTCAAAAAAGGGTATGCAAAAAGGGCCTCTTATCATATACTGCATTTCTTTACCATTTATTTAAACCCTATATACTGAGGAGGTGTCTCGCTCAGTAGCATAGACAAGTTCATGGTGCAAGTGTGGAGGGTTGTTTTTTTAGTGCTAAAAGTACCTATAAGTCCCATTTTCACTCACTGTGAGATAAGTAGGGGTAAAGATCTTTATACTTCCCTAAGTCCACTGCCTCAGTTTTGTCAAATTGGACGTTTTGTGACTTTAGTACTTCTTGCTCTGGGGTCTTCAATTTTGCATCATGTAGACATACTTTAGAGGCTTGGAACTAAGGTGGCTGTTGGGTTGGCAACCCCCATGGTACCCTGTATAACCACCCCTGCTTATCTCATGGTTACTACAACCTGCATCCCTTTCAGCCCTTATGCCTTAGACCTGAGCCTTTCCCATACATTACTACCTCGGAACAGATGTAATTTGACATATCGCTTCCAGCATCCTGGAACTCCTGCACACATTAGAGTAAGAAACCAGGAACAAAATTTATTGCCTGCATCCATCTCGCATTACGACTGCCTTACCTGCCTGTATGAAGCTGCTCGTCCCCTCCACTCCATAAAAACTAAACTGTGGTGGGGAGAAATGAAAGTCTTGCGGCACAGACCCAGCCCAGCTGTTCCTTTTTCATCCCAGCAAAGCGGCAGAGAGGTAGAGCGATGGGAAATTGAAGAAAAATACCCAGATCAAGCGGTTTTTGTATAAGGCACTGGAATGTGTGTTTCAGTGTGTACGCACGTGTGTGGCAGTAAATCACCCGCACAGTGCAAAAAAGCTAGAGAACCAGTTCAGAGCATGACATCTTTTACCATTTTATTTAATTCCCAAAACTGGAGAGTGAGCCAATTCAGAGCCACCATTCAGCACAGGTGTTACGAGGAAGGGAGGAAATAACTGCCGAACGAACCAGCAGCAGGCCAGGATGGCAAGGATGCAGATCCAAAATGGCATGGGGAATTTTGTCAAAATTCGGAGCGAGTCTCTGAGATCTAAAACTAGAGGTCACACCCCGTGCTGAGATGGACATTCCAGGGGTCAGACTGTAGAAGTTCTGCCGTGTTTTATTCCCACCCATGAGTACTGCCTGGCTGCCAGCTGATTTCAGTAATTAGTTCAATCAGCTGGCGGAAGTGTTGTTCTAATTTGAGATTTGCAAATTATGATTGTAAACTTGGGGACCAATTTTACTTTTTGAATCTACCCATGGCAGTTAGGAACCAGTCAACTGATGTTCTGAGTTTGAAACAAAAGCTGTTCATTATTAAAAAGACACTTTCCAACACAGCAGTTCACTTTTTGGAGTAGAAAGAAAAAAGCAACAAGGAAACCTGGTTTGTGTTTAAAATCCTTTATACAATGCCCAAGAGCATAGTAACATTCTGACAACTGCAGCAGTGAGGCTAAACAGTCTTCAGCATTTCAATTGCATTTGTTGCATTGCTGAATGGTTATAATGCCACTCATCAAAACCCATAAATCATTAACAGTATGAGACTTGATTCTGCAATATGATATGATGAGATGCAGTTTGAAGTGCACCAGAGAAAAGAGAAATAGTGTCTTTATTATTTTTTGTTATTTAAAGGGACATTGTGTAACATTTTTAGTTGTTTAATTGCCAAAATATAAGTCTGCATTCATATAAATGTCATCATTGGTGTTTTATGACCTCCGCTAATAATCTGATATATTCTCGTAAACAAAGAATTTTAGATTTGTTTCTACATTGGACGGGTAAGCTGGAAGGGAAGCGCCATGACGGTCTGCCATCTTGAAACTACAGCCGCTGGCAAGCGACAAATAGCACCAAACGCAGAATAAATCCGCGTTTGCCCTGCCAGCCAGTGCAGAGTGATTGGAGGAGATCAGCAAGGGAGGCTACCGCGGCAAGTTTGAAAATCTGCACTACTGCAGCTTAATGCTGGAGAATGCATATGCAGCAGCAGCACAGGAGATGGAAACCTAATCGCCCAGAAAGGGAAAAAGAGAATTAAAAAGGTAGCGCAACCAGGGCATTCAAAAAACGAGGGTCAATATCGGGCTAGCCTTCTCCAGGTGGAAGGAGCTAATGAAAGCGAAAGATTTTCAAAGGGACGCTGAAGTTGCCAGCTTTCTGATCGACAAGTAATTCAGGCTACGCAAACACCAAGGGGACCTTGTCTCTAAGCGCATTCTCTAAGCGCAGCAGCTGCGGTTCTTTGCTTGTACCACTGGTCAGGAGGTTCTGTGAGGTCAGCTTACGTTATTACCAAATCGGTGCAGTGAGCAGGTGTAACGACATCATTGTTTTCAGTTATTGTAGACCATTTGATGAATGGCTTTGTTATGTATCGACTTGACTGCTTCACCTGTCTTTTATGTAACGTTACAGAATAAACCATGAAGTAGCGAAGGCTGTTGTTGGTTAACTTAGGTTGGATAACGGGCGTGTATTCGGTAACTATTGAAGGTGACATCCTATAAGCGTGCATGTAGCTTACACTTGCTTTGCTTTTTTGTATTAAATTGTTCAAGATGCACCTAAGCCGAGTTGTTTATTTCCATTACTTTGAATATTTTACACCGATTCACGGTGCTCTGTTTGCGGCTTCATGTATTATTTGTTGGCTAAGTGCACTGACCAAAACTTCCAACGCAACACTCGGGTTTATTGCAACACGTCATTTTCTTACGATAAATTTAACAATACATAACAAATATTAAGATTCAAATCAGAAACACAGTTTTAGAGTCAGAAATGGAGAACAGATTTTTCCTGGTTTCCAATTCATTGCATCTGTTGAAGGCGCAATTCTGGATCACCGAAGTCAGTATCTTGTATGGCCTCCTCTGGCGTCACACACAGCCTGGATTCTGCGATGTATGGAGTCAATCAAATGCCGAATTTCAGCTTGTGTGATGCGGTCCCATTCCTCCTGGAGTGCTTGACGCAACTGTTGGACTGTGGCTGGTTCTGGATCACACCTTCTCACCCGGCGATCCAGAATATCCCATAGATGTTCTATAGGGTTTAAATCTGGGGAATACGCAGGCCAATCAAGACACTGAATATTATTCTGCCTCAGGTAGTCTTGACAGACTCTGGCGACAAGTGGTCTCGCGTTATCCTGTTGCAGCGTTTGGCGATAGCGATGGACGAGTGGAACTGCAACAGGGGTAAGGATGTCGTCACGGAAACGGGCCGCACTGACGTTTCCATTGATGAAAATGAGGTCTGTATTGTCTCTACTGCTTATTCCAGCCCAAGCCATCACACTGGGTCCACCCCAGCGGTCGCGCTGCAGGATGGTAGCGTCAGTATAACGTTCCCGTTGCCTACGCCATACATGCAGTCTTCCGTCAGACACGCTCAACTTGAACCTCGATCCATGGGAGAAGAGCAACCTGTTCCACCTGAGAGCATTCCAGCCCAAATGTGCCCTTGGCCATCGCAGACGGACGCGGCGACGTGTAGGAGTCAACACCAAGCAGGTCCGAGATCAGTACCGGTAAAGCAATCTGGGGGTACAGGGCATGCTGGATAGTGCTCACTCAAGTACTCCAAGGCCTAGAGGGACTTGCCTCCCTTGAGCTGACCAAGATATCCCTCATAAAGTGATCACTTGGTTTTGTTAACAGACTTTACTGTACACTGAAGGTATAGACCTCTCAGCAGAACTGGCTGGGAACACAATGAAGAAAAGCAATCCAGCAAAGGGGTGACAAAACACGAGAACTTATACTCATAGAAACGAGTCACAGATGAGTGAGACGGAGTGAGGAATCCACAAGAGGTGGGGAGAGGAAGAAAACAAGTGACAAGGATGAATTAACAAAAAAGAGACTGAAACAGACACAGATTGCTGACAGTACCAACACCCACATATCCTGCTCTTTAATCATCCTTCTACTTCAGTGTTAGGAAAACATTTTCAATCACTTTCAGCATGTTTTCAATTCTCCTGCCCATCAGCCCCCCTCTGCTCTTTTTTTTTACCCTTAGCGCACATTTCATTATATACATATAGTCTTATTATGCTCAGTCATTTTTATATAGTAGTGTGCAGTGATGATCATACACCACCACTTTTGTCTAAAAGACGTCTTAATATATTACTTCTCTATAATTCTTTTGGCAAAAAATGTATTGAAAAATACTATTGTAGGCAATAAGACCGAAAAAATCTTTCCCAGGAGTATATCGAGTTAAAAATACAGGTAATACACAAAAACACTGATAACATCAATTTGCTATTGCAATTGAAAGGTGTTGCAAATTTAAATTTTTTGACGCTTACATAACATGAATGCATTTTTGAAGACTCATTCCATGTTTGCTGATGCAAAATTGGTGAATTGGAAATTGGTGGCAACAGAGGTACAAACCAGAAATTAAGTGCCTCTGATGTTCTTCATCTGTGAATGACATTTTTTTAAATCGGCGGTTGACAGTTCTGTGATGATATTTAATAGCGCCAGAAGTGAAGAGATGAAAGTATCAAGATCTACAGTTTCCAGACACCTATGTGAAAATGGTCCGATTGGTTGTATTGCTGCCAAGAGCTGGCGACATCAAAAAATACCTTAGTTTACCAAGAAACTCAAGGATTGAACACCAGCAGAGTGGGAACAAGTCCTTTGGACTGATGAATAAAAATTCAAAATGTCCTAATCCAAACGCAGAATTTATGTGTGCCATGGAGTTGGAGCACCTATAAAAAATTACTGTTAACCCATTCAGTGAAACATGGAGGTGGTCATATTTTGGTTTGGGGTTCGTCTTGACAAAATGAGCCAGTGATCTCAAAAAAATCACCTGAATCATGGATAAAAAGAAGCATTACAGCATGCTATTGAGGCACTCATTGCCATCTGAAAAGAGCCTGATTGGCTCGGGATTTTATTTTCAGCAAGATAATGACCCAAAACACAATTGTAAGTTGTGCATGTCATGGTTATGGTTTTTGGTCAGGTTTATGTTCAAGTTCAGTGTTCATGATTTTGTTTTTAGTTCATTCCATTTCTCAGTTCCATTGCACTTGTCTCCCCTTTCTTGTGGTCTAGTTGGTTCAGTCCATTGTCTCGGTTTGCATGCTCATTTATTTAAATGAATTCTGGTGTGTAATATATTCCATTTCGTTTACTTCCTTCGTCTTACTGTTCTGATTTTAACAAAACTAACATTTTTATTTTGTTTTTTTTTTAAATTTGGCATCTCCAATCCCACCCGAATCTGGAATGGCCAATTGGGGAACTATGTACAAAGCTTGCTCGTATGCGACCCCTTGCTGCCAACTCAGGATAGTGAGACAGTTCACGGCTCTCCTCCGAAGCACGTGCCTGTCTGCCACTGATTCTTATACACTCATTGGTGTGACATTGGAAATGAATGTTCTGAAGATGCCAATCAGAGTCGACTTAAATTGTTGGCTCAAGATGTTGTCTTCGTGGTGAGATGGTTGAAATGCTTCGCAGTCTTCTCGCACATGTCCCAGTAACTCAGTGCGGTTAAGATCAGGACTTTATGGTGGCCAATTCATGGATGAAAATGATTCCTCATGATTGTTGCCCATATTCATTGTTTTCTTTGCTTGATGCCGGCTAATAATGTGCCCCATCTGAAATACTGTAACATCTTTTCCGCCTCAAGGGATATGTCTACCAACCTAATATTTTAAGAAATGAGAAGCCACACACTTCATCAGTTCGGATTGAAATAACTATTGCCAGATGAAACATATTAATCACTGCAATAATGATACAATAATAGTATTTTTTTATTAGTACCCAAACAGCAACCTTTTTCACCAACATGAATGTTCGTGACACATTCACTGAGTCCAAGCAGAGTGATGGAGTTAACCTTTACTGAGAATTCCCATTGATGCGCTAACAGAAATTAGCACAGCAATTGAGGTGATATTTCTGGTCCAGCAATATGTTTGGTTTTGACCTAGATAGTCTAGCTTAGCCAGAGACAGTATAGGAGATAAGGTGATAAGACTTACAGAAATTTTTGTCCATAGATTTTTTTTTCCGGGATTTTTTCATCCCTGGCCTTTTCATCCCCATGGACTTTATGTCCCTGAACTCTTCATCCCTCGAGGATTTTTTGACCCCAAAGACTTTTCGTCCCTAGATTTTTTGTCCCTTAATGATAAAAAAAACGTGCCACTATTGTTGACAGATGGATGGACGATGGACGGATCTCCATGATGTAACGGTTAGGGTTTGGATTAAGATTATAATGCAGGAAAAGGGCATTGGGGATGAACATTTCATGGGGAAGAAAAGTCCATGGACAAAAATTCCTAGAGGATGAGAATTCTGGGGACGAAGGGTCCAAAGACGAAAATTCCTCGGGGACAAAAATTCCGGGGACGAAAAATTTGGGGACAAGAAGTGCGGGGACAAAGAGTCCTACAGCCGTTGATAGAAACTAATTGACCATGTGATTTGAGTTTGGAAAAGTTGAGCAGCCCCCATCATAGAGCATTCCCAGAATATTTGAATTTTAGCCAATGGCCTACTACACAGATACTAGTCACGAATCAATGTTTGAGACTGAATTCCAAATGTAGCTACGTTAAATTGTTGTGGCGACAGCATGCCATATTTCTTTGTAAATGTAATGGCCATCCCGTGTAGGTTGCAGGCATTACTTTTCTGTACTCATTGAGTAGTTTAATAGCTGCCTAGCTACTAAAGAATCCAAGTATATTATATCTTGACAAAAAACCGCATAATATGTGACCTTCAAAACTAACTGTGGAATGATCAGAGATCTCTCGTACCGCTATAACCTCCATGTTGTAAATTCTGTTGGGGCCATTACATAGCACTGAATTTTACATTGATTTCTCTCTGTTAGATTGACTGGCATACTGCTTCAAAACTGCTCCTTGATAACCTTTAAGAAATAATCGACAGCTTTTCCCTGTCTTTGTAACATTTCCCAAATAATATCTGGGAAATAATACTGAAGTCACCCATAGTAATAGTATCATCTCCACTGCAAGCTTGTTAACATTTTTGAGGAGTATTGAATTTAAAATATCATCAGAAGCTGGCAGTTTGTAGCACACTCCAATGTAAAGACTTGACTCACCTATGAGCCCTACACAAATATCCTTGCAAGGCATTAAATGATTGATTGAGGAATTTCCTGCACATTAAGATTTTATTTCACAAAGAGAGCTGCACTCCTACCTGTCTTATTGGATCAATTTTGGCTGGTTCAAAAGAAAAAAATAATCTTTTGGACAATTGTAAACAATTCTCCTGCACTTTCAAGATTTCATTCTGCAAGTTTGTAAATTATGTAAGGTCTAATGAATGTGCCATTAGCTATTCTCCAACACTGACCAAAGATTTTTATTGACAGAACATCTGGGTACCTGAGGGATATTCCAAATACCCTGCTGAAAGGCCAACATTTCAGGTCAGTAGCTTGCTTTCCCCTCACATATGGTCAACAAAAAATTATGTTTCCGTTTCTGTTGCAGGAATCATTTTTGTGGTACAACAGTTAAATCAGTATTGCAGTTTTCTTCAATAAAAGTGTTAATGTTGTAATAAATGGTATGAATTACCCCAAAGTATATTTCCAGATTCTTTATTAATTCAGTTTAAAGTATTAGAGGGCAAAAAGTTTTTACCTTGATTTTGAACTAATGACAATGACCAGTAGATAATGTATAAATAAATGTAATGCTTATATCAGCATAATATAATAATGATAAATTGTAGGTATTTTATTAAACCAGATGCAGCACTTAAACTGCAAGTTTAATATACAGAGGCTGTAGTTATAACAAGTACTCAGGTAAAGTGTAGGGTATTGTATTTTGTTTTAAGAACTGTAGATGTCCCTTTGACTTCTGCTGTGGTGGGGAGGGGAGTATATTATTTAATACCCCTGGAGGTCAGTGAAGAAAAAAGGGCAGCATTTTGACTTAACTATGGGAACAGTCATTGCCAAACTGAAGTGACCTCATTGTGCAGTCCCCACTGCAGAGTGATAGTTCAGTGAAGGAAAACATCGCCTTCTGGTCATTAGCACCAGCCCTTCGGCCAGATGAAGATTCATATTGCCAAGCATCCTAATCTGATTTAATCCTATAACCAAAGATAGTCACTAAATGCATCCTATCCAGGCAGCAGGGGAGGTATACACTGATACACTCTCCTCCTCATGTAAATGGTGCTAACGTACCCAGCCAATTCTCATGGTGTAAAAGAAGGACCTGGCAACCTCTTTCAATTGCCTCAAAGTCCAGATCCATTGGTCACCTGCTTACTGTCGGTGCTTTTGGGGATGAAATGGGAATAGAATGGGCTGAATTTGGTCTGCAGCAACAAAGTGCTATAAGCAGCAGGACGGTATGTACTGTCTGCTGGAATGCATTCCTCGCGAAAGCATCATTAAAATTCTCTGCAACTTGCGCCACAGTAGCACGTCTCTTGATTCAGACCGGATGGGATAGCCTCTCCGCCCTTGTACATTGATGAGCCTCGAAAACCTAACGCCCTGTAGTCCATTCATGGTTTGTCCCTCCTTACATCGCATTCAGAAGGCACTTACCACTGCTGAGAGCACCCCAGAAGCCTAGCTGCTTCGGACATGCTCTGACTCATCAGGCCATGACAATGCGGCCCTTCTCAAAATTGCTCATGTTCCATAGGCCCCTCCTCCAAGACTTGAACTGCGAGAGCCAACGTTTCCTGAACCATCTATGGTCTATCTGCAGACCTTGACATGTGGCATTGTAACAAAATAATCAATGTTATTTGCCTCATCAGCGAGTGGTTTTAATGCTTTAGCTTTTTGGTGCATTTATGACAGTACATCAAAACATGACCATTCAATCAAATAACATGAAACAAAATGCATAAGCGCGTCCACATCCTGTCCCCCACAGTTCTGTTCCATATTTTCCATTTTTCAAATCTATTTATTTCTATTTATTACTTCTGCTAAGGAGACTATATTTACACCCGTTTGTTCAGTGAGTCTGTCGGGCTGCCTTTTAACAGGATAACTCAAAAAGTTACGAACGGTTTGGCACAAAATTTGGTAGGATGATAGGGGGTAGTCCAAAGATAAATTGATTCAATTTCTGATGTGATCCAGAACATTCTGTCACCTAAAGAACAATTATATGGAGTGGTGGAGGTTTGCACTCTTCCATCCAATTGCCTTCTAGTTGAATTATTGTATTACTTAGCTGCCAATTCCCTTGTACATTACTCTCACCATGCCTGTTGTTCCTTTTTGTCTTTGTGTATTTGAGTTTGTTAGTCAGTTTTAATGAGATTGCCAGCTATTTTCGTGTCTGTTATGCCCAGTTCTGTTCCTGCCTAATATCTGATTAAAATGCTCAACCGAGTAACCAGCCTTATCTCCGCCTCTACAGTTAGGTCCGTACACCACCAAACTCCAAACAGTTTCGGCTTATTCAGTGGATAAATCAGTCTGATTTGGCGGCCATTGAAGAGTTTGTCATTACCTATCAAAGTTTTTTTTTTAATATCAGCGCGCCTGGTGAGAGAAGTATGTTTTATTTATAAAAACTCAGCTGTTCAAGTTTCCTTCATTTCTAGGTACACAAAACTCCATTACAATCAATATCAGTAGAATCAATAGCATTGATTTAAGTGTATTCCAAATCACCATTTCCTAAAAATAAATTAATGGAATAACTGTACTTGGGTATGAATTTACCTCAGGTCATTTCAAATTCCACTCGCAGTGTCTTTACTGACAAAATGGTAACAATATATACACGCTTTATTGCACTTATACTGAAGTTCACATAACCTGTAACATGATCATAGCTGCTTATGTGCATTTTTTTCTCATTCTTTTTTTGAAACCTAAACACTGAGTGCATTGAGCAGAAAAACTAATGGCCTCAGCCTTGATTGTGACGTTGCTTTGAGGTTGTTCTGGACCATGTTTATTCCCAGGAGTGTTTTGACTGATTGTAAGATAAAAGTGAGAGAAACCAATATTTATTTTCAAACCACGAGAGGAAAGGGAGGATTTTTTTCTCGAAGCTAAAACACATGGCTATCAAATTTCGGAAAATCGGGATGGATTAGTTGTTTTATCCTCACTTTGAAACTGTTTTATGCCACAGTTGTAACTGTACAGTGCACTTATATCGTGCAATCATTTAAGAGTTTACATAAAACTCAAAGCTGTAACAAGTAGCCCCAGTTCATCTTGTGATTGAAGCTCAACTGTGGTGGTGTGGTTTTGAAAACTTGGACACGGAAGGAGGTTCTCATGTCAATCTCCCATGGCCTCATTTGCAGACTACTGGGCTCTTTCCAATTGCTTATTTCTACCTTCACTTGCTTACTGTAGTGTTCCAGGGTCCTGGGCCTTTGGCCAGGACAGTATTTTGGGTTTTAACAGTTTCTTGTGCCAGGTTTCAAAGTTCATGTTCATTCTAATGTTACAGTTTTAACAGTTTCTAGTATCAGGATTCTACAAAATATTTCATAGCTCATGTTTATTGTTCATGTTTTTACTTTTCCATGTTTTGTTTTTTGCCAGGTCTGCCCAGCCACTCCACCGCTTGTCTGCATTCTGCTCCACGTCTTCGTTTGCACACATTTCAGAACTCTGGTTTGCTTTTGAAATTTCCCCCTTCCTTCTGTGCTGTGCTGGATTCAGGGCTGTCTAAGCTTAATTGACAATTAACTGTTTTTAAGTTACTAACATTTACTAACACTCACTGGGTGGTGTAATTCTCAGACAGGCACATTACTAATATTACTAATTTAGGTAGGGAGTTTATTGTCATGATTCCTGCTTTGCTATTTCAAGATCTTGCTGTGCTTCTCTGTCCCAACATTCATGCTTCCTTCCAATCTGCATGCTTCATTGGTACTTAAGCTGAGCACGCTCATTCCCTTAATGAGCAAGTCATGCCAGCGTATCATTGTCCTTGTCTCATGATCTTGCCTTGCCCCTTGTTTCTTCTCCAGGTGTTGCCCCTCATGTGCTGATTTCCCTCCCTTTATCTGGAGTCAGTGGAAGTTGGCTGGCAGACAGAGTCTCGTGTCTCATGTCCATTTGTATTGGAAATTCGCTCAGTTTTTACATCTTCATCCTATCCTATCCTATCCTATCCTATCCTATCCTATCCTATCCTATCCTAGCCTAGCCTAGCCTAGCCAAGTTCTTGTTTAGCATTCAAAGCCTGATTATTCTTCTCTGTTTGTGGTTTTTCTCCCTGGAGGTTCCAGTGGCTTTTGTTTTTGTCGTTTGGGCTCTTGATTTTTTTAAGCTCTGTGAAGCTCTCTTTAGTTTGGACTTTTGCAACCCTTTGGGACAAGTTTTCTGTTGGCCTTCATGCCCAATTTCTTTTTGTTTTAAAACTCCCTGTTCCCCGGCATCTCGCTTCTGGTGTCTCTGATCTCGCATCACTTATTGCTTGGTTCCTTCTTCTTGGGTACTTCATGTTCTCCTGCTGTACAGTTGTTCTGCCCAATGAAGGACAACCGAAAAGCAGTGGTGAAGCAAAAAACAATCCTTTGAAATGAAAGATTATTGACCTGCTTTCAATCATTGTTCTTAACTAACACATTTTCCAAAAATATAAATAATCCATTGGCAGTTAAACCCACAGCTTCCTTTTATAATAAAATGTTACATGAGTAAATAATAAATTCAATAATTGAAAATTTTATTCACTTCCCCTAATAGGCTACCCCTCACAAAAAAAAACCTACTCCAGATTTTCTTCGTTAGCCGTTGTCACATCCTGCAAAGCAGGGCTCCAAGCCTATGCTTTATGATTTGTTTATATGCAAGAAAATAAAACAAAGATTGAAAAGTGCTCATTTTTGCATTCAAATAATGAATTTTATTTCTCGTCTTAGGTAAAGCCAATTCTCTATATTGAGAGAGGTCAATGTTTATGGAGTTAAAGTATCTTTAATTAATGAAAATGATTGAAAACAGATCAAACTAATTATCAGTATAAAGGCATGTTTTACACCCTCTCTGCCCTCTTTCCGTCGATCGCCACTACCGAAAAGACAAAGGAATTTAGATACAGATACTGCGTAACACTCATGGGGACGTGTCTTGACCTTTGCCTAAAGGGAAGGTAGTGAGAAGACAGGCATTCCCAACCTTTATTTTTTTGTTGCATCATGAAGTCAAATGAGAAGGGGTACTGGTGATGAGAGAATGGGAGATGATTATGGTGAAGAATACTGAATATAAAGTGTAATGGCCCCAATTTGTTATCAAATATCGGACAGCAAGGGATGACAGACAAAATTTTAAAAACTTTAACAGATTTAATTAAACAAAGCTGGACCAAGATTGAAATATTTAAAAAAAAAATGAGATAGTTCCTGTCCCATGGTAATTGAGATGGAGTTGCTTTGTTGCGATGTCTTGGGACAGGAAAATGCTCCAACACAGGCAGAAATCCACAAAACGAGCTTCACAGGTCTTGAAAAGAGTGACAGGTCTGGTCAAATGTATCCTTCCACTATTTCTCCTTGCAATTTCTCCTACTACTTTACCGTCTCAATTTTTCTCCTTATATACTCTCTTCCAGCCCCCTCCCACCTTCCAGACTTTTTTCAATTCTCTGGGACTTTCCTTTCTGAGGCATGCCCAGGACATGCCCAAAACCTAGCTCCAGACTGGCTTAACAAAAAAAATGTCAATACTGCTGTTTAGTGGCTTTTTTTTCAACATTACAAAAGGTCTTAATTTCAGAGCAGCAAGCTTTATGATTTTACAAAACATTATACCTTTCCTCACATAGACATAATTGAAACTGTGAAATTGCCCAATATATAATGCTTAATCTCTTAGGGGTCTATTCTCCCATTAGCGCGTAAGTCTTTTTTTACGCGCTTCGAGTTAAGCGCTTTTGAGTTACGCGTATTCTCCCCTACTCGCTTCGATCACGCCCACAGCGCTTAACTTCAGAATGTAGGCGGCCTTAAGAAAGAGGTGTGACTGATCCAAAAGAGAGGCAGACTCTGTACAAAGCTCATTGATTATGGCTATCAGGAAAACATGGAAAAAGGATTTTCTGATTAACAATGAAAACGAATTTGTGGTCCATGGAAAACGCAAACCAGACTTTAAATTTGAATATCGTCGGCCTGCTGATAAAACCTCGTATCTCCAAACTGATAAGAAACGAAAACTCGTATGTCCACTATTCTTACATGCAAAATTAAACATTTTTATTTTAAACTATATTTATCCATTTGTATTGTAATAATAATTATTATTTTTATTTTATTTTATATTTATTTTTTATTTTCCTGTGAAATTTGTCATTGTGAAGATACAAGGTTTTTGTATGCCGCTGTAATAGGAGGCCGTACCAAGTACAAGACGTAATTCAGACATCTCTTTATTTATCCCCCGCCGGGGATAGCGGGGGATATAGCATTGGGCTCCGTCCGTAAGGACACATAAAATTGCGGCGGCGGGGGATATGTTAGTAACAAACACTTGTTATTTCTTACTCTAGCCACCATGGAATTAAAGCTATGCATACAAACAAATTGCCGCGATAATGAAATAATAAATAAAGAATTTAGCGCTTCTCAATCAGCGCAATCAGATCATTGAAAATGTGCCCCTCCTACACCAGCCTGTTTGTTCCGTGGAGGACAGGGAAGAAGACAAAGGGAACATTCTAGTCACACAAAGACAATCAAAGACAGTTTATATGATCTCATTTAGAAATTGCGCACTTGAAAACTACTCCGATGTCAGGTTTGCAACTAAAGGACATGGAAACGCTTTAACAAGGATTCTTACCCCGCACGCGGTCATCTCCCCGCCCCGAAACCGCCTCAGTAATGACGGAATTCCATATCCATAGCCTATCATCCTATTGATTTGAGCAACACATTCACTTGAACTTCACACTAATACTTTATTATAATCAATTATCCCATTTACTGATAACGATTCTTTCCATGTCAGCTATTCTTTAAAGGCTATAGGCCTAATTGATTAACAAATGGATAGTGCTCTGGTATTTGCCAGGGTAGGGCTCAATCTAGAGTAGCCTATTTAATAATATCTTTATTCACACATTAAATTACACAGTATTACCAATGGTAAAAAATTACTAGGACTCGAGTTAGTTAATTCAGATATCCTCAATTAAAAATCAATCCCCTCACTCGTGAGAATACCACAAATTTTTAGATTATCACGAACATATAGGGCAGTCGCATTAGTTAATAGAACATGGAAGACAATGATGGCGACGTCGAGCCAAAGCCGAAAACCAAATTTCACAGATGTTGGTGTTGTATGGCAAGCAAGCAATGAAGGCTGATCCGAGGAATTAAGCTGCGAATCGTTCTGGATGTGGCTTCGGTGGTGAGATGTAAGCGCAGTATCCCCGATATAAAGCATAAATGGAGAGATCTGCGGGGCGCTGTTAAAGCCAGGTTCTCTGCAAACCGGAGAACTGTACACGCAACAGGTGGTGGGCAACCATCATCCCCTGTGCATTTCACTGCACAGGAGGAAGGGATGGCATCTACTCTTTCTGCAGTGGAAGTGCATGGAGAAGAACTTGAAGTGCCAACGAACTGCGTCAGACACCTTGACACCGACGCCTGTGATGTGAATGACATGACCAGCGACTCTCTGAAACGACCCAGATGCCAGGAGCGACAGCGCCGTTCTGAGGTTGATGACCACGGGTATGATTTGTTGATAATTGCTGCGGCTGGATAGTTGTTCATCCAAAAGTCGGCAAAGATAGATGATTGCCTCATGCACGGTCCAGGCGAAAGCGTTGGATGCACTCGATGTTTGTTCGTCCCAGGATGTCCAAACGAAGCCGATATATGCGTGTTCGTCTTCGAGCTCGGCGCGCTCCTCTTACTCTTTCCCAATCACGCAAGAGTGCAAGCAAATGCAGGACTGGCATTTTGGCTTTAGATTTTGAGGGCATGGTAGAATGATGGTCTTATGTATACTCGTATTAATTAATTGTTTTGCGTTTGTAATTTAACTGATTGGAGAAGAGGCTGATACGTAATATCATGTGATGATTTCGTTTGATAAATTATCATGGCTTTGAGAAATGTAGTTTAGAAATAAGGAAGAACAATCGAATATTAAATGTCTCAACCTTTACCATGTTAAATAAAATAAAAGTAATGTTAAAATTCGGCCTATAACCGACATCAAACGCAATATTCTATTTCGCCTAATGTTGGCGCTTGACCTTAATACAGCCCTTAAAAGCGCTTAACAGAAAAAGCGCGTAAGCCAGGGGGAGAATACGCGTAAGTGTTATTTGCATGAGAAACGCCCGGAAACGCCCCGATTTTGGCCTTGCTCCGCCCCAAGCGCGTAAGTGCCTTCAAGGCGCGTAATGCACAGACTTAAGTCGAGGGGAGAATACGCGTAGGCTGAAAAGCGCGTAGCTACACGCTTTTTTCGACTTAAGCGCATGGGAGAATAGACCCCTTAATGCACATATATCTAACTATCGTAAAAAATAAGAGAAACTGACCAGAAAGAAATTAATCTCACAACGCTTATGTGAATGCCTTCTTTTTCTCCTCCCATTCAGCAATGTCCGCGTCTATTAGAAAGATGCCTCCTTTGATTGGTTTACGTCTCCTGTGTCCCTATCCCTGGCCATGTCTTGTTTCACTGTAACCTGCTGATGGCTCAGGGACATGCACTTAAACTCCCTGCTTTGAGTCGCAAGTTGCTGGATTCTAATTTACTATACATGCTTAGAACCAGTGGGTATTCCAAATAAACGCTCTTCGTTTTTATTAAGCGTAATGTGACCTTTAATTGGGATTGGGATGGCATTCAAGTTTACTCAATTCCAGTCAGCTCCATTGTCCAGTTTAATGGAAACAAGTTCCCACGTCTAATTCTAGGTCCAGGATTGGGGCCGTATTTTTTTTTCATACCTTGTTTATGACTGTTCCTTTGTTCGGTTTGTCAGGAACAAGCTACAAATCCTTCTTTGGTCATCAGGATAGGAACCAAGTTCCCCTCAAGTTACTCCTGTCTCAATTTCGAGAGTCAGGCTTTGGTGAAGTTCATACTGGTGAAGTGCGCACCTGGCAGTCATTCCGGAAAAGCCACTGGCCATTGACTGGCTTTGCTGTGCTTCGCCTACTACATATGAATTGAACTGTGCCTTCTCCTGGGTTACATCCCGCTGTTACTGTATTGCTATCAATAAACCTTACTATTCGATTGTACTCTGCTTCTGAAATTCTGGCAACCAGATGTGGGTCCGTCACGGATTATGGTCCCCTGGGAAACATTTCCATTGTTATTACAGAGCTTGCATGTGTTTTGTGAGTTTGCATGTGTTTTCTGAATATGCAGGTGTTTTGGCATTTGCAGTTCATGTGTTGTGAAATCGATGAAAGTGTTTTCTGAATTTGCAGATGTTTTCTGAGTTTGCAGGTGTTCTGGTGTTTGCATGTGTTGTGACCCTTCTGAGCCACTGTAATATACAGTTGAATACACGACAAAGACAAGATATTTCATGTTCAAATTGATAAACTTTATTTATTTATTTTTATTTTTAAATATTCACTCATTTCGAGTCTTATGCCTGCAACACATTCCAAAAATCCTCGGACAGGGGAAACAAAAGACTGGGAAAGATGAGATTGAGAATGCTCAAAAAACACCTGTTTGGAACATTGAACAGTTTAATTGGAAACAGGTGTCATGATTATATAAAAGGAGCATCATTCACAAGCAAGGTTGGAGCGATGTTCACCACTTTGAGAACAACTGCATGAGGAAATAGTCCAACAGTTTAAGAACAACGTTTCTCAACACGCAATTGCAAGGAATTAAGGGATTTCATCATCTACAGTCCATTATATCATTAAAAGATTCAGAGAATCTGGAGAAATCTCTACACATAAGCGGCAAGGCCGAAAACCAACATTGCATGCCTGTGAACGTTGGTCCCTCAGGCGGCACTGCATAAAAAACCAGCCATATTCTTGAAAGGATATTACCATGTGGCCTCAGAAATACTATGGAAAAAGACTGTCAGTTAACATAGTTTGTCGCCATATCTACAAGTGCAAGTTAAAACTCAAAAAAGCAAAAGCCATATATCAACAACACCCAAAAAATGCCTCCGGCTTCTCTGGGCCCAAGATCATCTGAGATGGACTGACGCAAAGAGCAAAAGTGTGCTGTGGTCTGATGAGTCCACATTTCAAATTGTTTTTGGAAATCATGGATGTCGTGTCCACTGGGCTAAAGAGGAAAAGGATATTCCAGATTTTTATCAGGGCAAATTTGTAGTGTACTCGGTTGAATATAGGTTGAAAAGGATTTGCAAATCATTGTATTCTGTTTTTTATTCACATTTTACAAAACATCCCAACTTCATTGGAGCTGGGGTTTGTATTTGCTGAAGAGAAAAAAGAAATGTCCAAAACCAAAAACTGGCCCTCTGCAAAAATACATAAATAAGTAAATAAATAAATAAATAGTCGGATGAAATAAAACAAATCACACCCAGTGCCCAGGCATCTCAGTGGGATCTAAAAATCACTGTTTCCAAAGATGTGACGAACAACGCCAAACCTGAAAAGGTAGGGATGGTTTGGAAGGTTTACATAAAATCAGAAAGCAGTGATTGTTAAAATTTTTTCCCAGACAATATAAAGACAAGATATTTCAAGTTTTGTTCAGTCAGCTTCATTTCATGTTATTATACATCCATTCCTGCCATTCAGGACGGCAAAGCAGTCCAAAAAGAAGTTGAGAGGGAGGCATTTAGGACTATATTGAGGTATGTGAAAATGTGAAAACTGATTTGATTTGAAGCAGCTGATGTCAGCAGGAGATTGTAATCATGATTTCATTCAAAAGCAGCATCCAGTAAAGGCCTGATCCTTTAGAAGAAAAGCAGAGGCAAGAATCGTCATTTTGACCACAAATTTGTGGAAAAATCATTTCTTTGATGTTCAAAAACAATGCTCCTCAAAGATAGATCGGAAGGAATTAGGATATTTCACCCACTTTAGTACTTTATATAAGTAAAGGATTAAAACAGGCGTCACACTGTCCCGAAATTGACACCAGATCGCCATACAAATATTTAATTTTGCGCGATGGCCTCGACCTTAAGTCAAAAGCCAATCTACAGCCGAAGCAAGTACAATGCCTACAGAAGGTCACACGATGGCACCCAAACCACACACGAAGGCAGCAAAAAGATGTGAATTTTTATTAAGTAGTTTTCCCGCAGGACACACGAAGGTCACACGATGACTTGCATTACTACAGAGTAATATAGTAAGTTTCTGTAGTAAACTATTGTTTTGCTATGAATAAGAAATGTTAAGATGAATAAAGTATCATGTTAAAAGCAACCAGTTCATTTTCAGTTTCATGAATACGTTGCGCCTTGTTTATATAGCCTATATTTAGAACATGGCACTCTTAAATACTCGATTCTGATTGGTCAATCGCCAAAATTCTGCTGTGTTTATTTCAGGAGGTATGACCGCTATACTGCTGTCCGTTGCTAGTAATATTAATATTTTAATAAATTAAATGTTTTATCCATATTCTAAGCGTGATATTGTATAGTGAGCTGCGCGCACTATACATTATCCCTTACTTAAATAATATATGTTGTGCCGCCTCTGTACAGTTGCTCAGAACTGACGGTCTGAGGCTGGCCTTTTAGCCTATATGTCCACGTTACCATGACACGTGAAACGCTTGAGCTACTCAAATTCAGCTGTCTTCGCCGACACCGTGGTCCCATCTCGATGTCTTCACACTACAATACAATGGCTGCATGACGGCATTTCGAGGGCTTCATGTAGTCGTGTTGCCTTCCTAAGACAATCGGGCAGCTTCTTGTTTCCTTCGTATTGTCTTCGTGAGGCAAAAAATGCCCGATGCCACCGATGATCACACGAAGTAAAGATGAAGATGACACGGTTTGACAAGATGCCCTCACGATAGCCTTACGAAGGGCAAAATGGACACATGAATTCAACACGAAAATTAACCTTTGCAATGTCTTCCGGCAATTTTTTGGCATGCCAAAGGTTTTGCCACCACTCATGAAGTTGCTGCGGGAGCCTGAGAAACTCAACCTGCGGTCATATGATGGCTTAAGATCCCCTCATGCATGACCCGATGTTTTTACGATCAGATCCAAATTTGAACATTTCATTTATCGTGTGTCCATCTGGTGTCAATTTCGGGACAGTGTGATGCCTGCATGAAGGAATCTAGGAGAATTTCTGTCCATAAAGAGCAATAGCACAACCCCAAGCTGAATATGTGTGATGTCTGATTACTCAGATGGCACTACATCAGAATGATGAAATTTTGCAATAGAAACCATCAATCTTACTTCTGTCGCCGAGTTATTCACATTAAGCTCTCTGCTTTATAATTTATTACTTAGAACATGTTCTTTAACTGAAAACAGCGTTCAACAAAATATAAAGCCAAAAAACGACAGAAAAGTGTGGACAGCATGCTAAAGCTGTGACTCACAGTGAGGTTAAACAAGGTAGTTGTAATACTTCTTCCATAAGCCAAACATCTGGAAAAATCTACAAAGCCCAAACATGAACCTTTGATGGAAGTCCTGTTCCTGTTGGCTGAAATCCTAGAACCCAGTTCCAATCCTGGATCCTGAATATGGTCAAATTAACTAAGTAAAGAGAATCGTTCTCCAGAACTGCTGTCACAAAAGTACAAGTTGCATTTAAAAAAAGAAAGAGTTCATACTAGCAATATTGACTGGTTCTAAACACAAATAACTGTGAAATCCATCAACTTGCAATACTGAGAGGGCTTAAATACCCATCACCTGGGAATCAGAGGATAACCACTTATCAAGATGCAGCTGTGGTGGGGAGGTGCACACAACATAAGCCAATCATGCAAGACACCAAATAGAAACACAAGTTGCGGAATTGGAATTGACACAAAACGGACTTCACAGGGGTTTGACACTTGACAAACCTTTCCACAAGATCATTCTCCACAGCTTGCTCTAGCACCACAGCCCTCAGGAAAAAGAAGTATACTTCACTTTTTTTTTTTACTTTTAGTTTGTAAAAGAATGCTTTGAAGTATACTGCCAGTAAACTCTGAGGTATACTTCATCAACAATTTAAATATTATCAATAAAACTTCTCAGTATTTTGTGATTACATCAAATCAATTGTACTCTTCTAGATATGCACAGGAATTAAATCACAGTATTCACTCAGATACTTACATGAACTAGAAAAGCACTCAGAGAGTGCAGACCTCTGCCAGGCGGCAGATAAACCCAAAAACACGGCGATTGAAACTCCGGCCCATTGGAAAGGCTTGAAATCTTGAACTTTGGTGTATATCTCAGCTGCACTTTGGCCTTGATATGCCAAAATATAATCACCTGTTCCTTGATTTAATACCCACCTTCTCTGAAAATTTATTCATAATCGGTGCATTACTTTTTGAGTTATCTTGCTAACAAATAAACAAACATAACCTCCTTGGCGGAGATAATTAACAACTTCTCATGGAAAGACTCCAGGATGGATTCGATCCCTATACTTCCTGGCAATAAAGCAACAGTTGCCCACTACAACAAACCGTTACTTTGAGAAACTAAAATTACACTCAAGTATCAAGAATATTTTCATGAACTAAGAAGTGGACTGGTATTAAATAACTAACTGACTATTCAAACAGCTCTGAGGTAATTAAAGCTGTTACTTTGCGGCCAAATATATAAATTTGTATTAAGATTGAATCTAGCCTGGAGTTTTCTCAAGTGGACTATCTATGTGAAAAGTATGGGATTAAATTCCAATTTGTGTTTAGAGGTGTACAATTTATACCACAGTGATGAAAAAATGGGCTGAAAGTGTCCAAAATTATTGTATAATTTTTCATGCAATATATCTCAAAGTTTAATTGAGGTATACTTCAAAGGACACTTTCATGAACAAAAAATTATTCAAAATTACTCAAAGTTTCTACTCTTGCAATTTAAGTACAGTAATATATACTTTTATAAACTTAATGTGGGCCTATTTAGTCCCAAGAAGTACTGAAGAAGTACACTCGCGAGTATACTACAAGTACTGTACACTTGCAGCAGTGGCGTAGCCAGAACTGAAAATCGAGTGTGCCAGAAACATCCCTTTACAACTTCTATTAGTCCTGACTTGTTCGCAATCATCTTCCAAACGAACAATACAATCACTCCGAAAACAATCCACTATCAGGTGTTGCTAGTTTTCCTCGTGAAGGTAAGATGACAATCAGTCGTTTGGACGCAGTTGCTCAATTATTGTTCCTGACTTGTTCTCAATCATTTTCCTTCATTAAAACTTTTTGTAATTGTAACAATACACTATTGGCAGCGTTTTTCTTAACGTCATCCAAGTGTGACAAAATAATAGGCTAAACTCAGTTCAGGAAAATAATTTACTCAAAGCCGAACGCTTTACGAAACTGCTCTGGATCTTCCGCGCTATTTTTTTTTTTTTTTGACACATCAGGCGATCAAACAGGCTCTTCATGATCGCTGACATCATTGGAATTAAATCAAAGACAAAGATGAGAAACACCTGCACGCAATTTTAAGTATGGCTGATTGAAAGGCAAAAAAAAAAAGCGCGTCCAAACAAATGATTTCCATCTTTCACGAGGAGAACTAACAACACCTGATAGAGAGGAGTGTTTTCAGAGTGAATGCAGAGTTCATGAGGAAAGATGATTGCAAACAAGTCCGGACTAATAGAAGTTGTAAAGGGATGTTCCTGGCACACCCAGTTCTATCTTTTCAGTTCTATCTACGCCACTGACTTGCAGTGTACTCCAATGTACTCGAAGTCTTAAATTCACTTAAAAAATTAACTTGAAGTACACTTCCCTTTTGTAAGAGAGGTGCCAGTTTTACCAAGATGCTTTCATGAGCGTTAAAATTTGGAGCAGGCAAACCTCAAGGTCATAATGCAATGTTGCAGGCTCTTGTCTTTGTCTCCCCTGAAAATATTACTGTTTGAATAGAGTAATAGCTGAATCTTACCTTCAAATTTTTCCTTTTGGACTTTGTGTTTGATACAAACGTTTATAATCATACCCAAACATTTCTAAATGTGTACATCTAGCTGGAGGCTGAGCAGAGCTACATCTTTCCAAAAATTACTGCTGATGTTTTTTTGTGTGCTAATCTTTGATAGATAGATAGATAGATAGATTGTACTTTATTGAACCCCGTGGGGTAATTTGTCCTCTGCATTTGACCCATTCTACAGTTAGGAGCAGTGGGCAGCCACAGAGCAGCGCCCGGGGCGCTCTCCAGTTCTAAGGCCAGTTCCTTGGTCAGGGGTACTGGTTGGAGTGTTGCTATGGGGCAGACCGGAGTACCCGGAGGCAACCCACGCGAACACGGGGAGAACATGGAACCCACGACCTTCTTGCTGTGAGGCAGCAGTGCTAACCACCGTGCCACCGTGTTATATTGTGTTATATGGAATTGGTTTGGCAATAAATGCAAAAAATCTTTCCAGAATGTTTATCAATGCTCAAGTGCTGGGTGGTAACACTACTTGAAAACAAACAACATGATGCAGTGTACATCAGAAGGGCAGATACACAGCGAGTTTGCTTGTTTTTGTGGTAATTTAGGAATGATTTATGTAAAAAATTGTGATACTACTTCCAATACTCCTTAGACAGGTATGGTATAAATCAAATTTAAAAAGTGACACAAAAGATCATTGATTGAGCTGCCTTTGCATGCCTGTAATTTCTGTGAAAACTACTGGACTAGCTCTGTCCCACGGCAAGACAAAAAAAAAACAAAACAAAGGCAATGGTTTTGGAACAGAGCAACTCTGTTATTGTAAAGTAAGTATGAGGCCCACATCAGCGTGGTCCCACAGGCTGCAACATCAGCCAAACATTGGTGTATATGCATTACATTTCCCAGCTCCATACAAACAAAACTGCTGCTTCAAATCAAGTGTGTCTGTCATATTTTTCTCTTTCCTTAATCTTGTTTGTGAATGAGGCTCTACATTTTAATCGTTCGGACCTGTAAATGTTGGTCATGATATCTTATATTTGTGCATTGAATGACTGCAGTGTGAGAATGAAGTAAATTTCCTGGATGCACTTATTTTTTCTGAACCTATTGGCAGGACAAGCAGCATTGCAAGGCAAAAGTATAATTTTTCATAAATAAAGTAAGGTTGGATCATTTTAGAGGTATATCTGGTTGCAATTGTATTATGGCATTACTTGAACATTAATAATACAGTATTTCTGGGCATTATCTGGGTATAATACTGATATAATTCAGTTATACTGTAAATTACTCTGACATGGGGCCATAACATAATCACTGCTCTGATACAGATCTTTGAGAATCATAAAGTTCTCGTCCTGCTCTTAGAAATGAACACGAGTCATCTGCTTATTTCTGCTCATGTTTAGTTTCGTGTGATTGCTGTGGTCATTGGGTTAAAACCATCGTTTTGTGTGGATCTGGTTATGAGGGGAGTTCAGTTTCATGCCCTTTGGATTGACCGGGGAGGGTCAGCATCAAAACCAGTAGATTTTTGGTCTGGACTCACTTTTGCTTGTCAAATATATCAAAATGATTGATTGTTGCTACAATGTTTTTGGTGGCAGAAATGTCGCTGATTTGAAATGGTGCATGGCATTTAAGCAATCAGTAAGGTTATTCTTTTCAAAGCAGTGCTGCAGTTCGTCATATTATCTGAAACCCCGTAGAAAATGTAACCTTTAGGAAATAGCATGGTTTTGAGACACCGTATGCTCATCATAATGAAACTGTTATTGTGTTTGTGCGTGTGTGTGATGTCATATTCAGCATATTTCTCTTTTTGACCACTTACAGGAGACCAACTAAAAATGTGGCATATTTTTCTGGACAAAAATCACAAATAGTGTTCCTGTCTACGGACTGGTTAAGGGGTTGCCATGGGAACAAGCAAGGAACATTTTAAAGTGGTCCTGTCCTTTCCTGTGCGTGGGGCCCAGGCAAAGTCAGGGAGGGTGCATGGGTCTGTGCTGTTCCCTCTTAATTTTCAGAATGATCTGGGGCATCGGGGCAATCCCTCCTCTGACAATCCAATTCTGTCTCCCTCTTTTGAAACATGGCGGGGCCTATTTTCAAAATATACTTGGCAGCAGGCCCTTTAAATAGCCCGTGACTGGAGCCTAATGCAAAGCAGTGAGAGGGGGAAAAGTGTGCAGCCCGAGGAAATCCAATTTGTAATCTAATACCCAGGCAGCAATTGATCAAGATTTCTTTTTATAAGACTAGTTTGTCCCCATTAAGGGCTGATTTGTTTTGCTCCATTTTAGTGTCTGTTTGGGAGTGATGGAGCTTATCAAATGTCTGCCTTTTTTCCAATGTCACGGCAACGATCAGGGCTTAGCCTCTGCTGTAAAATGAATGGAAAGTGGCACGACCTGTTAATTCAGGTCTGTTATTGACCCATGAAAAGGAGTCTTTGTGAGAGTATAAAGGTCTGTTTGGGGTTCATAGGCCTGGGGCTCTGTTTTCTGCTCATTGAGATTGACCCTGATGGAGCATCCCCATCCTTGCTCCCCAGTGGAGGGATGATCTTGGTGTTCCTCCTTTTTCTAAACCCTATAAAAATTAGTAGTAAATGAGTTATTATTGGTATCCCCAGGTATATCATGTTTTTTTGATGGATGGTCGAGCATGAGGACTAGGCCTTTTATGATCAGTAATGGTAAGCTGTATTGTTTTTACTGGTCTAAGCACTGTGTTTCTCAGGAAGTCCATTTGGATATCTCCGGATTGTGCACATGTAGCAGGACTGCATCTGCCAAGTCCAAAATGACAGACATGAAGCACTTCATCCTGTGATCAAATCCCAAAGGTTTTGAACAACAATATTGTAAGGAAATGTTAAAATTTGCTGCTTATCAATCTTCTGCATACCCTTATCTGGTATCCAAAAAGGAAAGCCGAATCCTATATCCGTATCGGTATCCTATATCAACCTCCGTATCCTGTCTTTGAGAAGACTGCCTTAGTGATTAATGTCACCCCTGGAGCCCTATCCCTTCAGTCACGGAGAAGCAACTGAAACAAAAAGTTGATTGCTTGATGCGGTGAAACAGATACCTACAGAAATATGACTTTAACCTTGTGACAGCAAAGGGATCAATAAAATGCAATGTGTCAAAACCTTGGATGACATTCCGCTTTAATACAATACCATGAACTGAATGTGCCATAATTATAGAAATTATACTTTATATCCATATCGTTGAATCAGCCATGCTATGAAAAAGATGTATTCGGACAATCCTCAGCTTAATGGCCACGGCCCAATGAAAGTTATATGTGGAGTCTCGTACTGGTTTTGCTTGACCTTTTCTTAGCTGCTGCTGTGGTTTAATATTTAGAGTCCCATTGGTGGTCATGGTTCATTGATTACCTCGCTAGGCCTCTTGGATGTTATCTTCCCTGGTTGGCGTAAAAAGTTTTCTGCCCTCTGCACCATGGGAAAGTTGAACTGACTCTTAGATAAACCTTGGAGTCACATCTTTCCTTTTTTTTGGTATGTAATTTTGAGTGTTTCTTGCATCCATTTGGAATGGCTTAGCTTCAGAACACTCCAGAATTAAGGATCCTAAATATGGCAGCTACAGCTGCTGCTAAAGCTCTCCCTCAATAAGAGGGTAATTGGCATCTGAGCCATCTGGCATCCGTGTACCCTTTTACACTGAAGTCAGTCTTCAAATCTATAATTGGCTGACCAGTGTTCACACTTGAATGTGTATTATCCAGCCACAATAACATGAGCTGTAATTGTTTTTAATTTGTGTGTGTGTGTGTGCGCACACATGTGATCATGACAAAATGTGGCGGTGAAGACAGCTATTGTTGTAGCAACTACCACAGATCCAGTTTTGAGCAGGCGTTAATATGCCCGTCTGTGTACAGATTTTATTCATGCAGTTGCGTCACAGCCATGCAAGATGCAGCCATGAAACATTACAGATGTGTAATTCAGATCATAAAGGCCAGTTCAAAGATAGGAAAGGTCGAAGCATAGGCAACAGAAGTGAAGTCGGCTGGTGTGATCCCATCGATGGTCTCTCGTTGTATAATCTACTCATATCACAGTTGGCTGCTCTGAAATGAAAATTCAATTCCCAATTATTTCCTGAGGTCAAAGTAATAAATACACTCCAAACTACCACAATTTTACAATGCTAGCTTATGGTAACTACAATTGTTATACCCCGGGTATTACTCTGGTTGTACCGTGAGACTTCATGGTAACCATGCTCATTATGGTCATAATCACGAACCTATTGTGGATTTCCTACAGTACTTTATGGTAAATTAAACTAACCTGCGAGCTAGTTCTAGTGGCCAACTCGAGTTGCACTGACATCACATGATCTGCATGCTGAAGCCAGCCTATATACTCCACCCTAATATAGCGGTCTAGGAAAACACACTTATTCAGCGGGAGCAGGTTGCTTATGTAGTAGAGGTGGATTTGGATAAATATTCTCAAATTGTCCTCACAATGCAACACTTAGGACTTCCTGCATGTGCCCGGTTGGATGATACATGCACAAATAGATCACTTTCCACCAGCTTAAAAAAACAAATTTGTAATTTCCTGACAATGCAAGGAGGAGTTGAATCTCAATGGTATTGTTCCATTTGAAGGGAGGAGGGGGAGGGGGAGATAAAATGCGACAAATACGTCTAAACTGAAGCGCAACCAATTTCTGATCCTCCCAGTCGTGGTGTCCAAAATGCTCAGTACTTAGGCCTGTCATGGGATATGGAAAATTGTGTGTTGTAATTAAAAGCATTAATATAAATAATATATCCATGATTGTACCGTGCATCATTGCACCATCATCTATACCAGTGCTTCTCAAACCTCTCGAGAGTACCTCTGGTCAGGAATGTTTTAGATCTCTCCCTGCTCCAGCACAGGTTATTCAAATGATCAGCTCATTATCAATCAGCTTTTGGGGGATGATGATGCAATCCTTTGAATCACCTGTGCTGAAGCAGGAAGATATCTGAAGGGGCGTTCACACACATGAATTTCATCTTTTTGGCATCCATTCACTAACTGGGAAAATTCTCATTTGACAGTAATCAAAGCACTATCAGCAACCATACTGTACATGCCTGAAACTTGATCCACCATTGATCTCAACGTCGGTCTTCACGCGTACGGGAAAAGACGAGATCAACATCTTGGGGTACGCATGGCATACTGGAATGTACATGGAATAAACAAACCCAAGTGCTGTCACCATAGTTTAAGATTATCGCCCAGACGCAGGCTAAATAGCTGCTTTATTTTTTTGTTCCAAGGGTGGAAAAGTGTGGATGATGTTCTTTAGGATCCCTGCCTTTTGTCCATAGTCAGCTGGGATAGGCTCCAGCTCCCCCCGCAGCCCTAGTGAGGAACAAGCGGGTATAGAGAATGGATGGGTGTTCTTCGTTGCATATTTTAAAGATATGAAGAAATTGTCATTTATCAGTATTACAGCTACGGTAATTAACTTTTATGTGCTTTGTGGCTACATTCTTGGTGGGGAGAGAATGAATTGTTTGTATAATGTGTGTGTGATTTTCTGTTGCTGTAGGGATTAAGTTTGGCAGTCAATCTCCTCTCATTATAGGTTGAACCTATAAATAAACATAGCTGTCAATAAGAGCTGATAGCCAGCCAAAACGCTTGCTTGCTAATCTGCCGGCATTTAGTCTTATCTCAATGTACATTTTTACTGTTGTTGACGAGGGCTAGCATGTTTCAACAGCCCAAAACAACTCCAGATGGAGAATAGCCTGTCGACATTGAATCAAAACCAACCTATGGATTAAAGTTGACAGCTCATAACATTGAAATCGGCTTCTGAACAATGATTTTAGCCACAAAAATTGATTTGTAGTATGTGACCGGGAAATGATCTGTCAGTAGACCACACAATCATCTATTCATGATTTAGTCATCATTTATTTATTTTTGAGCAGTATCCGTGCGTCCGGCACACTGCTTCTGCCACCTGTGAACTTAACTTAAGAAAAGCTGTCGTCATTATTCAGTATATGCCGAAGCACCTTAAAGAGAATGTAGCTAATATAGTAGTGAACTGAATCAGTCATAATGTACCAATCGAACAACGTTCTCTGATGACTCCGTGTCTTTAAGTCATACTCAGGTCTTTGGGAACTGAAGACATTAGTTGGTCAAGTCTGTCAAGAGGTATTTTGTCAAGTTTCTCCACTATGTGCAATTGTACTGGGCTGTCGTTGCAATATATTTCATTTCATCATGCGTCATACATTGCTGTGAGAAAGTATCTGCCCTGTTTCCAATTTCCTCTATTTTCCCATATTTATCTCACTTATATGTCAGATCATCAAACTAATTTTAATATTAGAGCAGGACAACCCAAGTAAACTCAAAATGTAATTCGTAGATGATGATTTCAATTATTGAGGAAAAAAATCATTCAACCCTATCTAGTCTCATGTGAGAAAGTAGTTGGCCCCTTAGTAACTAAATCAACCAGTTAAACAAATTTAATTCATAAATGGGTTCATATTCACTCGACACTCCAAGGTATCATTACCGTCAGCCCTGATTAGTCTTAAAATCACTTAAATAGGATCCGTCTTGCAATGTGATGTTGGCAAAAAGCAGCACATCATGCAGTGATCTAAAGAAATCCAAGAACAGATGAGAAAGAAATTTGTTGAGGTCTTTCAGCCTGGAAAGGGTCTGAGACTCCAGTGAACCAAGGTGAGTACCATTATCTACTAATGTAGAAACCTTGGAACACAGGTGAACTTCCCCAGTAGTGGTCAGCCTACCAAAATTCCTCCAAGAGAGCATTAACTCTTTTCTGACAGAACTGCCAAATTCCGGTTAGCCATAACGGATTGGAAAGGTTATCAAACTTTCCACGATCATTTTTTTTTTTACTATATGAAGGTACTTCATTTTATACATCAAAAGAAAGCTGAGAATCTGCTCTTTCCGACGATACCCAATATAGAAATATTCAGCTCCTCGAAGCACCTGTCACGACGTGACCCACAACATTGCCTAATAAAGCAGCACTCTTCTTTAACAGTGCTGTGAAAAAGTATTTGCCTCCTTCCCAATTTCTTATTTTTTGCATATTTGTCACACTTAACTGTTTCATCAAACAAATTTTAACATTAGATGAAGATAGCCCAAGTAAATACAAAATGCAGTTTTTAAATGATGATTTCATTTATTGAGGGAAAAAGCTATCCAAATCTACCTGGCCCTATGTGAAAAAGTAAATGCCCCCTTAACCTAATAACTGGTTGTGCCATCCTCAGCAGCAACAATTACAATCAAGCATTTGCGATAACTGGCAATGAGTTTTTCACATCGCTGTTGAGGAATTTAGCCCCCACCCCTCTTTAGCCCTGCGGGGGTGGGGGGGTACTGTAATGGCCCTCCCCCTAGCCATCATACAATTACTATCTCTGTTCTCCCTCTTAATTAGCACACCTGTTTTTCCTAAGTTGAGAATCATCCCTTGTCTATTTAAATCTTAGTTTTCCCCCTCACTGGCAGGTAGCCTTAGATTGTGACACTTCTTAGTTGTGAGCACTCCTTTTTTGTCATCCCCTTTAAGTTCTGTTTTGTCTCATTTATACACATTATTTAATAAATTTCCGTTCCTGCACTTCCTTTTATTCCATTGCTGTTACGCCCTGGTGCCCAAAGGTGTTAAAAGAGCACCAGAGCGTCACAGGCATAATGATTTATCACCAGCACTCTGCTTACACTGCCATGCACTTATAATCTGGGCAGACTGTGGTTTTGCGTTATCTTGCGGGGAAATTCAGGGACGTCCATGGAACAGATGACATCTAATGGCGCTTTTCCACTACACGGTACTGGCTCTACTTTTTTGCTTTTCCATGAGGAAAAAATACCTGGTACCAGGTACTAATAGGTACTAGCAGGTACTTTTTTCTGGTACCTGCTTTCCTGGGGTTCCAAAAGAAGGTGGACCAGGTACTAGTAGGTACTAAATGTGATGTACAATATCCCTTTGCTTTAGAAGAATGTCTAACAGAAATTACAATTAAACGCTTACGGACTTTAGTGCCATAACGTGGTGATGGTAGTGTGCTTCCCCTGATTTAAACACATACGTATTTAACAAAATGGACAGAATAAAAGTAAACTTGATATAACTGAGGATGCCGTCGCGGCAGTAATATGCTGCGTCGTTATGACAAGCTGGTACCACGGAGGTGGTACTATCTTCTAATGGAAAAGCAACCCCAAAAAAGTACCCGGTGAAGAGTAGAGTAGAGCTGGTACCATGTAGTGGAAAAGCGCCATAAATAGCAGAATATGAAGCTTCAAAATTCATACATGGTCCTGCATTAACGGTGCCCTGAAATGTGCATATAGGTAATCACCTAATGTAACCTAGGTAATGGACCTAATACTGAAAACAGCTTGGGTTGTTGTTGCCTGTTGTCCAGAGAACAACTGCGGCTGCTTTTTTTCCCCAAGAACACCTAAAATGCTGACTTGTCCAATAACAAAAAGGCTTCACCACTGCTCTTGTGGGAAGCATCACTGTAGTCAGCACAGTCCCTTTTTTTATTGGAGATGGCTTATCCCACCCCCTGCACTTAAGCGATGCCTGCTTTCATTAGTCATGAAGCATTTATTGTAGACTCTCATATGAGGCATCATTGCACTCAACAGCGTTCCTTTCTCATTGGTGTCAGTTTGCCCATCCCCTTTATTTTAGACATGCCCTTTCTAACTCATTAAACATTTTCAGAGCAGGAAGTGTCATTGGTTCCAGTAGACAGTTGTTTTTCATTCGTGAATGATAGCTTCCCCCCTATTCTTAAGCCAAACATTATGGTAGGTATCACTGGACTCAGCTAAGTTCCTTTTTCCTTGGTCTCCCACACTTTTGCCATGCCCAATTTCATGATGTGTAGATAGATCAACAAATTCTCCGCCAACATTCCTGGATGATCTGAAAAGGATGATCAATGTTGAAAAGTTGACATACATCACTGATGACATCAACATCTGTTATTTGTCTGGGACTGAGTGCAGGGTTGTCAGAGAGGTAAAGTTAATGGGATTCAGGCAACTTGTGAATCATCCCACTCATATGGAGGGTTGTCTGGTAGATCATTCTACATCACTTCACACACACATCACTTACTAGGGCAAGAGCCACCTTTTTTCTCTGAAAATGTACAATTTGCTTCTGTGAAAAAAAAAGAAAAAAAAAGATCCATGTATGATACCTCTAGTAGTTTATAATAATGTGATGCCTATGAGGAGTTGAGCAGCTTACATTTTTAGCTGCGAGCAGCAACTCTGTATCTATTAGTCCATAAGTTCATTGGTCCATCAGCTCACCGCTGATAGGTCTGAGCATTGTTAGCTATTCGCTTCACAGCCTATACTACCATGGCGGTGTAACTTGCTAAAAAGATAACCACTGTTGTGCATCAGGAAATCCAAATTTGAGCTTTGTGCAGTAGGCATCTGGCTACTGGTGCTAATGTTTATGCTCATTCGCTCATGAAGTTCTATAGTCAGGTGTTCTCTGGGTGTAATCTCTGAGTGTCAGCCAGTGGAACAGCAAGGTTAAAAGCGACCAAATGATATTGATTTCAGTTAAATAACTTTTTAGCTACAAGGTGAAGACCAGTCTAACATCTAGTCGGTGCTAACCGATGCCAAATGCTGAAAAACAGCTGCCAGGGATATATAACCGAATGTCCAGTGGGCATATGTCATGGAGTGATTATCCATCGTTGCCACTCTTCGATTGTCATCCATGTTTAAACATCTACTGCTCCAAAATCACAGGGCCGATGAAGCTCAAATTTTGCATGCATGTTCAAACACCTGAGGAGACCAAAGTTTGTTTGAGGTGTTCTGGTCTATTGCTGCCCCGTTGCCCATATTTGTCAATCTTGAAAGTGCAATTTCAGCTAAAATGCGATACATGCACACTAAGTACTAAATCGCTACTCGTGTACCAGGTTTTGATGTAAACTCCATTTTGACCTTGATGTCATAAGGCTACACCCATTTCAGGAATATCTTTAAAAATCATCTTCTCCTAAACTACCAGACCAAGGATGCTGAAACTTGACACAAATCTTCCTATCAAAGCACATCAAAGTTTTTCTGAGGTGCTCTGATCAATGCACACATATGGCCGCAACAGAAGCCATCTTAGAAATAACATTTTAATTCATTTGTCAATCATTTCTGCAGCAATTCAGCTGAAATGTGATACATACAGACCAAGACTAAACACATAATTTCAAGCTTTTGATGTATGTTCCATTTTGACCTTCATTTGACCTCTGCCATTAGGCTGCATCCCTATATTTAATGGATATCCCTAAAATTCTTCTTCTCCAAAACTACTCGATCAAAGAGGCTGATTCTTAGCATGCATGTTCCTACCCAGGAGAAAATCTAAGTTTGTTCGAGGCATTTTGATTGTATTTCAAATATGGCTGCCAAGGCAACCACCTTGAACATGCCATTTTCAGTCATTTGTCAATAATTTCCGTAGCGATTCAGATGAAAGGTGTTATATACCTACTAACTACCAAGACTCAACACATACTTTATATTCCATGTTTTGATGTGCATTCCATTCTGACCTTCATTTAACCTTTGTCTTTACCCCTTAAACTCTGACTTTTTCACTTAAGTTTTTCCTTAAGTAGATTCAACATAAAAAATGTTTCCATATTGCAGGAAAAAGTCATATATTTTTGTTATCTGCTAATGGCAGCGCTTCACTGAAGCTGCACTTTAATCATGTTTAATATTCAGCCTTAAATACAAAAGTAAACTCAGCAAAACTATTTGTACAAAGAGCATTTTATCTCTCACTGAAAACAAGATGTTATCTTTGAGTGAACTATATTTCCCTCACTTAGCAAGTTACAGTCGCATTGGGTGCAATATTTTCCTGTTTACACAAGCACCAACGTATCAAATTTTCTCGCAAACAGAAACTGGACAACCTCATAGAAATTACAAACAATTTTCTTTATGTAAAAGCAAAAAAAAAATTTAATAAAGGCACCATCGCTGTTTAGTTTAGTTTGGGTCAACCTGTGGAACACAGAGGCCAAAGTGGCCATCGCTGCAGTGGCAGGGAGAATTGGTTGCCTCTGCGTTTCCTGTGGGACAGCACGTGAACTCGACAAGTGGCTACCTGGGGTCCAGTCAACAATATTTTCCTACATTGGGAAAAAATTGTTTCACCCCGAAACCAAATTTTAAATAAAAACAAGTATTAACCTACTGTGCACAATGGAAGAATACATTTGGCTCTAGCTTACCCTGCTTAGTTACTGTGTTTGTTTGACCATGCACGAGTATCTTAGGCTGAGTTCACCTCTGGGGTGTAAAAGCTTTATCTGAGCAACACTTTCTCTGATTAGTTGTATTAAGCTGGAAAATGTGCAGTCCCTCATAGTTCATGTTGCCCTGCCTACATGTGATGAAGGGACATGGTCCAGCCCCAAATTGCTTGCTGTGCAAAGGAGGAGAAAAGTCCATCTGGCCAGCTCCTAATGTCCACTTCTTCCAATCCCTCCGGGCTACTGAAGCAGCATTTACATTCAACATTAACATTAGCAGCTGATAACCATGCCGGTGACAGAACTCTTCTCCGGCCCATCCATCTTCATCAGTTCAGCTGCCTCCACCACCATCTGGGGTTGGTTCTCCCTGGCCTTTGGGGGTGATTAGCGTCATGGACCTTTTTGGGTCCTCCGTGTCCTCTTCCCGAGCAGGAAGCCCTCTGGGGCCCCAGGCAGGCAGCGTGAGCTTCAGAAACACTGGGAAGGGCTGAACACACAGAGAAGGCCTCACAGGCATAAAACACCTCTGTTGTTGATAAATGTGCTGGCTAAGTTTATTGTTTCTGTGAGAGTTTGGAGGAGAAATGAAGGCAGCGTTTGATTTTTCCGCGCAGTGGCTGCCAGAAAGATGATGTACCCCTTAAACAAAGAATTCAAACTGCTGCACACCAGAAAATTCACTCAATTATTACGTATATATGGTTAAAATCATGAGTGACAATAATTGCATCTGCGTCCTTCACTTTGCCATTGCAATGCATTATTCTTTCTGAAGTTGCATAGGCTGGAGAATGTACAGTATTATGACAATGTAATTTCCTCCTCCTGATCTCCTCTTGCACATTTGCAGATTTGGAAAGTTCAGGGGCCAGGAAGTGAACGTCCTGCCTTGTGTTTCTTATAACTGTGAACTCCGTCAACTGATTTCACAATGCAGCTCCACTTCCTGGCGGAAGAATTATGTTAATTAGCTAATCCAGGATAATAGCACAAAATCCAGGGAAGAACATTTGGTGTGACAAAGAAATTATACAGTAGGAGAGGAAATGTAGACGTGACGAGTACAGTAAGGTTGGCCAAGCTTAAGTTGGAGTCATAGCGTACTGCTGTTGAACGTAGCCATAACAGAAAACAATCACCACCTGCATTTAATTTTTTCTTTTCAAAAATGACCCCATATTTAAAATCTGTTTTCCCTCTCCGACAGATGTTACAGAGCAGCAACAGCTCCAGTGAGTACCATAATTCAGTGGACAGTGGCACATGTTTGGTTATTTTGGTTCTGTTGGCCAAAAGTCAATCACCAGACCTGAATCCAAGTGAACATAGATTTTACATGATGAAGTGGTGACAAAATGCAAAAAGTCCCCGAAAGACTGAAGAGCTGAAGATATTTGCAAGACAGGGCTGAGACATCATCACCGGGGATGATGCCCTACATCTGATATGTGATAGCTATGCGTCACAGACTTCAAGCAGTCATTTCATACAAAGGATATGGGAGTCAATGTTAAAAATCATTTAAAATAATTTATGGTAGACTGTTCAGTATTTTTTAGGGGCTTCTTAGGGGGGATACAGTGTACAAAGGGTGCTGTTATTTCTATACAGCAGGGATGAAAACACCTTCAAATTAAAGCTGACATTATAACCTCTTTGTCATTGATCCTGTCACACTCAAAGTTCTACGGTACAGATCCACAATAAAAAGTGTCACTGTCCAATAAATTATGGTGCCCACTGCAGTTTAAATGTCTTTGCTCTGGTGCTAATAATAATAATAATAACAACAATAAAAAAATAGCCAATCCACTGATGCATGCTTGTGCCATTGATGACCTCAAGCAGATGAATGTTTTGTTAAGCTTTAGTTTCAAAAAAATTTTGCTCCACAAGTAATTTCAGTTTGTCAAAATTTCCAGGAAGTCTGAACATTGAGTGGTTTGAGCTCCATTAATTGTGGAAGAATTATAATACGTAGGAGGTCAAATTAGGAATGATAAAAGTCTTATCATTTTGTAGTCTAATAATCTCAAATTGAAATGTATTGACAAATATGCAACTAATGTATCAGTTTCGGTGATTTTTGTTCCTTTTTCCATTTCTGCATCCACGACAGGTGTCAAGATCCCATCTTCCATGGAACATTATGGTTCAAGGTATCGCTTTAGCTGACCTAATTTGAGATTTTTTTAATGAACATACAATATTGAAAAAAAGGTGATGAAATGCAACAAGCAAATGCATTCTTTGGCAATAATAATGAACAATGTTATTTCACCTTTTAACTTACAAATGTAAAAAAAAACTGCTATTGTTGGCTACCAAACCCCTTTGGTCGGTGCAGGCTGGGCACTGCACACTGTGTGTGGTCTGAGTGTAGGAAATTGTTGCCCTGCAAAGACCTGATTTTGAGAAAAATGCCTGTTTTTTGTAACTGATGCTCTGGACTGGGGTCCCCTCCTCCATCCCCCACTTCTGAATTCCCTGTTTGCCTCCAGGCCAGACAACAATGAGGGGCCGGGGTCAGCTTTGATGTCAGCACATACGATAGTCTCCGCATTTGAAATTTGAATGTTAGTTTTTACCTGAAAGACTTTCACTGGCCAATCTGATGCACACTAATTGTCACAGCTGAGAATAAAGCCACTCAATGCACAAGGCTACAAACAAATATTCTTGTGAGAAGAGGTTTTTGGACTCCTAAAACAAAGGAGCCTTGGAAAAGTTTGCCAGCCTATTCACCTGTGTGCTGTGTCCAAGATGTTCCAGATATGTTTAGCCATCAAAGCCTAGGCTTAAATTTTTAACTCTAATGACAAGAACTGCTTGTTTTGCGTGGCTTGCATTTTATAATATCCACCAATTGTGTTCTTTGGGTGAATATGATTTCAATCAAAACAAAATGTCTTTTTTTTTTTTTTTAACCCTCGGCCCGACTTCAGGCCGAAGGGTATTGTCATCAGTTCGTCATCTGTCTGTCCGTCTGTCTGTCAGTCCGTGTGTGCACCGTCAGGCCGAGGGTGTTTAAACGCGGGCGTTTCTGGTCCATATCTAAAACCTTGGACAGGGCTCATCCATTACTGTATATCATCAATTAAATTAAATTTACTGCTCTTTAGGCAGGACCATTCTCTGTGGTGGTCAGATTCTGTGTAGGTGTTATGCAGGACTGATCCAGCAGCAGTGAAATTCATAATTTCAGAATTATACGTGATGAAGTGATGGGAGATCCTCCCTGTGCCAGGAAACTAGAGCATCTGAGGGGAACCTCGCGCAGACTCAAGGAGGATCTGCAGACTCCTTGCAGAAACACTCTGTGGTGTGTTTCCCAAAATCAAAGATGCTTACTTACAGAGTTGGGCCCATTGACTATGAATGGACAAACTAGGTAAGTTGCTCACTTAGTAACTACGCATTTGGGATACGCGCCCCTGGTCGATTCAAATTTGGGAAATTCTAGCTGTGAAGTGACAGTCCTAACTACTGCACTGCCATTCTGCCAAATAAGGCTGGTCTACTAAACACGAGGGTGGAGATGAGGTGGTAGAGGGGTTTGTGATGAGCTGTAGCAAGCATGCACATGGGAAAGCGGGTTCAGACCTGTCACCGTGTCACAGCTTGCACGCAGGAGGCAGCAGCCAAGCGGGTGGAAGGGGGCATTCAAAGAGCCCGCATGCTATGTGATGTTCAAAATCACATAAGCTGAACCCCAGCTGATCTAATCAGAGTAGTTCATCTTCGTGGCCAGACATTAATACACAAGAAACCATTTGTCGTTCAGCTAAAATGTATCTTGGACTCAAACTCACACTATGATTAAAACCTGCATCAACAAATCAACCAATTTATTTGCACAACAAAATCAATATCACAATAAAAATAACAGTATGACAACTTACATTCAAAAGACTTAGGCCTGTAACTGCTTAAGCACTCCTGTGGCATCCTGTTGCACAATCTACAGTCTCCAATGTTGCACAAACGGCTGCAATTGCATATAAAACTGCAGTGCCACGATGTATACACAGTAGAAGCTAAATGTAGCAGGCCACCTTTGATTTATGAACAAAAAGGTGAAGAATTTAGATACTGAACAGCCAACATACACATGAATATAGTAGTCAGTCACTCTTAGACAATGGCAGAAAATAAGCATCAGTCTAGGCAATAGCATGGATTCTATGGCGAGTGTAGGAATCCGCTTGAGTTTTGGACAGATGATGAAGACCATATATTGACACTGCTGGACTCCTTGAGCGATATCTTACAGACCAGGGAAATGGCTGAAGAAGGGCTAGGCCCTCTTCATGAGGTGGTGAAGGGGAGATGTTGGGTCGTAAAGCACATTCGAGTGAACTGACAGCTGAATGATATAGCAGATAGAGAACTATAAGTTCCATAGTGACAGATGATAGGTTAACAGTGATTACAAAATTTAGCTGGCAGAGTTTCAGAGGATAGCGGAAAATCAGCACTGGACCAAGAAAGACTGCAAAGGAGACAGTCTACCTGAGTGAATTTTAATTCAGCTTCATTAGTCACTTTCAACCCAAAGTTCATAATGAATTTTACCAGAAAAAAAAAAAAACCTGACTTTCTTATTGTAGGCTTTCCCTAAAATTTGGCTTTAATAACCATGAAATATATTATTTAATCTTCAAATGGGAGGTGTTTACATTTGCTCTTTATTTAACACTGCAGGTGACCTAATACCTTTGATCAGCAGTGTATGTAAAATTGGTGCGAAAGTTGCAGAGAATATAGCTGAGGAGTTAGGCTCAGATGGGTGCCTATTTCCAGAACTTGATTTGAGGGTTTTAGAACTTGGCAGGTGGCCAAGTATTCACTCCACTGAGAATGAGATAATGACTGCTCACAGTGTGAAGTTGGAATATTTTCTGTACTGAGATGTGATGCCCCAATTTTTCTTACCTCTTGCCAGACACCATTCAAAGGCTGCCTGACAGCGGTGAGTGAGTGCAAAGGTGGGGAATGTAAGTTTAAGAGCTGGTCCCTTAGAGCTATTGATCCATTACTTTCATTCCGTTTCAATTAGCCTCTTGCTCCTTGTAAAAAAGGCAGCCATTTCATCCACGAGTACACCGCAGGACCAACTGAGGGCCCTCAATATCACAAGCTGCAGATAACATTCCCTGACCTCATATAAGCTCGCCTCTTTGGGTGGCGTTGAACCAACAAGGATCTCCGTAAACATTTACATGTCTGCTGAGACTCAGGGGTGTTCCTGGTCTTCAGAGATACAAACAGGAAGTGTTAAATTACTTGAGTGCAAAAGGGGAGCTGAACCAAATCACCTCTCCCAGCGGAGTAGCAAATAAAAATGAGGCGGGTCACTGGAGGTCATGCGTAACGGCAGAGTAATGGGGCAAAATTTATTATGTTTTATGGTGAAAGAGGAATTTATGAAAGTTTTTAGAATAAAGATCAACATAAATACATACATTGTTCACGTAAAGCAGGTATTTAAAATGTGAAATGTGCCGAAAAACTAAATGAGTATTTACAGCTGAGTACATATTTATGCATGCTTGCAAAAATGGAGGAGAAAGAAATAAATATTCACCTTGGTAAGCATTTAAAAAAAACAAACTAGCCATCATCTTTCAATAAAAAAATGTTGTTTAAGAAAACTATTTGGGTAGTATGCCTTTAAATGTACAGTCATTTTTGAACTGGGATCATTTTCTCTGCTGGATGGTGCACCAATAAAGGCTGTCAACTCCATATATTAGAATATTTACGATGCAGTACTAACCCTAAAGTGGCTATGAAATGGCTAATATAGTCCACCTTATACAACATTCTGGCTACAGGGTATGTGTGCATACACACCAGCACAGTGTAACTGCTAATAATGGCCAAAGATGATGTGATGCTGAATGAGATGGCTATCCAACCCTGCTCTTCAAGATTCAGAATTCAGTAAGTGTCATTGATGCAAACAATACACAACTCATTCAACTGCCAGAGATGTCATATAGCTCTTAATTGGCAGTGCCAACCTAAAAACCTCCTGGAAGGTAAAGTAGACCCTCAGGAAACAGGCTTGAACCTGCGCAAAGTTCAGGTGCTGAGAAACACAGGTGTAAATCCATTGGCAGGCTATGCTTATGAAAATAATGTTATTCATGTGGAGGGATCTCTGAACAGTTTTCAAATGAACACTCATCAGGGACATTCCATTCTGTTCGTAAAAATTCCTCGCCCACTGCGATCAGTAATCCAAAGAGAGAACTTCTGCAGAAACAGATGTTTAAATGGCATTCTGACACATTCACAATGGACTCTGAGAATGTGACTGTGTTTACTCCTGCAGGTCATCGTGTTAATGCATTATACCCTTTGGGCCCATATTAATGTATCCAAAGGTCGACGCTTTCAACACTTAAAGCTGCTTTCTGTTTGTGCTTGTCTATTCTCTACAGGGCAAAACCCAACATTGCCTGTTTAGTATGGGACACTTTCCCACATGCGGCTCTCTCCCAACCCTCCTCCCAACTCTCACAAATTTACTATCAGACATATAATCCTCATGGCTGCCATGAAATGACAAATATACAATTTAAAACATTTCCTGTGAGACTTTTTGAGCGGTCAAAAGCTGCCAGGCATTAATTTTGAGGCCTTCACACACTGAGTCAGAGTGTTATTGACAAGTATTGAGGGAGTGAGGAAAATGTTGCTCTCCCAAAATGTTGCTATTGCAGTATGCTGTTTAGCTCTGGGATGGCTGGGGGCAGGTGAGGTCACGCAGAAGCTGGGGTGGGGTGGAGGTCCTCAGTGTCACTGTTAATAAGGCCACAGTGTTAACATGCATCCATGAGGAATCCATTCTGCTGGTGATGGCTCCTGATGGAGCCATGTTACCTTTCAAAAACCGCGAAGAGACCTTGAATGGAGTTTCAAACCTTCGTGTGTGATTGATTACATCACCAAGGTCTTTTATTTTTCCACTTTTGGTGGGTCACACACAAAAACAATTTTTTGATCGTCCTTACCTAAATGGCAGTCAGAAATGACACAGGTATTATATGTGTGGACAACAGCAGTGGTAAATCCAGGGTCAGAGAGTAGGGATCTGTCCCAGAATTTTATTCCAGTTGCCTGAATTTGCTGTTTTGGTGCATTTATTCCACTATTCAGTTAGTTTCATTACCATTAATGAAATCAGCTGAATGACTTTATTGGTCTAACAGCTATGGCCCCCTTAAGAAAAGCCAAGGTAGATGCCCTACCCATTCAAGTGGATGCCATGTATTCTTGGTTTGCTTAGGTTGCTTACATTGAACCTATGGCCAACCAATCAGACAGTCCCTGAGCTGCTACGTTTGTGAGCCCTTCAACCCCTGCTTACAAGATGAGGAGGTGTTTTTAATGGCAGCCTCTGCCACCCAGTTTTAGAACCTGTGCAGATCCGGCTCACATGTCAAATGACATATCAGGGCAGTGGAAGCAAATGTGGAGAGACAGGAGTCAGAGAGGGTCAGGGTGAAGTGTGCCATAAGGATGGCCATGGCTCAGCCAGGGCCGCACAAGGGCTCTGTCCAGGGCACTCCTTCCTGTGCCTTTGTCAGGCAAATCAAAAAGCCCATGGCCCTCAGCATTCCTCCATCAGCTCTTAGCACGAAAGATTCAAAAATTCTGGGCACTCCCCAGGTCTCTCTCCTGCCATGTAAGGGATACCAGACATCTGGCTGCAATGCAAGAGGCAGATAAACATGGCCTGGACAGAATTGTCCTTATTGATCTGAATATAATTTTCCCATATGAGACGTTATGAGCACCCCTGTCCCCAGCATTCGTGCTGGTTAACGGACAAATTCCTGAGAATTATTACACAGCTGCCTACACTGCCTGTTGCACACTGTAATAACAAAACGATTGATGGCAGCTGCGCGTTTGTGTGGTCAAGACGAGAACCTGGACTCGGGGTAACATTGTTTTGCCAGTAACACACAGTTTCAGCTGTGAGCAGATAGATCCCTCAAAGACAATTTTATTTGAAGACCACAAAGGGAAAAAATGATCATTCCAAATTTAGCATTTTTGTATATTTAATATATTGTATATTCTTATAATATGTATAATAATATTTTTACATATTTTTAATTGCTTTGTTTATTAGATCGTTTAGAATTTTGAATTCATCATTTCTCCACAACGTGAAAATATGACTCATTTCCATTGTGATCATTTTTCCATTATGGTCTTCATAATCTGCTCAAACACCTCGTAATGCTGTCTGTCACAAAGGTGTGCTAAGGTATATATTTCTTATTATTATTTTATTTTCATGTCACTGCTGAATGTGACGAAACAGAAATGTATGATCCTCAGCTTTGGCAAGATGGGTCTTTTTTTCCAGTGCTACAGTGGGATACACGAGCCTAGAGGCGCTGTAGGTGTGGCAGGAATCACTGGTCTGGAGATCCTGTCCTGGGAGCACATAGGAAAAGTAAGGACTGGTTTGTATCATGCAATGCGTACGGTCTGCATGTAGGGCACACTGTTGCAGAAAAAATAAGACAATCAGTTGTTGACGCTTTTGACAGAGTGTGACACCCTGTGGCTTCAAGAAACTTAGCTTTCCCAACAATACCTAAATAAACTAAATACACTACATCAGGATTTTCATTGAGCAAGCTCGCCCAGCATTCATATAAATATAAAAATAGTCCAAGGAAAGATGGTGGAGTGGCAGTATTTGGTAAAGTGAATATGACCCTCTGGAGAAGGTGGTAAGAACGCTGATAAGGCCTTTGGGTTAGAAATCAATTATAACAAAATTATATTTTCAATCATAAATTTATTACAAAGCACAGATTATTGTAGGCCTAATTGCCATTCTATTTAAAGGAATAGAAAAGCCTTTTTCCTGCTGTTACCCAATAAAAGTACTCTGCCCCTACAATTCAAATATATTGTGAGGTAATTTTTCAATTTTTTTTTTTCGAGTATATCAGCTTGCGGAGATAAGATTTATGTAATGCTGGCGGTGCACCTTGTTTGTTGGAATCGGGGTAGCTTGCCGTGTCGCCCGGACACCAGAACTCTCAAGCGTGCGGAGGTCATAAATAAAAAAAAACCAGTGGCGAAGCGAGAACTGAAAATGTGGTGGGGCACAGGACATCCCTTTAAATAGAAACAATAGATTCACTCTGAGAACAGTCCACACTATCAGGTGTTGCAAGTTCTCCCCGTTTAGGTAAGATGACAATCATTCTTTTGGATGGTTCATTTGGTGAATTTAAATCAGCGTCATTTAAAATTGCATACCTGTCAACTCTCATGCATATGAGGCAAGTCTCATGCTTTTTATTAGCCTATCACATTATTGGCATACATGTTCTTCTCGTTCCATAAATAGTTTTTGTGACTTTTATGTAATCAAACCACAAACCTCTGAAATACAACTAATTAGCACAAGTTCATGAATGCCGCCATTCCTATATTTTAACTAAATAAATATTCAGATATTCACAATATTCACTTTGTGTGGCAGTGTCCGGGATGTTTTGAGGCGCTTGGACACCAAGAAATCAGCAGGTTTGTATAAAGCGTATACAAATTAGTCTCGATTATCACTTGTGTTGCAGTTTCATTTTACGCCAAATTATCAAGGTCCGATATTACCAATCATTATCAGAACCTGAGCTACAAAATGCTATTTATTGCATATTATTACTTTTGCACTCCACTAGCTTCATGAACATTGCACAAAGACAGGTCAATCAGCATGTTTAAGGACTAAACGAAAGAAATAAAGGCATTAAGCTTCATGGTGGATTTGGTCTCAAAATGTGGGGCAAGTGATTGGTTTCTGATTGAGTTTGCTCTTTTGGGTGTAATACCACCTTCACTTCTCCATTAACTACAAAACCCAAAACCAGTGAAGTCGGCACGTTATGTAAATCGTAGATAAAAACAGAATACAATGGTTTGCAAATCCTTTTCAACTTATATTCAATTTTTTTTGCAAATAGTCATTAACTTAGAATTTAAAGGCAGCAACACATTGCAAAAAAGTGGGCACAGGGGCCTTTTTACCACTGTGTTACATCGTCTTTCCTTTTAACGACACTCAGTAAACGTTTGGGAACTGAGGAGACCAATTTTTGAAACTTTTCAGGTGAAACTCTTTCCCATTCTTGCTTGATGTACAGTTAAAGTTGTTCAACAGTCCGGGGTCTCTGTTGTCGTATTTTACGTTTCATAATGCGCCACACATTTTCAATGCAAGACAGGTCTGGACTACTGGCAGCCCAGTCTAGTACCCACACTCTTTTACTACGGAGCCGTGTTGTTGTAACACGTGCAGAATGCGGCTTGGCATTGTCTTGCTGAAATAAGCAGGGGCGTCCATGAAAAAGACGTTGCTTGGATGGCAACATATGCTGCTCCAAAACTTGAATGTACCTTTCAGCATTAATGGTGCCTTCACATATGTGTAAGTTGGCCATGCCTTGGGCACTAATACACCCCCATACCATCACAGATACTGGCTTTTGAATTCCTCTTTGGTCCGGAGGACACGACGTACACAGTTTCCAAAAACAATTTGAAATGCGGACTCGTCAGACCACAGAACACTTTTCCACTTTGCATCAGTCCATCTTAGATGAGCTTGGGCCCAGCGAAGCTGGCGGCATTTCGGGGTGCTGTTGATAAATGGCTTTCGCTTTGCATTGTAGAGTTTTAACTTGCACTTGCAGATGTAGCGACGAACTGTAGTTACTGACAGTGGTTTTCTGAAGTGTTCCTGAGCCCATGTGGTGATGTCCTTTACACACTGATGTCGGTTTTTGATGCAGTACCACCTGAGGGATCGAAGGTCACGGGCATTCAATGTTGGTTTTCGGCCTTGTCGCTTACGTGCAGTGATTTCTCCAGATTCTCTGAACCTTTTAACGATATTACGGACCGTAGATGATGAAATCCCTAAATTTATTGCAATAGCTCGTTGAGGAATGTTGTTTTTAAACTGTTCGACAATCAGCTCACGCATTTGTTCACTAAGTGGTGACCCTTGCCCCATCCTTGTTTGTGAATGACTGAGCATCTCTGGGAAGCTGCTTTTATACCCAATCATGGCACCCACCTGTTCCCAATTAGCCTGTTCACCTGTGGGATGTTCCAAGTAAGTGTTTGATGAGCATTCCTCAACTCTCTCAGTCTTTTTTGCCACTTGTGCCAGCTTTTTTGAAACATGTTGCAGGCATCAAATTCCAAATGAGCTAATATTTGCAAAAAATTACAAAGTTTACCTGTTCGAACATTAAGTAACTTGTCTTTGCAGTGTATTCAATTAAATATAGGTTGAAAAGGATTTGCAAATCATTGTATTTTGTTTTTATTTACGATTTACACAACGTGCCAACTTCACTGGTTTTGGGTTTTATAATACTAGGAGGATTTTTTGTGTTTGTAGGGGGTTAGAAGAGGGGAGAAGTGTTTACCAGAATGAGGAAGAAAGTGTGGGAATGTGCAGTAGCAGTGTTAAAAATATGGGTTAAATAACACGGCGAGTGTAGCAGGCCCCATTTAGAAATCTCATTGGGGTTTGAGGATGAAGAGCAGCTGTATACCGTCCCTTCAGGCCATGCAGAAGGTGATCCCCAAAGTTCCCCTTGTGCCCCTTGTCTGTCAGAACTGTGGCCTCCAGTGGTCCATCTTTTAACACCTGGACCTGACTTTCGCCGGGACAGAAAAACATACACAACGCAGAGAAATTCTCCATATTCCACTATGTCAATAGTGTATAGATCTTCTCATCTGTTCAGAGTTGTTAGCTCTCATAGCTGATTATGGCGTATGAGTAATAATGGCTAACACCTGAATGTACCTTGTAGTTTGCCAGCATTTTTATTGTCTCCGCATGGAGTAACCAGGCTGTGACTACTCCCCCAAAGAACCTCTGCCACTATGAAGAGTGATCAATTTTAAAATGAACTATGCACTATTTAAACCTGCTTTTGCAGTCTAAATTTACAAAGGAAGCAAGGATACTCCTGTCACCAGCAGTGAGGTTTTATTGTTGTATGATTTCCTATAGGTAACCATTTGAGCAACTGACCTGTAAAATTTTGCTCAATGACATACAGTATAAATGACCATATGAAGACATGAAAGCTTTAGGTTCATGCTATAGCAAAACCCCTGACCCATCCCTGCCTGTCTGGGTCGTACCAAAAGGCTAAGGTGACCAGATGTCCCGGTTTTACCAGGACAGTCACGGTTCTGAGTTGTGTGTCCCGAGTCCCAACAAAAGCTTGTTTCCACCAACCATTATGAAATGTCCCCTGTTGTCAGCGATTACAAAGCCAACGTGGTCTTATTATAGCCCAATCATTAACTAAAAACACATAGAAAGAATAAAGCGTCCAGCATATGGTTTCAACAATGTATGTGTCTGCGTGTGCGCGCGCGTGCGTGTGTGTGTGTAGCGTAGGCTAGGCTACAAACATAGGCTAGGCCAGCAACGTTACATTGTACAAATAACACAAAGTAATACTGAACTAGTGACGTGCCATCGGAGGTCAGTTAGAATAGGCAGAATTCTACCCGTTAAACAAACGATAACCCTATTACTTTGCTTGATTAGCTAATCTGAGGATTGATTAACTAATTTATGAGACTAAACAGCAGAGTGGCGTATCAATTCCATCCAACGCAATTTTACTCAGTGCATTGAACTTAAAATGCTCACGAGACAGCAAGTTTGTAACATTCCCATTAAATATCTAAAAGATCGAGTAGATTTGAAGAAATGAAAAACAATAATCGACTGTCGGGCAAGTAAACACTGCAAAAAATGCGCACGCACCGTTCATTTGGTGTATTTTCCAAAACTTTCCTCAGCTTCAGGCTAATTCATAAAAATAAACGAAACTCATTCAATGTCTTTTAATATTTTATCTTAAATGTGTAAATAGGCCTACCAAAAACATGCATAATTTTTGTCCATTAGGCTATGTTGTGAACAGTAGTCCTTTGTGCTGAAATTGAGCCTAATGTCTGCGTCTATGACATCACATGCATGCGCACTATGGACACACGCAAAGTGTCCTGGTTTTGGTTTCAGGAAATCTGGTCACCCTACAAAAGGCTGACATCATCCATCTGAACTTCTTAATGTGTTTCTAGCTGAAAGCCTTATACATACCCAAACGTTTTGCAAGGACCCAGCTAAAATATAGTCTTACCAATATAATGGCCCTTGTAAAATCGAGTAGGATTTGCTACTATAGAATTTTTAGTCTTTACTAACCTCACTGAAAGAAGCAATGTCAGGCTGGGCCCCACAGTTAATGGAGGGCTCTGTTTGGCATAGACGTAAAGAGCTGGAATAAAGGGAGGACAATCTCTCCACGACATCCGTACCCTTTGATGTGTAACTTTACAAACGATAGCGAGTAGAATGTTCTTGACTAAACATTTTACAGTTGATGTTATCGCTACTGGTAATTGAAAGTAATGGAACTCTACACCACTTGACAAAACAAAATACTACTCCTCAAAGGGGGGAAGCGCTCATGTCTGAGACAGCCATAATCCAAGAAAGCCTTCAAGCCATAAATCTTGGCAAAAAAAGAAAAACAAAAGAGTAGAAAAACAACATTTCCTGCATTACTTCCCTTTTTTTCCTGTTGACAATATATTTTCCCTCTACTGCACATGTGAATGGTGGCACTGAGTAGAGTAATTTTGTAGTTTCTATCTTAGTCACTATCCTTGTTGGAAAACAGATAGCTGGTAGTTTTGAGTCACCCGTGTTCTGCAGCAGGTCATTATGATGCGATGGAATATGTTTGGGCCCTTTCTTTCTTGTAAGCACGTGTTGTGATCATGACTGCTATTCTCCGTAAGTAACTTGCAGTCTTCTCAAAATGTGGCATTAAAGAGCTAGTGACAGTGATATACTAGTTGTCAGAGAGATTGATGCAAGGAGATTGCCATGTGGTGTGGCCTAGGGTCTGTGGCCAAGAGCAGGGGGGATGTAAATGTCATAGAAGGCTGGCTGTCGCATCCATCTTGGGCTAATTCACCACCCGCAGAGGAAACATTCCCCCGTCGCAAACCCAACATGTGGGCAGGAGTATTGCCCAATTCTATTTCTGTGTTGGAGATGGAGCCCTTATCACTTACTTTGCTGGGTTACACGGCCAGCCTGCTGATATTTTGCATGAATGGAGATCATTTCAAACAAAATAATTGATAAAAATGTTGCTCATAAAATGTTTACATACATCTCAACACCTGATTTAAGATGTTGATAGGAGATGGAAACAGCAAAGCGAGCAAAATTAATTTCCCACAACAGTAATGTACAGCCAAATTACACACACCCTTGTTGTCACTTTGAAAGTAATGTTTTCAGTATACAAATTGAGCATTTTGTTATGCATACTGAGCATGTTTTGTATATCCATAACATTTGGATAATCTTTCAAGCATTCCAGGTGTCCATGTCAGGCAAACACCTATGTGAAAGAAAAAGCAGTGTAAATAATGGTAAGCAATGGCATCAAAGTACAACAAACAAATCTGTGGTTACTTTTTTATTGCAGAGGTATTTTAAAAATAGCTTCTAGTTGATGGGCAAATGCCTCTAACATGAAAAAGATTAATGATTAAGAAATGTTCATCTTGATAATCCTTCGACCAATTTAGCAAAGCAGGAAACCTGTAAAACTTAGTTATCAGCCTCATAAAATCACTATTATATCAAACAATACAGAATTTCAATGAATAATTAAAACAACCAATAGTTATGATTAAATAAAATATAATTACATCAATGATTGATTGAATGATATCAGACTTTTAGGGCTCTAAACTCGTTCACCACGCCCAGGCGAAGCGAATGGGGGGGAGTGCCGTGCCAACAGGGTGCATCCAAGTGTATTTTGCAATTTCGTGCCCCGCACAAGTACTCCTCCTCTGTCCCTCCGGCCGGAACAAGTGGAAAAGAAGGAGAAGAGAAGGCGTGTTTGGGTATAACACAGCCGAGTCAAATCTTCACCAATCAAATGAGCTCCTCACCTTTAATGTGTTGGAATAAAGAAGCCTCTGTCCTATATGCGCATGATGTGTTAATGTTGAATTTTACTTTGCTGCTTCAGGCATGTGTGCTGCACCGCTTCCGTAAGCATTACGAATATGAGTTAGCTGGCTAGCTATGGCATTCACGAATTATTACCATTAGCGAAGTTGAATGGAATTTCCAAACGAAACTGCGTCAGATCATTCAAACTTTTGAAGTTGGAATGAAATACGATGGTTGCGCATTTATTTCTTCTGCCTGCATCATCAGGAAGAGAAACGTTGGATAGCGCGTTCCTATTATCACACCCTGTTGCTGCTTAAAATTTTGGGATTAAAATGCATGGACAATATTGCAAGATACGTTACACATTTATTTTACAATATGTGATCTTAACTCAGTACAAGATCATAGCAATCAAGCTGTATTCCTTTCCCCCACTAAACACAATAAAACCTAAGTGACAATAATAGTATTAAGATGCTTGCATACTGGACAGGAAACAAATTTTTCGCACGACAGGTGACATTCAAAGTCAATGCAAAGACTTGCATTGACTTTGAATGTAATCAGTCGTGCGAAAAATTTGTTTCGCATCCAGTGTGAAAACAGCTGAAGGACACATACCAACATAGCCTACACACGCACTCACGCACCCACATGCACACACACATCTCTCTCTCTCGTACATTGCAGACAGGGGTATTTGCGGTCAAAGCCACTGTCGAAAAAAAGTGGCTAATTTAATATCAGTATTTACTTTTTATAACAGAAGTTCAAAACTTTAATACAACATAGAAAACACATATTTCGAAAAAGTCATGGACGGATAGACTCATATCTTTTACTGACATGAAATACCATGCATTGCTAACATCAATGCCGTGGTTCTAGTGTTAAGGACAGAGCTGTGCAGCCAGGTGGTCTGTCCTCTCCTGTGCGCGCTGCTGCTCTCCCTGCTGATACAGAATATGCCGTTCGGCCTCTCTCTGTCTCAAGTCCTGTAATGTCTCCTGCGTGAGGTCAAAGTGACATCCATGGCGTACAGCTATGTTCTGTAGCACACAACATGTCACAGAGAATGCAATGACACTCTGAGGGCTGTCAGGTCGATTTTCCATTACGCGTGCCAACCGCCGTTGATCTGACATCAGGACAATCGATATAGATACTATAATTTATATGCTGATTCAGATAGTTACATTAAATAGTGGTTTAATTATAATTATTTATTGCATCGAAATGTGCCTGACATTCTGGAAACCTGCCTGTGAGGTTTTGGTGACGTGTGCGCACTGTGCGCCGTTCAGCCAAATTACCACTGCATAGAAAGTAAACCAGGTTGGAGCTGGCGAGCTCTCTGCACACTTTTGGCGGAGCCTTTATCCACGAAATTGTCAGTGCTTCATGATGAATATGCGACAACCTCCCCCTACTACACCGCCACACCCATCTCGGCGCGGGTCCATCTACCAAATTGCCATAGTGGCTGCGCACGGTGTTGCACCGCACAAAATTACCACTGCGCAGGCTGCACCAGATGAAATTACCACTGCATGGGCCAGGCCACACTACGCCCCCCTGCACTGCGCCAAGAAATTAGAGCCCTTAGTGTTCTTTGGAAGATCATTTTACTTGGCTCTTGTGTTTAGGCCATTTCAAAACTGACACCAGGGTTAACATGAGAATTTTTTAAACAGAAAAACAGAAAACATAAAACACAGTAAGGTTAAGATGAGTGTGTGAGTGGGTGCATGTACACACACATGTACACATGCCATTTGTCTATGAGAATAAGCAAGATCAAATATAGGGAGTTCGGTGGTTAACCAGGAAGTAAGCTGGTAGAGGAGAAACCTTGTTGGTAGAGTACTCAACTCATTAAGACAAAACAGAAAAGCAAATGCATGGAATGTTCAGTCAGTCTTACTGAGATCCGTCCATGTATATCGCCCCCTGGAATGGCAGTGGGCTGTCTTTGGAGGCATAGCAGTGAATTTTGCAAGGCATTTGGAAGCTGCCTTATGCAGCATGAATCCAGGCCTTCTCTCATATGCAGTGTGAGGTCCGCTCGCCTTTAATGTGTCCTTTCAGCTGGCTGCTAGTGTCGTCTCAGGGAAAAAGTTGCTTGTTTTGTTTGTCGTTACCTTTTTCAGCTAATGACTTAACATGTGTGTGCAAGGAGTTGTGTTCTAATAGGCCAAGATGTTGTAGGGCTGGGTATGCAAAGTCTTTGCCAGTTCTTGTAGTTAACTCTGCCACTGTGGAAGTCTGCCTGAGATGAAAATGGTTTTCTGATTGACTTGGTTTAGAAAAAAGAAAATTTCAAGAAATAAAAATGAATGAAGCCAGGTCATGTCCATAGTTTTATCTCACCCTCTCAATTCCATAGACTTTGGGACAATATAAAGAAATGCAAATAACATAATTTAGTGAATTGTACACTCGATTGCTTACATGTAGTTGAAAACAGCTTGAAGGAAAAATATGAAACGCTTCACCATATCAACTGCTCTTTGTTTTCCAGATTCAAAGCTATAATGGGTTATGATCGCTGGACTTCAACCAGAACATTGATATCAACATATTTTGACAGATCTCTTTAATGCTACACAATCAAACTTATGCGACTGTACAGTCAGGCTGAGGGTTGTTGTGAAACAAATTTGAATATTTTCTCTATTGTATTGACATAATAAAATGGCTTTCGAGGTTGAGATTTTGAGTCCTCTCACCTTTGATTGATACATATATAGATTTCCAATGCGCACAATATTTGACCATATAAAAATTCAATTATGCCGAGTGGCCCACCTCCGGGCTGGTCCAGGTTAAAGAGTGAAGAATTCCAATATTTTGGACAATGTTCCGTGACAATTCTCACCTTGCGGCATTTGAGGTCATTTACAGAAGTTAAAACACTTGTTTTGACCAAAACATTACAGTATTGCACAGGAAATGAGAAAAAAAATCTTGATTGGTTTTGTGTGTGCCAGCCGGCATCTAAAGTTGCCACACAGTCAAATCCCTGTGAATTCAAAATAAAATAAAAAATGCCTAGATGTAATAACATGATAATGTGAAAGGCTGTGAACATAAATATGTGCAGTATGACATCTGTGGCATTAAGGTGCAAGTGAATGTGCTCGGGTGCTGCACATGACCTTTTTTTTTTTGTAACAGAAAAAACAAGATGAATTACTGCAATAAAATTCTGAGCTGTTGCCAAAGGAGGTATATGCTAGCTAAGGGACAGGCGTTTACAGGCATTGGTGTTGAGAGCTGTCTTTCTGCAGTGAAATTTCACAGTGCTTTCTCCCTCTAACATGCATCTTTTGACTTTGTATCGTTTTATGAAATAAAAGGAATAAATATTTGGAGATTTTCTGGGTATATTTTTAAGAGTGTGTTTTACTGAGAGCAATAGAGGAGGAAAGTGTAGGCTGAATGACTACTGCAGGTCCAGAGCCTTCCTCAATTTCACTTAACTAATTTGATTTTTTAGCCTTTATCTCCTTTGAAACTGAACAGGGACAGAATATGCAGTTAGGCAGGAGAATATCTGTCATGAAACAGCAAGTTTGTTGTGTTATGATCTCAAAGCTAAAAAAGCACAGTATTCGCAGAGAGAAAGTTGGATGCAATGATAAACCCTTTACTTTCCAAACACAAATCTTACAATGCTTAAAAGCATATGCAAAAAGCTATGTCCTTCTCTTCTCATTTCACACATGCTGTAGTTTCACAGCATTAGCTCTGAGTTCATCAATTAAATTGTGATATCAAAGAGGCTGACACCGTATTAGAATGTTTAAGTGAAAAGATCACTTGGTTTACTCATCGATATTTAATCAGACGTAGTTTCAATGTGCAAGCTCCGTATAAAAAAGTGGCACACTAGCCATACATATTTTCCAGCCGTAGCTCAAGACGTATGTAAATGTATCACTCACGTGGATTCCCTATGCATTTGCTGAAAAGATAACAACTACCACAATGCATTGCAGCAGCGCAGTCCTCCAGACTCTCCCTCAAACCTGTATGGAACAATAACATACAGCTGTCATAGCATGGCACTGAAAATCATTCACGTTACTGTGCAGAGGACTGCTTGTGATAATAACGGCAATATTTTGTTCTGTGCCTAGTAGCTCAGGCTATAGAAAGGCCAAAGCTGGTGGCGTAATTTTTCACTCTTCACCTGCAAATACAGTGGAGGCAATAAAATAGCAATGAGTCATTGCAAACACAACATATAAAGAAGACATGCCAGTAAATGAGTATGTAATCATAACAGTTTGTAGAGAGCACTTGGGAACAATCCATGAGATTTCCAGTTGGAGTAATTGCCTTGTCCTCCAAAACAAATTTTGAAGGACGTGGATATATGTCCATTTTTCAGTCACGTGACCGCAGCAAGTAACGTTAAAAACGAACACAGGATCTGGGCAACTTGCCATAATTGATGGAACCATGAACTCTGCTCTCAACCAGAAAATCCTGAAGGAGAATGTCCTGTTGGGTTATGCAGCAGGACAATAATCTGAAGCACACATGCAAGCCCAACCTCTGAATTGGTCAAAAGGTCAAGGTTTTGGAGTGGTCTATCCCAAGTTCTGAGCTGAGTCCAATTAGGATGCAGAGGCAATATCTTAAACAGACAGTTCATCTTCAAAAACCCTCAAGTGTGGCTAAATTTTTTTAAAAAATCAGCAGAAAAGAATGAGCCAAAATTCCTCCACAGCAAAGTAAAACACTCATGGTCAGTTATTACAAATGTTTATTTGTCCTTGCCGCCGCAAAGGGCGGCACAACCAGTTTTTAGGATTAGAAGGGGGCAACTTTTTTCCACATGGGTGATTTAGGTTTTGAATGAATCTTTACCTACAATTAATGAAATGATTGTTTAAAAGCTGCATTTTGTTTGTACTCATGTGATCTCTGTTTGATATTAAAACAAGAAGTAGGATGATCTGAAACATTTGAATAAATGGTAAAATAAAAATTTGAATAAATAAGCAAAAATTGAAGTAATCAAGAAGGGAACAAGTACTTTTTCACAACACTGTAATGCCAGGAATCAATAAGTCGAATGAGCCTTAAGTGACCATAAATAAAAGAAAACAACAATCTGGTCTGCTAATTATTGCTATTATGTTGCCATACATACCTGTCACAACCATCATGTGTCATTTATTGCCTCCTCCCCTGTTCCAGCCGTCCGCGCATGTTCCTGCGGTTTGTCTCCTTTAATTAATTTATTGTCTCGTTTCCTCCTGTGCTCCCAGGTGTTATCATTCATATGCCTCACCCCTTTTGTAAATGTACCATCTATGTAAGATCATTGTGGTGTCAGTGTAGGTGCTGATTGTCATGATTCCACCTCCCAGTCAGTTTTTGCCCTCTAGTATTGAGCTATGCTCTTCTTCCCTGTGTTTCAAAATATTACTGATAAGGAAAAACAAGATTCCACTTCAGAGAAGTGGAATCATGGGAACGAACCTCAGTCAGTCACCAGGATCAGGACTTTGCTGTTGTTAATCCTCTGTTCTTGCTTGCTCCTCCAAGTCAGATTATTAGGAACACCTCCCAAGCCGTCATCAGTCTCGATAACTTGGTCTACGTTCATGCAAAACCATTTGGTACAACTGTCAAGCAGTCCTTTGCCTGTGAGGAGTATTCACCACCTGGCTTCCGCTACTGGCGTGGGCAGGGACACGGCCCTATCCTCTTCAGTCATTACCAACTTAGCTGGACCCTCTTTAATTATCGGATAGCTGTTAATAAATACTTCCTTGTGTATTTACCCTGCATTTGCATTTAGTTTCTTGTCTGGATCATAACACCCACCCATCTTATACTTATTGCTAGCTACAAAATTGTACATTAGTGACCATCACCCAATGTTGCACGGAGCACTTCTTGACGTGCAGCTTCTCTAAGTTCATACACAAGCAATGTTGTCGTGTGACTCAAGCTAGATAAATACTTTTGATTCTTTCTGCTTCTAGATTTACAGTAGGGCTTATTGTGAAAAATCTTAGTTGTAGTTGACTACAAATAGCAGGGTTCCTAAAGCACAGTTACAGCAGGTTTCCGCTTCAACATGAGAACAGCTCTGGTAATGACAAGTCTGTACCCTGTAGCCTCAGCAGGGAGCATTGCTTCCAGGCTTCTGATCCAAACCATTTCCCCATTCTGTGTTTTTCATACCATTGATTTGGTCAGGGTTTATTTCATAAGAATCTCAAAGACTGTGGGATTGCTGGTCTCTAGGACTGTAGTCGAATAGATCCAACCAAAACACATTTTTGGTTTGAAGAACTGATGACATATATCATTGTTCATTAGATCATAGCTGGTGTTCAGCCCTTTCGTCCCTCCCTCTCAGCCGAAATTGTTGGGAAGCTCGATTTTAATGTGAAACATATTAATCCCGTCTACTACTTTTGTAGTTGTTAAATTCCATTCATACTCATCAAACAATATACTATCCCTTCATTAAGCAGTGCCTCCATCACTGAACCTCGGCAGATATATCACCAGCGCCATCCCCTCTCCCTGGTCCCTTGTTTCTCTTTTCCACGGACAACGGGCCAGACTTTTTTACTTGCTGATCATCATTAATCTCATTGCCTTATCAGTGGCCCAAAGTGCTTTTGAGCTACATATTGGATCTGGCTTTCATTCCATGATTAAATTTCCTTATTTTTTCATATAGGAAGAATGATGTAACCCTGATTTGAGGCTTTTTGTTATTGGAGAAATACAAAAGAAATGAGGGACGGCACGGTGGCACAGTGGTTAGCATTGCTGCCTCACAGCAAGAAGGTTGTGGGTTGAATCCGGCCTGGGGCCTTTCTGTGTGGAGTTTGCATGTTTTCGCCGTGTTGCGTGGGTTTTCGCCGGGTACTCCGGTTTCCTCCCACAGTCCAAAGACACCAAATTGCCCATAGTGTGAGAGTGAATGGTGTGTGCGCCCTGCGATGGATTGGCAAGCTGTTCAGGGTGGATCCCTGCCTTTGCCCGTAGTCAGCTGGGATAGGCTCCAGCTCACCCTGTGACCCTAGTGAGGAATAAGCGGGTATAGAAAATGGATGGATGGACAAAAGAAATGACTCAGAATTTGGTAAAGTTTTTTTGAATTGATAAGACTATGACATTTGAAACAAACATTATACTGTTCTGTTTTAGCTATTACTACTAAAATGAATTGTGTCCCTTTGATTGGCAGTCTAAGAATATTACTTGCCGGTGCATACCAAAACAATTTTATTAAATTGTGCGTTTCCTGATCATTTTGTTCTGCAGGTGCACTAGTCTCAGCCCTGTTGTTAAATACATGTACATAAAAAATACAGCATAAATGGGCCACATCCTTTTGTCCTCATACAGGACAGTGTCATACATACAGGTCATTTGAGACATTGTGACACTGATTATTTGCAGTTACAATAAGCTCCAGTTATAGACTGTGAGATCAACTCCAGTAACAGATCTGCTCTAATGACAGCTAGGGATCAGCTTTATTCAAAGGAAAAATCAATTGCTTTGAATAATCTTTTCCTGAACTCCTGATAAAGATATAAGTTCTCAGTTGCATATCCGTTTGATATCACCTCCATCTGGAATTTTACATCAAAAACCTCTTATGGAGAAAAGAGAAACTGATTGAGAGAGTGACTTCCTAAAACAGATGGATACCTAACTGAGAGTAAAATTGGAAAAATGGAAGCAAGTGAGACCTCATCACTGGATCTTCTTGAATTCATTTATGTCTTACAGAAGGATTTTTTTTTTTGCCGTTTTAATTGGAACGAATGGAGCAAAATTTTTCGATGCGCCCACTTTGTACATAATGTGACCAAGACTTACGATAAATTACTTGCTAGTGGGTTAGGTGGGGGTTTGGTTCCATTAAGGCCAATTAGATCAGCCACCATCAATCTTTTTAAAACCAGCACATTAACGGCATAGAGAACGGGCAATTTCATCAGGTGAAGAGCAAGAACTTATCTTGTGCTACTGCTGCTTCCTTCGGTCTTCTGAGAACTGCGGTCCAAAATAGTGTGTTTCAAGGAAGTGAGGTGAAGTGGAAAGCGAAAACGAGCATCAACCAGGCAGGAGACCAAATCCATAGGAGGGAAGCAGAGAGACCCTCATGCCTGGGGAAGGCATAGCTACCTCTTTACTCGCCACGCAGAGCATGGAGGGATTTGGGGGGATGGAGGTTGATTCAATGTGTTTTGTATGAAAAGATATGTGCCATTTAAACCCTATACAAAAGAGCACTCAAGGTATTAAAACAAGGGTGATACTGAAGTTTATATTTCGTATTTCCTGCCACACAAAAAAGATATTAACGTGTAAAAACACCCCTTCACCCTCTACATCCCATTAGACCCCATCACCACTTTGTTGGTATTATTTCTAGAGTTAATAATGAAAGGGAAAATTAAAAAGGTAGGAAAAACAATATGAATGATATGTGTTCATTTTTGAACAGCTCTGATGGCTTTGATACAGTCCAATGAAACTTTCATTGAGCAATAGCGCGTGCGTGAAAATGTGGTCTGGGTGAGTCAATGTGCAAATGAGGTCTGTGATACAAAACTTGCATAGCGCCTGCTTTATGCATTGACTCACCACCTAATGCAACTGTTCAACCGAATATGACGCAAACGCCTTTATTCCAGAGCACGACACTAGCAAACTGAGCTAAGACAATAACTACGGATGCCATTTACGATGGACAAAATTCTGCATAATGTTACTGCCATGAGTTTACTTTTGACACTCACAAAAATTGAGCCTAATGCGGTATCATTTTTTGTGCCACAGTGAGGGCAGCTCCAATGACAGGTGAAGATAATCTTTGGTGGGATTAGCTACAATAGAATCATGAAAACAGCTCTATAGTGACTGTGTAAGATCAGCTCTAGTGTGGTTAGCTCCAGTGACTATTTAATTTGAGGTCAATTCTAGTAAAATAAACTATAATGATGCAGTGAGGTCAGCTTCAGTGACAGAGGATCAGCTCCAATGACATATTTCTCCATAATTTAGTGGCCTGGATGGGAGGGCAGATGGAGATGTAGGGATGGAATAAATCTACTCTAGGCCCTATGAGAGAACGCTGACCCCTCATGTTAACGACAGCACTCACATCTGGACCCTCCCGTGCTTTTCAAAGCCACAGTTCAGCCAGTGCATAATTTACACTGGGCAATTGCTCACTGTTATGCCTTGGTCATTTTCTGTCGGATTGTATTTCCATGCAGAATTGCTTCAAACTTGCAAATACTGTGATCTGTTATAGTGCAGTACAGTATACTTGATGAAGTATACTTGTACACCTGCCCATTAATGCTAATATCTGATCATCCACTTATGTGGCAGCAACTAAATGCTTAAAAGCATACAAACATGATGAAAAGGTGAGCTGCTCCACAACAAATTAGGGAAGAAATGTGATCTGTCTGGCTTTGATTGTGGAATGATTGTTCAGACAAAGTGGTTAGAGTATCTCTGAAACTGCTGATCTCCTAGGATTTCCTCACACAACAGTTAAGAACTTTCAGCAAGTAGCATGATTTTTTTTTTTTTTTTTTTAAATCTCCCATGTGTAGTAACTCAGTGGGAGAAAATTCCTCATTCATGAGGAAGGTTAGGGGGAGGATGGCCAGACTGGATTGAGCTTACTGTGAAGCAACAAAATCTCAAATAATTATGTGGTACAACAGTGCTATGTGGAGCACGTCTAAATGCATTTCTTTGAAGACCTTGAAGTGGATAGATCGCAGGAGGAGAAGACTATATTAGTTTCTATTCCTGTCTGTTAAGAACAGGAAACTAAGGCTACAGTGGGCAAAGACTCAGCAAAACTGTACAGTGAAAGGAAATTGGAAAAATGTCACTTCTTGATCTGACAATTCTCAATATTTTCCTGTAACATGCTGCTCATAGGGTTAGAGTCTAAATATGTGGATTCATTTGGCTTTGTGTCGATGATTCAGGTTGGTGATTGTGGGGTAATGGAGTTGGAAATATTTTCTTGCCACACTTCAATTTCCTGAATATTTACTGAGCACCATTTAAAAATGCAAAGCACGCAAAATATGAAGCTGGTACCATGAACTTGACTGTGAGCTTTGTATACTTCATTGGTCTCCATACTTGGATCTCAATCCAATAGAGTACCTTTGGTATTTGGTGCAATAAAAGATTCACAATAGGAATTAGCAGCCAAGAATTCTGAAGCAACTGCTTGAGGCTATCATGTTAACATGGACCAGCATTTTAGGGAATGTTTCCAGTACCTTGTTGAATCTATACCACAAAGAATTCAGGCTGTTCCGGTGGCAAAGGAGGCTACCCAGTACAATAAAGGTTTATTAGATAAAGTGGCTACAGAGTATAATCAAGATGATCCAACATACATTGTTGTGACGTCAGGTTTTTCCACCAGCCTGTACTGCCCCAGATTGAAATCCTGTACAGCTCCCTTGAGATGAGGTAGAATTGGAAGTTTGCAGTATTAATGAGTGGCCAATATACTGAAATTTTACAAAGCTATAAGATGCCTCCAAGACCTTGTCTAATCCATGGTAGGAAGAATCCAGGCAGTTATGGAGGCCGAATGAGGCCTTGTCCCGTATATACAACAGTTCCCAATAAAGTGGCAGGTGTGTGTAGATACAGGTAGCTTACAGACAATATTTTTGTTTTTTTTTCATTTATATAGTATACCACAGAGAGGACCTACCTTATAGATAGCCAAAGTAATGAGATCAGAATTAGGATAAATATGGAGAAAAACAAGATAGGACATATGATAGCTTATTTTCGAAATGTTCAATTCTCTGGATATTATGGGACCCACAAACGAGAATCCAGATAAATCAGCATTGTCAGTAAATTATTCCATGGGGGGAATCTTTGAACATATCTATTCTCCCTTCAATATATTCTTCTACTTTTCATGGTGATATGGAAGGACCCCACATTCAGTCCACTCACTACACTGTGATGCATCCATGATGGCAGAAGCCGCAATCCAGCCAGTGCTGATGCTGGTAATGGCTACACATGGCAAAGCGCAGTTGACAATGAGGGAAGTCAGGATAGAGTGTTCAGATGCCTCATCCTCTCCAGTCATCCACATCTAACAACCCCCGCTAATTAATTAAGTGCCTGTGGCCTGCATACTTAAGTTGTATGAAAGGACTCAATCCACTCTGTTCAGACTTCCTCGATGCAGGCAGAGCCAGAGGCTGCATCCTCGATCTTAACAGTGAATTCAACGTAGCCAGTCAGCTTTAACTCTGCGGGTATTATCATCCACTTTGCGTGAATCTTATAGGAACCAAAACCCTGTCTCACAGTCCTAATACTTACAGGTTCCACTGCATGTGCCCGTACAATTCAGATTTCAATTGCCTATTCCACCTATCCCCAATATTTTGGAAGATTCAGCAGAAGGCTGCTGTTAGCATACACCTTGCTGCCCCGCAAATGTACGGCCGAGCAGATCTGAGTTGGATGCAGTCAGCTCAGCCTGCCCTCTGCAGCACTTTGATCACATTATGAAGAAGAGGACAGGAGAGGGAGGGAGAAGTGAAAAATGCACCCATTATGAGCCAGTCTGCGGCTAATAGAATTTCCGGCCGGAGATATCATTTCATCCCCTGCAGTGCGGCGGTGTGAGCTGGGTTCAGACTGGGAACGCACTGAAAAACAGGTGGGAAGTCTGCCAGGTTGAAGTGCAAAAGCACTCAAAAACTAGAAAGCGATCCACAGGTATCTCAATGGGATATCACTCCAAAACTACAAAGATTCACAAGGCATCTGAATGGCAGAGATTTTATGAATCAGAGAAGGCAATGCCCTGGGTTCAGGATTGGGAGCAGTGAAAGACTAGGGAGCAGTGAACGTTAGGGAGCCATCTGCAGGAATCAGAATGGAAGAGAGAGAGAGAGAGAGAGAGAGAGAGAGAGCACTCTCAAAAACTACTAGAAGGGCCACAAAGCTGGGGCAGCCATTCTAAAAGCAGGGAAGTTCAGATGGGGTCGATGCTCTTAATCGGTTATAGAATCTATAACTCCCTCTAACCCAAGGACCCAAACCATCAAAAACAGCATATTTACAACACCCTGACACATTCCCCCCCCCCCCCCCCCCCAGCCACCCTGCTGAGAACAAGCTTCTGATTTAAACTGCACATAACACTATCCCAGTCAGATGAGCTCTGGTTATCTGCTTCTATTTTTTAAGACAGAACAACAGTCCAGTGTGTGGAGGAGGCACGCGAAAGCGGGCCACTCATTCATATCACATTGGCATGTTAATGAAGCGTGTAGCTGGAGTGGACCACGAAACGTCTGCTCCCATGCATACTGGTGTCTCGCTGAATGCCCTGAGAGCCCAGAGGTTTGGCGTAGGTTCACAGAGCGTACACTGAGCCATTGTAGTGAAGCAGATGCAATGAGAGCAGTTGGTCCCAGAGGAGAGAAAGGATCTGTGACAGAATGAGTATCATAAGAAGAGAGAAATGCGAGCATTGGATTGATCTGGGATGTACTTATAGAGGCTGTACTGACGATTCTGTTTGCTGAGCAGTGCAGGCTGCCCAGCAGCAATGGCCAAATACATTTATTAATGAAATTCAGCTGGGCAGATGTCCTGCCTGAGTCCCCAAAATATCTTTTGAGGTAAACAAAAGAACTCTGTAGGGAGAAAAACCTCAAGCAATGACAAGAAAAAGCTTACAATATTTACTGTCTTTGTGAACAGTTTCATAACTATAGGAAGATAGGAAGGATATTATAGTCTATTAGAAGTTGATTATCCCAATTCCCCAAGACTTGGACTGGAGGTAAAATGCTAAAAAAAAAGAAAAGAATTTTTGTAAGTTTTCTTTTACCAAGATTAAGTATGTTAACATCTTGAATTATACAATGAATTTTATAAATAAAATTATGGTAGTGCTGTCTAGGCTCTGATCTTACAATTCCCTGCATGCATACACTGAGAAAGCTGAGAGAAGCAGGGAGTAGCATTATCCCCAGGGACGAATAATCAGAGCCAAGAGGTGGACACTGGGGAGGAGGTGGGATGACATCACAGCGACACATATGTAGCTAGCTGCAAGCAGTAGTAGGGTGGAAGGGTCCTGCAGGCATGCCTGGTTTAAATAAACCACCATGTTTGTCATGATCTGTATCAGATATATTCTAGTTAAATAGTGAACTAAATAACTGAAATATTCCAAACGACAATACAAACACAGTTTTTCCATCTTGTAAAAATAGTGTCGACAGTCTCCCAAATTGCAAGCCTCAGTGTGTTTGAGTTACTCAAATGCGCAAAGTTGAGAAGACATAACTGAACTTGCTGTTATGCAAGGGTTTTTATACTTTTTGTGGAGGCCCATTTAAATTCTTTGAATTAACCTCTTAAAGATTGTGCTGTCCAGTCTTAGGTAAAACACTTGTCAATCAGCAGCTAAATATCCAGAAAGTGTAAGGTGGGTGTGTATTACAGCCGTGCTTTTACAGATTACAATGTCAGCAGGTACTAATAAGTCAGTATTTTCAGGAGAGATTGTCTGTGGCGATTATTGACCACTGAATCCTGCGAGGAACATGTCCACGTGTAAATCGATGGTAGGATACTGTGTTTTTCTAAAGTCTAATGGCTACTAATGACGTTCAAGTCACACAGTATCAATGCCATGTTTATTTTTTTCAGAAAGCTGATTTTTTCACAAGTAAATTTGCATACCTTTGGGCTATTCTGGGTTAACCTTGCTGCTACGATGGAAACCAAATTTTTGGTTTGGGACAGGTTCATATTCTAAATGCTTTTCGGGCACCAAGTCACCATGAATATGCAGTTCACATTTAGCTTCTACACCACATTGTTAGGATACTGCATTTGAGTACATCAGCTGAGCAGTTCCATAGCTGTTAAAGGATCCACTACCTGGTATTTGCACCCGTTGAAAATAAGTGATTTGGGTCTAAAACATAATGTTTTTGGTAATTTGCAAAAATTACACGACCTTCACATTTATTTTGCCCTTTTTATCACGCCCATCTTGCTCTTGCAAGAAAATTTTGAGATTTTGACTTTGCTGGAAGAAAGAGGCGTGGCTGGGCAGAGGGGGCGGTGCGAGGGAAGAGGGTGAGAGGAGGGAGGAGGGGCTTAAAAACCCAGCCATAGTAACGCCTGCAGAGCAACGCAACATGTGACCTCACCATGGCTGAATTTATTGACCATTCTGGGTGGCTTAGATGTGCTGCCGTCTGAGTGCCATGCACTGAGCCCTGCATGAGATATACTGGCCTAAAAACAGGGGGAATATAAATGCCACATGCAACCTAAAATTAGTATGTCTAAGTTCCATGATCATATAATTAAGAGTAACAAGCTGCGTTTGGACAGCATAAAACGACAACAAAATACAGCCATCCGTCAACAAATTAAACGAATGTGTACAATTTATACTGGCCTAAATTAACTTAGCTAGCTAACGTTAGCTTGTTGTCACAGGAAATTTAGCGTATTTTTGGAGCGTTATTTCGCCTGCTTACTGATATTATAGTATCGCATTTTTGGCATCTATAGATATCTTAGGTTGTCTAGTTTAATGTGATATGTGTATCTTCATTTTAGCTGAAATTGAGCCTGCTACAGCCTTGGAAATGTGGCATGTCGGGCGAACCCGCAGGCTGTGAAGGTAAAGTTTATGTGACAGTTGAATAGTCTTGTCACTAAAAATGCCTCCTAATAAGTATGCGCCCTGGATATCTAGCTAACAAGCCTGGTATTTTAGTGATGTCATCAGTGCGTTTGACTCTTACCTGGGAGTCTTGGGTTCAATTCCCCACCTGGGCCCTCCTTCAGCCTCCCACATTCATGTACTGGGTACAACCTAACATTAGTATATCTAAGTTGGATGATCATATATCAAAAGTAACACTCTGCATTTGGATAGCGTAAAAAGACGAGAGTATACCTACAACAATCCATTAACAAATTAACAGAATGTGCATGTTTAATGCTGGCCTAAATGAACTTAGCTAGCTAATGTTAGCTTTTTGCAAGCGGAAATTTAGCATATCAAATTTCACCGACATCATAGCATAGTGTTTTTGGCATCTATACATTCATCTGGTTGTCTAGTTTCATATGATATATGTATCTTCACTTTAGCAGAAATGGACCCCGCTACGGCTTTGGAAATACGGCATGTCGGGCAAATCTCGGGCTGTGAGGGTAATGTTTACGTATTGGGTATGCTGACAAGTTTCTCTTCAACTACACCACACTCCATGCAGTAGCTTATGGTAATGGAATGATAAAATTGAAGGTGGGGGAAAAAAAGTTGTCAGCCAATGTAAAGTTAGCAATTACAGACAATATTAAAGTGGCGGGTTCCGTATTGTTGGAACGACACCTTTCTGGAGGTGAAGGTTTTTAGCTAAGCCAGCTTTGTACTGGCCTAAGTTGAAGAAAGAGTCTGACTTGAAATGCTGAGCACTCACCAATAGGTTTGTGGCAGAGGCTGCAGGAACATTGTCGGCAAAAATAAATGCAATCCACTTGTGCCTCTGCGATTCATCGCCCGATGGAACGTTAAAAACGTTTTTAAGAGGATTTTGGCTGCCAACAACAGAGCATTTCTGTGCACCAAAACCTGTAGCTCTTGTCTTCTCTGACATTTTTCTTTGATGTGTTTGCGGAAAACAGTGGGCGCGGTTTGCTACTCCCGAGCCATCTTGACTCCTCCCCCATGCAGGTACACGTCATCTGTATGCCCAAACTGAAATCTCCATTTTTCATATCTCAGGAGTTGATGAGAAAAAAAGGAAGGAAGGAGGCTGCTTTGACTCTAAAATATCTCAGTTTTGTAAGAGTGACGAATGACTAATATATTCATGCAATTTCTCTCAAAAATGTTCTTTCCAGGTAATGGATCCTTTAATGTTTGAGATCTACTCCTCTGTACAAAAGGTTTAATGTAGATTCTGTGACTACAAACCAAGTGAGCTAAAGTAGGCGTTTCCCTCTGGATTAAAGTTGCTTATAATTTTTCTGATAGACGTTCAATTATTAGGCAGGATTGTCTTTGCATATTGATGCCCACCCAAATGCTTTGTTAAGTGAAGACCTTGCTCGTTTCAGCGATTCCATGCCAAACACCATAGTCTGCATGCATTAAAAGAACATGCGTTTTTAGTAAAAAAAAAAAAGTCTTGGCTCTAAAATGGTCTGCCTGCAGTCCAAACCTGTCACCTTCTGACAACATTTGGTGCATTCCGTACAAAAAGTATGACCAAGGAGGCTGCAAAGTATTGAGCAGCTGAAATCCTACATAGACCAAGGATGGGAAAACATTAAATGCTTTCGAAACTACAGCAGTTGGTCTCCTTCGTTCCCAAACCCTAACAGAGTGTTGATTTAAGAAGAGGTGATGCAACACAGTGGCCCTGTGCCTTCTCTTTTGAAAGTTTTTGCTGGCATCAAATTCGAAATAAGCACATATTTTCCAAAAACCAATGAGATATCTCCCTTTCAACATCTGATATATTGTATTTGTACTATATTCAAATAAAGTAAAAATGATTTGAAAATCATTGCATTCTGTTTTTATTTACATTTTACACAGCGTCCCAAGTTTTTTGGAAATGGGGTTTTACATAGCCAGTCTAAAAAAAAAAAAAAAAGTTTGAGGGAAATTTGACAGGTGTTCTCCAACAGACAACTCTCCGCATAGTCTAAGGTCATGAAAATACCTCAGCCCATGCACTTTGCACTTTAGGGGGGGTCTGGGCTGGTGAATGGTGTGGGCGTAATCATATTATAAAAAGGAAAGAAATTGCATTGCGCTGCCGGATGTACCTTCACGCCCCTCTCGGCATATTTGCATGCATTTCGATCCACAATAATGCCAAACTGGTATTCTGTTCACAATTGCATTATTATGGAAACCCCCCCCCCCTCCCCCCCCAAAAAAAAATTCAACAGGGATATAGAGCGTTGTCCTTCTGCATGCCTATCCGTCCGACACACTTCTTCTCCAGGGCCAGAACTCCTAAAGTGTTCAATATTTCTCATCAGAATTTAAGATACATCTTATTGTGTCGATGCACCTTTTCATACTTCCGTCCATTCTCCTGTCCATCCCTCAACCGCATTTTTTTCCAGGCCAGATATCAGGCATCCCGTGGCGGGAGATCTGAGCATTCCATGCTTGTTCCTATTTTTTTCATGTACACTATGTTCATTTTTGTTTTATATGAACATCTTACAGACTCACTCTGACTAACTAAGGCAGATTCCTTGTACTGTATGAGCATCATACTTGGCAGTGAAGCTGATTCTAAATAGTTTGTGTTGTATGCAATGGATTAGTGACGTATCCAGATTGTATTATAATACTTCAAACCATTGCTGCTCCAACCCTGTAAGGACGGGCATGGGATTTTGTCTCATTAATTGAATTATATAAAAAAATGTTTCCTTTTAACTTTCAATTCATATCATACATATCTTTAATCTTTGTGAATGTACAAAAATACTGAATGCTTCACTTGAGCAACAACATAATAATGCAGGTCAATTAGCTTTGGAAATAACTTGATATATGATTATGAACACGTAAACAATTGCAATGAAATAGATGCATATTGGATTTCATTTTCCAGCCCTGCACACCTTTCATCATTAAGAAAACTTGTAGAATGTAGAAATTGGCAGATTGCAAAGACACACAGGCACTTACAGTAATGCTGCCCATCTTCTGTATAACTTACACTGAGAAAACACTGAACATATCAGGTCATCAGTGTTTTAAAAAATCCCTCCGGAGTCTTATCATTTCTAGGAGCAGCAAATTAATGCAATTTAACCACGGAGGGGAAACAGGCGGAGACAGAAGCAGATGCAGTTACCAGATTATGCACATTAACGTCTTGCTCTCATGGCCTGTATGTTTAATGTCTGTAAACACTGGACTACCAGAGGCCAGAGGAGGTGTGTATCTAGAGTCTGTCCGTATACGCTGTAAGATTGTTTTCAGCGTTTCTCTGTTAGCAGTTTTTTCTACATAGCACATAATGTATTCTAAACATATTTCTGTACTGGACGAAGTCAACCAATCAAAATCTATGCTGCTGAACCCTGCGATAGGCTTAGGAGCTTGTTTCTATGAACTAAACAAAAGGGGCACTTTCCTTCAAATTACCATCATTAAAGGTTACGTTTTATCTTCAAAAGATGAAGGGTTTTACTGCTAAGTGCTGACTGGGTTTAAGCATGCATAGCGAAGTGCAGTCCAGCAACTTCCAACTCAAAAGTGGAGGTATGAATTCACATCACAAGTACAAGGGGTGAGAACAATGAAATAAGACACAAACGGGGATAAGGAAGCAGGCAAGATGCAAACCAATCAACGGAGACACTATGTTAAATATTCTAATAGACACACAATTTTCTGAATGGCAGGAGACATAGAAGACATTCACACGAGGGCTGTGACAATACCCTCCCCCCCACCCAGTGGTGGACCCTGGACTCACACACAGGAAATCTCAAACTAGGGACCCAGGAATGTCAATTAACTTGGGGGCGAGCTTTTTTTGACATCTCCCGGAGCGAGATATCCCTCACGGAGAGCTATACCCTCTGCTCCACTTGGTAGACAGGAGCTAGACTGTGACAGTTGTTCTCCTTGCTTCTGGAAGGTGAGTACGAGCCAGCGGGTGTGGCAAACCAAAACCTGAACAGAGGGAACTGCCACTTCTCTCTATTCAGACTAGAATAAAGGCAGCCGGTAACCCAAAAAACATTGAATAAGACAAATTCCAAATACAGCCACTGGAATAAAATAATGAACCAGTTCCACCTGTTAACAGACAAGACCACCTGGCAGGGTTACCTTCTGTCAAGCGAAGAAGAGTCTTGTTCAGCTCCTGGTTCAGTTTTTCCACCTGGCTGTTGGTTTCTGAGTGGAACCCCAAAGGAGAGGCGCGGGGTGGCATGCACAAGAGTGCAGAAGACCTTCCGGAGGTGACTGTCATATTCAGCACCGCAGTCCTAGACCACCTCCAGGAATATCCTTTTGCAGAAGGCATCTTAGCCGATACAGTGAAGTGGGGAGATTTTGAAAATTATTCACTAATGGTAAGGATGACTTTAAACCCATCAAAGGGGGGTAGTCCCACGAAGAAATCCATGATCGGTTTGGAGCTTCTAAGGGCTTCAGATGAAAAAGTTGTTAGTAAGTTGATTTGGAGCGAGTGCACACAGGAAAGGCTGCGACAAATGACGAGGTATCCTGGCAGATGGTTGACCACTAAAAGCAGCAATTCACAAGAACACAAGTGTGATAGAGTCCAGGGTGGCATGACAGCTTAGGGGAATGCCTCCAGATCAAGAACTCGCCTCTCACTTTCTTGGGGACAAAGAAAAGTTTGGGTGAAGAGGGACAGGACCACAACACCTCTCCGGCCTCACTCTCCACCTGGAGTTTGTTGACAGCTAGATGAAAACTGTCCAGGAGCATGGTATCTCTTGGATCTTTGGGTACCAAAGGATACAAATGTGACAGGGAGTCAAGCTCAGCATTTTTAGTACCGGTTTGGTACATTAAGACGAAGTTGAATTTTGAGGGACAAGCTTGCCAGGGATTCAACCTCTTAGCTGTTGAGAGGTACACCAGGTTGCCTAAGTCTGTCCAAATGAGAAACAGGAGCCTGGAACTCTTCAACCAGCGCCCCCACTCTGAGGCTAGCTTCATCAGCAAGGGCTCCCAGTCACCAATGGAATAGTTCCTCTTAGCTACGGACATACAATGAGAGAAGCAGGCACAGGGATGTAATTTGCCATCGTCTGCTTGCTGTGAGAGGACTGCCCCAGCATCCATGTTGGAGGTATCGACTTCCTTGACAATCTTGCGCAGGGAGTCTGGGAGCTTGAAGACAGGAGTGGAGGTAAACTTTCTCTTGAAATGGTCAGAGACCACCCTAGGGGTCTCGGCAATGGGGACATTGGTGGATGTCAGCTTAGTTAGGGGGGGGCAGCCACAGCAGAGTATCTGCAAATTAATCTTCAGTGAACCCAAGGAACCTTTGCAGAAATTGGAAAATCCAAGGAACCTTTGTGGCTCCTTGCGATCTTTAGGGTTCAGCTAATCCAGCACAGCCAGTACTTTTTAGCGATCCATTTACAAAGCACCCTGTGTTACTTCAAAGCTCAGGAAAGAGACGATGGTGCAATGGAATTCAGATGGTATACTTCTCCAGTTTCAGATAAAGCTGGTTCCCCAGGAGCCTTTGGATGATTAAGGGGACATGATTGGTATAATCCTACAGTGTTTGAGAGAAGTATTAGCATCTAGTTTAGCATCTACGCAGACATAAAAAACAGGAGACTATCTCAGAGGACATCATTTATGAGGTACTGGAACACAGCCGAAGCGTTAGCGAGCCTGAGCGGCATCACCAGGTATACATAATGCCCAAGGGGGTGTTAAACGCTCTCTGTCACTCACCTCCCACGTGTGCACCTGCTGGTAAGCATTTCACAAATCCAACTTAGTAAGAAAGCGGCATCCCTGGGGATTGGAGAACGCCAAGTCCAAAAAGGGTAAGGGATAATGTTTCTTTATGGTAATTGTCTCTAATAGTCAATGCAGTGATGTGGAGACCCATCTCTCTTTGCCATGAAGAAATATCCAGCTCCAGCCAGTGATAAAGGAGCCCAAATTATTCTAGCGGCTCAGTGCTGAATTATGTTCCCCTCCATAGCTAGGGACTCCTGGTTGCTCATGGAGTGCAGCTAAACCCCAAAGGGACAATGAGTTGATGGCACAGTCATAGGGTTTGTGGGGCAGAAGTGACGTGGCTCGGGCTATACTGATAGCCATGCGGCAGTCGTGATAGATGGGGGGAATGCCCCTCTTGTCAAGCAGCTCCTCCTGGTGCACAAAGGATGGAGGAGCAGTGAGACTGGAAGCTGCACAAAGACAGGACTGTGAGCATGACAGACTCCACTCAAGTATCGATCCCATTCAACATGAGGGTCATGATGTTCAAGCTAGGGTCTAACCAAAACCAGTGGGGCATGTGGTTATTATTAGAAATTCCAACTCGGTGTGCGTGGTTACTGGAGATCAGCATGAGCACTGACTTAGTGACATCAGTGATGTCCAGATGGGCAATCCTTGCAAGACCCTGGGACCGGAGGGGTACTGGCAGTGGTATAGTCAGGACTCTCAGGCGGTGACAAGATGGATTAACTTCCCGTCAGCACCCAAGTCGACATCTTTCAAAAAATGTTCCTCAATGTAAAATTGCGAAGACTTCTTCGGTACATAATATCATCAAAAGATGCAGAGAATCTGAAGAAATCTCTTTGCTCAAGGGACAAGTCCGAAGTTCAATATTGGATGCTTATGATCTTTGAGCCCTCAGGCGGCACTGCATTAAAAACAGCCATGATTCTACACTGAAATACACTGCATGGGCTCACGAAAACTTCCAGAAGTCATTGTCTGTGAACACAGTTCACCGCGCAATCTACAAATGCAGGCTAAATCTGTATCATGCAAAGATGAAGCCATATGTGAACACGATCCAGAAACATTGCTGTCTTCTCTGGGCCAAAGTTCATTGAAAATGGACTGAGGCAGAATGGAAAACTGTTCTGTGGTCAGATTAATCAAAATTTGAAACTTCTTTTTGGAAACTAAGGATCCAATGTTGTGTAGTTTAAAGAGGAGAGGGACCATCCAGCTTGTTATCAGGGCACAGTTCAAAAGCCTACATCTCTGATGGTATTGGGTTGCATAAGTGCCTATAGTGTGGGCAGCTTACACATCTGGAAAGGCATTATCAAGCAGATGAGGAATCAGTGCTGAACTGGCCAACCTGCAGTCCAGACCAATCACTAAAAGAAAACATTTGGCACATCATAAAACGGATAAGATCAGTCCTGGATTCAACAGGCCTGGCACAAATCATGCCTTTCCATAGCAGATGGATGATTACTGCTATACTGATGTTCAAAATCTCAAAATACATAGCTCCTTGAAGAAAAAAATTAACACTGACATGGAAATGAACACCTGTAGGCTACTGAGGGAGATATTCTTATAGACTTACTGCCCATTACATGTCCCTTCCTGCACGTAGGGCAGCAACAGAAGTCCTTCACTCCTGCCTGCTTTGGGCTACGTTCTGGATGGTACCTCACGTGTTCTTCCATGTCTTCAATTCTCCTTCCACTGTTCTGCGCTAAGTATTCTTTGGTCTACCTCGTTTTCGTTTACCCTCCGGTGTCCAATGCAGTGCTGTTTTTTGCAATGTCATCCTTTTTCCCTCTGAAGACAGGCCCTGTCCACTTCTGTCTCCTTCTCACAAGCATAGCTCCCATGCTGTCTTGTTTGCATTTACACAGTAGTTCTTCATTTTAAATCTTATTTGGCCTAAATATTCTCAGGATTCTTCGTAAGCTCCTTGCGTGGAAGACGGATAATTTATTAAGGTCATCTTCTGTCATTCTTCAGCATTCTGATGCGTATAGAAGGGTGGAAAGGATGCAGCTCTGATACCATTTCAATTTGGTCTAAATACTGTATTGCTGAGACTTCCAGACATTTTTGAGCATACTGAAGGTACATATAGCTTTACTGAGTCAGTTCTTGATATCTTTATCTGCTCCTCCCTCACTCGTAACAATGTTTTCCAGATAGGAAAACTCCTCCGTCGTTTATAAAACTTTGCCATTGACCTTGATTGCTGTTCCCCACATGGCTTGTATAGTTGGTATAGAAGCTTTTCATGACAGAGACTAAGTGATGGGGAATCCCATATGCTTGTAATATTTGCCATAAGCTGTCCCTGCGGAGGCTGTCGAAGCCCTTCTCGAAGTCGATGAAACTGATGTGAAGTTGTCGCTGTCATTCAGTGCATTTCTCAATGATATTAAGAAGTGCAAATGTCTGTTCAATACGTCCTCTCCATTTTCTAAAACCTGCTTGCTCATTACAAAGCTGTTGGTCCACTGTGCGTGTTAGTTGTTGGATGAAAACTTTTGCCTGTATCTTCCTAGGGATCCTTCTCCCAGATCAACTTCTGCTTCCTGTATGTCAGGCTCTACTGTTGGTGGTGGTCTGTTTAAAATTTCCCTGAAGTGCTCTGCTCATCTAGCATCTTGCTCTGCCTCAGTCGTGAGAAGTCGTCCTTGTTTGTCTGTGACTGGTGGCTCCTCTATACTCTTTCCTTGCCACACGCTACTCTGGTGATCTTTTACACTTTCCCTTGTTCTCCTCTCTCAGCTGCGTCCTCTGCCCCTCTTTTGAGATTGTCCAGAAATGCTTGTTTTTCTGCTCTAACCTTTTCTCTGACTTTGCAGTTTACCTCCTCATTTTGCAGCTTGTATCTTTCTTTCAATCTTTTGGATTCAGATTCAGATGAATTTATTGTCATTGTTACAGAATAACAACGAGATTACGTTTGGAGAGAAAGTGCTCCGGGCTGCTGCAACGTGCGTCGCGCTGCCAGCTCCACTTCCTTCTTCAAAAATTAAAGGTTGCAGTGAACACAGACGAGAAACATATGACATCAGACATAATAATACACATCAGGTTTATAACACGACACGCTGGAAACACATAGGAATTTTTTCAAGGGAACCGGGGGGGGGGGGGGGGGTTAATGAATACAGGAGGCAGCCTAAGGCAGAGGGAGGGGGGTGGAATGCAGAGATTTGCATTGATCATCTGCTTCTTTATACACTTAACAAAAATGCAAATGCCCCATTTGAAACTTTTAAGCATTAAGGGTTTTACTATATATTAAGTGATACACAATTCATTTTATTGTCCAGTATGCAACAGATTACTGAGCATTAAAGCAAAATAGTGGTGTATGGCAATCAGGCATACTCAAAGACACGGTTGGAATCTTGATGAGGACGACGGGCGTGTAGGTTCGCTTCTCTCAGGCGGTTCCGGACAGTTTGAGGTGTGATGCGTCTGTTGTGCCGACCAACTGTTTCATCTGCTGTGCGTGTTGATGGTCTGAGGCGATCCCGCAAGTGGAGAAGCCGGATGTGACGACCTTTTGCTCGTGTGGTCACACCCGAACGACGAGGGTGAGGTCGATTTGCTGTACTGCCAGTCTGTCTAAAACACACTCTAAAGCACCCAATTGTCCGATAGTGAACATTCAGCTGTGCAGCAACCACTCTGGTGGACATTCCTGCATACAGCTTTCCTATGGCGCATTCCCGCATGATTTGCGACATTTGTGGCATGGTGACTTTTGATGAAATTTGACACTTTGGGGTGGCCTTTTATTGTCCCAAGTTTTAGGGAGTGTCAGAGTTCTGTTCACGCTGTTTGAGCAGCGTCTGCACATGCCACACCTGTGTTGTGGGTGGAATCAATGCATCACTGAGCAAGTGCTCACAGGCAGAGATGAACAGATATGTTGTTTACAAATCAAGACAAATAACCATTTTGCACAATTAAGACATTATCAGCTCATTTGAGGTGATACATTTCATGTTACATAAATAATTTACCTGGGGTGTTTAAATTTTTGTTAAGTGTAGCTCTTTCAACTTTCATCATTCAACTAACTGCCAAGTGTCTGTTGTTATCCATTCTTCCTAGGCATGCTTCACTTGTCTCTCGGTCTTCCCATTTGGTTTTAATTCATCTGTGTCAGGAAGTGTATGAACATCCCTGCTTACCAGTGCTTGAAACCTGTTCTTTAACTGTAGTACAAATGCATTCTTCACTTCTGGGTCTCGCAATTTCTCTATATCACATTGTGGCCTGGCTGTTCTTACGGCCTTGGATAATTTGTGACATTGCAAAGAGATGTGAGTTGCTCAAGAAATTGCCAAGTCAGTGAGGCAGAATATGTTTTGTTATATTTCTTTGCTTGAAACTGCCAAAACTCAGTCAGATATGACTGGTGGGAAAGGTTATCAAACTTCTTGAGTATTTCTTCACTATTGCTTCAGATGACATTGCGTGATACATCAAAAGAAAGCTGTGAATCTGTTTTTTTTTTTTTTTTGGATGATACCCAAACATGGAAAAGTTTAGTTATGGGCGGAATAGTTTGGCCACTTCAAGCACCGGACGTCATTTTCTACAACGTAGAAAAAATACTTTGTTTATGATGAATCGCGGTGGACATTGAGCATGCATTGACAACCAATTTCGTTTTTGCTTATCATCACTCAAAAAAATTGATAAAAATGATGGAAAGAGACAGCGAAATGGTATCTGTTATGGATTCTGAGGAAGAGTTGGACTTAAATAGCAGCCCAGAAGTGTAGTAATCAAATAGAAAACCCAAGTTCCAAGCTTTTGTTTCATGAAGACATGTTGGACATAAATAAAGTAATTCAATGTTTTTACTTTTTGAATGGCAGAGGTTTTCCTTAGCCGTTGTATCCTCATGTAGGCCAGTTGGAAAAGAATTAAGAGATAATTTCCCCCAAACCCTCAGCTGCCAGTTGTTTCATAAAATCAGCTTCTCCTCATGAGAATATGCAGATTACTTGTGAAAACTTCAGACAGTTACACATTTATTTAGTCAGAGATAGCTCAAGGTTTTATTTATGAAAATCTATGTACACTTTATTATTTTTTAATAATGTAGTGTAGTCTTCTTTGATAAATAAAACTATCTGTAGTTATCTTGGACTAGATTAAATGTGTGATTGCCCTAAGTTTTCACTGGTGAGGAGAATGTTCTTTTAGGAGGAAGCTGATTTTAAGAGACAACTTGCAGCTTCAAGTGTCCATGAAAAGACTGTAAATCACAAAATATTTCTGATTTCAGTTGAGATTTAAACTGAATTCTAAGAGTAATTAAAATTTCATGGTGACTGCATGTCATCCTCAGCCGTGTATGTGAGTGCAATTCTCAAAGTTACTAAGCCTGCACACAGCACTTATCCAATCTCATAAAATTGGACCTTTTGAAGACTTTTTTCTTCTGATTTATAGTGTTTTATATTGATAGTTGCTTCACAGTAAGATTGTTGTGGGTCTTAATCTGGTTTTAATTTTTTAAAAATGTGGATTTAGCATTTCCTTCCCCTGTTTGAGTGAGTTTTCTCTGGTTACTCTGTTTTCCTCCTACAGCCGAAAGGCAGGCATTTCAGGCCACTTGGAGACTCCAAATTGCCCATATGTTTGAGTGAATGGTGCTGGACCCTGCATTGGACCAGTAAAATGATTGTATCCCTGTCTTTTGTGCACTGGATGCTGAGATAGACCTCAGTTCTCCCAACACCATGCCCAGGAATAGGCACGATAAATGATAGATGATTTACTTGTTTTACTGATTTGTAATTTCAGATTTTTAAATATAAGTAGTGGTAAAATGCAACAGATTTTATTTCTCTTGGCAGCCAAAGAAAACAGTAAAAATGAGACCCCATCATAAGTAATAAGATCAAACTGGTTCCATGTTATACTCTGAACAAATAAAATTTGCCCATTTATCTAGGGCTAACCCCAGATTTTTGAGAGCCAGAAAATAGAAATAGTTAGGGGTTTACCAGAGATTTTTTTTTAATCACCTTCTTAAAAGGGGAGGAGTTGTGGCCCAAAGTGCAGTGCATGATCTGCCTTGTCAAAGGGCTAGCTCATAGATTAATATTGTGTTTCAGTGCACTTTGCCCTAAAGGACACTTAATGGGCCTCAGTAAATCAACATGAACATATTTACTTTCAGTGAGGGGGACCCATTTCTGGGAAGACCGTGCTGACCAATGCTATAGTACAGCCTTATTCTACCATTGTTTTGGATTCATATGCTAAACTCCATGGGGACTTAACAATTTCAGGAACAGTAATCATGTCTCGTACGTGTGAGTGGTGTCAACAGCAGGTGGAAGCTGCGTGTATAATATTTAAGCCGAGTGTGTACTTAATGCACAAACAATCGCACTTGAAATACTTTTTCAGACAGAAAGGCTCCAGTCTAATTTTCCAGTGGTTCCTGGGGAATAGGAGAAGTGTATATGCTGTTGAAGTATCTAAAGGGCTCTATTGCTTAATGCCTATGGATTTTAGTGGATTGCTGCAGACACCAATCCGACTGTGCGCTTTGGAAAGGATGGGCTCTAAATACTGATCCACGGTCTCTCGAGAATCCTGCAGAGTGCTGTCTGTGATTAAGTGGAGGAAAGTGAATTTTAGCTGGCAACAGCTCCCTTCTCTGTGGTCTAATTTACATGTTCGTGTCTGTGAATGACTGAGCTGAAAGGACTGCGAGTGAGTAGAAGAAATGCTGAGCTGCCAGTCTGAGAAACACTGCCGACAAGTCCTGGCATACTGCCTAACGAGAGTACATCAGAGAACTTCTCATGAACATGGATGCTGAGGGTCCTATTAAAGAGCTGTTATTTTGTGCTGTTGAAATACGACAATTATAGGCTCGTCTCTTACATTCAACACCAAGGAAGCTCCTCTCCATTCTGATGAAAACTCTTTTTTTTCTCCCCACAACAGACTGCAGACATAGTAAATCTTTAGGTAAAACAGCAGAAACATTTTTTTTGTCCCCCTGAAATATGCTCTAATTTGGTGCGAATGGTGAATGCTAATCCTAGCAAACCTAGCAACTAGCTGATTTTTATGTTTTTCAGAATCTCAATCTTCTTTCAATCCAGTGTGCGAGTGTTTTTCAACAAAGCATGTGTGCATATCCAGTACAGTGCTTTGAAAACGTATTTGGCACATCATAATATGCTTATTTTAATATAAGCCGCATATAACCTTAAAAAACACAAAATGAAGCATTAAAATGATGATTTCATTTATTCAAGGAAAAAAAATGCAACCCTACCTGGGCCCATGTGAAAAAGTAATTACTCTATAGTTACCTCTGCCAAGGAGGCTATGTTTTATTTGGAATTGGTTTGTTACTTCAAAAATTGATTTTGGCAAGTATATCAGTGGGTTGCATTCAAAGTCTGTTTGTCTGTCAGTTTGTTGGTTACCCATCCTTTCGCCATTTATCCTGCACCAATCTTAACAAAACTTGAAGACTTTTCAGCTTAGGTTATCCACCACAGACCTATACTTTTACTTAAGTTTCTATGTCAAAGGTCAAGATCTAGTTCACAAAAAATTCAAATTTGGCAAGTCGTCGTTCTAAGAACAACCTTTCATTTGTTTTTCTATTTGTTTGTTAACAGGATTACTCAGAAAGTTATGAATGGACTTTGAGCAAATTTTCTGGAGGAGTCGGGGATGGTACAATGAACAATCTGGTAAATTTTGTTGGTGATCTTAATCATGATCCAGATCCATACATTTCCTTTAAGGATTCTTTACCATTGTGGGATAGGGGCGTTTTCAGCATTATTGCGCATCACACCATTAAAAAAACAAAATTACAGCATATCATCTCCATCAGTTCTGTCAAGTCTAAACGTTTGGTCAGGATCTAAGTAGAATTCCAAATGTGATGATCCAGAATGCTGAAAAATATAAGGTTAATTAAATATAAGCTGGTGTGTGTTAACAAATAAAGCTAGAGACTTCCAACTCAGTGACCCTATGGTTTGGCGGAGGTTTACACTCTCTGAGTGCTTCTAGTTAATAAACTGCCTGATTAAACAACTGTAATTGATAACTAGCTTCAAGCGCACAAGACACACCCAGGCCTGATTACTGCCAGCCCTCTAAAAAGAGGCAGGGGCAATATACAGTTTTTTGCTACACTGTACAAGATGGTGCTTGTGAGTGTACATGTATTGGGAGCCATTTTAGACATTATTCATACTGTCTCTCAAATATTTGTAAAATGCTTTAATATTTGCTCATTTGAACATTTGTATTATGCTCTCACACTCACCAATTACACTTCTCAGAAACACTTTGGTCACTCATGTGGAAACAATACTTAGTCAAAACCTAGAGTATTACTAAACGGATTATGGTCTATGTAACAGGAATAGCCAGTGGTATGATCTGTAATGTTGATTCCCGTCTAGATCTGTGTGAATCTGCTGTCAATGCCTTCTGATGACAGTTTGCTCCAAATTAGCATGGAAGAGCACTGGCCAATGGGCAAAGTACGTACGGTCAACCAACCAATGGTGTAAGTTCATCACTCACTCACTCAGCCATAGATTTCCATATAAGTAGTGCTGGACCATGCCAGTCGGGCAAAAAACAGTGTCAGAGGGAGAACCAGCCTATCGTGGGCTGAGGATTAACTGGGCCTAGCTCCACTTTTCATCAAAAATTATGTTCTACCATAGAAATAATCTCAGTAGTAACAGGTACTATATCCTGATGTCATTTCAATAAAAGACAGCAGCTGGGAGAAACATCTAGAATATGCATATTACTTTGAAGAAATTTTCAGTCCATTTCAGTTTAAAAAGTTCTGTGTCAGCTGCCGGGTGGCTCACACGGTTAAGGCACTGCGCTGCAGTGCAGAGGTGATCACCACGTCGCGGGTTCGAGCCTCGGCGTACCCACCGGCAGGGGTCGGCAGCTTTTTCAGAGTAGCGCACAATTGGCTATCGCGCTACATGGTTACAAATTGGGAAGGGACTGCCGGATTTGGGTATTCGATAACAGCTTTGTTCGTTGCTCCAGCGCCTCCTGTTGGCCAGACGGGCGCTCGTCAGGAAGACTCCGGCTTGGTTCATGTCCGGGTATCCTCCGCCCTCGCTCTGAACTTGCGAAGATTCAACCAGCGAGTGTATAAGAATCAGTGGCTAACAGGCACGTGCTTCGGAGGAGAGCCGTGAACTGTCTTCACTATCCTGAGTTGGCAGCAAGGGGTCGCATACGAGCAAGCTTTGTACATAGTTCCCCAATTGGGCATTCCAAATTCGGGTGGGATTGGAGATGCCAAATTAAAAAAAAAAAAAAGTTCTATGTCCACTTTGTCAAATCAGGGAGCTGCATACAGGGCCACCTGATTGTCACATGACAAGATGGCTCAGCAAAGGCCTTGTCACTCATCCATTTCGAAGCAAAAACCCTCTAATATGCCAAATAGAAGGTTGTCCGATGATAAACCAGTTCATTTTTGTGTTATAATAGATGTTTTAACTCCATAAGAAGCTTTGAACTCAAAGAGGAAGTGGCTGCACATTTTCCGTGATTATTATTGTCAGATACTCTGCTTTTCTTTCAAATTCTGTATTACGTTTTACCTTGAACATGTAATTTGCATGATTTGGGTAGAGTGACATTGCTGTGTTCTTTTTTAAGTACCGCACGGCTGGACATAGAACTTTGTGGCTAAACATTTCTGGAAAAACAATAAGCTATCTAGGAGATAGAAAATAAAGCATTTGCAAACTGCACAGTGTGTTTTCTGTCTTGAATCTTTAATATTTTTTATTGAACTACCTAAGTCTAACATAAACCATTTTGTAATCAATGGGTTGATTAATAATATATTGAGAGAAAATTAGGATATTATTTTCTTTTTAAATTTAATGTTAGGCTTCTCAATAGAGAGGGGCCCAAAAAAAGCAAATATGAGGTTATTGGCAGTTATAAATGCATTTTAATGTGCCAATAATTATTTGAAAAGAAGATTATTTGAAGGGTTATTACTTTGTTGATCCAAGCTTGCAATGTCTGACCTTGGCTTGTCAGAATATTTGGCAAGAGAGTAAAAAAATAGACAGTGTATATTTGGTGAAGCCTACCTTTAAAACCAGACTGTTTTTTGGAGCTGGAGGACTGGCCAACAATTCAGTTCAGAGAGCTGAGATTTTAAGGGGTACCAAGGCTTTCATGTGTAAAATTTGAAAAAGCATGTAGAAGCACATAAATACTGAAATAGGATATGAATATTAACTTTGATAAACATCCAAGACGAATGCCTTTCAGAACATTTTCCTACAGATTTCAGCCTTGCCCCTCTTTGAAGTATAATGTGTGCACATCCTCTTTGCTTGGCAAAATGGGAAGGTGAGCTCCCCTCTGGAATTACCCCAGATCATGAAATTTTGCTAATGATTACATCAATAAGCTCATCCATTTTGCACATTGATTCTTTGGATTCTTCCTTTAGTGATATGGAATCAGTTAGACACCAAAAGCGGGGTGAAGGGAAATGATGATTTATTAAACAAAAAACAAAACAGGCACGAGGGCCAACGAAAAACTTGGCCCAAAGGGTTGCAAAAGACAAACTAAAGAAGCTACACAGAGCTATAAACAATAAATGCAAAAAGGCAAAAAACAAAAGGCACTGGAAACTCCAGGCGAGAAGATCAAGAAAAATAAATAACAAGACTAAATATATACACAAAACAAGAGGCTAGGACGAGACTTGAAACTAGAAATGCTAGGGGACTTGACAACAAGAACTTGGCTAAATTTGCACATGCAAAGAGACGCGACTAGAAACAAACTTGAGACACTGTCTGCCAGCCAACTTCCACCGCATCCAGATAAAGGCTTGGAAATCATGACATGAGGGGTAACACCTGGAGAGAGAGAAACAAGAGGCATGGCAAGATCAAGACATGGACAGAGATTGGATGACATGACCTGCTCATTAAGAGAATGAGCGTGCTCAGCTTAAGTACCAATTAAGTATGCAGCTTGGAAGCAAGCATGAATGTTAAGAACAGAAAAGCACAGCAAGATCTTGAAATAGCAAAGCAGGAATCATGACAATAAACTCCCTGTCTAAATTAGTAATATTAGTAATGTGCCTATCTAAGAATTACACCACCCAGTGAGTGTTAGTAAATGTTAGTAACTTAAAAACAGTTAATTGCCAATTAAGCTTAGAGAGGCCCGAATCCAGCACAGCATGGAAGGAAGGGGAAATACCAAAGCCAACCAGAGCTCAGAAATGTGCAACAACGAAGGCACGGGGCGGAACGCAGACAAGCGGTGGAGTGGCATGGCAGACCTGGCGAAAACAAAAACATGGAAAAGTGAAAACATGGACATGGAACATGAATTATGAAATGAGTAATCCTAAACAAGAAACTGTTAAAACTGTGGCATGAACTATGAAACTTGAACTATGGAATCTTGAAACATGAAACTGTTAAAACCATGAATACTGCTCTGGCCAAAGGCCAGAACCCCGGAACACAACACTTTAGGTTCAAATTTTTTCCTACTTGCTACTTCCTACTTTTTTTGTTACAAGTTACATGTTGTGAACCATTTGCATTTTATTTCTTGTACAATGAATGTGTCACCGAAGGAGTGTTTACATCTGGCGTCATTTCCCACCTGATTTTTGGCTCTTATGTAGCAGAAATCCCACTGCTATTGTTCCTAAAGAGAACTTCTTGACTGAAAGTTGCTAATTATAACTTCAACCTCTGGCTCTGAAATAATTTTTTTCTTTCTCTTAATTGCCAATTTCTCTCATGAGAATTGTCAAATTGGGTGTTCTATGGTGCCTTATATGGGCTTTCTGAGGTGGGGAAATTATGTAAATTAGCCTTCCATAGGGTGCGCCCTTTCACAAGAAACTGTCAGAGAGGAAGCGTCTCAAACATCTGAAGACCTACGAACAGGGGATTGACACAATAGATAATGAGAGTGATCACAGAATACCTAAACTGTTTAATAACGGCTAATTACGAAACTAAAGACTTGTTAGTTGGGCCCTTTTTTTTGTTTTCATTCAGCTATTATTTATATTGCTTGTGAGTTGTAATCCTCTGCAAATTGAAGTAACCAAATGTTACTCTTTGCAAGTTGCCTGTAACCTGAGCACTTTCATCTACTGTTATTAGAGTCTCTGTCCATTACCTCCTGATGAACTGAGAGTCGAGGTGTATTTATGCAGCAGTGGATTACACCAGCCACAGCCCCGACTGCATGTCTATGATGTGTGTGCGCGTGTGTGTGATTGAGAGTGTGTTTTGTGTTTTTGAGTATTTTAGAGTGTGTGAGCATATATGAAATTGAGTGTGTGTTTGTGTGTATGTGTGTGTGCACATTTGTTTGCGCGCAAATGTGGTTATGTGTGCGTGTGTGCGTGTGTGTGCATGTGTGGTTTTGCATGTCTGTGTGTGTGTGCGTGTTTGTGCATGTATGTATGCATGTGTGGTTTTGCATGTCTGTGTGTGCGTGCGTGTTTGTGCATGTGTGGTTTTGCATGTCTGTGTGTGTGTGCGTGTTTGTGCATGTGTGGTTTTGCATGTCTGTGTGTGTGTGCGTGTTTGTGCATGTGTGGTTTTGCATGTTTGTGTGTGTGTGCGTGCTTGTGCATGTGTGGTTTTGCATGTTTGTGTGTGTGTGTGCGTGTGTGTGCATGTGTGGTTTTGCGTGTTCGTGTGGTTGTGTGCTTATGTGCATGCGCACGCACGTGTGTGGTTAGCGTGTTTTTGCTTGTACATGGCTGGCTGTCTGTGTCCATGCTTGCGTGCAGGCATGTGTGTGCGTGTGTGTGTGTGTGTGTGTGTGTGTGTGTTTGGGGGGCTAAGGCTTACTTGGCCAGTAACTGAACACAAATCTTGACCCCCTTTCCTCCCACTCCTACTCCAAGTTATCCTGTGACTTGAAATAAATCTTTTATATTCAGCACACAAAAACCAAAGTAAACAAACTGAACTGTCCTTGCATGATTCAGTAGTTATGAAGAGTTTTCCCAAGAGAAAGGGTCAGTAATCTGGTACTGTAGGGGAAGCAGTGCATCAGTACATCAGTGTGTGTAGTGGTAGCATGTCTGCTGGAAATTTTTTGATGATGCTGTCATTTTGATTTATTTTCACAGGATCCTCCTGGAGGCAAGAGTCAGGCAGAACACTGGAGATTACAGGAAAGATTTCATATCAGTTATAGCAAGATATCAGAGTCTTTGTTCTGTACTTTGGACATAAATGTTACATCTGCTGTCACTGAGTCAAATGCTCTATCTCTGGAACATATGTGTGGATGTTTGAAAAGAGAGGGACACGCATTTAAAGTGCTCAATGTCTTCTTTGTATAACGTTGACCAGTGATACCATTTCACCTTGTTGCAGCTCATTGTTTTTATTTATTTGTTCGACCTTTATTTATGCAGGGAAATCCATTGAGACATCAGTGAATTGATTGCTTCATGAGATCACAGTTTGCCTTTTATTTAGTGTGTTTTTCCTCTATGTTTTACTTCCTGCAGCCTTTGTCTTCCTCGTGTGACTTCATGGTTTTGTATCTCTTTGCATTTAGGTTTTTCAGAATTAGGATTTCCCTGAATGTCTATGTAGTTATTGGCTACGATTATCTGCTTGTCCTCGTTTAGTGATTCTATGATTCTGTCTGCTCCCTGGAATTGCATTCTGCCTGACTGGATTTCAACCCATTGTTTATTTTTTTTTTTACACTGTGCAAATTGCTCTTGCACTGCAATCCAACTGTTTGGCAAAGAACCGGACTGACCAACTGCGAATTTGCGCTCAGTAAAGCAGCTGAAACTGATTTCCGAGTTTTGAGTCCCAGATCTGTCAAATTCATGTAGTAACCGAATCATGGACTGTTCACTCAGATCTACAGTACCGCCAGTTGCCAATCAGTTTAACTGTAGTTCAGACGGTGAGCTGATTTTTTAAAACCCATATTTAACCAGGCAAATTTCCATTGAGAACATATTTATCTTTTTCAAGGATGCCCTGGGAGAAATTGCATAAAGAACAGTTGCAAGTGAGGAGAGAGATACAGACATACAAGGGGAAACCCCTGGATCAGTATTTTGGGGTTAACAGCCTTGCGCAAGGGTTAAATGACTGAGTTCTTCCCAATCTCATCTCTCCAGATTAAGTTAGTATCCTAAGATCCTTTGGGGACCTGAAAAAGCCTCCCCTTGGTTGCCAGTTACGCAACCTACCCCCAGGCTACCCTGCCGCCTCACTGGGCCACCCTGCCCCACCAAACTAAATTGGATTTTGGTGCGGAAAACCTGGAGTAAAGCCCAACTGGAGTCACATCAGGTGGAATTATTCATTTCAAACAGTGGACTTTATTTTGTGCTTAGTTTTTTTGAGGATAATTTTTTTCTGGTTGATCCTCCATTTGAATTTTACAGTGATAAAACAAATCATTGCAGCTAGTTGGTGCACCACTGCAGCCTTTCCTGATTTGGGGAAAAAAACAGGCAGTATCTGGTCATTGTTTGATGTGCTGCAACACACAATATTAACTACCAACCTAAATAACTAGCATTGTGATATTGTTGCTCTACTAGCCGGATTACAGTACAAAAATTTTGTGCACACTAGTGACTTTAGGGAAAAATACAAACTAGAGAATTAATTTGACAATACTAATGATTCATGGGTGGGAATGGATCTTTTTTTTTTCGCCAAGGACAAGTGCACTGCAAATGAGAAATAGGAAATAAGCACAGACAAATGCAATATTTTTTTTTTTGACATCCTCGCTTCTTCAAGCTTTCTCTCAGCATTGGATGCCATCAGCTCTTTAATGTGAAAACAGCTGTGATATGCGTGTTAAATACTGTCGCCACTACTCAGCATTTTATACATCATTAACATAGATTACCATTTGGTCCAGCTGTAAAAGTTTGGCTGTGGAGCAGCGCGTGAAATGAATGAGCTCTGCAGATGCGCTTTTGATGATAGTACGGCCGCAGCACCCGTTATAACGTCAGAAGCGCGGCCAGATGAACTCAATCAGCTGCGCTACTGCCATGCTTATTTTGGAGAAGGTAAACATTGCCACGTGTTTTTGAGTTCAGTGAGGCTCTGGCATGGCATCTGAAAGTAGCCTAAGATCCATGTCTTTAGACTACAGGAAGTAACTAGTGTACTTGGAGTAAACCCATGCAAACTCAGAGAACATGCAAATTCGACACAGGCCAGATTCAAACTCAGGACCTTCTTCCTGTGCTGCCGCGGCACTATCCTCTGCACCACCATGCCACCTCCACTGGGGTCTAACTAGAGCAGCCTGTTTCTGAACACGTGTCTCTTTTTTTACCGTGCCTTTTTCACTTCCTTTGTGAAATGTAATTTAGCCTTGGTCCTCCTTTATTAGAAAGCAGTCTGGGAGGAAAAATCAAATTAAATGTACCCAGATACATTGTAAGCATGAAACTAATGTTTTTGAATTGATGCTGACCATTTTCTGTCAAGCTTATCACTCTGGAGTGTCTGGCTGTAGACTTACAGCAATTGTTTTGGTGTTTTACATTTCGAAGCCTCTGAGTAATTATTTATGCCATTTGCACTTTCTTTTCAGATGATAGCATGTTTATTGTCTTCCCCTGCTGGGGAGCTAATGATCGTTAACTGCACTTATTTCAATAATGCAATGACTCACGCGCATTTGTTTTTTTGTTTTTTTTTTGTTCATTTCATCGAATACTTGATTTTTCCAAATTATGTTATAATACTGCTGTATGTAGGTTGTGCTGTAGCCTCATTGAAAGAAGGCCATGGATTTGATATCGGCCTGGGCATATCTATGTGGAGTTTGCAGGTTGTGTCCAGGTTTTTCTCCTACATGTCAGGCTAATTTGAGGCTCAGAAATTGCTCCTGAAGTATTTGGGTGTAAGTTTTCGGTGTGTGATCCCTGGGACGGATTTGACAAACTCTCCAGGCTGTGTTCCTGCCCAGTGCTCATTGTTTCCTGTGACAGGCCCTAATAGCCCCCTGCAACCAGGATTTAGTTAGATAATGGATCAATGGCAGTGCTGAAACATGCTCCATTTGAGGTAATGTAGATTTCTTGGAAGTCAGCTCTATTGGTTTTTCGCTAGTGCTTTGCCTTCAAAGTTAGATGTAGCAGAATTGCATAAGATGCCCAAGGATTCTCAAATGTTAAGGTGATTACAGAGGATCACTCTTTTGCTGGGTCTTTCTTTTCAAGCTTCTCTTGTCTTCTCAGGAAGACAGAGAGGGGGATTTTGCATTTTATATTTTAGAGTGAAACCTCTAAAAGAGTGATTTTTATTTGTGTTTTGTTTTGACGACATATGGCGCTGCATATGGTGTTATAGTTACAGCTCCGGATCTGATGGCCTCGGGTTCAAATCGCAGATGGAACGTTGAAAGCGTACAGTGGCGTACATTACTTCCATTTGCTTTCTGAACGGGAAATGTGCGCGTGTGTGAGGGCATCTGCTCTGCTATTAAGAAAATGAAGCAGCTGGAAATTATCTCCTTGCTTTTGTTCTGCAGAATTATTTGGCTGGTTGAAAATAATCAGTTTAATCAAAGGGCTTGCAGCTCGGTGTGATTGGCAGAGAAAATAAATGAAGATTAAGCATTCATCTTTTGCGGTATGAGACTTACGGACTGGCTCACCTTTCATTTCAGACACTACAGTTCATTATTTGCGGCTGCCAAAAAACAGCTTATCAACGATGGTGCCCTGGGAAGAGCAAATGCTTGTGGTTGTCATGCATTCTTTATGTCTTGTTTTATTGATTTTGGCCCAGCACAAGGGCATCAAGGCATTATCATAAAAAACTATTTAAGCTGCTCATTAAAAGAACAGACCGATTAGTGATGGCAGCTTGCTGAGATGAAGTAAAGTGCTCATGTTTTCTCCATCTCTGCTCACTGCCTTACAGCTATAAAATCACACCAGTGTATGATGGGCACAATGCGATTGGCAGGGTCAGATACTCTATGATACGTGAGTAACATTTACATTACAGAAATTAATGGATTATAATGAGCATAACATCCTCGGAGGAAAGCTTATGCTCCACTGCTGTACTCTGCTGATGCTTAAGAACTGAGACAGTGGACGGTCGGAGAGATGGCGAGACAGACGGGCAAAATACCATAAGGCACTACTGCAGGACCTGAGTAGTAAGTATGCAAAGTTCCGTTAAGGTCATGCAAACGGTTTTGGAGTTATGCTCCGAACAGAAATTGAACACATCCGGAGAACAGACGGATGGACGGGCAGACAGGTACGTATCAAAAGGCTCTGCTTCAAGAGCTGAGTAGTAAGTATGCAAAGTTTCGCTAGGAGCATAGAAACGGTTTTCGAGTTACGGTCCGGAAACAAAGTGGAAACTCTGACGCGAACAGGGACGCGAAACGCGTCTCCTCTGGGGGGGAGACATAATTTGTCTGACTTGGTCTTTCAAAGTCAATGCAAAGACGCGAATACACGCATTTTGCGTCCGGTGCAAAAGCAGCCTAATAGAGTGCTGGCAAAGAGAAGCCGTTAAACGTGTGGAATGCAAGCCAAAGCCTGTTAAGAGCTAGCCTCAGCCAGCGCTCTATCAAACTCTGAAGAGTCTAAAACGAAAGCCCTGCTGAAGCGCTGGTGTAGCTAACGCGATATAATTGTTCATTAGCAGCCTACCTTCATTTACTTCCATTTTTTCAGTGCCCAGTCTGCTCTTCTTTCTCCCCTTTTCCTCTGTGTTTCTCTCCTCAAATGGACTTTTGATTTTCGGGATAGCATCTGGCTTGATTTTTCTCCTCTTTCTCACTGCAAACTCAGACCAAAACTCTTTATCCTTGAAGTCAGAAGTGGTCGCTATAAATCACAATATTGTCACTTGATCCTTGCCATTTTGCCCGAGTCAGTTTCACCCAAGACGCCCAAATTTTGCTTATTTCTTCATCTTTTGGAAATCGATGAAAGCTGACTCCTCCTTTGGATACGTTACTATAACCTGCTACGATGCATCTGGCAGCCATTTGCTCCGCCGTTTCCCGAAATTTCGCGAGAAAATAACGATTTTATAAATCTACTCCAGCTTGTGTCCTATAGGCAGTAATTGAAAAACGAGCTCCACTGAGCTCATCTCGTTCTTTATATGACATCAGCAGGTTGATGTGTCAATCCCATGGAAGTTGGACCTAATTGTGGGCGGGGCAGAAACTGGCTGAAAATCAAGGTCTGCCATCAGAAAACAAGCCTACAATTAGTACTGTGTGCATTTTCATGGAAATTTTTGGCGCAGACATTGTTACAGAGTACAGTACAGAACTATGGAATTAGTGTCAATGTACTTGGTAATAGAGAGTTCCTTTAATATATCCATAGTTGTATTTTTAAACCTTTATAACTGAAAATTAGATGCTTTTTTGTTAGTTTTCAGGGGTGCAGGAGGTGCAAGGAATACGGGAGATATGTCCCACGCAGTTTTGAGGAGACAACAATTCCCCCACTTTTGATAAGGAAACAAAATACTATAAGCCACGCAAAAGAAAGCTTTTGACAAACAGCGTCACATCCCTACAGACCACAGCCATGTAAAGAGATGACAGTCTCACATTCGCTCTGCTAGTAATAGTTCCATGCCAAAAATGTTCAATCATTTTCCTTACTTTTACAACCATCACAAACAAAACTACTCACTTTCGTGGACCATCTTCCATTCACCCAATTTGTAATGGCACTCCCGAGATTAATCCCATCAGAACTGGTTGTGTCAATAATTATCCCTTGAGTGCTGGGTAAGAATTTAAGACTGTTTTACTGTAAAGGTCCTAAGATAATCATGATAGTATGTGAATAGACATAATTTTTCTGTGAAAACTGGCAGTGTTGTGGAGACTCTTTTGTAGAGTTTAAACTCCCCATCAATGACCACCACAAAGAGGCCAGTTTGGACCCCTATCATCAGATGCAGGAGTAAGCTGTTGGCACTCAGGAGAGCAATTTCATGACCAGTTTCAGCACGCTGCAGTGTTTGATGATCAACCATAATAATTGCAAGTCCTCCCCCTGCAATGATGTCTCTCCCTGCCCCCATTCAGGACTACACAGCTACATAAATTATACAATTCTCTACTGTACCCTCCTTTACCAACTACAAGATGAGAAAATCCGGTACTGACATTCTAATGCAGCCAAAAAGTAAAAATTGTCCATCTGTGGCAAACATTGTACCGACCCCAATTCCAATGAAGTTGGGACATTGTGTAAAACGTGAATAAAAACAGAATGCAAAGATTTGCAAATTTCATAAACCCACATTTTACAAAATAGAACATAGACAACATATCAGATGTTGAAAGTGAGACATTTTACCATTTCATGAGCTCATTTTGAAATTGATGGCGGCAACACATCTCAATAAAGTTGGGACAGGGAAACAAATGGCTGTTAAAGTAAGTGGTACTAATAAAAAACTAAGCTTGGGGTACATCCCCGAACGCCCCCAATCCTCCAATTCCCCAATCCTTGAATAGATCCAATACAATATAAAGCCCCTCAGGTCATGACCTTTCATTTGAACTTACTTGTAATTTCATGTCAATCGGACAAATGGTTCTGAAGAAATGGCCAAAACAGTAATTTTCCATCACACAGCTTCACCTGGTGGCAAAATATTGAACCATACAGGTGTATGATGTCATCATGTGACACGTTGTGCGGTCATGACCTTGCAGTTGCACATAGTTTCATGTCAATTGTACAAATGGTTCCAAAGATATGGCAAAAATGGTGAATTTTATGTGACAAAGCTCCACCTTGTGTCAAAATTTTGAACCAAACTGGTATAATGTCATTGTGGGACACATTCTCTGGTCATGACCTTTCATTTGCACTTGACTTGAGGTCAATCAGACAAATATTTTCAGAAATATGATAAAAACAGTGATTTTTCCGTTTTTGGCCCCTGGTGGCCAATCTAGAAATTGTAAATTGTCCAAAATCAAATTCTTTCTCTTTATGATACTTACTTTTTTGCAAAACATGACATTTCTAATTGAAATATTACTGAAGTTATCGCCTTAAAATGTAAGGTGGCGCGGCGGCGGTCGGACCAAAAACATAATATCCCCGAAACGCTGTTCAGGGATATAATAACCAGAGAAGCATTTTGCAAGTAATTAGGTTAATTGGCAACAGGTCAGTAACATGACTGGGAGTGAAAAGAACATTTTGGAAAGGCATATTCTCTCAGAAGTAAAGATAGGCAGGGGTTCACCAATCTGTGAGAAACTGCGTCTAAAAATTGGGGAACAATTTTGAAAAATGAAAAAATGTTCAGAAAAATGTTCTTTGATGTGAAATTGCGAAGACTTTGAACAACCCACCATCTGCTGTACGTAATAATATCATCAAAAGAATGAGAGAATCTGGAGAAATGTCTGTGCGCAAGGGACTGGGCTGAAGGTCAATATGCTGGTGATCTTCGGGCCCTCAGGCGGCACTGCATTAATACACAGGGCTGATTCTGCACTGGAATTCACTGCATGGGCTCAGAAACATTTCCAGAAATCATTGTCTGTGAACACAGTTCGCCGTGCATCTGCAAATGCAAGATAAAGCTGTATCATGTAAAGAAGAAGCCATATGTGAACACGATTCAGAAATGCTGCCGTCCTCTCTGGGCCAAAGTTCATTTAAAATGGACTCTGGCAAAATGGAAAACTGATCTGCAGTCAGATTAATCAAAAATTGAAATTCTTCTTGGAAACCACGGACGCTGTGTCATGCAGACTAAAGAAGAGAGAGACCATCCAGCTTGTTATCAGTGCACAGTTCAAAAGCCTGCATCTCTGATAGTATGGGGTTGTATTCGTTCCTATGGTGTGGGCAGGTTACACATCTGGAAAGGCACTATGATTCCTGAAAGGGATGTAGAGGTTTTACAACAACATAATATGCTCCCATCCAGAAAATGTGTCTTTCAGGGCAGGCCTTGCATATTTCAGCAAGATAATGTTAAACCACATACTGCATCCATCACAACAACATGGCTTTGCAGTAGAAGAGTCCAGGTGCTGAACTGGCCTGCCTGCAGTTCAGACCTGTCACCAACATTTGGTGCATCATAAAACAAAAAATCCGGCAAAGAAGACCGAGGACTGTTGATCCTCTAGAATCCTTCATCAGACTAGAGTGGGACAACATTGCTATCCCAAACCTCCAGGAATTGGTCTCCTTACTTCCCAGACGTTTAGAGACTGTTGTTAAAAGAGGAGGGGATGATACACAATGTAAACATGGCTCTATCCCAACTTTTTTGAGGTGTAGTGCTGCCATCAAATTCAAAATGAGCGAACATTTTTCATGAAATGGTAAAATGTCTCACTTTCAACATCTGAAACGTTGACTATGTTCTATTATGAATAAAATATGGGTTTATGAGATCGTATTGTTTTAAAGCATGTTTGACACAATGTCCCAACTTCATTGGAATTGGGGTTGTACATAGGTAATTACATGTATAGTACAAGAAATAGAACTACGCATCATCATTTAAATTTATAGCTACAGCATTAGGCCATTCCCCAATTATTTTGAGGACCGTACTGTTCTCTTCCTGTTATAATCCAGACAAGAAACCAGATGCAGAGACGGAGTACAATCCAATAGTGGTTTATTGATAGTTATACTGTAACTGTATACTGTGAGCTGAGTGGCTCTGCTCACTTCACATGGTCGTGGGCTTCAGTGTAGAGCATGCTAGATGCATTGTAAGAAAATGTTTTTGAATGATACTGGCTGTTTTCTATCAAAGTTATCTCACTGGAGTGCCTAGCTATAGACTTGCAGCAGTCAAAATGTGTTTTGGTGTTTCACATTTAAAAGCATCCGAGTAGTTATGCCATTTACACTTTTTTCTTTTGATAGCATGTTTATTGTCTTGTGGTGTCCTGGGGCAGGAGACTGATGGCAATCATTCACGTGGGAGCAGTACTGTCAGATGCCAGGGCCAAAGAGTTTAGCAAGAATGTAGTCCCAACTACAATAACCACGGAAGGCTTTGGATGTGTTCTTAATTAACTAGGCAGGGAAACAGAGGAAAGACTGGTCAACACTTAGCTTCCATTTTGTATCTCTATAGCCACTAGTATTCAGCGAACTGGTCTCTTTTAAATATCTCAAGGTGTTTACAGTGCCATGGCAGTATTCAACGTCTTCAGTATCATGTAAGGCCACCATGTGGCTGCAAAGAATCTGAGAGAGTTCCTTTCATCTTGTCATCGTGTTTAACACAGTGAGACTGCTCAAAGTTCATGTCACTTTATATACTGGAAAAAACTGACCACCAGAAGTACTTTTGCAGAATAATGTTGCCTCAAACCAGTTTACATAACTTTTTTAAGATCAATAATCATGGAATGAACCTTCAAACATGGACTCAGGCTATGCACAAAAAAAAAAAAAAAAATTTGTTCAGTTTAAAATAATAAGGCTTATATCGTTGGATTCTGTGGGCTTTCCTCTTTCATTTAAGGTATTGTTTGTATGCATGGCATAAATTCAGTAAAAATGCTTGCGATTTTATCCTGTTTTGTTTCATGGTTATTTACTTGTGGGTGCTTGAATTGAGTTTGGTTGAGGTAAAAATGGTTAACATGAGCTTTTTTCCGAGTTTTTTGTGTAAAGTGGATAAGCTGCATGATCTCGTTGCTGTATTTATTATGCGTAACGACCGCCCCCAGCACTGGGGGCGTTCGGGTTTTAGGGGTTAATCGTATGGACTATTTGACAGCTTTTAAATTAGACCAGGCGAGTTTAGCTGGGTTTTCACGGCGGGGGCACATACAAGCAAACATTGGGTTTGGCGACATGGCTCTGTTCTGAGAGATCCCTGCCCGTCCAAGCGTGGAACCAAAGGCAGGGAGCTGCTACTAACCCCCCCTCCATAGAACAAAGCCTACAGCAAAAATGACCTCAAAAGGTACAGACATTGTTTTTGAATGGTAATTTAATCACAAGAGAGCATAATCGAAGCATGCTATAAAAGACACGTGGAGGAGGGTTGTTGAGCTAGCGTGCTGAGGTACAGCTACCTGGAAAGGTAACTTAAATAAGCCAACATATTACCTGCCAAGCAATCACATGGCAGCAAAGTCAGATGACAGTCAAATGCACTCAGGTGACTCTCCAGCAGGTAGCACCTTCTCCACGTTAATCAAGCTCCCTGGCCTATCAGAATTTGCACCAAAGCTCCATTTGATTTCCTGCCAGGAGATGGAGCACGCTCTTTTTACACTCAATGACTTACATGAGAGATGTCTAAAAGAGATGTCAGAAATCTGAGATCACTTTATCTAGCTTATCCTGTGTATACACCTTTGTGTATGCGTGTATTAAAGGAGGACTATACTGACCTACACGTTTGGACTTAGTAATTAACTCCAACATAATATCCAAGGTCGATTTTTTTTCTCCATACATACCCACTGTTCTTTTAGATGACAATTAATTAGCAGGAATTGCTGTTTCCAGGAGGTCACCATTAACGCCACAAGTGGCATGAGAAGTTGCGAGATAATAACGTCACTGCGGCTGCCACCTGCATTCCTGCATGATGCATGCGATGTCTGAATACATGGATATCTAAATAAATTAGACTACCAACCAATTTAAAATTGTTCACTGAGCGAATCAACTGTTTGATTGCAAATTGAGCCAAGTAAGTGGGAAGGGGGTGACAGCAGTTGTCTTGTAGAGGAGGATGATTTTGAAGACCTTAACTTTGCTTAGTTCAGCATGCAGTTTGCCAGAATGTGTTTGCTTGATTATTACATTTGGCCGTTATGTGTGAATCTTGTTCAATTATTAAATAAAAAATGTTAAAAATTTGCGGCACAGATTTGCCTGAACGTGCTTACCCAGTCTTCGGTACATTTGTCCATTGCTTGCAATGCAAAAATAATTCCTCTCACATTCACGTTTGTTGCGCTTCACACAATGTTTTCTACTTCGCTTGTATTTTTAAATGCTTAAAATCATGTTAAGATGGTACTGGTATTTATTTATATTTTTCAATAATACGTGAAAGTTTTCCAATGAGAGGTGGAATTCAGAGGTTTGCTATTTATTCAGATTACTGACATTATTTTAATCTAGCACGGTAGCCTGGTTCGGTTCGTCTGCTCCTCATTATCTCTTCTAAATCATTATTGGCTTAATTTTGGTTTTGATTGGTCAGTTGGCTGAATAAATGGCTTATTACAAGTTAGGCAAAGTGCACTGGAATTGATTTAATGTGAGCGAATTAAACCAAGGTGACAGCAGCTGTCCAGCCTCGCTGGTAATTAGCAGACTTCAAATCGCACTTTTCTCTCCAGAAGCATTTCAAATGGCCGCTGATGTTAGTTCACCTCTAAATTAAAGTTGTGTCGGATAGAAAAAGGTAATAATGAAGCTCGTCTGTCTACCCTATAGAGGAAGCAGGAATATCTCGGCCATTCAACAATCTCAATGCAGGACCGCAGGACAATGGAAATTTCTGGCGCTGACAGCTGCACTGACGTCACGATTAGGGGCGCCTCAAGTGGATCGAGGGTGAATTTTCGTCTGCTGTGGCGAAAATGGCGCGGTCCACTAGTTTTGTAAAATCGCTCATAAAAAGTAAAGAAAACGCAAAATAAAGAAAACAAAGTTGTAGGAGCTTTTTTCATGATATATTGAAATAATGACACCCAACTTTCCCAGCCATGATAGTCCTCCTTTAATGTATCTGTGTGTGTGTGTGCGTGTGATGATGTGCGCCTCTATCTGTTTGTGTGTCCTGTTGTGTGTCTGCTGTATGTGTTTGTGCATATATGTGTTGTGTGTGTATACATGTGTCCGTGCATCTGCTTATGCAGTGCTGTAGGTTGAGCACGCGTGACCTGGAGGCATAGCTTAAAGGGTTCATTTTATCATGGTATGATATTGGAGGCAGCTGATTGGAAAACTGCATTTTGACCAGAATGGCATGATCGTCCGACTCTCCCTTTCTCATGATTCAGTATTTCAGTCACGGTTCTGGATACCTTCAATTGTCTCTCTGTGTGTCTAACACAATCCCTCTGCTCTGACTCAATCAAGAATGCCTTCTGTGGCACATGGCCTCACTACTAATCCCTAACCTACAGTGTGCACCATCTGACAGTCCTGCTCTGGTTAGGGTTAATACCACCAGGCTTCTGCCCCGGTACGCCATTGGCTGAGGACGGATACACCCATTACCGTCACCAGTCTATACCACCTAAACTGGGCTGGGCATTCCCTGCTCTGGGCTTCGGGACTTCAGCTGTTACCGTATTCCTATCAATAAACACCCTCTTTGGGTTGTACCTTGAATCTGCATCCAATTCCTTATTTGGATCATTGCATGAAGGTATCTTGAGTATACCTTCAAAGATAATGCAGTTTTCAAGTCCTTGGAGCACTGACTCAATGTTTAAAATTGATGTCAAAATGGACTTTGTTCTGAAGCATTCACCAAATTCAGATGAAGAAAAATAAAATGAGTAACAAAAATTGCCGAGTGTACTCATTGTAGCTTTCTCACACTCTATTGGTATGGCCGTAAAGAACATTGTTTCAAGGGGAGGGGTGATATATTTTGCCTTTGTGATTGGTTGAGCTCCTATCTGATGACATTAGGCAGATTACTCGAGTACGATGTGATGTCACCTTTGGATGAAAAGGATCACACCCAATTTCAACCTAGCCACTGTGAAAGGGTAATCTTTGCATTTGTGAAATCAATTTACAGATGAGTAATCGACCATGATATTTTTGTTTGTGTACTGTATACCCTCAAGGTCTCCAAAAGTTACATAAAAGAGAGTTGATGATTTTCATTCCCAGAGACTTTAAACAAGCAACAACCAGAGGTCAGAGACCAAGTTAAATGTTTCTCTGATGTCAGTACCTATCAGTGGCTTGCCAGACGGAGGTAATGGGGCAGGCAGAATCCTCACCTTGCAAGCAATTATAGCAGTTTGTTCCAATTTCTTTTGCTTGACTTGTAATCAAGCGACTAATTTGCTCCATCACAATCCCTAAGCAGTAAACTGGTCAATTTTAATTTATATTTCACCATTGTTCATTGCTTTCTGAAGTAGAAATGTTCATGAAACAGCACAGATTGGCTTAGAGTACATTCAGCTATTTTGGGCAACTGTGGAAATTTTTTTTTGTTCGAACCTTGGTTCAAATACAATGAAAATATTTTCTGCTATAAGTGTTTGTTTTAAAATATAAATTAAAGGAGAATTCCGCTGTGAAATTGACTTCTGGTGTATTGAAACATGATAATGAGTACATTTGAGTAACATTTCAAAATAAATGGCTTTTTAGCCGAAGCTCCCAACAGGCTTACAATGGTAGTGAATCAGGCATAGCATTGCCATGCAAAGAAATTGCTATTTTTTAATCATTTACAAGGCTCAAAGTAGGTGAAGTGACTGAAGTGGACCGACATCACTGGAATCGCTGACTCTGCTCTGAGTGCTGGGAGGAGGCTGTAAAGGACTATTGGCATTTCAATAACAGTTGACCACAGGAAGCTACTGCCATATCTTTTCTGTGTTTTTATTGTTTGGTTCCTTAAAACACAATTTTGCTCGACAGTTGAAAATAGAGCAGTCTTGGTTCGCTACTCAGGTAAGGTCCCACCTTGATTGCATCTGTTTATATTTTCATTTAAAAAAATGTTCAGAGTGGAACTATGCAGCCCTTCTCCAGATGTGAGCTTTTGACCAGTAGTAGATCAAAGGCTGTGAAAAATCCAGCGCTGGTCATTTTTCTTTGCCTGGCTCAAAAACTCGTTGATTCATCAGTCTCTGGAATCCATTCCTATTAGAATGCAGTTACAAAAGGCACTCTCCAACTCGGTCATTTTGACATCACAATCTGCCCGCAGGCTGTTTATCGGACTGTTCATGGTCTGTATCATGGGCATTCATGGAATATCTTCCGGGAGAGGCTGGTGGCGAATTTGCGATTCCCAAACCACATAGCAATGGGAGAAGTTTTGATGGCTAACTGGCTGCAAACAATGTTCTACTTTGCTAACTTAACCTGTTGTAATAGGCATGAACTTATTTGATATGTGTCGCAGCACTTTCATACGTACCAACGGTACTTTCAGATTTTTGCGACATTTAGTTGGCTTGCTACTTGGCTTGCTAGCTAGCTTCTGAGTATAGTGCAAAAGCCCAATCACATCGCTTAAGTATAACAATGATTACAACGATTTCTCTTGACCAGTGTCAGATAGGTAAGAAGATGGCTAGCTTTATAATCTGACGAGTAACATAATAAGCAATAGCATACATAGCGGGATAATGCAACTAAAAACTAGCTATGAAATAACATCTCAGGCCGAACTGTTTGTTTGCTCTTTCGGTAAAAGAAGCTGGTAATAAATGTTGAAAGAGGTCCTGTGTGATGGGGTTGAAAGTAACCAATCATAGCAATGAAAACATCTTCAATTGGCACCATAGCTACCGTAAGTTCATTAGCTAGCTAGCTGTCCCTAAGCAATTGCTTTTAGCGAGCTAGCTAACATTCAAAAAACCAGAAAGTATAGTTGGGTTGCATGAAACTACTACAAAAGATTTTTTGAATTGCACTTTTTGCCAATGAATTTCTGATGATGATTAGCATTTCCTAAAAAGTGATGAAATTTGACTCTCATTTTGCGATGCGAAAAATAGAATCCTTAATAAGTAGTTCTAGAGAGTGATAGCTAAATTCTGAACACAGGCAATAACAGTCTAGCAAAGAGAAAATGAAAATCAGAAACTTGAATACACGAAGACAACAATTGACAAAGTTGGTCCTGGTGTGCGAGAGTTTGGGGGAGAAATACAAGGGGAGGGGATACTACAATAGTTGAATTATAAGAAACAATTGAAAAGATGAAACCAATTCTGACACAGATGGCCAGTCTGCAAGAAAACACTGAATAGAAAACTTTCAGGAGGTGACACGTCACACGTTATTTATAATTCATGGCATAATACCTATTGGACCCAAATATAGGTTCATCAAATGCAGATGCTTTATTCAAACTTGTGGAACTTTCAGCATATAGCAGCCACTTTGCGCAGAGCAGTAACCATAGACGCCGGTGTCAAAATGATGCCATAATGGTAATTGCTTATGGGGCACTTAACTGTGGATTGAATGTTCCGGGCATACTCTGTTCTTCTCTGGAGCATAATTTGGCATTAATATTCAGATCAGGTAAATTACTGCTAGTTTAGTTTTTTTATTCCAGTTTTGGAGGGAGATGGGAGGCATACGGTTCCTGTTCGCATTCCCACTTCATTTCCGGAGCGTAACTCCAAATCCGTGTGCAGGATCTTAATGAAACTTTGGATACTTACTATTCAGGTCCTGAAGTGGTGCCTTTTGGTCCGTGCTATCTGTCTGTCTGTCTGTCTGTCCGTCCGGTGGGTGAGGCAGGGAAGGGGGCTGAGGGGGGAGACGTCCGTTTTTTTGAGTAAAACACTAGTTTTCACTGATTTAATATTGTGCGGGGCTATATAATGCAGTAATTCTGGTCTTTGACACTTTTAAAACTGAAACGTGACACATATTGATTCTTTTTCTTCCACTGTGGAACAAAAAAAATCATTCTCCAGCTGAATGCAGAAGTGTATGTTTTCCCTCTTACCACTGACTAATTCTTTTCATCTTTCTCTCCTGAGGCTCAGTTTGCACAGGAAAGGGTGTAGAAGCTGAATGAAAACACTTCACGGACAGCTTGAGTACACAGATGGTGGAGCGTCCAACCAAACAAGTATGAGGCTTTTTTGGGGTGTGAAGCCTTGGACAGCACGGGCAAAATTCTAATTTAATACCAGATGATGGAGTCTATTCATACATTGGAGCTGTGCTGGGCTGGATGACCTGCCCAGCAAATTCCAATTTGCAAAAATACATCAAATATGTATTTCTTCCCTATGCCTTATACTGCAAATGGTTTGGCGTATTGTAAATACTAATAGATCAAGCTAGGAATTGAAGAGCCTAATGCTGAAAGTGCTTAGGTCACATTTTCACACGCCATGAGGTAATGATGGGAAAATGTCTTTAACAGTTACCTGCAAAGTTGATTTTCTCAATTTTCTCAAAACGGACATTTTGTGACTTAAGAATTTTTTTGCGCTAGGGTCTTCAGTTATCTTCAGCGCAAGAATGATTTGAGCAGGTTTGCCCAACAAAGTCATCCAAACATGTTTCCATTGCTGCCCACACGTTGAATTGCATATACCATATGTATTTTTTACAAAGTAAACGTAATATTGGTCTCTCTGATATGTAGCTGTAGGGTTATCATAGAGGGACGTAAAGAATGAATGTTTTTTTGATACATTCATTCTTTACGTCCCTCTATGATAACCCGACAGCTACATATCACATTGTTATTCACCACCTCCTAACAACAACAGCTGAAATGCTCTGTGAGGTCTCTGGGCTGGATGAACAGTGAGCTGGGCAGCACATGTGCCTCTCACATGAGCCAGAAAAGCTCCAAACGAACTTTCTCTTCTCTGTTCCAGCTGATAGCTCTGGCACAGGATGAAAAGAGCCGCATTCTCAGCTGCATCCCACACTGTGAGACAGTGTATGTTTATTTCTTTGTGATCGTGTGCATGCCTGTTTGGTTGTCTCCGTGTCTTTATGCATGTTTGTCTGTGCATGCATGTGTGAGTTGTCTGTCTGTGTGTGCTGACAGAAAAGCCCAAATTAGTGTATCCAAGACACCTGCCAGGCTCACAAACACAATGAAGTTACACACACTTTGAGTAGGTGGCATGTAAGATATCATCTGCATTGCCCAACATCTGTTCCTCCTCAGTGCCAGCACCACCAAATCATCTTTTAAGTAGAAATAATATTTTTGAGTACCCAATCAATTTGTTGTGCATCATTGAAGGCCACAGAATTCTAACAAATCTGTGGTTAAAATTCTCCATTCCATGTACTGTTATCTATATCTGGTTATTATACTGTATCAGTGATATTGCTTTTGTTGTCATTTTTATTCCCTTTTTACAGAACTGGAGAGTTATACTAAAAGATGTTGCGCAGTAAGTCCCTGTAAAGAATGCAGGTTGTAATGCAAACCAGAATCCTTCCCATTCTTGAACCTCATCTTGCCGTCATGCAACAATGCATGATTTCTCTTTAATGAGAGCATCTGGGAAGCATGTTAAAAAAGAAGAGCGCTCGTCTGTCAAAGGGTATCGCGTAGTAGCCTGCTATTGATTAAGCCGGTTATCCCAGTGGCCATGTTGTTCACTCCATCAAATCATCTTAGAGGAAAGGGTATTTATCAAAACCTGACCTTCCATTTACCAGCAGATCTTGATTGATCTACTGATCAAATTAAACTGCTTCACAATTGCAAAACAATGAAATTCATAGCCAGTTATATTGATTTCATTTCCCCAATTATTTATTTTCGCTCTCGAACATGCTGGGCATTGTATTTGGGCAACCTGTATTTTCCGTTTTTTTCATACTACTGTGTAATTTTCTGACCATAATCACATAGTTTTCTTTACGACAGCTCTCATTGTTCAGAAAAAATGGCTGGGAATTTATTCTTAAAATTCTTAAATATTTTTGAATCTGTTTGCCATTGCTTGGTTTGCTTTGTGATCTAAAAGATTTACTCCACATTTAGTATTTGTTAGCATTCAAGGAACAATTATAACATGATTTGTCAGATAACAACCTCTGCAGTGATTTTTTTTTGACTGTACGGCATAACCTCTAAAACAATTTCAATTTACTTAAATTCTCTAAATTCAGGACAAAAGCTTTCATGACAGTTTGATGGCATTCAGTTTTCATTCATATGACTGCTGCATATCCCTGGTGGGCAAAACACCAATTCATTATTCCTGATAATACCAGACATTTCACAGAGCTGTCACATGAGCTGATAATTTTTTCACTAGTTTCAACCCACCGATTTTTAGGTCACGTCTCTAAAGGAGAATGATATGTTAACAAATTCCAAGTTATAAGAACTTGCGATCCATTTAAGGCACCTGCTACAGCAGACCTATTTCACTCATTAAAAACAGCTAGGCAAGTCCATAACATTACCTGAGCTCCACTAAAATGATTTGCACAATTAATATGTCGAGCTATCTTGTGGAGAATCCTTCCTATTAAAAGAATTCCCAAACAGTTTTTTTCTTGTAAGATATGTGTGTGTTATATGTACTTTATAATATCAGCTAGACACAAATACATTCTTAGCCATCAAAAAAATGTGCTTAATTTGATGCTGAAAATGCTGTGCCGTAAGCTATAACATCACCGGAGGCAGACTCTTTGACAACCAGGCCTAGAGGTGGCTACTAAAATCGTGGGAGATTCAGGCTCCACTTCAGAGGCTACGCTCACACTATGTTTTTGTTTTCAAATAGATAATTTTGGCTGGTTTTCTGCCGAGTGTCCACATTACACTGGAATTTTCAAGCAGTGAAAATGGAGACTTTTGGAAACGCTGCAGAGCAGTTTTTAATTTTAAAACTTCAGGATTGGGTTGTACTGCGGACGTGCAGAAACTGAGAGTGAGTGAAGGCAAGTGTACCGGTATGATGGGCTTGATGAAATTACCAGCGAATTCAGAATGGCATCGTATTTAACCTCTTAAATATGTAGATAGGGATACATTTCTTAACAATTCCTTTAGAAATACATGTGGATTATCATGTTTGAAGCAGACCTCCCCACGTTGCTGTGAATGTTATCGATTGTCACATCACAATTGTGGACGTGAGATGGATGCATTTAAATGAAGCGCTTACCTACAACGCTCTCAATTTAGTTTTTACATCTGGGTTACTTAGATTTCCTCCAATCAGTTACAGGATAATCAGAAATCTTGCGTCATGTGCATGTTGAAACCTCAAAGAAAGATCCTGACTCTTGATCGGATTCCTCAACGCCATCACTGTTTCTTCTGCCATTTTTTCATTCAGGAACTGCATTTGGTTGCAAATTGGGTTTGTAAACACAGTGAATTGCCTCACTGCTCAGATGTTCAAACACGCTTTGAGAAAAATGTGATGAGCAGAGCGCACAATGTTCAGCGGGCCCTTTCCACACTAGTGCTCTGGGGTATGTTTCCCTAAAGCACAGATGCTGACTTACATATTTGGTACCATTGACAGTAGGTTTATGATCGAACTATACATGCTTTTTGGAAATGTACCACCTTACGCGGAAAGAACCTATATAAACATATTTTTTAATATAGGGCCAGATATAGGTTTCGCATCTATGCAATGTACATAAAATTGTCCGTTTTCATATCTTATAGGTACATAAAACGGCCAATTTTATGTGTCACATATATGCGAAACCTATATGTCACCCTATATTAAAACCTATATGTCTTGTTTTTTTTTTTCAATTTGGCATCTCCAATCCCGCCTAGATCTAGGATATCCAATTAGGGAACTGTGTTCAAGTATTTACGCTGTTACACATATGCGGCCCCATCTCAATAACTCAGATGAGGGTACACAACTCGTGGCTATCCTCTGCAGCCCGCCTCTGTTAACAACTGCTTTTTATCCAATCACTGAATGAATCTTCACAAGCTCAGAATGAGTGTGGAGGATGCCCAAACTTAATTGAGGTCAGAACCTTCATTATGACGGCCCGTCTGGCTAACAGAAGACGCCTAGGGGAACTCTAATCTACATAACCCATCCCATCAGGCCCTTCCTAATTTGCATCCCTGTAATGCATTGGCCAATTGCTTGCTACTTCTGAAAAGAGCTGCTCACCACTGCTGGTTGATACGAGGCGGGGATTAACACCAATATGTTTATATAGGTTCTTTCCGTGTGGGAATTTAAGAATCCTTGTTATTCATCCCTGTAGGAAAAAATCCAGGACCTTTAGCTGGTATACAAGCATCTCAGATAAAAGACAAGTGTCTGTTCATTAAAACTGTGAACAGAAATGTAGACTTTGTTTTCAAATTCATTAACCACAGAGAAATGCTCAAATAGATGTGGGGATGAAAATGACTTTTGAAAAGGATGTTTACTTGAATTTATGTTCTTCTATGTACTTTTATTTTGTTATTTTTGTTTTATTTTGCAACATTTAGACTAAGGACCTCTCAGCCATATTCCTCTAGAAACTTAATTACAGACAAGATAGAAAACATTGCATTTGGCGGATGTAACAGTGTAGTGTATTACCTTTCAGTGGATGTGTATGAGCTGTAATGGTGTGAATCCAATTTTATCTAATGCGGTGAATCTGGCAGTGACTTAAACTTAAAAATGCTTAATTGATGAAATAAACATAATCAAACCATTTTGTTCTTATACATTTCCTTCTCTTGCACAATACACAACTCAGTCTTCATAGAATGGAAATAAGTATGGTCAAGAAAGAATTGATGACCTTGTAATTCTTAATGTTTCAGGAAAAAAATTTAACAAATAGTATTAGATATTTGTGTTGATATTATAGCTTTTTGTCTCCTCTCACTTGCCATAGTTAAGAATGATTGGTTTACACATAATATACCATTGTCACATGTTAACATGTATTTAGGATCAAATGTGATGCCAATTTCACTTGTTCACATGCGATTAATAAGTTATTGCGTGAAATTTTTGTAATTTCTGTAAGGGAATTTGGATTAATAAGCAGATATTACCTTGAGAATAATATGAGCTAGGCATCATGTATGATAGTTGCAAAAGTGAGATACTAGCCATACAATAGGTATGACAAACAGGACGGGCCACTGGGTATATGAGCTGTATAGGAGACATATACCTCGTATATGCATAGGGCCTATATGTGAATATAAAGAAGCGATATAGGAGACCTATACGCCCTGTATATGCACATATATGTACCTGAATTTGGCCTATATGCAGCCTAAATGCAGCATATATGCGACATATATGTTGCATATATGCGCATGTATGTTCATATAGATTCTTTCCATGTGAAGCTGGACGAAATTAGTCTGCATTCTTGCAAATCTCTGATCCATAGGCCATAGACGCTAACTCCATCAGCATATCAGTTAGAGCAGCCACCTGCCACACAATGCTGACAAATTTTTGAACTTCACCACCACATTTGTCGCACGATTATGACTGATTCACATTGAATTTATATGCCAACTACAAGCTGCCTGCCTCTGGTGACATCACAGGCAAAACTGACCGACGCGCTCTTACCCATTTTAAAATGCAAATTTCTCAAAATGTTGTTCTTACATACAAGTGAAGTCCATGTTATACTGACCTCAAAATAATTAATTTTGATGAATAATTTGTAACTTTGGCCATTTGGATATACCATCATAAATACATCATGTGCATCATAAATACAGAATGTTTCCTCATAGCAACATCGTCATATATGGCATATCCGATTAAAGGGAAGAAACTCGCTGAAAAGCTCACAATGACCATTTTTTCCTAAACCGAACACAATTCAAGCACCAAGCAAGTAAATAAGCATGAATTGGAGCAAAACATAAGATAAAATAATATCACAGCTCGATTGCAAGTGATTCGACTGAATTTGTGCTATGCATACAATCAATATATCAAATGAAAGAGGAAAGTCCACAGAATGCCCGAAAAGAAGATCATTTTCTTGATTAGAATTAACTTTTGCACAAATAATGGTGAGATTTTGTGCTGTAATTTTTTAGAGGTTTCAGACTACAACTAAATAATTTCAAAAGGGATGAAAGTAAAATGTTGTTATGCAGAAATAAGATCTTTCGTTTATGCTGTGTTCCATATTCATTTACGCTGACTCAGTGATAAATACTTTAGTCCACTGATGAAAAAAATCCCCATGGTGTTACCTTTATTATGATACCAAGATTATTCAAATGGGCCAAGTAATTGCAGAGATATACTTATTTAATTTTGGGCATGTCATTTTTGGGCTGGAGACTCAGGGCTTAAGAGGTTGAACTGTTGATGCATTTAAAAGTCTGGATAGTTATATGTATTTTTGATCTAGATTGATTGTTTGGGAGGTGAAGGACTAAAAAAATCCTCATTGTCATAGCAACTGAGAGCGCTAGCTACCAAACATTGATTGAGTCAGTCCTGTGTTTACAGTTACCAGCTATTCTATGATGACAATCTTTGCAAAAATCCACAGTTAACTGGGTTTACTTTCTTGGTACAACCAAAGCTTTTCTCCTCATCAGTCATTGCATCTGATTGAAAAACAAATTAACAAGCATTTTGGCAAAACAATATGGTAAAGACGACTGAAGGGCATCAGAGGAACCTCTCCTTTGCCCTCCAGATGGGCATTCCCATCAGACTGTAATGATTCTTTTAGATGTTCAGTGAGCAGCTAAAATCAAACATATTCCATTTCGCTTACAGGTGAGTATAGTTTTGTTTATTATTTTTCACGAGTCATTCATTGGTTCACTTTCATAATTGATTGAGTACCTGTTGCAAAATTCTAATAAATTCACATTTACATAATACAGTGTACATAATTAGTTGGTACAGAGAACATTCAGACTATTTGCTTTTTCTTCCCAGAGTTGAGATTTCCGGGCGGCACCTTGGGATAGTCCGTTCAGCACAGTGATAGTCTGCCTTCTAGGTCGAATATCTGCTGTCAACTTCAACCAAACAAGTACAATTATGTCAACCAAAAACTGTTCAATGCACTTTAATGAGGCCAGAAAAAATCCCCCGACCTCCTTCATAAAGACAGTTTTCCAACTAGGCACTATTAACTTCTTGCCATTATTTTCTCCCAGTATTGAGGCCACTCATTAAATGAGGCTTGTTGAAAGAACATTTGTCTCTTTTTGAAGCACTTCCAGTCCCCTCAGAGGTATGAAGACGCACGGAAACATGTAAACGGGTGTCCCCATTGTCAAAGGCCATCGTTTGACCGAACGAGAATGGAATCTTCCAGAACTGTCTGATGAATGGAGAAAAGCTCTATCTTTGTCTGTACAAGGGAATGTGATGATTTAATGATGAGAATGGCCAAAAAATACATATATATCACTGTCACACAGCCTAGGCTCCTTGGTATATTAGCCTACGAACAATATGAAAGCTTTCTTTGGGACTGAGGTAATGCATAGTGCATGGGGAAGTGAGGGCAGAATAATGACCTGGCAAAAGAGGGATAATTTTATGCAGGGAACCTACAGTATGGCATGTTCACCATGACAAATGAATTGCAGGAGTAAAGCAAAGATCCGCAGTACACTTCAGCATTTCTCAAACTTTTTTTCTGCTTTGATGCGCTTCACAAATTTTCAGGATCTCGCAAGTAAATTAAGTACGACACTAAGGCTGATGCTACATGCAAAATATGAGCCTAAATGTTTATGTGGTGTTGAAATTAATCAAATGCATTTTAATAGAATTTATTTTGGCTTTTACAAATGAAGTTTGTTCACATTTTCAAAACTTAATCATTTTTTTTAAGCAGCACTTGAAGTTTTTCAAATCTTACCGGAGTGCGGAGACACACTAGTTGAGAAATGCTGACGTATATTACAGCATATAGTTTGTAATAAGTCTGTACATTCCCATAACTGCATCAAAGGAAAACATAAAAATAACACGAATCTTAAGAACATACAAACTCACACCTCATACTGCACTCCAGTTTTCTGGAACACTGATTTAGAAAGCATAATACTATTCATAAGAAGAAACAACACATCAATACACAGACAATAATGGAGATGCATCTTTAAATAAAATGTTTCTTTATGGATGGCATTCATGAACTGGGAATGTCTTACTTAGACACTCACATGAACAACATGTTTGATGCTAGAGGGCCACCAGCTGATGGAAAAATCCCTCAATTTTTAACTCTGGATCTAACTTGCTGCACATTTCGCTGTCTGTAATCACACAGTAAGTAGATGTAAAGCCCCACGTGTGCAAAGTCTTCAGCGGCACTGTGGGTTCAGGAGTAAATTGATTGCTTCCCTGATGCAACACATTCTGTCACTAATGGCTTTCCTAATTGGTCTGATTGGTCATATTGACTTTACTGTCAATATCAATGAAAAATGCAAACAGGACAGCACTCACTGACCCTTAAATTAAAGGACCAGGTGGGGGTCTAATGCATACTGAAGCTCAGCCAATTATGCCTCCGTGGCCCTCGTGACGCACAGCTGAGACATTTAAATGGATGTTAGCAGTATGTCAACATGGCTTAGGCTTAAAAAAAAAAAAAAATCAGTTCTGAACTGTAGCTTGTCTGCATTTTTTAATATTAATTGTATAGTAACTTCTCTGGTTCAGGTGGTGACCCTTTCGCTGAGCTTCTCAGACAAGCTATGGAGTTTCTCACCAAGGGCCTATTTCCATCTTTGAATGGCAACCACCTATTCCTTAAGTTGCTTTCACACCAGACGCGAAATGAATTTTTCGCACGACAGATTACATTCAAAGTCAATGCAAAGATGCGGATTCGCGTCTTTGCGTTGACTTTGAATGTAATCTGTCGTGCGAAAAATTCGTTTTGCATCCGGTGTGAAAGCGGCTTTACACGTATAGCACTTCACAGTGAGCGGCCTCCGTGCATAATTTCGAGGAAAATGAGAAATACATTGGACCCCACAGCAGGCTGCTTTCCAATGGCTCCTTTTGGTCTCAAGCCAAATCTGTGCATCAGCAGGGAGATTTGGTTTCAATGATCCTGTTAACTCGTGGAGATTCTGGTACCCGGCTCCAGCTATTTTTCCGCAGGATCAAAACAACATGTTCTATGGTGCAACTGCACTGTGCTACTTGGCCACCAAGAACATACAAATGACAGTTGTGACAGTTGCACTTTTGTAATCTTATGCAGATTTTTCCCTCCACCTTATAACCCTGGATTTGCTCTCATTCCTCCTGTGTAAAATGTAATTTCCGTACGAGGAACCCTGAGAAAAAAAGATGCACCCCTGGATTTTGACCTAAATGTAGGGTGATCCGTTTTTTTTCTAGCACTTTGTACAAACCAACAGCATAAAAAATTGCAAAAAAAAATTAAAAAATCATGGATATAAAGGACCAACTGACTCAGCTAGATATTCCAGTTACAATCATCCTGGGCGGTTTAAATATTTTTCAACCCTTAGCTTTAGATTCAGTCCATATATTCAGCTAATCCTCAGTTTGACAGCTCGATTTCTTTTAGCATATTTTTCAAACTACAGCTTAAACCACCTTAAAACATCTTATAATCAGCATGTGGAAATGTGGAAGGAACATTGACTATCTCAGAGAATGTCAAAACATTAAAAAAAGAGGGACTGAAATTAGGATCAATCATGTCGCAAATAGGACATTCGATCACCCAACCCTAACCTTGAAAAGATATCGTTCTGCTCCTACCACAGCTGTGACAATGTACTGTGAGGTTTAAAAACATGGCCACGTAAGAGGAAGTGCAGTCAGAGTCTAATGACCGGCGTACTCAGCCCCCATTCTGGAGCAAGAGGCTGATAGATATTGAGGGAGCCAGGTGATGTCATACACATTCATGAGATTCAACTGTCAATTCATGATACTTATGAAATATAAGGACTTCCTGAGTGGGTTTTCCTCTGTGACATTTGCAGTGTTTGTGTGTGTTTGTAAGCACATGTGCTGTGGTTAATAGGGGGAACAGTGAACAAACTTGCAGTGGGAACATTTCAGCTACCAGCCAACTGTCACTGGAACATGTTTACTCATACCTGAGCTGAGGAATAAGCTGTAATTTTGACACTTCTAGCTGGTTGACCAGCTCTCCATGAGCTGTGCACTTTGTAGTTGACTAGTCCACCAGCATATTAAGTTTTATCAACTTTGAACAGCCACAGACCAGCTGTGACTTTAATCTTAGTTGAGGTTAATCCAATTTAATGAAAATTTCTGTAGGTATGGCAGAATTAGTCAGGGAGGATCATTTTCAACAGTAGATGTGTGTCTCTTGGATTGCTGGAGCCAACCAAATTACCAGAAGAAACCCACTTGAAAATGGGAGAGCATGCAAATCCAGGCCAGGGCTTGAACTGGAACCTTTATCTTGCAGCAAAGCAGGGAAAACTACTGTGCCGCCATGCCAACTAGAAGTACCAAGTACAATTTTGAAACCAGTGTAGATTCCCAGCTAGAAGTACCAAGAACAATTTTGAAACCAGTGTAGATTCCCAGCTAGAAGTACCAAGAACAATTTTGAAACCAGGTAAAGTTCCCAGCTGGTGGATGCGTGTGTCTGTCTGAATCAAAAAAACGTGTGTTTATCTGAACATGTATGGAATGTGTGCTTGTATCAATGTCTGTTCACTTGTTCATGCTTCGATGCATCAGCGGGAGGAATCACGAATCCAAGCTGAGCTGTGAGTCATTCCCTCTCTGCATCAATATATGATCCTGTCTCTCAGTTTGAGGCTACATGCTACCAGGATACAAATGTCTGAAATAAATGTAACCATATCACAAAAAGCATTGCTAATGATAGCAGGAAACAGATCAGTTTACATTCAAATAAGGAATTTCTAAAAAAAAGGACAATGTCCGTCCGTCTGTGATGATTCCTCGAATTAGCATGCCATAACTGTAAGCAGGTCCCTGAGGCTCAGCTGATCTCTCTCTTGGTCCCAGAGGAAAGCTGCCCAGGCGCAGCCTGCTAGTCTGCTATACTAAGATCTCTACAAAATGACACACTATTATTTCTCATAAGTATACAATTATTTAACATGATGCTATTTTTGGTTTACTTGTCTGTAAAAGAGATGGGTCATGATAAGAATGGAGGGATCTCAAGAGCTTTGAGGCTTGTTTGGGCTGCTGATGTCCCAGTCAAGCGAAAGTGGCTTCCATTCTGAAGCAGTGACAGAGTTCAGAGGTGAAAGTGGTAAAATGGTAGACCAGAGGTGTCAGGACGGAACAAATTGCTTGCAGACAACCTTCGGTCGAATGGCAGACAGGAAGCGCGAATTGGGTGGCCGAACTTCATGGCTAATCTGGCTATGACTAAGGCATTAAGTTCACATGTGAAGTCACAGTGAGTATCAGTCGGAACCGGGACAGAGAGGAAGTTACACTGATATGCGTTGCATATGGTCAAGCCAGAGCAGCACTTTCACTCAGGGCGGGGAACAGGGGTATGGCAAAAACAGAAGATAGAATTTTAGGATTGCTAGTACTACAGTTTGGAGGGAGTTTAGGTTTGGCCTTCACAGTCTTTTCGGAGGAGCCAATCCTCCGTTTAAAGAAAATTTTGACTCGCCTCAGAGTTCTATAGCATTTTTGGTGTTGTACAGTTGGGAAGGGGTTTTGGAAGTGTGTTTAGGGGCACAGTTGTGGGATGGCCTGTGGGTGGAGTTATGGGCGGAGTAAGTGAGCAGGACTCAAAGCTAGGAAATGGATAGAGAGGTCAGTAGAATTTTGGTAAGGTTTATGTAACAGGTCATGCGTGGGGTTATAGGCAGGAATTGCGTGTACGTAGGATTTAAGGGTGTCACACAGCGGAGGTAGCTGTTGGGTCATTGTGGGGGTAGAGCTGGGGCTGGGTCAAGCTGCGGGCAATGTCATCGCGGTTGATCTTGCGTAAGGCGGTGCACAGCACATCCACGCTGGAACAGTCCTTGCTTGCCCAATCAGAAAGCAGCGCCCTCACAGGATGCTCCTCCTGCTGGAAGGACAGGATGTGCTCCTCTTCATATCCCAGCAACCCAGCCAGGCTGCACCAGCTCCGCCCCTCCTCCTGTTCCAGTGCCCCAGCACCACTATTCAGCAGCCGTTCCACCTCCTCACACTTGTGAGGGGGCAAGGTGAAGCTGGCGCCCCCGTCCACCCTTACCACTGCAGAGACAGAGAAATCCATGTCCTTTAGTGTCATTGTAATTATTTATTTTATTTCATTTATCCTTAATGTTGCCATGTAAAAGACTCATTGAGATAAAAAAAATCTCTTCTCCAAGAGTGACCTTGCCAAGAAGGCAGCATGGAACAGTTGCATTACAGTTGGACAAATGCAACTATACACGCCATAAATGAGCAAAAACACAATATGCAATATAAAAATATGAATCATGAACAAATAAAAAATTGGTATGTATTAAAATCAAAAACCACTGGAGTCATCAGACATTATGATTAGGCACAATCACAATTACGAAGACTGTCAGATTCCCTCTCTTGTAAGATTGATTTGAATTTCGCCAAAGTAACCAGCTCTGAGAATTGTAGTGATGTAGTCAACACCACCTAAATCAAGACCAAGACATGACCAAGACCAGAATGTATCGAAACCGAGTCAAGACCAAGACTTTTAGAGGCCAAAACCGAGTCAAGACCAAGACCAAGGCAGGCCGAGACCGAGTCAAGACCAGGACCAAGGCCGGGCAAGATTAAGTGAAAAGAGCAAATGTTAAAAAAAGGTTTCAGATCAGCAGGAGTATTAAAACCTCATACACTTATGAAAATGTGTGTACTGTGTAAGTATTTAATATCCTTTTTTCAACAAATGTTAGGTATAACACTATATTTTGTTTAACCCCTTAAGCCCGAGTGCTTGCTCAGAATAAATGGAGCACTTTTCCAAATCATAATATTGTAATGCGGCATATCAACATTTCGCAAAGAAACGAGGCAAAAAGCTCATGTTGACCATTTTTACCTCAGCCGAACACAATTCAAGCATTAAGAAAGTAAATAAGCATGTAGCAAAACATAGGATAAAATCACATCAGTGCTGAGTCGCTAAAATTTCTCCTGAATTAATGCTATGCATAAAAACGATACCTAAAATGAAAGAGGAAAGTCCACAGAATCCAACGATGTATGCCTTGTCATTTTAAACCGACACCACACTCAAAGAACAGCAGGCATACACTACAGTCTACAAAGATGAGCAAAGAAATTTCTGACCATTGATATTTTATAATAAAAAAACAATTTGAGGGTAAATCCACGCTTGCTATTGTTAGCTCAATGTGTCCATGTTATAACAAAACTAGATCTGAGAGTCTCAAAGGATTGTTTTTCTTCTCCAGAATTGTTTCAAAGATCTCAATTCCTCTGTATACATTGCTTGCTTGCAATGTATTTTACTCTGTGATCGGGTTGTGATGCTGTCAGTAAGACTTTGCCGGAAGCCATTTGCTTTTATGGCTTTTGACCTCTCCAACGAGCCCTGAACCAGCTTTATCACACAAAGCTAGTCTGAGCTAAAGCCTTGTGCCCAGTACGTCAAACTGAGTCCATGGGCCATTTGAATGTACTGAAATAGTGTGACAATATAAATGCTTCACAGGTTTGTTTGAGGTATTTTCGGTATAATTATTCACTAAATATTCAACAGTCATTTTCAAAGTTGTTTTATGAGAGAAACAAGTGAATACTGACAAACACTCATTCTCGACTCATTCTTTATATGGGCAATTTGACCAAACTGATTGGTGAATTGATGTAGTGTAGTGGTCAAGATGAAGAACTGCAATGCAAATGATCAGGGTTCAATTCCCAGCCAGAGTGTTCTTAAGTGGTGATGATAGCACTTTTTCATGTACAAATAATTGATGGGGTTTTTGTTCTTTTCACTTTTTTCCATTTTTAACCTTCCCGTTGTAATCATAATCTTATTCATTTGCTTTTTCTAAAAAAAAAAAAATTTGCTCCAGTGAGGCCAAACTTAATTTTTCTTTGTATTTATTGTCTTTGAATGGGATAGTATAGGCTATAAGACTGGCAGAAATTATCAATTAAAAAATTTTTTCAATTCTGAAAATTAAAAACTGGTTTTATTTGGGTGGAATGTATGCCTGAAGTGACATAAGTGAAATTGGATGAGTTTTACAGTTTAATATCAGAGAAATCTGATTTGGCACACAAGGTACCTGAATTTGGAGAAGCCACCTAAACATTCCTCTCTAACTGTCTGATTTACTAGAATGGAATAAACTTTGGTACAGATAGTGGTGAGATTTTGCGCTGTAAATTTTTAGAGGTTTCAGACTGCAACTAATTAAGTTTACAAGGGATCGAAGTAAACTTTGTTTGGTGCAAAATGAGGTCTTTGATTTATACAGTGTTCCACCTTCATTTACTCTGACTCAGGGACATATGTACTGATTTTTGGCTTTATGTTTTGATTTTGACATCCGTATCTGGTGAACTGTGGAGGAATTACAGCCTTTTTATGAGAAGTGCTACCATTTTACACTGTTATAACTGGCTGTATTTTACGAACATTGCGGAAGAAGATTAAAAGAAAATGTGCACTTAACTGAAATTTAGAGTTAATTTACAAGCATTTTTTGCACCGGACATGCATTGCAAGTAAGGACCACGGGCTAAATATCCCAGCCACAACCTGTGATTGGTTGGCTGCCCATATGGAAAAGAAATAGTAAAAACTTATAAGAAGTTTCCATCACCTAGTAGTAAATCTTTATGTTTTATATGTATTGTGCATCTTATAAGGCTTATAAGTCTCATACTATGATAAACTCTAGAAAGTGGCCACTTTTGCATTCTTTTCATACAGGATAATAAAAAGAATTAAGTATGAATCAAGTAAAAATTATGTATGTGGTCTATAGGGAAATTGAATGGAAAATTATGTTTTCCATACATGTTTCACATAATCTTTGTAGTTTTTAACTATATGTCTGTTTTAAAGACATATGCTTTTCATATATGAAAAGATACCATTATATATAGGTTTTCTGCATGTAAAGAGTATATAATTTGTAAGGAAATGATTCTTTCTTTATATATTTTATATAAGTTTATTATATGTCATCTAATTAAAATGACTAAATCAGTATAAAAAACATATATGAATATGTACCATTACATACAAGTTTTTTATATGTTATGGGATATGGTGTCATCATAAACTGTTTTCTTTATGTTTTTCTATAAGAATTCTTATATTTTAGCCTATGAAATTTACAATAGCAATACATAAAATACATACTTTTTATGTATGAATTTATACAATTTCATACAAGTGTATACAGTAAAAACATATGAATCATATACTGAAGTGCCATGACTTAAATACTGACTGCAATTGGATCAAACTGAGTTAAAACTAGCATGGCTCAGACTGCCTGGTCAGCATCCAGGACAATTAATTTCTACCATTACAATTTCGAGTTACATAAATGCAATCTGTAAATGCAGTTTTTCAATATCTGTAATACTGAAAATATGGCTGTTAGACAAACCTTTTAATTTAACAGACTTTATTAGCAGCGAACAATTTGTTACAGTGAAATAATGCTAATATTCAGTCAGAGTACGTAAATTTCACAGATTTTTCAACCCTATTTCTTTACAGTTAACAAAACTGAGTTTGTACTGGTACCTCTACTCAGGAAATTCTACTATTCTACTACTGTATGAACATGGGCAAAACTAAGCGGGACCAAGACCCGTTCACTTATAACAATTTCCCCATAACAAGTAAAGCCAATCAGTGTGACATCATAACATTAAAAGAATTTACTTCCAGGTGGATAATGTTGATTGAGTTGCAGCAGCACAACTGTATTTTCTGTTATTTATCCAAAGTTAAGGGGTTAGGTTTTTAAGCTCTTGTGATTATTATATGTCAAAACCCAGTTTTTTAAAATTCATCTTGTGCTTTTCCATGTAATTTTATTGTAAAATGATGTTTTTTTAATTTGTATGTCTTACATATGTGGGACCTCACATGAGTCTTGTAAGTGTTTTCTATAATACTTGAAAGATTTTAGTTTCACTGATGGTTGTCCATCTCATATAAGTTTGACATTACACACATCTACTAAGCATATTGTATGTGGAATTACTACCAAATATTGTTCTTATAAGTTCCCAAATCATACAAGTTTCATATTGTATAATTTTACTAAGGATTTTATATCTGGTTTGACCGTCTTATGTGAAACTTAAAAGTTTCAGATAAAAGAGATAAAAACTTTATTAAATTTATCTACATCTTTTCCATATGGGTGATTTCTAACAAAGTACCTCAAATGTCATTTAATTTGCCAAACTTTCATTCAGAGAAGTTTTCAGCAAAAGAGCATGTAAATACACTGTACGAATTTACATAATTGCGCCAACAAAATGAGAGAATTTCCCAACCGCGTCATGCCAATAAAACACATTTTTAATCTCAGAATTCAGTGAGAAAGGGAGAGTGAGAGAGAGAGAGAGAGAGAGAGAGATGGGTAGGCGGGGAACTACTGACATGAACAGTAAATGTGTTTGTTATTTTGAGAAGAGAGTCCAAGGTCAGTCTGTACTTTGTCAGTAAGCCAACAGTGTAACCAAATCCTTCAGTCTGGCATTAAATGATGACAAATCATTATAAGTCATTCTGTCTCCGATCAATAACAGATATAAATAGAAAAGAGAATGAATCACTTATTTGAGTCTACTTTTTTTAAAGTTGACTGTGAGACAGAGCAGATGAGGGACCTCAGCTGCCAGAGGGGAGGGTCAGGATTATGTTATTATTGCTACAGCTGGTAGCCTTTTCCCTTCTGTGGAATTATACATTATCTCACTGCACACCACTCTCGCAAGGGAGTGACATACTGATATCAAGGAAATGTGTCAGCAGTATGCATTTTAATTAAGAGATACGGTGTTCATCTTAATTGCATTAATTTTTAATTTCATGATTGAGATTTTATACATATAAATTCATTGCAAACTTTTCTGAATTTGAGTTTTTTTAAGAGGATTTTAAAGAGGATTTTTCTCATCAGATGGCTACACTGCTCTAAGGTGCCTAATCATCCAATTCCTCCTTAAAGTATTTGATTGATGTCATTATTTCAGTAGGAGCGGAGAATCACCTCTATGTCCACCAGCTTTCAACCTCTTGTTAGGATTGTTTGGCAGATGGATGCCATTGAAATAGGACAGGAATGCAAGGCACTGGAGAAAGTCCTTAAAACCAGAGTATTGTGACTTCATGAGTCGAGTCTGGTCATATGTGCACCATTCACACACTGGGGTAGGCTGTTCTAAATCATTCATGCCCATCACCCCTCCACCGTGATCAGACATCTCTTATAGTTAAACTTGACCAAAAAAAAAAAAAAAACATTTTAAACTAAGTCAGGCTGATTACGTTTTCCAGGTCCATTTTTTTCAAGGGCAATCTGATCAAAATGTTTTTATGTCTGCCATAAACTTCTTTTCAAGTATTTTTATCTGAAAAGGGCAGCTGTTGCCACATTATTTTGTAATAGAGAAAAGAGAAGAAAGTAAAAAACTCCCATGTGATGCAAATCAGTCCAGTGAGCCATAATTTGAGCCATAAGATGTTTTCTTTCATCGTCTGTATCTTAATCCTTTCTCCTACCTTGAAACCAAAACATGTTTTCAACACCAGATCAGGTCAGTTATTTTTATTATTATTCAAGACAGGAGGGACTCAGTTTGTTTGTTAATTTTTAAGAATGTACTTGCATTTTGCTATTAATTTAGTGTAATGTCTCCCATCCCAAGCCACCACTCATATTCTAAAGCAGTAATAGAATTCCTATGTTAAAACAACAGGGAAGAGGGCCTTGGGACCACAAGGCTCCAGAATAGTCTGCCTGAAAATCTGAAGCCAGCAGAGTTTGTGACGCCCTCGTCAGTTTTAATCATATTTTAGTTTGTTGATGCTATTTTGTTGTGGTTCATATCTTTGCTTCCTTTCACATATTTCCTGTGATTCTGCGTCTCTGCCCCAGCTCTTAATGTCCTCAATGTGCTATAATCGCCCTCCTCTTCAAATAATTTATGATGATACGCACAATCTCTCTCCAAAAAAAACAGAAAGGAGTCTATTTTTTCCATACAGCCCACTGAAATGACAGCTAGCCAGAAAGTCCAACTAAGTGCAAACTGAAACTAACAGTTACAGAACAATTCTATACCTAACACAATAATAATTATTATTCTCATTTATCTGCGATAGATTGCCGTGCTTCGAGGGAATAGGTGTGATAGTTTAAAATAATGTGACCATTGGCATAATCTTTCATTCAGCACAACTGCATCCTAGAGTAGAAAGGTCCAAATGGTTCATATTTTTGGTCTTTTCCCTCAAAAAAAAAAAATTGAAAAAATCTCTATACAGTTGAAAATATTAAAACGAACAAGACAATAAGTATAGACGTATGTAAGTAATAAGAAATGTCGAGAACCATTCTGGAAGAGGACATGAGTGTACACTGACCCAACACACTGAGAAGGAAGGTTTGACTAACAAAAGAATCTACAAGGATCACAGCTTGAGAATTGCGGAAGTTAGTTGAGTCTTGGGGTCAGAAAGTCTCCAAAGCTACCATCAGACACCACTTACATCACTGTTTGGGAGGGATGCCAGAAAAAAAGCCTCTACTTTCGATCAACAAGAAATTAAAGTGACCACAGTTTGCCTAATGTAACTGGGACTTTCAGTTGGACTAGATTATGTATTCAAATGAGAGCAAAACAGAGCAACAACCATCAGAGGTAGGTTTGACATACATAGATAGCAACAAAGCCATACAGAAAAGGACCTCACACCCACTGTGAAGTATGGTGATGGGTCAATGATGTTGTGTGGCTGTTTTTTGTCCTAAAACCCAGGAAATTTTGTTCGGAGACATGGTACCATGAAATCCATCAAATACCAGCAGATATGAAATGCAAACCTAAAAGCCTCAGTCAAAAAGCTTAAAATAGTCCATGATTAGACGTTCCAGCAGGCTAATGATCCAAAGCCCACCGAAAAATCTGCACAAAAAGTGGCTCAGCGACCTCAGAATAATGAATTTGCTATGGACATCACAGTCCACTGATGTAAATCCTTCGGATCTGTGGTGGGCTGAGTTGAAGAGGAAAATCCGAAAACATTGGCCTCAAAATCTGAAGGACCTGGAGAGATTCTGTGTGAAGAAGTGCTCTCAGACTTAATATCATGTGTTCACAAACCTCATCATACATTAGCTGCCCAAAATTTCAAATGAAGGGGAGTCAATAATTGTGACATACATTTATTTCTGAGGAAAAAAATATTTGTTTCATTTGTTTCTTTCAATTATGTTACTTCAATTCAAGGTTAGATTTTTGCAAATATTTTCATTAAAAGATCACGAGGATAAGCAATTAAGAAATTTTTTCGTATCTTGCTTTGCTTATTTTTACTGATGAGGGCCAATAACTCTAGCAGTACTGCAGCTAATTTGTTCCACTGCGAGTCAGCACCATTCTGTACACTTGGATATTTCCACCATAAACATGGAACAAATCTGACCCAAAGCCTTCTAAAACATGTAGCTGAAATAATTTGTGATGCCCGGATTGTCACAGCGAGGTGTTATTTTGTGTAATCCTTACCCCTGACACAAACAATACTAGACATCAAAAAAAAAAAAAAAAACAACCACAACGAAAAAAACCCAGACTTCAAAATTGTGCACACTTGCAGATGCATGGGTTTATTTGAATGAGCACACTAGGATTGTGGGTAAAAAGTCAGAATCAAACAAACTCAGATCAGAAAAAAATGCTGAACCATTTTTTTCTCATCTTCCCTTCATTTGCAGTAGTTTTCTGCCTTTTTTCAGGGAGCTATCAAGACATTCAGCAGAATTGAACGGGGTTTCACACTGATTGAGGAAAATACTCATACCTAGGCCTTCAAAGCTAAATGACTCATGACTTTAATTTTTCCAAACTTTTCAAAGATTGTTACAATAATAATTTCTGTAACTGTAATACAAACATCTTTCAAAAAAATTTCAGAGGATCAACAGATTTGCAGTGCTCTGTTGACCAATTCTCCTACATACATGTGAAAGCCAATGACATGTTAAAATGGGGAACAGCCTGCCATTGTTAGCATATTTTTAAAGCGTCATCGGTGGTATAGGAATACCTACAGAGAATATAAGTAAACATAGCAAAGGGAAAAGTTTCCCAAAAATGTTTCAACGTATCACACACAGTGCAGTAACTCAGTTTTTGGCCAGTTTTTGTGTATTTTTGGTGATACAATTATATATTTCTGCATAAGTTTAAACTTGCCCAAGGTTTTGCATGCGGAGTATAATGCAGTAATTGAAACACAATTCTAAACAAGCAGTTGACCACGTTCTTTACCCAGTAGCTGATGGCATTTTAAAATTTATTGTAATGGTCGCATGGCCCTTTCAAATGTCAACCCATGTTAAATGGGGCCTGCTCAAAACTGTTCCCCAAATAAGGTGAATTTATTGCGAAAGTCTTCATTCATTGGTGGGTCCTCAGTCATTTTGAAGGATGGGGATTGATAGAGAAGTTGACAACGAGCTGACAGAGCCACAGACCAACACCTCCGCACATAGAGGCTGTGGCTTTTAATGCGGCAATGTGGCGTGCCGTTACCACAGAATACCATGTTGATGACTTCTTCCGGTGTGGTCTCAGGCACCACTGTCTGTACCTCTGAAACGGTGCTGACCTCAGTCTGACCCCACTCCCTGGGCGACTGACTTTATATTACAACCTCAATTACAACTCATGTCACCACAAGATCAGATGAGGGAGCAGAAAGATGAAAAGATTTTCTCTATTGATTTCTAAAAATTCAAATGCCTTTTCAGATATGGAGACAGATGGGGGTGGGGAGTGTTGGGGTGCGGCAGGATGTTGGAATGTGAGGGAAAATTGCTAATCCTACTCTCGGACCTGCTGGACAGCGATTGGCAGTTTGCCCTTAAATCCTTGGGGGAAAAACAAGGGATTTGCATTCTCTTGATTGAGGTTTACATTTTTACTGGGTGTTTCTGTAAGCCTTACAGTATAAGTTAAGGTGATAGTGCCCTTCCTTCACTGTCAATTGAAGTATTGCTGCTGCCAAAATGTCGTACCAACATTCTCACCTGCACATTTAAACAACGGGAGACTGTACCCTGAGTGCTGCTTTTCCGTTCTCTCAGGTTTCTGTTGGAGCAGACGGCTCTTTGGGGAATTATTACCTTTTAAATTATGGTACCCCACCAAGTAACAGCCATCAGTGGAAGATGGCCTGGCCAGCGTTTTATCCCGGCTCACCTGCTTAACTCTGTAAACTTGTTATGATTCTGCCGTTTTGTGTGTTATTTCGTGCTTATTTGTGCTCGTGTCTTACTTTCGCTTTATTTTTCAGCTTTCAGTTCTGCCGTCTGACGATCCATTCACACTCCGCCTTCTGTGAAGTCGCGTGACTGCCTTCAGCATGCCTGCGTCTCGTCGTCCAATCACGTTTCCTCTTTAGGTTTTGGCTCTGGTATTTCATTCATTGCTTCCACCTGTGTTTAATTCTAGGTCTCGCGAAACTCTGAGTGAATGCGTTCTCTGATAAGATATTACTAACCCGTACTAACCAGCACTTATTTCAGGGTGATTGTAAATATTTCATCACATAGTATTAACCTTATTAACTCATTAGCGAGTGCGTGTGTTTCTGGCTTTCAGTAAATTCAGTCTGAGCTGTGTCTGATTAACTGCATTTAAAAAACTGTGCTTTCCTTCGCTTTTCTTGAGGTGCTTTTTACTTGTCATGTTTAGATTACCTTAATCTAAACTGTCTAAGCTTGATTGATGGTCTCAGCGTGTTCTCTCAAGTCATTATTATTTACTCGGTTCTCGTGTGATTGTTTATTAATCCCATGTGTTTCTGTTTCAGTCCGAGATTGCATTTCGAGTCCCCGCCTCCTCTTGTGGCTATTTATGTGTCTGCATTGGGAGTGATTGTCAGACGGATCCTCTGTATTGACTCTGTGCTACATGGTGAAGTCTCAGCTCCTCGTGCCTTCCGGGTTTTTCTATTTGCAGCGCCCTAGTCTTGTCTGGCCCCTGTTAAAGTCTCCCAGTGTGTTCGTCAGTTTAGTTAGGCTCAGCTTTTGTTTCCTTAGTTTATCCTCTCTTGGAGTGAGTATTTCTGTTTCCCCCTGCCTTCAGTTGCGTACTTCAGTTCTCCCATTTGTTCAGTGCTTGTGCGCGGTGTTTTATCTCCGGCGTGTCTGCCAATTTCTCCTTAGTGTTTTGTGTTCAATAAACACTTCTGAATCCTGCAACTGGTGTTCCCCTGACTTCCTCTTACAAAACTAAGGATTCAAGTGGTTGGGACAGCAGCATCCCAATGAATGGAGAAAACAGAGTGTACGCACGGACAGTAACAGAGTGTACGCACAGACAGTCAACTTGGGCAGATTTGTGCTTCCTTTTTGCCACATGAAGTTGAACTGGCTTGAGTGGCTGGCAAAAAAATGCCACCTGATACAGGCTCTCTAATTTTCTTTATGCTGCATGAGAAAGCAAATTTATCTATATATTCCAAAAAATAATTTTCTTCTGACATCCACCAGAAAAGGTTGAAGTTTTTTTATTTTTCAGGATAGTAGATATGTCACGGGTGAGGCAAACTATTTGCAAATAAAATGTATAAAACAATCTATTGTGTTTTTCACGAAATTTCTGTTGGAGTATGGCTCTTTTTTTTTTTAAACGTAAGATACTCCTGTCTACTACATGGGCATAAATTAATTGCTGAGGTTTAAACGGGGCACTCCAGTCATTGGACATACCCAATAAAACACTATATTTCAATAGAGTATTGTTTTCTGAGCCTATCATGAAAAAATCAGTAACATCCCCCAGGCATTTTGATATTATGACACTTTTTCGCTGAACTGTGAGAGCTCTCCTCGGAGGCCGCCATTATCCATTTTCTGCGAGTTACATGATCACCAATCGTGGCCCTGACGCCACATGTGCGTATAGCACACTCAGTCGCTTATCATTCTCGTTCATTTGATGTTGCTGTCTTGAGTGTCGAGTCGACTGGATTCACTCAATAATCGCAAATAAACGATTTTTTTTAAAATTTGTCTGTTGATTGAGTGATAATATGTGAGCGGGGATCATGAAACAGAAGACCGTAGCTACGCATGCATTGTGTGTATGCTCGGAACCTATGAGCTGTCGGGAATTCTCTGGAGTCCATGCCATCAGGGAACACGGGAATGTCAAAGAAACCTGTTCAGAGAAACAAATGATATAGCTTGCTTTATAAAGGCTGCAAACCAAGATTATTCTTATAACAGTATGTTCATTTTGTAGGGCATGAAAGGATACGTGAATCATGCTAAAAACAGCCAAGATTTTATTCAGGTGCGATTTTTCTGCTCTGACTCCCCTCTATGGTAATAATGACATTATTTCTCTGACAGATGGAAATAGCATGAATGCTTCGTTCGCAACTCATGCGTTTTATGCTATTATTCGATCGTTAATCGTAAAATAAAAATGATCAAGGCTTGGCGACTGACGAATGTTGCTATGTTCCAGAGATCCGTGCTCTTACCCTGCCAGTGCTCTTATCCGTGCTCTTATCAGCATCATAATAACGCTAACTTTAGCTATTTAGAGTAAAGACATGAGCAGACACATGTACACCACCAGCGATTTTTGTTACGAACAAACATTCCATAAAATATTAAAACGCAACCGAACTAAGGTGATTCAGTGGTTTTCATATTTTATTTACAAAGGAATTATTTACATGTATGCTTTTCTTTCAGTGCCTCTGTGGCGTTGGTAACCATCTTGCCGATGATTTGCATCATACTATGGAGACTTGTCTTACCCATGACAACACACATGAACATGCAAAACGAAGGGGCAGGGCTAAGTGGTAGGACTAAGGGGTGAAATGGGATGCTACCCTCGTCTGATCTCTGCTCGTTCATCCGTTTTTCCGCATTTTCAAGCGACTGCAGTACCTTAGCGTAGCAGGCGGTGAGCAGTGCAAGTGGGCGAGTCTAACTGGTGGGAGAAGTCGGGATTCAATTCAGCGCTCAGACATTTGACAGGCTAATCCGGTACATATCAGACACTAAAAAGAGTTGATAAAAAATATTGGTTTATTCATTTTTGCTCATCACTAGCCTGTTTACACATCCACAGTCATGGAGCAAGGTACAAGCCTTGAACTTCATATGCAGTAGGTCCTAGTAAAGTAGGCTTGATGCTGCAATGTCAATCAGTGTCAGTTTATTTGCGAAACCCATGGAATGCTTAAGCTTTATCAGATTATTCGAGTCGTCCTCCGGGTGCGTCAAGTGTTCACTACACATACGGACCTGTTGATCTTTTGGTTCAGGCCGTGCACATTTCGCAAGCCACTGCATCCGTAGACGCTTCCTTTTCTTGCCCGCTGGCATTTTGTGAAATCTACAATTTCGTGGATTGTTTGGAATTGGATCCAAAACAGTACAGTGTTTAGCGATACAATACTGAATTTCACGATAAAATGATAGAAAAAGGAAACCAAACGAACACGAGGTACAAACACTGATCGATATAGAATAACTATATATTGTTATTCTATACAGATCAGTGGGTAAAAAGCGGAGATTACTACTGTCAATACGCACACCTGACGTCACTTCCATTGAGATCGGTCTTGTGACTGGACGAAATGGCTGCACCCCTGTGAGTATCAAAAATTTACTAAGTAATCGGCTTAAAACTATACAAAACGGTATCGGATAGCATTGAAATTTTGTACGTACCTTTTATACATTATAAACTATGGATTGACATTATTTCATTTTTTAGCACGGTGACAATATATTCCCTTTAAGGGGTTTAAAAAAATTGGCCAATCACACAAAGGCTTGCTGAGAAACTGGCAGGCTCCTCCCAGAACTTGTCCGAGGCACTCAAGATGGAAACTTTCACAACAGGCCAATATGCATTCTGTCAACAAAAATGTTTAGCCCAGCATTATAATAAACCAGTTTCATGGTAAGAACCTATGAAAACCACGATTCTTATCCCTCTTTCTCTCGCTAATGGTGTCCAAGGGAGCTGCAGGACCTGCAATTTCTCATCTCACCTAAAATACATGTACAACTTTGACGAAAGATACCAGATGAGGATGGTTTACAGTGCTGCTGGCTGCTTTGACTCATCAATTAAGTTCAGATTAACAACTAAAGCCTCCCGCTCTTCAGGACAAGGCTTGGTTTCCCCTGGTTTATGTTTACCATTTACGCTACATTGTTAGCAAGCCTTTGTTGCATTGACACAGCTGCTTAGCTGAGAATGTGATAGACGGCAATGGGGGGAGGGACTGTCATGGACAGCATGGAGATCTGTCTCTCTGCATGTGGAACAAACATCCTATGGCACATCATTCCATTCCAATCAGACACCCGGGAGAACATCTGCAGCCCTGCGCTTTCAGAGATCAGGGAAGGAGGGAATGGATATTAATGCTTTGCAGCTTGTAAGCAGATGTCATTTTGTTTGTACTGCTTGACACAGCCATTTTTGATGACTAGCTCATGATATTGACTGCATCCGGAATCTCAGATTTGAAGGTGGAACCAGAAACGCATTTGTATGGTAGAAACTTTTGCTTCCCCCACTTAGCAAACGAGTGTCCCCTTCAGCTTGCCATAGCTAGCCTGCTATTCCTGTTGAAATATGTTATAATTTGTTTATCAAAGATTTTTTTCACCTGATCTTGTTTTTGGTCAGGCACTGAATTGGATTTGAAGTCGTTATTAAAATGGCAAAGTCAAAAATTTAGGTCAGGCACAAGTCATGTACAGTATTCTGTACTAGTTTCAATTAATGACTTTTCATGATTTGTTGATGAAGTATCATTTGGTTTTTTTGCAAACTGAGAAGATAAATGGCATTGGGGTACACGCCAACATTACTCTAAGGACCTCATTTACTAAGACCTTTAGCAAATGCAAAATCTTTTTTCCCGTGCAAAACCAATAACATTGCCACTGATGCAAGTACCCTGGCCACCCATGGGCAATATCTTTGGCTTTGCATGAGCAAAAAGATTTTGCATGTCTTAGTAAATCAGGCCCCATGTCTGCCTTTCATTGTCAGCAGGATGCATCATTTTAGAAATTCCGTTTTGAGAGGCTGTATGCAGTGATGCACTTTAAATGGCTCTTCTCAGAGCAGGCGCCGCCCGACCATGAAGCAGGCAACCATGTTCAATGTGTTTTCCCAGAATCCTCAGGGCTTGTGCACTGTGAGTTTAATTTTAGCGGCTTTCAACTCTTGAGGGCCCTACGGAGACAACTTGGTGAACGACAAAGAGCGGCCAAGTAATTCGTTCAAAGAATGGGTCTGTAATTAGTTACTACTACAGTTGTCTTTGCAGGTTGACAAAGAGAAATTGTGTTGCTCGTCAAATGACCTGGGGTGATAAGGTGCTGATTCAAAAATGTGTGCACGATTAATTAAAGTTTCAAGTATAAGATTGCTAACTTTTTCTGAGGAGGTTTATTTGTGCTTCGGCGAGTTGCGTCAAAAATTAAGAGGAATATTGGTTCTTATGTTAGAGAGAAGGTGTTTCATTGTTTGCCAGTTCAGAGAGCGGGCTTGCGGTCAGTTGCCGTTTTTGGGAGGGGGCGCTTGAGATTGGTTGCCAGTTCAGCGAGTTTTTTGACTGGCTGCTGGCATCAAAAGCAGGCAGATGACAGGTCGCCGGCTCAGAGGGACGGCCTGTGATTGGCTGCTCACCTGTCTGTGCCGGAGCCTGGGCCTGGGCCTGCTGCGTCTGCTGCTGCTGCAGCTGCTCCTGCAGGCTCTGGCTGTCCACAGAAATCCCACTGTCGCTGTGGAGCTTCTCTCCCTCCGGCGACGGCGTCTGGTTCACCGTGCGGTTGTTGGCAGCTTGCTTGTTCTGTTTACAGCTGTTCCACCTGCCCCACACAAACAAGTAATAAAGTAATAAAGTTACTGCACTGTAATAAAGTCCAAGCTGGTCAACGTCCTAAAGCTCAACATCCCCATAGCAGTAACCCCAGCGTTGTGGGATTTTCAATGGCGTGCCGTGAGCCTCTGACCTTTAAACGCATAATTGCTTTCAAGCTGTTCCTGTTTAAGGTTGCTTGATTAATAATCACACAATTTATTTATTGATTAATCAAGACCTATATATATTCCTGTAATTGTAAAGAAATTATAAAAAAATGAATGAGATCAATGATAGGCCACGATGACAACGTGCTTAACGTTAGTGATTTTGCAGGGATGGAGGAAAAAAAAAAGAATTAATTCAATTCTTTCTCTGAATTTCATCTCTTGTTTTGGCATTTTTTTTTACAGTGCAGCCTGATTTCTTTCAAGATTGCACTTAATGTTTTCAGCGTTCAGAAGAATAGGCCACATTTGCCAGAAAGAGCAGTTGCACACTGTCTGCCAATGTGATAATAATTTATTTATCAAATTAATTAATTTATAAAATGTTTTGTGCATGTTTTATGCATTCTTTTGAATTATTACGGTATTTTATGGTTTTATGAGTTTTGCAGCTCATTATCGACACCCTAAAGCACCCTAAAGTGCAGGAGCCGTATTGGCCTTCTTAACCAGCTGAGACCTGCTGCCTGACCTCTTGTCCCCTGTACAGAAGTTACAGCACTTGATCTCAGGCAGGGCAGTCTATAGGCTGAAGAAGTTTTGTAGAACTCTCAGTAATCTTAAGTATTTTGTGATGTCTTTTTAATGCTGCCGCTGCAACCAACTTTGCATGTTGGGTGAAAGGGGGTCAATACTGGGGCTTCCAACTATAGATATATTGCAAAACAAAACAACAGATGCAGCAGATATTATAACTCGACGGTTCATAGATAGTCCGCCATATTTCCAGGCTTTTGTTTACAATCGCCTCCTTTTGGCAAAATCGACTTTTTATATGTGGTTTGGCACATCTTTGGAATGAACGTGCATCAAGTATAGCCCCCTTAACCCTTTAAGGCCTAATGCAAAAATCCCGGGAGAGCGTCATGCTGCCGTGTTTACCGTAGTAACCTGCATGCGGGCTGAAGCGCAACTTCACAGCTTTCAGGAACAGCTGGAAGTTTATGATGGCGCAAAACGTAGGGTAATTATGGTACTCGCAAAATTACGTGCACATCTGTGTCGATGGCAACACTTTAGGATTAAAAGGGTTAAATGCCAAATTTCATTTGTAGCCTCGAAATGAAGAAGATCGTGATCCCCGAAGCTTTGTCTCACATAACCCTTCATTTCGTACATTTTACCTCACCTCTTGAAGACGCTATAGGCCAGCAGCCCCACCACCACAGCTGCCAGGATGGAACAGTATATTGGGATGAGCTTCTCATTGAAGACGTGAGGGAGCTCCTTGGTGGTGCTTGCCGTAGTGCCACTCCCTGTCGGGGCAGGACTGTGGGCAAAGTCAGGCCTGGAACCTTCTGTGAAGGGAAACTGGGAAGAGCCAAGAGTGGGAGAAGGGGGATCTGTAGGTTGCGTTGGATCTGTTGACAAAAACAGGAGAGGAAGAGGCAAACAGTTTATATTTTGAAGGACAATGCAGTGCTGATGCTGGCACATTAAAGAGGCATTTAAAAACATAAATACTTGGACAAAACCTGTGCTTACATGTATTCCTTTGAGCATTTGAACTCTGCCAGAGATTATGACCTGAAGGAAATAGATTTTATGTTTCGTTTCCTTCAAAAGAATTAGTGCACAATTGTAGGTGAGTGATTAGCATTCCTGTAACTGTTAGGCTGTAGGGTGTGCTGGTTTTTTTTTTGCTTCTCAGCATTAAATTTATCAAATAAACATTCAGTTACACAGTTTAGCCTTAACTGATTTCACGTCTCTGACTTAGTTGCTGACATTAAGGCAAAAACAGAATCTAGCAGACCGGCAATCCATCCGAAACAGATATAAAGACAGATGCATGTGGCCATTTGTGACAGCATGAAGACATGCACTGTACAACACCCAGGGTGGCCATATGGTGCACTGGGATGAGGGGAGAGCATTTACCATCCATCTAAAAGAGACTAATAAACCCTCCATGTAAATGGCAGAGCCACCACCACTTACAATCATGCTTTAAATAATGGAGTACAGAAACACTCCAAAGCACACTGCACCTCACTAATCCTCTGGGAGGGAAAAACAAATACTCAAGCTATTTTTGTGATGTGCAAAAAGTTTTACTTTTGTTTTCAGGTATTTCAATAATCCAACTCCAATTTTGAAATCAGAGCCTCGGTGAAGGGCTATATGAGTGTACCTAGCTGGATAAGCATGAATTTTGCTGTGGGGAGAAGCCAGAGTTCTCACACTGCAAAAAAAAAAATAAATAAAAAAATAAAAATTACCAAGCACTTCAATCTTGTATTTCAAATACTTATTTCAATAACCTTTCTCTCTCAGAGACAAAAAAAAATAATAATTCTGCCACTGATGTGTGATAATTTTGACTCAGTTCAAGATTATTCCACGAGACAAGTGAAATTTTCTTACCCCGTGGACAAATCTAAAAACGACCTCACTTCAGTGGCAGATTTTTTTTTTTCCTGAATCTGTGTGTTAAATCCAAACACATGATCAAAGGGCTTGGGAAGAGGGCTTTTTCTTCTGAGGTACGCAGTAAAACAATATTTTGGCCATATGAGCTGGCTCACTCAGACACCCTCAAAGTAATCAGTTCAAAAAAGTATCAGAGGAGGTGGATTGATTCACCCCTGATTCACCAAGTGAAACACCACCATCTGCACAAAAAATTAATTTAGGTAGCCTAAGCAAAATGGGTCACATAACCAGAGAAACATCTTCCCTCAGCATCAGCTTTAGCATGAATTTGGCTTTTACAATCTTCACAAGTCTGCCTGCATTTTTCCATTCCAGGATGGTTTTGATGGCTTGAATGCCGGTTCGGAATTCCCCTTGGACATCTAAACTGGAGACTTTGATACGGCTCTCATGTAAACCTTCACAATGCTGGGACCTATTAGGAATTATTAATTCCATGGCTGCTCCTATAGCGATGACAGGCAAACGTGCTATTGCTGTGGGGTGAGCTCACTCGTTTGAGGAAAGCCAGATTTGCTGCATGGAATCACAAAGGGAACTCAAGAAAAATGCTCTTCAAAGCTCTGCAGGCAGTGAGGTGGATTTCTATGCAAAACGAGGTCTGTCCGCTGCGCAATACGGCCAAGGCTTGAATTACTACGGGAGGGATATGTGAACATTAATGATAGTCCTGCTTGACTTCCTACCAGGGTTTCTAACTGAGTTGCTATAATACATCTTTAATGTGCTTTTAATGCAACCAGAGACCCTGCGTGTCCCTTCTGACCTCCAGATTCTGCAGACTGAGCAATCCTCATACCGCATGGTATTTATCAATACAGGTCTTATGCTCATTTTTTACCCTCCAAAATGATAGACCATGCAAAGCTAAGATCAAATGTGCCCAAAATTTTGCTAATTTTTATTTCTTTTTTATTATGGCATTGCCAATACATGGCGGCAGTATGTTTTGCATTTACTGGGCATGACCTGTGCTCACAAAACATCACAGTGCTGAGCTGGCATTAGTTACGCCATTTAACTCATGGATACGATTAGGATATTGACAAGCGAAACGCGATCCAAGATTAGGGCGCATACTCTCTTCTAAGACGGCAAAGTTGAAGAATAACTCAATTGAAGGGAGTTGACAGTTTAGCGTACCAGTTTCCAGGTGGAGTTCTTTACAGAAATTTCACAACTAACTCTTGAAGTCAAGACTTTAAACGCCACAACCCACAGCTTTAACACCAGACTAATAAAATGCAATTACCGTCACAAATATCTACTTCCTGTCTGAAGAACGGCAATAACAGCAACTTCAGGGCACCGAGCCTTTTCAGCCACCATCTCTTTTTCACCAGCTGCATTCTTTTGCAGGCCCTTTTGATGCTAATTGCACCCTGATGCTTTTTTAAAGCAAAACAACACCAGAAGAAACTAAAATGTATGTTACTGCAGATTTCTAAAGGCTGAGGTAAAGGCCATGACCCGTTCTCCAAAGGGCCTTATTGGTGTTTTATTTACTTATTTATTTTTTATTTTTAAAGGCCATATTATGATTTTTTCTTGACATTTTCTTGTAGGCCCTATTTTTCTGACATTGTTCTTGAACGGACCAATCATTACCTCCTGTTTTCCCTGGGTAACAGTGTAAGCATTAATTCATGCACCACACAACTCTACGGAAAGATGGATCCTATCGTTATAGTTCTATTTCTGGGGTGAGTTTTTTGCAAACTAGAGGGCACTAGTGGTAATTTCATTTAAATGAGGTTGTGCAAGGCAAGATTTGGTATTTTCCAGAAACATACTGTAAGGTCATGTGCATATGACTATGGTGAAGCACGTCTAAGCTGAAGCTAGTATTTCATAATTCTACTTCAAGGAGCTAATATGGGCAGAAGCTGTGCCCACTCTAGAAATGGAGTCATGTCACGTAATTAAAAGGCACTAATATCAATAATTTATCATGATTGTATCATGTATCACCTCATCATCATCAATTCTAAATTAATTAATTAAAAAAAAAAAAAACTTTACAGTGGAGCCACTGTGTTTTTTTCCCACAACCAGCTCCACCCTATCACTGGTTTATATACAGACAAGATTTAAAAGTACTCAAAATGGGCCAGATTACAACATGTGACGAGACCCATAAGTTATCAGTGCACTAGATTTTATTTGATTATACTATCTCAGTTTAAAATATGAACTTCTGGAGACACAATTACCATCCCTAAATGTGCTTTAACTGATTTAGTCCTAAATTAAATGACTGCTGAAAGGTAATGAGTTCAGGCTAACAAACTTTGAGGATGACAAACATTTTCACAACCAACTGTGATATTCAGTTGTCATGCAAGTATATCTTCACTCGGAATTAAGTTTAAATATTAGCAGAAATCAGAAACAAATTACCAGAGATAACTACTAAGCTCTAGTCATATCACATTTAATTATGATTTAAATTCTCAGGCACTGATTCCTAATTTGCAATTTCTTCACGGACACTTGGACAGGATCTGTCCTTCAGTAATAACTTTTTTGCAGTCCAATGTAAAATGTGCACACATGCAGACATTCATCTGGAACATTGTTATTGAGAAGAGTAAAAGAATGTAGTGCAATGAGAAACAGTGGATTCGAAAGGTTGTGCAAGGAGAGAGAAGGGGGCGCAGTCGTAGGGCAAGGCTGTGGAGCAGCAGGACATATAGTCACAGACAGCACTGCAAGGAGTGAAGTATGCAGAGCAGGTCTATTTGTGACACAGAGAACAGCAGGAATTTCATACGGCGCATGTCAAAAACTCAAGTGGATGAAGCAACAGCTAAACATGGGGGTTCTCAACGTCAAACTTCTTTGGGCTGTAAGACACAAAGGAGACCACTGTGCATGCAGACTGAACTGGGAAAAAGTATTTTCCATAATTAAGACCATTTTTTTTTGGTAAATTAACAATAATGGTGGAAAAATGAGCTGTAACAATATCAAATTTAAGAGAATATTCACAAAAATGATCAAAACCGAAACTACACTATATGAAAGATAGCTGACCTGGATAAGTTTGGTAGGATTGACCCAAAACAAGGACAGGTGGAGGACACAGACCTCTGAATGATAATATTCCAAATGAAAAGGGGCCATCGACATGTTATGATACTGTCGACATCTTCCTCAGACTCAGTCGGAAATGCAGGAACAATTTGGGTGGAATACAATTATGGCCCCACCAGTCACACAACATAAGTATGAATGTGTAAAGAACATTTATTTCTGGTACAGAATTCACACACGTAAACTAATTTTGGAATCCATTCCTTTTGATGTCAAAGAGGAGGAAAGAACAAAACCAGCAAAAGAAAGGATATTATTAATGATGAAGAAAGTAGCAAATCCATAAAAAACAATGACATGCAAACCGTAATGAGTATGAGCAGAAATGACAGAAAATCAGAGAATATGAAATGCATTTTGGTGAGTTTGCCTGTTAATTTTCAGTTATTCCTGACTGAACTTATAAGGGGAGGGGTGGGGGGGTAGTGGTTTGGAGACGATGAGGGCAGGGATGGCGGGGCTGGGGTTGTACGTAAGCCAAGATCAGACAGGCTGTCTATAGAGAGCGCATCTTGCTCTCTGTCACTCACTGCTGTCGAGTTCACTTTATACCATCTCTCCTTCACATTACTTTAGCCTTTAATGTCATCACCTCTCACTGTCTCCATTGATTCCTCCATATCACAATTTGCCATTTTGCACAGCATTCCCTGCTTATCCTCACTGCTCTTTTTCGTCTCACTCGGTAATGTTCCCGAGGGAGGGGCTAAGCGGATGCGTTGCAGTAAAGTGCTCAGATTAGCGGCAGTAATTACGCTGCTGTAAAAGCTTTAAGCGCACAATGAGGCATCTGCTCCTTTTCACACCATGGGGAGCACAGCCCAGATGTGTGTGCATGCGTGTGTGCGTGTGTATGCGTGCGCACGCAGGGCAGGTAGTAGTCTAGTAGTCTTGCATGCCTCTGCGTGCGTGTGAGTGTGTGCGTGCGTGTGTTTGAGAGTGAGTGAGTGAGTGAGTATGAGTTCCCCTGAATGGATGTGAGGATGAGTGTGCGCCACTGTACACCGCCATGGGCACGTGGGTCTGTGCGCCTGTGTTTCGTCAACCTCTTTTGAAGAGACACGCTTCTTTTCCTTAAGAGTCCCATCACATTAGATCCCTGACAGGTGAAATTAGGCAGATAGTGGCGTGTTTACCTTGCAAATCCCTCCAGGTCAGGCCTGCCCCTGCATCTTAGAAGAGTGAGCATTGCGCCCGGCTAAAGTTTACACTTCAAAACGACACACTTAAATTCAGGTGCTAAAATTCTGCACTCCTGTCTACCACTCGCTACTGTACTGTCACTGGCATGGATGTCTTAAGCTAGACTAAAAATGTGTGTGCGCAGATGGGAGCTGGATGCCCTTGCGGTCTGGTATTCCACCTATCCCATTCCCGGACACTCTAGTCTAGCAACTCTTCATTGAACTGTCAATAGAAGAAAGATTACACAAATTCTAAATCATCACTTCGACCTGTGATGTGGTTTGCTGATCTGTGGAAGATTTGTGTTGGCTTCTGGAAGTTTGGCTTGAGGGATGAGATTCATTTGAGTAGCGTGAGATTGAGCGTGAAGGCATGTGGCTCTTGCCCACGGCATTGTCACGGTCTTCAACACCAGTGGAAAGCATTAGCATCACCACTGTGATGTGCGGCATGATTTACGCCAACACCGCCCGCTCAATACTCCAATTCTCACAGGTCGATTCGCACATGATTATCCTATCCCTCTCCCCTTGTTTTTGGGGCATCAACTGCCAGGAATAATTAATCTTTGCTTCTGATCTCAGTCCTTTGCTTACTGAGTGCCTACCAGGCATAACACATTGCAGGGTAATGTGACTGGCAGGCAGTGCAGAACATATTGCGTACTGCCCTGGTGCTTGTGATGGCCAGCTACCTATCCTCCCATAAACCCCTTGAGGAGCAGAATTTTTAGAATGTTTATTCATTATAATGGATTTGGCATTATAAAACGGGTGCTTCCCATCCTTAAATGTGATTGGCTGAGCCGCGTTCCATGCCGGTATAAAATTATTGTAACCCACTGTAGCAGGCTGCTGCACAAAATATCCCTGCACGCAAAGAACTACTCTGCGCTCAACTGACTTGTTAGGTTACATTTGTTTCAAGACTTTTGGTTGGCTATTTCAGTGTTAGCAAAGTTTAGCCTTTTAACCCGCTAACCAGTTGGCTATCTACCTAGCTAGCTATTGCATTACAGAGTTCGATATCACTTTTGCATTGCTAGCTACGTTGCTAACTAGCTCGCTATTTCAGTAGCCTAATAGCTATAAATTTTTGACTTTTTTCTTGTGTGACAGTAGTCAGTATATTCAATTATTAATAAGATTTAAATGCTAAAACAAACTTTCTGACCACCTATGCACTTCCATTTTTACTATTTATGCATTTATATAGGCCATGAAGAACAGAAACACATGGACAAAAGTCAATACCTGCACTAATACTGGAGATATGACACAAAATATGCGTCAAATGGGATTTCCCATGTTAACTTCAAGTGGCCTCCATTTCCGCGATCCGGATCAGATCCGGATGAAATTTGTTCTGCGGCTACATATTGTGGCCCTGTATGGATTCCTAAAATTTGAAAAGAATCCGTTAAGTATTGATGGAGATATGAATTTTTTAAAATTTCACCAATGATGAGAACTAGGGAATTTTTGATTTTCAGGAATTTTTTGTGACCTTCACCTTTGACCTACGAATGTCAAATTCACTAGGCTTCTATTCTAAGGCGAGGCCTAGCAATTGTAAAAACATTGGTGATAATGAGATCAAAACTGTATCCTGCAGGCTGTTCACAAAAGACAAACAAACGGCACCGATCACATGACCTCCTGCCAAACTTGGTTGGCGGAGGTAATAATGGCATACCTAAAAGGTTAAATATCTTGGGGTGATTTGCAGTAAAGAGACCCCCCCCAAGGCTGGAACAGAGGAATGGATAGACACAGTCACAGCTTTGGCCCACTTCTCCAATCACCCCAGCTGCTCACTAAATTCTTGGATTCTGGTGTGGCGTCAGTGGCGTCATCCTTCAATGCATTCTATTTTCATTCGTTCTGAACCATTTTCTGGGCTCCTGCAGAGACTAATTTGCCCAAGTTCATGAGCTGAAAGAGCCGTAAAGCGAGGTAAATTTTTCATCCATTTGTTATGCAGGTAAACCCTGCAGGGTGAAATACTGAATCTTCCCTGCAATGTGATTTCTTGTGTTTGTGAATGAATTCTAAACGTTTTTTTACTGACGCAGCGGTTGCTGATTCTTTGCACAATCTGTGCATTGCTTCCTGGCTGGTTCTTGAGATTGCCACTGACCACATTTAGCTATTTTTTTTGTTCTGTCTGTTGAGATATTCACATTAGAATGCATTGCATTATGCTGACACTTTCATCCAAAGCACATGAATTTCGCACCCAAGGTCATTTGACTGACAACAGGACTTTTGGCTGGTCCTGAAGTATGTGTCTCAATTCTAGAAGGATTTAGTCAAACAATAAAACATAAATTAAGACCACAAGCAATAATTTGCAAATCATCTGTATTCAAATGAAAAAACAACAGAGAAAAAATAATATTTCTTCTGACTCACAACATTATTGAGTTTTGACAATAATAGCTGTTCCAAAATGTGTTATCTGCAACATGTATCAATGAAGTCAAGACAGGTGCATGTTCACCTCTGTGTAATATCACCTCTCTTTTTATTAATGCTCAGTAGTCCTTTCAGAATTGAGAACCCTAATTGTTGGAATTTTTAAAAATGGGATTTGTTCCTTTTCTTGCCTGAGCTGAGTTGCTGACCAGTCCGAGATCTCTATTATTGTATTTTCCACTTCATAATCTGCTGCATGTTTTCAATGGGCAGTAACCTTAATTTGAGAACCAATGCTGTTATAATACATACATGCAAAATGTGGCTTGATATTATCCTGCTGGAAAAAGTAGAAACATCCCTGTAAAAGATGATGTCTGGGAGGCACATTTGAGTATGTTGTTCCAAAATGCACTTTTACCAGTCTGTGTCAACAATGCCTGCAAAAATGCGCAAGTTACCTATCACAACTTGACTGAGAGCAGGTCAGGACTAATAATTGTTTAGAACGGATGTTTTGTCCATCCCAATTCTCAGTAATACTGAATTTACCCCATGATTTCATTGCTGTACTATCTTAGAACTATCTTAATAGTCATAAAGGGACATGTCTGGGTCCCCCCCAATTCCCTGTTCTAGCGCCAGGCCTGGCTCATTGAATCCATAAGAGTCTCGGTTTTCCAGTCATAGCCAATTTATGAAATTGCAAGACTATTTAGGGACCCCACTTTGTAGAAATATTCAAATTCAATAAAGGAAAATGACATATCGATACTGAATGCAAAAAAAAATTACCATTAGAAGAGCAAATATTTTAATTGGAGTTGCTAGCCAGCCAGGCAGGTAGTCCATCGTAAATGCAATAAGTTGTGAACGTTCAGACGTGCCACTAAACAACGGGATTTTACATTAAATTGTTAGCCGCGTAGATGTAGCCGCATTGACAGCCTCTCCAGTTTGGCAGTGCAGCTGCATTCTGAAGCGTGAGCCCTGTGTTGTTGTGCCACTGCTCCCCTGAGTCTTGTATTGTATTTTAACGAGTTTTATTAAACATCTCTATTTTTCACTCAGCCTGTGCATGTGGGTCCCTTATCCACTTTTTGGGTACATGGTCCTAGTGCCCGTCGGTTTATTGTTTGCAGCCGGCGGGGGCAAAACCATGACAGAATGCAGCTGCCAGCATGAGACCCAGCCAGGCTGAGTTTGAGGGGAGCAGCGGCAGCATCTTTCGTGCAGGGCCCTGCTGAGGAGCAGTGCTTCGGAGGTGGGCGTCGTGTGGAGGGCGCCACCGTGTGTTCTGGAGGTGGGTGCCTTGTCTGTTCCGGAGGTGGGCGCTGCATGGAGGGAGCCGCCGTGTGTTCTGGAGGAAGGCACCGCCGTGTGTTCTGGAGGAGGGCGCTAGGTGTGTGCGCCGTGTGTTCCGGTGGCGGGCGCCATGTGTTCTGGAGTCGGGCGCCGTGTGTTTCTGGCACGCCAGGAGGCATGCCTTGGGGGGAGGGTACTGTGATGTTTCTGCCCTGCAGTCCCTCCCCCTCCTGCTGTCTTCGCCTCCATTTCAACGAGCCACACCTGTTGCTCGTCGAAGTGGAGGTGAAGTGTCTAGTATTTAAGAGCTGCAGAGTGTGTGTGTGTGTGTGTGTGTGTGTGTGTGTGTGTGTGTGTGTGTGTGTGTGTGTGTGTGTGTGTGTGTGTGTGCGTGTGCGTGTGTGTGTGTATGCACGTGCGCGCGCTGCTGCTCCCATCATGTTATTTTATTTCCTTAATTAAAGATTTTTATATTTTTTATTCAGCCTGTGAGTTTGGGTCCCTTTCTAAGCTTTTGGGTCCAAACGACACGCTGGGGGGGGCAAAACCATAACACTGACACAGTGACCATCTTAACGAACAAAAATAATGTGTAGTCTGAACAAGCAATCACTATAACTGTAGTCTCTCCGCCAGTAATCCGTCATAGACGTAGATCTAGCTTGCATCGGACTCTAGTTTGGTAATGCTATGGGCCAAACATGGCAGCTGCTGTCACATGGTTCCTAAACATTGAAACTGAGTTGGGAAAATTCTGTGTATTAAGAGCCCTGGAGGTGCAGTTCTGACAAGAAAAGATGCAGTGAAAGCATGACAGGTATCGAGAAAGGCAGTAATGACTGTGAGAGATGGAATAAGCAGTATAGGTGGTGAGAGACAGTGTTACAACAGTGCGAGATGAAACTGACGCTTTTGTGACATAGAAACATAATAATTGCATGAGAGATCTTGTTGATGCATTAGATATAACGTGTGATAGATTAGCGACAGCGAGAGATAGATGCAGTAGTAACATTGAGAGATGTAATGCAACGCTGTAGATGCAGAAGGCGGTTGTGTAAACTATTACAAATGCTGTTGACATCATGGACACCCTTGAGCTTTTCTGAGTTTCTCCAGTGAATAGATTGGGATCTGGAGAAAGGATGGCAGAAAACAATAAGGTTTGGGTGTAAAAGACACTGGACCATGGGTAGAGGGGAACAGTAGGATGGGTGGGGGAGTGGCATATGGAGGAGGAGTGCATGTGAGTTGGATAGCATGTGCCTATGCGCTCTGCAGCAGAATGTAATCGCTTTTTCAAAGGTCACCCCGAGTATCCTAAACAGGCTCCAGAGAAACCCCATCGCTTTTATTGATTTAGCGCTCATGTACTCTCTCACACACTGTATCACTCTCTGTCCTCTTCCATCCTTCTCCGACTACTCAATCTTTCACTTTCACAGATGTACAAAATGTACAAAGAACTTATTGGACATGATTGAATGTATTTTCAAGATTTTGCACAGCTATAGAATTATTAGATAGTACTGCCAAGTACTTTAGAAAAAAAGGATGTTGGTGTATTTGTCTTTCTCTCTATCCAACATCACACCGCACTCCTCACTGTTTCACCAAGTCTCTTTGTTTTCAATCAAAGAATTTAATTCTGACATATTTTGTAAATACTGTGAAGGCTTTAGCAAAAAAATCTTTCTCCTTTCTCCATATTTTATTGTTTGTACCACTCATTGCCTTGTCCATAGAATAATAAGGAAACACAAACACAGAGTAGCAGACCCACATAAATACTTCATTAGCACTTGATGCGATGCCATGTCTCTTCCAGATGCACGACCAGACTGTTAGTGTCCAGGTTTGCGGCTCTCATATTTTCTCCATTGACCTATCCGAATAATGGAGGTGCATCTGAAAGGAAGATACGGGGGCTTTAAACTATTAATGACCCCACCCACCCCAACATAAGGGGTTACTATCCCAGCCGCACCGGTTGGTGAGCCTTGTCTAGACCCTGCCGTGTGCGCAGAAAACAGCGTGCACTCTGCCGTGTTGGCCTTAGAGCCGTAATCTGATATGAGTCCAGATGGCTTGTGCAACTGTAGCGCAGAGCAACACAGCTCAGCTTGAGAATATGCTGACAGAGATAGTAGAGCTGAGGTGGAGGGATGGGGGGCGGGGGTCACAGCAGGGTTTAATAACCTATAGCGTTCAAAGCGATGTATCAGAAACCCACAGGCAGGGAGTCGGTCAATGTGTGACATCATTATTGCTAAGAGCAATGTAGTCACCCCTGATAAGTAGAACTTACACAGGATTCCCTCTGGAGCAGCGGGCGTTAAAACTGCTTAGATTACCGAAGATTTCCAGTATGAGGGTGGGATTTTCTGAGTCAGCTCTATCCAGAGACTGAACAGAGAGATGAAACACTCCATCCATCGCCTGAGCAAACAGCACTTTCCCCGACCATCACACTTCAGTCACTGCTCCCTACCTATGTCAACAGTAAACAGCCCGTTCTGGGATTCCTTTGCCTTCAGCAAGACAACAGGGGAATTCAAGAGAAGCCCCGAGCAGTCACAAGCTTCCCTCTAACACAGTAGGAGGCAACTTTATTCTGACTCATGTGCAGAGAAGAATCTTGACTTTCAAATAGTTAACAGCCGCAGGGTTGTTGTAAATAAGGTGAAATATGGCGATGATTTTAGGGTTCCACAGCTTCAGAAGGCTCACAGCTAGAGAGAGCTCAGAAACACTGCAGGTGGGTGGAGAGCCCAGAGTACTATTCTTTCAGGGTGTAGCAAAATGCCGAGCTGCTCAATCACTTCCCAGTTAATAGTCACATACTAAAAAACAGGTTGAGGTTGGCTGAGGTGCACAGTATAGATCATGCTGTAAATATGGAGTGGAAACAGTTACTTAAAGGAAAATTTGAAAATTGTACGCAATACGAACCTTGGGAAGGTACGGTAGTATTTGGATAACAACACAAGTTTTTGTAATTTTACCTCTGTACGCCTCTACAATGAATCTGAAAGGAAACCATCAAGATGTACATAAAGTCCTGACTTTCAACTTTAATTCAAGGCCTCTTACAAAAATCTTGCATTAACCTTTCAGGAATTACATTAGTTTTCATACATAGCCATCCATTTTTAGAGTTTCGAGGGTAATTAAACAAACTGACATAATTATAAATGTAAAGCTTATTTTATAATACTTGATTTTAAATCCTTAGTAGACAATGACAGCCTAAAGTTTTGAACCCATGGACGTTACCAAATGCCGAGTTTCCTCTCTTGAGTTTGCTTTGCCGGGCCTTTACTGCAGGTGCCTTCAGTTGCAACTTGGTTGTGGGTCATTTTGCCCTCAGTTTTGTCCTCAGAAAAGCCTTTGGATTGCTTTTGCAGTATATTTTGGGTCAGGGTCTATTTTTGCTGTGAAGCGGCGTCCCATCAGTTTTGCAGCATTTGGCTGAATGTAAGCAGACACTATAGCCCTGTACACTTCAGAATTCATCCAACTATTTCTATCAGCAGTAACGCCATCAATAAACACCAGTGACCCAGTTCCATTGGCTGCACGCTAATCTTATTTTTCATTGTTTTCTGAAAGATTATTTACATAAGGAGAGATGAAGGCCCGGAACTACAGGTGATTTATGATCGCAATACACATTTACAGTGGTTCTATTTGTGGAGGCATTAGCGGCGGCCTAATCAGGTCATGACTGGGAGTATAAGATGCTGTTTATCACATAACTGAACTACACAAATTGATTGAAAACCAATGTAATTTCCATAAGCACCAGAATAGTGCCATCATCCTGCTAACTTACACTGCGGTTAAGCGATCACTTTCGCATTTGACCTCGCAACGGTTTGTATTCATCATTTCCACGTCATGAAATGGGCTATAGGAAACGTACGACGGTTTAGTGACAGAAAAAAATGGAAGTTTCTAATTGCCCCGCAGTGGGGTGAATTTGGAGAAAGAGATCGGCCATCTGCCCCGCAATGGGCTGACAAGAGAAGCAGTTCTGCTATTCGCACCGCGGTGGGACGGATACGAGGTGCACTCCTGCTATTTGCCCCACAGTTGTGCCACTAAGAGATTGCATTATATAATCCGCCCCGCTCTGAATTTTAGGGCTGAACCTCCGCAGGGCGATTAGCCTCTTCCAAAAAAAAAAACATGGAACAAATGCCAAATCACGGTTTTCTCCCTTTGTCAACTGAGTGGCTTGTTAGCTCGCTAGTTAACAAACATGCTACATAATGGTTACGGAAAGCTACTACGAGCACAGGTGTTTTGAATTCTTTCAAAATAACTTTCCTGAACTTAATAAAATGAACATGAAATGAAACAGGTGTGACTTTACTGTTTGCCAAATAAATTGTTCGTTTTCGCAACCAGGTATTGACAGTTTCACGTATCAGGAACCTATTGATTGTTCACGTTGATTAAGGGTTTGGTCAAATCGTTTCCCTCTGCAGTTATTCATACTGGTTTGTAACATATCTCATTGTGCATATGAAATTTTAATTCTTCATGGCATGTGTGGATTTGTCAAATGTGGCTTAAGAGGACAAATAACTGCTCTAAACATGAATGCACCCAATTAAGGCAAATCAACAGCTTGTTTAAGTCCTAAGATTGCGACTGTGGTTGGAACAAAAGCCAGCACACACAGTGGGGCTCCAGGCCCGAGTTTGAAAACCACTGATCTAGGAGGAGATGGAAATTAAAGTTTTCCAAACAATTCAAAATGGTAGAAAATTTGCATATGCGCTGATGGGTGGGACTTATATAGGTTGATTTGTCTTGATTCACAGAATCTAACAAAAAATTTTTACTTCTACGACTTGCAACTTATTCACCATTGTACACTACTGCACACGTAAAAATTGCATTTAATTAAGGGGACTTCCACTGTCTTATCATTCCACCCCGACAAGACTCCTTGCCTCCCCTTTGCCACTCAATGTAAAATTTTCTAGATCTACCAATTGCCGAAATATGATATCACCTAATTCAATTCTGTCAGCTAATTTAAATTTTATTTTAAGAGGCTACCATGCTCTGCATTTTAACTTTATGCCACTTGCTTTATAGTACAGTAAATAAATCATACCTAAGGACATTTTATCCATTTGTTTATATTTCATTTTTCGTCTACAGATAACATTCTCCCCAGACCATGCTAATATCAGTGGCATCCAAGTCAAGTTTGCCTCACCTTCCATTTAACAGGGCAGCACCAGATTCTCAGAAATAAACACTTACTATAAATAGCCAGATACAGACGGGTGAGAAATGAAAGGGAAAAACCGGAGTAAATGTGCAGACACATTTTCTCAACAAATGCAGATGCTTCAAAGAAATGCATAGTTTGGGTCCATTCATCCCTTTACAGGCGGAAGGGTCACTGCACATCAGTGCAGCGTCATTCTGTGTGATCACCTTTATATCCTATGGATGCATCATTCCTCCATATCTGTTTAGATATATTTCTCCACTGTTTTTATATTGAGCCATTTTTAGAACTTGTGATTTTTTTTTATTTAGTTTTGTCCTGTCAGATGTTTGTCTCTATTCTGTCCCTTATTCTTGTTTTATACTGTACTGTTTTGCCAATATTGTCTTGAACTGTGTTTATGTAATACTTGTTTGTGACTCGCTGCATACCGCCAGATCACCACTGAAAAAGAGACTTTGGTCTCAACTGGTTTTATCTGATTAAAAACAGGATTTGATTGATTTGATGAGGGGGATTGGTTTCCTCTTGGAGAGGGGTCCCCAATCTTGCCCAGAAAGGGCTAGTGTGGGTGCAGGTTTTCATTGCAATCAAGCAACTACACACCTGATACTACTAATCAACCCCGGGCCTCTCTGCTAACAAGCTTGATTAGTAGCATCAGGTATGTAGCTGCTTGGATGCAATGAAAGCCTGCACCCACACAGGCCTTTTCTGGGAAAGATTGGGGACCCCTGCTCAAGGATGACAGTGGCCCCAGCCTCATGAGGAAAAATGGGCTTTGAATGGATTCATGAGTATCAAAATGATCCCAAGCATAGGGAACCACCTTCACAGTAACCAGATCTCAAAAAAACTGAACTCATGTGGCAGATTGTGAAACAATGTGTTGGACAATCACCATAATCAAAACACCAAATGGGGGGATATCTCTCGGAATAAAGGTACTCCATCCCTCCAGTAAAGTTTTACACTTGTAGACTCGGTGCTAATGCATGGTGAAGTCCCTCTGGCAGCTTGTGCAGGCCCCAAAACATTACTACCACCTTTTAAGTAGATTTTTCCATTCATTTGCCCCCCATCTGTATGCTGTAACTGTGTTGAACAGTTATGGTTAAGCCAGCTTAATGTATATCATAACACTGCAGTAAATTTAACAATTGAAATGAATGGAGTAACAACTGTATTTTTTCCTTTTATTGTCTTGTATTAAAGACATAAAACAGCTTTGACTGCCTCCAACAGACATTTCTCTCCACTCCTTTAAAAATAGCTTTGAGTGGCCTCCAGCAGGCATTGCTTCCCATTTTTAAAATTTTTATTGCAATCATGGGAGAGCTCCTTAAGCTGCACATTTACATACGTACTGTGTCGTTCACTAACACCTTGACAGGTCTCTTTATCAGACTAGGCTTTATGTTCGAGCTGTGCGACATGTAGGTCGTGGAGAGCCCCCACTTCTCTCTCTCTCTCTGTCATTCAAGCACATTTCATCTCTCTCTATTCCGGAGGGAGTGCAGTAGGATTTGTGGTGGAGAATAAAAGAGAACAGAGAATAAAGGGATGCATGACCACTTTGTACTACAGCCTGCGTTCCCCTCTCTAAAGAGGCAAGACAAGAAATGCCATATCCACAAAAGGGGAGCAATTTATGACTCCCATCTGTCAATGTAAACTCCCCCAATGGCCAGTGTTTGGGCAGTTCCTGCAAGTTATGAGTAAAAAGGAGTCGCTAGGAAACGAACATCAGATAAACCAGACCAAAGGACGTGTTGCCCCGTTGAAAAGCAGGGTACCATCCCAGCTAACAAAAATTTTTTATCATTATATTACATAAGTACTTTGTCAATGTTACAACCTAGTTTTGTAAAATGTAAATAAAAACAGAATGCAATGATTTGCAAGTCATTTAAATGCAACATTTGATTGAAAATATTACAACGACAACATATCAGACGTTGAAACTGAGACGGTGCATTGTTTTTTTTCCAAAACACATTCTCAGTTTGAATTTGATGCCAGCAAAACGTTTAAAAAAAGTTGAGACTTTGCAACACTATAGTGAGAATCTTTTGTGGTAGAAAGAATTGGGCCCCCACCTCTGTGCCTGCCATCGTGATCAACACCGCTGACCATCCCTTCAGACAGAGGTCCCCCAAAAAGCCACCCTTTAAACATATTACATGCAGCTTTCACACCCATTAACTCCTTTGAGAAAGGACTTCCTGTGTTTTTCATTTGTTGGGTGCGCCCTCCCACCAGTGTGTCCAAATGTAGGACTGGCTAGTGGAGGAGGATGGTTTCAAGTTAGTACAGGAAACTTAAGAAAATTGGACACTCTCCCACCTGACTATTTCTAATTCACTTGGAAATGTAATTTTAATGGCCATTTACCATTCTTTCCCTTGATGCACCCTGAAATCTGATCCCGCGTTACTACAAACCCCAATTCCAATGAAGTTGGGATGTTGTGTAAAACGTGAAGTAAAAGAGGATACAATGATTTGAAAATCTCATAAACCCACATTTTATTCACAATAGAGTATAGATGATATAAGACATTAAAAGTGAGACATTTTACCATTAGAAATACTAGCTCATTTTGAATTTGATGCCTGCAACACGTCTCAAAAAAGTTGGTACAAGGGCAAGAAAAGCCAGGAAAAGTAAGTGGTACTAATAAAAAAAACAAACAGCTGGAGTAGCATTTTGCATCTAATTAGGTTAATTAGCAACAGGTCAGTAACATGATAGGGTATAAAAGGAGCTGTAGTAAGAATAACAATGTAAAATTGCATATTTGTTTTTTACCATTTGACTCAATTATTCTAATTTTGCATATTGCATCTCTAGATTAGGATCAGTCTTTCCAATGAGCAAAATAAATCTTTAAATATCTGGGTGCTATTTGTCAATCAGGTAACAGTAGCTATTTCAAAGACATGGCAGTGACTAATCAATGTGAAATTTGCACGGCTAAGTATACCATGCGCAGTTATGAGGCATGAACTGGATATGGTTTGAAAAACTTTTACAATTTGTGTCCTAACTGCTCGAAAACTGATGATTACCTCATGCTGTTTGGACCCTGTAGCTACAGCTTGTAGTTTTACAAATTACAAATGGTGTCCTCACTGTCCCAATGTAGGACCCAAGCATAAACAATCCTACCACTTGTTAGCTTACATAACACTAAAGCCTGAAATAAACCAAGTGAGCTGCAGTGCTCATGGCACTATTTTTGAAGTTTGTCGCTGGTGAAAATTGATATTGTGGTAAATCATAGATGTTTTTTTCCAAAAACAAAATAATTAGTAAGGCCGGGCCTCATAGTATACTTTAGTTAATTGTTTGAGCATCCATTTTGCTTGGGCAAACTTTGAAATGAGTCTTCGTGTGCCGCTACAGCTGGCTATGGATGCTCAGAAACATATCATCGTGGAATCTCTGCTGACTTTACTGTCAATACAATTGGATTACACGCGGCATGTTAGAAAGTAAACAAAAGCGGCAAACTGCAGGTATTCTAAGGCGTTATACTCTCGGCATTATTACAAGAGATCAAAGTCACATACTAAAACCAAGACTGTGGACTGCTGAACTATCATTTTGATATCTTAAGAGCAATCCTAAAGCATGGTGGGCTGTCACAGCCAGCGCCCCTGTAAAGTGGGACAAGGAGAAAGTTGGGGTTTTTTCACCATGTCCCTTTTTATCCCCTTTAAATCTTTACAAAACTTGTAAATTCAAAATTCACAGTGGTGCTACAATTGAAATATAACATTTGTCATAAACAACCCAGACGAAATGACATACCTTTTGCCTGATGTCCTAACACTATCAAAATATCTGAAGTGATACTTTTGCATATTTTGAACATGCTTTATTGCACAAGAATACTCCCTTGGCTGAGTAACAACATCGCTGTAAGTCTAGTTTAAACCAGTTTAGAATCTTAGCAGGTCTTTAGCTGAATTTTCCAGCAGCAGGGCCACGCTTGCTACAGGCTGCAATACACAACAAAAACTGGTCATGGTGGGTGTATATGACTAGTTTTAGCAGAACTATGCAAGTTTGATTAAACTTTCTGTTGTACAATCTCTGCTGCATGCGACTGACTGATGGCTTTCATTGACATTTGTTATTTGTGGTCCAATTCACCAGATCAAAGTTTAAAATGGCCTTACCGTGGCAGATGGCATCCTTGGTGGGAGAGCAGGGCCGAATTTCCTCTTCCAGGCCTTCCTCGCAAACGGTGCAGGGCAGGCAGGGGTCAAGTGAGCTCTCCTGGTCTGAGAAAGTACCATCAATGCACTCAACGCACATGGTGTCGTGGCTCCCCTCGCAATCCGCCAGCATTCCGAAGCCTGGCCCACAGGACGTGCACGGCTCACACTTCTCCGTTAGGCTGTCCAGGTAGTAGCCATAGTCGCATGCACAGACAGCATCATTGGAGTCCGTGCACGGCGTGAGCATGCGGAAGAGGCCTGTGCACAGTGTGCATGGCTGGCACTCCTCCGTGTGGCTGTAGTTCTCTGAATATGTCTCGCCTGCAGGGACGGGGACAGTAGAGTCTCAAATACTGATAACTTTTTAAAAAATTAATCCTTAATGGCAAAGCAGTCTAGCCCTCTTCTAGGTTATCTAACATCCTGTGGGATTTCATTCATACCCTGACAAAGCACAATTCATCATGAGATTTCTCATTGAGCATGTATTGGTTGAATTCCGTTGGTATGCAAGATTATGGCAGAAATGGAACCCTACAGCGAGGATTAAAAAAAAAAAAAACTATGATTTCAAACAGTGATGGTAATTGTAGCTCGAAGGGGACAAATATATTGTCCACTAAAATCTGTACAGTTATCAAACATTGTCACCAACAGAATGGCAGATTCAGACAGCATTTCCTGATCAGTTTTACTAGCCTATACAAGGATAAAAGCATTAAGTCACTTGTCTAAGATATAGTATATTATACAGTATATTGTGATTTCAGTGAATTCTTAAAAACTTGAATTCGACCAGTTTAAGGATAAGTTTGCGATATAAACTTATCGCAATTTTGTTTTATTGGCTCTGAGTGCAATACCGCAATCTGTCACTGGGGTGGGGACAAGCTGAAGGATGTACACGGTACAACACTTATGAGCTCTAAACTATAATACTCTTAATGTATGAAATTGAATTATGAGGCTGATATTGTCAGAATTTGAATGCAAATGTGTGAAAACTGATTTCTACCGCGCAAGATCAAGCTCAACTAGCCTTCACTAGTTAAAATGAGCAGAGTTCACTTGGAGGTGCTTACGTGCGCAGGGACTAAACATGTATATACTCATCGCCCAGTCCATATTTATGTCACAAATAGTGTAAATATTGGATTTAACAAGAGTTGTCAGAAAGACAACAAAGCTCGCCAGGGCAAGGTTAAAGTTTTTCTGCACGCGGACGGACGCGGACACGGACGCCAGGGGTACGACAATAGCTCTCCGGACACATTCGTCCCGGCGAGCTAAAAATGATCTGGCCCTTCATTGCATGGGCTTATTGAATTTATTGCAATTTTGCAGAATTCGGTCTGCTGTGCTGACCAGTTAAATCTCACGTCAGTTATCAGTTCATCAACTGCTGATTTTTATCACTCATTTAGCAGTTGTTGTTATTTCTTATTGTAGTTTTTCCATAATTTTTCCTAAGTGCTAGTTTGTATAGATATTGTTTAGATAGGTAATAGTTTTAGCATTAGATTTTGTTAGATTGTAATTCTCTCTGTATTTAGCTTGATTTAAGGCAGTATTTAAGTCGTATCAAAGGGAGTATTTAATCATAAACAGTCAGTTCTCCTCAATTTCAGTTATTATGCTCAACAACAGTCACACAATTTAATGGTAATGTGGTGCTTTGTCAAATGCAGAGCGCTTAAAATGGGATGACAGGAAAAATGTGAAGCATTTACTCGTCAGATTTGTGACTGTCAGGCACTATGCTATGCTATGTTCAAATGTGTATTTAGTTGCACATTGCTTATTACCTCCGCCAAGGAGGTTATGTTTTCGGTGGCGTTTGTTTGTTTGTTTGTGTACAACATAACTCAAAAACTTATGGCCGGATTTTGATGACATTTTCAGGGTAGGTGGGTATTAAGTCAAGGAACAGCTTATTAAATGTTGGCATATCTAGGCCAAAGTACTGCTGAGATATACGCCAAAGTTCAAGATTTCAAGTCTTTCCAATGGGCTGGAGTTCCGATCGCCGTGCTTTTCGGTTTGCTGCCCCCTTGCGGAGGTCTGCGCTCTCTGAGTGCTTTTCTAGTTTTCAATGTGTTTACCACAGTTTACCACTGTGTAACATCATGTGTTACTCATTTAGCATTTGGGCACTTCGGACACAAGTTGATCAAATTTTGCAAGCAGAATGTCTTAAGCTGTGTGGTTGTGTCGGGGCAGTTTTGCCATATATTTTGCTTCACAATGCCCAGATTAATCCACCCACACTTTCTGCGGGTGTGTATTTCACATCCAATAAGTATGTGGTTTGATGTTTCCTTTCTGGAAAATATAAGGTTGTCCCTAGAGCAGATGACACCTAGATGGCAGCATATGTTCCTTCAAATTTCCTGACTTGACTGAAAAAGGTTATCCAAACGTTTTTCCAAGTCTTTGTCGTGTCGTCCAATACAGTTGGATGTACAGTTCTTAAGACTGAAGTGGTTTTCCCCATTGCCCTGTGCACACCTTGACTCACCAAGATTCTCAGTATCTTTTAACTACAACCCCATTTCCAAAAGGATGCTGTGTAAATCATAAATAAAAACAGAAGGCAATAATTTGCAAATCTCATAAACCCCACATTTTATTCACAATAGAACATAGACAACATATCAGATGTTAAAAGTGAGACATTTAACCATTTCAAGAAAACTATTAGCTCATCTTGAATTTGATGGCAGCAACACGTCTCAAAAAAGTCGGGAGTGGTGCAACAAAAGGCTGGAAAAGTATGTGGTACAAATAAAAAATAGCTGGAGGAGCATTTTGTAGCTAATTACATGAATTGGCAACAGGTCATGACTGAGTATAAAAAGAGCATTTTCAAGAGGCAGAGTCTCTCAGAAGAAAAGATGGACAGAAATTCACCAAACAGCAAAAAACTGCATCTAAAAATTGCGGAACAAATGGAGCTTGTCATAAATTCTGACAGGCCACAGAGTCAGCGTGCTAACATGGCGGAGCCGCTTCTCCTGCTGGAGAATCACCTGAGTGCACATGACTGTTATCTGACTTTGCTGTCTCATGATTGCTTGGCCAATAATATGCTGGCTTATTTAAGCTTTGGCTTCTGAAAAGTGAGTCCTCAGCACAAATGCTTAACAACCCTCCTCCTCCTCAGCTCCGCCCATCTTATTTCACCATCCTGTAATCCTGTTCCTTCATGAGTAAACTGCATTCAACAATATTTCTTCATGGTCATTGTTGCTATAGGCTCTGTCCTATGGAGTGGGGGTTGGTTGCAGTTCCCTGCCTTCTGGTCCTCACTTGGACGGGCAGGGATCACTCAGAACAGAGCCATGCCGCCAAACTCAATGTATGCTAGTATACTTTCAATATATATTCTCTTTGACAAACTAGTCCAATCAAAATTTCAGAAAAATGTTCCTGAAGGTAAAATTGAAAGATTTTGAAAAGTACGTAATAGCATCAAAAGACTCAAGATTGGAGCCCTCAGGCATGCCTGAAAACAGGCATGATTCTGCACTGGAATACGCTGCATAGGCTCAGGAACACTTCCAGAGATCACTGTCTGTGAACACAGTTCGCCGTGCAATCCACAAATGCAAGCTAAAGCTGTATCATGCAAAGAATAAGCCATATGTGAACAAGATCCAGAAACGCCACTGTCTTCTCTGGGCCAAAGTTCATCTAAAATGGACTGAGGCAGAATGGAAAACAAGTGGTCAGATGAATCAAAATTTTAAATTCTTTTTGGAAACCACAGACACTGTGCCGTGCGGTCTAAAGTGGAGAGGGACCATACAGCTTTTTATCAGAGCACATTTCAAAAGCCTACATCTCTGGTGGTATAAAGTTGCATTAGTGTCTATGGCATAGAGAACTTTCTGGAAAGGCATTATCAATGCTGAAAAGTATGTAGAGGTTTTACTAAAAGATATGCTTCCATCTAGACGCCTTGTCTCTTTCAGGGAAGGCCTTGCATATTTCAGCAAAACAACGCAAAACCACATACTGCATCCATCACAACAACAGGAGTGAGACAACATTCCTCTTCCAAAACTTCACCAGTTTGTCTCCTCACTTCCCAGATGTTTACAGACTGTTCAGGATCCCCTCTTCTTTTATCAACAGTGATAAACATGGCTCTGTCTCAACTTTTTGAGATGTGTTCCTGCCATCAAATTCAAAATGAGCTAATATTTCTTCATGAAATGGTGAAATGTCTCACTTTCAGCACCTGATATATTGTTTATGTTCTATTGCGGAAAAAATGTCAGTTTATGAGATTTGCAAATCATTGCATTCTGTTTTTATTTACATTTTACACAGCCTCCCACCTTTTTTGGAAATAAGGTTGTATATTACTCACTGTAGTGGGTAAAATGCCCAAAACCCTGCTGATTTGTCTTTGGGGAACGTTGTTTTCTAAGTGATGGTTTATAAGCTGATCCACCTGTTGGCAAATTTGCACAATCTCTTGGCCTGAACTCATCTTGGCCCCTGAGCGACCACACGTCTTCGGAAGCTTTCTGCCCTGTTTAAAATTATCTGTTCCACATCACTATATTATTCCTACCTATTCAGATCATTATTCATCCCGAATTGCCCCTAGGCCAATTTTTAGAGTCTACTGCAGTCATTAGATTATGAAATAAGCATATATTCTAATAAACCATCAAATTCTCAAGTTAAAGTATCAAATGGTGTGTATTTTTGTAGTGGTTTACACATAGTAGAGAGCTTCTGGGCTTTTCATTTCACTCCTTCTTTTGCATTTGCCATGATGTGCCGAATTTTTCAGTATTATGGCTGTAGATACAGCTGTACACAGCCGGCTGGCCTTTCTTGGCTCCAAGCTCAGAATCAGCCCCTTCTCAGACTAATTCCCCACCTCGCCCCCGCGCTCTCTTGGCCAACAAAAACTGGCCCAACACTCCACTCATGTCCCCACTGTCGCTCCCAATTTCTTGCGATAGAGTCTGCCTGGATTTGACAGAATGGCTACTCTTTTGCGGAGAGCCAGATTCCCTGAAAGATGAATAGCATAAAGAGAAGTTCATGGATTGTTTTTCATCTTTTTGCTCGCACCTGAGTGGTGTTTTTTCACCATAGCCTTTGGTATCCCTTTCGCAATCATTTCTGTGGTACAATATTCGTACTGCAGTCTACACAAATGTCCATTGTGACATGGACATTATAAAATCTGTCATAAATAGTCTACAAAACACACTACATTTGTTTCAATGGTGTCATGAACATTGTCACAAAACCAGCAAAGAAAATTTTGAACCTGCTTCATGAAAACAGAAAACTCCCTTGACTGAGTAATGACTGTTGAAAATACATTTTAACCGACAATAATTAGGATGTTTCAAACAGGAACAGTATTTTGTGACATAATCAATTTCCTTGCCACTTTTTTTTTTTTGTTGATAAATTTAACTTTGACACTGAAGATTCACATGCATTATATTACACAAGCACGTTAACATATTTACATTTAATGTGGGACATGTCATATTTAATAATTAGGATTGAGCTAAACAAATTCAATGTATGATAACGCTGGGCAACGCTGAAATCCAGCGCTCATACGAGCCTCTCTGATTCAGAAATCACAAGCAATACAGAGGCAGAATGTCGGGGTAAATAAGGCAGAATTTTTCACTAAACAAATAGTAGGTTAAAGTCCTGTATTGCTCTAGCTTTGCCGGAGGACCGGGCTTCAGTTGTCTTTCCCACAAAATTGCAAATATAGACTGCTTGCCTCCCTTTTTTCGAGTGATACCAACAAAGCAATATACTGTGCAATTCAATCATTTTGATTTTTAAATTGCATGCATATTTACTTCACGTCACAACAATATACATTTGATATGATAGGGAGCACAGTCCTGGGTTCATCCCCATCATCTCACACTGCACACAGAGAAGGTAAAACAATAATAACTACAGCTGAGTGTGAATGAAATTACAGGCCACACCACCAGGCAGCAGAGTGTCAATTGAAACTTTAAGAGAGCAATTGGTCAGTTGATTCAACAAATACCAGTCAAACTGAGTGCTTAAGGATATCTATGTAGGTGCAAAGCCTTTCTCATTTGCCGTTAAATTTACAGAAGACTGAGAATTATGGCGGCTCATCATTTACTGTATCAAGAACAGATTTTCAAAGCAAATGCCGTGTAGTCCTGAATAGTTTGAGGAGCTGAATGCCAGTCTGGGATATGGAGGTCTCTCTGTTAAAGAATAAGTAATAAATATTGCACGTTATTATGGAATTATGCCGGGATATAATTAGAAACTGGCTAAATTATGCAGCAGATGCTTTGAGCAGTTCTGGCGGTGGGGTTGCATAGGGTCCCACAGCAGGATAGGAAGAGGCTGCAGAACAGTGTTCATTTGTGTGGCTGCTCTTCGGACTTCACTGCCCGACGGGACAGGAAATCAACAGACATGCCCGTCCAGTGATGAGACAAAGCTGCGTGTGTATGTCGGAGTGTACGTGCGTGCAGTGGAGCAGTATGCGTGTGTGTGTGAGTGTGTGTCTCTGATATCAACTTAAAACCACAGACAGCTTTAGTCAGCTATGTTATATGTTATTTAGACACTGGAGGAGTAACAGATGATTGGAAGGAAAGCAACATAATGCCAATATTATATGAACGGGGACCGTACTGAGCCAGGGAACTTCAAGCCTTTCAGTTTAATATGTAGCGCATACAAAATACTGCAGCTTATCACTAAGACAAGTTGGAATTATTTCTTGAAAATTACATCCTGAGGGATAGCCATTGTGGTTTCTGCAAGTGAAGGTCGTTTCTGACAAACCTTTTGTAACTCTTTGAATAGCGCACTCGGACTAATGATCAGGGAAGGGCTTATGATATCGTTTACTTAGATTTTTATAAAGCATTTAATAAGGTACCACATGAGACTAATTAATAAAATGAGGGTGGAAGGAATTTCAGGAGGTATTTCAAAGAGGATTCAGAACTGGTTGCAGGGAAGAACACAGAAAGATTTCAAGACCAGGCTTGATACAGTAATAGATACAGTCTAGTCATTAGGTATCCATTGTGGGGTGCATTTAGTGGTAGGAAAATTGTAAGCCTTGTTGATTGGCCAGTTCTCTTTGCTCTGTAAAGTTAAAAGTGCTGTGCGACTTCGCGTGTATTTGCATGTGTAAGCTGTGCCACTGTGCGTGAGCTTGTGAACACTGTGTGACTGTGTGTGCATGTGTTAGTGGTGCTACTGTGCATGTGCTTGTGTAAGCTGTACCATTCTGCGTGTGCCTGTGTCAGCTGAGCAACTGTGTGTACCTGCATGTGAAAGCTTTACAACTTTGAGTGTATGTGCATGTATAAACTGTGCCACTGTGCATGTGCCAGTGTCAGCTGTGCGATTGTGCATGTATATATGTGTACAAGTTGTGCCACTGTACGAGTGCTTGTGTACTTTGAGTGACTGTATGAGCATGTGTAAGCTGTGCAACTGTGTGTGTATACGTGTGTAAGCTGTGTGGCTGTGCGTGTATGCCTGTGTAAGCCGTGTGACTGTCCGTGTATGCATGTGTAAGCTATGTGACTGTGTGTGTATGCGTGTGTACGCTCTGTAATTGAGCGTGTATGCCTGTGTAAGCTGTGTGACTGTGCAGGTATGTGTTTGAGCTGTTCGATTGTGTGTGTGCTTGTGTGCGCTGCGCAACTGTGCGTGTATGCGTGTAAGCTGTGCAACTCTTTGGTATGCAAGTGTAAGTTGTGCACTGTGCGTGTATGCGTGTGTAAGCCGTCTGACTGTGCATGTATGCATGTGTAAGCTGAGTGATTGTGCGGGTATGTGTTTGAGCTGTTCGATTGTGTGTGCGCTTGTGGGCGCTGTGTAACTGTGTGTGTATGCATTTAAGCTGTGCAACTCTTTGTGTATGCGTGGGTAAGCTCTGTGACTGTGCAGGTATGTGTTTGAGCTGTGCAATTGTGTGTGCTTGTGTGCGCTGCACGTCTCTACATGTGCTTGCGTAAGCAGTGCGACAGTGCGTGCGTAAGCTTTGAAACTCTGTATGTATGAGTGTTTGCTTGTAATAGCTGTGCACTCATGCGTGCATCTGTACGCTTTGTCACTGTTCCTGTGTGTGTGCAAGTGTATATGGGCAGTACAATTGTGGATCTACATGTATAAATTCATGTGTGAGACTGTCTTTACACCTTTGTGTGTAAAAGCATCAGTTTGTATGTGTGATTGGGACTATGAAGGTGAGTGTGAGAGAGTGTTTGGGTACAAGTATATGCGTAAGCGAGCACGTTTGCTTCATTTCTTACCATGTAATTACAGTATACCAGTGTGTCTGCACATGTTTTCAGGTATGAAATGTAAGGTTATTTGTATATATCTGTGAATGAGTACATGTTTTTTGTGTGCCTGGCTGTACATTTGTTTATGCTGCAGGAGGTGATAAGAGATAGGAAAGTTTCTAGAAAGTTCAGTTTGGCTGTAATGCAACGGGAAAAATTAAGAAGCGCCAGAGAGTTCGCAGTTCAACGCCGACTCGGACTAAGAGTCAAACTGACACTTTCTCTGGTGGAGAAACACACAGTCATATCTAATCCTGAGATCGTGAAGTGCTTGCGATGTGTTTAAATCCGTTCCTCTGCTGAGTGCAGGGAGGGGTTATGATTGCAGTGGCATGATTGAACTACTTGTGAGTGTGACAGCCACTTTGAAGAGTTCATGTTATATTACTGATCCATCATTCCCACAGCTGGGGTGAATTCCCACATGAGCACAGTAATGTGGCTAAACATGCTTAAGCATAAATATGTTTAAGCGTGTGTAGATTTGTGGCCGTGACAGCGAGAGAGGGATCACAGAGCAGATATCATGGGACGTATTGTGGGCTTGTGAAATCAGCCCTTCCAGAGGGATAGGCAAGACCGCGGCAACCAATGAGGGGTGAGCGAAAACATGATTGCTGAGCCACAAACCACAAACATGGTCAGTCACATCACTGCCCCTCTCCTGTGCATTAGAAATCCCTCCAGACACCCCCCACCCCACCCCCACCCACATCCATCTAACCCCCTTCCTACCTACTCTCTTCTGCATTGCCCCCCCCCCAACAACATTTTGGCCTTTGTCCATTACCATAACAGTTGATATCAATAATGCATGGTAGCATGTTCAGATGCTCCTGCAAGTGGCTACGGGTCCTCGTCTTCACTCAGTAAACACTAAGGCTGTGTCCAAAATCACTCACTACTCACTCTATATTGTGCACTATATAGTGGGTTCGCCATTTTCCAGGGCTGTCCGAATTGTTTGTAAGAACTTTTATCCCCTATATAGCGAACTCATTACATCCCACAATCCACCGCGAAATGTAATGAGCATCCGACAATCACGAACCCAGCTATACATCCCATCATGCATTGCACACAAACTGAAAAGCTCCGAAAGACCTGCGTTTAGCCAACGGAGTCTGAAAACAGGCACCAGACATTTATTAGCTTCAGGCGCAAAATTTCTAATTTTAAATTGGAAACCAAGCAGCGCAGGAGACTCGTTTTTTTACACAGGATATAAACGGACATTTAGGTTCTATTAAAACAAATTATGATGAGTTAGAGGACTAAAAATAGATGACGATATAAAAAATTTATGGGAAGTTTTATCATTTAAACCTCAATGGTAACATACACAGTGGGAAATATACTCCAGTTGTCAAAGAAATACGCCCAAATCCTTCAACTGAAGTTGACTAGGTGCCATTTAATTTTGCGACAGCTATGACCGTATTAACAGCTGCGACAAAACGAGCCAGGTAGTGTCCGAAAACGTTTCTTCCTTCTGCCAATGAGCTCAGTATATAGTCACATACACAGTGAGTCCCTTCATAGTGAGTAGGGAATAGTGAATGAGTGAGTGATTTCGGACACAGCCTAAACAGTATTTACAGGATAGATTCCTTACAAACCTAAACCCCAACCTGGTGACAAGCTAGCACCAGTTGACCTTTGATGGTGTGGTCATTTTGTTTAGTCAGGTAAGGGGTTTATTTTGGACTGGGAGACTGTTTTGGCATGTGTATTTCACTGCCCATCCGTCAACACATTCTCCATGCCTTTACACCACGTGGTTCTAAAATATCAATCCTTCACTGGCTATTACGGGCCCATTTTTCAAGGAGGACTTGGTTAACTTTAGTCACCAGCATGAAAATTGAGACAGAAACTGTGAGACCAAAAATCTGCCATCCCAATGCTATCAAACTCTGAACCCTGGCATTTCAATACGATGAAAGGCTGAGCGCTCTGTCAAGGCTTCACTTCAAACAACACTGAACAAAAGTATAAATTCCCCATGTCAATTTTTTGAGTTTTTATTAACAAAAAACTGGAACCGGGTTTCGTCTGTGAATAGCACTCTTCTCCAGCGTGCCTAGGGCCATCAAACGTGTGCGTTTGCCCATGCGAGTCGGTTCCGACGTTGTACAGCGGTGAGATCCAGACAATGGTGAGGACGCCGAGCGTGCAAGTTGGCATCTCGCAGGCGGTTACAGACTGTCTGTGGTGTGATGCATCTGTTGTGCAGACCAATGGTCTCATCCGCTGTGCGTGTCGCTGATCTGAGCAGATCCCGCAGGTGGACGAGCCGGATGTAGTTATCTTGTGCTAGTGTGGTCACACGTGGCCGACGTGGATGAGGTCGATTTGCAGTACTGCCCATCTGTCGGAAACGAACTCTCAAACGGCCTATCGTCCGACTTAACATTCAGCTGCACAGCGACCGCTCTGGTGGACATCCCTGCATCCAGCATGCCAATGGCACGTTCCCGCATGACCTGAGACATCTGAAGCATGATGACTTTTGACAAAATTTGACATTTTGGGGTGGCCTTTTATTGTCTCCAGTATAAGGAGTGTCTGGCTGCTGCTCATTCTGTCTGATCACCGTCTGGAAATGCCACACCCATGTACTGAGTGAAATCACTGCATCACTGAGCAAATGCTCACTGACAGAGAGATGGATTAAAAAATGGTACACAAATCAAGAGGAATATCCCTATTGTACAAGTAAAAGTCAGCATATGCTCACTTAGAGTTGTTAACTCCATGTGGCATTAATATTTGACATGGGGCGTTTATATTTTTGTTTAAGGTAAATATTGTGGTTAGTATGGGTCCTTGTGGCAACATCTAGTTTTGCTTTTATTTCAGAATAGTGCTCAACACTGAGCATTTATCAGTGCTTTATTTGTCAATCTTGCACTATAGGCCTTGGAATTTTCACCACGAGATGCTGGCGAACTGAATCACGTGTCCCGTAAAAAAAGGTATAAAATAAATAATGTACTGTTTGTCAAAGTGAAAGCAGACAGTAGTGACAAACAGTTTATTAACGGCAGACAATAGGCATGGTCAGATGGCCAGTGGTTGCAATTAGGCAGGCAGAATACAGCGCAAAATCCCAAAAATTGCAGTCAAAAATGGCAGGCAGCAGGTCTTCAACACGCAGAATAGAACAGCTGAGAGAAATGAACATTGGGGGAGGCACGAGGAAATAAAAATAATAATAATAATAATAATAATGATAACTGACATGAATTAGTTCAACAAACCCGAAAGTGACAAAGACAGCCAATATGCATCAACCAATTAACACTAATAGTGAACAAGACACACTTAAAGTAAGAGGGAACAGAAGCCCATGGATGGAGGAAACCTGGACAAAACACAGAGCCTAACACTACAGCAAAAAAAAATAAAATAAAATGCAGAAAAATAAAGAAACATGATCTGGATTGACAGCAGGGATGGGTAACACCATGATTGTTTTCTCTTTTATAGTGTCACCAGTGTAAAATTAAAGCTATTGATTGCTGGCAAACATTTGATATTGATAATAATGTGACTTAAATGAGGAGCCTGTGTTCCTTTTCTCACAGTCATTTTCACCCTATCGCACGTGTCTATGAGGTCCTGGTTGAACAATACTGCACACGTCACTTGTATTTCATTAGATTCAACTCACACAGTTTGGGACAGCAATATCTGGTATACGGACTGTGTTATGCCCCACATTTGCATCACTTGCATGGAATACATAATCGCTCGGATTTCCGGAGGCATCTTTCTATGAATAAAATTTATCCTCGATTTATATGCTAATTTTTAATTAATTCTACAAATATTAACCCCTTTGTGCAGAAGTCAAATCTAGCTATTTATGCAAAACTTCATCTAAACCTTCAAGATTTGAGCTTCACAGAGAGGTGGAAAGTGGCTTAAGAATCCATACTTCTAATTCATCATACCATTTAAACCTTTTCTGATTTGGGTCGTAATAATTTGTTTTAGAAACAAAAATAAACGTGGAGTGTACTTAGACCTGATTCATGCTCAAGAAGTTCAATGGTTTTTTTCATCACGTCAGAAAACAATTTTCCAAAGGTGAACAGTTTTCATCATGTCTGTCTGTCAATATGGCTGCGTGTGTTTGTGTGTGTATGTGTGTGTGTGTGTGTGTGTGTGTGCCGGAAACAAACTGACATAACAAGCATATACATTGCTATACAGTACCTGTCAAACCGCTAGATGCTGCAGTGTTGTAACAAACATGTGCCAAGTGGACCTTAAGTGCTGTGACAAGTGATATTATTTAGCTCTCATCTTTCTTTCGTCAATAAAAAACTGTCATTAATGAATATTTTTTGCCTTTTTTTTTTTGTCAAAAATATTAACACTGGTCATCACTTTGTACATTTTCGATAAACTAATTCTCATGTCAAAACATCAAATAATGTTTCGCCCTACTGTTGTCAGTACAGTCGAGGAAGAATGGATTTTTCAAATCAGTCCGTTTTAATTTTATGTACAGATGGGATTTATGGAAAATTCACCGCTCAAATTGTTCTCTGTGCATTGCTCAACAAGTACAATTAAATGAAATTTAGATAATGACATTGTGAACGAGCGCCTTTGTTGGCAGCACCTCCATGTACTGTTCCGCTCTCAGACAATAATAAACTTTTAAGGTTAATGTACGCTTAGGGTCCCAATATGTTTTGAATTGCCATTGATTTAGAGCTTTGTCTAGTTGCATTTTGGGGTAGTGTTACTCACTGTCCAGACACTGCGCGCAGACAGTCTGTTTGGCTCCACATTTCTGGACTACACCCTCTCCAGGCTGGCACTGCAAACAGCACTCTCCAGTGCGGGTGTATTGGCCCGACTCACAATCTTCCTGGGCGGCCAATGTCTCCATCTATAACAGCAATGGTAAAGGCATGAGACATCAACCACTCCGTTATTAACTTGCAGTTTTTTTTTGCCAGTTATTTTACTATAAGTTTGCAACAAAGTTCAGTGCATGTTAAGTGTCAACCTCAGTTCAATCTGCGCAGGACCCCACTAACAGTTAAAATAACCAGGAAACGATGTGCTAATTTAACTGTTAAATTCAGTCAGTTTATAACAGTGCATACGCTTGCACAAGCATTGCAAGCACACCCAAATATATCTCCACAGCAACCCCACAGACATGAGACCTCCCCAGGCATTTACAAAGCAACCATACAGGCGCAGTAAACCCATACAGTGTATGAGAAACACAGCCCCCAAACTCAGGAATTCATATGGAAACTGCAACCTCAACTCCAGAAGAGTTGGGACTTTGTGTAAAATGTAAATAAATATAGCAAGCAGTAATTTGCAAATCCTTTTCAACCTGTATTCAATTGGAAAAAGTACAAAGGCATAATGAGTAATATTTCAACTCGTTAACTTGAATTTAGGAAAATAATAGTTATTTCAAAGTTTGAAGTGTCTGCAGCATATTCCAATGAAGTTGGGACAGGTACATCTTGAGAGTTGTGGAAAAACCTAGTAAGCAACAAATGCAGGAGTTTGAGAATAGGACAGAAGACTGTATCCCTCTGCGATTAAGCTCTTTGGAACTGACTTTGCAGTTGTTTATTCATTACAGCATATGCAATATTGACTGAGGACATTTTTTGTCAGTATCTACAGCAATATGACCTACTAGGTTTTTCCATCCAAAAATGCAGAATGTCAATTATCAGCATGATAGACAAAAACCAATAAATTATCTAAAATGGTTCTTTATTCAAACTGTAGCTCTTAACCTATTAAATTCAAAACACAATAGGTCAGTCCTAAATCCCCAATAAGTGTTTTTGTTTCTTTCAAGAATGTCTTGCACAGCCAGTGCTCTGTGGGCACTGACCTGACAGATCATGTGGTATGTATGCTGCTTCAAAAATGTCTAATTCGACTTGCTAAGTTTTGCCATTACAAATAGTAGAAAAAAATTAAAGTGTAAAAACTTAGTGAGAAAAACTTACTAGGTTTTGCCACACGAAAAATGAAATGCCAATACAGTTCAGTTGGTCAACAGACCAAGATCTCCATTGTCCTATTTCGCACGATCATGCCTATCAACCATTCACCTAAAATTCAGACCAACAAGACAAGCACTGGATTGCTATCATACTGCTAAATCCACTGGTCAAAGAATAATCAGGAAAAGCACTCAGGACTACTGGAACACGTTGTGCTTTTGCATAACAACTGTATTCTGATAATATCAAAGCCATGGATGGGGCCATTAAGTCACTCACAGGTCCAACCACTCACACCTTTGGACTCCTCAAAAAGGATGGAACAGCCAGAGATGACAAATTACAGAAGCTTAACCATTGCATAGAACACTAAAGTAAACTATACTGATCTGAGAGCAATATCTGCCATGAGACTCTTGCCAACGCCCCAGACTCTTCACCTCTGGAGTATCTTGATTCCAAACCTGAACTACAAGAGGTGATAACTAGAATGTGTTTTAACTCGTAAAAACAGACGTCTCCCCCCCGGGCACCCTTCCCTTCCTAACCCGCCGGATAGACGGACAGGCACAGGCCACAAGGCAGCACTGCAGGACCTGAGTACTAAGTATTCACGGTTTGGCAAAGATTATGCAAACAATGTTGGAGTTATGCGTCGGACAAAAATTTGGACAGATAGACTGACAGACAGGCACATACCAAAAGGTACCACTACAGGACCTGAGTAGTAAGTATACAAAGTTTTGTTAAGATCATGCAAACGGTTTTGGAGTTATGCTCTGGAAACAAAGTGGGAACGCGAATGCGAACAGGAACTCGAATGGGAACGGGAACCCAGCCTAAAACAATATGTCATGTCAGACATGATAACAGTGCAACGTCAGACCTGAGGAAAGACAGCAGTAGGAGATGAAATATTAGGCGAACTACTTCAGTCAGACATGCTTCCACTGGCTAATCACCTTATCAACTCATTTTGAAATGCTGGACTTCAAAGACTGCCCAACAATTTTAAAGATACTAAGATTATCACTATGTTCAAGAAAAAAGGCAACCAATGAGATTGCGACAACTATTGTGGCATTTTCAGTTCTGAGTGTCACAGGAAAGGTACTAATCTGAATCTCAGTCAAACTTCAAGACATAGCAGATGATGTACATCGGTCCAAGTGTTCACTCAAGGACATAATTTTTGCTGTCAGACAGCCGCAAGAAAAATCAAGAGAGCAGCAACAGCCACTTTACCTTGCCTTTGTCGATTTAACAAAAGCTTTTGACCTGCTTGACAGGGAAGTCTTATTTCTCATCCTTCAGAAAGCTGGCTGCCCTCTAACTCTCCTCTCATTCATCAAATCATTCTATGAAAGAATGACTGGCAGAATCCACTCTGATGGTGAAGTGTTATGTTCCAGACCAGAAATCAAGTGCAGAGGCAGAGTCAAATCCAATCGGTTGGTTTATTGACGGTAGAGCAGTAATGATTGGGGACGGAAGCCCAGTGGAGGAGGTGGGGACAGGACCCCAGAGGTAGAGAGCAGGTGAAGGCTGGGCTGCCAATCACTGGCCAGTGGCTTCCGGGATAAGAGCCAGGTGGGATGTACACTTCACCTGAGCCAAACTTTCCCATAGGAGGAGGGAGTAGCTTCAGGGGAACTTGGTTCCAAGCCTGATGACCAAAGAAGGATTGGGAGCTTGTTTGACCCTTTAACTTCCAGCTCAACCTTTTGGTGGAGCAAACCAGCATTTTTCCATTGCTTTTCTCTTCCTGAGGAAGTTAAAAGGTTAAGAAAAACTGGACATTTAGACTTAGAAAAGTTGACAAAAACGTGTCCCAGTCGTGGACCGTGATTAGGCTTGGGGGCTTGTTCCTATTTAACTGGACAGAGGAACTGACAAGAGTTGGGATAATTTGAATACCATCCCAATCCTGGACCCTGAATAGTCTTGGAAGCTTGTTCAAGTTAACAGAATAAAGATGACAGCTTCCACAAATTTCTGTCATTAAAGACTACTTTACATTTAATAAAGTCAAAGAGTTTTTACTTGGAGTACTGAGCGGTTTTAAGCGCAAATAGCGTATTGCAATCCAGCAACTTGCAACTGAAAGCAGGGGGTTTAAATACACACCACAGAGCCGTCAGGAAGTGACAATGAAATGAGACTCAGCCAGGGAGGGGAATACATACAAGATATGGACCAATCAAAAGAGACATACTTCTAATAGACATGCAGGTTGTTGAATAGGAGGAGAAATGTAAGGCATTCAGGCAAGGGCTGTGACAGTGATGCTTCACACAAATTTTCTATGAGCAGAGAAGTAAATAAAAAAAGGCCAAGTCTTAGCTCAGACCCTCTTCGGTTTTTATTTCTCATATCAATTCAAATATGCCTGTGACAAACTAGACTGAAATGTAAGGGTGTCTCTACTCTCCCTTGATGAAGAAACTTTTTCAACCAAGCTCCTGTCAAAGCCAAAATGAAAACAGAAGATATTACCGTCAGAGAGCTGCTCAGTGCAGATCAACTACAGGCTTCACATGACAGCTTCTCCCACTCGTGATGCCTTTTGACCTAAAATTAGTCTCAAGAATTCATAATTTTACCATCAACAATATTACTGTCAATGATGTTAAAAAATATCTTCACTCTACCATAACTTGCAAGTCTATTCTAGATTAAGAGATTTCAAACAGATTAGAGAGAGCAGCTTCCACACTGGTCATCTGGCAAAAGCATGTCTCGTAAAACAAGCGTATGTCAATACACACAAAAGTGAGGGCCTATGAAGCTTGCATTTTGAGCATTCAGCTCTTTGACGCCAAATGCTGGCCTAATTATTGGCATCAAAAGCTTTGTCTAAGTGCCTTTCATACCAGATGTCTGAGATTCATCATCGCTATTACAAGGACAGACAAAAGAACTAATGAAAAGCTAATTTAAAGACATAGTAATCTGAATGACTCTTCTGAAAACTGATGTTTATCCACCTTTGGTGGGCCGGACATGTAACTGCAATGCCATTTACTTGTACAACTACATCTCACTCTATATTACACAAAGAACCGTAAGAAGCGTTGGTAATTTAGTAAATCAATTATTATCACTTGCAGCAACCAAAGTGCAACTGCACTTCCCCTCAAATGTGGCATATTCTTTTGAATGAAACATTTTAATTAAGTGCAAAAAATTAGATAAAATACTAAAACGGGAGATGGAATTCAGTGAAAGCCTTGGATTAATTCATTTAAATTTTTCAATTTCCATCCCTGCAATGTCACTATTAAGTATTTTGTAAATGTTGCTCATTGGTTATCGCTTTCATTTCTTCATACAACGTAATTTCATAATAATTACAGATTCATATATTGGTTTTGATTTGTCAGTAAATGAATTGTGTGATTATCAATAAAACAATCTTGAACATGAAAAGTTCCAGACCAATTATGTGTTTTAGGGTCAGAGGCTCAAAGCAAATCTTGTAACGCCAGTGTTACCACTAGGGGGTACATTGGGCTTTAGGAAATTAACCCTAGTCCTGCCTCTAAGCTAATGCTTATCATGCCAGCGTACAGGGAGACACCTAATGGGGAATCATATATATTAACCACCGGCACTCAGGGAAATGAATGTGGGTCCTCTATATATCAGTGACCAGCAGGACTAGGGTTAATGCAGCTCAAGACCACGGCAGACGTTTTTGAGCAGGTCGCCGATAGCTGTCAGAGTGGTCCATCTCCTGCTTGGCTCCGAGAACATGATGTCCATCATTTCCAAGAATATGAAAGATGGACTCGTTACAGCACTCTTTTCTGCTTTGTGTCAGTCAATTTCAGACTGAGCTCAAGCCCAATAGAGTCTTCACATGCATTTCATAATGCCATGAGGAACTGGGTTTGCTTACACTCATCTTTTGAAGTATTTACGATCCCATGTGGTTTTAACCATGACAGAAGCATGTCAGTTCTTAATGTAGTTCCACCTGCGGGCTGGAAGGTCATGTGCATTTCTCCAGATTATCTTCACTTTCTCTTCACTTCTCTAGAATTTTTTTTTTTACTATATTACGGACGGTTGGTGGTAAAATCCCTGAATTGCGAGCAACTGCATGTTGAAAAGTGTTGTCTTTAAATTATGTGACTATTTCTTTATGCAGCTTTTGGCAGAATGGTGAACCTCAAACCATCTTGCTGGTACAACTGTGCCTTTTGTGACAACTCATATTATACCCAGTGAAATATGAATTTGGATTGTAGAAATAGGTGTTTTTCTGAAGATTTCACTTTTCCAGCCTTTCCATTCCTCTGTAACATTGCTTTGGAAGGTATCTTGGGGAATGGGAATTTGTGCATACTTCCAAAAATCAGAGCAGTTGATGAGGTGAAGCTTCATTATTTGAAGCCAAGCAGCAAAGCTCCGTATGCACCCTACTGTGTTTCTACCTCCTGTTCTTGGAATTCAAGCAGCGAAGCTGCGTAGGCACCTTATTGTATCTCAACCTTTCTTTATTCATCTACTGCTTATGGCAAGGCTGTCCCTAGGACTATATGGAAAAAGTTTTGAAATTTGGCACACAAATTGCATTTGTTGAAAAAGATCAAAAAAAATTCAGAAGCCACAAATTTTGTCCTATTTTCACCTCCATTTGTACAAATGATCTGCATAACAAAACACAAAAATCTGTCATATGGGCTTTTCATTTTCAAAAGCATTTACCAGTTACAGCCAATAAAAATTGGAGGCGATGCTTTAGAACAGGAAGTGAGGTCACATATGAGCAACACTTAGATGTACATCACCACATCACATCACACAGATGTCAAACACTACACAAAAACTGCCACCAAAACTGCATTATTATTGCACATCCCCCACACACAAATCTTTGACACCAACATGGCTTTTTTCTCCTTCGGTTCCTTTATTGTTTATTCTTCTTACATTTAATTAAAAATAACAAAAATAAGGCCTTAAAATATAAATTATCTTCACAAAATTAATATTTAACTCAAAATGTGTAACTATTTTTGGATCTGGACAATTAATACTTTCTGCAGCCTCCATGTACCAAGATAACAGCTCTGACTTGTCACTCATAACGTATAATGAGGTTGCAAGAGACAAGGAAGACATGGGGCCAGTCCACCATGCAGAATCTAATCAAGTCCTTTAAACTCCTGGGTCCACATTTATAGGTTTTCATCTGCAACTTGTCCCAACTTGAGTTTAGGTCAGGACACTGGGAAAGACGTAAGAACCTTGACAGTGTGGTCAGTGAACTATTTTTGCATTTTGCATATAACCATTTTCTAGGCATGCTTTGGATCACTATTCAGTTGGAAGATTCAACCAGGGCCCAGTTTAAACACTGAAGCAGATGGAATCCATGATGCCATGAATCCAAACAAGTTGTGTGGGTCCTTGAGGACAAAAACAGCACCAAAAAATCCACGATACTTTTTCTCAGTTGGGATGGGATTACTTATGAAGTTGATATCTTTGACTTTGTCAAACTAATCTCTGAGGGGTTTTACCAAAGAGCTCTACTTCGATCTCATCTGACCATACAGCCCCAACCCACTGGAATTTCCAGTACCATCTGGCAAACTGATGACACACGAGTTTTCTGACAACAATAGAGGCTTTCTTCAGGCGACCCGTGAAAACATTTTTAGTCGTGTAAATGGAGTCTGATCATAGATATGGAGATTTTCTGACCACAAGATGTAACTAGACATTCCAGTCAGCCGCAACGACATGGGTGTTGCCCCCGAAAGCCAGGTTCTCTCCTTTTTTTGCGCATTATTCGGCCAATACTGTTCCTTTGGCAACCAAAATCCATAGGTATCATCACCTAGTATAACACTTGTCCATACCAAATATGAAAGTAATTGGTCAGAAATTACAGCCTGTACAGCGCCCATAAGGAAGTGTCAACGGATGTGGATGCAGCGATGGCGGCGGAATGAATGCACAGTAGCCGCTCGGCTATAATTATGTAATCCCCTAACAATGATCTTTGCAGTTTCTTTTACAACTTCTCAAGTGGATTTGTGACAGTGCCACGTGACTCAAACCTCTTAATTTTTGCCCTGTCAGTCAACAACTTCCTGTCACATGATTGCTTTAATCTTTCATCTTAACAATGGAGATGGATAACTAATGGAAATAGTCCTGTGTATCAACGTATATTTTTACCCCATGGCAAGATGAAGTCATTGGAGGATTAACTGCAAACACATTTTTCTCATAGCCTTTTTAGCTACTAGTTACCCAGGGTGCCGATGGTAGAGGAGGACACAGCATCTCGAGCTGCCACCATTTGCTTTTCTCATAGAGCATTAATTTGTTATCTGAGTAACTAGAATTGACAGCATCCCAAGATATAACTTGAATGTGCAAGGATTTATGATAGATGAACTCACAGACATTGTATAAATTGGATAAAATGGCATTATGCCAGTCTGATCAAACAATTCCCAGTCCGGATATCCATAAGTAGTCGAACTACAAAATCTGATGAATCGGAAACCACACTGCAGGAGAAAGCTCATTTGCTTTTGTCACTTTGCATTACTTGAAAGATATTACTGTCACTGTAATTTATATTTTTCCTGTTCTTAAAAGAGAAGGAATCCACTGACATGATTTCCTGATTTTATTTCCCTCAGAAATGCCCGTACAAGTCAATGAGTCCCCAGACCCATGAGCAGTTTGGGCATTTCATCAATCCTATTACATGATGGGCCTGAGTAAGTACTATTGTACATAACTAAGAATAATTACACTACACAACAGTGCCATCTCTATCCCTGTTCCTCTAATGATTCTCCGCTCTGCTCACTCTCATAATTCTCCTTTCAGCTGTCACACACACACTTGCACATATGGGCACACTGTCTTTCCCTCACAAATGAAGAAGTGTCCTCTTCCTCCACCTCACAAAAGCAAAGTGCCCGATGCTGTAAGCATTACTAAATGTAAACTCATGAGCAAAAAATTGGCCATGCCCAAAATGGCTAGATATTAAGCCTGTAATGGTCTTAACAACAAATCATTGGAGAAATTAGGGGAGAATTCAAAAGGATTCAGGAAATGCATTCCTGAGACTTTCTATGCCACTATTTACTCATTAACTTACACTGCAGTGAACTGCTTTGGAAAAAGCTGGAAACTGCGTAATTATGAAGCTGAGCCGGTTCCACTGTTAAAAGTCATTAGAGGGTATCGCCAATACGAAAAAAATGCCTAGATGTAGCGCTTTCTTGATACATCCGGAACTCATTCACTTCCGGTACGTGGTTGAGATCACGTTTATCGTTTACCATGAGCTAGCTACAGATTATTAGTGTACACATGCATAAATATATACGGTCATTGTGTGTATAAGTTTCTCATCCAGGGATATTTCTGAGGTTTTTTCCACTTATTTTCGTTCTACGAACACATTGCAGCTTCACAGGGATGACCCATTTAAACAACTACAGTTCAGTTACTGTTGGGCTCTGCAAAGACCGGAAGCGACTGGGTGACCAAACTCTCCCCTGATGCATCTGAAACGGGGGGCGAATGCAAAATCTGGGCATTTTTTTTTGTATTGGCGATACGTTCTATTAATGCTTTGGAGTACAGGTGGCTCCAGCTGTTGACTCACAATAAGGAGGCTCTGAGTTTGAGCCTCAGATAGCCTGTGCCTTTCTGCGTGCAGCTTGTGTGTTTGTGTGGCTTTTCACTAGACTGTCTGCCCACCCCCAAAAAAAAATATGTCTATAGGAACACTCCAAGCAAGGCTCCAGACTGGGGCTGTGGCTTCAGAGCTGGAGTTGGTCCCCAGGCACCGCAGTGAGTTTGCATTCTGCTCCTAAGTAACTAGAATCTGTAGAGGTCAAATGACCCCACATGGTTCAATGAAAGCAAACGTTAGGAGAATACTATTCACGTATTTGTATTTATGATCTACTGGCTGGACAACTGTTAGCTTTTATTGTGTGGCTGCACTTAATCCACCCTGAAATGCCTTCAACTTGTGCAGGTTAGGACTATAACTGAGAAATGTGAACAGAATAACCCAGAGCCCAAATATCTTCATTGACTACCGCTCAAGTTTAAACTGAATGTAAAATTCTAGTGCTAACATACATACAAAGCTTTCAATGACTTGGACCCAGAGTACCTTGGTGCTCCTCTCATTCCTTACTCCTCTTTAAGATTACTTCATTCTCAAGGTGATGATTATTTGAAGTATATCCAGAGTTATGATTGGAGGTAAAGCCTTCTCCAACAAAGCTCCAATTCCATGGAACAATCCTGAGCTTCAAACACACTGTCTTTAAGAGCAGGCTCAAAACATACCACCTCAGTCAAGCCTATATTTAATTAAAGATATGTTGTATCTATGTGTGGCTGCTGAGACTGACTAAAACCTTAGTCTCTGGGTAGGTCCAAATGGTATTGGAAGCCAGTATTACATAAATCCATGGGAAACTAGTGGCACTGAGCATGCATTAACGATGCCTGCTGGGTGAGCTACAGGCTTTGTCACCTTGGTGATCCACGTGGTACTGAAAGCTTGTGTTAAGTAAATCCATGCGATACTGGTGGCACGGAGAATGCATTAATGGTGCCAGTGAGGCTCGCTACAGCCTTAGTCACTGGGCAGGTCCACGCAGTACTGGTGGCTACTGTCAAGTGAATCTATGTGGTACTGGGGGTACTGAGCATGTGTTAACAGGGCCAGTGAGGCTAGCTACAGCATTAGTCACCACGGAGGTCCACATGGTACTGTTGGCTCATGTTAAGAACATGCTGCTGGCTTTCTGTGCAAGGTGAACTAGGAGCATATTAGTCATACAGCCTGGTGTATGTGTTGGGCATCTGAGGTACGCTAAGTGGATGGAGGAGGGGTTCTAGACAACTGTTTCTGGACCACATGATTTTGGCTAATTGCCATATACTCTTCTGGGTAAGCTGGAACCTGACACAGGACATCATTTTGTTTAGTATGCTGATGATTTTTCCAGTGCCTAACCTCCCTTCTTTTGTCATCTTTCAGAAATCCTTTCCCTCCTATGCTCTGAGTCCATGGACCACTCGAACCCTGTCCCTCGTTGTGCGGTCGCTGGCTGTGGCTGTCCTGCTGCCCTGATCCAGTTCAGCCCCATCCTCGCTTCGCCACCTCCAAGAGCTACAGATGCTACCGCACATTTTTTTTTTTGAGCTTTTCAATGGACTTTAATCCAACTTTCATTAATTAGCTTGCCAGCAGAGGGTTGGCTCCCCCATAATGGCCTGGTTCTTCCTGAGATTTCTTCCCACAGGGAAGTTTATTCTCACCTGCTTGAGGATGTTTCTCCCGACTGGGCATTTTTTCTTTTTTTTTTTTTTAACCTCATTTGCTATTTTCGGGATTATGCTGAACACTGCCATTGTTTACACTGAAAAGCATCTGTAAGACAGTCCTGTAAAAAGAGCTAAACTGATACAGTTGGATCAAGAATAGTTCAGAAAGATTTGCTTCCCACAAATGAAAAGTTATTTTCTTAATAATAACAACCAGCCACTATTTTTCAACTCTCTGTAAAAAGCTGTCAAAAAGTTCACCCACAAGTCTTAAACATTTGAAAAAATCAAAGGGAAGATCTATCCCATACTAAGTCACTTATCTAATTGTTTATTTATTGCCAATATTTCCTAACCGATGATTTACAGAACTGTTTCAAAGGTATTTGACCCCTTCCAGATTACTTCTATGTTTGCCATATTTGTCACACTTTAATGTTTCAGATCATCAAAATAATTTTAATGTTACACAAAGATAACCCGAGTAACCACTAAGTGCAGTTTTTAAATGATTTCATTTATTGGAGGAAAGCTTCCCAACACTACCTGGCCCAAAGTGAAAATGTAATTGCTCCCTTAGTTCCTTAATGAACCAATTAAGAAAATTTAATTGATATCTAGACACATCCAGGTATGATTACTGCCAGCCTTCCAGAATCTGAACATCATTTAAATAGAACCTGTGAGGCAATTTGATGTAGGCAATGAACAAATTTAAGAACAAATGAGAAACAGAGAAAAAAGTTACTGACATCTGTCTGGAAAGGATTTCAAGGCCATTTCTAAGGTTTGGGACACATTGAACCATGATGAGAGTCATCATGCACAAATGCAGAAAACTTATAACTCTTGTAAACCAAATTCCTCAAAGAGCACATCGACAACTCTTCCAAGAGGTCACAAAAAACAGCCCACACTAACATCTGTTGGCCGCACTTGCCTCGGTTAAGGGTAGTGTTCATGACTCCACAATAAGAAAGAGGCCGAGCAAAAATGGCAATTATGGTTTACCTGCCTGGAAAAAACCACAGCTGACCAAAAAGAGCATGAAGGCACTTCTCGAATTTGCCAAAAAAAAAAAAAAAAACGAATCTTGATACCCCCCAAGAACTTTGGGTTAATATTCAGTAGACTGATTAGTAAAAAGTGAAACTTTTTGGAGGATATAGGTCCTATTACATCACGTGTAAAGCTAACTTGGCATTCCACAATCAGGACATCATATCAATAATCAAATATTCTGAGGGCAGTGTGATGGACTGGGGATGCTTTGCTGCTTCAGGACCTGGGCCACTTACCATAATTGATGGAACCATGAAGTCTGCCCTGAAGGAGAAGGTCTCACCATCAGTTCATGACCTAAAATACAAGACAGCGTTTCCCCTACAATGATACAAGCCTGGCAGGCTGCCAGACTTATACGAGCCCCCGCCTGGCCAGCAAATTCTCGAAGGTAAATTTTTCGTCTTCACGCATTGGTTTGAAAATCATTAATATGTGCTTGGGAGTGGTTTGTACACTAGCGGTCATTTTTTATTTCTGTGCTCTGCCAAAGTTTGCAGCACAGTAGCCCCTCTCCAAAAGGTGAAGAACAATGCCGTAAAACAGCTGCCCATAAAATTCTTTGCTGCTGTCACACTGAGACCCACTTAAAGTGCCTACTGTTGTCTTGGAGAGCTTCAGATGCAGCCAAATGAAGGGATTTCTCTTCCAGATTGTTCAAAGATGAGGTTTCTGATATTCCATATTTCTCCTGTAACTACAATGCATCCATCAGTTATTTTAATTGTTACCTAGGCCAAGAACCCGCAACTTCTAGGAAGCTGTATTTTAATGAATTAGCCTAATGCCAATCTAAGCCATGGTATTTAAGGTTTATGGCATTGCACTGATGCTTTAACAGCCTTCATATGGAGTTTCATTGCAACCTTTATCAAAGAAGTGTGGTATTTCAACTTGAGAGCAGACATATCTATTTCATGCGTAGATTTTGTAAAGTAGTCTTCCCCCAAAATTCTGCTCACACACTCAGATAGCCCTTGCTTGCTCTTGGATTTGCGCTGCTTCTATTCAAACTGTGTGCTTACAATCAGATCTGTCACTGCTTGGACAGATTTTGTGTGTGCCATCGGCGGCTGCTGGGATGGATTTCTTGTGCGCAGCCTTTTCTCCTCACGCGCAAACTGCTCCTGTATGCTTGGCACATTTCTGCTTGTGCTTAGAATTGTTTTGTGACACATTCCTGTCAAAAGGCACTAATAGAATGCCAGGTTTTGTGTTGACCAATGAAATTATCCCTGCCTTGTTGCAGGCCCATTCGTTTTACAGTTCACTCGATTATTAAGCAGGTTCATATGGTCCAGCCATTGACTGTATAAAAAGATGGACGCAGCACTGTGGCCTGAAAAATGAAGCCCATGCGGAAGTTCTGTAAAATGGCATTCTATTTAATGGCCAGCAGTTGGCGACCTTGGTGGTTGCAGAAATTAGTTCAATGCTATAGAAGTCTATGAGAAAATAACCATACTTTCCCACCTGATTTTTCATTTAAATAATTATATTTCACATTATTTTCTGGTAGCTATAGCAAGTTTCAAGTCTCCTTTGATATATCATGATGTTGATTTTTGCAAATTATGGATTTTAAATGAAAAAATGCGTAAATTTTGTAGAATAACGGATAAAGCCAGAATATCCTTTAGGGGTGTGGCTATCCTCTGGTCCGCATCCGATACGGTCAGTTCCAGAGCCACGGTCCTTCCCTAATGTTCAATACACGCTCTCGTCCAATAGAAATCACATCCGGTTTCAAAATGACAACATGGCGCAATTCAAATTGCCAAAATCGAGGCTTTCGTTATGGTATGCTGAAGCCAATGGGCGACGTCACGGTGGCTTCGTCCATCTTATACAGTCTGTGGCTCCAGCCCTCCTGGGCTGCATCCATACTTCCATTGCTTTCTTCACAACTTTAAAATAAAAAGACAGTATATATTTATATTCCAGTGCCCATACTCTTATTTTACCATTATAGCTACATATGAAATGTTTGTTTCCAAAGTGCAATATATTCATTTTACCCACTTTCAGTAAATCAGCTTTTTCTATGTTGGCGCCTTTTGCATTTTATAGGAAAACACAAACTTTGACCATGAAAAAATACACCTTATAGTATGAATTTCTAAAAATGGATTTTTGCACCATGTGTAAGAAGCACAGAGCTATCGCTCTACGGTATTATCTCATTTTTTGCAATTTTGGCACTTATTCCAATTTGGAAACAATCTTGTCATATAACAGTAGCTGTATGACAAACTGGGGCTATTTGAGTGTAAGAGCAGAATTTTTGGGGAAAACTTTGCAAAATCTATGCCTGAAATCGATATGTCTGCTCTCAAGTTGAAATACCTCACTCTTGAATAGGGAAAGGAATGAAACTCCATATCTTCAAAACTAACTCAAATGTTGTCATCATGGGCAATTAAGTGTATATATTTTTTTATCATTTTTCTCTGAAAAAACTGCTTAGTAAGTCAATCTGCAGAGAAAGAGGGGAGGTATTTCAATTTGATCTCATCCTGCAGTTATTTTTATTTCACTGAATGCAACAATGTGCCAAAATGTGTGCGGTGCTGTCTTGACTTATTCATAAAGAAAATATTAAGACCCTTCATTATTCTTCTTTTGTGATCTCCAGAAAGCATTTTCACGACTTTGAATACAAGGCTTAATTTGCAGCTAACAATGAGTACAATACATTTTGCAATGAACTCACCAAGATTCCATGCCTCTGTGATGAAGTGGCGTTTGATATTAACCAAACATAAATTGTTGGCAACCTGCTTCACCGTCAAGCTAATCGCCACATCCGAGTTACGTTTTTTCGGAGGGAACAACAAGGCCTGAAAAAAGATTATAGGAAAAACACTGCAAGCGCATTTTGGCTCGGCAGCATGACAATGATCTGAGCCACACAAGCAAGTCCACCCCAGACTGGCCCTTAGGAAACAAAAGGTGGTTTTTGAGCGGACCAGTAAAAGTCCTTACTTGAATTTGATTGAGATGCTGTGGTATGACTTTAAACAGGGGGTTCATGTCTGAAAGCCCTCCTCTGTACCTGAAATAAAACCGCTGTGCAAAGAAGAAAGGGCTAAAATCCTTTGATTTAAAAGACTCATTGGCAGTTACTGCAAATGTTAAATTGCAGTTGTTGTCATGATAGGGTGACACATTAGGCATATGCTACACTGCCCGGCCAAAAAAAAAGTTGCACACTCAAATATTTAGTTGGAACCCCTGTGGGTTTGATTACTGTGCATATTTGTCTCGTCATTGTTTTGACAACTATATGCAATGCCAGAACATTTATTTTTGATCAGAAATGCCATAATTTTTGGCCGAGATCTTGTCTTCTCCACGTAATGGTTGAACCACTCGGTGGTCATTCTTGAGCACATCCTAATAACTTTTAATGTGTTTAAGGTCAGGACTTTGTGGTGGCAAATTTGTCTGTGAAAATGATTCCTCATACTTGTTTTTGTCATTCATGGTTTTCTTTGCTAAATACAGGCCAATAACTTGCCTGTTCTGAAATACTGTAACATCTTTTCCACCATCAGGGGATGTGTCTTCCGACGTGATTTTTTTAAGAAATGAGTAGCAACGTGCTTCATCAGTCAGGGTAAAAATGATTATTGCCAGCTGAAACATATGAATAACCGCAATAATGATCCAGTTATAAAATTTGTTCATTAATTTCCAAACGGTGACTTTTTTTTTGGCCGGGCAGTGTATATGCTATGCTATTAGGCATAGAAGGGCAAATATTTTTTTCACAGGGTGATATAGGTTTTGAATAACTCCTTACCGTTAATAAATAAAATGATCAGTTAAAAGCTGCATTTTGTGTTTGCTGACATTGTTTTGCTCATTTTAAAATTAGTTGGATGATCTGAAACATTTTAATTGAGAAATAAGCAAAAACAGAGGAAATTGGGAAGGGGGAAAATAGTTTTTCACAGCACTTTTATTAAGATTATTAATAGCGTAATTTATATTACATGTTGTCCCTTTCACACATCCAAAACTTTAGTGCAAACATAAAGCCCCTCCAAACCCGCCACACCCCCCCACCCCCACCCCCATAAGTATACATCATTACATTCTGAATCCAATCGCAGAGACCTTCTCATTGCTTAATGAATTCTGTGAACTGTTTGATTTTATGCCAGGTCCGTCTCTTCAAAGCAGTATTGCATTTAAAGAGTAATTACTTTTTCAATGCATTGAATTTGCCAGAGACACATTGAACTAAACTATAAGTTTTGTTGTCTTTATGTCACACAAAAAGTGTGGTCTTTTAAATCTGCTGGACTATTCAGGAGCAGAAACACACTTGAAGTCCCCAGTTACGACCTTACTGATACTGAGGGGTTGTTGAGGTCTCAGGTCACATGACTAGGAAAATAGACTCCGCACCACAGCTACATTTTGACCTTTGCAGCAATTCAGCTCACATCTTCTTCACAATACAAAATACAATACATATATGGGAGGCTGTATGTGCAATACCAAATCCCTGTCTTTGACATTAGGCTTTTTACGGTCCTTCAAATATGCTACCACAAAGCGCAGAGTAAAATTCATTCACTCATCTTCTATACCCGCTTATTCCGCCGCAGGGTAAAATTTTCGAGCAAATTTAAGCACCCAGAAATAAATGATGAACTAAAGGGACACATTCATAAGTCCATATTCCTCCAGTTGGAGTAGCAGTTTTTCACTCCTGAAAATTTGAAGGACCTAGTTGAAATACTTTTCCAGATATAGCCATATGAAGGTGGCTCCTCAAAAATCGCTGTTCAAAAAGGGCCGGAACTTAGTTGCAAAACTATTTTTTATGACAAAACTATTAGGAGAGATAAAACTTTGGATTTATCCTATTAGGAAGAGTATGCAGCCGCTGGAATTTTTTCAGCTAAATCTGAGATGGTTAAGTGGGAGGTTTCTCTGAAATTCAGACAATTGACATGGAATGACTCTACTGTCATTCCATTGCAAATCAAATTATTACAAAATTATTATTATGTCCAACACAGACATAAACTCTCATGCACGCCCAAGTAGTATGCTGAAAGATATCGCTCCGACAATCTGGTCTCATATTGGACTGTAGGAGAGACTGGGTCCGATGAGACATGGGGACCAATGAGCCATATCACTATTTTGCGATCAATCGATGCCAAAGGTGTTTACAACAGGCAAAATAGTGACATCACTCATTTATCTCGATGACTCATCAGTCAGTGGTCAAATATTTAGCCTGTTTTAAGCCGCTTTGTCATCGATTGATCGCAAAATAGTGATATGGCTCATTGGTCCCCATGGCTCATCAGACCCCAGTCTCCCCAACTTAATAATGATAACATCTGTAGTGATTATGAAAAGTAATTTGGTCAAACCTGTAAAACAATTTCTAAAAAACAAAGTGACTATTTGCACTTATTTAAGTGCGTTCAAGCATAAAAATTGATCGAAATTCGCGTTAAACGCACTTATAAGTGTGGCCAAGATGGAAATTGCTCCATTACCCACACTTATTTTAAGTGCGTCCAAAATTTTTTTCTTCATCAAACTTATTCTTTAAGCTGTGGCCAGGGGGAAATTTCAGCATTAGCCACACGTGTAAGTGCGAATGGTGGCCAAGAAAAAAAATTCAGCATTGGCCCCACGTATAAGTGCGAATATCATCAGCCTTAATAAAATCTCTATGCTGACTCGATGTGATTGGCTGCAAAATTACTTGAAAATAAAAATTCCAACAACGTCATTGTTGTGAAGGTAATGTAGACAAAGCATTGAAACTACTCCGCCTCTTAACTCAGCCCCAATGTTCGCGAATCGGCGGAATTGAAAGACTTCGTGCCTATTTGACTGAAGTTCAGGGTACATTTAACTTCAGGCCTAAATTAATCCGTTAGATACTGTTATTATAAAAGCACAGACAGCGCTCGCATATTTGTAAAAGTGTGAACGATGGGAGCAAAACGCTCTGACAACTGGTCTTTCAGCACCAGCCCGATCGCGAATATTCATAAGCCCATATAATAAAGATGCAGATACACAGCAACAGCCAATAGGTCTTCACTCTGCCCAGAGTACAGTGAAAAACATGAACACGTTGGCGTCGAGATACCCGCCACCAATCCCGCTTCCGAACCCAATCAAGGTCATAACCAGTTACAAACACAGTACACATGCATCTCAAGGTGATGCGATTTCTGAGAAAACTTGTCCCTACTTATCCGGAAGGACGGATAGACGGACGGACGGACGATCTACATGGCAATGTCCCCCAGTCCTACATTGCGCTGTGGCGGGGTATTAATTTGTGTAGACAATAGCACTCATTTGAACCCCTCGAAATACTACCAGACATTGTATGCAGTTGAGGCTTTCAGTTTGCTCTTTTGCCGAAACTTCGGCAGTTTCGAAAGGCATATAATGACAACCAAATCGTAACCTCTGACGCCACTCCGTTTCTGCTTATTGCTATTCTTTTGCGCCACAATTCAGTGGAGCTACCACATGACGCATTCTATTAGGCCTCCGTAGCCAACTTTTTCAGAGTATGCAATGATTCATAATTTAAACCGCAATTATTTAGCGTCAAATGCGAGACTTGTAGCCTACACCGGCTTATATCTTTTCTGCTTAGCAAGCACCTGCTCTTCAGCCATCCCGTCGCTACTACGAAAGATGCGAGAGCGCCGACGGAGTCTCCTCTCCACACAGAAAAGTACAGTAGAGACGTTTTCAGTGACGAAACGAGCAGTAAAATAACGTGTGAATGGAGAGGGCGAGGTCCCCGCTGCTCGGAGTCGTGTTGCCAGCCTCTGCCTCCGTATATACTACATTCTAACTAAATGGAGGAAAGAAAGAAAAGAAAACAGCGCTGATGCCCTTATCGCACACAAAATCTCGGCACAAAAATAGGGTAGCTTACTCCGGCTGTGAATGGAAAATACGGAGACCTTAAATTAGTGGTTTATCACTATTTATACATGGATGAGACATGCAAATACTTACCACTCCAAGTAAAACCATTAGCATTAAGGTTCTCATCTTGCCTTTTTTATATTGTGTAGGAAATACCAATGCTAGATATTGCTATAAATCAGGAAAATTATTTATGAAGCGAAAACAAATATTCTGCATTGTTTGTATGCAACATTATCTCTAAAAATTAATTCATCCTCGTGCGTTTCTTCATTTTTTTTTTCTCTGAGTTACAGTTATGTCCTACAGTCGTTGAAGGAAAGGCAATTTAATCCAGACGCTCCGGTTGCAGATTTTGGGAGCTTTTGTGACCGATGCGCGGAAGTGCACAGGTAGCTGCTGTCTCGGGCAGGCTGTGAGGTACAATCCAGAGAGCACTGCGGAGTGTATTGGAAAGCGCAGTTTGAGTGTGAGGCATTGAACAGATTTTACTCGCAGCTTGCGCTTGTGAATTGCGTGAGTCACTCCTCCCCCCCTCAGGCACCAAAAGAGCAAAAAAAAAATCGTGAATATGCCCTTCCCACCAGGTTCTCTCTCTCTCTCTCTCTCTCTCTCTCTCTCTCTCTCTCTCTCTCTCTCTCTCGACAATCAATTTCAGAAGTGAATTTGGATGCAAGCTAATATCGACGGCTATGCCTTCGTTAATGATCTTATTAACTATCTTTCAATTACTGAAAGCTATGAAAAACCTTTCCTGAGCAATTAGGGCTGAACAGCAGGGCGCAATATCCTGCCGAGAGATGCAGCTGCATTGTGGAGTACCGCTGCCGTGGAGGAGTGGACCTGGTCAGCCACAACCTTAAGGTTGGTGGCGCGCGTTTAACTGTCGCGCACATGAATGTCGAGACAGGATTTACCATGGGCGGTCTGACCGATCTGTGCCTACACTGCCTCTTAAGCAGCAGCGTGTCGTGCACTGCGCGTTCTGACACATTCCCCGTCATTGAAATTTCCTGTGACTTGTGCCTTACTTGTACCTTCCAGTCAGTTCGAGGCAGATGGGATAGCCATCATTGCCCTCACTCATTGATAAGTCTTGGGTGCCCCACACCCAGTCGCCAGATTGTCCCTCCTTATCACTGGCGGTAGGTAATCGCCACTGCTGACCAGGTGCACCCCACAAGCCATGCTCTGACCCAAGGGGCCATAATGATTTGGCCCATGTTGAAGTCGCTGAGGTCTTTTCGTGCTTACAGCATCCAACAAGTCGACCAAGAGAACTGACCCTGTGCTTACCTTAATATTCTGGACTTTGACTGTTGTTACCAGATAATCAATGTTATTTGCTTCATCTGAGGGGGTTCATAATGTTTTGGCTCATCGGTACATAATCAAGTATCCACAGGAAGGCAGATGACAATCATAAACATTCTGAATACATTAGATTCTGATATTCTATTGGTTGACCTGTACTATACGTGACCACAGTACAATTTTGCAGCTCTCTAATATGCCCATGCACAAGCACATCAACTTAAATAACTCCGCTGAATTAATTGACGCATACATTCATTTTTATATGTTCATGTACTGTGGCTGCATGTTAACCAGGTTGAACTTCAACCAATTTGGATTAGTCTGGAGGAGGAATTTGTTCTTTCCTTTCTGGCTGTCAAAAAAGCAGGATTTCCCCACTGAAAGCAGTGGCTGATTCTCACAACATGAGCCGGACAGTCACTTACTTATCAGGCATCTTCCTGCCTATTGCGGAAAATGGGTTTTGTCCTCAAACACTGTCAACATGCTGATCAGTGGCCTCATTGTGAGCAAGCTGTTGGAAAGCAATCTTTGGTGCTATGCGTTCAGCTTGAGTGAATAGCATTTAATGCAAATACAACCACTTTTCCTAAAAATTTTGGATTGTGTTGAGATCGTAATTGAAAAAGGAAAGCAGTAATTAGGAAATCATCATTGACCTGAGCGAAATTGAAAATGGTTCAGGGCAACATATTTCATGTTTTACCTTTGTAACTACATTTTTGGAACTGGACATTTATCATGAAAGATATTGCAGCTTGAACTCGTCTGATTATATTCCATTTAACATTAGAGTGCATTGATATGTTCAGCAAATTCCAGGAATACCCAATTAAGCATCAGTCAGAGTAACGTAAAGCTCCGGTACCATATTATTTTGACTGAGAATACTCAAAACGTCCAGTTAAAGCAAGCCATTTGATGGAGAATGCTAAATACTGTGGAGGAGATCTGATAGGGAATCATGGCATATACATACACAGTCTGGCGCATCCCCGTTGAACACAAATTAAAAGCATGAATACAATAAGTGACATAAAGACCAGTGTAACAGGCCAAAGCATGCCCCAAGTCCAGAGTATACCCAAGGTTAAATTAGGCTAGCCTCTTTTATACCCTTGGTATGATATTGGCTAATCCAGTTTATTGATTCATTCATGCTATGATTTTTTTTTTGTATTTTATTATTTTAATATTTATTATTTGTCGAAACTGAGTGATAAAAGATGTTATTGGCAATAGGCTCTCACGACGCATGGGACTTTTGCAAGACTTTGTTACACCTCACAGAAGTTGGACACCTTCCAACCAATGTCCATTAATGAAGGTCTCAGATGTTGCTGCAAACCATGTCAGCTTCTCCCCTTGAAGCTCTCTTTAATTTGTCACCACTCACCCAGAATTAAAGCCCCTCAACTCAGCATGTGAGATGCAAAGAGACCCTAGATAAAATCATTAAATTTCAAATCTTTCCAAACATCTATCTGTAATATCAGCTCAGCTAAAAACTCTGTTTTTTCTGTGCTTGTTTTGAATAAGAACAAATATACTTAGATCCTAAAAATGCAACAACCAGTGAGTTTTGATATCTTTGTGTTTTTTCTTTATGCTTCAATAAATATTGTTCACTGTTGTTCAGTGGATTTTAATCTGCTCAACTCAGGCTGTGGATATATTAATTATTCCAAATTGAACTAAATTTTATAGATTTTTGATAAAAATGTTGTACCTGGAAATTTATGGTTATGAGGATGAGAGAAAAGCAGTGAACTTGCTTTGAACTTCTTGGCTTTGGTAGCAACTTCAATCAAAGATTTCTTAAGAAAAAATTATGTCAGGTAAGCATTTATCAGCAAACATTATTATTGACAACTGATTTTAGGGCTTTGTTATTTACAAGCTTTGTTTATCTAACAATGAAAAAAAATGGCTGAAATAACAAGCAAAAATTTTGAGACTAGCGTGCCATCAAGAGATGCAATTAAAGTTTGTGAAACAAGCCCCAGTCAGACTACACAAAACTGTGGAAAGTTTACTTCTCAATCACTTTCCGAAGTTTCGAGAGCACGATCAGACTACCAACAAACTTCTCAAAGTTTGAGCGATGCCAAACTACTCGTAGTTTGGGCCACTTCTGCGCATACTCAGCAATGGCAGAAACCGCGCCGATCCTCGATTGTCACGGAAATAGTACAGTGAATCAGATACAGTATGCTGGAAATGCAATGCTAATTAATATGCATGCAGTCCCGGCGCGGCCTGTCGCACCAACCGGTGCTTGATATTCGTGTTTGATTGTATGAAATTCTTTTTTTTTTTTTAGTTGCTGTCTTCTCCCTTCAAATAAGTCAGCTCAAAGGATTCTGAAAATGGTACGAATTTTGCATTCAGCCTGATTCGGCAGAAAATCAAACGTTGTCATTGACTTGAAAAACATGAAAGAAAGGAGACTCTGTTCAGCTACATTCGTCGCAGGCTAAATGGCCTAATGTTAATGATATGTGCGTTTATCATTTCTCTGTCATGGTACCTCTCTTCAACGTTAAGTCGCTAAAATCATAACATTACCTATAGCATGCAGGCTAGCTTGATGATTAAAACATACACAGAAATACAGATGCGCAAAAATATGTTAACAAATTAATGGCATGGCAGTAGATAGTATTAATCACGTGATAAACTATGGGTAGCTTCAAGATGGCCTGGCCAGACCACTGAAAACTTGAGAAGTTTTGTGGGAAGCGACAAACTTCTCAAGGTGGGGTAGGAAGTTTTGCAGGAAGTTTGGCTGGTAGGTTTTCAAGAAGTTTGTGATCAGACTATCCAAATCACGAGAATTAAAATAACTGGAAATGAAACTGTGTAGTTTTGTGTGGTCCAACTGGGCCTATAGAAATTTTCTTATAAAGCCCTATTCGGTCACGAATGAGTTTTCGGCGCTATTGCAAGATATTGGTAATGCATTTTCAAGTTAATTCGCCAAGTGACACAATATTTTATGAGAATATGAATTGCACCAGTATATTTATTGCTTGGGGCTATTTTTACAGAGCATTTCACCGCAGGTAAAGCACATTGGAATTTTTAACGGGAATGCACAGTCTGGAACTGATGGCTAGACGGCTAATTAAGACAAAGCTAAAATAGGATATACGCTCAGGTAAACTTTTTGCATTTTCCAGTAAAATGAATCCCATCTGAATAGGGCTGAAATCATAACAATGATAAAACGTGTTATTTACATATCTAGCACAAAGCAAGCAAGTTTGAAGCCTGTTTTTTAAAATTAAAAAAAAAATTTTTTTTCTTGCGTAAGACTTCTTACAGTTTTTGGGCCAGATGGCTTCAGACCCTGCAAAACAATAATGATCTTTTATTTATTTTGTTAATGTAAATAAAAATTTGGTGGACCTGGTGCAGAACCAATGCTCATTAAGGACAGGAGTCCAGACAGAATAACCAGCCACAGCTTGTAATCATTCCCATTAATCATCTTTTTGCACGGTTTTGTTTTCTTGAAAAAACGTTCGTTAGGCGACTGCAGCTGGGATCAACAGTTGAGTGGACTGATGAAAATAAGTACGATTGAATAGAGAAATTCTAACTCGACCTCGTCCCAAGTCCTGTCTTTCTGCAATGTCTCGTTTTTATTCGCTGACAAAAATGTAAATCCTTCATGGAAAGAATACTTTTTGCCTGTGAAAAAAGGTTGCCATGAAAATTTTTTGTTATAGGTTCTGTCAACAAAATGAACAATGGATTGCCCAGTACCCACCACAGCTGCTGACAAACTTGGGAAAGATGAGCAAAAAAGGTGAAAAAGCTATTTTCTCATACTTATTCCCAAAATCTAACCCCTCGTACAGGACGCAGGAGGTAGTAACAGCACCCAGTTTCCTTGTGGATAAACATTTTGACAGGAAAATAAGTAATTTTTTTTCACTGAGTGCATGTACTGGCTCGTGGGTCTTTGGTTTAAAAAAAGACAAATACTTTCAATCCTTTATAATGGAGAATAGGTATTTTTTAGGTTTAGATACGTAGGTTTTTGGAGACCAATGGTGTCCATGGAATTTTACATTTTTTAATTTATCAAGTTATGGATTACAGCTTGGAAGTTTCGAAACACACTGATCAACGTTATAAAGGAATTGATGAAAAAAAATTAACAAGGAGAAATTGGAAATAGAATAGAATTGGAAAAAATGTTTTATTACATTAAAGTAATTTTTACAGCCAGTAATTTTGGCACTTGCGGTTTGTTAAAAATAACATTGTCTCGAAATGAGACTTCTTATTTCAGTGAGAGATTTAGCTAATTCAGTAGAAGGTGGATTTCTCATAACACTTTTCATTCATTTTCTCCTGAGATGCCAAGAATTGTGGATCAGTCTGTATGTCCTTTTTATGAGCCACATTGAGAACACTTTGCAGCCAGCAGTAGCTCATCATGGAGCGCTTGGGTTAACAGTTTCGGCTTGCAATGCGCATGTGACATCTTGCCAATATGAGATTGCAGAAAATGAAATACAGTGTAGTCTGTACTTGAACAGTAAAATTACATGAAACAGGTTAGAATTCCAAGAAACTGTAGCTCCAAGGTACGAGGGTATATTCCCTCAAAATCAATTCTCTACCTCTACTTCACTTTTGCAGTTTCAAATTCAGTGCGCTTGAGTCCAGAAGCAAAGACTGAAAATTGCCACTTTCAAAAGGTTAACAAACTGCTCTGTGCCTAATGCTCCATTTTTAAATATCTTCATCAGTTCTCAAATGTTAGTACTTGATTTGCCAAATTTGAGCGCTCAGCCTCGAAAGCATTGTAATAAGCAAAAATATTTTCATTTCTAGAACCTCTGTCAGGGAAAGGCATTGTAATTTGTAAGAGAACAGAACAAACATACTCATATTTGAATATCCTTGCTACTTTTACACCCAAAAATAATTATGTCTTCTTTTTAGGTATCATCAAAATTGAGCAGTTTTGTGGACTACATGGTCTTGATCGCCAGTGCACTGTTGACTCTAATAGATACTGTTAGAGTACAGTTGCATGTGCAGCGAAAAGTGATTATTATGCTGAGGGCTCACTGCTTGTGGAGGCCCAGATCTTGAGGGGACCCACATAAAGTCCCGTTAGAAATGAGGCTCTGACCTACATTCTTTCCTGGAATTCTCAGCGACTACTGAGTCCTGTTCTTTTGTGGGTACGGTAGTTCAGCACTGGAGGAAATAATCTAATCTTGCTTCATTTTAAGCATCTGTTGCCAGAGGCCTCTTCATCGTCATTTGACCCTCAATTGATATTGATTTTTTTAGCCAAGAAGAACGGGAGATGCAATTGATTTGTGGTAACGTTCGACCAATTGGATCTCTCATCTGGTAGCAAATCCTCGTGTCCTGTCCTCCCCGGTTTAAAGCAGCCCCACCTATTCTCCTACCCCCCCCCCCCCCCACAGAAGTGCTACATCAGTGAAATGGTGGGGATGGTATTTCAAGCTGGGTGGATCATGTAGGCGTTCAGATCTCGCATCGATCCCTGGCTCAGTCGATGGACCCACATCCTGCATCCACCCCAGGAGCCCCCTATAATGATCTCTTTGGACCCATAGAGTATTCTATTGCGCAGGCATTTGTTTAGGTTTTGAGTATGCATGTGAGCAACATTAGCATATTTAACAATCAGTCTTTTTTTTTCATATTCAGCCATTCAGACAGCTGCTGCCACCACAGTAATACTAGTGCTGTTCTCCATCTGCTTTTCTTTTCCAGCCGCCATTTTGATGCCATTGTGAGGATGTCTGAAACAGTTGCTTAAATGGGATTCTCTCTCTGCTGGTATGCCACTGAGTAGGGTTGCCTTCTCTGTTTAATTCATTCAAATCTCAAGAATTTCAAGTGGAAGTTCTAAGTTACGTTATTTTAATTCCAGTTCAGAGACCAAGCAGCCAACTAAATAAAACAAACTAACTACATTTGGCACAATTGAAATATTTGGATTCCATTCTATTTTATTCCATTAATAAACTAGTCTTTGCACCATAAGCGAAGTCCACCCCACGAGGAATGAAAGCCGCGCAGACCTCTGTAGAAACCTGGATGCAAAAAGTGCCCTATGTGCTTCTGTGTTTCAAACTACGAAATAAATGATGACATTAATGAAATGTGCATTTAGGTGAATTTAGAGCCCCAAAAATATTTCAAGTCTCACACAAACAGAAATCTCTCCCAGTAAGGAGATGCTGAATAATTTGATAAACCGTGTAAACTTTTGAAAAACCTTGTAAAAAATTCTCATTTTTGAGGCATGATATAATAATGATTCAAAATAAATGTCTAAAACACGATTGAGAAATCTGAGTATACTGTATTAATCATTGAAACTCCTTTGTTTGGTGGCATACAGGAAATAATTAAATCCTGCATTTGTCAGCAATTTTTAGGCAACAATGTGCCAGATATTTGAATAATTAGTTTACAATTTTCATGATATAGTAAATTTGGAAAATGGTGTTGATCTTTACACTAACGTGGCATTTACATTAGATTCAATTTTATAGCTAGATGGCAGTGTTGAATTTGATTTCAAACAAGCTCTATACATGTTTCATCGTTAGCTATGCATATAGGGAAAAAATGCACTGCTGCCAGAGACTTGTTTATATTGTATTATGTGAAAAATTCAAACGAGCAGGAATATCAGAAATTCTGCCACAAAATATCATTCAGTCTCCATTTGAATGACTGTATGGAAACTCTGAAAAGTAGTTAATGCTTGTGTGATAGTAATAAATATTTATTAATCGTGTGGATCTTTGTTTTGATCTAGGTGGGCCAATCTCCCTGAAACTGAAAGTCACTTATCAGTGAAAGTAGCTACTACACAGTAAAATCTAGCATAAAATAAACTAATGGAGTGCTTTCAACTTCAATTATGTTTTTTACTCTGTACAAGTTGATTTTACACTGATAGAGTTGATATAACAATATTGATTTTGCTGTGTGCATAAACTTACCAACATTCTATTTAACCTCAATAACATTTACATGTCCTTCACTCTTGCTTACATTTCTCTGATTCTACTAACTATTTAAGGTAAACTTTGCGGGCTATATTTTTTTGCTAGCACAGATTTTTAAATGTTAGGCACTTCTTCAAATGTCTTTTTGGAATGGCTCCAGATAACAGCATCTGAAAAATTATGTAAAATTTGTCATGAAATCCTCTTTTACATGACTCAGTGCTCAATCACTTTGCCACCATGCAGATTACAATGGAAACAGTTTTCATCATGTGCGTTTATGTTTTTTTCTGTCCTGCCGATCCTGTACAATGGCATAAGGGAACAGACAATGGAGGGCATTATTGTGCTCTGTATCCTTTTGTTATTGTACTCCACCTCCTCACTTTATTTCTTTCTCGACAAATATCTTAAGCTTTACCCATTGAGTTTTATTCTAACAGGTTACACAACCCATTTAGACCTCACTTAGTATGTCCTGCACAGAATCACAAAAAGTTACAGGATGTACTATACATTTCTCAAGTTTTCATTTCTCAAGTCAAGGATTTCATTGACTTTTTCGTATATTTGGGAAATGTATTGCATAAGAACAACAGAATAGCTCCACTATACTATAATTTCTAAGCATGTACACGAAACAAAAATATAAACACAACAGCTTAGTCCTTTCAATATTCAGCATAAGTATCTCTGAGGTAGGCTTTGTTGGGTTTGTTCATGTGACCAACGTTTTGTGCCACTGGTCTGTGTGCATTTCAGTCACTTTCTCCATATCATTGTCAAGTTCATGCCCTTTGTCAAAAATGGCCTGTCAGAGAGGTGGGGCCTGATCCAGAGCTATTGAAATCAGGTACAGTCAGCCCAGTCACATCCTGTACTCTGGTCAATAAAAGGCCACCTCAGAAGTCCAAGTTCCGCCACAGTTCAAAGTGCCATAGATGACTTGAGCCGTCCTTCTCTCAACAATAAGCTGGCTGTACCACAAATTGCCCCTTGGGGACAATAAAGACTACCTTGACCTTGCCCATAAAACACCTTTTTGAGGAATAAGGCATGACAGCAGACTGCCCACATGCAAGACGACACGTGTGAGGAACCCCGCCCAAGACTGCAATATGCGGACTGTCTGAGACTGTCTGCAGAGCAACTGCTGCTGCAGATGAGACAGTTGATCCCCACAATCGCCCCATTTTTGCCTAAACCTTGAAAAATCATCTCCAGGAAGTCCACATCTGTGTGTTTTGCTCTCTGTTGATTGGGTCTAACCTCAGCTCGACGAAAAAATTGGTTCGACTGAGTGAATAGACATGTTTGATGGCCAAAGGCACAATGGAAGACTGTTTTCTGTACTGACGAGTCATGTTTCCATCTTCACAGAGCGGATGGACGAGGGATCGTTATGCTGTAATTATGGTGGTGCACACGGTGGCGCATAGTAGTGGACTGCTGGTTCGGGTGAGAATATCCTATGGACAGTGCACCCCACTGCATTACATTTACAGTAACTTGAATGTAGTGTGAAATAATGATGAGATACTGCGGCGTATCGTCCTACCATTCATCCATCAAGACAATAACCATCCAGCATGACCATGCCAGACCCCGTCACCCATGTATGCCTGGAGCCTGAAAACATTTGCATGCTTGAATGGCTGGCTTATTCCTCAGATTTCTCCCCCATCCAGCATCTTTGAGATGTCCTCAACCAACGAGTATGTCATTGGTTCACACTTCTGGCCAATGTACGCCAACTCCGCACAGCTCTTGAAAAGAAGTGGGAACACGTCCCCCAAGTCACCATTGACCATTTGTTACAGTCCATACAGCAGACGTGTAGCAGTGCAGCAGGCCAAATGCAGACATACCCAATATTGATTTGTGAAATTTGGACAATAGACCCCCCATCCCTTTTATCATCACGCCATTGTGAGATTCTTGTTTTTCTGTTTAAAACATTGATCAAAATGTATTGCAATATGGTCGCACAATCTGTCAACACTAAATGAAAGAACAATGAGCTTCAGAACATGGTCATATTTCTCACTGGAAGAAGTTTTGCATTAATATTTTTGTTCAGTGTACTTCAGTGGCAGTTTTAACATGTGACAGGACATGTTTATAGTTACTGCCAACAGAACATTGCTATTCTTGTGAGCCATAATGCACACTTCCTGCAGGTGCAGATGCACAGCTGTTTTGAGGCCAAAGCGCAACAAATGTGCTTCTCTGAGAATATTGTTAACATAAGACCAGGATAAAGAGGTCCTACGCTCTCCTAAAGGACTTCTCCACGGTCATTTCTAAGTGCAAGCACATCATATGATGTGAACCTGTTATATATTTCAAGTGGTTCCTTGGTCAGTGAAGGCCATGCTAAATCTTCGATCTGAGCAAGAAATAGAGAAGGTCTTTGCTGAAATTGACAGCGGATGTGCGACAGATATGAGTTCAGCAGGCAGTGTATGAGGTTAATTTATGATACAGCCCATCTGTAGTTTGATTTAATTGATAACATAGTACAGCTTGTGACCTCTGACACTGCCATATCTTTGACAAAACTGAGGATTATTATGATCTTGGTGTGTTCAATGTTGTCATATTCAGTCCAGATATCCACACATACTGCTCAGGATAGCAAAAAAAAAAGTAGATTATTGTGAAGTTGTCGCATGGATTTGAATTTTTAATGGAGATACGCACTCATTGTTTCGTGATGGAGGCTTACCTCAACTCAGGAAAGAAAACACACGAAAGTTTTTCTCTTGATCAGCCCTGAATTTACTGTGATTTTTCCCGGAATAAGGAATTTATGGTGCAATCACATTGTCTGCTTAAATTTGTTAAGTGTTCTTTGAATCAAAAACAGTTCTACTGCATCGACAAAAATGAAGCTGTTTGAGCTAATCACATTTTTTGTGATGAGCTTATTATCAACACTTTACAACGACAAATCCTCAATTGATTTCCTTTTCAAATGTGAGGGGCCTTATTTTGTTTAGCACTCCCTCATTTGTCAATTTTCAAAGGGAACAGTCTAGAAGCTGCATGAGTGGCTACCCAATTTGGTCAAATGGATCATTCCACCATTCAAAATTAGTTGGACACCGAAAAGAGACAACACTTGCTAAGAATTGGTGATGTCGCAAATCGGGAATAAGTACAAGCAAATTGTTTTTATTTATGGCTTAATTTGCGGAGTGTACACACCCTGGTCTAGCTGAAATTAGTGCTTCAATAGTTTTAACTCTGGGAATTACAGTCTCTGATCTTTCCACTTCTGTTTGCCTTGTAAGACACTCTAGACCAGAGTGTGTGCTAAATGCCTCGAAGCAGAGTGAAGAATGTCTGCAAATTAAAATTCATGCATTATAAATGTTTTGTTGTAATTAAAATGGCTTTAAATTCTGCCCTGGGGTATGCTGGTTATATAGCAGCTACTCAAACCATTTGATGGATAGTTATATATTCACATTTCAGCTGTGTTTTCTATTTCCAAATAGGAGTCTTAGTGTAATTTACTGTTTCTCTTCCCCGAACTGCATTTCCCCCTTGAGTCTTTGGTCCAGACTGAGAGCTGTGGGTTAGATGTTTTTTTTTGGGGGGGGGTCTTTCATGAACATGATTGCAAATGTGAAATGCTCATGAAATAATTCAATTTAAGCCTCTTTATCGCCCCAGATCCACCTCCCCAATGTTAAATAGCTCTAAAAAGATTATGTAACTATATCAGCTATATATATATATATATATATATATATATATGAGAACAAGAGCTCGCCCAGTGTTGATTAGACAACAAGGAACTCTAGCATACCATGGAAAGCAGAAATAAACAATGTAATCAGTAGTTGACTGTTACAGTTCAATATCCAATAATCATGGCAATGTAGATGAGTCTGGTGATGGTTGAGGGACGGGCAGTCAAGGAGTCAAGAGCACGGCAGCCAGGAACAAGCAGAGGCAGGGTGAGGTCAAGAGGGTCAGCAATGATCATAACCGGGAATTCAATCAGTGGAGGACAGGAAGTGAAGGGCTCGGGCAAAAATAACGGAGCAGGTCAAAAAGAGACAGAGAGAAAAGAAAATGAGAACAGACAGGAACAGAGGCACCGGAACTTGGAACAAGAACCAGAAAAGGGCTCAGGAAAAAACCAAGGCTGCTGGCTGCTTATGAGCATTTTCATGTTAAAAAGACTTGCAGGCCTGACAGGAAGCATGTAGCTTGTGTGGTGAATGATTTGGAAGCCGGTAGAAAATATAAACTTAAAGTTTCTGACAAACACAGATGTCCAGAATAATCTTTAATTTCGCACACAAATTTTGATTGCTATGTTTCTGGCTTCTTAGCTCACTTAATTTAGATAGCATCATCAGACAATTAGCTGAATCACTAGCTAACATTCCCTACATGGCTATCATGGCTATGTTACATAGCTAGCTATAAATATATCCACAAAAAAACCTTTTATTTCACGAGCAGCATTACTAGCGAAGTTCGCTAGCCAGTTAGGTAAATGTTTTCTTTATTCATTTAAAGAAAATCATCAGACCACAAGCTGAATAGCTAATTAATGGTAGAAACGTAGCTTTCATAGCTATGCTACACTGATAGCTACACTGATATCCACGATAACTTTTAATTTCACTTGCAAATTTTGTTAGTCAAGTATTTACTTAGCTAGCTACTTCATTTAAAACTTCATCAGACAACTAGCCGAATAGCTAGATAACTTTAGCTACATAGGTATTATAGCTATGTTACCTAGCAAGCTATGCAGCTATTGATGAAGAAATTTATTGTAGGTTGGCAATCAAGGTTACATTCCTCATAGCCTTCGACTACATGGCTAAATTGGTATTTTGAATACTCAATTTAAAAAAAAAAATTTGGCTAAGATAGAATCAGATAATGACTTGCAGTCGGGCAGAATCGCCTCATTGGGATGCAACTCCTGAGAGTGCCCAGTAGCCGTGAAGCTGCTCCTTTAAGTAATACCCAAATACAGTTCCCAGATTCCCATTAACTTTTTTGTCAAAATAGATAACATGTTGGCCAACTTAGCAAGAACCCTGCATGCATGATATATTATCTTACCTAACGTTAAAATCCTTTATTTTGATTTGCTGACAGACGTTTAATTCTTTTCCATGTACCCTGTGAGTCTCACGGGGTATATGATCATATACCCCCTGAGAGTATGATTTTGAATTCCTTGAATTCGATTCAACCGCTTGTTTGCCGATGTAACAGAACGTAAATCTGAATTGTTTTCCGCGTTTCGTCTGCTTTTGACAGCTGTCAAAATGGCATCGAAACGTTTTGCTAGTCACACAGACAACGACATTCTTGAAAAACGCGCAAAAGTCATCCCCCAAAATACAAAAAAATCAAATACCCTATCTTCGTCTAAGTTGCGTGAATACCTAACAGAAAAATGAGAAGATGTGGACTTTGAAAGCTTCGACAGCGTTCGCTTGGCTTTGTTATTTGTTACAACAATATGCTGCAGTAAGCATAATGAATTCTGTTTCTATAGGTTGCCACCGTAAGATAAAAACAGTAAGATAAAAACGCTGTACTGCTCTTTCAAGGGGGAATATGGCGTGATGTACCCTGCCTCTGAATTTATGTTCCCCGCGGCTTCGCCTTGGGGAACATAGATTCAGAGGCAGGGTACATCACGCCATATACCCCTTGAAAGAGCTGTACAACTTATAATATGTTCAGTCTTTCCTGCATGGAGACCCGTGCCAGACGATTACCTGTCAATAGTGCTCACATGGCCTTACGTTTCGCAGGAACAGAATTTTTTTTGACTACCATGTTCATTTCAGAACTCTGGCAGTTGGTCCAATACAACAATTTAACCAGAGGGTATATTGGGGCGCCCTCCACTTGTGTCTTTGCAAGGCATACATTCTGTTCATTCTACATTCTATACGTCCTCGGCATTGTAATGGCGGTGGAAATTTAGAGACCAAATGCAGCGATCTGGCGAGCAAAAGGCCTGCAACAGTGAGCACAAAACCCACTAAAAGAGGAGTGCTGAAAATAAAACTGTTGAGCTGCCCAGAATGTAAAGTCAGTTACCAGAAATATGAAGCTGAGCCAAGTGAGAGTAACCAGGCAGAAACAAAGAAAAGGCTCTGCATGGAGCCGTCCAAACAAGGCGACAAAATAAACGTCTGGAGGGACGATGATTCCTAAGCACCAAAACGGGTGTTGACAGGAAGGGAAACAGGGAGGAACTCAAAAGGAAATCTCCTTAAAAATGTTCATCAAAATCTACGTGAAAAGAGTTTGCTAAATTTCTAACTGGAAATATCTTCTGGCCGAAGTACTAGCAAAGACCAGACACTCTAGCAAAGGAGGCGCGGCGGACCTTCGGTTTATATAGAGTCAGGGAAGGGCGCCGCCCATGTCCAATCAGCCAGCAGGAGGAAAAATCCGATGCTGAAGGAATCCAATGTCATCCCAGGACGAGAGACACAGAGAAAACCCTTCACAAAACACAGCCTCCAAACCATGACAGGTATATGCTCTTCAGTTAATGTCCCCATGCTGAAAGGGTTAGACAAAGGGGGAGGACTGATTTTCTCTCAGGTAAGTAGGAAGGCGAGCAACAATCTCAGTCACCTGAAGGCTCTAATTTCTACCTTCTGCGCGTCTGCTCTGCGGAGGTGCTCATGCTAGGAACTCATGCTTGTACAAGATATAACTTCTTAAGACTGACGAGCAAAGCCTCTTGTACACTCCTTATGAAGAACTCTTTGCCACTGTACCACTAAATCACTCAGATTTTGAGTTGTTCATTTTCTCATTTACGACTTCTCATCTGGCTTTTATCCAGGCATAGGTACTTCCCGACATCTCTCACTTGAGCCACAGCCTTCAGTCCGATGTCGCTGGACCTCACACCGTCAACAGCCTATTGACTAAAGAATTATTTGTTGGTCTTCTGCTTGTGACGTCACACGTGGTCTACCAGAACAAGGTCGGTCAGCTGTGGTGCCAGTTTGTTGGAGACGTGTCCGAAGATCATGGATAGTCCGTTGACTGCATCCCATAACCCTTGCACCGTCAGTGGGATACGTTCCCGTATTCAGCATGCTAATGGCACGTTCACGCTGAATGTTTGACAGCCGTTTCATTGAAAATCAACGAATAATTAACTGTAAAAACGTGTTTTTCCGAGATGTCATTCTAACGTGCTAATGTGAGCTCAATTGCACGTGTCTCATAAGGTCACGTGACTAGGAAGACGAGAAAACAAGGTTTTAGCTTAAAGTACGCTCGCACTTGCTGCGTACCTGTGCACGTCAGAGTTGATGTGTGTCATGATGTCTTTGACAATGCATTTACCCCTAGTAATAATAAAAACTCTTTTATTAAAAGTTTCAAGAAAATATTTACAAAAATTATGAAGAAAATTGTGAAGTTTCTTTTTTGACTAAGAATATTTATTAAAAGAAGGATCAGCCTGTTAGATCCCCTTTAATGGCATAATGAATTCCACCAAGTATCTAGATATTTTGGCTGACAATCTGGTTGCCTCTGCCAGAAGGCTGGGACTTGGCCGTAGGTGAACTTTTCAATGAAACAGCGACCCAAAACATATCGCAACACCACTCAGAAATGGTTCTGTGAGACCAAATTCAATATTCTGCGATGGTCATCTCAGCTGCCAGACCTCGATCCAGTTGAAAACCTGTGGGCTGAGTTGAAGAGGGCTGTGACCTGTCACATAGCGCAGTTGTTTCACTGCACTTGTTCCAAGGTCAGGGCGTGATGCAGATAACTGCTTTAAACTGCAGCTTTTTCTAGTTGGCATGTCACTGCAGGGAGATATGTTGGATCGGGTGACCTGATACTACGTCACTGGCTTAACCAATGGCCAAACAAAGTCAATTCAGTCCTATAGCAATAAGTCCGGAGACCTTACAGTACCTGGAAATATCCATTATAATTCTATTACATGAAGTGGGATGCAACATTAGTGTCATCGGTCATTGCAGTAATGTAACTATCAATCATATCACTTTCACCTTCGCTATTCCTAAATATAAAAAAGAAAAAGACCAGATCCAAAATACGAACAGAGCAATTGATTTTATTTTTAGTTCATATCTATTTCTTCCATCTTTATCTCAGATTTATCCATTCAAGTTTATCGCTCAAAACAATGCTGAAGCCCGGTGCAAATGTACAAAAAGAAGAACGTTTCTCATATTTTATAGATATAAATAACAGGTTACAACCTCCAACACTGAACAGGAAGTGAAACCCTGATTCTCTCTGTCCTCTTTTTATCCCTTTCTCCCCCTCTCCTGACATCCTTGGCCACCTGGAAAAATAAGTCAGCCAGAAACTCAATCCTCAGAGGTCAGGCTATAGCTTCTGTGCTGTCCCACTAATGGAGATAGATGCTCCACTATAATTGGTCCTTAAAAAAATGCAATGAAGGAGATCCATTAATCTTGAATTTCCTCTTCCAGCAACAAATTTATCTAAAAGAAGCAGGAACCGCACTGGTGGTGAGGGATCATTGACTTGTGTTTTTCTCTGTCTATTATTGAAAATAAATTCTCTTAAATGCCTTATCATATCCTAATTCATAATGGAGCGAAACGGATCCCTACTGTCTTTTTTGAAATGGGTTGCACAGTGAAATATTGCTCTGCATCAAGCTGCTTTCAGACCGGACGCGAAACGAATTTTTCGCACGACAGATTACATTCAAAGTCAATGCAAAGACGCGAATACACGTGAAACGTTGACTTTGAATGTGATCTGTCATGCGAAAAATTCATTTCGACTCCGGTGTGAAAGCGGCTTTACTCCTGTACATCACAATATTTTCACTCCTCTTTGCATCTTTGTCTCTCACTTCACTCATCAGTTTCTTTCTGATTCGGTCTCTCTCTCTCTTTGCCTCCTCTTTCTCTTTGTAAGTCTCACTCCACTCCTGTTGCTTTCTCTCTCTCTCTTTCTCTCTCTCTCTCTCTCAGTCTCAATCCCTGGCTGTCCCTTCCTTTCTCTCATTATCTTTCCATCACTCTCCCGTACTTCATTCTATCTTTCTGCCTCTTTTTCTTGTGGTCTCCCCATGATGAGAGACAGATCCCCATGCATTTTTTGGGGCTTGGAGGAAACGACAATTTGCTCCTGGAGGAAACAGGCATTCTCTTGATCTGACTCAAAGCAATTACACCCAGAGGAAGGGTTGCACAAACTGACAATCTGATAGCATTCGGCTGTATTCCCCTATACCTCCATATTTCACTGAAAAACAAGCTGCAAATTCCACTCTATAATTTCTTAATGGATAGTAAAATATTATTCTGTGAATGTGTGATGAGTAATCATTGTCATACCATTTATTCCATTCAAATATTAAAATTGTGTGTTCCCTTGTTCCCGAAGTCCTGTAGTAGAATTGTCAGTGTTGGTTTATTAAGTTGGTTTTTGCTCTTTATTTATAGCCCGGCTTATTCTGTTTCTTTGCCTTCTCTTTCCGTTTCCCCGTGTTTCCACGTGTTTATGTTTATTTGTCTTTTTCCTCGTGTCTTGCCCTCCCTGCTCTGTTCCCTCTTTGTTTCTAATCACCTTGTTTGTGGTCACGCCCTTCTTCGCTGTCTCCCGCTGCCCTCCCCACCTGCCGTGCATTTCTCTGATCACCTGTATAAGCTCTCCATTTTCTCTCCTTTCTTGTGAGTTTGTGTTAGTCCCATCACTTCGGAGCCTTTGTCTGACTTTAGTATTCCTGTGTATCGCCTTTCTTTGTTAATGGTTTACGTGTTTTGATTACCAGCTGTGTCTGAATCCTGTTAAAAATATCTATTAAACTAACCACCATCATTTCTTAATTGAATGAGTCTGCCAAAAATGTATGTATCATTGCGTAAGCATGAACATTCAGCAATGCATTAGCTTTTATGAAAATTATCATATCTTGGAAGTTTATATCTTTCATTGGTGGTCAGGGTAGTCTTTCGATCCCCTCATTTTGTACACACTTACTTGCAAATACACACTGAAAATGTCTGTTTTTGTTGTAAGCTTTATACATGGTGAAGACAAAAAGAAAAAAAAAATCTGTTGCATGTCTATAAGTTTGTGTATGTGTGTGGGTGTGCATGTTTGAGTGTCATTTAAAAGATTAGCAGAGTCGTAAGTGGAATCGTAACAGGCACACCTAAAGCAGCAACACAAAGTGCACAACTGTAGGTACGCTTTCTTCATTGCAGTGCGCCAATGTTGCATATATCTGGCTCTGGTGTGCAATGGAACATTGATCTTGCAGATGGATGTGAGTGCACTCTGTTCTGTCCCCAGGGGCATTCTGGGGTATGTGGTTTTTGTGGCTCTGATGGGGATGGTCACAATCTCATAAGCAACAGAGCTCAACCTGTGCTCAGCCTTCAAGGATCCTTGTTAATTATGGTGTTGTTCTGTCAAATTTTAACTGTCATTATCATGGATGATAACTTACAAATAATCATAACAAATACTCCTGTATTTTCTGCATGCTGTAGGGTCCCATTTTACAAGCTAATATTTTGTATTTAAGGCGAAGAATAACTGACTTCAGCTGAATTCTAACATAGATGTAAAACCAAGGAACCATGCAGCTGTGTTATTCAGTTCATATGAAAGACCTACGAATCAAAATGTGAGCAGAAGTAAACGGCGTTTCTTTAACACACCGAATAATCAATAATAAAATGTTTTCAATAATTTGCGCAGACCCTTGGTATAACTAATGATTTTAAATTAGATAAAATGGAAGAAACTTTGTGTTGTATCACTACCCTAAACATAAATCAACGCGCTTGCTGGGACTTTCTGGAAAAGAGAGAACATGAGGGGCAATTAGAAAATGTCAGTCACCTGATTTAAACCCTATAGAGCTGTGGTTGGTAAAGTTTCTGAGGAGGGCTGATCTTCAAAGACATACTTATTGGAACTATGACATTTCTGTGTGGAAATCCAATGAGAATGATACCTTTGTAAAATCAATACCTTGAGTGCCAAAAATTTGTAAAGCAGCGATAAAAACTCTCAGGAGATCAATAGAATAAATGTGCTATTTATCATTACCAGCAGTCTTTTCCCAAACATATTAAATTCTCAACAAAAAAAACATATAAGAATGTTCTATTTGGGTGTTTATTTCATACAATTTACCATTTTTCAAACACTGTAATTGAATAAAAAAAGTGATTATTTAAATGGGAATTTATGCCATTATTTGATAGGTAGAATACACACATTTTGGTCCATAAACATTTGGATTGTTACACAATTTTCTTTCTTGTATGCCACTGCTATGGAATTTGATAAGAAACCATGAAAATGAGCTTGAAGTCAGAGCTTCAGCTTCAAATTTTACCAAAAATGTTTTCTAAAAGATATAGAAATAATAGCTACTTTCCTTTATGATCTCCCGGATGAGTCATTGATGCAATCTTAGAGGAATTTTGGTTAGCCAACCACTCTTGAAAAAGTTCACCAATGTTCCAAGATTTCTCAATTTGTACATTATGGCCCTCATTGTGGTTTGCCTGAGAAATGGCTTTTTCAACCATCACCAGATTAATGGATGTCAATGACTTTGCTTCTCATTTTTTCCAGAATTTCTTTGGATAGCGGCACCATGTGTTGCTTTTTGCATACTGTACATAACCTGACAGGTTCTATTTCAGTGATGTTACGATTCAAGAGGGCGCCTATCTGAACCAGGTGTCCGCCGCCGGGACTTTTGTCTGGCTTGGATTCCACGGGCAGAGGGGAGGTTGCCGACTGAGCACGGACTGGATGGTTAGTCCAGTGGATGCGCTTCTGATGGAGTTCTGGGCGTACTCCGCCCAGGGCAGGAACTTCACCCAATCCTGTTGTCGGTGGTGGCAGTGCGCTTGGAGGAACCTCCCCAGATCCTGGATGGCTCGCTCTTTCTGCAAGTTTGTCTCAAGATGGTATCCCGAGGTGAGACTTACTGATGCTCCCAGGGTTTGGAAGAAGGCTCGCTACATCCGGGATGTGAACTCCGACCCAATGTCCGAAAGGATGTCCTCCGGAAGGAAAAAACTTCTGGAGACCTGCTTGAATAAAGCCTCTGCCACGTTAAAGGCAGAGGGCAAACTAGGGAAAGGGATGAACAAAATTTTGAGATCAGTCAACAAACTATCACCAAATCACTGTATTGCCATTAGATGCCGGTAAGACAGTCACAAAATCCACTGCCAGGTGGGACCAGGGGTAGTGTAGAATGGGTAATTGATGGAATTTACTGACCCGAAGTTGTCATAGTGTCTTAATGATGGCACAGGTACTGCACGAGTTGACCACATTCTGCACGTCAGGTGGGGCCACCAGTATTTGCGAGCAATGATTTGGGTGGTTCTTCGGACTCCAGGGTTACCGGGGACAAGGAGGTGTGGGCCCATAGAATGACCTTATCCCGAAGAGCGAAGGGACCAAAGGTCTTCCCTGCAGGCACCGAGGCAGGAGCTGGTTCCTTCTTAGACTTTCTCTGGATGTCACAATCCAATTGCCATCAGATCGGGGAGATGACATAGGAAGGTGGCAGAATCGGTTTGTCCACCTCTGCGTAAGTCTCTATCACATATCTCCGAGATAGGGCATGTGCTTTGGTTTTCTTTGATCCTGGATGATAGATTATGGTAAAGTTGAAATGGGTAAAGAATAGAGCCCATCTGGCTTGATGTGGATTAAGCCACTTAGCTTTCTGCAAGTACTTCTAATTGCCGTGGTCAGTCAGCCCTGTGAATGGGTAGAGAGCCCCCTCCAACCAATGCCTCCACTCCTCAAGTACCAACTTCACTACCAGCAGCTCCTGGTTTTCACATTTTGTAATTAACCTCCGCTGATGTGAGTCTGCGGGAAAGGAAAGCACAAGGGTAAAGCTTTCCTAGGGATCCATGTCATTGGGATAAGACAGCCCCCACTCCACTGACGAAGGGCTTTTAGGGGTCTGGTAACTTGAGTATAGGAGTTTTTTTGGGAACAACCCCTTCAGATAATCAAAGGCGCGTTGTGCTTCAGGATTCCACACCAACACCAGTAAAAAGTTTGGCAACCATGCTGAGGTTATTGATGAACCAGCAGTAGGGGGTTCCCCGGTGTCATGGCTATATTCCCAACCTGGCTCTTTTAACCTGCCACCTAATTTTCCCCTGATCAAATTAGCTATGCGACTTGTCCACTTGCTCCCCACCTCAATCCCCAGGGCTCCCTTAAAAAAGAGATTTTAATCTCAACTGGATTTCCCTAGTAAAATAAAGGTTAAAAAAAGTAGGCATCGGAGCACCTGTAGGGACCGTGGGACTGGCCATACGACTACCGCCTCCACCTTCTTCTTTTCCTTCACCACCCCCTCTGGTCCACTCACATACCCCATAAAGGAGATGGTGGTTCAGTGTAGGACACACTTCTTGGCCTAAAGTGGAGCCGGATGGTCTAGGAGGTGAGTGAGTACCTTCTTCACGTATTTGACGTGCTTGTCATACTTTGGGGAGTATACTTGAATATTGTTGATGTAGGCGGTGAAGAATCTTCCAAGCATGTGTCTCAGCACATCATTTATGAAGGACTGGAGCACAGATGGAGCATGTACAAGGCCATAAAGCATTACAAACTACTCGTAGTAACCAGAGTTCGTGCTGAAGGCCGTCTTCCACTCGTCTCCCTTCCAGATACGAAGTAGGTTGTATATGCTGCGGAGGTTGAGTTTGGGGGTAAAAGGGGGTAGACTCGGCTTCTGAGAGGTGAGCCCTCAGCTAGAAGTTCAATGGCACAGTCTCATGGGAGATATAGTGGGAGCTTTGTAGCTCTGGTCTTGCTGAAGACCTCCCACAGCTTCTAATACTCCCTGGGAAGCTCAAGGTTAGTCATGGTGTCTGGGTTTTCCACTGTAGTGGAGGCAATGGCGAGGGGACTACAGTGCTGCTGGCAATATCTGGACTGGAATATAATGCAATGATTGTGCTAGGAGATGATTGGGTTGTGCCATCGTAGCCATGGAAAGCTGAAGATTACTGGGTGATTGGAGAAGGGAAGGATTAGGAGCGGAAGCTCCTCCTGATGGCTGTTCTGGAAACAGAGGTAGGTTGGAGCCAACTGGTGGAGGATGCCTTCATTTCTCAGAGGTTTCCTATCCATCACTGCCACTGTGATGGGGGTGTTGAGCCTATGAGCACGGAGCCTGAGTTGTCGTACTAGCAGATGACGTTCCCCGCCACGCCGGAGTCAATCAGGGCTTTTCTACGGGGCTGGAGAGCATTATATGCCACACTCACTGGCACCAGATATGGTGGATGGAGATGCCGTTACCTTGACTGGCAGTGGTTGATACCCTCCACAGTGAGTTCATGGCCCGGACTTCTTCCAGTCGCAACGGTCGGCTGATCTGGAAGAACTGATTTCCATTGGCTCTGGCTCTGGACCTTGCAACTGGATGGGGTCTCTGGGGCGCCCCCTCTGTCTCTCCTGCAGCAGCTAGTCAAGAAGGATGGAGTTGTCTATGGCATCTCTGCTTTCAGGTCAGGCTGCAGCTTGTTGCAGTAGATGGCGAGAAGCGCTGGTTCGTTCCAGCCGCTGGCTGCAGCCAGGGTCCTGAAAGCGAGGGCATACTCGGACCTCCCCCGCAGGTCCAGCTGGCAGTCCCCAGCCTTCTTCCCTGGGCAGTCAAAGACTGCCTTGAACTGAGAGATGAAGCTGTCGTTGGAGGGGAAGGCCGTCTGCTCCAAAACGGCAGTAGCCCACTCTAGGGCTTTGCCTGACAGAGGAGTAATGATCACGGTAATCTTCTCAGCATCACTAAGGATGGAGTGGTAGGCAAAGTAGATGGAACACTAGTGCAGGAACCCTCTACAAGCAGTAGGGGAGCCCTCATAGCTGTTTGGCAATCGTTCTGGTGAATCACCCCATGGATGGGCTGGGTATGCCTGTGGATGTGCAGGAGAAACTGGGGCGGTGGGTGGCAGGGGCAAGCAGGAGATGGTGAGCTAACGGAAGCCACGGACAAGTTTCTCCAGGGTGGCTCCCATTCAGACAATCTCCCTCTGTTGCACCGCCAGGACAATGAGTATATCTGGAGGAGAGTGATTGATGGTGAACTCTCATTCATTTGGGAGAGGTATCTTTGCTGAATCCATGATCTTTGGCAAAGTCTTCTGTAATGGTTTTCCTGTGCATACTTACATATACACCGAAAACAGGGCAAATGGTACGCAGCTTCCGAATGCAAGGAAGAATTGTACAATGTTATAGTTTATTAGCTTTGCAGCAGAGCTACAAAGGTCACTTGAGAAATATAACATAAGGGAAATGCAGTTCCCAAATATAGTTACCATATGACACGCAAACTGCTGTGGCAAATGCCTTTGTTTAACAAGAGCAATACAAGACTTCGCACCGTAATTGTGTGAAGTCAGGGCTTATGCAGTGCCAAATGATAATGGGATATGAACAGGTGGAGCTGATTTGTGGTAATTGCGGCAGCAGGCTGGTTCCTCAGAATTTCGAAGATGCATACTGCTGGGGGTGTGGCATGACACAGGGCTGGCTGTTATCATATCTGGGTGTGTCTGGTGAAAATGAACCCAATTAACCTAAATTTATTTATTTGGTTGATATTATAAAGGGGAAATTATTTTATCTCTCAGGCCCAGGTGAAGCTGAATAGCTTTTTTTCATTTATACATGTTTTCTTGGAATATCTTAATATTTAAATTAGTTTGATGATCTGAAACATGTAGGTATGACAAATATGCAAAAAAGAAGAATTCAAGATGGGGCAAATAATTATATCCCCGAATGGCGTTCCGGGGGATATTATGTTTTTGGTCTGACCGCCGCCACCGCCGCCGCACTACCTGTTAACGCGATAACTTCAGTAATATTTCAATTACAAATTCCAAATTTTACACTGAAGTAAGTATCATAAAGAGAAAGAACTGATTCGATTCTGGATTTTGGCCACCAGGGGCCAAAAAATGATTTACATGTTAATGCGATAACTGCAGTAATATTTCAATTAGAAATTCCAAGTTTTGCATATAAGTAAGAAGAGGAAGAACTGATTTGATTTTGGACAATTTACAATGTCTAGATTGGCCAACAGGGACCAAAAACTGAAAAAATCACTGTTTTTATCATATCTCTGGAAATGTTTGTCCGATTCACCTCAAATCAAGTGCAAATGAAAGGTCATGACCTGAGGATGTGTCCCACATTATACCTGTTTGGTTCAAAATTTTGACACAAGGTGGAGCTTTGTCACATAAAATTCACCATTTTTGCTATATCTTTGAAACTATTTCTCTAATTGACATGAAACTGTGCAACTGCAAGGTCATGACCTCACAACGCATCACATGATGATATCATGCCTGTATAGTTCAATATTTTGCCACCAGGTGGCGCTTTGTGATGGAAAATTACCATTTTGGCCATATCTTCAGAACCATTTGACCGATTGACCTGAAATTAAGTTCAAATGAAAGTCTATTCAAGGTCCATTTCAGGATTGGGGAATTGGAGGATTGGGGCCGTTCGGGGATATACCCCCAGCCGTCCCCTTCGACGGCATAAGCCTAGTTTTTCTCAGCTTTGAACATAACATTCCCAAATGTTGCTTCATTACATTTTTTTTTTTAAATTGTCATTTCAATGACAAAGGATGAATGTCATGGCTACGCTTAGTCATTACCGCACCTGAGGAACTCACTGTCTTTGTTGTGTGGTATTAAAAATATTTCACCTTGGAAAAGCTATGAATAATTTTCTTTTTTTTCAATGTGAAGTGAAAAATTAATAGCAGCAAATGAGTGGAAGCATTTTTAATACACTGTCAGAAATGTGACCAATGAGTATCAGCAGAGATCTTATTATCAGGGTTTGAGAACCAAAAGCTGGCCCCTAAGTTCCAATTCAGCTTAGCCTCTTCAGCTCGGGGCTCTTTCACATAAATGTGTATGTTCTGTAAAAAGCTCACTTCATTGGAAGGAAGAACTGGAGAGTCTATTCTAATTTAGTTTAGAATGTAGCCAGAGTATAATTTCTTCTGTCTCTAGCATTGATTATATAAATTTCCACTTCAACTGGCTATGTGCATCACTTCTTTTGTATGCATCATTCTCCCACTGACTAGTGACTGGCTACATTATGGATGAATTGAATACATTACTCTAATTTCTGTCTTAATCTTAGCAAAGAATATCTAAAGTGCTCAAATTCCATTCCATGCCCAGAAATATGCCTACAAGCATAACTGTGTGATCCAGTTTACGCCGGCGTTAATCCTTGTTAGTAAATACCTATGATTGCTTCCCAGCAGACCCCCTTCCCCGTCTTGAGTTTCGACCGTAATGTTTTGCTATGACTCGTCTACAATCAGCGGTTACCAGTGCCCGCAAAAATGCATGACATAAGCCAGCCTACTAAAGAGGTTACTGAACTACACTCTCCCACACATTTCCGTAGAGTGGAGAGACATTTATTTGCCACCCTAGAAGATTCACTGGTAGATGAACCAGAAATGGAAAAAGGTCTGATTATAGATGATTGCATTTTCACATACACAATGCAACAAGGATTTACAAGATTGGGATTAAACAATGGTGTGTCCACAAGAAAAACATTTGGTAAAAATGGTCATGTGGTCTGGCAAATCCAAATTTATCCTATTCCAGAGCACTGGGCACGTCAGAATTAGAAAGGAAACCCTTGAAGCGATGTACCTGTCATGCATAGTGCCTACTGTGCAAGGCTCTGGAGGTGGTATTGTGATCTGTGGTTGCTTCAGTTGGTCAGATCTCTTGTTTAACTTTAACTGTTTCATCTATAAGCCATGTACAGGGCTCCACTACGCTTGGTGCAACAGGTTCTTGAAAATTATGTGATCATTGGCTTTGCGCTAAAGGGAAAACAAATTGGGAAGGTACTGAAGGGATGGGATACTGAAAATAGTTACTTTGTTCATTACTAAAGCACCTCCTGTTGGCCAGCAGGAGGCTCGTCAGTGAGATTCTCAACTTGCTCATATTTAGATATCCTCCACCCTCGTTTTGAACCTGTGAACTTTCGACGTATGAACATAAAGAAGCAGTATTTGATAGGCGCGTGCTTCGGGGGAGAGCTGTGAACTGTCCCTCTGTCCCGAGTGGGCAACATAGGGTAACATACCTGCAAGCCTTGTACATAGTTCTCAAATTGAGCGTTCCAGAATCAGATGGGATTGGAGATGCCAAATAAAAAAAAAAAAGAAAAAAGTTTTTTTAATATTATGAAGTCAGCAGACTACCGGAATGAACTGAGTGACCAGCTTTTCCCATCAATGATTTTTTTCTTCCCTGACAGTTCAGACATATTCCAGGATGACAATGCTGAGATTTGTTGAGCTCAAATTGTTGAAAAGTGGTTCTGATAGCATGAGGAATTATTTTCACACATGAATTGGCCACCACAAAGTCCGTACCTTTATTAATTCAGGGTCTTTGGGATGTGCTGGGTTGGCTTTTAGGAGTGGTTGACTCTTTTATTGTCAATACAAGATCTCTGCCAAAAATTTACTAAAATCTGGATGGAAATAAAATGTTTTAACATTGAATAAAATTGTCAAAACAATACCATGACAGAAGTGCACCGTAATCAATGCCGAAGGTGGTCCAACAAAATATTATTATTAACTTTTTTGTTGGCTTGGCATTGTACTTTTTCATCATTTTTTCTGGATTAGCCTATAAATTATGGGGAATTAAGTGATAGGTAACACCACCAGTGCATTATACTAGACTTTAGTGCTTTACAGTTTCTATTTTGGGGGCAATTTGAGTTGTTCCAAAACAACCAAGAGAGTGGCACATCATGCTGAAATTTTTCTAAGACTTTTTATTTTCAAAATAGAAAATAACATTTCCTGATTGTGTGATCATTCAGTAGTTTTTTGGTGAGGGTAATATATAAATGTATAAAACAGTATAAAAAGAAAATAGCTTTAGACTTAGTTAACAAGCTGACATTAATGCCTTCTGTGTCTCCTCCCATTCATCAAAGAAGTAAAATCCCTCTGGAAATTTATAATGAGGTTTGAACACTATCCGGCATTGCTCGAATACAAATAAATTTTTTTGAGTTGGCTACTTCAGATATTAGCATACAGGGTATACGAATGGTAATGATTACATCAAACTCGTTTTTTATTGTCTGAAATGTTATGCTTTTGCATTTGTAGTCCAGTTTGTGGTCCACTTTTGCAAACTGCATATCCACCACACAAACAGATCAGTAGCCTGTGATTTGTTCCCGGCCAAAGGGGTGCCACAGTTTCTGCCAACGATCATAACACGAAGCTGATCATTGACCTAAATTGTTGTTGGCTATCCTTGAACAACCAGTGGGCTACTATTAGCTAGCTACATGCTTAGAAATAAATGGATGACAGTGAATAGCTATTATTTCACCATTTAGCTAGCTAGCATTTAAATGCACCAAGTATGACTAGCTAAGCCAACAAACTTCCTAGTTAGCCAGCTAGTTAGCTTATTACATCTGTTGAACATAAATGGACAAAAAACAATAAATAGTTTGTTTGCTGTTGCTTACTGTTATTTAGCAAGCTAGCTAGCATGAATATTCACCACAGATAACTAGCTTAGCTAGCAAAATAGTTTGATGGCCAGTTTGCTAGCCTAGCTAGCAAGGTATTGGAGTCAATGAAAAGCAGTGAATAGCCTTTCTTTTTCTACTTAGCTACCATTGAGCCATAAGCATTTGATAGCTGGCATTTACATGCATCAAGTATAATGTTATCTAACTATTAAAGTCAGTTTACTTGCTTGATGGCTAAGTTAGCTAGTTAACAGTTAGTTTGCTACCTCAGCTAGCCATAGTTAATGCAAATAAATCACTAGAAACGGTGAATAGTGAATAGCTACTTAATTAGTGTTAGATGAGCAAGTAGTCATGAATTAGCTACATAGCCAGGCCAGTTAGCAATGCATCGACAAAGCTAATTAGCTTGTTTTGCTAGCTACCATATTTTAATGCTAACAAACACTAGCCAAAGATGCTTAACGTAGTTGCAAAACTTGATACCTTGCTAGGTAAGCATAACTTGAGTAGACCTTGGAGTAGCTAACTAATTAGCGTAGTGTCACCCGGCCAAGCAAACAAATATTGGATAATTTCTGACGCATAGTTCTGAATCCGCTCTGCCCGAGATTCAGGAGGATCATGGGATGTGTAGTTTTTTGATAACAAAGAGGATTAGCAAGGTGGTGAAAAATTAAGATTTTAAGATATTTAAATTATAGTTGTCAACAGTCAAGAAGACTGATTTTTGTTGTTTTGCGGAAATATGACGCAAAATCTCAGAATCAATGGACTTTTGAAAACCACAGGAAGTGCTTCAAAAGTGAATGTTTTAAAACGTCCATGGGTAAAATGAATGGAAACTTTTACTTCAGACACCATCATGACGTCATCACCTCAGCACTCTATTAACAGTAATGTCTCCTCTGATTGGTTTTGTGCCTCACGTGCTCCCTCTCTCCTCAGTTACCTCACCTCATGTATCCATTACGCATGTATACCCCCTCCTTTGAGTGGCAAGTTGCTGGATAATAATTTGCTATGTGTGCTTAGAACCAGTCAGTATGTACTTGTAAACCTCTAATGATATTAATTTACGGAATGATCTTTCCTTGCTTATTTAATTGGAAAAAGTGCCCAAGCCTTACTCACAGGCACCAGGATCGGGACAGCAATCGTCGTTAATCCTGCCCCTGTCTGTTAATTTGTCCATGGAAATCAGGGACAACCTCCAAATCCTTAAATGGTGATCAGGGTTGGAACCACATTCCTCCAAAACTATTCCTTCCTGCCTTCGGACAGTTCGGCTCTGGTGAGGTGAGCACTCCATCTGGCAGTCATCCCAGAAAGCCAGTGGTTAGAAATTGGCTATGCCCACTTCGCTTTGCCCAGTGGCGGCTGGTGAACTGGCGATAGGGGAGGCTCGAAACAACCCCTTAAAATTAATGATTGTTCGTGACCTGTTTTCAATCATTCATTTAAATTACCAATTCAGAAACTCTGAAAACTTTCAACATTATCAGGTATGGCCAGTTTTCATTTATAATGCATACCTGTCAACTCTCACGCATTCGGTGTGAGTTTAAGTGGCATATTTACGTTCCTCTGCTGTAGTCAGCAATTATTCAATCAACGCGTATGTAAGAGATTCTCGTGCAGAATTGAAGACCATGTGCACTGGAGGAGTTGCAAGCAATGGAATGGTATAAAGATGTTTTAAGTTGATTGATTTCATTTAAACAATTATGAAACACATGCATTGCTTCCAATCCCTGAATAAAGAAAAGTGTGAGAAGTCCGGAGACATAATCGGTATGCGTTATAAATGAAAACTGGCCACATCTCATAATGTTCAGACTTTTCAGAGTTTCTGTAATGGTAATTTAAATGAATGATTGAAAACAGGTCGTGACCAATCATTAATTTTAAGGGATTCTTTTGAGCTTCCCCAATCACCAGTTCACCAGCCGCCTCTGTTGCCCACAACATCTGAACTGAACTGTGCTATCCTCTTCTGGGCTCCATCCCACGGTCACCGTGTTACTGTGATTAATTTCTACTATTAGATTGTACTTTGCCTTCGCACTTGAGTCCTGGTCTCAGATACGCTTGAACTGATACTAAACAAGTAATGAGTGGCAAGGTATCCAACTGCTATTTGGACCAGCACTTTTTAAATTGATGCTATTAGCATGCAGAACCACTGGCTTAGTATTTTGCGAATGACTGTCAGTCACACTGCTGTATTGTAAAATGTTCACATGTTTCTGTGTACATGTGTACATGCAGTCATGCTTGTGCGTGTACATTGAAGGGGGATGCCTCGAATGAGCTCTCCACGTACAGAGAGTGCCGAATTTGAATGATGAGAGAGGAATTCTGATGCTTTTTTTTGATGCAGAGTAAATTTCATTCTAGTTTATTGGAACTGCAGCTGGATGAGTCACACAAGGCAGGAGTCAGAAGTCCGCATTGGCTACCCCCCCCCCCCCCCCCCCCCCCCACACACACACACACGCACACACACACACAGACTCACACCACACCTTCATAGCATTACAGTTTATCTTTCCTCATTTCTTTGTCCTGTTCTTTCAATTCTTCGCACCACAGAGTATGACTCACAAACGGCAGAAAAGGGGAATCCATTCTTGTGGAGCTGGTTTGATTCCATTTTATACAGGTTTCTAATGTTGTCTAGTTAGTTGCCGTTCTCTGCCAAACATACACACTCTTCCTGCACTAATTTCTTCATTTCAACGACCTGACTAATTGAAGGAGAACCGAACATTTTATCACTAATACAGGAGTAAAAACGGATCAGTAGATTTATGACAGCACTGCCTGATATACTCCGCTGTTGCCAGTCATAAGTCATGGCATCATTTAGCATCTGTTTTGGGCATCATAAGACAGCTCGCTCAACTTCGCACTCATCCTGAATTAATAAATGTGTGCTTATCATTTCTACAGTGCCTCATCTTCCTTCTCCACAAAGCACTCCAGCCCTGTCCCTCAATATGTGGTCCCAGGCTTCCGCAGCACTGATGCTTTTATTCCTGGTTCACCCCCGCTCTTCACCATGTCCTGAAGGTATTATACCCGACCAGCATTCGAATTTACCAGACAGTGGAGGACTGGCTCATTTGCCGTTTTAAGGATTTAGGACCCCAATTTCTTTTTTATTTCTCATTTATTTTCTTCTTTCTATGTCACAGAGTGTGACTCACAAAATGGAGCACAAGGCCTGCCATCATTACTATGCATCTAGCATCTTGTTCTCCAATTTATTGACAAATAAATTTTGTAAAGGTAATTATTACAGATTGCAGAGTGAAAAAATTAATGGATAGCTATGGCGCTTGGACTCGACAGGGAGATTTTCTAATTGAGGAGCATCTCCCCTGAGCCGCAGCAGGATAAATCCCCCCTTGGAATCTATATGGCATTGGTGGTGGCTGATAACTCTGCTGACTGATAGGCTGATGAGGATGATGAATGATGAGGCTGATGAACCTTTGAAGACCGTGCAGTGATGGAGAGGTAGAAGGCGCGCATAACAGCAGTATGAACTAAATACTTAAGGCAGAGGGAGAACCATTTATTAAGACAGGAGCAAAATGATTGGCTAACACTGTAGTGTCACAGTGGCATTGGATAGATGTGATCAGCTGAATGGACAGCTAATGTCTCAATGGACACCCCTGCATGATCACAGCTGGAATTATGAAAGATCATGCATGTAAGCTGATTGAAAGAAAATAATAACTGAAGCATGCAAAAGGAGGGTCTTCCCCACTGAACTTTCGCTAGAGCTTCATTAAATCTCGAAACTAGAAAAGAAAGTGGTTTTAGTCTGCATTTATACGTACAAATGCCCTTGCTAGAGCATTTTTTTCACAATTTACTTTAGCTTGGCTGAATGGTTATCAAAATTATTCAGTTCACTGTGTCTGAAGTGAAAAAAAAGGTAATTATGAATCAAATTCAAAGAAAGTGTTGGCTGAAGCCAGGCCATCATCTAGGCTGCAAATGTTTTACATTTTACTTGTCTCAACTCCTTTAACAGAAATTCCTCCCTTCTGTACAGTCCATTCCAAACTACAGCTTGTTACTATAATCAGAAAGAAGCCTCTAGGAACAAATGTGATGTTCCACACAAAAACTGACAGGGTGTCAAGAAATTGGATTCTGTTGTTTTTCTGTAGTGGCTGCTGCCCTCCACAGGCGGTATTTCAAACATTCTTCTTCAGATACAAAATGCTCCAGAGCCAAAAAGCAGTGATTACTAACTGTAGCCTGTAGATTGTCCCCACAGTTAATCATTCCCTTTCTTCAAATTAAATTAATTTAAGTCCAAAAATTCTTATCACCTCTTCTTTGCCAACTTGCAGCTTAACACAATAGTTAATCTTGCTTGAAAAAATCACCAAGACCGCAAAACCATCATGGATGTCTCAGAATCAACGCAATGCAGCAGACCACTTGCTAAAGGTGCACCATCAAGATCACTTTGTCATAGCAGGGGGCTTTCAAATTTACAAAGTATCCAAAAGTAATTGTGGCAAAGGGAATTTCTAATCAGTGCAGTCTGGAGTCTGTCGTCATTTTTTAATGTTGTAATTTGTTGAAATTCATTTACAAAAGTAATAGGTTGTAATTTGTTTATAATTCGTCAGATTTTAAAAGGACTAGTTCATTCATGACACTTTTTTTTAAAGGATAGCAATTTACAGGAAAATAATCCCCTAATCTTATTCTACAAATACAGTACATGATATTTAGTGGTTACCAGACTTAATGTAAATGGAAAGAAAATCAAATATAAAGATAATTAACTCAACCAAATCATTTTTTTAACGTAAAGAAAATGGCAAATGATTCTAAAGCTTACTGCATTTTTTTTTTTAATGCTAACATGCTAAAATGACACATAAAGCACAATTATTAAAATTGACACACAGAGAGCGAAACCTCAGCTCAAGTTTCAGTAACTGTAGGCACATTTTCTGCTTTGCACCCAATTTGCAATTGAACATGGCACTTTTTGCAAAACACTGCACGCAATTCTCCACATAAGATACAGGAATCTGAAATGAAGTCAATTGACACATCTGGGAATGTACCTTTCAACAGGCCTACACCAACCTTGGCAGTCCTCAGGAGGCATGCCTTGGCACGCAGCATTCATGGCATCCAAAACTGAAATTTGGTCCCATGGATGGTGGTCGAAAACCTCCACTCAGAGAAAAAGTATTTGATGGGATTTAGGAAGGGGGAGCACAGTGGCAGGAAAAGTTATTAACTCTTGGGCTGTGCTGCAAACCATTCTGTGACATGAGCAGAGTAATGAAATGCCACATTATCCCAAACGACAAAGGCCATATCACCTCCTCCTGTGCCCTCTCATCTATCCGGTCCTCTTAGAACAAGGCAAGGCGTTTTGTATCGTATGGCCCAATGAGTGGTTTACGCAAGATCAAATCATGATTTCATATAGCCGGACACAGTAGCTATACCGGCCAGGGGCATCTACTGTTGCACTTTTTCTAATGATATTAAATGCACAGATAGATGTATATTTGAAAAATTACTGAAAAGAACAATTGTTAAGCATAAAAAAGATTTTATTTACATCCATTTTCCAAATGAAACAGTTCCACAGAACAAGCTGTGACAACAAAGAGAGTGAGGACAGGGTAATGCACATGACTACACTACAGGCCAAAAGTCTGGGGCCACCCTCAGATGAAAAAATTAAAATCAAATCAAAACACAGTGGTCTGCATTTATTTCAGTTTATTGTGATTTAAGGGGCCAAGACAGTTTCAATACGTCCTACAGTCTCACTTCCAGCAAGGATTTAGGCTGAACAAGACATTTTTGTGAGACTTTGCTCAGACTTTTGACTTTAGATTCACTGAAATAGTCACCTTTAGCCTTGATCACTGTGTCACAAATTCTTGGCATGCGATGCAACGGTCTTGAAGTAGGCTGCTGGCAGTGATTCTCATGCAGATTTCAAGTGTTCAAACAATTGTTTTTCGTTGCTAGGGTTGGAGTACTGGACCTGCTTATCAAGTTCATCCCATGCCAGTCCAATAGGAGTAAGGTCTGGAGACAGGTAGCCAAATCATGTTACTTAAGACATTCTGCTCCTCTTTTGAATGAATGTAGTTCTGGCAAAACTTTGAAGAATGTTTGGGGTCATTGCCTTTTTAAAAAATGTGAGGGTGGCCCCAAACTTTTGGCCTGTAGTGTATTTGTGTATTTGTGTGTGTGTGTGTGTGTGTGTGTGTGTTTGTGTGCGTGCGTACGTGTGTGTGTTTGTGTATGTGTGTGTGTGTGTGTGTGTGTGCGTGTGTGTGTGTGTGTGTGTGTATACATGTACAGTCTGATCTGTTGCATTAACAATGGCTATGCAGCGAACATTGAGAGGATGCTGCTGTCAGCTCAGCATGGTTTTCATGCTTGACATGAAATACACTGTCATCCGATCAGAAATGATGTTTTGCTTTGACCTGCCAATCACATGTGCTGAAGTGTTATGAATAAGTTGGTGACAGCTGAGGGCTGCATGCTGGTAGCTACAAAAAAAGAATATGAAAGAATCGGGCCAAGTTTCTGTTCCAAGCCGCAACGCTTTTGCAATTGTGGCCAGGCCTTGATGGGGGTGGAAAGTCTTGGCTTATTATCTTATGAGCAGTGGGTAGCACTGTTGCCTCACAGCAAGAAGGTCGGGGGTTTGAATCTGGCCTGTGGCATTTCTGTGTGGAGTTTGCAATGTGTTCACTTGGGTTTCCTCCAGGTATTCCAGTTTCTTCCCACTGGCCAAAGACACGCATGTCAGAGTAATGGGAGACTCCAAGTTACCAGTAGGTATTAATGTGAGTGAGTGGTGTGTGAATAGTGAGTATGCCTGTGATGGATTGGCATGCTGTCCAGGGTATGTTCCTGCCTTTTCCCACTGTTAGCTGGGACATGCTCCTGTTCTCCAGCAACCCCCGTGAAGTAGAAGCGGTATTGAAGATTGATGAATATTGTCGCGTGCATTCATAAATCTTGACATAAATGACATTTATGAAATTTCATATTTGTGAACTTTCAAGAAATGGGGAATTTGGGATTTGAAAATCATCACTGGTGCCAAGGTATTCAAAATGTGGCTCAAGATCTCAAGAGTGAACGTGGCCGCTCTTCCTCCACCTACAATTGGCTTGTTTGCAGCCATTACACATGCAGTGTCATCATATCCACACCAGCGATGCTGTCAGAAAGCCCACAGTGCCGCCCTCAGGCCATACTTGGACCAAGCCTGTCTGCTTTCTGGATGGCGCTAAATGTTTTTTTTTTCCTGATAAAATGGTAAATGTAATCATTCATGAGTGTACTTGTGCTATATTATTATAATTTCCACAAATGCTTTGATTTCTCAGGGGAAGAACAGAACCACAGCCTCTTTTGCCAATTGCCTGAGTGATGTACAGAATCTTGGGTACTCAGATACCAGCATGGCGAGGCTGGAGGCCCTGCCATGCTAACTTTTGCTGAGACTAAGTGAAGTGATTTTCATTGAACAATCTAACAACTCAGTAGTTCATAGTAACAAAATAAATCTAATGACAAACATTCATTAGCTGATACATATGGATTGCCATTTAAGTCAATATTAAATAAATAAATAAATATGCTCACGAAATAAATAAATAATCCTAGGAAATAAATCCTGAAATAAATAAATGAGGCATAAATATTAGTACGCTTAATAAATTTAAGTACGCTTTACCTCATCAGGCTGCATCCAGAATGTTTTTTTTTTTAATTAATTAAAATGATTTTTGGCTAAAATAAGGACACCAAAATGTGACATCACATATAGGTTTTTATGAAAAATTAAAATTAGTAACGTTAAGTATCCTGTGCATTTGCTCACAACACTCACAGTACAGCGAGTACAAAACTTTTCTATTCAGGACATAGGACGATTTCAGACTGAAATTATTAGGTTACGGTCGTTGCCCGACGTATCCTGCAGTGGTAACGACTGTTACCACGGCTCGCAGGTCTTGAGTTGGTGGCACTACTCAAATGTGCTGCTACTTCGCAGAAGATCTGACCTTCCTTTCGCCGATAAACCAAGTTCTTGTCCGCTAATATCTACCGATTTTGAAAAATATTACCTCAAAGACTAAAAATTGTGTCGCGTCCACTAAATTATGACTGTTACTAAAGACAAAGTTTGATTTTTACTGTTTGATTTTATGCATCAATTTATTATTTTTCATGTCCTGTGGAATGATTCTATGCACACATTTTACTGGCAACTAAAGTTTTCCCATGTGCTACAGTGAGTCGGCTGATTTCCGCGATCTTATCTTTCATGCCCATAATGTTGTATGCAGCAACGACTGTGATATAAAAAGGGAATCATGATAAACATCATCTGAATCCATCCTTACTCTTGGTCATCATTCAGCAATTTTTTTATTTTACATTTTTAGTGTCTTGTTTCTTTGTTTCAGGGTTGTATTTCATAGCCTTATTTATTTTTGTTGATGTATTTAATATTTTGACTGAAATAGCATTTTCATAGATATATGCATTTACATGAGATAATTTATCATAAATGTGCATTATTATACCTAAGAATTTAAAACGAAACCGCTTCAAGAGTTTGATATGATTATACATTATTTTTCATAAATGTTTATCCGACTTTGAAGCTGGCTCTCGGTGAAAACCATTTGGAGATTTTGTGAAATCCTCTTTGTGACTTAGGAGTTCTCTTGACTACTCCTAGCCACACTCTGACTCAGGCACTACCTTCAGCTCTAAAAGCCTTTGTGAATGAATCTTTGTGAAAAGAATTAGGGGTGCTGTAATGCCCTCCCCCTTGTAGGCATTCATGACTACCTGCCTTTACCCAATTATTCAATTATCCCCTGTTTGCTCCTTGCCCAGGATTACACCTGGTTTTAATTAAGTTAATTATATCCTGTTGAAACATTGGTTTTTCCTTTCATTAGCAGGTAGCCTCACATTCTAACATTTTTATTCAGAGCAACTACATTCCGTTCTCTAGTTTTATCGCTTGTTTAGTTGTATTCTTTTTGTTGTTGTTTGCACCTTCTTTATTTGATAATTTTCTACATTCCATCCTGGGGCACAGGGTGTTACAGGCGCTAATCCTAAAATCCTGCACACCAGCCATACCTTTCAGTTCTGCCACCACTAGTTGCCTGGTGCCTCCACCTCTGCCACCTCACATTCATCTCTCCTGTCTGTTCAGGCCCCCTTGTGATAGAATGAGCTTCCTACAGCAGCCGGAACAGCACAATCCCAAAACACTTCTGAGTGTAGTTTTAATACTCACTTCTTCAGACTGTAGCTGTCACCCCCAAATACATTTTGTTACTGGTTTAAGGAACTGAATGGTGCTGTAATTGTTTCAACTTAGCCAAATGTTGTAATTAATTGCATTCATGTCTCCTTCGTGCCTTTGTTTCACAGGTATCGTACTGTGCAATGTCCTTTCTATAAATTTTCGCCTCTGGTATTTTGAATGTTACTTTCCCCTAGGGTTCTCTTCATTTTTGTTCTTCCAGGTGCACTTTGTGAAGTATGTTGCTCAGGGTGAGAGCATCTGTTAAACGACAATAATGTAACGTCTTTTTCATTGCATCACCCTCACTACACCATAGGCCTTTACCATAAAAACAGTTCTACACTCCAAATTAGACCGTTTAAAAACAGTTGACATTGACAAGCACCGGTTTTCAGAAGGAGCAATTAAAAGATTTCTGTGTATGAGTGTGAGATCTTGTTCCCTTAGACACCTGCGATTCCTCTGCTTCAGCAAATAAATCCTTTAATGAATTATTGTGATGCATTTTGAGTGAGCTATGGCCTGCACACACAGACCTTTATATCCTCTCTGATTTGTGATACAGGGGCTGCGCTGGGTGGATACCAGGAGACTCAGCGAGGGAGGGGTGTCCTCCTGAGGTGTCAAAGGTGAGGAACCAATGGAAAGGTCTCTGCCAGTTATACAGTAATTTTTGTTTGGCCTTCTCAGATCTGAAAAAAAAAAAACTGGTAAGGTTTCAAAGCGAAATTTTATTCCATTCACATTCTTGAGCTCGGCTAGTGGCCATCCTGAGGCAGAAGTTAGGCGGTGAATTCCACTCTCCGAAGCGGAAGGCTCATGAGGTGTCCCTTATAAACTGTCCAAAAGGATCAGACTGGAACAGATGATTTACAGGGACGTGCTTCCAATCCTGGAGACTGATATTGTTGCTTGTTGCTGTTAATAAAACTCCAAAGAGTAATTACGGTTTTCTCTATCATTAAAGTACTGCCAAATACACAAAAGAAGAGCTTGGCTCAATACGAGAAGATTAACTGACAAGTAGGCTATGGAAGGACAAAGGGTTACAATCCAGCCACACTGTATGACAAAAGTTAATAGACACATACTATACACACACTAAGCGGGGCAAATGCTGGTTTTCACCTGGGTGTGGGGAACAGACAAGAAATAAATCAATGGAATGATACAATACCACAAAACACACGTAGTTTGCTGGAAAAGGGGAGGAGACTATTGAGGGAACAAGAGAGCTGTGACACATTCTAGTCTCCCTGATGCTTGTACATGGTAATTAGCAGCCTCACAAAATTACTGCATCCTTTAACAGTTTTGGCCTTACTGCTGCACTCAGCAGTCACCTGCAGAGGGAACCATACATTTGCAATCTGCTCTGTCAATCGTCACAGACCCTATTGAATTCAGTCTACAGCCACTGCAAAACAATTTGGTAGAGGTTTATAATATAACCTTATATACCTAATGTAACCTAATTTAACACTTTGGTCATATGAAATTTTTAAAAAGTCACACTCTCCCGCTTTAAAGATATCACAAATAGCCAAATACACCCAGTTGAAAAAACCTGCCAAGACCTGCTGAGATTTTTAAGTGGTTCAAACCTCTCAGACATTCATATGTCACCAACTATTCATGGTAGTGCATGCTCGACTAAATCCAGCCGGCAGTGTCCAAAACAAACCGAAACAAACCATCCTAGGCTGGTTTGAGCTGAAGTTTTCAGCTGGCCAGTTTGATAATAATGCTCTTTAATACTGTTTTAGTTTTTAATTCAGTGCTTTAATTTTTGTATACGTCTTTCAGCTTTTTGCCATTGGTGTTATTGAAGAAGGACTTCAGTGAATACCAGCGCAGTGGATTAGCCTGCAGGGTGGGTCTAACAGGGCCTGTCTCTGTTAGCGAGCGATAACCGTGCTAGCGCGCTTGTTCCCCGGCAGATATGGCTATCACTTGAGGCTACGCAACACAGCTCCCTTCTTTCCTCGCCACCACCCACCTGTTCAGCCAACAGCCCTTTTTTAAATATGCAATTATTCAAAATTCAAAAGCCTCATTGTATTGATTGGTGGTGGTGACTGTTTCCATGGTTATGCAGGGTATGTATGCTGTTTATTGGTGGAGACCCAAATTAACAGTAATGTGATGCTTATGATTGGCTTTGAAAAATGTCTTTCATAGTGATAAAAATTAATGGGGATAATTAATAAATATTTCCCCAGTGACAATGAGGAGGCTGCAATTGTCATATGCCTTTGTCTCCCAATTATTCCCATCACCACTTTATAGTGGAGTACAGTGTAGACATGTTTCGACTTAATTACTCTGTAGTTTTTAAATTCTTTTTATTTCATTTTGGGGTGCCATGCACAGAGTAGGGAAAATACTGTGTTTTATGTATTTGTGCCAATATTCAGGCTGTAACCTTTCAAAAAGATGTGACATAGTTTTCAGACGTTTGTACAAAAAATCCATAAAGTGTATTAAATGTATGCTTCCACGGTGATTGTTAATGGTGCTAATAATTTTTTTTTAACCCTTTGAGCGTTGAATAAATTTTCAAGGAATGAAAAATGTACTTATCCTGAGCTGTGCCAACTTGTTTAAAAGAGCTCCTGCAAGTTGTCACATGATAGGTTGTCAACAGCATCTGGTTTTGATATCTTACACCATTGGGCAACTATAGTTGCCTATGGCGCTCAAAGGGTTAAGAACTCTAAATATATGTGGACTGATTATAATGGCTTATTTCTGTGCTTTATCAATTACAGTTCCTTGAGTCTACAATCTTTTCTGAGCAAGTGCAATGCATGATTAAGCACATTTTCTTCCTGGTTGCAGAAGACCTGGAAAAAGGATTTTTCGTTTCATAAGCAAGATATTTTCCGGAGGTCTAATTTCTCCATATCCCTATTTCATCCTTATTACATTAGCATTGGCCTGTCCAGTTAAGAACAGTTGAATCTCAAATTTGTGACCTCACAGCTTGTGGTCAATAGGCTGTTCACGAGGAGTCGTTAAGTCTGAAACATCTCAATATTTGTTTAAAACTGCCTCAGTGTAGAAGATTTAAGTAGCTTGCGTCCAGTGCAGTTTCAAAGACAGAATCACAGAATTAAATAAATGAAGAAATATTACATGCACTTACCATGTAAATTAACAAATGCATTAAAGTTCCAGCCCCTGCTCTGACGCTCATCGGAATTCTGGGAGAGAGATTGAGCTTTGGTGGCAAGGCTTGTGAGTCCGTTTGAAAAGTTATTCTTCAGTTTATTTGAACAAAAGGCAGCTTTAAGAAAGCGTCTATTCGGCAGATAGCTTACATTCGAAACGGACATGCTCTAGAGTTATTTTTCATCAAGAACTAGTGTGCAGAACTTCCTGGGCCAACAGCTCTGCATTTCTTGTTTGAAAGCATACTCCATATCAAATGTGCTGTCAGAAAAAAGTCTGTGCCGAAGAAAGTCTTGACTATTAATAAGGTTATTCTCTGCTTGATTGTTGCCCTATTCTGAACACCATACTGTCTTCATAAATTAAATATTTCCTTTATGAAACATAGTGTACGATCACAAATATGTGATCACAGTGTCCTTACATAGACTTGATATAGCTGATATTACTATTACTGTGGTTAACCAGTTCTAAAGCACTGATGTAATTTTGGAAAAAACATTTTTTTTAAATGTTAATCTTCTCACGGTTATTATGAAATTCATAAAAACTGGCTTCTGGGAAAGCCTACTATTTTATATATTTTTAATATATGAGGTAAATGAGAAATGAGAGCGAGAAACAATGAGACAATGAGTGAGGGAACATGTGGGGTGGAGCTAAACACAGACTGCTGTCAATGTTTCATAAAAGATAATGTTGAGATAAAGGCATATGGATACTGCAGATAGTTTATTTAATGTGCAGAGTACTGCATGTAACACAGAATATCACTGGAATACCCGTCAAGCACACCATGCTCCTCCCAGTGACATCCAACCTTCATCTCTGTCCATATATATTTTACCACTTTTCTTTCACTGTCATATGAACACAATAAAAACACTGATCTTCCCAATGTAATGTGTGTATGCAATCATTTCCAGCCTTTTCCTCTTTTTTTTTCTTTTTTTGGTAAAACCAGCGGCTGAAAAAATCATAGCCTCAAAAATATTTTGACTTTTCAAAACAATATTGCTGCCACATTTCACTACATGGTGGGAAGTCCTTGATTCCGTAAATTTTGGAAACTTTCTAATCATAGATAGGGCTGTAATGCGGCCATATATATTTTGGATTGTGTAATATTATTGCATCCACATGCATTTTATTACAACGTTGTACATGCCGAACAAAATGCTTGCATAGACATTCAGCAGAACTTAAATTTCCATGGCAGTCCAGGGTTTTTTTTGCATATCGTCATCAAAGAAAAATAAAATACTTTCCAATAAAATATGGCCACCGCACATTAAAAAATTCTGATATTGTGAATTTTACTAAAACTACTTACTCAAACTACTTTGGTACGAACAAGGTACGACGATTTTGGGAAACAGTCGTTGCTCTGATGTTTGTTAGTTTAACGATATATCGTACCATGTTAGTTCAAAGCTAACTTCTGTCGTTGGTCGGGAAACGCACCCCAGGCAGATCAGAGCCCCACCTCGCTTGAGGGTCCTCGAGGACGGAGTCATCGCTCAATACTGAATTTATTTCATGTCATTGCATTGTTAATAAATCTCTTCTTCTTAAATTCGAAGTCTTTGTGATTGAACAGATATGTTGTCTATGTTCTACTGTGAATAAAATGTCAGTTTATTAGATTCGCAAATCATTTCATTCTGGTTTTATTTACAATTTACATGGCTTTTTTGAAATTAGGGTTCAACATGCCACCGAGTATTATGCATCGATGGTATGCCAAAATTTTTTTTTACTTCGAAGGCGAAGGTATGACCTGCCATATTTGGACTCTGAATGGCTGGGACTCGTTGCTTTCGTCATTTGTGTTGGCTAGACTTAGGGATGAGGTGTGAGACAGGGTTAAGAATATGGGGGTAAGGCAGTCAGAGGCAGAGTAAGGCGGGGCATGCCTTCTCCATCATAGGAAATAAAATATTAAAATAAAATAGGATCATTTGAAGCAATGGAATTGCATGAAGACGTTTCAATGGGGGAACTGCAAAGCAGCCATGAATTCTAATTCATCTGTTCCCTGTACAGCATGTGACTTCTCTCGTGTCTATTTAAAGTCTTCATGCAGTCAATTCCTTGTCAGAACGTTGATCAGTTCACATCTGTGCAGAGCTCCTCGTGTGCCTTTTGTTGATCGTTTCTTCACGACTGTTTTGCTCGAGTTTGCCATCGCTCTTCTGTTCCTGTTTTGTCTTTTTGGATTTTGACCTGTTTTTGTTCGACCACGATTTCTGTTTTTGGATGCCCTGTGTATGACCTACCTTTCTGGATTTCGACCACGAGTTTTGGCTTACTGTCTATGTACCGTTGCACATCTGCCTCACTGGTTTTGACTCCTGCCGGTCCTGTCGACTTTGCTTTTTGGACATCGTTTTTGGCTTAGCAATCCTTGTGTCTACTGGTCCTGACCCATTTTGTGATAAAGGCTTATGATTTTTGGATCATCCCTGAGTTGCGACTGGTTCCTCTGAGCGTATCATGCAGCTACCCATGCAAACACTACAAGTTGACAGTAGCGAGTTGACACTGTCAGGCAATCCCTGACAGTACATATGGCTGTTATGTCTGAACAGAAATTGATTTTCATATAGACAAACAATACTTGATCCAGCTATTCAAGTTAACCATTTATTAGGACCGTTCACTCACGTCTCTAATCCAGCTTGTTCTAGCTTACATTTCCCCTGAGACCACACCCATGGAATGCCCCAGACGCTGACCTCCAATACAGCCAATCAGCTCACATCAATTAAGTATCAATTTACTAGCACTCTTGTGTGCACGAGTTTTCCTCATGGCTTCTTGTGTTTTTTTCTTCAAACACCACAATGGCTTTTCCCTCACTAGTTAGCAGAGGGATTTCTTAAGCCCAACGCCCACTGGCCGTGAAGCGTCAAACTCCAAACGCTTTTAAACGCCCACCAGAAGCGTCAGTTGCATCAATATTAACGGATGACAACAGGACCAAGAAGCAAGCCATGGGTGTCACTCTCAAAATATTCAACAAGATAACGTTTAATTTTGAAAACACCTACTATAAAGCTTATTTTAAGTGATGGCAAAGTGCGACATTCAGGTTAATATGCACTATATGTTATCTACAGGCATAATTATCCTTATAAATTTAGTCGTCTAGTAAATTTAGATTAGGATCCACTTTACCCAGCAGCAAATTAGCTAGCTAACAAACTAAGCAGTCTTAAGTTCTTATCAGTGTACCTTGAGTTATGGACTGTCTAACTGTTGATCACTCGATAACTTAATTGTACACAAAATAACAGATTTCCTCTCAAAACTGCGACTTGGTTAAAAAGCAGGTTGACAACTGCATGTGAGGTTGCCGCTAAATGTGCGCCACTAACTATGACAAGGCAAAATAAATAATCTAAATGACAAATGCATTTTTATTGTGTTGACGCTTCAGAAATTGAGCAGTTGCGAAAAGTAAAAATCTGATGCACGTCACACGCTGCCAGTGGGATTTGCTCAATTGAAATGAATGGAACCTATTTTTTGATGCACATATCATGCTTCAGGTAGGCGTCGGGCTTTCCAATGACTAGTGGTGAAATCCACCCGAAATGCACATGAAACTGATAAGCCTCCAGTGCACAAGGACTTCAATTCCTCTTACATGTGCATTCATTGAATAATTGCTGACTACACCAGGGGAACATAAATATGGCAATCACGCCGAATGTGTGAGAGTTGACAGGTATGCGATATTAATGAAAACTTGAGCATTTCAGTAGTGTTACTGTTCTAACACTGATCACACAACATCAATTTGTACTGCACATTAAAGCTGACTGTACCTTAGCCTCATGTTCATTGTTTCACATCAGATGTTCGATGGTACAAAACCAAAGAGGGAAAAATACATTTCACAGTGAAAATATACTGAGAGGCATTAAAAACGCAAATTGGTTTTTATCGTCTAATTCGAAAATGGGTAGTTTATCCTTTTGCTGATTGACATGATGACCATCAGGTATGGTAAGCATTGCAAAATGTCAAGTCTCTGGGTTCAAATCCTTGGTTTAACACCTCATTGTGATTATCTAAATGCAGCACAGTTCCCTGGATCATGACCGTAATCACATTGGGAGAAATAATTTTGCTCATGAAAAGTAGAAGATCAGAGCCAAAAAAACAAACAAACACATAAACAAAGTCACATCATTCCCACTTCAAATGCCACAAACAAATGAATCTCAGAAGAATCAAACATTTTGAATGTTGAATGATGGCCAGTTTCAAAGAAAAGATTCTGGACGCATTAATGTCCATTAAATGACTGTATCCAGACTGCAGGGATGACACAGAATGACCAGATGTGTCAGCTGTCGTCCCCGACAAAGTGCATCATCTGTGACGCCAGAAAAACACATTCCATAAAACGTCCTCTGCCATCCAGATAATGCACATGAACTGCTGAATTGACGGCCAATGTAACGATAACTGAGGACAAGTCTCACTACCAAAAGCACAGTTTCCGGAGACCGTGTTTCGCAACTACGAAAGAAACCAATTATCAATACTTAAAAGAGTTTATTAAATAATGCATTTTTAATGCCTCTCAGTATATTTCTGGACTGCACTGTGAATAAAGTATATTACATAACTACACATCTCTGTTCTTAGTGAGTGATTATACTGGACAGGGGACCTCAGAGGGGGAACCCCCCAATGAAGGGAATTCCAAGTGCGTAAACAAGGATGACGTCAGCTCTCAAGATGCTGCTCCTCTGATAAGCCGACTCTGTAGGCTGGCCTATGTGACCTCCTCTACGTGGGCTGAAATTTGCAGCTCCTCAACCTGCTTGGGATCACTAAAAACTTTTCATTTAATTTTCCCAGACGCCAGCTGGTTACCTCTCCAGAGAAGTTAGTATGTTGTTTAGCGTATTACAGACACAGGAACGAGGTTACGCGGTCCGGCATGCGCAGCCACAAGGCTATTCAATTATATACCATTCAATCTGTAGCTTTATTACTTAAATCTGTATTTAAATCATGAAAAACTCTTGTAATACCAGCGATGTGACCTGAAATTATATAATTTCATAGTATATATACTTTTGGCCTGCTGACCTGTATACTGAAAAAAATGCCTGTCTGTCTGTCTGTCTGCACTTAATGTGCCGAAGCAATCGCCCAATACTCAGTGAAGGCTCAGCGCTACCCTGCCTGAAGAGTTTGCCTGTCCTGACTGTGCAGACTCGTGCCGACCCCGTCCCACCCTCCACCATCCCTCTCAGTGCAGTAGGAGACCTCAGCAGGCCCGAGCCCGACAGGGCGGAGTTGGGGGGGGGGTTGGGTTGGGATAGCCCTGCTGTAAGATGTCCGAATCTGATAACCCTCGAAACGTCCCTTATCTCCCGTGTCCTGCCAATGTCACACTGGGTGTTTCCCAACTTTGGCTACCTCCAGTTTTTTTTATGCCACCCAGCCGCACGCACGCACACCCCGGAGGAACACACTCTCCTGGGTACGGTGCCTTCAGGTAAGATTTTTACATCCTTCAGGTGCGCCGTCCACACTACACATGAGAAGAGGGCAAAACATGCAATGCAATTGAAAGGGGGGTCATCAGGAAAGCAATGCCCTAGATCATAGATTTATTGAATTTGGTATGCACTGCAATGACTGAGTAATTGGACAGTCACAATGTATATCAATAACTGTAATTTCTAGGGGTAACAGCCAATATAGTTGTGAATAAACTCACATTAACACTGAAAATGTAAGCATATTTCATAATTTCATCACGCTGTGGTATAGAACAAAGCCTACTCAAAAAAGAAATGTAATTACTGACTAAATACCTATGGACTGTCCTATATAAAGTGGTTGCAACATGTTGTATACTACAGACCTTCTGCATGAGAGTGCATTGCATTCTGACTTTATTTTGAAATCAGTCAAATTGACCTGCTCTGGCCTAATGTTGTGTTTGTGGGGTTGCACACCAATTTACCCAAATTAGAGGATTGCATTTTGGAATATAATTTGTGTGTTGTTGAAGTTCTTGTTGGTATAATGATTAGTGTAGCAATGCATCAGTAGTCATCTGTGCAACTGAATGTTTTTGCTGTATTTATATTTTTACATTGCATTATGTGCTGTCTGTTCTCAAATTTACGTTTTGAAGAGTACCCTTTAAAGTTGTATTAATATTTTCTTCAGAAATCAAAGTTGGTGTTATTGAACAAAGTTGTTTTTAATCCTTTATGTAAGAAATGGAGGGGATGTGGTGTTCTTTCCCGGCAATGCAAGCTAATTTTGTGATTTCATATTTCCTGAAATGGGGTTTCAATATTCAGCTGACATGGTCAGTCACGCATAAGCATGAGATCAGTATCTAGCACATAAGATCTCAAGTGATTTCTCAAGATTGAGTGATATAATACAGGTCGTGCATGAGTCCATGAGATACGTCTCCAATATGTGAGAGTGATGGCCATAATACCTGGGTAATGACTTTGTTTCCCTTTGAAATTGCTGACTAATTTTGGCCATCATTTTTTTTAAACAACCAAATATGACAATAAGTCATCCTCCTATTTTTTCCCTTTATTCCAGATTGGTCAGGGGCACTCTGCTCTATTGTAGTTGTGGCCAGCCAATTGCCACAAATTGCAGGTTTTCCCCATTGAGCCGTGTCGTGGTTCTCCCGATGTGCAAATCGAAGGCATTATTCACAAGTGCGTCACGTCCAGGGATCATTGTCTTTTTTAGGAAAAGTAGGTTGAATGACATTTTGTGAGTAATTGTAGTAATTGTACTTACACAAGATACAGTTCTGTCGGTGTTGAAAGCGTTCTTGTACTTTCAACTACTATGGCAAATTGACCAACGGGCTTTTACGGTAGTTTCCCCAACTCCAAATATAGGTCTAATTGCACATTACTGCAGAACAACGTGCGGAACACATGATGCATTTTGTCTGTAGGGTATCATTAGTAGGTCAAGTACTTATTGCGAGAAACAGTAAAAGTGCATAATAAACGTGATGACAATGTATTCTTAGTAAATATGTCACCTTTTACAAGTCAGCCATATCTACTGACATGCAGAATATGAGTTTACCTACATATTTAATAGATTGTTACTTATTGAATCCTACAGAGTGGTAGGTAAGCCCTGCATACCTGAGTTAGGTCATACTGTTAGCTGTGGAACACAGTAAGTTAGCTGTGTGTGAGTGGGGTGTTGTATACTGTTGGGAGGGAAGTTAGCTGTAGACTCAGTCAGACATTTACCTTTTGAATACCATGGAGTGAGAGGTTTGCAATGGATTGTCATGCTGCTAGCTGTGGAACATCTCATTAGAGTTGAGCTGTGGGTTGAGACATGATCTTAGCTGTGTTAACACTGTAGTGTGACAAAAGCCTTAGGTTAATTCGACTATGACTGAAGCTGTCAAACTGTTGCTTAAGAGAGCTGCGTGTTTGGAGTTTGTATATGTGATACAAAGATAGAAATTCTGCTTTTTTTAGTTTAAAAGTTGTTAAAATAGGGCTTCTTATTCTTAGTCTTCTACTTCTAATTGTTATTATTATTGTTGTTGATATTGTGTTATTGTAACAGTCTGTTAATGCAAGCTGCTTGATAGACAGATTCTCAATTGAGTATCTTTGCAAATTTCTTTGTGTCAAATGTCATTGTATGTTTTCAACATAGTGGATATACTGTAAAGAATTTGTTTCCAAAATGCAATAAGTGCCAAAATTTAAAAAATGTACATAATATCACAACGCAACAGCCCAGTCCTTCTTGCACATGGGGTAAAAATCTGTTTTTAGAAATTCAGACTATAAGGTGTAATTTTTCATGGTCAAAGCTGGTGTTTTTCCATAAAATGTGATAAGTGCCAACATAGAGAAAGATGATTTACTCAAAATGAGTAAAATGGATATATGGCGTTTTGGAAACAAACTCTTCATATATATATTTAATGTGCATGTTTCGTTTTCCTTGAATTGTGGTGTCATATTGACGATTGAATGTGTTAAAGATATGCTGTGTAGGATTTGGGTTGTGGTTAGTAAACACAACATTCAAAATTGGCCCCTCCGCCCCAGCTGAACAACATCAAGACGCACTATGGGGTGGTGCAGTGCTACGTCCAACCCTTAAACCCTACACGCTGCTGTTGACTCGGGGCTATGCACCCACTGCCCAAAGGCTGATGTCCAGAAATGCCCTTCACTAAGGAAAATAAGAAAATACAGGCAGGCAGCAGTGTCTGTGTAGATATTGAACCCTTGAGAGCAAACTATCAGCATACTATTGAAATATTTCCTGATTTGCCAGTGTTACCTTAATAATATTATAGCTAAATCTAATGAACATATTAAGTTGTTTGTTTGTGACATGACACTTTCCTTGACACTTCTAAGGCATTTAACCATTTTAGGTATTCTGGTTTATGACATACCTCATATGACAGTTGTTATGTGAACACGTTTCCTTTATCATGAACATGTGCTCTAAATATTGACTTCAGAACCTGACAGTTTTGTATGTTTTTAGGTTATGTGAAGACAGTCTTGCGAATTCACGGAGAGGCGAATAGAAAGCAGCCCGGAAAGACTTGTCAATGGACACAGACTTGTCATTTGGAGGGGTTTGTCAAGATTTATTGACTCTGAAAAAAAGCTAATTTTGATTGCTGAGCAAGACGCAGAATCCAGCTGACCTAGTTTATATGGTTGCATCCCCAGATATCAAAAGCTACTTTGTAACTCTCTCTCTCTCTCTCTCGCTCACTCACACACTCTCTCTCTCTGTTTTTCCAGGACAATGACTTGTCCTATGAAGAAAATGACTCACCATTTCCTCTTTCTCCCTTCAATTTGTAAGTGCCCCCAATCCTTGTTTTTTGAGATAGTGGAATACTTGATTGCATTTTAGTGCCTTTCATCCCATGCTCTGAGAGTGCTTTACACTGAACAGCTGAAACTCACCTCAGCTGCTACCAATGTATTCAACCCACCATGTGATACTCAGTGGTCATTCTGAGTCATAACACTGGCCACATTACCCTTGCCCAAATGCCCAATTATGGCAAAGATGTATGACAGGTACACCAGACTAGATCAGTTTACTTTTCAGCAACTTTTACAAACTGCCCTCATGAAGGCTCTGGCTTTGAAACATGTCATTTCCAAATATCAGGGCAATCGCTTGCTATAATGTACAGGACTCTCCACTGGTTAGAAATGTAACAACAGGGCTGCTTGGCTGGCTCACTCAGTAAATGCGCAATTTGCAGAGCAAGAGTGACCACCACTGCTTCGGATTGAATTCAACTCCGCCAGTGCTGACTATGGCCAGCAGCCTTTTAAGAACAGCGCATAATTGGCTTTACGCTGCTCAGGGAAATGGAAGGGATACAGTTGGCGCGGGTCAGCACTGTTTTTTTGCACAAGTTCCTCCTACTGGCCGTTCGGGTGATCATCAGTTACATTCTAAGCAAGCAGATGTTCGAATTTCCCCTGCCCTCGTTTTGAGCTGTTGATTTTCGACGCTATGGGTGAAAAGAAGCGGTGACAACAGACAGGCGCAAAGTCCGTGAACTGTCTTACTCTCCCAAGATGCTAGCTTGAATGATGTATGAGCATGCTTGTACATATTTTGCTGATTAGACAATCCTGATTTGGGTGGATTTGGAGAGGCTAAATTTCCAAAACAAAACAAACAAAAAAAAAACAGGAAGAAAGAAAAGAGAAATTTTACATGCTCATTCAGCAGATCTGGAAGATTTGGTCCTCCAAAACCACTGGCCCCTCTCGTTCCTCAGGTGTCATATGATTCCTCACTCCAATTTAAACCTGACGCTCCGCATGGCACAGGCTGTCATCCAAAAGGGATGGATTTAAAAATTCTATTTTTGTTGTAAAATTGCAATACAATAGTGTACCCATTAGGGGGAAGTGGTGTTATTTTAAGAGCGTAAATTCCTTTTCAGGGATTGGAGTCGCATCACTAAGGGAATGTCCTTGCTGTGCCCTATTTCCTGTAAGATCTGGTGAGAGCAGATTTAGCACACAGGAGCGGAGCTTTAGGCAGATCCCTGTGTACCCATCCGCCTGTATTGATTTACCAATTACTGCTTCTCTATCTCTCCTTCTCTCTCTCTCTATCTCTCTGTCTCTCTCTCTCTCTCTCTCTCAGCACCTTACCGGACCACAAAGGGAGCTATGACCTGGAACAGCAGGAGGAGAAGGGAGACTTCGGCCTTCAAAGCATCACCCCCCGCTTGGACCAGGAAGGTTAGGAGTTGGGGTCTAACCTCTCCATTTTTTCACGGCCCATCAGTCCCTGAAGCAACAAGTAGAGTTCATTGGCTGTGTCATCCGTAAAAAATCAGGAACCCACTTTTCCATATTTGGAGTGGGTACTGTAGGTACTCATGGCTCAAAATCTTGGGTTGACCTGTTTGAGAATATCTACATATTCTAAATTTTGCATCTGTAATCCCACCTGAATCTGGTAGCTCCATGGAAGAAGCATGCTCCAGACATGACCCATGCTGCTATGTCAGAAGAAGACATACAGCTTGTGGTTCTTCTCTGAAAAACGCACCTGTAAGCCGCCCCTCCTTTTGACCCATGGCCAGAATCCTCGCATGTACAAATAAGGGGCTTGCTCTGAAAGCAACCAACAAACAACCGGCTAGTAGGAGGCGTTGAGTGACACAATATGCAAACCCAAACTGTCTATCCCTCCCATATCCTGAGCTGTGCAAAGCCAAATGTGTGCTGTTCTCCAGCAGGCCACAGTTGGTACTGGCATGGCTGGATTCAGTCCAATGACATGGTGCTCTCTCTAGCGCCCCCAGTGGTGTCTGGGCTGAGTCAGCCAGCCCAACAGCTGTGCTGTTTTGGGATTCTTTCTTGTGCACTAAAGTATTTCATTAGGTTATCTAATTGTGTTGACAAATTTTGGCATTTTTCTCAGCTCATGAACTGCTGCATAAATGTAGGTTACCTTACACTTCTGGATTACCTTGGCTTACAAAGTGAAACATCTAAGCTGACAAACATACTTTCTAATCAAGTGACCAGTAAAAAATATTTGAGTGATAAGTCTCCTGCACTACTTCCCCACGTCTCCAAGTTAAGACTGCTTTGGAGACCAAACATGCCAGTGATTGAAACTAAAACAAAGAAGCGAAAAATACTACAAAGCAATTTCAATGTTAGATCAAAGTATTTCTTGATTGTGGATGATAGGCCAGTTATGCCCCACCAACTTTTCCATCAGTACTGCCATCAGCTCTGTACTTTTCTGTCGTGGATGTAAGTCACATAGAAAGAAAAATTTAAATAAATAAATAAATAAATAAATAACCATAAGCTCAATATTAAAAATGGAAAACAGCCTTTTGTGATTTTGTGTTATAAAGTGTAGATCTGGAAATTCAAACCTACTTCCAAAAAATAATCGGAACATTGTGGAAAATGCCAATAAAATTTAAAAGGTGTAATTGAAAAAGTCCATTCACTCTCGACTATATTGAAAACAGTACAGCAACAAATTATTTGATCCCTTAACTTGAATTTAATTGTTTATTGAAAACATATGTGTAGACCACAATGGAAAAATGATCAGAGTCACACTTTCACATTTTGGAATGAGAGAAATTATTATTATTATCATATATAACATTCTAAAATATTTTTATAAATATTATGATAATATATAAAATCTACAAAAATTTGGATCATTTTTCTTTTGGGGTCTATATATGCTTCTTTCATATCTGATAACCGTAACAGACTCCAACAGAGTCAGCGCCTGGCAGTTAAGGACCGATAATGATGTGACAGGTTGCCTTAATCAGGGGATGTGAGACAGGTGATGACAAACAGGTGAGCTCATTGTTTAAAAGGAGCAACCAAAAAAGATCTGGCCCTTCATGAGCAGTATTGGGTCGAGGCTCATCAATTTGCCTTAACTCCTCACCTTCAGGTCTGTTCATGAATTTCACTTAACTGTGTACCCTTGACAGTGTTAAAATTCTGATAGAATATCTGTTTTTATTACCATGACAAAGTATATCTGATGTATTTACCTGGAAGAGTAAATGTGCTTTATCTACTCTGGTATAGTATTTCATGCTGTTGGTCTATTTATCTTATATAGCTATTTAGCCTGAATTTCCTGAATTTTCCTGAATTTCTGATATTTCCATGTGGATGTGTATTATTTTGTATTATGAATGTGTGTTTGTTTGGTTGCTTTGAGCTAATACTAAGACAAAGTCAATCAGTGTCTCATTGAGATGGTTATAAATTATTGAAATCTAAAATCTGCCAGCCGTCTAAATTTTATAAGCGGGGATGAATTGTATTTACCGCCTTTGAAATGGCTCCAAAGTTTCTATACTGTATTTTCAACTGGTAAATGCCTTAAATTTTAGCTGAGCTTGTCATCTTCACACGATCAGTACACATAGAGCGCACAAGGCCTTGTTCACCGCAGTTCTGTAGCTCAATGAATCAACACTTGGACTGAACACCCAACAGGTGTGCCAGAGACCAAATAGATGGGTCATGGAGACAGCTTCTGATTTCTGATGAGCTGAATCCTATGGGAGGTATTCAACGCACAAGTAACCTAGTCATGGAGGCTTCAGTGCTGGTTCCATAGCATGCATTCTGGTGATCTAATTTTGAAGAGATGAATAGAAAAACAATTGACTCTTTGAGTTTGTTAGCGTCAGGGGACTCACTCCATGATCGAAGCTAAGCATGCAACTCTTCTTCTGGCTGTTTCAGCAGCTCTGAATGTCAACACCAATGCCAATTCCAGAGGAGACTGCCTGGTGAGTACCGTTTTTGAAGCCATCATCGGCAAACTGAGTTCAGCTTGAAGTAAAGACTGTATGCATTATTGCCCAAACATCAGTCATGGAGGACTGAGCAATTACAGGTTTTCATTCCAACCAATCACTTCACAAGTTTACTCCGCCGGTTGAAGGTATGTTAATTTGTGAAATCTGGAAGTGTAGTGGTTGGTTAGATGAAAACCAGCATATTTTTAGCGCTCCATGACATAAAATTTGGCAGCCCCTTTCAAACTATTTCAGGCATAAAGTCACATAATTCTTTGTTGTGTCGTATAGGAGTCTCCTGGTGGTGTTGTGGCTGTGCATGAACAGAGGGGCAGGTTTGTACTCTAGATATCTGTGTCCAATGTATCTTCCAGCCCTACGTGGAGCTGAATGAGTACACGAGGGACCGGAACCTGGAGGGATACTGGCAGGAGACCAGCCGATGGGTGGGGTACGAGGAGAGCTACGACCGGGAGGCTGGAACCTGGGGCCCTTCTCACATCTCCTACCTAACCTTCAAGAGCATTCTCCAGCTGCGCAGGGCTATGGTCTCAGGTGGGAAGGGGTGCAGGGGGGAAATCTCCAAAAAATACATCCTCTGTTTTCCTTCATTGCTCCCTTGGGTGTGCTCAGAATATGCAGCATCCTCTCCCCTCCTTTACTCCTCCTTTTATACCTGCAAATAGGAGGAAATGAAGAAGAGGAAACAATTAGAGTATTGAAACTCCTCCCTTCTGTCTCTTCTGGATGTATGAGGAGAAACGGAGGGGAAGAGACCAACCATTGCAGGGGTGGAGCAAACATTTTTAGCGAGATATCAGGGTCAAGTTGTGCTGTGTTCCTTCAAAATTCAGATTATAATTAAAAGGAAACCCAAAATAATTGTAATGTTATGGTTTTTGGTACTGCTTTGGGTGGTTGGTTCAGGTGTGGTGCTGCTGGACTTGACTGAGAAGAGCCTGGCGGGCGTGGCTGAGAAGGTAGTGGACGAGCTGTTGTCTAGGAGGGAGATCCAACGAGGCGACCGAGAGGAGCTGCTGAGGTCACTACTGCAGAAGCGCAGGTAACACACACGCCTGCTCCGCACTCACACACGTACACAAACACCATATAAACCAATGTAACATACATACCTGCACTGCGTTCACATATCCACACACTACGTAAACCAGTGTAACATACCTGTACTGCACTCCCATTACACGCCATACATATGCATACTTGTTCTGCGCTAGCATATACAAACACCACGTAAACCAATGTGCACATGTACATAATTATAAACATGCGCGCCAGTCCTGCACAACTGTTTTATTGGTCCATTATTGATATTGTTTTCCCCATCTTTAACGTTATTTTTTGGAAGATTGTAACTGTTATCAGTCACTCCTGCACAAATGCCACAGAAGGTTCTCATGCTGTTTGCTGTGGTTAGTACAATCTATGAGTGTTCATGAGATTTGCGGTAGCATTACCCACCCTGTTTGATGAAGGAAGATTGTCCAGTTAGCGGGGAAATTTAAGTCTTGAAAATCTCCGAAATCGGGAGCACGGTGAGGTTGAAAGCAGAATTTTGGCCTTGACTCCAGGCATTTAACTCAGTAATCGTGTTGTGTGACACAAGGCCCAGGATGAGGATGTGATGCATCAATGCTTGTATGTTCTTCTTGAATTTTTTTACTGTGCCTCCCTCTCTACAGCCAGCAAACTGAGGCCACAGAAAAGTCATCTGGCATTGAGATGCAAACCTTCTCCGTCACCAGGAAGGTAACCAGCTCTTGCAATGCTTTTTTCCTATCACTGAGGTTACCGTGCTGAAAATTTCATCTTGGACTAAGATGACAATCTATGTTCGCTTAAATTTAACACTACATTCCAGTCATTGATAAAAGGTTGCTGGTGATAGCTGGTGATGGAAAAACAGATAAAGCTGGTTTGGCTGGTAGACTTCTTTCCGCTTGTTCACCAGCAAAATTCAGCCGGAGGTGTTTGAGTCCACTTTGACCAGCATAGACTGGTTTCAGGTGGAATTTGCCATTGTGAACTCATTACAGTGGTTGACAGTGGGAGGATAACCTGTGATCGGCACCAAAATTTTTAAATTAAATGCCATTTTCAGCATGGAAAAATGAGATTTAAATCAAGTTCGGCAGTCAGTTTTACAGCGACACTTGCCTGAGTGAATAACTTTATAAATGGACAGCTAGACGAGTTTTTCATAGACATTCAGTCGGAGATATCCATGGTTGTTTGCTATCCCCATATGACTATGTTAGATCAGCATTAGGAGTTGCTCTTTGCAATCATATCTGTAACCATTGCCAGACTGCAAGCAGTGCTTAGGAATTCTATGGTTGGCTGACGTCTGACATTTTATGCCCGCTGACAGAGAGATTCCGCCCTCAGTGTGGAGGCATCATTGGTTCTCTCTGGTGAGTAAGTTGCTTTTTGTTGATGGCTGAATCAAAACATCCTCACTTTGCATGCAGCCCTCACAGACTGTGTTCTTACATACTGTCACAAGGACTGAAGTACTCTGCATGATTATATGAAGCCTATGAGACCTTTAGGCTGTAAATGTATATGCCGGTGGGTGATGACTTTAGACATCACTCACCGCCTTGGACACAAAATTAAAACAGTGAATAAATTAGTATCTGGCAAAAAGTATATATTTAGACTGCATTTTACACATTGGGGGAACTTATTTGGTTGTTTACCCCAAAAAAAAAAAAAAAATTAAAAAGCGAATGTCATTACAATGCATATAAGGCTTACTAAAAAAAACCCCAAAAGCTAATTCTGACTGATTAGGCATGTGGACACATCATGCAAGTGTTGCTCTGTTTTGAGAGTTGTGTGCCATGATATTGCATAAATTAGAATGCTGTGTAAGCTCAGGAAAATGTTCGAGAGCTTGAATACCTTTACAATTTGTAAACCAGAAAGCAATGGCTTGGAACAAAGTTGTGTAACAGGCATGGATTGAACTGGTAATAGCTGTTTTATTGACATGCATTTGACAATGTCACAGGGGCCCTAGAGTTCCTACAGAAGCCTGTGGTGGCCTTTGTTCGTCTGAGCGAAGCTGCGATTATGGAGTCAGCCCTGGAGGCCCCAGTGGCAATTCGTTTTGTCTTCATGATGGTGGGACCAAGTCAGCCCACCATGGACTACCATGAGTCCGGCCGATCCATGGGGGCGCTGATGACCGACAGGGTGAGCTCAAGATGGCAAGCAGTGAGATTCCAGCTTTGTGGTTCTTCCACTCATAAAGCTGGACAGAGTCAAAGTAATATCACTTGACCATATTCTATGAGCCTAGTGGGCATTTTTCCCATATGATGATGACAATTTTTTTTAAAACAGATAAATTATAATAAAACCCCAATATTATTTGATAAGTATGGAGTGAATTTTTGTTTTTAAAAGTTTGTTTTTGTTTTTGAACGGTTGATTATGTCCAAATCTGACGACTGCATCAGACTCCAAACAAGCTGGTGCAGGGGCAATTTTTGGCTAATAAGGATGTGACAAGTTGCAATAAGCTGATCTGAAACAGGTGATTTTAAACAGGTGCCGTGATGCATCTGTTGTGGATACAGTTCTTTCATCGGCCTTTATTGATGAACACCACTCACCTTTGCAATCCAAAGATCCAAGTTAAAAATTTACTAGTCTAAAAGCTCCATCAACTTTTCTAGGCTGAGATGGACAGTAGCATGATGGAAGTGCGCCAATATTCAAAGTGGTTTTTGGTTAAAAAAAAAAACAGCCACCATTTTCACTGAACTGCAGATAAAAAAAGATGACCCAAGCTGTTATCAGCATCTGGTCCGTGATGGTATGGATCTGTGTCAGTGCACATGGCATGGGTGACTGCTCGTTTGTGAGGGCAAATTTAATGCATAAAAATATATTTCTAAATTTTGGACCAATATATGCTGCCATCTAGAGGCGGTTTGTTCAAGGCACATACCAGTTTTCCAGCAATACAACACCAAACCGCATTCTGTATGTATGGCTGCTTAAGCAGAGAGCACAGGCCCTAGATTGACATACCAGCAACCCTGGTCTGATTCCAATTGAGAATGTACAATGTACTATGTAGTGAAATGGCAAAGAAAGCCCAGTAAAATCGCAAAATATAAAATGGTGGAATGGGGTAAATTTAGCTTTCTACATAGACTTGTTGACTGTGCCAACTATTTTGAACTTGTTTGCGTGCATATTTTCAATAAGGTATTAAATTCACATGCTCGGGCATCAGGTAATGCAAAGTTTTACTGTTACTAATGTAGGAGAGGGTAAATGGACATTTTTCTAATCAGTCCTTTTAGATTTTATTCAGATTTTCCATGATATGCCAACTTTTTTCAGAATTTCAGGTTGAACAAAAACAAGAAACCTTTTAGTCATATTGCCTTAGTACAGCTCAATATTTGCAAGATGGAAAAATTAACCGGCAAGACAGCACCTTGCTTATCAGATGTTTTGTGAAACGGCAATCCACAAAGTTTGTAGTACCTGAATACTAACTCCAACCTACTGCCCTTCCCCAAACCCTGCCTCACAGGTTTTCAACACAGCAGCATACCTGGCAAACAACGAGAAGGAAGTGACTGATGCCGTGGCAGATTTCATGGACTGCAGCATTGTGGTCCCACCCACTGAGATCCAGAATGAAGACATGCTCCAGTCCATTATCACCTTCCAGAAGAAGCTCCTCAGGGACCGCTTACGCCCCTCAGACACCCAACTCTTTTTCAATGAAAAGCCCAAAGGTAAGGGACCCACACCCTGAAGCCAAACCAGGGGAGTGTAAAACCTGGCCCCTATTTCATGAAGCACAAGTTCCGATTAAGCAGTATAACCTCAAGGAGAGAAACCTGAAACATGAAGCAAAGTTCCTGTAGTTATGCAGCAAACCCATTAATATAAGGCCCCATGAAATCCGTTTTAATTTTCTCCAGATTACATTTCATTACTCCCAAAGTTAGTGTTTTCCATTTTAAGTTTTCTAAATTCTGTGCTTAATGACAAGTATGAAATTTTGATTATGATTCAGTATTTAACCATTAAAAAGAGTGCCTAATCATGTGGCTGATGAATAAAATTTTAACAATCCAATGAGAAAACATACAAAATGTAATGACTATCTTTAACTTTGTTGTAACACAACACTGTATTACAATATCCAAAAAACAAATTGTTTAATCCTTTTGTAAAACAAAGTGCATCACTGCTGAAGCTGCAAAGCACTAATAACTAACCAATAATACCAAATAATGATATTATATCCCTGGCTGCAATCAACAGAGACATTTTTTTGTGGAGAAACTTACTGTATATGTGCAGACATGGGTAGCACAAGTCACTATTATTACTATTATTAGCTCATGTGAATATCATTTGTAGCTTTTATTTTAGTTGACAATGTGTTTGGTCTGTGTTACAAACTTGTGCTGATAATACAATGTTCCTGGCAAATTTCTCTTCCTTTGAAGCTCTGGAGGAGCCTAGGGAGGACCCCCTGGCCCGCACAGGATGGCCATTTGGGGGCATGATCAAAGACATCAAGAGGCGTTACCCGAAGTACCTGAGCGACTTTGTCGATGGCCTCAATATCCAGGTCCTGTCTGCAGTCATCTTTATTTATTTTGCCGCCCTCTCCCCTGCTATCACATTTGGAGGACTCCTGGGTGAGTGGGGTTTTCGCTGCCACTATCCTGGTAGGGGATTGTGGGACATGACTATGGGCAAACTGCTGTTTACACCAGTGCCAGTTCAGTCATTGAAAAGACTAAAGTTTTGACTCGGAACTTTTATCTTCGATGGCACATTTTCCGACTGTCAGAGGTGTCATAAGAAAGAATAGATAATAATAAATAATATAGTAATAAAATAATTTCACATTTTCCAAATTTAAAATATGAAAGCATTTTAAGGCGAGACACTACAGGTGAATAGGGTAAAAATTTTTAAAAATAGATATCATCATGAACCTTCCTCAGTTGATTACTTACAATAGTATGAAAAAAATTGTATTGCAAGTTTTTGAAATTTTTATGTTTAAATATGCAAATCAGGCATTATCTCATTAAATATGCGCTAATTTGAATATATTTTAGGAAGATAAATCTAAACATCTGATAAAGTCAGGTGCAAAATTCTTTTTTCATTTTGTTAACATATAAGATGAAAAAACAATTACAGAGGGATTTAAAGATATCTTCTTTTATTACTGCGAAAATCAAAATATGCTGTCCTTGGCCTCAAATTATCCATTTTCGCCATATTTTTGGGAATAAAATGTCTCATAAATCAGGCTAGGGATGATATATTAACAAATCCCTCTGTAAATATCTTCAGAATATTGCTAAGTGTATAAGTGCAAAGTTTGGTATACATAGGTACTACAGAGGCAGAGAAGTTAGACTTGGAGTATGACAAAAAACTTGTTTTGAGAAAACGGCATTCAAAGATTTACATAGGAGAATTTAATGCATTTCTGTTGGAAACAATTGCTCACAAACAGAATAAATGTTCAGGCCCTTAAAAATAGTAATGTGGTATATTTTAAGCTCATGAAAATTGATCATTTAATAACATAACAGGCATCTAAGGCCTACACCTGTAGTTATTCAACTAATAAACATATTGGCCTACACTGCTCAAACTTGCAGATAAAACTCACGTCAAATGCAACAACACTTCTACTCTCACTCTACAATCATGTAGATCAGTGGTCTTCAACGTCGCTCCTAGGGACCCACTGTGTATGCTGATTTTTGTTCCAACCACAATTGTTATCACAAGATTTTAACAACTTGTTAATGTCTTAATTAGTTGTTTTTCATATTAGGGTTGTTACCGACTATTTTTAGCCAAATGTTTCATAGAAGCATCCATACATGCTATGAAGAATAAAATATCCTTGAAGATTGTGGTTTTATTTCTAGACTGTAAGAAATTTCCAGCATTGTAACATTTGAAACTGATCAAATTAGACACTGAGGAACTCAGTAAACCCCAAATTGGGCTGAGGGACACAACTGTTTCAAGTTCAAGTTCTTTCAAAAAACTTCAGGTGAATTAATTAGATTAACACAGAGCTGGTTTGTCTCTTTACCATTTGCTTGTCGAATAAATTTATCTTGATGTGCCAATTAGTTTTCACCCAGTAGGAGCCAAGTACATCTTTAATTTGATTAGTTACATTGTTTTCTCTCATTTTATGTTGTTATTTCCAATGCATAGCAATGTGGGTATGGCATTTTTTTATTCTGGATGGCGAACACGGATATTTCTCTTATCTTGTGAATTAAGCGGGCAAATAACTACTCTAAGCATTAAATGCACTTAATTAAGACTAATGAACAGTACGTTAAAATCCTGCGATTACAGCTGTGTTAGAACAAAAGCCAGCATACACAGTGGGTCTCCAGGAACAACGTTGAAAACCACTGGTGTAGATGTAAAGACGCTTCGTCTGCACGAGTGTCCCCTTTGCAATTACTGCACTCGAGCAATAAACTGCTGCAGAACCCATGATTTTCTGTATCAATGTGTATTCACCCGGCGCAGCATAATTAGGACAAAAGGCTATCAACTTTCACGCATTCGCAGCTTAATTGTCATTCACGTTCCCGTTCCGTATGTCAGCAACGATTCAACCAGCACGGTTGTAAGAGACTCTCAGGTCTGAAGAGATCTGAAGTACTTGTGCACGGAGGTTTATCAGTTTCACATGCGTTTCGGTAGATTTCACCACTAGTGACATGGAAATAATTATGACTCCAGACTTTTCACGCACATGGGTTGAAAGCAAAGGAATTGCATAAAAACGTTTCAAATTGTCCTATATGATTTAAACAACCTGAACGATCGTGGAACACATGCATTGCGTTGATTGACTAATTGCTGACCACGGCATGGGAACGCACGCATGCCACCTAATCTCAAACAAACAAACATGACGCGCAGGAGGCGGGTGATCACTGTGCCCAGTGTAAGTGCATTCGGATTCTCTTATGGGCGCGGTTCTCTCCCTAAGTTGTAAAAGAGTCCCCTTTACACCTTTCCTTTATCTCATGACGTTTAACACAGGGGTTAAAGAAAAGTGGTTCGGAATTAGACGATAGGACGCGATTGTTTAACTTTTCGGACGCAGCCATGGTTCCGCGGCAAGCTAAAGACGGAAGTGTCAGAGCGCACCACGTGATGCATCTGAGCGAATCCCGTTAGCAGAAACCGGCAATAGCCAATGAGATTTTGTCATTAGCTTTAAATCCCCATATGAACTTTCACAATTCGTGACTGACAGAATTAAAATTACCTTATTTGGATTACACAGCGTTGTGCAGGAGAATCAGAGCTTTTCAACGATACCGGACATGACAGACTTCAGTGAAGAGGCGAAGTACTGTTCGTTGCGTTGGAATGCTAACTTTTTGGTAAATTCGGAAGAAACTCACTGCCGCAAGTAGACAAAATGTAATAAAATAAACGTCTAAATGTATAATTTTTCTGTTTTCTTTATTGCAGTTTGAAAGAATACATATTTAAGGAGTAAACTAGCCCAAAATCTCAAATTTGACCATTGCATGGAAAATCCATGTTTTTGCCTGCCGTGTCTCGCCTTAAGTAAATTCATCTTAACTTTTGTTTGAAAAAATTTAATAAAAAATTAATCAGATGTGCCACCAAGTGACTTACAGCAAAGACATATGTGACTAGTGATAGCAAAATGAGTCTTAGGACGTTTTGACACAAGGTACAATAGTTCCGTACCGTGCCTCAATACAATCGTCCGTCCTCCTCTCTCCCCCCACTGGTCAGCTTTCACACTAGTAATGTCGTTCCATACCCGAGTATACTTGCCTATAAAGTCCGATAGAGTAGGGTGACTATGCACCTAGTCATAAATGGAGAAATATACACAAAGAATAAGAAATAAGAAAACGTCTGTGTTTCTTGCCGATTATGCTGTCCACTGCCTTATACCACGAAAATGTATCTTTCTCATCACTTGAGCTGACAGAGGTTTGCACCGTTCCCCAGACTTTGAAATATCGCACATGCATTTTCTTTAGTTTGTCACGGGACTGTTCTATTGTTCTGTGATAACCATGCAAATGTAAATACAAATTATTTCATAAATCTCTGTGTTTTTGTCTGATGTATCCAGTCGTGATTGAATGTTTTCGTCAGGCCAAATTTCGAGCCAGCATTTAATTTCTTCGTTTGAATAGAGAGATCCTTTCCTCGTCACGTTTGCTAGAACAAAAGAGCTGAACAGTTAAGATGTTACGTAACAGTCAATTTCCGTGCTGAAGTACGGTTGCTGTCAAATTTGGTACGAGTACGGACAAACTGTGCCCGAGACCACCTCTCTCAAGCAGACTCGCGTACCCTGCCCGAGCGCGGTATGCTTGTGTTCACACTGACCAAATGAACGACTTTGGGATCAAGTGTACTCGAGTCCAAGCCCGAGTCCCTAGTGTGAAAGCACCATGACCAAATATTGAGTTATCCACACCATCGTATAGATTACACCATAAGCTTTACAATGGTGCTTCGACCAATCTCCTGCCAGGATAGGGAGGTCACGACCTCTAGCACAGGAACAAGGCAAATTTGTTTACAACTTTAAACAGCTGCTATTGGGCTGCTGCGGATATGTAATATGATAATTAATTGCCCTTATGGGATGTGGGGATTCTGCACATTTTTTGGTATATAGATGATTGGGATTCCCCCATAAAATGTGGACGAATTCATTGATGAAACTGGTTAATTTACGGCTTTATTCCGGGTAATTTTTCCATCATGAAGCGAACCACTATTTACAAATAGCCCATTTTCTACTCTTTACTGATTTTGTCTCACCAGGAAAGTGTCCATCCATCCATCCATTTGGAATTTTAACATTAGATAGAGGCTGAAATTTGACAAAACAATTTTTTGAAAATTTATGCCCTCGGGCACATATTTGGCATTCACCGGAAATGCATAGGCACGACTTGACTCATTTCGCAATCACAGGCCACATTTATCTTGGAGTATTGCAGTTGGGTGATCAAATCCAAACCATGCCATTATCAGCTATGGCCTGAGGAGGTCTGCATGGGCAAGACGACAATTGGGTCTGCCTCGCCTGAGATAGTAGGGGTTAAAATGATAAAAAAAAAAATTTCTCTCATCACTCTCCAGAGACCACTTTTGGTCGGCCAGACGCATGTAGCTCTGCGTATGAATTACACGCTGACTGGGCTATCCTCCGACAGCATAGCCATTGTGTGATTGACAGTGCAATGCATAGCGTAAAAGAAACAAGGGCCAGTCATCACACGAGTCGAAGGAATCATGTTCAATGGTATCCTCATCCTTAGTCGATGGGAGCAGGTTGCTGTGGTGGTGTAAACAGCTTGGTTGTGTTCAGGGTGTGACAAGAAGGAGACAAATCAAAAAAAAAAAACATTTAATCTAAAGACCTTTTCACATGGCACACTAAAATGTGTTGCGGACCACAGAATAATCCTATGGGCAGTGTTTAGCCTTATTTTTCTGCCTGTGACAGAACATGCTGCTAAAATGTGGCACTAACTGTAAATGACAGTGGTGATAATTGAGAGCAGATGTTTGCAGGAAATCCAGAATGGAAAAAGATCATCCCAGAAGGAACCACCGCAGCTAAAAAAACCTGTTTAGACGGCCAAGGATCCTTCGTTGTTTTAAGGCACCATTTTAACACTTCCAGCTGGTCATAACTTGTTTGGATGTTTGGAGTCATGGTGGATGCTGTGGCTCTCCAGTACTGGAGACTAACATTACCGTTAGGAGCGCACATGTCACTCTCAGCTGATCATACATCTGCTTACTTTGAGACTAGAAAATCTGCCTGGCATTTTACTCAAGAGTACTGATTACCTTGTGGCACTTCCTCCTTCTCCACAGCTGACAAGACAGAGGGAATGATGGGAGTTTCTGAACTTCTGATTTCCACCTGTATCCAGGGAGTCATCTTCTGCTTAATCGCAGCTCAGCCAGTCTTGGTCATTGGCTTCTCCGGGCCCCTGCTGGTCTTTGAGGATGCTTTCTATTCAGTATGTGCCTGCTCATTGCAATTCGATTCAATTTGGTTGATTTCCACAATAGTCAAAACAGCACTTCTACCAATAATAGTAAATAGACATGTTTTGTTATGATCTGTTATCACTGAGATCATGAACCATCTGCCTGTACAGACCTGCACCAAGGCTCATATATTCCTTTACTATCAACTGAGCTCGCAAACACAATACAACCCTCAATGGTCTCTCACAGTACATGCTGTATCTAGAAATTATGTGAATACACCAAATTGGTCTTTGACTTAGCTAAACAGTCATAAAAAGAAGATGGCCTTTTATCTTCACATTAGTAGGAATAGGGTATCCTCATTATTATCCCTGCCATTGGATTGCATTACAATGCTGGTATCTAATGGATCTTCCGATCCCAAGTCACTCACTTATCCTCTGCACTTTGGCACATTACTCTTCTTCAGAACTGTTCTCAAGGTTTCAATGACAGTGTTTTACCATAAAAATGAACCTGGATCCTTTAGCTTTCAGACTGAGCTTACCACCCTAATATTTTTAGTTATTACTTCATACGCTGCCACTTTGGGAATACACAGATCCATGCAGAGCGTTAAAATCCATGTTCAGAATGTTTTGTTCCGTCCAGCAAGACATACGAATCAGGACAGTTGTTCAGTCTCAAGGTAGGAGGTCATGAGTGCCATAAACAAATGGCAAGATTTGTACTCACTCATCTGTGGATTTTACACCTGAGGTAACCGTGTGGAGATGTGAGGCTGATTTTGTCTCCCTCTTGCTCTTCCAGTTCTGCAAGTCCCAGAACATCGAATACATCGTTGGCCGGGTGTGGGTGGGCATGTGGCTGGTGGTGATCGTGCTGGTGGTGGTGGCCGCAGAAGGCAGCTTCCTGGTCAGGTTCATCTCCCGCTTCACACAGGAGATTTTCTCCATCCTCATCTCCCTCATCTTCATTTACGAGACCTTCGCCAAGCTCTTCAAGGTGGAGCACCTCCCCCGTTCCACTCTCTCACTGTCCCCTCACCTCAATCACCCACTCATTTCATCCCTCCTCCGCAATCACGTCTCTACGCATTACGGACATACCCAGAATTTTAATTAAGGGGTTGTAATTTACACTGGTTTATTCAAAATGGATGACACAAATTTAAGGGCATACTGCCAATTTAAAGCTTAGAGCGTTGATATCGAAATAGAGTGAATCGTATTGGAGTTGCAACCCTTTAAAATAGGGTCACTGTGCAAATGCTTACATTGCTCATTCTGCTGTATCTATGTGGCAGATGTATGTCAATGTACCATCCAATATTTATAGAATTGTTATGAGTTGTCAAAAAGCACTGTTGCTGAGGTATGATTCGTTGAACTAACCCAAAAGTCTGTGTCTAATTTACACCATACAGGCTACACACTGTAATAGGCAAAGGAAGGACAGCGACTGTTTTACATCAGACAGGCCAGACACCAACACAGATTTCATGTTCCAGACCAAGAATCAAGTACAGAGGCAGAGTATAATCCAGTAGGTAGTTTTATTAACAGCTTGTACAGTAATTCAGGGACGGAGTTCCGAAAGAAGAAATGGGGACGGAACCCCAGGATAGGATAGCAAAGTTCGGTACAGATGATGTGGGTGAAGCGGATCTGTTAATCGCTGGACAGAGGCTTCCGAGATGGCTGCCAGGTGGAGTGCAGACTTTGTCAGTGCCAAACTGTCCCATAGGAGAATGAGGTAGCTTGAGGGGGACTTAGCTATGATCTTGATGACCATACATGGTTTAGGAGCTAGTTCCTAACAAACTTTACAGAGAAACACACTCTGAAGGGTTAAAAAGAACGCAGTCATAATCCAATGCCCTCGTTAGGCTTTGGAGCTTGTTGCTATGAAACTGGACTGACGATCTGACCTGAGCTGGGTTAATTTGAACGCGGTCCCAATCCTGGACCCTGAATAGGCCTGGAAGCTTGTTCAATTTAACAGAATAAAGAGAAATAGCTGTCATTAAAGTGCACGTTATACTTAATAAAGGCGAAGAGTTTCTACTTGGAATACTGACTGGTTCTAAGCATAGACGGCAAATTAGAACCCAGCAATTTGCAAAACAAAGCAGAGGGCTTAAGTACCATCACATGGTCAGTGGTGAATAACCGTGAAATGAGACACTGCCAAGGAGTGGCAAACACGCAAGATGTGAACCAATCAAAGGACACATACTTCTAATAGATAACCAAGGTGCTGAATAGGAAAGTCATTCAGTCATGGGTTGTGACAACAGAACAGTGAATCACTTTTCTTTCCAAATATATGATGACATTGTCACTCATGATCATAAACAGACCTACTTGGGCACGTTTTCACAAATTTTTGGCAAATCCAATATTCTATATGAAGGGAACTGTTTGTTTGCAAAAATAGTCATCTCTATTTTGATTTATTTTTACAAATCATGTTTTTTATTTGAGGTCTCCAGGGAATACCAATCGAACAAGTGTTAGACCAGTGATCACAAAATCTTTATTTTTCCTAGATTGTGCAGATATATTGTGCAGTCAAAGGGATAGTCATCATCTTGGCGCTGGTTTATTCATTTTAAGAATGGCTTATTTGTTTCTGCAAATGAACACTTTATATGTATCCGCACATGATGAGCAGCTACATGAGCATGCTGGGCACAATGTTAATATTTTTGAAAGAATGGCAGAATAAAACTGGCTTTTGTTCAAGAATTTTCACAGACACAAAGTGGGCTCCAAAATTATGGACACCTCTGACTGGCAATGCACAAACAATGCTTTGAAGAATTCTAAAAATATATATATATATTTATCAAGAAACTGTCATATTGTACAGTATTTCTGACATCTTGTTATTTAATGTCCCAATTGAACCAACCAAAATCATTTATTGATTTATTTAAAAATCAAATTCATCCAAATCAAGATTTCACAATTGAGGCACTCCATGCAAAAACCAGTAATGTCACTTTTTCCCCCCCAATATACGAGAGAGGAGATGTCTGTTGGTCCATCTGGTGGGAAATCTCAAAATCACCAAAAAGTGACATAACTGGTTCTTGCATGGAGGGCTTCAATTAATGGCATCCTTGAATATTATAGTAAATAACATCCATCAGAATTAAACCAGGTATTAAATTCCACTTATTTAAGTTTTATTTAAGTGTTAATGAATTGTATGGAGCCATTACTTCACTTCCTGTTTCACTGGGGTATAAAAATGAGGTAACACAAATGCAATATTCCCTTGTCATCCAACACCATGAAGAGAACAAAACAACTGTCCGTATAAAAGTGGCAGATGGTCATAGACTTTCATAAATCTGGTAATGGCTGGCAGAAAATTCAAAAAATGTAAGGAATAGAGAAAAGTGGACACACTAGAGTGCACAATATTCAGACGAAAAGCTCAGGCACAAAGACCTGAACCACTAAAGTCTCGGAGGAGACGGACAGGAAGGGACCAATCCCTAAACTTACATTACTGAAAAAGGTACAGTCCTGTGGGAAAATCCCAATGCAAAAGAAAACCGAATAACTGAAGCTTCAGGAGTAAACGTATTACCAGCCCCTTAAGAAAGGAAGGGCTAGGAAAGAAAAGGTAGCCAGGGCATGTACTTATTAGGAGACACTTCCAGTGACAGGACCCTTCAACTGTCACATCTCTCCCCCTCTTTCATGAGCGTGTCCTCACACTCCATGCTTTTACGCATGCTGCCATCCATTAGGATGCCCCAGCTCCCGCCAGAGTGTAGCAGGCCAAGGGAAGGCCCAGGCAGGGACTTGAACCTCCAGACTCCCGGGTAAGAGTCATGTGCGCTGACCACATCTCCAAAGAGCCAGGCTCCTTGGCAAGGTAGCCAGGGCATGTACTTATTAGGAGACACTTCCAGTGACAGGACCCTTCAACTGCCACACATGCATGACGAAATGTGATGAGTATTGTGCAGCTTCGCAGTCGAATACCAGCGTGGATACGCAGATATGAAAATGAAAATACCGCAAAATTCGAAGAAACGCTACAAACAAGCCAAAGCCGGAGCTCACGTTTTGGAGTGAAACGCTATAAATCGCCATTATATTAGCTAGCATTCCATCGTGCACGGATATGAGCGGAAATGCACTCGGCGACATTTTTACATTTGACCTGCGATTTTCTGCCATCATAACCGCCTGGTGATGTACCGAACTGTATATCAGATCGCTCCTATTGAAAACCTGTGGGCTGAGTTGACAAGGGCTGTTGATAAACGCAAACTGTAATGCCCCTTCCCTCTAGCATTCCAATCCCTGGCTACCTGCCCTCAGCTAATCATTCAATTACTCTTCTGTTCTTTTCAGTTAGTCATATCACCTGTAACTCTTTCGCTAATTAGGATTCCCCTGTTATTTAAAGCTTAGTTTCACCCTTCACGGGCAAGTGGCCATAGTCTATTCCCCTCTTTGTTTAGAGCAGCCTCTTAAATTAAGCCTGTTAAATTCTCCTCCCTTATTTAATAATATCAACATCCCTTCTCTTCATCCTCTTCTCCAATCCTTGCCCCGGTGCCCGATTAACATCTCAAGGTGCTACGATGTGACACAAAAGAATGTGAAAGATCTTAAAAGGATCTGCGTGGAGGAATGGTCCAAAATCCCCCCAAACGTGTGCTTTAAATTGTCTCTAAAGTCTCTAAAGTTGGAACCCATTGCATTGTATAGAAAATAACAAACTTTGGCTATGAAGAAATACACCTTATCGTATGAATTCCTAAAAACAGATGACTGCACCATGTGTAAGAGCCACAGGACTACCAGTCTATGGCATTATCTCAGTTTTAGTAATTTTTGGCACTTATTGCGTTTTGGAACCAAACTCTTCATATATATATACGCACATATATATATGTATATATATGGTATTGTTTGTGGATTGCCAGTCAGGAGTGCTGGTAATTTAGGAGCCCCTGAATTTATTTTCTATTGTTTTAACACATGTATATTTTAAAATATTACCGCACTGCAGTCAATGATTTATACACTTGCAGACCACAGTACTACAGAAAAGGCAGTGACTCTGTTTCTTGGCTCTTGTATCCAGGTCTTTCAAGCACATCCCTTGATCTTAAACTATGGTTTTCTGGATCCATCATCGGTGGACCCCTTTTCACACCCAGCACAAGCATCTGTAAATACCAGTATTGGCAATGCCACAGCCGCACCTCCTGAGGAGAAGAGATCCTTTCCCAACACCGCCCTGCTCTCCATGTGCCTCATGTTAGGCTGTTTCTTCATCGCCTTCTTCCTTCGCCACTTCAAGAACAGCCGTTTCCTGCCAGGACCGGTAGGTCACATGTCCATTTAAATATCTAAAAAAAATGTCCTTCTGTACATTATCCACTGATTTGTTTCGCTCCTTGAGAAAATTCCAGCTTGCGGTGGTTTATTTGTTTTTAGCTGGCTTACCAAGTAAGTTTCCTGTTGTCAGCTAATTCATCAATTTGGCCCCAAGCTTACTCTCCTAAGTTTCAACAGCTGTGACCAGTCACAAGCCAGCTAAGTGAGAAACTAGTTAAGTGAGAAAAAGTAGCACCAGCACGTATTTGTACTATGTTCTGCCACGTGGGTGCACTTCAGCTCGGGGCTTGACCTCACTCATGCACATTTCCCAAAGAACTGGAGTGACCTCACATCACTGAACAACACAGAAATATGTTCTTGTCTTTACAAGAGATTTTGTGTGGACAATGCAGTAATTCATACTACAAGCGCAATGAAATGCACTCAAATGCATTCCAAAGAATTAGCAGCTCACACAGACAAAAACAAACGCGCACATATACACACGCACCCACACACTCCTGAGCAGACTAGTAACAATCTCCAAAAAATAAATAAATAAATAAATAAAAAGAAAGAAAGAAAAAGTTCCAACTTTGTCTGCGCAGTAGTAGGCTACATGGTTGTTAACCAACTGCAGTGCCAACATATGAAGTGACTAGCTCTATACAAACCGACTGCAGTGAGGAAAATGATCCAGATCAAAATGTAGGCAAAAGTAGCAAATTATTGAAATTAATTATGGAAATTATTGAAATAAACAACAGAAATCAAACTAAATAACTACCTCTTGTACCAACTTCACTTAAAAAGTGCAGGAACTGAAAGAAGGTGTAGCTGAAAGAAGGCTATTCAGTCTCCACACATTTTAATTATTTCCAAGAAACAACAATTTTGTGACAAATTGAGACCACTTTTTAAGACCACTGAATTGAAAAAGTTGGTATTTTAAAATGAACCCAAACAGACCCGAACCTAACCATAGATCGTATAATTTCCACTGGATATATTTTACACTTAAAACAGGAACTTGCATAAAGACAATTCCATGTTCATTATTGAGTGCGTATCTTAAATAATATACAATTTTAACCATTTCACGACAACTTAAGTGCAAGAGTAACTGCCTGACAGAACTGAGTCAGAATCAGTTATGTAGATTTTTACGAACTGTATTTGAAAAAAATATTTCGATGAAAACAATAGAATGATTGCACAATAATTATGCTGATTAATAACATAACTGTGCACTGACATATCAGTGGGGCATTGCCAAATCTCCCGGGTGATGTCATCTGACAGGAGGAGGGTCTCCTGACCTGCTGACACTGACTGAGGAACAGAGGGCTCTTCTTGGCTGCTGTCTATAATAATAATAATAATATAATGATAATAAGTATATACCAGGAGGACAACAGTAGGGTTTAAGCCCTTAAGGCTTGAACCCTTAAAAAAAAAAAAAAAACAATAAAAGTACTCGCTACAATTCAATACTCAATAGCTACAATAAATGCCTATTCCACAAAAAAAGGAATAAAAATATTAACACAAGAATACAAACATTAAGAGATTGAAATAGAAGACAGAGGGTAAATGGTCGAGTACATCAACAGGAATAGTGATCTCTGATAGTGGAATTCTGGGCGATTAGTTATGCACTTTTACCCTAAGTCTCATTAGGTATACTTTCTATCATCTTATACACAAACACACGCAACTGACTTAAGCAGCACCATGTGGTTTTTTTCCGGATTCGCTTGTGGTGTCCCCCTGCAGTTGATAAACGCTATTGTCTGTAACAACTGTCATAAAATCTGTCAACAAGTGCATTTGTTGACAAGCCAACAACACCAGCGAACTTTCTGAAACAGGACATGTAATGTGCGATCCGATCAACCATGTCTTCAGACCAGGTAGGGGAGACTTAAAAATCGGTGCAGGCTGCCGGATAGCTCACTCGGCTAAGGCACTGAGGTGACTATCACGTCGCGGGTTCGAGCCCCGGCGTACCCACCGGCAGGGGTCGGCAGCTTATTCAGAGTAGCGCACAATTGGCCATCGCGCTTCAGGGTTCCAAATTGGGAAGGGACTGCCGGATTTGGGGATATAATACTAGCTTTGTTCGTTGATCAACCAATGAGTGTATAAGAATCAGTGGCACAGTGGATAGCACTACTGCCTCACAGCAAGAAGGTTGTGGGTTCGAATCTGGCCTGGGGCCTTTCTGTGTGGAGTTTGCATGTTCTCCCTGTGTTCGTGTGGGTGTACTCCGGTTTCCCCCACCCACAAATATGCAATATAGGAATACTGTGTGTGAATGTTTGGTGGTGGTCGGAGGGACCTAGGCGCATACTGGCAGTCTGCCCCAGGGCAGCTGTGGCTACAAAAATGTAGTTTACTACCATCAGAGCGTGAATGTGTGAGTAAATGAATAATGTATCCTTGTGAAGCCTCTTTGAGTGCTCAGAAAGCAGAAAAGCGCTATTAATTATTATTATTACATGCTTCAGAGGAGAGCAGTGAACTGTGCTCACTATCCTGAGTTGGCAGCAAGGGTCGCATACGAGCAAGCTTTGTACATAGTTCACCAATTGGGCATTCCAGATTCGGGTGGGATTGGAGATGCCAAATTTATTAAAAAAAAAAAAATCGGTGTAACTCACGTAGGTGGTGAAGTCCACACTACAACTATACCGACAATGATAATGGCAAATGACATTGTTGCGGTCACTTTCAGTGCAATTTTATGCACAAACTGACCGCCAAGCAAAATCCATCGGAATTTACAGGGCTTCGTGTTCATTCAACATGGCTTCTATATGTAGTATTCTATACAGGAGTGAAGTACACGTTTATGATCAAACATTTCGACCACTAGTTTCGACCATTGGCCACTAGTTTAGCAATGTTTGCCAGCGAGCAATAGCATGACAACTAGCTTGCATGTCAGATACCATCTAGATAGAAAAATCACTGTAGACGATTATTAGACTGAGTATAAACGGGATACTAGATGATTTCAATGACACAGCCTGTCACAAAGCAAGTTGAAACGCACGAGAACTAAATCTAGGATGAAGGATTACGGTAATAATTTGTACTTACTTGTCCAAAAGTAACAACGCCTGGTCGCCATCGATCAGACATCCTTCCTTCTCTTTCAGCTCTCGGCAGCGAATGAAAGCCGGTCCAATGTTGACCCTAGCCTTGGATCTTATTTTACCTCGTTTTCTTTTAAATGTCTCCTCCAACAACACCTTTGCCTTCTACGGTTTCCTCGCCGCTTCTGCCATTACAACCACTTCCAACTCTGCTTCATTCTACATTCACTCACTGGTTTAAGAAACATGGGGGAGGGGGATTGTGTGACTTGTGCCGTAAAGCAGTAAGTAAGTTTTGTAGTTCTATTTGGGCCTGGGTGGCCTGAGTTCCTACCCGAAACTAAAAGTTACATAGTGCCTGCAGGCGCGATCGAGCCATGATAAAGGTGTCATTCAACCTATTGTGAGTTGATGTATTGCCAGAATGATCTTGGAAATGTATATTTAAGAGAGAAAAAACTACATAGTGCTGCTTTAACATCGTTATGCTGTGCAGACAGAGGGCCTGAAGAGCCAACTGTCCAAGCGAAGTTCTAAGGCACTATACAATGCTGTTAGTTACTCCATTCTTTGGACCGGCCCTTCCCAGTTAGGCACTATTTTGCTCTGCATGATGTAGTAATTTTATGAGACTGTAGAGGGAGCTGCTGTCTGGTACTTGCATGACTGATACAAAGGCAGTAAAAAGGCATTACTGTTGAGGCATATATTGTTGCCCTGCAGATATTGTCACCGGCGACAATTTGTGCTGTCTCAACATATAGAGTCGCTGGCAACAATGCAACATTTTGTGCTTCAAGTGTTAGTTGTCACATATATGAAAGGCACATATTTTCATCAGCGACGAATTGGCGGATATGTT